>OW804097.1:30578257-31845597 GCA_942159475.1 Sthenelais limicola | reverse complement strand
TATGTGATGTGTTTAAGGGAAATGAGTCACAAGACGAAAAGTTAATTACATTTCGAAGTGATTTATTCACAAGTTCTCTTGTAGGAATGTTCTCATTTTCATAGTATCTAATGCCCCTAGTCGTATAAAAATATTCATGCTACAACCAGAGTTAAGATGTTTCTATATTTTAAGTATTTATTTTTGACAAAAAATATTGGAATATGTCTGGCTGGACAATTATCAGGAAAATGAGTCACAAGACGCAAAATTAATATATTTCAAAGTGATTTATTCACAAGTTCTCTTTGTAGAAATGTATTCATTTCCATGGTATCTAATGCACTTAGTCGTATAAATACATGTACCAAATTTCGTGACGATGTATTAAGTATATGCAAGCATTTCTAAGGTCAGGTAATAGAGTATATTTAGTTACTTTTACAATCGTAATTATCCAGCCGGTGATATTGCAAACTCTTTTCTCAAAAATTAAAAAAACAAACTTAAAATAATTATAGACAGGATTATTAGCTCTCCTAATGGTTACAGTTATTAAAAATCGGCTTGATGCCATCTTTTCAAATGTGCTGATATCTCAAAATACATTTCTTACGACTTGTGACTCATTTCCCCTGAAACACATCATAACTATAGCCTGGGCGGACGCAGGCTTACATCTGTATTCTCAACTACACTGTATTACAACAAATACAACCAACTAATAAAGTACGGAAACATACTCTATAAGATGACCATTGAAATGCATGGATACATTTAATACACTGCCTTGAAATTTAGTAAATGTATTTGTGCTAGGACCAGTATTAAGCACCCCAAAAATTAAAACATTCCAATAAAGATATCTTGTGAATAAAACACTATGAAACATATTAGTTTTGCTAATCATTTATCACAAATAACATTTCTTTTATATAGTGAGAAAAAACAAATATATTTAATGTGGGTAGAAGAATGACCACTTGAAATAAAGAAATAAATAATCTTGCCCCCGAACTGATACTACCATGCTGTTAAGAAAAACAACATTATATTATCATTAATCATCTCTCAATCGTAATCAGTCCAAAAATGTCTTTTAAAGTGTGGGGTGGGGTGGGGGGTACTTTGGCACAAATATCTTTAAATGGAAGCCAATTACATCCAGCAGGGAGCACTAATCCCGCCTCCCTTTCTTCTCTCCTTCACTGAAGAAGGACAAGATGACCTTTAGTACATCAATCCCGCACCAGCTGGCGTGGTGGTCGGGCCGCCGGCGCACTTATTTCCGTCGCGCCTAATCCGGCGGAATAATACAAGGGTGAGCGTCTGATGTGATAAGGCTATTATATTCATGCGCAGATATAGCGCAGATGTATATTGCACTCAGCGGAAAATAGTGCTTTGATTTCTGGGCATGCGTACTGAGTGTGGCGACGGTGTCCATTGCATTGTGGGGAATGGTAGGCCTTTGTGGCGGGCCAATAGTTTCTGAGGCACGCACCACTCTCTCTCCCCGGTATGTCTCTCTCCCTCTCTCTCTCTCTCAAGTCTCAGCATAAGTCTCTTCTCATAGGTGACAGCGGAAAGAGAGGAGAGAGAGGAGATAGGGTGGGGGGAGAGGAGAGAGAGGAGAGAGTGAGGAGAGAGGGGAGGACAGAGAGAGGAGAGAGAGAGGAGAGAGAGAGGAGAGAGAGAGGAGAGAGAGAGGAGAGAGAGAGGAGAGAGAGAGGAGAGAGTGAGAGAGGAGAGAGAGCAAAGAGATAGAGAGGAGAGAGGAGAGAGATAGAGATATCGAGAGGAGACAGAGGAAGAAAGAGGAGAGAGAGAGGGAGGAGAGAGAGAGGAGAGAGAGAGAGGAGAGAAAGATGGGGAGAGACATAGGGAGGAGAGATGGGCGAAAGAGGAAGACAGAGGAGAAGAGAAGAGAAAGAGGAGAGACAAAAGGGGGGAGCTCTTTGTTCCTCATTATTCTTTATTCATGTTCGTATTACAACTAAATATCTTCATGTTTCAAATCCTGTTGCTGTACCATTAGTAAGCAATTAGGAGGAACGAAGACATGAAGATCATACCATTACACAATAATCAAAAACAAAAATCTAAAATAAAATACAAAATGATTTCGCTAAAAGCGAACTCCTCCTACGTTTCTACTTTTCCTCCCAAAGTGTATTTTTCCCATCGCTTCACGACTTATCATCTCATCTCTTTGATCCGAATTTTTGTTCTTTTATTCTATTTCATTTCTTGCCGCTATCCCTTTTAATGGATGCTCCTGCTCTATATGTGATGTGTTTTCAGCAAAATGAGTCACAGGTCGCAAAATTGATATTTTGACAAGATTTCTTTTGTAAAATATTCCGGATTTTGGAGGGTTTAGTACCTTTAGTCATTTGAATATACTTAACAAATATCAGGAATATTGTATTGAATATATCCTTGCGTTTCGAAGATCTTCGTATGGAGTCATACATTTGATTACTTTACTGGTAATTGCCCACGCAGAAATATTGTACACTTGTTTTCAAACATTAATATATCAAACATAAAATATTGAAACATTTTGTCGAAAAAAAAATGTTTTTTTGATATCATAATATTTGAAAAGATTCTAATGATTGTAAATATTAAGACAGCTCAGTATTTCTATATTCTATATTTGATATATTCATACTTGAATAAAAGTATGCAGTTTCTCTGGGTGGACAATTACTAGTAACGTATATATATATAGCTAAATATTTATACTCCATAGGATGACCTTTAAACACAAGCATGTATTTAATACACTATCTTACGGAAAGTCATAAGCCCTAAAAAATGGGGACCTTCCAACAAAGATATCTTTTGAATAAATGACTTTGAGAAATATCATTTTGTGACTTGTGACTCATTTTCCTGAAACACATCACATGTTATGACCCCCTTCCTTCTTCCTCCTCTTCCTTCTCTTTCCTCTTCTCTTCCTTCTCCTCCTCTTCCTTCTCTGCTTCCTTCTCCTCTTCCTTCTCCTCCTCCTCTTCCTTTTCTTCCTCTTCCTTCTGCTCCTCTTTCTTCTCCTCTTTCTTCTCCTCCTCCTTCTCCTCCTCTTCCTTCTCCTCCTCTTCCTTCTCCTCCTCTTCCTTCTCCTCTTTCTTCTCCCGCTTCCTTCTCTTCTTCCTTCTCCTCTTCCTTCTCCTCTTCCTTCCTCCTCTTCCTCCTCCCCTCTTCCTTCTCTTCCGTCTCCTCCTCTTCTACCTAGTTACCCCCCCAAATACGCCTGTCCTATACACAACCCTACCTCCTCACCCCTTTGCACCATCCCAGCTACTCTATACCACGACGCCACCTTCATTCCGTTTCCCACACTAGCAGCCAGCACCATTTTCCCCCTCCCCCCACCACCACCACCACCGCCGCCGCCACCACCCCCCACTCCCATCCCCGGCAACACCGCCCCAGTCTCGCTGCGCCCCGGCCTATAGGTGAAGGAGGTAGAAATGCGCTCGCGGCGAGAGTGGGACTGAGAAAACGAGCGCGCGCGAGAGAGGGAGAGAGCGCCAGGGGGAGGGAGAGGCAGAAAGAGAGCACTACAGGCGGGAGGAGGGAGAGAAGCAGGGAGAGAGGTACAAAGAGAAGTAGTAAAGCGAGAGGAGGAGGAGGAGGAGGAGGAGAGACTGGAGAGAGAGAGAGAGAAGGTCTCTGCCAGCGACAGCCAGAAGCCGGGCGGCAAGGTAGCGGAGGGAGCCGGGCTGACGCTTCCTGAAGCGCCAGCATTGCAAGCGTCACCAGGAGAAGAGGAGAGAGGAGACGGAGGTGGATGGTTGGACCGTATGGAGTAGGACGACGGAGTAGTAGTAGGAGGTGGAGGAGGCGGCGGCGGACGCCCGGATTTATACCACTGGAGGAGAATGATATCAACAGAAGATTCCAGCTTTGGGGTAAATCACCCAATTGTTCCCTACAAGCTACCTCAGGTTTTTATCTCCTGTATTATCTCTATTCTTTATTATCTCTAGTAGAACTATAAGTGCCAGTCCTTGTACTGCTTATTCGCCTCCTCCTGCATCTCCTCTCTTGTCTCCATACCCAACCCAGCCCGTATAGGTAGCGGTGGTGGTGCAGGAGGAGGAGCAGGAGAAGGAGAAGGAACCGGAGGAGATGCTGGAGGAACTGGTGGATTTAGAGAGAGAGAGAGAGAATGAGGTATAGGGTTTTACTCAATACTCAATACATACACAAACTGCAAAGGACATTATTATACATATACCATATACACAGGATATTATAGAGTACAAGGGGAATATGTTATATATACAGGAGGTACTATACATACATGTATGTATGTTGCTCTACAGGATGAATACATACCTATAGATGCATTGTGTTTAGTCAGGAGGATGTACTGGAGGAGGTACTGGAGGAGCGAGTGTGTCTATTGTAAATAGATGAGTGAATACAAACAGGAGGCATTGTTGTATTTGGAGCCATTAATACCAGGTTTTTGTGATTTACCTACGCGGTCCTCCAGGGTTTCTCCGAAGAGCAGTTGCCACGGGTCGAACAATTTTGCCAGGTTTTTGTTACATGACTACTAGGTTTCACTGGGTTTTTGTGACATAACTACTACTAGGTTTTGTTGGGATTTTGTGACATAACTACTAGGTTTTGTTGGGTTTTTGTTACATAACCACTAGGTTTCATTGGGTTTTGTGACATAACTACTAGGTTTCATTGGGTTTTGTGACATAACTACTAGGTTTCACTGGGTTTTTGTGACATAACTACTAGGTTTCACTGGGTTTTGTGACATAACTACTAGGTTTCATTGGGTTTTGGCAGTTTTTTTTTGTTGCATAACTACTAGGTTTCCCTGGATGTTTTAATGTTTTTTGTACATAACTACTATGTTTCATTGGGTGTTTCAGGTTTTTATTATATAACTACTAGGTTTCACTGGGTTTTTGTGACATAACTACTAGGTTTCACTGGGTTTTTGTTACATAACTACTAGGTTTGATTGGGTTTTTGTGACATAACTACTAGGTTTGATTGGGTTTCTGTGACATAACTACTAGGTTTCCTTGGGTTTCTGTGACATAACTACTAGGTTTCACTTGGTTTTTGTTACATAACTACTAGGTTTCACTTGGTTTTTGTGACATAATTACTAGGTTTCATTGAGTTTCTGTGACATAACTACTAGGTTTTATTGGGGTTTTTGTAACATAACTACTAGGTTTTATTGGGGTTTTTGTGACATAACTACTAGGTTTTATTGGGGTTTTTGTGACATAACTACTAGGTTTTATTGGGGTTTTTGTTACATAACTACTAGGTTTCATTGGGTTTTGTTACATAACTACTAGGTTTTATTGGGTTTTGTTACATAACTACTAGGTTATATTGGGTTTTGTAAGGTTTGTGTTACATAAAACTACTAGGTTTTATTGGGTTTCGCAACGTTTTTTCATATTGCTCATGCTGTATTTGGTTTTCAGAGTGATTCATCAATGTTCTTACCAGGTTTCCCAAGAAGGGTTTTAGCATTCTTTTTTGATAAAACCAGTGTCAGTATCAAAAGGATAAGGATCTGGTATATTAGGGGTCATTTGAAACAGGTTTCGGTGTAATGCCTTTAAAAGAGGTCGTATTCAGTGCCCAGTCCCTCCACTGCATAGGACCACTTGGTCAGTTTCTTTCTCTATTACATTTCACTGAGGTTTCATATTTGTTTAGGCCCGGAATACTCTATACTTTGTTTGGGCACCAGATAAAAAACAGACCTGGTATAGATAGGCTTTCAGGCGAATGAATTTGAAAACCCATTTCCCTGAAACACATCTCATTTAGTCAAGCAGTACATCCAGTAGTCACTATTCCCAGCTAATGGGACAAAATAAGTGTGTTGTGAGCTATAAATTCACGTACACAAGGACCCAAATTTGTCAAATATCCGATCTATGTCATGTAAATAGTTGTTGTTTTCGTGTTATTGCCCCATGAGACATCCAATTATGTACATATTTACAAATAGGATAAACTACATTTGCAGTGTTAGCTTCTTTACAAGTATTTGTCCTGGAGATCATCGGGTCGATTAAATTGTCACTGGTCATAATATACAAGTCATATTATGATGGAATAATATTATAGGATGTAACTCGATTAGTTTCTGACTGACCATATAATTCAATTCAATTTAAAATTCTTTATTGTCAGACTGTCACAAAACAATTGGTTGTCCAATTCTGGCGTGCCAGATCTTCCTATGGATGCCACAACAACATCATTTCGTGTTAGAGCCAATATGGTAGAATTAAAAGTATGATAGATTGATGAATAGTAACAAATAATAGTAATCATCATTCGGTGATGAAAAACGGCAACCGATTCTGGTAGAATCAAAGTACGAAGTAAGTTAGTGAGTCAGAAACGAGTTACATCCTATTTTATACCACAATCTCATATTGTAAAATAAATGAATTAACAAATTATTTATTTACCTCGCTTTGCTGCAATGATCCGCCATATTGAGTGTTGATACCAAAGCGCTAGACAAGCGTATAACTGATTGGCTAATCAACGACGGCACGGACAGCATATTACGTCACAAATGGGCGACATATATATGGGTCAGATCATCAGGAAATGTACAATTCGCCTTCACCAATCCTCTCAAATAACCCACATTTAAGACAAAAATAAGCTTCTAAATACAGTGTAACATAGCAGAACAGATATCTTAAATCAACACAATACTAAATACATTCACGTATACCCAATATGCATCCTTGTTCAGCCTAATATAGTAGAATTTCCAAAGTATATAGAGCTGCCAATTGTACATTTTCTGACGATTCCATCCATATATGAGTCAGGTTTTCGGAAATGTACAATTCACCCTCACCAATCTTCTCAAATAACTCAGATATCAGACGAAAATAAAGTTCAAAATACAGTTCAACCTAGCCAAACACATAGCTAGAAGCAATGCAATGCAGAATATACTCGCATTTACCTAGTACTGACCAAATTACGGCTTAATTTAGCAGAATTTACTAAATGTGTACAGCTGCCAATTGTACATTTTCTGACGATTCCACCCATATATGGATGGATATTGGATAAGCCACATGAGTAAACCTTTGTGTGTGTGTGTGTGGGGGGGGGGGGGAGGTAGCGGAGGAGGGGGGTTAAAGTCGATAACTGTGGCTTGGAAGATGGGATTTTTCGAGCAATATGAAAAGGAAAATGGAATCAGCGCTAGAAAGGGGAGTATGGAGACAGAGGGAGACTGAGATGAAGAGAAAAGAGAAAGGGGGCGAGGGGAGAGAAAGAAAGAAAATATTTAAAGGCAAAAGGATTGTAGAAGGGCTAGATCGTCAGAAAATGTACAATTCACCTTCGCCAATCCTCTCAAGTAACACAAATTTAAGACAAGACACACTCAAAGTACAGTTTAACATAGCAGAACAGATATTTTAAACAACACAATACCAAATATATACAGATATAGCTAATATTGATCATATTTCCGTCTAATTCAGCAGGATTTCTTAATGTGTAGAGCTGCCAATTGATATTTTCTGTACAATGTAAATGTACAATCGGCAGCTCTGCACATTTCTTAAGTTCTGCTAAATTAGGCTGAATGATGATAAATTCTGGGTATGTCTGAATATATTTGGTATTGCATTGATTCTAACAATCTGTTAGATAAAGTTGAAATGCATTTTGAAGCTAATTTTTGCATTAAACTTGAGTTATTTGAAAGGATTGGTGAAGGCGAAGTGTACATTTCCAGGAAACTTCAATCATATGTTGCAGTATAATCTATATAATTCATTACCTTAAGCCATTGATGTTTGAAGAGAACAGCATGTACAGCACTTAATAGCGGATTTGCATAACCGCCATTTTGAATCGTGATTTGCATGGAATTATGGGAGTAATTGTACAGTATAAAATGATAAAAATGTTGCCAAATATTTTGATGTCAGATTTGAACTAAATCCATCCCAGCATGCACTGTGACAGACATGTGCAGTAAGACATACAACACCCCTATCCTCGGGAAATGGGAATGCACATGCTGCATAAGTATTTCCCTTCTGGGGAAAATAACAAAAATATGATCTATATGGTACTTTTCTTCTCTCGGTTTACTATGCAATTCCCCTATTGCTTTTATTTTTTCAGGCGACGTATAAAGTGTTTATTAATAGGGGATTTGCATATATGCCACTGCGCATGTCTGTTACAGTGTATTCTGGGATGGATTCTGTTGAAATGTGACATGCACATACGTAGCAACATTTTTATGGAACATTGCAAGATATCACCAATATCACTATCAGAGCTTCTATAAATGATCTATAAAAACCAGATGCATGATGGGAAGGATGGGGATTTGTGATATGGAAACATGTAAAACACGTGGATATTGACATTAGAGCACTGATAAATATTCCATGCTGAACATGGGATGTTTTCAGTAGATTTTAGACTATACCATTAGTCCCATAATTCCAGGATTCAAAATGGCATCTATGCAACTCCCCTATTTACATGTAAGGGCAGTGCAATTCTCTAATATATATAATTGCTATTATGACAAACTTCTTGTCTGTAAACTAAATATATAAAGGGCCTAGTCCACTAAGCCGATTCCCATGCGATTCTCACGGAATTTAGTGCAAAAGAGTCCTCTGCGGTGCAAAATCGCATGAGAATCGGCTTGGTGGACTAGGCCTTTAACGTAATCAAATCCATGTTGACGGGTACCAATAGTATAATTTTTATACTTCCTGTTTTTTTTATCTTAACACTGACACATTAGATTGGTTATTTGTATACATATATTTACGTTCCCAAAAGAGGACCTCCTGCTTGATCAAGTATCTTGGACTTAATGACCATTATATTATTATACTGATTATACAGGTTATACACTGTATAGACATCTTAAATCCAGCAAGTGATGCTAAAGCTCCACAAACTCTTTGTACTTACAAATATGGTATTATTAACTATAGCTATACCTATGGACTTCGACAACATCGATGCCCCATTGCGTGCATTCTTTACTTCATTTACTTTTACTTGTTTATTCTATATTGTTTCTTATTTTATCTGTACAAAGTTGTCAACATTCCAGGGATACTCAGAAGAACTGTGACATTCACAGAGAGCATTCCTTTTTCCATTTGTTCTCCAATGTATGTTTTTTACATTGACCTTAGTCTGTATTGGGCCTAGTCCACTAAGTCAATTCTCATGCGATTCTCACAGAATTTAGTGGAAAAGAGTCCTCTGCAGCGCAAAATCGCAAGAAAATCGGCTTAGTGGATTAGACCCTAAAAGACATGATTTGTAATTATGATATAGAAATAAAAATCTTTGAAAAATTACTGAACATGGATCATATTTCGTGAATGAAATGAAAATCCTCAAGTATACTTCTTTCTATTTGCAGGACTACTACCATAGGGTGACCCAGCGGATAGCTACAGACCACCGGAGACTTTACATAGGATCTGAACCTACCTCCCCTTGACTATAGGTCTACGCCCTCTCATCTCACTCACTCCCTGTAACAGTACATTAATTGTGGAGCCCTTGGACTACCCATGGGAAAAATTACTGTGAAAAAGGATTCATAAAAATCTCTCAAAATGGATTAAATCTCACATAAAATCTCACAAAATCGTGGATATTTTTTAATGTAAAGCCTTGGACCAAGGACTTTCTCTATATATATGTATATGTGAAAGTATTGTGGTTGATTAATTGTTAATAATTGGATGTGTTAATGAATTAATTAATAGAAAATTGTTGTTGTTGTTGCGCCTTTGGTGGTGGACAGAGCCCTATCCTCCCCGTCTCCTCCGGCCTCACCCAGCTGCGTAAAGGACTATGCCTTGGGGGAAGCAAAGGGAGCTATGGATGCCCATGCTGGACCAGGCCCTAACACCTGCACTGTGTAGTAGTAAGACCACAGGCGGCAATCTGGTCCCCCTCCACCTGCAACCACCCACACCGACTTGGACCCGACAAGGAGAGGTAAAGGAGGTGGAAGAAGAGTCGGTTGTGGTTTGTGTGAGAGAGGTGCTTGAACAGTCGTTGTGAGGGTTGGGTGGAGAGTGTTTGTTAAAGAAAAAAGCACCCGACACCGTAACCCAGTTTCTGATTTCCTACAACGACGATCAGAACCCAAAGCAGCAGGGCAGAAGAAGGAGAGGAGGAGGAGGAGGAGGCGGCGGACAGGGGAGAACGACGTGAACAACAACAGCAACGACTAAAAACGACGACATCATAAGTCAGGTGATCACTGGAACGCCGAACGTCATAGCAAAGCTTGTGGCAACGTCATAACAGAAGAAGAAGTACTAACAAAAGTACAACTGCAACGTTTGCTGCTGCTAAGACAACAACAACGACGTCAACAACGACGACGTGTGTCGTTTTGACGTCGGTTCGGTTGCTCCTGTCACCAACACCACCACCTTGGTCGAACCTCCTTTTCTAAACCACCACTTCCGCCACCACTTCCGGTCCCACCATTACCACCATACCATATAAGGAAGTGGTGGGAAGAGTTGGAAGAAGAAGAAGAGGAGGAGGAGGATTAGGAGGAAGACGAACAAGGCAAGGGAGGGAGGCAGAGTAAGGAATAGAGAGGGAGGGAGGAGAAGGAAGAGGAGGAGAAGGAGAGTAAATAATAAAGGATTAAGTGTGAGATCTAGAGGGCAGTAAGATGTACACCAGGAAGAAGAGGTTGACCGTCTATATCTGGCTTGGATATATGCTCATACAGTGTGTGTGCGGCCTCCCTGAACTCATCAGAATAGGTAAGTCCCACATATCTATCTAGAACCATATTTGGGCTCAGATTTTCAGAAATTGTACAATTCGCCTTGACTAATCCTAACCCACATTTAATACAAAAATGGGCTTCGAATTGCAGTTTGACGTAACAGAACTGATACTTTTAAATCAATACGGTTTCAAATATACTCAGATATACCCGATATTCATCATTTTTCAGGCAAGTTTAGCAGAATGTCCTAAATGTGTAGAGCTGCCAATTGTACATTTTCTAAAAATGTGACCCATTTGTCCTATAGGTCGTTACAATAAAAGAAACAATACACTTTATATAGATATGGGTCAGATTGTCAGAGAATGTACAATTGGCAGCACTGCACATTTACGAAATCCTGCAGAATTAGGCTGAAAAATAATGAATACCGGGTATACCTCAATATATTTAGTATTGTGTTGTTTTAAAATATCTGTTCTGCTATGTTAAACTGTCTTAAATTTGGGTCATTTGAGAGGATTGGTGAAGGCGAATTGTACATTTTCTGACGACTTGACTCATATAGTAGTTTTAATTCTTTGCACATGTACATCGAAATTAGGTTAACAATTTCTGTTACTAGCAGGTCTTCCAATCAAACCTATTCTTTTTAATTTAAACAACAACGAATTCTCTCTACTGGCACTCTTCTCTACTCTATTGGTCTGTACTGGCAAGAAATGACAATGAAAAGGTAATAATAATACATAGTGGAAAAGTCCACTCCTCCCTGGTATTTCCAATTTTCAATACAGGTCAAGTGCACACACATACTTCATAATGGGTATACCGTGGAACCTTGCATAAAGGCCACCTCTCAATACAGACCACCCATCTATTAAGACCAGTTTGTCTCAGTCCCGAATTCCCTTCCTCTTATTAGATTAGCCCCTCTAATGCGACCACCTCGCTATGAGACCACAAATCGTTCATCGCTATGAGAGCAGACATCGTTCTGTCCCAAGGGTGGTCTCACTAGAGAGGTTCCACTGTACATGTATACATGTATGTATGTTAGTAGCCAATGTATGTATGATGATGATGGGCATACATGTATGTATGATCATGTATGAATAGTACAAATTGATGCAATGCATCTGAGTAACCTGAATATGTGGGCCAACTCATTGGCGTGGGACTATAATGGGATATGAAATAACATCTGTATGAGCAAAAAACGAGTTATACGATACATCCATATGTATACACATGTACATGTAACTATATACATCTATACATACAATAAAATGGTGAGTGAGTGAGATTGGTTGCTTTACGGCCTTGTCGAGACATTTAAGATGGTTATATCAAG
Source organism: Sthenelais limicola (assembly GCA_942159475.1). NCBI lineage: Eukaryota > Metazoa > Annelida > Polychaeta > Phyllodocida > Sigalionidae > Sthenelais > Sthenelais limicola. Next base: position 31,833,460 of record OW804097.1, on the reverse strand, counting down.
GGCGGGAGAGCTGAGAGGGAGGCAGTTTATGATCATACCCAGGAAATAGAGATGAAGGAAGAGGGAGACAGAGAAAAGGGACATAAAGGCACTTTATGGTCATGCCCAGGACCGTTACAATTAAATGAATGAAGTTATGTAGCATTAGGGGCCTAATCCACCAAGTCAATTCTCATGCGATTCTCACAGAATCTAGTGGAAAAGCGTAAAATCGCATTAGAATCGGCTTGGTGGACTAGGCCCTACATAATCATTATAGAAAAACAGGTTTGTTTGAAAACATTCAATATTTGTTATCAGTGAAAATATCTTATATATATCTTATAAATATATAAATGCCTCGTGTGAATGAATCCGTGGCAAATCAATGAAAGCATTGCATTGAAGTCAATTATTGAGATACCAGTCATGTTTATATCAGCTTTACAGGAAGCACAACCGGGCGATATTAGAGGAATCTACCAGTACCCATAACTCATACATGATCTATTGTCGTATTAAGGAGAGATTGCCCATTAATATTTAATGGAAAGTTTCCCTAATATCGTTCACTGTATATGATCAATTTATATTAATGCCCTTTTTATTGAAGATCTTATTGGGGACAGATAATGAACTGAGTGTCATAGCAGTTATAGGCAATCATTCCATACACATGTAATGACTCAAGCTACCACATTATTCAATTATTATCTGAAGTGTATTAAGCATCAATTTGGAAAAACAAATTGTTGTTTATGCGAGAGAGCACTGGTAATACTGACTTCGGAATTGGAGCTATTAAATACCATCTATTGGTATAAAGACAGTATTTTATATACAAATAATGACCGGGGGCGATACACTGTAGAAAAATCAATTAGGTCTAATGAGAATGTTATGTATTAAAACATCTTTATAACTAGATATAATTAGATTAAGATTTTATATTTATTTTGTGTTATTCATGACAGAGATACATTTCACAATGTCGACTTTGTCAGTATATATATATAGCCCGATTTTACAAGAGGACAACGGGTTGTTTGTTTGTTTGTTTGTTTTTTTATTCATAAGCTCATGTACTAAGTACAACATTTTCAGCCTATATAAACATAATTAAATAATAGTAATACAAATTAATTCATGAAATTGTACAATCACTAGTCAAATTGATTACGCAATTAAATCATAGTCAAATAGTCAATCATTCAAATACGACACAAATATTATACATGTAAACTTTTTTCCATTTTGGGTATAAGGTAAAACATATTAATGAGTTGAGAAAGGTGATTAGATTTAGATGATCATTGACGCCGTGCATCCATACACAGAGTCCAAAAAAGTCACTATTTGTTTACATCCTTACACGAAAATCCCTATAATCCGAAAATCCCTTATACCTATACAATAGACAACCTCGTATGAAGCAACCTTAATGGTTATATAATACTTCTTGACTAACCCATACATGGGTCAGATTTTCAGAAAATGTACATTTTATGTTCACCAATTCTCTGAAATAACCCAAATTTCACACCAAAATGAAGTTCAAAATACAGTTCAACCTAAACAAACAGGTTGCTAGAATTAATGCAATGCTGAATATACTCGAAGTTACCTAGTATTGACCAAATTGCAGCCTAATTTAGCAGAATTGACTAAATGTGTACAGCTGCCAATTGTACATTTTCTGAAAATCTGACCCACATGCGAATCACGTGCTTAAAAAGCATAATTGAGTAGCAGCTACAAGTTATATACTCAAAAATATCAGTTTTGCGACTTGTGACTCATTTCCCTAAAACACAATTAGTCCACACTTTTTGGCGACCATGATAACAATGTTCTACTGTACTAATGTGTGATGTGTTACAGAAAAATGAGTCACAAGTCGCAAAAATGCATTTTGAGATATCATCATACTTGAATAGATGAGGTCAAGCCGATTCAAATGATAGTTAACACTAAGGGCATCTAATAAATATTTCTGTAATTTAAAGTTTATATGTTCTTTTGAGAACAGAGTTTGCAATATTTCCTGGTGGGCAATTGCTAGTAAAGTAGCTATAATATACTCTATAGGATGAGATTCAAAATGCAAGGATATATTTAATGCACCGTGTAGAAATTTGGTACATGTATACGGGTAGGGGCATTACATACCCTGAGAATGAATACGTTCCTACAAAGAAAAATGGGATCAAGCGGATTCGAAAGACAGTAAACAGTAAGACATCTAATAAGTATTTCTATATTTTAAGTTTTATATTCTTATTCTGGGGGAAAATATTTGCAATATTTCTGGGTGGACATTTACTAGTTGAGTACCTAAATATACTCTATAAAATGACCTTAGAAATGCATGGATATATATAATACACTCTCTCGAAATTTGGTAAGTCTATTTATGGTACAGACAGAGTTAAGGAACTCAGAAATGAAAGATTCCGACAAAGACATCTTGTGAATAAGACACTTTGAAAAATAGCAATTCTGGGACTTGTGACTCATTTTCCTGAAACCCATCCCATATTTCATGTGTTATAACCATGGGGTTTGATACATACACGGACCCCACGTGGTCTAAAATGACTAAATAACATGTGGGGGTGACATTTTATGTTCCATGGGCCCACTTTACTCAACGGGAAACCTGAATATGGCATGAAAGCATACATGGGTCAGATTTCAGAAAATGTACAATTGGCAGCTCTACAAATTTAGGTAGTTCTGCTAAATTAGACTATAAAATGATGAATACCGGGTATATCTGAGTATGTTTGGTGTTACATTGATTTAAAGCATCAGTGCTGCTATGTTAAACTGCATTTTGAAGCTCATTTTTGTCTTAAATGTGTGTTATTTGAGAAGATTGGTGAAGGAAAATTGTACATTTTCTGAAAATCTGACCCACATGTAGTCTGAATTGTCCGCTCCGATGTCAAGCATTAATTTAGCGCTTTGTGCATAAATAGAGACAAATAGGATAAACTACATACACATTTTGAAATGTTGAATACATTGATATTATTGTTATTTCTACCTTTAACATACCAATATGAACAACTATTGATATTTATATCACATTTGAATTGAATTGAATTTATTTGTCTGAGGTTATACAAGTATGAGATTGACAAATCTGATCCGTTTCAGGAAAAGTCGCAAAATATGGATTTTGAGATATCATCATATCTGAAAAGAGGAGATCAAAGTGATTCCAATGATAGTAAACACTAATAAATTTGATATTTTTATTTTTGAAAAAAAAAAGAAGTTTGCAATGTTTCTGGATGGGTTACTTACCAGTAAAGTAACTAAATATACTCCAAACGAAGGCTTTCAAAACGCAAGGATATATTTGATATAATGTCCTGGAATTTGTCCGGAAAATTCTTGGATTTATAAGACTATAAGTGATAAACCCTATAAAAGTCAGAGCATTTCAATAAAGAGATCTTGTGGAAAAAACACTTTGAAAAATATCAATTTTTCGACTTCATTTTTCGTAAAACATTTCACATGACAGTTTTACTTAACCAAGGCTTTAAGCCAAAATCTTACCAATAAGCCAAATGACTTAGAATTCGGGCCCTGCATGTCTTAGTCAGATTGTGCCCACCTGGGTCCCATAAAACCTTCTGAAAGGGCACTCCAGAGCTCTGCTGACCTTTGTAATTCGGGCCAACAGTAGTTGACAGATGAGTGCTTACCCCCCCCCCCCCACACACACACACACACACTGGACACTGTCCACCCATACTGGACACTGTCCCCACCCTTAAGCCTACATACCTCGGTCCAGACATACATCATTTAGCCTGTGTCCAGTTTAGTTGTTGTGGTCATTTTGGCAGTGCAGGTCAATCCTCTCAAATAACCCCAATTTAAAACAGAAATAAGCTGCAAAATACAGTTTAACATAGCAGAACAGACATTTTAGAACAAAATACCAAATATACTATAATATACCCGGTAATAACCCCAATTTAAAACAGAAATAAGCTGCGAAATACAGTTTAACATAGCAGAACAGACATTTTAGAACAAAATACCAAATATACTATAATATACCCGGTATTCATCATTTTTCAGCCTAATTCATCAGAATTTGCTAAATGTGTAGAGCTGCCAATTGTACATTTTCTGACAATCTGACCCATGTAATTCCCTTAGGCATATGTGCATAAATCAAAGTAACCGCATTCTAAAGCAATCCCTTCAAAACTACAACCTTGCTCCGAAAGCGCACACATTTTGCCAATTTTAGTGCGTGGCCATGAGGGCAAAAGACAGGACAGATGGCCTCTCATGTCTCACATGTCGCGAAACGTTCTCAGGTTGCCCAATCACCCTGAAAGCCTCGGGAATCGCAAGGTTTTAAAAATAAGACCAGCAAAAAGTTCAATCTGCATTAAGCTGGCAAAGAACCGTGGCATCTGCTCCCGGGTTTGGTCATGTGAAGGGATTAGCCTTCCCACAGTGCGTCAATCCTGTTAATTTCTCTGTTTGTTTTTATGGGTGAAATGTACAATTCACTTTCACCAATCCCCTCAAATGACCCAAATGTAAGAAACACATCAGGTACAGAACTTAGTGCAACGTAACCAAACAGATTGTTTGAATCAAGGCAATGTCAAATATCCTCAGATATACCTAGTATTGACCATTTTACAGTCTAATTTGGCAGAATTAACTAAATGTGTTGATATGCTGATCGTACATTTTCAGAAGATCTGACCCTTATACCCCTGTTTGTACCTGATAACGGATGTGCATGTGCCATTGCGCATGTCTGTTACGGTGCATCATGAGATGGATTCAGTTCAAATCTGACATATAAATATTTGGCTCATTTTTATAAAAGATTTCAGGAATGTTGCCAACATCCCATCTTGTATAGATGATGTATGAAAAACAAATACATGACCTCCTATACTACTTATATCCTGTAATACTTCTCCCCACACACTCCTATACTGCTTATACACCACCATACTCCAACACACACTCTCCTATACTACTTATACCCACCCATAACTCACCTCTCCTATACTACATATACCCACCAATACCTCACCTCTCCATCTCCTATATTACTTATACCAACCCATACCTCACCTCTCCCTCTCCTATATTCATACTACATATCAGTCCAAATGTTATCAATATAAACTGTACAGCCAAAACATACTCCACAAAAAAGTACGATCAGCCCCGAACCTACCTGTGTGATTCTTGTTCAATTAGGAGTTGTAACTGTGTACATATTTGCTGCATGACTCATCATTATATATCAATTTAGGCAGTATGTAGATATATAACCATTAATATTTGTACTAAAGGCAGGGTTAATATAGAAGTCTCTAGATTTGTATAGACAGGTAGCGTGAGTTTGAGTTTGAGTTTGAAATCTTTGAAAGGCTCAGATTTCCAGAAAATGTACAATAATAATTGTACATTTTCTTGCGATTTCACCCATATGCTGAGACGTCAGGGCATATGGGACGTGGATAAGCCTATGTTCATAACTAGGACTGACACTTTTGGGTAATGGAGTAATATTCCTTGTCATATATCTAGTCCACCGTACCGCTATATAGGAGATGTGGGACGCACAGTTGCCGATATAATGACGGTCATACTGTATTCTGTAATTGCTTCTCTACATCTCTCTGATTGAATTCCTGAGTATTGCCTATAGATCAGTTGAGCAATAGGGGATTTGCATGTGCCACTGCGCATACAGTGAGTGAGATTGGTTGCTTTACGCCCTTATCAACACATTTAATATGGTTATATAAAGGGCGGGGGAGCTGAGAGGGAGGGAGTGAGTGAGATTGGTTGCTTTACGCCCTTATCAACACATTTAATATGGTTATATCAAGAGCGGGAGAGCTGAGAGGGAGGCAGTTTATGATCATACCCAGGAGATAGAGATAGAGAAGTAGGGAGAGAGAGACAGAGAAAAGAGACAGAAAGGCACTTTATGGTTATACCCAGGACCTTACTGCGCATGTCTGGTGCAGTGCATCATGGGATGGGTTCTGTTGAAATCTGATATACAAATATTTGGAAAGATTTTTATCGAAAATTGCCACAATGTATTTACCAATATCATAGCTTGCATACATGATTTATGAAAAGCAAATGCATGATGGGGAAGATGGAGACTTCTGTCAGGGAAACATGTATAACACATGATAGAGCATTGATAAATATTCCATGCTGAACATGAGATGATTTCTATAGATGTTATACCATAGGCTACCATCTGTCCCATAATTCTACGTGACTCAAGATTCAAAATAGCGGCTATGCAAATCCCCTATTAGTTGCCATTATAACCCTTTATCAGGATTATGAGATTATATATATGGATATCCAATATAGATAGATTACCGTGCTGCTTCCTTCAGCACTGTAGATAGCATAGGATTATGAAGGGATGTGTAGAAGGAGGAGATGGTTGGAGGGGCCAGGAGGAAGGGAGGGATGGGGTAGGTGGGATCAGGGGTTGGGGAGGAGTGGAAGGTGGGATGGGGGCAGGGGATCGGGGGAGGCGTGGAAGGGATACCCGCTTGCGTAAAGGTATGGACGCCGTGATGACGTAATATGATAGCTTCTCCAGTAGGGTATGGTGGAGGTCTAGTCTACCTGGTCTACACTAATTGCTACCTGCGTCTCTATAGTATAGCAGATACGGGAGGAAGGCTGGTAGAGAGGAGAGAGGGGGAAGTGGTGTGGTGGTGCCTTTGAATATCAAACAACCAAGAACTGGAATAACTTGGTCCCGAATATGAGAAACCTGGACATAAAAGATTTGTTTAAATCCCTGGAATTCACCTTACTTACCCGTCAATACCACCATATATACCTCAATTATTAAAAAAACAATTATTACAAGGTTCACGTTAAACCTCCACCCCTTCGACTTATGTTACTAACATGGGGTATAGACTAATATCAACAATTCCTTGACTAACTATACCTAATATAGTTAAGCTTTGAGGGCAGGTGGCGGGAAGAGTATTAGTCTAGTTGCTTATGTAAAAAAAATGGCTCCCGTGTGGAATTCATGTTAATTTTTGCAGACAAACATTTTTTTGTAGTATTTAATGCGTAGAATTCAAAAATCGATGTCTGCAATTTTTTCAAACATTTTCTCATGCCTAAATCCAAGATGGCGGCCAAAATGGCCGCCCAGACTATAAATGTTTGTAACTTTGGTTCTAATTAATATAATTTAACAATTTTGGTGTCTAAATCTATGTTTTCCAGTGCGGGGAATTCGTTTATATGCAGTACAAATCAGTTGGAATGGTATTTGCAGAGTTATAATCCTTTCAGCTCATTAATACTACTCCCGCCATTGAAATAATTACAGCTTTTTCCTGTTGAGTCTATAATCATCATTCAAGCAACCACAGTTAGGGAAGCACATGTCCCCCAAACCCCCTAGTAGTAAAGTGAAGAACTATTGGACGTCCTTCCGGTTCTGAGGACGTCCCCACAACGTCACACAGGCACATGGTCACCTACGCATGGTGTAAAAACTGACTTGTAAGTTGACATTGTTACTTTGGCTAGAGTCAACCGTTTTGAAAAATTCAAAATTCCCTAGACTCCTGACGATGTGTAGAATCTAATCACGGTAGTTATAACTAGATCCTATTAACCGGTAGCAGTGTTCCCTAAAGACGTAGGCCCGTCGACGTAAAACTTCTATGGCTGACGTCTGCCTCCTTTGTGCAGGCCAATTTTGCCGACGTCAACGCAACCCACTGAATAGGGGAATTTGCATAGCCATCAAGATTTTTAAAAATCGATCCATGTTCAGTGGGGAAACATACACATTATTCCTCCAATGTAAATGGTCATTTGGCATGATAATACATTTCTAAATCATGCTGCTTTTATGTCGGTTTTTTTTTACCATTAATTGATCAAGATTTTTAGTAATATAGTACTTTGGGATTAATGCCTACAAATGCAAGAGAATAGCTGATAGGGTTGTGTAATTTGAAACCATTTTCAAGCTATTTATGGTTGCTCTAATTAAAGCTAATCTAATTTTTTCAGAATTATTGAAAATGGCTGACAACAGTAATCAGCTGAGAGACACAAGACCTAGCCTGGAAACAGATTACACTCTTTGTTTAATATGTCAAACTGGTGGTGGTGAATTAATTAAAAAGCCGAAAGTAACATCCCTTGAACATCTCCTGGAGTGTATACATAGCCGGGGACTTTACGGAGACAAAGATTATAGAACTTCTAGTTCTAGATTGAATGAAGTAGACTGTAGAAAGCTTCTAGATTTGCATGTTTCCTATCATAGAAAATGCTACAAAGAAACTGTTAACCCAAATGACATTTCTAGAGCGAAGAAGAGGTATGAACAAGCTGTTTCCCAAAACTCAAGTGACAGTCTAGAAGCAAAGGTTGGCCGCCCATCTCGTTTTTCTGCAACAGAGCCTGATCATCATGATGTTGAGGGTGTTTGTAGGCCTACTAGGTCTTTGTTCGAACAATTCAATAGCCAACTGTGCTTCTTTTGTCAGAGTGTTAATACCTCTATTCCCTTACATGAGCTGTCCTCATTTAATGCAGGTAAAAAGCTGAAGGATGCTGTTGAGGCCTCAAAAAATGAGAAATGGAAGGTTCAACTGAGTACAGCAATAGATGCAAGTGATGCTCGATCCATAGACGTGAAATATCATCTTCCATGTTGGGTAAAAAATGTACAGCGCAGATCTAGCATAGAAACATATCAGTCAGAACCTTGTTCTTCTGATGTACCAGATTGTAGCAAAATAATTGGAGAGATAGAATTTATTTCACTTGCTAAATCTATGCTTCACCAGGGTTCTATCTTATCAATTGGTGAACTTTGTAGTGCATATCAGAATATTCTGTCAGCTAATGGTGTCCAAGACATTTCCTGTGATAGAAGGTTACTGAAAGACCTTTTACAGAAGCATATTCCTGGTGTTGAGTTTTGTAAATCTGCCAAACGAAATGAGTCAGAGAGGGTATTAATGCGTATCAGTATTGAAAAGAAAGAAGTGGTCAATGAAGCTTTGTCTGAAAGTTTTGAAAATGATATGCTTACACTCCTCAGGAGTGCTAAGATACTTCGAACCATGATCTCAAAATGTGAAGCTTGGAAGTTCAAAGGAAACTTTGCAGCTTGTGATGATGATGATAATAACATCCCTTCAAGTGTGAAAACCTTTTTCCGTTGGGTTATCAAAGGCCCTGCTGATACCCTGCAAAGTGAGGTCCGAGATACTGAAGTTCAGAAAAATGTAGAGGCAATAAGTCAGACAATTATGTATGCCTTCAAGACAGACAGACAAGTTAGGCACAATCCAAAAGCAGAAGTAGCTCCATTCAGGACTAGACGTGAGTGGCCTCTCCAGCTGGCTGTGGGTCTATCTGTCCACCATGCAACGCGTAGCAAGAAACTTCTGAACTTTCTGCATGGAATATCCCAATCAGTTGATTACAGTAGAATCTTGCAACTAGAAACTCAGTTGGCAAATGCAGTGGTTGGTAAAATGAAGAGTGATGGCGTCTATATCCCCTCAATGATGGTCAAAGGCACATTCATATATTTTGCAATTGACAACACCGACTTTAATGAGGACACACCTGATGGCAAAAGGACACTCCATGGGACAGCAACAGCGATCTTTCAAAGGAAGACTGTTCAATCAGTAGAAGGGCTACCAATCACTGCCCTAGACCATGTGAACAACAGTGCACTGGAACCTTTACCTGTCATTGATGTAGTCCCTTGTATTATGGATGCTAGGAATAAACCATCATGTCCTACATATGAGGAATTTACACCTGAAAAATTGACTTCATTTTATGACCCATATACTTTGAAAGATGTAGTGTGGCTTACATCTGGCGTCATTCTTCGTAAGAGTAGTAGTGAGAGATCTGGTCAGGTATTTTCTAACAACATTCCAACGTGGGCTGCATATAATTCTCTCATTGGCTCTGAGAAGCCACTAACTGTAGTTGGTACACCACCACTACTGCCAGAGCCTCCGCATGATTGGCAAATACTCATCACAGTTCTTAAACAAGCACAAGACATCAATGCTGTTGTTGTTGGTCCTGAGAGGAAAACTGTGATTTCACTGGACATGCAACTGTATGAGAAGGCCAAGCAAATAGAAATGGCAAAGCCTCACTGCCAAGGAAAATGGGTTTTAAGGATTGGTGAGCTCCATACTGTGATGACAGCACTGAGAGCTATTGGAACGTCAATAGAGGACAGTGGCATTGAGGCAGCATGGATATCGTCAGATATATACGGACCTCTGACAACAACACAAATCCTAGAAGGGAAACACATGAAGAGATCTTTGACAGCTCACCTAATAACCTTGCAAGCATTGTTTGATTTGTATTGGACAGAGTTTGAAAAGCAATATCCACTGGAATCTCAGTGTATGGACTATCCTACAAGGATCGCTTCTGCATGCCAACCATCTTCAACTGATGATATAAAAATGGCACATGAAGAATTTGAAATGTTCCTGACAGAGAGAAGGGTCTTGGATTCCATGAATGAGTTTAACAAGTCAAAGGAAACAGCTTCCAAGTTGTTTAAATTTTTTCATCGATACATGCTGCAAGTTCAGACCCTGTTGATGTTTGTAAGAGCAACTCGTGAATGTAATTGGGAGCTTCACCTGTCTGCGCTAGATTCCCTGTGCAAGTACTTCTTTGCACATGACAGACAGAAATATTCCCGGATGGTTCCTTTGTATCTGTCAGAAATGAGAGCACTCCAAACTACAGATCCAGAAATATGGGAAGAATTCTCTTCTGGGAATTTTTCTGTCAACAAGAACCGCACTCCATTCTGTGCCATCGGTGCTGATCATGGTATTGAACATATAAACAAGTGGATGAAGGCCACTGGAGGATTGCGAGGAATAACTCTCAATCCTGCAGCTCGTGACAGATTCTTTTTAACAGCACCTGAGCTTGCCAGACTGTCTGAGGAAGCCCAAGTCATGGCCGGACTAACCATGAAGGATGGAAGAAAGCACCATGACCTATCACCAACCACCCAACAAAGAAATGAATGCAATGTAACAAGGCTCAAAGCAACTATCCAGAATTCTACAAACCCCATGACATATGATGGAGACGATCTACCGAATATCATCACTAACATTGTGATGCCAGATGATGTTGCCAAAGAAATATGTGCCAGAGATGAGATCGGTCAAGCAAAGTATGAAGAGTTTGTGCATCAAAGAATTAACACTAACACAGTAAACATCTGGTCAAGAATGCCCAAAGTAAAACTGAAAACATGGAAGTCAGTGAGAAAAGAGGTGAAAATTTCTGTTTTTAACAAAGTTATCCAGCTTAAGGACGAGCGTTCCCTCTTTTCCCGGCTACTTATTGTTGCTCGATCCCGTCCAGAAGTTGACCTTAAAGAGGCAATAGGCAAGTACGAATTCACTGCACTTCCGGGATCTATGTTTAATCCAGATGGATCACTGGCAATGTGTAGTGACAAGAGCAAGCTGATGGAAATACTTGAAAATATTGGGACTCAAAACACAATTTCTAGGCCTCCATCAACAAGCACCATGACAAAGAGGGTGGCAGTACTTGATGGCATGGCTATTGTCCATTCTCTTGGAAAATCTAAATGTGGCAAGACATGTGAAGACCTTGCTGCAGCATTTGTTCAAATCCTGGACAATATACTCCTGGATTATGATGAAGGTCATCTCATCTTTGATAACTATGCAATCCAGAGGCTTTCCCTGAAGGATATGACAAGGAGAAAACGAGTTGCAGGCATACAACCAGTGAACTTCCATATCAAGGATTCAACATCTATTGTGAACATTAGCATGAAGCATTTCCTCTCCAGCACCAAAACCAAAAATGAACTGACTGTCTACCTTGCCCAGAAAAGCTTTACTCACTTCCAACGCAGTTCCAAATCATTCATTGTGACGTCACAGGAGACAGTTTTATCAAATAAAAGAAGGGTAGATCACTTGGAATGTACCCATGAAGAAGCTGATGGCAGATTGATCTTGCATGCAGTTGATGCAACTGTTCATGGTGCAGATGTAATTGATATATTCTCTCAGGACACAGATGTACTAGTGTTAGCTGTGAGGCGCATTCCCAAGCTATGTCTCAACACCAACTTCCGTACAGGCACTGGAGCAAGAAGACGTGTAATACCAATAAATCCCATCTTTGAAGCACTAGGAGAAGATAAAGCTGCCGCTCTTCCTGGATTCCATTCATTCACAGGTGCAGATACAACTGGACACTTTGTTGGAAAGGGAAAAATAACTTGTTGGAAGGTCTTTTTAAAAGCAACCAATGAAATCATTGAAGCATTCAAACTACTGGGATCTCCTGATGCTTCAATAGAGGCAGTTGAAGAGGAACTAGAAAAATATGTGTGTCAGTTGTATGATCCAAGAACCATGATCAAGGATGTCAGTTTGATGCGCTGGCATTTATTCAGGAAATTGCAATGTGAAGGCCAAAAACTGCCACCAACCAAAGCTGCACTTCAGCAAGCAATTCTACGTGCACATTACCAGGCCATGATTTGGAAAATGGATATTGTGCCAAAACCTTTGAATCTTCCACGACCATCAGACTATGGCTGGCTCCTTGATGATGACAGATACAGATACAGTGCAGATACAGATACAGTGCTACCACCAGCTCCAGATGCTGTCATTCAGTTAGTTAGGTGCGGGTGTAAGAAGAACAATTGTGCAGCTAGGTGTTCATGTCGGCAGAACAACTTAGCTTGCACTGAGCTCTGCGTGTGTGAAGCGGAAGAAGACACATGCACCAATATTGCAAAGGTTATAGTGGATGGGATAGATGATGAAAGTGATGCATCAGATGATGAATATTCACTGACTAATTAACATTTTAGTTCTGTTTCTAATATGTATGATGGACATATATGTCAGTCACTTGTTTTAAAAAACATATATTAACATGGTAAGAATTGTTACAGTTTTGGAAAACCTTGGCCCTGGCCCGTTTATTCAAATTGCATTCTATGTTGTTCGTAATGAAAATGTGGCATAGTGAAAGTTATAAAACTAAGATAAATACTGTACTGAGGATAATTTCGTTGATATAAATAAGTTCCTAGCCTCAAAATATGTGGAAATGGAGTCCAACTTTATTGAAATATGTATGTTAGAAGATATGCTAGCGGAAGTGTTGTTTCGAGGGCAATTTTGGCCGCCATCTTGAATTTAAGCAAGATAAACTTATTAAAATAATTGCAAACAAGAATTTTTGAATTCTCCTCATTTCTTAGGTACAAATTGAGCCAAACTTTTTCAAAATATGTCAATTAGAAACAAAAATATGCAGAAGTGTGGTTTTGACGGCCATCTTGGACGCCATCTTGGATTTAGGCATGAGAAAATATTTGAAAAAATTGCAGACATCGATTTTTGAATTCTACACATCAAATACTACAAAAAAATGTTTGTCTGCAAAAATTAACATGAATTCCACACGGGAGCCCTTTTTTTGACATAAGCAAATAGACTATATCGTAAAACGACGCCATGCTTTAATGCAAATTGAAGATAAGAGTTGTAAGGGCTAAATAGTTGAAAGGAAGAGGAGACAGAGGATGTACAAGGAGCCTAAAGGATAAAAAGAATAGGAGAACAGAGGGGAAAATGACAAATAGAAGGAAGTAAAGATTAGGAGAAAGGCAGCAGAGAGAAAGAAGGCATTGTATTGAGAGAAAACAATTTTATGATAAATGATGTAGCTACTACATCAGAAGACAGCCCATACATGAGAGTCTCGATATTGACTTAATCATGAATAATTCTCTCTATTGACTCTATGAAAGGATTTAGCAAGGCTATATTTTTATGGTTTCAAAACAATATAACAACAAGGCCATTATTACGCCACAATACAGCACAAGAAATGCTTGATTGTGAAGGGTTAATCATGATTATCACTGAAATAATAACCCTGCCACGTCGTGATTAATTTGCGGCCAAAACAAGGCCATTCCTGAGCGCCAATGTGCTTGTCGCTCTTCATTAAGTGCGGGACTACTGCTGCTTCCTGCCCGTGTTTATTTTCTGCGGGACTGCTCTGTATTTACCAATAGGCGCGCTGGGCTTCATTTGGTGCGGGGCAGTCGTGTAGTTAACCTGTCGTTGGCAATAAGTCCGGCGGTAGGCTTAATGAAGGATCCCTATCGACATCACTCATGCTATGGCTAATATGATACAAGTGATGCTCCCTCGACCCTATAGAGTCGATGCTGTCAATCGGGCAATTTGTCGATGAGTGGTTTTACCCCACAGCTGACACTAGAACACAAATACACAAGCACTTGAAACAATGGCTAATATGGACATGCTTTACAGCTGTATTATCAGGTATTACGAGCAACAAATCTTACCAAATTACTTATATTATGACTTATAGGACTAAATCTATCAATATTCTGCTGCTGGTATGTTTATACAATAGTTACTCATATCATGACTTATAGGACTGAATGTATCAATATTCTGCTGCTAGTATATATTTAAAAACACAATAATTACTCATATTACGACTTATAGGACTGGATTCATCAATATCCTGCTGCTGTTTTATTATGTGTATATACAAGGACTTTATGTTAAATCAGCTGAGAAAAAACAGTCGCTTCTGAGCAATAATAAATGAGGCCACCACAGGAAAATATTTCGGCAGGTCTCAAAAATACAAACTGAGATTCTTTATGAACCTTTATAAAGAAAACAAACGGACATAGTCTTTCAACATTGTTCAGATGTGTTTTGGATATAGGTTGGTAGAGAATGGTAGGAAAAAGTAGGAAATCATTAGTTTTTGAACGACTTTAACTGTAAGTGACAATGTAGCTTCATAGGGTGATATCTGATCCATTGGGAGCTCCACTCAGCAAACTCCACATAACTGTTACATCATGTTACGCAATAATGGCGTAACAGTGGGTAACGACTTTATGATCATTAATTAACATTAATGAGGGATATGTTATGTGTTATGGTAATTAATAATTAATATAAGAACCTATTGGGTATCAGGACCCAGGAATTTATTGCATTGAATACGGTAGTAAGGGGAACCACAGGTAGCACTCTCAGCTCATTATATATTCCTCCAATCAACAATAGCCACATGGACCAAGCTCTCACCTGTATGCCACGACCACAATAAACACTATTCTAGATCTTAGGATCAAAGCCTTAGGACTTCATCTTTACACCTCTTATACTCTATACAATATTTCTACAACTAGTCAATAGCCAAGATAGACAAACCTTCATATAACACTGGTGGATTAGAACCCGGATGATCCTAGTGTACCTAGGAACTCCCAGAGGTTTTTTAGTATTAGAGGAAGATACTACAGCCCTTCTCAGCATAATCTACCTGTAGAACCATGCTGTATAATATATATCATATATCTAGAAGAACTAGTGGATAGAATGTTACAATTCCATTGATTCTGTGGATTGTCCAATTAATCTTATCTAATATTCAAACACATTTAGAGTGCCATCTACATCATGATTAAAATATGATTAAAACTTTTATCTGATACATATAGAGACCCAGCAAATGTTTCATTCCCCCAAATCATAATAGAAGGGAAGATCTAAAGATTTGAGGAATAGCATCATATTTAAATGTAATTTATTTCCATACACTTTCCATCTAATTTGATATCATATCCAAATTAAGCAAACGTAACACTTATTAAACTGTAAACTATTGCAAGAAGCCAACTAGCAGTCTATGACTGAGTTGGTACTGTTTCTTGCCTGTTATACCACATTTGTAAAAATCAAAAGAAGAGACCAAAAACCTCCCGTCCACTGGAGACTCTTCTTCAATAGTGATCCTTTATCAAATCCAAATCCAAAATTACCAACTTTCGCCCAGCTTCATTTGAGGACCAACCTTTTGAACAAAGTATACTATGACACCGTCTTTTTACAGTGCTTGTAGCACACATATCCATATTTCTAACAGTGTGCAGCAATCCTATACCCTGTGTTTGTGAGGGCCCAATAGAACGCGGATGACGCAGTGTTAATTTTTGATGAGTCATGCCTAACATCAAAGGACTGAGCGATATAAGGTTCTTTTAGCATATTGTAGGCTGCAGCCTGGGATTGATCACTTGGCGGCCATCTTGGCTGACCTTACGTACCTCATCTTTCTTGTCTTATGCAGTGGAGAGTCCCGTTCCGTTTGATCAATAGAATAAGGGATTTGCATAGCCATCATTTTGAATCTTGATTTGCATGGAATTATAGGATTAATGATACAGTGTAATATCAATAGAAAAGATGTCATGTTCAGCACTGGAAATTTATCGGTAGTCTAATCTCAATATCCATGTGTTATACATGTTTCTATAACACAAGCCTCTATCCTTGGTTTTCATACATCATTTATACAAGTTATGATATTGGTGAAAACATTCTTGCAATTTTCGACAAAATTGTTGCCAAATATTTTTATGTGAGATTTCATCAGAATCCATCCCAGGATGCAGTGTAACAGACATGCGCAGTAGCACATGCAACTCCCCTATTCGTATATTATTTTCTTATAGTGTCCTCGCCTCTTTTGTCTCTTATTCTTTCTCATCTGTCTTACATCCTGTTCTTCTCTCCTTTCTTTGCTATCCTCTTATCTTCTTTCTCCTGTCCTCTTCTCGTAACTCTTTTCCATTCTGTTTCATAATTAATCTGCTGTTTTCACCAAGTCTTTCTCTCTGTTTCTTCACTTGATGCAAGAATGAGGTGCATTTATGCTCTTGCAGTATATATAGTTTGCTATCATGCAAAAAAAGGCTCTAGCTAAGACAAATAACAAGAGACGGTTTGGAGACGGAGAAAAAAACAAAATCCCCCCCCCCCAGTCCCGCTAAAACAGTGAACTCCATAACTTGGGGTAATATTAAGGGTGGTCGCCACTGGCTGTGGTAAGCTCTGGGGTAAGCCTTGTGATGGTGCTGTGTTGTTGTGGAGTGGCGAGGTCCTGCCTACATCGTTCACTGACCATGTAGGCAAGGACCTCATCATTCCTCTCCACCTACAGAACCAGCACAAACCATTTGCAAGGCTTACCGCAGAGCTTACCACAGCCAGTGGAGACCACCTTTTAACATACAATCACGTGTGAATACATGTTTAGGATTGTTCAGTCGAGGTCCAAACCCTTAGATCAGATAAGAATGGTATGTCAGTGATTGGATACATACCTCATATTAACATTGTTGCTGGTCATTTGGTGCAGTATTCACGCTCCTTCAACCAACTTGTTAGTACCAAGCTACAGTTCCATAATAGGCAAGGCTCCACCAGACCGCATGATGGTAAGGCCTAGTTTGCGGTTTGATAGTCATTGTCATATATTAAATGGGTCAGATTTTCAGAAAATGCACAATTCACCTTCGCGAATCCTCTCAAATAGCCCATATTTAAGACAAAAATAAAGTTCAAAATACAGTTCAACCTAACCAAACAGATTGCTAGAATCAATCCAATGCCGAATATACTCGAATTTACCTAGTATTGACCAAATTTCAGCCTAAATTAGCAAAATTTACTAAATGGGTGCAACTGCCAATTGTACATTTTCTGAAAATCTGGCCCAAATATCAAAGAACCTATGTTACTTAACCTATCAAGACTCTCCCCTGACCAGCTCTTTTTGTTATTATATTCGGATTGAAAATACACTACAAAATGGAACCACAACAATCGCAGAGGGAAAACATGTCAGTGGAGTCCAGTCTTAATAACTGATATAATTATACTATGTTCTACTGTGGGATACACCACTAAAGCCCCCCCAATAGGGAGGTTCAGTAAGTCTAACGTATACGTAAACGTATCCGTTATCTCTGATACACAAACATACATTAAAATGAAGACAGAGGTTTTGCAAAATATGGTGGGAAAAACGTAACGTTACATACCAAGCAAACTGTTTCATTTCAGAATTTACTTTTCATACAGAAAAAGTGGCGCTGCTTGCAAAAAAAGATACGGATACGGTTACGTATTTGAGAGAGGTTTGCTTGCGGAACCTCTCTAATATCTCTTCCCTTTCCCCTCCTCCAACCCCACTTATATCTGCAGTTACTAGGGAGGTTCAGCGAGTCTAACCTATACGTTAACGTGAACTTATCCGTATCTCTGATAAACAGACATAAAGGAAAAGGAAGAAAGACGTTCAGCAAAACATGGCGAGAAAAACGTAACGTAACATCTCAAACAAAATGTTTCATCTCACAACTTATTTTGTATACATAAAAAGGTGACGTAATTCACAAAAAGATACGGATACGGTTTACGCAACTAAGATAGGTTTGGGTGCAGAACCTCACTAATATTAGGAAGATTTAGCAACCACAATGCACCAACACAATACTAACGCATCCACTAACTTCTAGTACATTATTACTGTTGTGGAGATATCTCGAGAGGCCTGCACTGCAGATGCCCTCGGCCTAGCCCCTCTCGAGATATCCCCACTGCGGTAACAATGTACACATAGTTAGTGGATGCGTTAGCGTTCTGTTGGTGCGTTGTGGTTGCTAAATCTCCCTATTCTGTTATAAACGTAAAGGCATGATAACAAGAGACCAGTCTATAGATGGTGTTATACTTACGCTCAGTGCCTCACATACACAGCCTATATCACTGCATAGCCCCTATCTGTCTTACCCCGCCCACTCCCGCCCACTCCACAACACTCCATCCATCCAGCCTCTTCTATCTAGAGGTCTAATACCCCGGGTCTAATATAGGTTGTGTTCCAGTAAAAAGAGTCACAACTCGCAAAATAGATCATTTCTAAAGTGATTTATTCACCAGATCACTTTTAAATGTTTACCATCAGTAGAATCGGCTTCTTTTCAATCATGATGGTATCTCAAAATCTATTTTTATGCGACTTGTGACTCATTTTCATCACACAAATTATGTCACGGATATGTCTATACAAGTATACCATTTTAAACGGCCATTAGACCTACATCTGTAGACCTCCCAAAATAATGTTCTTATGGATGAGATCTTCAGACAATGTACAATCGGCAGATCTACACATTTAGTAAATTCTGCTAAATTAGACTGTAAAATGGTCAATACTAAGTATATCTGAGGATATTTGACATTGCATTGATTCAAACAATCTATTTGGTTATATTGAACTTAATTTTGAACCTGATATTTGCCTTAAATTTGGGTTATTTGAGAAGATTGGTGAAAGTGAATTGTACATTTTCAGGCGATTTAACCCTTATATCAAGCCCTTTCTCAGCCCTTCCCAGCCCCTATAGGACCAACCGGAACCCTCTCAGAGCCCGCCCTGAGCCGCCCCAGAGCCCGGGAAGCTCTGAAGCAATTGAGCAGGAATCCCTATGGAGCGCCTTATACATAGAGTGGATGGGGAATGGGGCATCAATTATCTGCTCCATCATAACTGTATGATGAGGGGGTTGAGTGGGATGTACTGAGGGTGGGGGTTCTGAGGGTGGGGGGATGTACTGGGGGTGGCGGTTATGTACTGAGGGTGGGGGGGGGGGGGGTTAGGGGGAGAGGGCAATGGGTATGTGAGGAGAGAAGGAGATCATGGAAAATACAGGGTAAGAGTAAAAGAGTGAGTGAGAGGGAAAGAGAGAGGGGAGAGAAGGAAAGGAGAAGGAAAGGAAAAGAAAAAGAGATAGATAGATAGATAGATAGAGAGGGAGTTTGGGAGAAGAGGATGAGGGCGGATATTTCTATTATCAATTTCTATTATTGAGGGGAGCAAGGAGACAGAGAGGAAGTACAAGGTGAGGGAAAGGAAACAAAGAGGATGGCGAGAAAAAGAGAGAAGCAATGGGAAAGAAGGAAAGGAGGAAGAAGGAGGAGCATGGGAGAAGAGAAGACAATGAGGGCGGAAGGAAGAGGGGAAAAGAGAGAGAGAAATAATCCTTCATATATTCATTTTCGTACGATACCTTTAGGTACAAATAAACACAATTTCGAATTGGTGTATACAAGAGTTTTGTCTGGCGTTAGACATACCAACAATGAGAATATTCCTAAAAAGAGATCCTGTTAACATAACACTCTAAAAAATATCCTTTTTGCGACTTGTGACTCATTTTCCAGTAACATATCCTGTATATATGATACTGACAGACTAACAAGACAGGGGACATTATTAGATAAAGCCCAATGACCCTGACCTTCCTCCACCCGGTCAATAGGGATCCACTTGTAAAGGGGTTGACAGTGGTCAATACTGAGATCCTATCTATCGGGTAAGACAGAAGGGATATACATGGGTGTGGGGCATTCTCAGTGCATCTTTTGGTAGGCTAATATTACATGCACATCCCTCTTGAGCAGTGCAATAAGTGGGGTGCAATAACAATATTTTTACGGTATGTGTCCTATAAAAATGTAGTTGTCTAAAAATAGCTCTGATAGCTCTCCGCACTGTTGACATGCTTCGCGGAGAGCCTTCTCTCTCCGCAAAGCATGTCAACAACTTTATAGGGCATTGTCAGAGTTTGGGGTGCTTGGACTATCTCTGACACTTGTTTCATACTTTTTTAAGTACTATCCGATGATATTTGATCAAATTGTATGCAGACATGATAAATATAGAATGGAACTCGACGTTTTAATAAAAAAATTAATGGACTTGGAAATGTAAGCACACTGTCTGCGGCATTCTCGAATCTCGTCCAATAAGTTTTTTATTACCGGAGGCTTGTTCCATTCTTTTTATATATGTAATGCGTTCCAGGGAAATGAGTCACAAAAATGTCATTTCCAAAGTGAGTTATTCACAAGAGCTTTTTATTGAACAAGTGACAAATAATGCAATTGAAGCCATTGACATAATGTGCAATGTTCTCACGGTATGAGAATCAGTACCGATCGACCCTAGTCTTCTGTCCCCAAATATGAATGAATATAAATGTGTCAATCCAGGAAAAAGGAATTAAATACTGACAGAATCGTTGGTGGATAATGGAAAGTAGATTGGATTAGATGTGGTATAGGCAGTTGAAAGGGAAAAAGACATATATAGACATAATGAAGAGAAATGAGGACTGCAGTTGGTGTGGTATTGCGAACCACTAATCATAGGGGTCCCTTGGATAATTGTATGTATAAATGGTATGTACTGACATCAGATTCACACAAAAATGATAACACAGTGTACAGTGGGAACGCCATCATGAGTGTTAAATATGGTACAGTAGTGTCTGTAGATGTATGTATACATACATAAGGATCGTCAGAAAATGTAGAGTTCGCCTTAACCAACCCTCTCAAATAAACCAAATTAAAGACAAAACTGAGCTTCAAAATACAGCTCAACATAACTCATATCTCCAATGGAGTTAATGAATTAGTGATGTAAGGAGTAGTACCATTTTCAATGTAAGTAGACATCATAGCCCCCATATATTCAATTATATATGTGGCTAGTTACATGAAGAAACAGTGGCTAAACATGCTATATCAGGGAAGACATTCAAAAACTGTGCTCTGCTCTTCATGGGACTGTGTCTGAAAGGGGAAGCTCCCACTGGCCCCACCCACCCCTTTTATACTGAAGGTGCCCCTTTAAATATTACATGTATTCCAGCACATTTGATATTTATAACCAAGATATACATATAGTTATAGATATAACTGAGAGATGTATTGATTGCGTGCACAGCCGACATACAGAAGCCCCCTAGTGGTGACATCTCACATTACACCCGCCATGGTCACGCACCTTTTGGCGGCAACATTGCCATGGTAACCACTGCCGTATGTAGGCTCTGAACCTCTCCTTAAACGACATCCCAATGTTTGTAACTCATTGTTGTATTTCTAATGAGACCCGAGTGTTTCAATAGGTTAGAAAAACATGTCAAACCTAAATCCCGGGACCTAAATATATAGAAATACTTCTTAGATGTCCTAATGTTTACCATCATTGAAATCGACTTGAGCTTATATTTTCAAGTAAGATGATATCTCAAAATCCATTCTTTGTGACTACAGATCAAGTATATAGCCTGAACTGACGCAGCTTTAAAGCTGTATTCTCAACTACATGAAGACCACCTCTCTATAGAGACCAACCCTCTATTAAGACCATCTATTACTAATACGTAGTGTATTTACATATGAACATTATTTAATTGTCTTGGCCGCAATGGAAATACAAAAAGAAAATTCCCTGTAACATATCACCAATGGGTGAGTGAGTGAGATCGGTTGCTTTAGGCCCTCATTAACACATTTAATATGGTTATATCAAGGGCCGGAGAGCTGAGAGGGAGGCAGTTTCTGATCATACCCAGGAAATAGAGATAGAGAAGAAGGGAGAGAGACAGAGAAAAGAGATCATTGAAAACAAAATGAAGTATTTTCACAGACTGCGAACCCGATACTTGGTGTTCAATCGCTGCTGCTCTCTCTCCCTCCCTCCCTCCGTGCAGCACCCAGTTACAACGCTGGGCGGGAGGGAGGGAGGCGGGTAAAACACACAGCACTGCTATACATCCTGATTTAGAAAATGGCAAAAGTGATGAATGGTGGTTGGTGGTTTTAGTGGTGGCACCAGTGATTAGAGGAGCAGGAGAGAGCAAGGTAGAGAGAGAGCGATATATAGGGAGAGAGAGGGAGCCAGAGAGCGAGCGATAGAGAGAAAGAGAGGGAGCCAGAGAGAGAGAGAGAGAGCGATAGAGAGAAAGAGAGGGAGCCAGAGAGAGAGAGAGAGCGATAGAGAGAAAGAGAGGGAGCCAGAGAGAGAGAGAGGGAGAGAAAGAACAATATTGGGAGAGAGAGGGGCAGGCAGGGGGAGAGAGCGGTCTGTTTATAAGGAGTCTCAGAGGTATAAGGTGGTTATTTAAACATGCTATTGGTAGTTAGTATGTAATACAAAGGGAGGAGACATGGGAGGGGGAGAGACAGAGGAGAGGGAGAGGTGGTTGGCGATGGGGGAGTAAGATAAGACAGAGCGGTAGACGGCAAAGGAAGAGAGGCAGGAGAAGGAGAGGAGCTGGAGGAGGGGGATGTGGAGCAGTTATTGATAAAAGAGGTTTTATTGTTAGTTATTACTGTGTGGGGTGCAGGGGAGGTAGAAGTGGAAGGCAGTAGCCAGGGTGGGGTGGGGCTGGGGGCTGAAATTAACATGTTGTTGTTAATAAGTATATTGGGGGAGTCCAAGGGACCAAGATTGCAAGAGTGTGTGTGTGTGTGGGGGGGGGGGGATGTTGAGAGAGGAAGGGAGGAGGGTGTGGAGGAGAAGAAGGAAAGGTGGATGAGAGGATGGAGGAGGGTGTGGGGCAGGTGAAGGAGGAGGAGGGGGTAGAACAGGAGGGATGGGAGGAGGTCAAGGATGTGGAGGAGGAGGAGGAGGAGGAGGAAGAGATGAAGGATGTGGATGAGGAGGAGGAGGAGTAGGGGGAGGAAAAGACGGAGGAGGAGGAGAAGACGGAGGGGTGGGGAGGAGGAGGAGCAGGAGGAGGAGCAGGAGGAAGAGCAGATGAAGGATGTATAGGAGGTGGATAAGGGGAATGAGGTGAAGGATGGAGGAGGTGGAAGAGGAGGAGGAGAGTAGGGAACAGGATGAGGCAGGAAAGACTGGGCGGTAGAAAGAGGAGACAGACGTAGACAATTTTGAATTCAGCAATGCTATTGTAAAGGGGATACTAAATGTCGCATTAATTAACAACAAATATGAAGTTACAGTTCATCGAACAATAGACATAAACATAAAGGCGGAAAAATACATAGAGTGATTCAGCAATATATTAGACTCTTACGTCAGCTTGATAACTTTCTCTTTGTAAAATAATACTTTTGAAAACAATGTGATACGAAGACATCTGAACATCCACTTTGTCATAAAACTAAGATCATAATGATAGCTTTGTAAAGTTATTAGTATTATGTGTTCTCATATAAATATACACGATAGAATAGCAAAGGTTATAGATGAAACACAACTGTTATTCTCTATTTGAAGATGGTCTCAAATTGTATATATTTCTCGAAATACAAAAGTATATTCCCGATCATTCACTTTACTTTTGAAAGTTTGGAAAAGTTGTAACGCAATTTTTAGTAGAAATGTATTAATAGGAAAATCCTAAACCTGTTTGAAAGAATAGATTATACATGTTAACTAACGAGTTGGTTGAAGGAGCATGAATATTGCACGAGTTGCGTTGCAATGAGTGCAATATTCTAAGCGATTGAAACCAACGAGTTGGTTAACAGATTTATTATACATGCTTTCAATCATGAAAATAGAAACAGATCGAGTCATAAATTTGAATTTTACTGGTAATCTCAGTAAAAAACCAGATTGGTTGTTATGACAACCCTACGTAAATCACTAGTGAAATATGCACTATGCGTAAATCACTCTAGATATGTCGTGTTTAGAGCATTGCGTGTATAATAAAGTATGAAATAACACCTTGGTTATTCAGTATTATCATTACTCTACTTCATCATATTTCATTTAGTATCAATATTGTCAATACTGAAACAAAGATAGGATCGTAAAGAATGAGAATGAAATTGAAAACTCTACATCTAGGAAGCCATTTTAGTACCATGGATGAAAAGCAACATAATTTAAGACCAATATCTTTGATAGATTTAGGGGCCCAGATGTTTTATTTCCCAATGGTCATGAATTTCACAAATGTGTTGAGTTCGTAAATAGTTTGTGAATAATGGACACCGGCAGCTGGTGGCTGCTTCTCAACTGGATTTCAGATTTCGCGTTTAACAATTGTGATCTGGAAAATGAGTCGCAAAATTGATACTTTTCAGAGTGTTTTATGTTGGACTTCTCTGTCTGGGAATGTTCTGTGTTTTGGGGTGCTTAACGCTGTTTGTCGTACAAATACATTTACCGAATTTCAGGGCAGTGTATCAAGTATATTCATGGATTTCTAAGGTCATCTTAATGTTTGTTACCATTAATTGGAATCCATTTGATCTCATCTTTACCAATATGATGATACCGCAAAATTATTTTTTTGCAACTTGTGGCTCATTTTTCTGAACCACATTACATGTATTGTCTCCACACAACTCCCTCAGCCCTCAGCCCTTCAGT
This sequence comes from Sthenelais limicola, assembly GCA_942159475.1. NCBI lineage: Eukaryota > Metazoa > Annelida > Polychaeta > Phyllodocida > Sigalionidae > Sthenelais > Sthenelais limicola. The sequence continues at coordinate 31,808,266 of OW804097.1, read as the reverse complement.
CCCTCCCTTCAGTTCCCGCTTAGTCTCCCTTCCGGCCCCTCAGGGCCCCCAAAACACCCTCAGGCTCCCTCAGACCACTAACAATCCCCTCTCAATCTGCCTTCCTCTGCTCCTCCGCCTCCTTCTGTCGCCCTCAGTCAGTCCCCATCCCCCTCAGACCCCATCAAAAACCCTCAGCCTCCTTCTGCCCCACTAAACCCCATAAGCTCCCCACTTAAACTCCGCTCTGCCTCCTCTCTCTGTCTGTCTTTCCCACCCCCTTCTGCCCTCTCGGACCCCCTCAACCCAAACCTTAGTCACAGCCACTAGCATTACCTCCCTCAACTCCTGCAGCTAGGGCAATATACAATATGTGATCCGTTTTAGGAAAATAAGTCATGAGTCGCAAAATATGGATTTTGAGATATCACCAGATTTAGAAAAATGAGATCAGGCCGATTCTAATGATAGTCAACAGTAGGACACCTAAAACATTTCTATATTCTAAGGTTGATAATTTTATTTTGAAAACATTTTTTTGCAATGTTTCTGGATGGATGATAACCAGTAAAGTAACTAAATATACTCCATAAAAAGGCCTTCAAAACGCAAGGATATATTTAATACAAAGGCCTGGAATTTGTAACATGGACTTATATGACTATAAGTGCTAAACCCCCTAAGAATCAGAACAATCCAATAAAGAGATCCTGTGAAAAAACACTTTGAAAAATATCAATTCTGCCACTTGTGACTCATTTTACTGGAACACATCCCATATATCCCCTTCTATTAATTACCAGCACAAAAACACCATTATCATAACAAAAACAACACTACATACAGACACACTCACATACATTGTCTCTACCGCGCTAAAACACACTGGGAATAAATGGTCTCTCTGAGCGCTGAAAAAGGTCCTGGAATGATGGGTACTGAAGCATTATGTGCTAAAAACTCTAGAGCAGGGTCTGTTATTGAGAGATGTGTGGAGAAAAATAGCACTAATTACCATTGGCAAGCACTAGTGAAGCAGCACTAGTAGGTAATAAATATTGTGTTTTATACAGAGTGAGATATTAATGTGTGTTAATGGATTATCTCACATTTAAGTATATATATCCTTAAGTATATATATGATATCTTTCAAGGAAATGGGTCACAAATCGCAAAAGAGATATTTTTCAAAGTGTTTATTTTACAAAATCACCCCATTGGAATGTTCTGCTTTTTTAAGTTTTTATCACATATAGTTATATCAATCTATGTATCAAATTCCGTGACAATGTAGGTTATATATCGTTTCATTTCAAAGGTCTCCATATGAAATATATTTAAGTTACTTTACTGCTTATTGGCCCCAGGAATATAATTGCAAACTTTTTCAAAAATAAAAATATCAAACTTAAAATTTAGAAATACTCGTTTACTATCATTGGAATCGGTTTAAGCTCCTCTTTTCAAATATGGTTATATCTCAAAATCCATATTTTGCGACTTATGACTAATTTCCCTAAAAACGGATCACATATATGTCTCTGTGCTATATCAGTTAACATAGTGTACATTTACTAGTAAAGTAGCTAAATGTACTCTATAAGATGACCTTCAAAATGCATGAATATGTTTACTACACTGTTATGTCATGAAGTTTAGTAAATGTATTCATGCTACGAACAGTATTAAGCACCCCAAATATGAAAACATTCCAACAAATACAATTTGTGAATATAACACTTTCAAAAATCACAATTCATTTTCCTGAAAAAACATCAATATGGAGGCGGGTCTATGTGAGATAGGGTGTCTATTATATAATATTGTGTAGACTTTACATTATAACATTGGCTCTCTTGCATTATACTAAGTAGATAGTGTGTATGTATAGCCTTTCCTACAGAAGCTGAAATGGGGCTGATAGGAGAGTGTGGAGTAGAGGTGGGTCGGGTGCTACTTGCCTATACTTATACATGCTTCATGCTTAAAGGGTAAAATCGCCATCAAATGTACAATTTGTCTTCACCAATCTTCTCAAATTACCCGAATTTAAGACAGAAATGAGGTTGAAAATTCAGTTTAACAAATCCAAATAGGTTATTTGAATCAATGCAATACAAAATATACTTAGATTTACCTAGTATTGACCATTTTACAGTTTACTTTAGCAGAACTTACTGAATGTGTAGATCTGCCGATTCTACACTTCATGAAGATCTGACCCACATGCTTCATGCATTTCCACGGCAGGTTATTTTCCCAAGCCATTGACGCCTCATATTGTTCCCATCAAGATCATGGGAGAAAAACTTAAGAAAATAGACCGTTTTTAATCTGTAGTACCCCCCTAAATACCCCCTGAAATACTCTGCCCATCATACTTCTTGGGAGGTAAAAAGTGTCTATGCTTTACTAGTGCCTACGTTTTAGGACCATCCCCTCAACAGACAAGGGTCAGATTTCCAGAAAATGTTCAATTGGCAGCTCCACACATTTAGTAAATTTTGAAAGATTAGACTGAAAAATGGTCAATATTAGGTAAATTCGAGAATATTCGGCATTGCATTGATTTTAGCGATCTCTTTGGCTAGGTTGAAGTGTATTTTGAACTTTATTTTCGTCTGAAATTCGGGTTATTTGAGAAGATGGGCGAAGTTGAATTGTACATTTTCTGATAAATTGACCCACAAACACTGCACATGGGAGGAGTATGCTGTGCTTTGTGTTTATATCTTCCAGGAAGTAATGTCACAGGGGATTTGCATGTCCCACTGTATATTGAAGGTATTTAACCATATCTGAGGTTATCCTAAGGAATACATTGACGATCGAGAAATATCGCTTTTTGAGAAATATAACTTCTTTTGATGGATAACAAAAATGCATAGATATGTATGAGATGTCCAAATGTTTACCCTCATTGGATTCGGGTTTATCAAATCTTTTCAAATATGATGATATCTCAAAATCCATTTTTGCGACTTGTGACTCGGCCCGACAAGCTCAAACAAGTCAATAGGGGATTTGCATGTCTCACTGCGCATGTCTGTTACAGTGTATGATTGGATAGATTCAGTTGAATTCTGACATACAAATGTTTGGAAACATTTTTATCGAAAATTGCAAGAATATTTTCACCAATATCAAAGCTTTTATAAATGATATATGAAAACCAAATGCCTGATGGGAAAGATGGGGAATTGTGTTATGGGAACATGTATGTCACATAGATATTGACATTAGAGCGTTGATAGATAGTCCATGCTGAACATGACAACCGTTTTCTGTAACGCACCACATGTGTGGGCCACATTGGTGCATTCTGACACTCCATGTATCACAGATGGTAAGATATTAGTATTTTCCCTTCCCTCTTCCCCTTTTCCTTCCAGGTTCCTCTTTCTTCCTTACCTTCTCCCCGACCACTGCTTTCTTGAATGTCATTTCCTCTTGACTTCCCCCTTCCCTTATGCTTTCCGATCTTTCACCCTCCTCCACTTCCACCTTGGGCAAAACACAGGTTCCTCGTCTGCTATGAATAAATGAATACTCAAACTCGGTTTTTAGACACAGTGAGTTTTTGGTGTAAACCTGACGTTTTTTTACAGAGACTGGGTGAGTCAGTGAGATTGGTTGCTTTACGCCCTTATCAACACATTTAATATGGTTATATCAAGGGCGGGAGAGCTAAGAGGGAGGCAGTTTAGGATCTTACCCAGAAGATAGAGATAGAGAAGAAGGGAGAGACAGACAGAGAAAATAGACAGAAAGGCACTTTATGGTCATACCCAGGACCAATACAGAGACTGGGAGGTTGGTTCTTGTACCGCACGGCTGTAGTATGCAGTTTCAATTGATGCGTTTCAGGAAAATGAGTCATGGGTCACAAGTCTCAAAAAATGGATTTTGAGATATCATCATATTTGAAAAGATGAGATCAAGCAGATTCCAATGATAGTAAGCAGTAGGACATCTAATAAGTATTAATATATGTCATTTTTGATATTTTAATTTTTGAATAAAAAGTTTGAAAAAATTTAGGTGGACAACTGCTAGTAAAGTAACTAAATATACTCCATAAGATGACCTTTGAAACACAAGGATATATTTGATACACAGTTCTGAAATATTGTACATACATTGATATGTTGATATAGCTCTAAACCACATAACAGAGAGAACATTCCAACCAAGATATCTTGTGAATAAATCACTTTGGAAAATCTCCTTTCTGCAATTTGCGATTCAGTTTCCTGGAATACATGACAATTATGCATTCTTCTTGTCATGCTCTCTCTCTATGTCCTGCTCATTATGCACTTCATGGACCGTGTTGTCAGTCTTCATATTAGGGAGATTTAGCAACCATAACGCACTGACACAACACTAACGCATCCACTAACTATTTGTACAGTATTACCGCTATGGGGATACCTCGAGATGTGTTAGCCCGAGGGCTTCTGCGTTGCAGGCCTCTCCAGATATCCCAACAACGGTAATAATGTACTAATAGTTAGTGGATGTGTTAGTGTTGGGTTGGTGTGTTGTTGTTGCTAAATCTCCCTATTCTCCTCCTTCCACTCTCCTCGGGCTATACTGTTCTATATATCTATTTCTATACAGGTCCTTCGACTCCTCCAAAATCGTTTTTATTTTTAATTGAAACTTGCACCTCCTCCTTTACCTGTTCCTCCTTCTGTAACTCATGCTGTACCCCGTTTTTTATTCCATGTTGGTGTATGTACACCATGCTATTTGTAGTAGTGTGGTAATTTGCACCAGTTCAACGCTTGTGGTATGACATTGCCATTCCCTCTTCCTCCCCCTAGTACAAAGTTATATACTAATACGTTGCAACGTGGGAGTAAATATAGAACCTAAATTTGAATGTGGTACTCAGGACACTATTGCACTGTCCTTGATGTTTGTTTTCTTCCCGTAACCCACTCACCTTTCGGACATCAGACATCTTGGACAATGCAATAGTGTCCCTTGTACCACATTCCCATTAAGTTCTATCTATGTACTACCTCCTTACCGCCTCCTGTACTGCCTCCAGTACCTCCCATGTACCTCCTCCTGTATCACCTACAGTACCTCCTCCTGCACCCTCTCCTGTACCTCCTCCAGTAACGCCTCCAGTTCCTCCTCCTGTACCGCCTCCAGTACATTCCCTGTACCCCTCTGTACCTCCGTTTGTATCCAGTACGTCCCCCTGCATATTGCAGCCCAGTACCTCCTCCTCTGCCTTCTCGAACCTCTCTTCCGGCACTTTCCCCTTCCTGCGTCCACTACCACCTGTGCAAGCATGTTATACGGTATAGATAAACACCTACTCCTCGTCCTACTGGGTCAGATCATCAGAAAATGTACAATTCACCTTCACCAATCCTCTCAAATAACCCACTTTTAAGACGGAAATGAGCTTCAAAATACTGTTTACTATGGCAGAACTGAAATGTTAGAACAAAATAATACAAAATATACACAGATATACCTGGTATTTAGAATTGTTCAGCCTTATTTAGCATATGTTACTAAATGTGTAGAGCTGCCAATAGTAAATTTTCTGATAATCTGACCCTGCTTCTCATGCCACTTTTTGCCCCGACCCCCGGCCACTATGTGCAGGTGCAGTAAACTATGAAGACGACATGAACGATAATAGGGGAATTAAAAGACATTTCAACACTGGTCCCTAGAATTATAGGAAAAGCAAGTTATTGTTTCAGCGTGATATCTTTTCAATCTTTATTAATTTCTTTAGTTCATATTTTATATTTTAACTGTATTCTTTCACCTCGTCATCCAATCCAACTTCATTAACTACCTGATGTTCCATACAGTGTATGGGTCAGATCTTTAGAAAATGTTCAATTGGCAGATCAACACATTTAGTAAATTCTGCTCAATTAGTATGAAATATCATTAACAGTAGGTATATCTGAGTACATTTAGTATTGCCTTGATTCAAATGGTCTGTTTGGTTATGTTGAACTGTATTTTGAACCTGATCTTTTTTCCCCCCAAATTTGGGTTATTTGAGAGGCCAATCGTACCTTTTTTGAAGACGTCACCCACTTACCCAATATTATGGCCTGCCTGCATTAGCCACCATCCGTATCATATACTCATCCTAGGATTTACATATATATAGAGAGATACGGAAATCAGCCCCACCGACCCCCCTCCCTATATATTCTATACATAATTCAGCCAGTGTCAACACAAGGCTTTGATGTCGTGTTTTCAGGGTTTACTATTTGCCGGAAGCTCGCCAGAATTTCCCATCATTCCTTGTACAACAAAGGGACACAGGTGGTTCGGTTGCCTAGCACCTGGGAAAATGGCCCTGGCAAACCGTCGTTAGAAAAACAAGTTTTTACTACCAGATGCAACGTGCTCCATTACCTATCTATCCCTCGGGCCCTGGGTGTATGTACTATACAATGCATAAAGCTAATGAAATAGATATACAGTTAAAGAAATACACATATAATGTATCAATATAAAAAAAAACATACAGTACCTTAATTTTACATACTTTTCATTTCCAAATTGACATTATAGCAAGAAATATGACATTACCTATAAGTACAGACTACATCAGGCCCTGTACAAGATAAATGTATAGGTTTTAACCATGTAATACAATAGCTAGTTATTCATTTGTCACAATGATTAAAATGACAAATAGGATCTATGCACATCTTTGTGGGGCTGAGGCTTCCAGGGTATAATAACTACAAAGTGACTAATATGTGATGTGTATCAGTAAAATAAGTCGCAAGTTGCAAAAGGGATATTTAAACTGATGAGGAATTCATTCACAAGAACCCTTGCTTTGAATGTTTTCATTTTTAGGGTTCTTTGAGCTGCTACTAGCATGGATACATGTACCAAGTCTCCAGACAGTGTATTAAGAATGTCAAAGGTCATCGTATAGAGTATATATAGCTACTATACTAGTAATTGTCCACCCACAGATATTGCAAACTACTTCTTTCAAAAGTAAAAATATCAAATTTAAAATCAAGAAATACTTATTAGATGTCCTCCTGTTTACTATCATTAGAATCGGCTTGATCTCCTCTTTTAAAACATGATTAAATCTCAAACGCATGAAACAGATTATGCATTCTGAAAACCATGAAAGACATTCTAATATTATTTAATTTTTAATATTAAACAAATCAGCAGATCTTCGTTATAAAAATATTCACCATAGAAAAAGTACATTCGGAAATGATACAATTTTTAAATTTCATCTGCTTTCTAGCAATCACCTCTCTGACAGCAGATCTCAAGGGTATCTTTTTCCACCTTTCTTTCCTTGTTTCTTTCTTCCGAGATTGGCTTCCCCAAACTCAATTTCCCAAAAGAAAAGCAAAATCAGAAAAGAGACATTTCCAATATTTGCCTCGATTGGCGATACCAAGAACCGGAAGTAGCTGACGCATGCGTGGGAATATTGTCGATGAGTACACGAGGGAGACTGGATTTGGCATGACGCCAAAAACATGGAGTCAAAAAGTGCATCATGGGAGATTTATGAAAGCAAGGCTCTGGCAGATGGTTGTGGCATAGTGCAATATCAAGGTAGTAGCTTTTAGGGCTCCTTGTAACTGGCATTACAATCTTTATTCGATTTTTATCAAAGGAAACTGAGTAAAAAAACATTAGGTAAAATTCGGCAAGAGTTGTTTGAATGACATTATTATAGCTTGGGAATGGGAGTAATGTATCATACCTGGTAGCAACATGTTTTTATTAGCTTCTTTCTCCGATTCACCAATAGATCTACAATTAATAGGGGATTTGCGAAGCCGCCATTTTGAATCTTGGTTTGCATGGGCTTATGTGACTAATGGTACAGTCTAAAATCTATAGAAAACATGCCATGTTCAGCATGGAATATTTATCAATGCTCTTATGTCAATATCCATGTATTATACATGTTTCCATAACACTAGCCTCCATCTTTCTCGTAATGCATTTGGTTTTCATAGATCATTTATAAAAGCTATGATATTGGTGAAAACATTCTTGCAATTTACGATAAAATGTTTTATGAAAATATTGCCAAACATTTGTATGTCAGAATTCAACTGAATCTATCCAATCATACACTGTAACAGACATGCGCAGTGAGACATGCAAATCCCCTATTGACTTGTTTGAGCTTGTCGGGCCCTGAGTCACAAGTCGCAAAAATGGATTTTGAGATATCATCATATTTGAAAAGATGAGCTCAAGCCGAATCCAATGAGGGTAAACATTAGGACATCTCATACATATCTATCTATTTTTTTATCCATCAAAAGAAGTTATATTTCTAAAAAGCGATATTTCTTGATGGTCAATTTACTCCTTAGGATAACCTCAGATATAGTTAAATACCTTCTATATACAAACTTGAAATTTGCTCCATGATAGACACCTCAGAACTGAAAAAATGCTGACAAAGGGTTTCTGTGAAAAACACATTTTGAAAGATATCCTCTTTTGCGACTTGTGACAGATTTTCCTGTACACATATAATTGTGTTCTATGAGCCATATCTCCTATCTCTGTATGCTTAATTTGGTTTAAATTGATTAATTCTCTAAGACACAGGAAAGGACCAAATATTGTAGGTACCACTTGGCGCCTCATAATAAAGACGTATCCTACAATATAGTTGAATTCCATGACACTCTAGGTCCAAATCCTCCGATCAGATAATAATGGTATGTCAGTGATTGCACACATACTTCGCTATTCAGTTTTCTGGCCTAAGATTAGGCGTTTCAATGGAAATATAATGACATTTTGCGGGCCTAATGGAATTATAATGGCACTTTTTGCGGCTTGAGGCATGAGGCTTTCCCTTCATTTGAAGGGACTCTTTCAACGTTGGGCCTAGACTGATGAGCCATTTCCCGCAATATATTTGAGTTATTTGAGTCACATCTCACAAAGTATCCCCCATTCCTCCATGACAGACAGATATTATTTACTCCATTTCCGCCATGATACATGTGCTTATGAGGCAATACCAACAAACAACCTCACTCAATATTATTCCTCAAGATTTGCCATTATTCAAATTCCCACCGCCAGATGGAGAAACTGACAGTGATCCATCCCAGAATGCACTGGGCTAACAAAGCGCCCCCGACTTCCCATCCATCATGCCTGTTGTCTGCTCTTCCCGCTAGGTGTCAGCGTCATCCTGCCTTCTCTACCGGAAGTGGAGGCATATGGTGTCACAGGGGAAGTTTGCCGCTGGAATTGTTTGCAGTTTGGGTGATTACTCGAAGTATTGGGTGTGAGTGGGGGGAGGTGGATGGAACACCAGACTAAATAGAAACTGAGGTGGGAGGTGAAACGAAGGGCAGGTTAAATAGAAAAGTGGCTGAGCAAGAAGAAAATGGAGACAGAGGAACAGAAAAATGACAGAAAAAAAGGCTTTATGACATTTTATTAGAGAGATTCTGCAAGTAAATCAATCTCAATTACAGAGCCGTAATCATAACTTGTTTGTGACTTACGTCACGATTTTATGAATAAAAAGTAAATTGTGACATGAAACATTTTGCTTGATATGTTACGGTATGTTTTTCCCGCCATGTCATACTGAACCTCTTTCTTCCGTTTAACTTATGTTTGTACATCAGACATACGGATACGTTTACGTTTACATATAGGTTCACATCACAATAGTCATATAAGCATATGGAACTTGTAGCCAATGGTATTCGCCATCGGGTTTCTCCCATTAAAATGGACGATGGAGGTGTTTTGCGTAAGTCGCGGCACATCTGAAGTGAGAAATCCATAAAGTCAAAAAACAATATAATTAATTACAATTGGACATAATTCTCAATACAACTAAATACTGGTAAAATATTCACATCTAGTATCTCAAATAAAACATCCAGTTAAAAAAGAATTAAAATTTAAGCCCGCAATGTAGTGAAGGTAGGCAAGGCAGACATAGGGTGGTATATTAGTTGTGTTAGTGGTGGGAGAGGTGTGATTAGACACTAATGATTAGGGACTAAGGGACAGTAATGGGGATCGCCACTGACACCTTCAGTGATAGAGTCGGGAAAGGTTAGACACTCACCATACAAACCAAATCCATTAGTTTTTTAGGACGTTTTCAGTTCTCTCAAACTGTACATATATGGGTCAGACCTCGAGGAAATGCACAATTGGCAGCCGTACACATTTAGTAAGTTTGCTAAATTAGTTTGTAAAATGGTCAATACTCGGTTTATCGGAGGATATTTGACATTGCCTTGATTCAAACAATCTGTTTGGTTATGTGGAGGTGAATTCTGAACCTGATTTGCGTCTTAAATTTGGGGTATTTGAGTGGATTGGTGAAGATGAATTGTACATTTTCTGGCGATTTCACCCATATTTGTCAGAACCAGTCAGTGACCACGCCTATAGGGTAAATTCGAGTCAAACCAATACCAGCTTGGCTAGATTATCAAGTAACGGAATTTCTACTTCCTTTTCAAGTATTCGGTTCACCTTACCCTACCTAACCAACTCCTGTGCATATCAAAACTCTAGCATTCAGATTATACCAGATATTTGGTAAATATCGTGAGCAAAATCGTTTTTGCACGCCATACAGAAATCTCAATGTAGCAGTTGCTTTGGCAACACATTTGCATAATGCCAGGCTCAACCAAATGTTGTCCATAGACTCCTGGGTTAATATTTCTGACCACTTGGAGCCTTCGGCAGCACTGTTTTGTGGCATCACCATTTCCTCACGGATTTGAAAAGAATAGAGCCTTCTGACCAAGTCATTACACATATTCACTAATCATTAACTGAAAAAGCAATGCTGGCACTCAAAACTTCAGATGTTGCTATACCTATCATATACACTGTCCCGCGCACCGTACCCGCGCGATACGAAATTGGATACGAAATTCTTGTCCCCACTTTTGATACGAAATTTTTCGTCTCAGCGTATTCGCTAAATAAGTGTGCGGTGGTGCGTTAAGAGTTGGCGCGCCTGGCCATGTGCGGCAGTGCGTGAAGGAGTGTGCACTCACCCATGACAAAGTGACAAAGCAGAGAAAAAAACTTGACCATGCTTGGGTTTGATCTAGCAACCTTGTGATTAACAGTCAAGTGCTCTAACCATTACACCACTGAACCAGCTATCAACATGGCCTCAACTAATCAATCTGGCAGGCGTTTCATAATCGAGACCAGTGCGCGCTATTGGACTTAACAACAGTATTCCGTTTCATAATGCTTTAACGCAACAACAAATTTGTACACAGCGCTCGTTAATGAACAACTATTGTGGTTAGTCAACGCAACGCAGAAATCGTTGCGTTAATATAGCGCTGAATGTTTCATTTACTTATTATTAATATAATCGTTGCATTGCGTCCTCTGAAATGTTACTAATATTAACATTAGTAATTTACCTCAGTACCAGGAAGAAAAATAGCCAGTTATCGGCCAATTGCGTAACTTTTTGGGTCTGAAAGAAATCTATATATACATAAATGGGATTTCAAGTCTCCGTAGTGAACATGCATGGCTCTGTTTGCCAAGGCTAGTTTTAAGATATATATTCCGGGGCCATAGATGCTGGCTTTGCATTACCCTCCAATAGTGTAATAGAATCGAAAAATTTCACACCCACCCAATACTTTTATCAGGAAAAGGGACACATTTAATATGCCTATACTACCATACTACTGATTAAATCTTTAAATTTTAATGTGGTATACTATAGAGCGTTTCTATGCCGACGACGTTGCGTCACCAACTTTTCGCCACATTTAAATTGCGTCTCCAAATACAGGGGCGTCACTACCAGGGGCGGGGGGGGGGGGGACCTTCGTTTAAGCGAAGAAACCAGACAAAGCTGCATGTACATGAAGATGTCAATGTATATTCTCACGCTTAAGGAGTTCAGAAAAGATTTCTAAGGTGTGCAGGTAGATTTCAAGCCTAAGAGGTGGATAATTTGGTTCTTGTCACACCCTGGTTTCTTTTATACTCTGGCAGTATGTATTGTTTCATAATATGTCCCACTTAAATTGACTAAATTCATGCAAACATGATAGAAAATTGAGGGGGGGGGGGAGGGGTTACGCTCCCACACACATTTAGCAGATTTGGCCTGTACATAGCCAATATTTAACAATGTATTTCAGTACGATTTTAATTTATATCTGACAACACAACTCAAAAGTATCATATAGAAAAAAACGTTAATATATTTTAGATTCCTTCACCGTAAATTTAGAAGAGTCTGAAGTCTGGGTCTTTCTTTGGTAACTTGTTCATCTCTTCACAATACTCTAAACCAAGTAAGGGTTTCAAAATGACATCATAATCTGATAACTGTATTGTATTTCCTTTTTTTATTGTATGGGGTTTAGCCAGTTAAGAAGGTGTTAAAGCATTGCTAAGAGTTTGTGCGTCAACATTATGGTGTGTGCATGTGTGAGGGTTACCCAGGGAGGGGATTCACACTAGACTGACACCTCCACCTCTTGACTCTTGTTTTAGGTTAAAACAATATTCAATAAGTTTCACCTTATAGGTAAGCTTCCAAAATCCAAAACTCAATACGAAAAACGGAGCGCGAATACGGAGCATATCATATTTCGTCTCCGTGATTCAAACTACCGTTTTTCGTATCAGAAGTTCAGGCAATTTCGTCACCACACTTCACCAGTAGCGTTCGCGGTGCTCGGTAGACAAAAATCGTCACACTGAAGACGAAAAAGCTCGCCGCTCCGTATCGCCCGGGTACGGTGCGCGGGAGAGTGTATGATTACACTGACAAAGTTTCACGTGATTTCATGACTACTCACTTTAACTATCTTAGCCACTTGAAGAAGAAAGAAACTGAGGGGCAGAAATGGAACAATGGCCTAAAGACCTTGGTGTGAATGCACGTCCTTCAAGAAGCACTTTGTTTGAATCACATGGCAGTTTGTCAATAATTGAGGCTTTGTCCTGGTTGCCCCCACCCACCCCTGATCTCTATGGAACGCTTGCTGTGGGCAGAAAGCGACCAAACCCACCTTTGGGGGTTTCATTTTGAAAGAGTTATTTTTTTAATGAAGGAGCTGTAATCTGGTACTCCGGTTTTTAAAGAGAAAATCATTTATCAATTTTCCTTTAGAGAGCACACAAGCACACAACAGTCCTGGCTTCATCCCAACAGCAGTGGTACCGATCTCCATTCTCCCTGTATATAGATTAATTTTCACTTCACCACAATTTGCTGAGGTTTCAAACAACAGGGCTCTAGAAGCTAAACTGTACATGGGGCTTTTTGGTTTTTTTTTGATGTGTGTGTGAGCTTAGATTGCCTAGACTTTATATCGTCGAAGGCCTCACTGATGCCACACATAGTTGGGGTTAGGCCCGTCGGTCCACTCGGTCATGGGCTACTGCAATCGGCCAAAGTCAGCCGCAAAATCAATTCAGAGCCAGGACTGACAAGAGTAAATCGAACTGTATGTTTCCATGCCGTGTATATATTTAAGTTTGATTGATTGACGTGAAGTGAGTGAGTGAGTGAGTTTAGTTTAACGCCCTTATCAACACATTTAATATGGTTATATCAAGGGCGGGAGCGCTGAGAGGGAGTGAGTGAGATTGGTTGCTTTACGCCCTTATCAACACATTGAAGGTTATATCAAGGGCGGGAGAGCTGAGAGGGAGGCAGTTTATGATCATATCCAGGAAATAGAGGATAAAGAAGAAGGGAGAGAAAGAGACAGAGAAAAGGCACTTTACAGTCTTACCTAGGACCAACAAAACGTGAAGTGTAAAGCTGCATTATCAGCTAACAAAGAACTAAAGAGCTTCTACTGTTTGTTCTGTTCTTTTCCTAGAACCATTTCAAATACTTATTAGATGTGCTTACGTTTCCTATCAATGTAATCGGCTCGGCCTCATCATCTTGATATGCTTAAATCTTAAAATCATTTTTTTTGACTTGTGACTTATTTTCCTGTACCACATCACAATTGAAGGAGTCCTTACCGATTCAATTATTTACATTCAACTCATACAGTGTTCTCTGTCTCTCTCTCACTTCTTCTCTATCTCTATTTCCTGGGTATGATCATAAACTGCCTCCCTCTCAGTTCTCCCGCCCTTGATATAACCATCTTAAATGTGTTGATAAGGGCGTAAAGCAACCAATCTCACTCACTCTTCTCTATAACATCAATGTGAGTGGGATGGCTCACAGTAGAAGTGGGACAGTAGGGCAGGAGGTAGAGGCAGGGGATGGGGGGGGGAAGTGGTAGGGTTCAATAATCAATTTTCTGTGATCAATAATTTTAATCAAACAGGAGCAATACCACTCTTGCACTCATGATTAGTGACCAGAGCTGGACATTGGCCTACAAAATGGCGGTCCCATTATAGGTCAGGGCACCGTGGAGGGGCTCTTCTCGTTATTTTCCCTTAGGGACTGTTCATAATTAACCACTGGGGAGGGGGGAGAGAAGAATTTGAAAAAAAGTCTTGTGCAAAATGTTTTGTGCCCCCCCCCCTCCTCCCCACCATTTAATGTATTCGCAAAAAGTCATGAACCCATCTACATCATTGTGGTTCTGAGTCTGTGTAAAAATGATGACCCCCCCGCCCCCCCCCCCCCCCCCACACACACACACACACTTTTTAGCCCCTCCCCTTCAGGCACAAAAAAGGTGCCCCCTGAAATTCTCTCTCCCCACCTAGTGATTAAAAATGACCAGTCCTATAACTGGAATGTATGTTCTCCAGTCACATCGATGATATTGTACTTTGAGAAAAAACACATTAGTTTTTAAAAATATCTTTGTTTCCGACTTGTGCCTCATTTTCCTGTAACACGTCCTACAGAAAAGGTTCATTTATACAAATGTGAAATATGTTGACCTGGTATCATCATAGCAATCATATATTTCCATCGTACTGTCTCATTATGCTCTACCCACCCTCTCCTCTATTCTCCCCCAGTCTACCTTCTATTTCAACCCTGCTAGTTCTCATGTAACTGCTACGGTCAGATCGTTGGAAAATCTACAATAGGGGACTTGCATGTGCCACTGCGCATGCCTGTGGCAATGCATCCTGGGATGGATTCTGTTGAAATCTGACACCCAACTTTCGGGGAATATTTATGTCGAAATTTGCGAGTTTGTTTTCACCAATATCACAGCTTCAATAAATGATCTACGAAAAACAAAATGCATGATGGGAAAGATGGGGATTTGTGTTATGGTAACATGTATGATACATGGGTTGATATTGACAATAGTGCATTGATAAATATCCCATGCTGAACATGGCATGTTTTCTATCGATTTTATACAGTACCATTACTCCCATAATTCCATGCGAATCTAGATTCAAAATAGCGGCTATACAAATCCCCTATTGCCAACCCTTCACTTTTAGAAAATCCTGCTAAATTAGACTGAAAAATGAATACTAGCTATATCTGAGTATATTTGGTTTTGTGTTGTTTTAAAATATCTGTTCTGCTACGTTAAACTGCGTTTTGAACCTCATTTCTGTCTTAAATGTGGGTTATTTGAGAGGATTGGTAAAGGCGAATTGTACATTTCTTTTAACAATTTGACCACCCATAAACACCCAATATAACCCCCCGCCCCCGCCAGCCTTCTCGACCACACTAACCTTCGTTCCACCCACCTACTTCATCCTTCAACCCATCCCCCATCTCTACCTGTCCATTCTCTTCCTCCAGCACATCCTTACCTTAGTCCTGACGCTTCAACAGATTACCCACAATCCCCAGCCATGGCAGCCAATCATATGTCTTCCCTGGCGCTTTGAATCACTCCCATAATGCATCATGGCAGGCGTATGGCAGCTATTGTATGCTGGGTAAAGAGTGAGAGAGAGAGGGTGATAGGGAGAGAGGAGAGAAAGAAGGGGAGAGAATTAAAGAGAGGGAGAGAGGGGAGGAAGAAGGGAGAGGATAGAGAGAGATGGAGAGGAGAGAGGAGAGAGAGAAACAGAGGTGAGAGAGGAGAGAGAGGAGAGAGAGGAGAGAGAGGAGAGAGATAAAGGAGAGAGATAAAGGAGAGAGAGGAGAGCGAGGAGAGCGAGAAAAGAGAGGATGGAGAGTGATAGAGAGAGGAGACAGCGGAGAAAGAGAAGAAAAGGGGAGAAAGAGGAGAAAGAGGAGAGATAGGAGAGATAACTGATTTATGAAAACCAAATGCATGATGGGAAAGATGACATGGTGTGTTATGGAAACATGTAAAACACCTGGATATTGACATTAGATCACTGTTAAATATACAATGCTCAATATAACACATACCATGCCGAATACCGAATATAACCCGTTTTCTATCAATTTTACACTGTACTTTTAGCCCCATAATTCCATGTGAATCAAGATTCTAAATAGCGGCTATGCAACTCCCTTATTGATATACAATATGAACAACATGATTAACGATCTATTCTTTTGTATTTCAGGTATGTGTCTTGAAGTTAATCCGGTCTATACACCTGTTGTCTGTGAGTATAATTATTTTAGTTTTGGTTTGCAGGAATTATAACTCTAGGTTTTAGGAGGTATACTACTTCTTAAATAAATGGGGCATATATTATATATTAGTATTTGTTATATTTCCATATACATTACACCTGGAAACTGGTTTTTCTTTTTTTAAGAATGTTTTCTTTAAGCAGGGTTGCTACTTTGACATTAGCTTAGCTTGAGTAGCCGTATCGGAATAATTTTTATAATTTCTTTTATATTCTTTTTAAATTAGTAGTAAGAAGAGAGAGTTAGGTTTTAACGAATTGATGAAATGAGATGGTTTGGTGAAGAATGAAATGTGAGTGAGATATAATAGTACATTTATTAGTTACAATCAAGAATTCAAGATAATAGTGTATCTGGGTTTACTTCTGCGCTTTGGCAGATCTTCCAGAAATACCAAAACATAATACAAACATAGTAACGTAAAAGTTAACTTTTAAAGCAATTTTAATCTCTTGCAAATGGAAACATGCTACACTGAGAGATAAACTATTAAATATTCTGTAACTTTTTTTCCATATATTTTTAGTCAAATTCATAGAGAATACTCATTTTTCCATATATATATATACACTAATATTCTTATATGCTACATTGTGTTATAATAGTGTATCTATATGATATAAATACCAATCTTTATCTTATTATTAAAAGCTCCTTATGGGTCAGATTTTCAGAACATGCACAATCTACATTTCTACACATCTCTCAAATTCTGCAAAATTAGAGTGGAAAATGATAAATACTGAGTACATCTAAGTGTATTCTGTATTGTATTAATTCAATAAATCTGTCTGGTTATGTTAAATATATTTTGAAACTTATTTCTGTCTTAAATTTGAGTTATTTGAGAGGATTGATGAAGCTTTATTATACACGCATTTCTCTGAAAACAACATATTATCTAGAATGATTTACGCATGGTGCGTATTTCACTAGTGATTTACATGGCGTTGTCCTGGCAACCAATCTGTTTTTGTGCTAAGATAACCGGTAAAATTCAAATTTATGACTCAATTTATTCTATTTTCATGATTAAAAGCATGTATAATAAATCTGTTAACTAACTCGTTGGTTTCAGTCGCTTAGAATATTGCACACGTTGCTACGCAACTCATGCAATATTCACGCTCCTTCAACCAACTTGTTAGTTAACCTGTATGTATTGTACACCTTCTGGCCATCTGGCCCTTATGTTCGACGTTACCATATATAGCAGTGCCTCTACACCTGTATGTACAAATGACCATCAGTACACAGATGGATATAAATATAGAGTTTAATGATTTATTTACGACCACTTGCTGTCTGTCTGCAGTTCACAGGTTACATGTGTGTAGCCATCTTAGGGATGGCGTCAAAATAGGGTTGTGGCGGCCGCGTTCATGGACTCGTCCAAAGTGGGACCAACGTCGCGTTTAACTGCCAGTACATGGGTCAGATCGTCAGAAAATGTACGATTGGCAGCTCTATACATCTAGTAAATTCTGCTGAATTAGGGTGAACAATTATTAATACCGGGTATGCCTGAGTATATTTTGTTTTGTTTTGGTTTAATATTATCTGTTCTGCTATGTTAAACCGTATTTTGAACCGTATTTTCGTCTTAAATGTGGGTTATTTGAGAGGATTGGTGAAGGTGAATTGTACATTTTCTGAAGATCTGTCCCACATGTATGTGACAACCAAGTCACGTTCAGGTCACGTTCAGGTCGTGGGCAAGGTCGCAGCCAGAGAGTCTAAATGTTTTTTTTATGCACTTGTCAATTGCAACCCCCACCCCCCCACCCCCGGGGAAGTGGGGGAATGGTAGGGGAATGTCTGAGAAAACATTCCCCTACCCAGGTGGAGATTTCCCTTAGTTTACAGCAATATCCACTAAAGGGGTGGGGGAATGTCCGCCAGTGCCCACTCTATACCTTAGTTGAAACAGCAATATCAATGGGATGGGTGCGGGAATGTCTGCCATTGCCCACTCTATACCTTAGTTGACAGCAATATCAACTGGATGGGTGGGGGAATGTCCACCAGTGCCCACTCTATACCTTGGTTCCTAAAAGAGTTTTGGTGGTTTTCAGTGTGTATGGGCTTCTCTAGGCTAAGATCTAAAGTAACAAACCTCCTCCATTTTATACACAAAGAGTGTCACCTTTGAACCTGACAGGGATTTAGCACCCCCTATATAGTGTTTCAACAGTGTCGGGCCTCAACCCGACTTGCTGAACATGATGGGGGACTCTTCTACACATGGGGTACCCCACTTTCTCTGACCAGCCCACACAGTGTTTTGGACAGCACCTACCCCCTATATAGTGTTTCAACAGTGTCAGGCCTCAACCCGACCTGCTGAACATGATGGGGGACTCTTATTCACATGGGGTACCCCATTTAGTGTTGGAGGTAGGGTTAGGGTAGGGGTTAGGGTATGGGGTCTCCAGGGTTAGGGGTGGGGAGGGCTCATGTGGGGGGGGGGGGGGTTGAGGGGGTTAGGGTTAGGGGCAATGGAGGGGGGTTTATGCCTCAAGTGTCCTGTAGATATATGCCTGCCCCCCCCCCTAAAAAAAATTCAGAAATTTGTTTTTTTCATCAATGGAGTCTATCTAGGCTATCTTTTGATGATAAGAAGCCTACTGCTCCCCACCCTCTGCCCTGTCCCACTCCCACCCCCACTAAACAAATTGAATTTTTGTGGAATTCTTTTCTTTCTTTTTCATCAATGGAGTGTATCTAGGCCCTCTTCTGAAATGAAGCCCACTGCGCCCCTCCAACATGTGGCATTTATAATTACAATGGTCTATCAACAGGCTAGTACACATACTTCAATAAAATTATACAAGTATTGAAAACATTGAGCCAACCCTTCAAGATGTACAAAACTGTATGTCATGATGTTTAGATTTCACATCTGATTAATGAAAATTGAAAAATATATTTTCTCCAGCTCTACAGAGCTATATCAACCAAAACACCATTTGCAAACTTTTCTTAGTATGGCCATTATATTTTTGCAATAACAGTTTGTCTAAAAGAAAATGTCTTCTGAAACAATGTGCCCCAGGGGGGTCGGGGATTTACAGAAATTTCTTGCCCTGGGGGGTCGGGGATTTCATCAAATTTCCCAAAAGGCCCAGGACATTCCCCCACATCCCCGGGGGGGGGGGGGGGGGGGGGGGGGGGTTGCAATTGACAAGTGCATTAGATAACTTATAATGCACTTGTCAATTGCAACCCCCCCCCCCCCCCGGGGATGTGGGGGAATGTCCTGGGCCTTTTGGGAAATTTGATGAAATCCCCGACCCCCCAGGGCAAGAAATTTCTGTAAATCCCCGACCCCCCTGGGGCACATTGTTTCAGAAGACATTTTCTTTTAGACAAACTGTTATTGCAAAAATATAATGGCCATACTAAGAAAAGTTTGCAAATGGTGTTTTGGTTGATATAGCTCTGTAGAGCTGGAGAAAATATATTTTTCAATTTTCATTAATCAGATGTGAAATCTAAACATCATGACATACAGTTTTGTACATCTTGAAGGGTTGGCTCAATGTTTTCAATACTTGTATAATTTTATTGAAGTATGTGTACTAGCCTGTTGATAGACCATTGTAATTATAAATGCCACATGTTGGAGGGGCGCAGTGGGCTTCATTTCAGAAGAGGGCCTAGATACACTCCATTGATGAAAAAGAAAGAAAAGAATTCCACAAAAATTCAATTTGTTTAGTGGGGGTGGGAGTGGGACAGGGCAGAGGGTGGGGAGCAGTAGGCTTCTTATCATCAAAAGATAGCCTAGATAGACTCCATTGATGAAAAAAACAAATTTCTGAATTTTTTTTAGGGGGGGGGGCAGGCATATATCTACAGGACACTTGAGGCATAAACCCCCCTCCATTGCCCCTAACCCTAACCCCCTCAACCCCCCCCCCCACATGAGCCCTCCCCACCCCTAACCCTGGAGACCCCATACCCTAACCCCTACCCTAACCCTACCTCCAACACTAAATGGGGTACCCCATGTGAATAAGAGTCCCCCATCATGTTCAGCAGGTCGGGTTGAGGCCTGACACTGTTGAAACACTATATAGGGGGTAGGTGCTGTCCAAAACACTGTGTGGGCTGGTCAGAGAAAGTGGGGTACCCCATGTGTAGAAGAGTCCCCCATCATGTTCAGCAAGTCGGGTTGAGGCCCGACACTGTTGAAACACTATATAGGGGGTGCTAAATCCCTGTCAGGTTCAAAGGTGACACTCTTTGTGTATAAAATGGAGGAGGTTTGTTACTTTAGATCTTAGCCTAGAGAAGCCCATACACACTGAAAACCACCAAAACTCTTTTAGGAACCAAGGTATAGAGTGGGCACTGGTGGACATTCCCCCACCCATCCAGTTGATATTGCTGTCAACTAAGGTATAGAGTGGGCAATGGCAGACATTCCCGCACCCATCCCATTGATATTGCTGTTTCAACTAAGGTATAGAGTGGGCACTGGCGGACATTCCCCCACCCCTTTAGTGGATATTGCTGTAAACTAAGGGAAATCTCCACCTGGGTAGGGGAATGTTTTCTCAGACATTCCCCTACCATTCCCCCACTTCCCCGGGGGTGGGGGGGTGGGGGTTGCAATTGACAAGTGCATAAGTCATATGAATACACAGAATATCAAAACTCTGAACGAAATATATCTATGCGTTTCTAAGTCCATCCTAAGGAAATATAATTAACTACTTAAATTTGCAAGTAATTGTACACATTTATTAGTACTTATTTGATTTCTTATTTATAACTATAAGTAGATTAGTTAGCAACCCCAGCTGTCAGGATGATGTCCGGGTATATGGGTCAGATTTTCAGAAAATGTACAATTCGCCTTCACCAATCCTCTCAAATTACCCAGATTTAAGACAAAAATGAGCTTCAAAATGCAGTTTAGCATAACAGAACTGATACTTTAAATCAACGCGACACCAAATAGACTCAGATATACCCGGTATTCGGCCTTTTTCAGTCTAATTTAGCAGAATTTCCCAAATGTGTAGAGCTGCCAATTGTGCATTTTCTGAAAATCTGACCCATATATAGCAGTGGCCTGGTCTCGGCAGCGTTCTGGTCACCACCTAATTCTCACAATTTCAGTGAAGCTTGGCCGCACAGGTGGCGACTTTTTCTGCCAAGATAGTTGCAACCATTGCGACCGTTGCGACCCTACTTTGGCGTCACCCTTTACCAGTGTAGTGTTGATGTTTCTAGGGGGTGAGGTAGTCGGGGGTCGAAGGAGAATCAGAGCAGTTCAAAGTACCTTTGAGACTTTGGGAAATTTGACAAGTGACTGATTATTGATGCTACATAGCTCAATTAGGACCTAACAAAGGAATATTCTCTTCTAATATAGTTTAAATATGAGAGATAGTTTCAAGTCACTGCCTTGTGACAATTTACCTTGGTTTGAGGGACACATTTAATGCAGTGAATTTCCCCTCAGAAGGATCCATCCACCTGCAGTGTGGGGAGCTACTCTCTTCCCTTAGAGCTGCTCCACAGGTGCAATGTCCACAGGCCTGCGTGTAGAGTCAAGTATGCGGGGGGCAGGGGGAGGGGTGCGGGGGGGGGGGGGGGTCTAGAGTGCCTGACTTGGTGCACAATATCTGATCCAAGGCATAGGCCTACATCAAAGACAGTCCAAGTCAATATTGTCAAGATAGATCTTTCTTTTCACCTTCTGTCCGCCGCTCCGTCCTTCTCCGCTTCTCCTCTATTTCAGTCTTTAAGAGGTTTATGACGGTTTAAACGTTTGTAAAAGTTAAATAAAAATGAATTTAAAATGTATTACACGTTTACTATCCAAATCGTGTTAATGTCAATTCATTATACACCATATGGTCGTATATGAATTTAATAGCACATTTAGTAACATCCTGCTAAATTAGGCTGAACAATGATAAATGCCAGGTATATCTGAGTATATTTTGTATTATGCTGTTTTAAAATATCTGTTAAATTGTATTCTGACTTTAATTTCGGTTATTTGAGAGGATTGGTTGAGGTGGATTGTACATTTCGGACGATCTGACCCAATAAATGCACTGTTAGAAGACTTACAAGAAGAGAATCTCTTTGATCTGACAATATTGAGAATAGATGACAGGGATATATACAGAGCGACTGTAAATGATAGAGGAGAAGGTGGCCGTATACAACGTTAGATCTCTAGCTGAGGGAAGGTGGAGGGAGGGCGGACAGGGTCAGGACAACACGGAGCTTTAGTTTAGTTTAAAATCGAAATTCAAATTTAAATTTATTTGGTTACATCATAATATACAGGTTAACTTAGTAGAAAACCCCAGATTGATTGACATGCCAACCCCCCGTAACTCACTAGTGAAGGACGCACTATGCGTAACTCACTCTAGATGTGTTGTTTCAAGAGCTTTGTTATATCACAACTTGGCTTGTTATCAACTGATTTCCCCAAAACATCAGACTAAGAGAGTTCAGAGAGACAGAGAGTTCTAGTGAATAAATCAGTTTAAAAAATATCAATTTTGCAACTTGCGACTCATTTTCCTGGAACACATCACAAATGGGTCAGATTTTCACAAAATACACATTCGGCAGCTCCTTAAATTTGGTAACTTCGATAGAAAGAATATGAATAATGGTTATATCAGATTATCATTGGCATTAAGTTGATAAAAAAATTCTTTTTCATTGTGTTAAGCTGTATTTTGAACGTTACTTTTCTCCCAAATTAAGGCCATATGAGGGGATTGGTGAAGGTGATTTGTACATTTTCTGACGATCTTACCCAAATACACAAGAGTTGTTGACGAAAGGTTTAGTAAAGGCGACGAGGTATGGGTGAAACCGTCAAAAAATGTACAATTCACCTTCACAAGTTTTCCCAAATAACTCAGATTTTAGACGAAAATAAAGTTCAAAATTCAGTTCAACCTAACGAAACAGATTGCTAGAATCAATGCAATGCCGAATATATTCAAATTTACCTAGTACTGACCAAATTGCAGCCTCATTTAGCATAATTTACTGAATGTGTAGATCCGTGAATTGTACACTTTCTTAAAATCTGACCCAAATGTTGTTCAATGTAGGCAGGCATGTACTGCAGAAGGTGATTAATATGAAGTGTTAGTGTCATATACCCACAAAGGGAGGCCTGGGTTAATAACCAGAAGCACTTGATGAAACACATAACTCATCCTAGCAATATCCTCCTGTACCGCTTATATGAGAAAACAGACTTGCATAACCTCATTATTACTCCACCACGGTATAGATGGCTAGGTCCACATGGGGCAATATGTGATCTGTTTCAGGAAAATGAGTCACAAGTCGCAAAAATGATATTTTTCATAGACATTTATTCACAAGTTCTTTTTGTTGGAAATTTCTCATTCTTGCAGGGTTGAGTGTTGTTCGTGGCATTTATAATACATGTGCTAAATTTCAAGAATATGGATTGAATATATCCGTGCATTTCAAAGATCATCCAATGGAGTATATTTAGCTAGTTTACTAATAATTGCTTTTTTTCAAACATTAAAATATCAAACATAAAATATATATAATATATATATATTTGTTAGATGTCCTTCATGCTTACTTTCATTGAAATCCGTTTGATCTCATCGTTTCAATTATAATGATACCTCAAAATACATTGTTAGCGACTATCCCTATAATCACACATTACATATGGGTGAAATCGCCAGAAAATTCACAATTCACCTTTACAAATTTGTTCAAATAATCAATATTTAAGAGTAAAATGAGGTTCAAAATGAAGTGGAACATAACCAAACACATTATTTGAATCAACACAATAACAAATATATTTCAAAATTCAGACAAGCTAAGACATTGATGAAAACATTCTTGAAA
Organism: Sthenelais limicola; assembly: GCA_942159475.1. Taxonomy (NCBI): domain Eukaryota; kingdom Metazoa; phylum Annelida; class Polychaeta; order Phyllodocida; family Sigalionidae; genus Sthenelais; species Sthenelais limicola. Next base: position 31,783,824 of record OW804097.1, on the reverse strand, counting down.
TTTTCGATCAAAATGTTGCCAAATATTTTTATGTCAGATTTCATCAGAATCCATCCCAGCATGCACTGCAGTAGACATGCATAGGCAAACATGCAAATCCCCTATGATGGTAAGACACTCAATATGAAGTGGAGGGCTTGTAATGACCGCGGTGTCCTTGGTGCTATAATAGCTCCCATCTATAATAGCTCCCATCTATTAGCTCAACACTGGATATGAGCAACTCCCAGCCACTCACTAAAGCCTGGGTTCCACTGCTCCGCTACTTCTCCCGCTACTGCTCCCGTTTCTTTGGTCCCGCTACTTTTAGAAGCAGGAGTAAGTAGCGGGAAGTAGTGGCTTCAATTCAAACATGTTTGATTTGAAGCGGCTACCTCCCGCTACTTCCCATTACTTCTAAAGTAGGGGGACCAAAGAAACGGGAGGAGTTGCGGGAAAAGTCGCCAAGTTAGGCCAAACAACAAATACTGTATTTTCCCGTTTCTAAGCACGGGCTTATATCAATTTCAAATGGTAATAGACCAGGCTTATAATCGGGGCGGGCTTATATTCGGGGTACAGATTCTAGTGTTTTTACCATAAGAATGTGTTTACCCCAGGCTTTTTAAATGGGGGATGCTTACAAATGGGGCCCGGCTCTTAAACGGGGAAATATGGTAGGTATGTTTCCAATTTACCCTCCCCCCGCCACTAACTAGACAAACTTACCCGACCTCAAAGTTTGTTTGACCTTCCATAATATGTTTGAATGAGTTGTTTTTGACGAAAAAACTAATTAAAGCAGAAAAAGTGTTCCTAACCAGAAAAAGTTTGTGATATCTCTGTCTCTAAGTATGCTCTACAGGATGAGCTTAAAAATACATGTATATATTTAATACACTGTCTTGGAGTTTGGTACATGTATTCATACCACAGACAGAGTTAAGCACCTCAAAGATCAAAACATTCCCACAAAGACATCTTGTGAAAAAAACACATTGAAAAATATAAATTTTGCGACTTGTGACCAATTTTCCGAAAACATATCACATATTTCTAACTTCTATTTGACTCCGCTGAGAAGAAGCCACATTTAATACAAAGTGACCATTAGCCATTAGTACATTAGGGCGGGAGACAGAGAGCTGTATACAGATAGGGCTGACAGGAGGAGGAGGGGGAGAAGGAGGAAATAGAGCAAGATGAATGAGCTACCCAGCCCCTGTCTAGAGCAACTCTGTACATAGAGTTACTTACTCGAGCACTGGGGCCAGTATTTCTGTTCTATACAAAGAACTTTTATTGTATACAGAGAATTACTATACAATTGTATATTCTCTGTTAAATTTTGTATATATCTTGGCAGATTTCAAAGCAGCCTTTTTGATTGTATAATTTAGTGACTACTGGTAAAATGTGTTCCTAAAAAGGCATACATCAATCTACAACCCATCAATCTACAACCCTAAATGCCATTTTGTAATTTAGAAAGGAACAAAATATCTATCTTGGGTTAGCACTGTCTCTGTCCTGTCTCTGTTCTGTCTCTCCATTGGGTCTGTCATCCTGTCTTTGTCCTGTCTCTGTCCTGTCTCTGTCCTGCCTCTGTCCTTGTCCTTGTCCTTGTCCTTGTCCTTGTCCTTGTCCTTGTCCTTGTCCTTGTCCTGTCTCTGTCCTATCTCTGTCCTGTCTCTGTCCTGTCTCTGGCCTGTCTCTGGCCTGTCTCTGGCCTGTCCTTGTCCTTGTCCTTGTCCTGTATATGTCCTGTCTCGGTCCTGACTCTATCCTGTCTCTATCCTGCCTCTGTCCGGTCTCTGTCTCTGTCTCTGTCTCTGTCTCTGTCTCTGTCTCTGTCTCTGTCCTTGTCCTGTCTTTGTCCTGTCTCGGTCCTGTCTCGGTCCTGTCTCTATCCTGTCTCTGTCCTGTCCTTGTCCTTGTCATTGTCCTGTCTCTGTCCTGCCTCTGTCCTGCCTCTGTCCTGCCTCTGTCCGGTCTCTGTCTCTGTCCTGTCCTTGTCCTTGTCCTGTCTCGGTCTTGTCTCGGTCCTGTCTCGGTCCTGCCCCTGTCCTGTCTCGGTCCTGTCTCTATCCTGTCTCGGTCCTGTCTCTGCCCTGTAACGGTCAGAGATAGGACAGATAAAGACAAAAGGAATACAAGAGTCAGGACAAAAGCAGGTCAGAAAAAATGGATACATTGCCCACTATTACATGAAGGACACAGATACAAGACAAGTAACAGAAAAAACAGCACTAGGTTGAGATAACAAAGCAATAACAAGACACCAGCAGTGTACATAGATATTCAGGCCACATCATCATGGGGAAACTAAGACTAGTGAGTTAATTAAAGCCCTCCGCTGGCCAGGCTATATATGGGTCAGATTTTCAGAAAATGTAAAATTAGCAGCTCTAGAATTAGGAAATACTCCTAAATTAGGCTGCAACATGATGAATATCGGGTATATCTGAGTATATTTGGTATCGCATTGATTTAAAGTATCAGTTCTGTTATGTTAAACCGCATTTTGAAGCTTATTTTTGTCTTAAATGTAAGTTATTTGAGAGGATTGGTGAAGATGAATTGTACATTTTCTGACGCTTTTACCCGTATAGAGATACTTAATTAAAGAGGCCAGACAGTGAGGATATGAGATGTGGGACTTTGGTGTGGCCGGGTGGGGACCACATGTGGTAGGGCCTACCTTCCCAGCCGCTTATTATACTAAACACTATAGATCTGAACTGTTACAGGGAAATGTGTCACAAGTCGCAAAAATGGATTTTGAGATATGATCATATCAGAAAAGATGAGATTAAGCCGATGCCAATGATAGTAAACAGTAGGACATCATTAATAAGAATTTTTATATTTTTGGTTTGATATCTGTTTTTTTAAAGGAAATTTCGCAATATTTCTGGATTGGCAATTGCCAGTGGAGCAACGACATAATGCTCCATACGAAGACCTTTAAAACGCATGTTTATATATTTGATAAGGTCCTGAAAGTTGGTACATGTACTTATATGAATAAACTCCCCAAAAATCAGAACATTTCAATAAAGAGATCTTGGGAATAAAACGCTCAGAGGAATATCATTTCTGTAACTTGTGACTCATTATCATGCGACATATCACAATTGATTAATCCCACTTTAGTACAACCTCCATCACATATTTCTCCCTCTTTCCTTTCTGGGGATATATATATATATCATATTCACCCTCCTTCCTTCCCTTGAGATGACAACCCGTATTATAGATAGGCTTATATCAAAGCCACCACCCCTCAATTTATTCCAATGATGGACTTCCCCACCCCCTTATATAATAATTCCCCCTGCAACCCCCCCTTTCCCCCATGATGAACCCTCCTATGTCTCCTTTATCCCCGTTAATATTCCCGGCTATCAAAGCAGAACAAAACCTCTGATGTGTCTGGCAGAATTTTAATTGGTGCGCTATACAGAGAGTAATAGGAGGACGATGGTTATAGCATAAAAACCACCCCTTCACGAGCGCGCGATCTCTATCTCTGGGACTACTCAGCAAAACATGTTTATGGAGACGAGAATAGCAGTCCCTCCGCACCTAGTGATGGGGGAGAAAAAGCTGTTTGTGACGGGAATGTTGTTGTCCACTTAATGTAGTCGTGTGGTGGGATGATGACATAGTGCAAGTTAATACACACTAACTACCTAATACATTGTCCTTTTTACAAAAGGTCATTTTAGCAGACATTAATATAACATGGGTCAGATTTTCAGAAAATACACATTCGGCAGCCCTCAAATTTCTGGTAAATTCTGGTTAATTCAATTGAAAGAATTTGAATGATGGGTATATCAGAGTATCTTTGACATTGTGTTGATGAAAGATGTCCTTGTTAACTAAAAAAAGAAATCAATACAATGGGTACTTTTATGTCAGTATAGGAAACAAAAAATGTAATGAACTAAGAATAAACTCGCGGAAAAAGTACATCTCTACCCATTAAATACAATAAAATATGCTGAATTAGGCTCGATAATTATAAATACTAGATATATATGAGTACTACCTATAATTATCTATATTGAATGGATTCAGAAGATATGTCAGGTCATGTTAAATTATATTATGAAATAAATGCTGTCTTAACATTTTCTTATTTGAGAGAATTGGTGAGAGAGAACTGCAAGTTTTGTGGCTCCCTGGCCCAGATATCTTCATAATTAATTTGGATATATTTGATATGTCACACGGAAATAAGTCACAAGTCGCGAAAATCATATATGATTGGGATGCGGACGGCGGGGTTATGTGAGGGTGGGGATGGGCGGAGTTGGTAAATCGTAGTATCCGGCCTCCAATAAATAACTATTACTTGTATTCTTATTGGACGTTTGCCGATCCTCACAAGAATTAACAGCGCTGAAACAAATGTGATGTGCTTTCGGAAAATGAGTCACAATACGCAAAAAATGGATTTTGAGATGAGATCAAGCCGATTTTAATGATAGTAAACAGTTGGACATCTAATACGTTTTCTATATTTTAAGTTTGATATTTTAATTTTTGAAAAAAAAAGATTGCAATATTTGTGGACATTAACTAGTAAAGTAGCTAAAAATACTCTATTCTATAGGATGACCTTAGAAATGCATGGATATATTTATTACACTTTCTTGAAACTCAGTACATCTATTCAAGCTAGAAACAGCATTAAGCATCGAAAAATGAAAACATTTTGACAAATCTATCTTATGAATAAAACACCGTGAGAAATATCAATTTTGTGACTTGTGACTCATTTTCCTTCAAAATGGCGGCTATGCAAATACCCTATAAGAAGTCTTCAGAAAGCATCCAGATGGTTGCCATGTTATAAGTGGGTCAGATTTTAAGAAAATGTACAACTGGCAGCCCTACACATTTAGGAAATATTCCTAAATTATGCTGAAAAATGATGAATATCGGGTATATCTGAGTATATTTGGTGTCGTATTGATTTAAAGTATCAGTTCTGTTATGTTAAACTGTCTTTTGAAGCTTATTTTTGTCTTAAATATGGGCTATTTGAGAGGATTTGTGAAGATGAATTGTACATTTTCTGGCGATTTCACCCAAGTAGAGTTAGCGACTTGTGGTGAGGACTGTTAACACAGATGTGCATTTGACGACTTCATGTTTGAGAAAATGAATCAATATAAAAGCAAGTAATTACCATTTATGGTTTAATTACTTGTTTATTGTCTTCAGCGCGCGAAGTGCTTTAGAATGCATTCCAATATTCATGGCTAATGTTGTGAAAGAAGCATCCAAACGTTAATCTAAATTTGGAAGCAAACATCTGTACATTGAATCCCATAGAGTTCTACATTAATATGGGAGTTGAGGAATATTAAGCCTGTCGAAGGTGTCATCGAAAGAATATGGGTGAAATTGCTATAAAATGTACCATTCATCTTCACCAATCCTCCCAAATAATACAAATCTAAGACGCAAACCAGGTTCAAAATAAGTGCCTATTATCATATTACATTTACATCAACATTACCTAGGAGGAAGAAAGTGACTCAGGGGATTTATCCCCTGTACTTTATACATTGCACTATATGAGTCAGATTTTCAGAAAATGTACAATTGGCAGATCAACACATTTAGGAAATTCTCCTAATCAGGCTGAAATATGATGATATACCGGGTATATCTGAGTATATGGGATCGCATTGATTTAACCTATACGTTCTTTTATGTTAGGCTGCATTTTGAAGCTGATTTTTGTCTTAAATGTGGGTTATTTGGGAGGATTGGTGAAGGCGAATTGTACTTTTTCTGAAGATCTGACCCATATATACAATTGTGTAGTAAACCACTCTTAATGGCCTAGACTAATCTGAGAGGAGAGAACTCTGAGAGAACTCTTGCCTCGCTCAAATGCATAAGTTCCAATGCAACAACCCTTGTACCATAAGGTCTGCATAGTCATAACATTAAGAGGGTGTTAGAAGGCCTTTAAGATACGACCATATCGTGTATAGTGCAATGCACCCATAGTCTCTAAGGAATGTTACTATGATGACAGTGTATAATAAAACAGTAGTTTAAGAAGAATATCCCTTGAATTCAGAACGTGTTTGAGCCTATTGGATGCATCCTGATCATCTGAAGGATGGGGAATGGCATTATTACCCGCCAGAAAGAAATCAGAATACAGTTCTGCATGAATCGGCCAAAATAGATCAGTACAAAAGAGAATAAAGCCTTTTGATTGAGTAATTACTTGGTCATTACCTCAGAAACGCTCACCCCCTGACATTTAATCCCAGCTTAATCTTGACCTCACCATCCCACAAAGGCTTTCAATCACAAAAAGAACAAATCTTTGATGTTTTTCTGGGTTGTTGAACGATGAATTCGTCCTCAATTAGGAGAATATTGGAATAAAATGTGCGAATTGTTTGAGCCTGAGGTCCTTTGCAAATACCAATAGTCTAACAGAAATATTTATTCGGGCCAGAATTACACTTTTCTGATCAAATTTGAGGCTCCAATTCGATGTTTGCCCCATTTCAATTTCAAAGGTATGAGCTGAAACCGTTAGATTTGTATTCCATTTTGTAGTAAAATTCTTTTTTTTAAAGGATTTTATTGGCAGAATTTCACAAATGGTACTGCTTTATACCACATGATGTCAATTGTTCTTTACTTTGTTACTTCGTTAATTGTACGTTTCTAAACAATTTTCAAAAAGTGTTAAAGGTTCCCGTTTTGTCGGATATATGTGAATGTAGGAACAACAACAGTACCAGTCTTATTTTCAATTAATTTCCTTTGAATAGGGGAGGTGCATGTGCCACTGCGCATGTCTGTTAATGTACATCATGAGATTGATTCTGTTTGATGCTAACATACCAATACATGTATTTGACAACATTTTTATCAAAAATTGCAAGAGTGCCATCACTAATATCATAGCTTGTATAAACGATCTATGAAAACCAAATGCATAATGGGAAAGGTGAACGCTTGTGTTATGGAAACATGTATAACCCATGGATATTGACACAAGAGTTAAGAATTCTTAAGTGCTGAACATGACATGGTTTCTATAAATTGTGTTCTGTACCATTGGTCCAATAATAGGGGATTTGCATGTCTCACTGCGCATGTCTTTACAGTGCATCATTGGATGGATTCAGTTAAAACTTGACATACAAATATTTGGCAACATTTTTATCTAATTTTGCAAGAATGTTTTCACCAATATCGCAGCTTATGAAAACCAAATGCATAATGGGAGAGATGGAGGTGTGTGTTACAGAAGGATGCATAGCCCATATGCCCATATGGATAGTCCCATATTTCCATGCAAATCTAGATTCAATATGGTGGCTATGCAAATCCCTCTGTTCAAAGGGGGCATAATGATATTCTTTACTTAATAAGGCATAAGGCCGAGCACACCTCTGTGTGCCTACATGCGCAATATATAATGTCATTTTCATCAAACTCTAATTAATTCTGGAATGAGAGAGGAAACCGAAGGATAAGTAATATCAAGTCAAATTATTAGAAAATGTACAAATCGCCTTTGCCAATTCTTTCAAATAGCCCAAATTTGAGACAAAAATTAGCTCCAAGATACAGTTTAACACAACGGAATAGATAGTTTAAAACAACACAATACTAAACATGCTCAGATATATCTGGTATTCATCGGTTTTCAGCCTAATTTATGAGAATTTATGTGTAGAGCTGCCAATTGTACATTTGCTGATGATCTGACATATTAAAGGAATGCAGGGCCCGCATATACTATGCTGAAGGGAACACGAGGAGAAGGAGATGGAGAAGGAGAAGTTAATATTTCATCTGAATAAAAATGTTCTGAATATATCCGGACATTGCATTGATCTGCGACGGTTGAAATTTCTTATTCATTCTTCTTTCTAAAACATTGTAGACAGTGACAAGATAAAAGATTATTTTTATAACAAAATCTGAACAAGGTGTGGTAAGGGAAGAAAAACATTTGCAAATGACTGCCCTCTGTTTCTTCTATGTTTCTCCTCTGACTGCCCTCTGTTCCTCCTCTGACTACACTGTGTTTCTCCTCTGAGTGCTCTCTGTTTCTCCCCTGTTTCTTCTATGTTTCTCCTCTGACTGCCCTCTCTTTCTTTCCTGACTGCCCTCTCTTTCTCCTCTGTTTCTTCTCTGTTCCTTTCCTGACTGCCCTCTCTTTCTCCTCTGTTTCTTCTCTGTTCCTTCCCTGACTGCCCTCTCTTTCTCCTCTGACTGCCCTCTCTTTTTCCTCTGTTACTTCTCTTTTCTTCTCTGAATGCCTTCTGTTTCTCCACTGACTGCCCCGTGTTTCTCCTCTGTTTCTTCTCTGACTGCCCTCTCTTTCTTCCCTGACTGCCCTCTCTTTCTCCTCTAACTGCCCTCTCTTTCTTCTCTCTTTCTTTCCTGACTGCCCTCTCTATTTCCCTGACTGCCCTCCCTTTCTCCTCTGACTGCCCTCTCTTTCTCCTCTGACTGCCCTCTGTCGAGGTAATTGGTACTGCGGGCATTGGGCTTTAAACAAGGCAGAATTCATGGATGCTGCTTGGGGAGGGAAAAGAGCAGGAGAAGGAGGAGTTAATGTTTCATCTTAATGGCCTGGGAGAGTTGCTCAGAGCAGCCTCAGGGAGTCCATTATGTTTAAATAATTAATGCTAATTTCCTTATCTCAGAGGATGCCAAAATCAGCCCTACGTTCTATCATACTGCTGCCTCGGGTTCCTACCTCTATATATATGGTGGAAATCGCCATAAAATGCACAATTCACCTTCGCCAATTCTCTCGAATAATCAATATTTAGGAGTAAAATGAGGTTCAAAATGAAGCGGAACATAACCAAACACATTATTTGAATCAACCCAATAACAAATATACTCAGACATACCTAGCATTGGCCAAATGTCAGTCTAATTTAGCAGAATTTACTAAATGTGTAGAGCTGCTGATTGTACATTTTCTGGATATCTGACCGATATGTATTTATAGTGGTGATACCAGGCAGATAAGATAGTGAAGGCACACTGAAAGGTGGTGGTAGGGACCTGTAAATCAGATCCCTATCTCTCATATCGAGGTCTTTTTATTTATATTAATATATTTAGAGGTGTTCAATGAAAGGTTGGTGTTTATTAAAACAAACATAGTCTCACACTAGGATGTCGGATGCTTGAAACAAGGTGTGCTTCATTATCATTGAGTTAAACTAGAGTAGAAGCTAGTTTTATAGGTAATTTTATTTACAAATTATTATTTTACTTAACACTGGTATTATGTTTTTCTTGGAGATTAATTGAGAAGAAATCTACTGCATACTGGATGCAACGGGTGCATTGCATTATGTATATGGGTAAAATCGTCAGAAAATATACCATTCACCTTCACAAATCCCCTCAAATAACCCAAATCTAAGACAAAGATCAGGCTCAAATTTCAGTTCAACATAACGAAACATATTGCTTTGAAAAATAAAAATTTTGCGACATTTTCCTATAACACATCAGATATTAACGATAAACGCATATTTACTATTAGGCAGGCTGGTCTCCATTCCTCATTTCTTCATGCATAGGGCTGAAAATATTGATATTCTGTTGAAATTTGACATAAAATCTTTAGCTACATTTTTATCGAAAAATGCAAGAATGTTTTTACCAATATCACAGGTTGTATAAATTATCCATGGAAACCAAATGCATGATGGGAAGGAGGGGGAAATCTATTATGGACCGATGTATAACACATGGATATTAACATTTAAGAGCATTAATAAGTATTCCATGCTGAACTTGGTATGTTTTATATAGATTTTATGCAGTACCATTAGTCCCATAATTCCATGTGAATGAAGATCATAAATGGCGGCTATACAAATCCCCTATTTAACACTGCATGGATGTAAGTACACAGAAAGCTTAAGAGCCTGGGCTGGATTAAGCCTGGTTTTATGTCTCAGGAGTATGCACGGAACACCTGGGGCCTGACTGAGGGAGAAATGGTCGGACTCTTGGATGCATTCAGTCTTCACGGCCCACAGTCAGGCACTGGGTTCAGCTAGCCCGAGAAATTCTGACTGGCTCCGCTCTATTTTACCGCTGGTCGCTACACACAGTCAGAGTGCAATGTAATGTTTTTCTATAATAGAATCAAAGCCTCCAATGAAAACTTTAGAATGGTGACATTTTCAGGCTAAATACTTTAGCCCTATTCACTTCCATAATAAATAAAGCATCCACATGATTTGTGTGGTATTTGTAAATGTATTTCATCACATTCCACACTCATTTTCACCGCACGGTAGGCTAGGTAGGCTTCGAAAAATGGCGGCAATGTTCTGTGTGACTGTAGCGCCACCTGTAAGCTCCTACAACATTAACTTATTTTTTGCGAGAATTAAATTTAAAAGACCAAAAGACTAGTTTTTTTTGTGTCAACATTGCTCTGTTTAATTTTATAGCAAAATAAACTGAAATTTTCATAGATTAGCAAAATATCTGCATCATTTTGGAACATTTTTTGTTTACTTCCGGTACCCACAACACCTTGCTTCATTGTTTTGAAATTACCGCCAACTTTGGCCAGAGTCCTCCATTCCGAACCCATTCTCATTTATTAAAACTAATCAGCCATTAGGTATTTTTTTTTGCTCTGTACATTTGTCAACATATATAATTCCATTGGGGACATAAGATATCGGTGGTCAAAGCGTTTTTCTATTACATCTCTACTCGGCCATAAGTGGCTCAGTAAATACCACTGTTCGTGCGGTTCTGCTCCCAGACCCTCCGTAGGTTAGGGTCTGGGAGCCCGGGCTAGGTTCAGCAAACCTAACCGTAACGTAAACGTAAGCGTATGGGTCAAGTTTTCAGAAAATGTACAATTGGCCTTCATCAATCCTCTCAAATAACCCAAATTTAAGACGAAAATCAGGATCAAAATACAGTACAACATAACCAGACAGATTCATTGAATGAGTACAATACAGGATACACTCAGATATACTCAGTATTTATCATTTTTCACCCTAACTTAGCAGAATTTGAGAGATGTGTAGAGCTGTAGATTGTGCATTTTCTAAAAATCTGACCCGTATCCAAATCTCTATATATACAAACACACATTAAAAGGAAGAAAGAGGTTGAGCAAAACATGGTGGGAAAAAAGAAACGTTAAATATCAGGCAAAATGTTACATCACACAATTTATTTTATATACACGAAAATGCGACATAATTCACAAAAAAGATACGGACACGGTTACGTAATTGAGATAAGTTTGCTTGCGGAACCTCCCTAGTCATCTTGCATGCCCCTATTTCTGCCTCCCGACTCCCTACCCCCACACTCCCACCCGGCAACAAACTTTAAACTTGTATTATTTCACTAAAATTAATTAAACCAAATAAGATAAGGATTTCTTTTAAGTTTAACGACAAGCAGCTGGAAAACACAAGTTTGTAGAAGGTGAACGTTTCGCGCGACACTGCTTGTTTGTGACGTCATCGCCTGCGTCTCATTTCCCGCCCTTTTCAGGGTTGGCGTGTTTCCATGGTGATCCCTGCATGTTGAAACGGGTTATCAATGTTTTACACAGGTCGGAGTTTTAAAAACGGTGCACTACTAAATGATAGACACGCTTTTTTAAATTGATCTATGTTGTATGTGTTAGGTTGACTGCTGAAGTCTAAAGTGCCAGGGGGTAGACCACGGGGGACGTTCCCAATATAAGATAAGATAAGTTGTTTTTTATTTGCCACTTTCATAGAGTACAGAAGAGTACAAATGAGCGAGTATAAGTGATTGACAAAAAGGTCGACATGTCCATATGGTACAGCGAGGGTACCATTTCTTCCGACAGTTACCAAATAACTGATAATAACTAATAATGTGATGACGTATATGATGATATAGGCTTATAACTAAACCGGAAGACTACCCCACGTGATTCCCTAACCAGGTTGGGTCACGAGACATTGCTTGGCGCTAGTTTCAAATTCCCTGCTCGACTAGCTAGCTCGACGGGAATTTTTTTCTTTTCATTCCATCTGTTTAATAAAGGGTGGTGTAAGCCATCGTTGATCAGCACTCCTCGCCTTACTTATTTATTTGAAGGGAGTAGTTATATGGGTCAGATCTGTACAATCGGCAGATCTACACTTTTAGTAAATTTTGCCAAATTAGACTGTAAAATGGTCAATACTAGGTATATCTGGGTATATTTGACATTGCATTGATTCAAAAATTATTTCACAGGATCTCTTCATTGAACTGTTGTGAATTTTAGAGGGCTTGACACTCATAGTCATATATATGTCATATAAATCGGGACATTGTATTAAATATATCCGTGCTTTTTGAAGGCCTTCATATAGAGTATATTTTGTTAGTTTGCTGGTAATTACAGAAACTTTTTTTGTCAAAAATAAACATATATCAAACTTAAAATAAAGAAATACTCATTAGATATCCTTCATGTTTACTATCATTAGAATCGGCTTGATCTCCTCTTTTCAAATATGATGATATCTCAAAGTTCATATTTTTCGACTCATGACTTATTTTGCTAAACACGTATCACATATGCAAAGCCGCAGAACACCATAATAATGTATGGAGTACGATTTAGTAGGCACCTAAATTTACATTCATATCTAGAAACTAGACACATTTCATTTTTGACCCCATCCGCAGTAATACATTTTAATATACACTGACGTTTATGTTTCCGAGAATAAAGATCAAAAGCAAGTCTATTTTATAGTCTCTAGGATTTGATTTAATATTCAGATATATTTATACATGTACATATTCAGTCGTTTCCTATGAAATAGAAATAACAATGGACATACGGGGCTATTGTTTAGGACGTTAACAGATGCTTGAAACAAAAGAACCATACACTTGATATTCGTGGTAAATTGATATATTCAGTATATTCCTAGAATACAGTCTAGGCCCAAAGATGATAGAATCCCTTCAAACGGAGGGAAAACCTCTCCCCTCAAACCGCAAAGTGCAATTATAATTCCATTAAGACCGCAAAATGCAATTATAATTACATTAGAAACCGATTAGTAAAGTAGGCATTGAATCACTAAAATGCCGTTCTTATCCGATATGAGGGTTTGGACCTAAACTGATTACTAGATAATTTTCTCCGAACCTAGGCATTTTCATCTAGTGTAATGGTCCTCTTCAAGTCCGGTATGATCCACGCAAAGCAAAAATTGAGAAATATTGAATTTGCTTAGATATATGGGTGAAATTGCCAGAAAATGAGCAATTCATCTTCACCAATCCTCTCAAATAACCCAAATTTAAGACAGAAATCAGGTTCAAAATTTAGTTCAACATAAACAAATAGATTGTTTGATTAAAGGCAATGTCAAATATCCGCAGATATACCTAGTATTGTCCATTTTACCATCTTACTGACCTTATGCCAATGATGGTAAATATGAAGCACATCTTAGAAGTGTCTATATTTTATGTTCGATATTTTTGTTTTGTTGGGGAAAAAAGTTTGAAATATTTCTTTGCGAACATTGACTAGTGAAGTAGCTAATTATACTCCATAGAAAGACCTTAGGAGTGTTTGGATACATTCAATCCACAATCTTGAAATCTGGGACATGTATTCATGCTACTAACAGCACTTAACCGCACACGAATTATACAATTTTGATGGAGAGAAATTAAAAAATAAATGACTTTGAAAGCATCATTTTTGCGACTTGTGACTAATTTCCCTGTAACACATCACAATTCTGAAGGGGGGGGGGGGAGACTATTGCAGAGCACCCAGAGTATGTAATATAAAATTCAAATAAACAACACAGAATCAAAGAACTAATTAAACGTTTATTCGATTCAATTCCAATCAAAATAAACACGGTGGTTATTCTTAAAGCACTGATTTCTTCATAACGCTTTAAAAAGTTATATCCATAATACATGCGAAAACTTCCCCATAAAACAACAAAATGTAATATGTTATGAAAATAACTGAAGAAAATATTAAATATTTAAAGGTCATGCCAATGCAGGGGTAACCTTTCCAAGTGACTAGAATTCCTACTGCTAGCCATTCCCACCCTTATCCAACCCTCTCACTCTCTAACAAAAACGATGCAACCTTTGTTGCCATCCTAATTTAAATTCACTTGACAGGGGCTTAAAATAATCACAAGAGAGGTAGACAGAGGGAGGAAGAGCCGAGACAAGAAGAGCATTCCTCACTTCCATCCCGTCCTAAATATCACGGGCACGCATATATTACCCCAGATCCATGAACTTCCCATCCCTGCGTCGTCTACTCAGGCACAGTCGCGCAGTTGTCACTCTTTGATGTCTTCCTTTCTGCTTTTTCAAACTTTGCGGCCACAAAAAATAAATCACAGCCATCAAAAGAGTGACACTGGATGCAAACACAAGAGGGAGCTCTCATTAATCCACATTTAGTGCTCGGCCTGGCTAAAAAATGCGCATGCGCACGAGCTCAGGTCATGTGATCCTCCCAAAGCGAGAATCCCGTGAGATTTGACGAGATGTTCAACTGAGAGCGAGATCTCGTCACGAGGACGAGGCTGGTGGGAAAGGGCGAGAGGTGTGCGATGTATGTGTTTGGAGAGGGATGGCGGGGGTGGGGGTGGGGGGGGCGGCGCCTGACGGGGGGGGGGGGGGGGAGAGACAGGGGCAGGGGAATTGAATCTTGAGTTGAATTCAAATACAACTACTGCACAATTAAGAACACATGAAACACTGAAATGTCAATTCGAAAGAAAATAATTGCCAATTATTGAAATAAGTTATTTATTATGTTTAAGCCCTTTTGTAATATCAAAACACTTTTATCATCTGTATATTTTCTTTTTTATTATCTGTATAATTACTAGGTTCACATATTTATAATAGAATAAGTTAAAGGTCGACTCAATGACATTTTGATATAGATTGATGTGTTTTGTCTTTATTACAACTGAATGATTACATTCGGACAGCTAATAGATATTTCCACATTTTATGTTTGATACTTTAATTTTTGAGAAGCAAATTTGCAATATTCCTTGGTGAGCAATTGCCAGTAAAGAAACTTAAATATATTCCACAGGATGACCTTCGAAACACAAGGATATATTTTATGCACTGTCTTAAAATTTGAGAGGATTTGAGAGGATTGGTGAAGGTTAATTGTACATTATTAGAAAATCTGACCCATATGTTAAGCCTTCAATAATACAGCACTCCAGACATGCAAGGCTTTCTCCTCACCTCTCTCCTCGCTTCTCTCCTCATTTCTCCTTCTTCTTTGAGTTTAATGAAACCTCTGCTGCTTTGTGTTTGCTTGTCTGTTTCCATGCCAACTGACATTGACAAGCGTCTCAGAAGGGTTTCCCGCCATCAATAGAAGTGACATTGTATCAGACTCAAACCCTTATGCTCAGACAGATAACATTAATCATGACTGAACGTTACCTTATTAGCTCTCAAGGTTACACTGGCTTTGTTTTCATATTTATTTCATAGTAACGAAGTTGGAGGGAATATCGCTTGTATAGTTGGTAGTTGTAGTTAAAGTGGTTCTAATAGTGATGAAAAATCGACAAAGAAGAAAAGAAAAAGTGGAGAAGTTTCTTTGCGGACTTAACGGATATAATAGATCGAAATAAATAGAATTGTGACATAATAGAAAGTATAAGTTAAGCTACTAATAAGATAAACTGTATAAATAAAGGTAAAAATTAAATGTGGTGATGATCTTTTAAAATTGCTCTTGAAATGAAAAACGTGAGATGGACTTATGTATTTTTCGATGTAGACTGGTCCTGGAGAGAGATGAAAGGTTTGTTGACATATTGAATAAAAAGAAGTTGGCGCAAAAAAAAAAAAAAAAAAAAAAAAAAAAAAATCCCAAATGTATTGGTTTTTTATTTATATTTATTTTATATTAAAGCTGCATTAAAGCTGCATTAAAGCTGCATTCAGATGCTGGTGCACTATTCCAAACTTATTTTTCCAAGAATAAAAATATCAAACTTTGAATAATAAAAATACGTATTAAATATCCTACTGTTTACTATCATTAGAATCGGCTTGATCTCATTGCTTAAAATATGATGATATCTCAAAATCCATTTTTTGTGACTTGTGGCATATTTTCCTGCAGCACATCACATTTGGTGAGATTTATGACATGCAACAGACTCTCGGCCTCTAACACACTTTGATCCCCCTAGCAAACGCATGTATGCCATTTTGCCATCAGTTTCTACAATGGACATCAGTTTAGCATTAGATCATAAAGTCTGTGTAGTCTAAAGCAGGGTCCTTTTGCTTTAATGTACCAAAGCTTTCCAACATATGCATAACATACATATGGATCAGCTCGTCAGAAAATGTACAATTCACCTTCACCAATCCTCTCAAATAAGTCTCATTTAAGACAAAAATAAAGTTCAAAATACGGTTTAACATACCAGAACAGATATGTTCAAAAGTAACAATACCAAATGTATGCAGATATACGTAGTCGTCATCATTGTTTAGCCTAATTTAGCAGGGTTTTTATTTACTAAATGTGTATTTTTTTAAATCTGGCCAATATGGCCATATATATTTTAAAACGCGTTACGGACTAAACAAATCTCACATCCTATTATGATATTCGTATTAAGTCAAAACCACAATAATCCCCCGCCCCCTATGAAACCAAGGTCACATTATACCAACCATCAACAGCACAAAAAAACCCATTATGATCAACCTAAAGATAGTCTAGGCCCAAACCCTCATTTCAGATCAGAATGATATATGTCACCTATTTCGCTAAGCAGTTTCCTGGCCTAGAACCAAGCACTCTAATGTGATTATAATGACATTTTGCAGTCTTAATGAAATTATAATGGCACTTTTCAGTTTGAGGCAAGAGGCTTTTCCTCCATTTGAAGGGATTCTCTCATTTTTGGGCCTAGACTGAACAATATCCATCTCGCATTCTTATTCCACTTTGTTATTCCTATTAAATCAAACAGCTCTATGCTCTAATGTGAGAATGGGATGTTTTTATATCAACCTCATGCATATAGTTCCCATTACCGTACGCCTATAGATATTGGGGTGAATGGACTATTATTAATATTATGGTCAGATTTTCAGAAAGTGTACAATTGGTACATGAAGACACCCCAAGTTTACCCGTTTATACCTTTAATGTTTTTAAATTTGACAGTTATACTGTCCATACGGGAGTACTAATAAGCAAGATATTTACCCTACAGTATACAATAAAATGTTTGTGTTTTTTCGATTCTCAGTAATAATGCATATTCTTATATGCATTAGACTTTCTAATATATGGGTCAGATTTTCAGAAGATGTACAATTGGCAGCTGTACACATTCAGTAAATTCTGCTAAATGTGGCTTCAATTTGGTCAATACTAGGTAAATTCGTCTCTATTCGGCATTGCGTTGATTCAAGCAACCTGTTTGGTTAGGTTGAACTGAATTTTGAACTTTATTTTCGTGTGAAATTTAAGTTTTTTTTCTGAGAATTTGTGAAGGTGAATGGTACATTTTCTGGCGATTTTACCCATATGTAAGTCAATGGTGGTGTGCGTGATGTGCAAAGTGCGTGATGCCTCCACGCTGCCCTAGTGGTGGTGTTGTTGTTGATGTAATTTCCTGATGTCTCTATCATGTTTACCCAGCCTCACCCAGATTCACCCACACGACTTTATACCAACCTCTCTGACATCTCAATACTAAAGGCCAGCATTAAGAGAACAGCTAGCAACTCAAGCTTTCTTTTTCTTATTTGGGAGAAAATGCAGCTGACAAAGATGGCCATCTGTGCTTTGCCATTGTGACAACATGTTTGAACTGTGTATCTCATTGTATATGGGTCAGATTGTCAGAAAATGTACAATTGGCAGCTCTACGCAATTAGTCAAATCTGCTGAATTAGGCTAAAAAATGATGAATACCAGGTATATGTGTATAATAATTATTTGGTATTGTTTTGGTTCAAAATATCTGTTCTGCCATATTCAACTGTATTTTGAACCTTATTTTTGGCTTAGACGAGGGTTATTTGAGAGGATTGGTGAAGGCAAAGTGTACATTTTCTGACGATCCATGAAAGGATGGCGGCGTTAATGCCTTGTCAGCTTATCAACCAAAGCAAATGGCCATGATGACACTTGATTTTAAAAATATTAGAGTTCTCAAAGCCCAAGAATTCAAGAAGGTACAGGGCCTTGGTCTATACCATTTCGAAAGTATACAAGTGGTGCATTGCACTATACACAATAAGATAGTGCTGAATAGGCTTCGTAACACCATCTTAAAGTTACGATTATGAGGGGTTTATGATACGAGGGCTGTTGCATTGAAACTCATGCATTTGAGCGAGGTATGAGGTCTCTTCAGAGTTCTCTCAGACTAGTCTCAGAAAATTACTGTTTATAGTGCAATGCAAGTTACCATAAGAGGCAGTTGCGAGGCCCCTAAAAGTGGGTCAACACAGAACACAGAATGGTATATAGTGCAATGCTCCCTATAAGAGTGGTTTAACACAGAATCGTTTATAGTGCAATGCACCCTATGTGCTCTCTTCATCCTTAAGTTCATTTGTGTGGATTCTTGCCTGAGGAATCAAGAAAAACAATCATCGATAAAACTTGGTTGTTTTTTAGCGCGTGTCCGCAGTGTGACGTCATATAAAAAGTCCCGTCAATGTAGGACTAGTTCTACATCGGTTCACAGATATGGAACTCCCGGTTGTAGAATGCACATATATGGGTCAGATTTTCAGAAAACGTACAATTCATCTTCACCAATGCTCTCAAATAACCCAAATTTCAGACGAAAATAAACTTCAAAATACAGTTCAACCTAACCAAAGAGATTGCTAGAATCAATGCAATGCCAAATATACCCGAAACTACCGAGTATTGGTCAAATTGCAGCCTAATTTAGCAGAATTTACTAAATGTGTACAGCTGCCAATTGTACATTTCATGAAAATCAGCCCCACATACTAATTCAAATTGTTGATCACTCCACTATCTTGACTATTTAATGTATAAACAGTCAACTAAACATACCCCATGAACCGTCCCAGAAGGTGTACTAATAATCCCAGGACACACCCTACTGTTCAAACTACCTGAAATTGGAAGTGGGTCAGATCTCCAGAAAATGTACAATTGGCAGCTCTACACATTTAGTCAATTCTGCTAAAGTAGGCTCAAAGGCAATAAATACTATGTATATCTGAGTATATTTGGTATTGCCTTGATTCAGAAACCTGTTAAGTTATTTTGAACCGTATTTAGTAGCTCATTCCGTATGAAATGTGAGTAATTTGAGAGTATTTATGAAGGTAAATGGTACATTTTCTCACGATTTCACCCACGTAAGGTATAGGTATAAAGCATGATGTTTCCATGCAACTCCCTTATTATAGAACTAGAGAGAGACTGAGGTAGGAGACCTGCTGTCACCAGTAAATATTAGTTGTGTGTAGTGTTACACAGAAACAAACATGGTGTTGGTATGGCCTTGTCAATGATTATTGAGTTGTGTAAATAAAGTGCCTGGCCTACCAACAGCCTGCAGGGTATTGAGGGAAGACAGGGGGAAATATGGCTACACTAGATGCGCGGGAAACGGTTTAGTTTGTATTTACCATGTTCATTTGTGATGTGTTTCAGGAAAATGATTCACAATTCACAAGTCACAAAACTGATTTTTCTCAAAGTGTTTTATTCACAAGATAGATTTGTCAAAATATTTTCATTTTTCGGATGCTTAATGCTGTTTCTAGCATAAATACATGTACCGAGTTTCAAGAAAGTGTGATAAATATATGTATGCATTTCTAAGGTCATCCTATTGCGTATATTAGCTAACTTTACTAGTAAATGTCCACCCACAAATATTACAAACTTTTGGTTTTCATAGATGATTTATATAAACTCCGATATTGGTGAAAACATTCTTGCAATTTTTGATAAAAATGTTGCCAAATACTTGTACGTCAGATTTCAAAAAAGTCCATCCAATGATGCTCTGTAATAGACATGCGCAGTGGCACATGCAAGTCCACTAATTTCCCGTGGGTGCAGCCTTGTCAATATGGGTGAAATCGCCAAAAGAATGTACAATCGGCACATCTACACATTTAGTAAATTCTGCTTAATTAGGCTGAAGAATGGTCAATACTAGGTATATCTGCGGATATTTGGTATTGCAAACAGTATGTTTGGTTATATTGGACTGTATTTTGAACCCGATCTTTGTCTTGAATTGGGTTATTTGAGAGGATTGGTGAAGATGAATTGTACATTTTCTGGCGATGTTATACCCATATAATTGTTCCTGGGCCTGCCTTAACCAACTCATAGCAAATGCAGCGTCGTGTTGGCACTCATCTTCTTTTTAATTAGTACATGGATCAGATTTCCAGAAAATGTACAATTCACCTTCACCAATCCTCCCAAATAAACGCATTTAAGACAGAAATGAGCTTAAAAATGCAATTCAATATAACAAAACAGATACTTTAAATCAATGTGACACCAAATATAATCAAATATACCCAGTATTCATCATTTTCAGCCTAATTTAGTAGAATTTACTAAATGTGTAAAGCTGCCAATTGTACAATTCCTGAAAATCTGACCCACATCTTGGATGTGAACGGTCACAGCCACCTGGTTACCTGGGTAATCTACCTGGCAGGGCCTGACAAATACCTGGCTGATTGGCAGCAGTTATGTATTAATAAACAGGTATGATATCCCCCCTGCAGAGCTAACATCTGGTAGGCAGTTTACATAGGTGTGATATGAAGCCCACTTGTTGCTCAGGGACTTACTTTTATTCATTGATGTTTGTGCCAGGCTGTTTCCTACTCAGATCTTATAACTGGATTTCAATGCCTTCTTTGCTATTATACAACCGGTACCTATGTTGGCATGATGTTTGGCCAGGCTGTTTCTGATTCAGATCTCATAGTTTGATACCTGGGGTAGTATACTAGCATTCATTGTGGTATGATGTATTGCTATGGTAATTTACCAATCTCTGCTTTATCCCTTTCGCATGGGGGTAGTAGTATACTGGTGCCAAACTCCCACCTGGCTTAGGGAGCATGCTGAGCATCTTAGGGTGACATCAAAATAGGGCTGCAGAAGCCATGATGGCTGCGTCCATGGTCGCGTTTAAAGTAGGACCAAAGTCCAACCGTGTGACCAGTACATATTTGACAACCAAGTCACGTCCGGGTCACGTCCCAGGTCACAGCCAGAGTGTCTGAATGTTTTTATTAGAACTTTAAGTCATATAAATATACAGAATTCTCAATATATCTTTGCATTTCTACGTCCGTCCTATTATCATTATTATCACTAAGGATTTTCCTAACATTAAAATACATGATTTCAGTACTTACTTGATTTCTTATTTATAATTACGAGTAGAATAGTTACCTGAGCTGTTATGATTATGTTAGGGGGCAGTGGCCTGGTCACGTCACGGCCCCATTCTGGTCACCACTCAGTTTTCACCACTTCAGTGAAGATTGACTGCACAGGTGGTGACCCTGTCACTGAAAAAGTGCCAACATGGTTGGAACCATTGCGACCGTTGCGGCCCTACTTTGGCGTCACCCCTTATAACTATAAGGGTAAATGTACAATTGGCAGAAAATGTACAATTGGCAGCTGTACACATTTAGAAAGGTCCCCTAAATTCGGCTGCAATTTGGTCAATATATTGGAGTGGACGGGAGTGCGGGGCTTGATTGTAAAATCGTAATCAGTGCAAAAAGCATCTACAACAATGTGTTCTAAACGGGGTTGAAGATGCAAACATGTTCAACAACGTTTAGATTGAATACGTTGTGGTAAACGGTGCCTTTGCAGTGTACTAGGTAAGTTCAAGTATATTCGGCATTGCATTGATTCTAGCAATCTGTTTGGTTAGGTTGAACTGTACTTTGAACTTTATTTTCGTCTGAAGTTTGGGTTATTTAAGAAAATTAGCGAAGTTGAATTGTACATTTTCTGAAAATCTGACCCATAAGGGTAATGGCGTTTACCTGGTCCAGTACACATAACACCAGGCTGATATAGAGAGATCAATAAGAGATGATGTTACACATGTACAAATAGCCTGCCCTCCCAATATAGGTACCTGGGTGCAACATCCATTATAGAACACAATAATATAGGTTATTATCTCACTCTTATAAATATATTATCTAGCAAGACTTCAGGTACGTGCCAAGATACTCATAAACAATTGAGTGAAATCTGTTTTAAGTCGGTTTAGGTATTAAGGAGTTTCCTTTTCAAGGGATGCAGTATAGCTGATTAATGTCCTATTTTCAAACATGGCAAATATGGAAAGAATTATAATGTATGCTTGTTCATATTTATTAACCTGTACTTTTATTATTAGATGTGATGTGTTATAGACAAATGAGTCACAAATTGATATTTGTCAAAGTGTTTTATCCACTTTATTATTCATGCATTGCTCCGACAATAACGTATCTAGAGTGATTTACGCATATTGTGTATTTCACTAGTGATTTACGTGGGGTTGTCATAGCAACCAATCTGTTTTTTTATTAAGATTAACAGAAAAATTCAAATTCATGACTCGACATTTTTCTATTTTCATGATTGAAAGCATGTATAATCAATATGTTAAACTCGTTGGTTGAAGGAGCTTAGAATAATGCAACCGTGCTACGAAACTCGTGCAATATTCACGCTTCTTCAACCAACTCGTTAGTTAACCTATATATATTTTCTGACAATCTAACCCTTAAGATTCTAAACCGCTAGAGAAGAACCAATGCATTTTCCAAACCCTCATACGATGATAAAACATCAGCAATATCTGATTTCATCACGATGTATTCAAAACATCTTGATTTTACCATTTTAAAAAGGAAAGATAACTTACTGAAATGTACAGAGTTTGCTAGAGCACCACCATAATAAGCACCAGCCGGGGACCCTAATAAAGATCCACTATCAATAATTGGCAACGACAAACAAAGCAGCCTGCCAAAGTCTTGCCGTGTTCTTATAATTAAGGTAGAGACAGAGAAACAGTTTCTATGGCAACATAAAGATGCTTTATATTAGATGTGGAGTATAATTGCAATTATGTGGGGGCAGAAGGAGTACACCCGTGTGTGGCTATAGCAACCACCATATCACATGACAAGATACAATGTAATTCTTCCTTCCTCTTCTAAAGACTTGTATTTATATACATTCTTCTACAGCTGGCAATCCCAAGTTGTGGATGTATTTCACATGTATTTTAGACAGTGTATTAAATATAATACTTGCATTTGAGGTCATCTTGTAGAGTATATTTAATTACTTTACTAGCAAATGTCCACCCAGAAATATTGCAAACCTTTTTTTTCAAAACTAAAAATATCAAACTTAGAATAAAGAAATATGTATTCGATGTCCTACTGTTTACTATCATTGGAATCGGCTTGATCTCATCTTTTCATATATGATGATATCTCAAAATTCAATTTTTGCGTCTTGTGACTCATTTTCCTGTAACACATCACTTATACTTACAATTGTAATAATATTCTATAAAGAAAAGAAAGTTTTGTTTTTACTCATGATTGTATATTCAAAGCTGCATTCTCAGCTATTACGACTAAACAAATGTCACCAAGGTACTCATATTATGACGTATAGGTCTAAGTTCATTCATATTCTGTCCTATGTCCTATGTTTATACGCAAATTTGAAGTGTAATCGCCGAGAGAAAACTGCCGCCGATGAGTGATAATAAGTGAATTCCCCATAGAAAGGGATTCGGGCGGGTCGTCCAATTAGAAATGAGGACGTTTTAACAGTCCTGTAGCAACATCAACCTGACAAAATTCCCCAAAATCTTTGTCAAATAACTGTTAGATCGATTGTGAATTAATGGAACAACAAGAAGAAAATAGATTTTCACCAACGTTAACTGAGAGTGCAGGGTGAAATCGCCAGAAAGTGTACAATTCATCTTCACCAATCCTCCAAAAAGTACCCAAATTTAAGACAAGAATCAGGTTCAAAGTACTGTTCAACATAACCAAACAGACAGTTGGAATCAAGGCAATGTCAAATATAATCCGATATACCTAGTACTGACAATTTTACAGTCTAATTTAGCAGAATTTACTAAATGTGTATATAGATCTGCCGATTGTACATTTTCTGAAGATCTGACTCAGAGTAATAAGTTGATGACATGCCAGGACACAATGAATTATTTCCTCGTTCGTGTCTATACTCTAGTAGTGCGACCTATAGAGAGATGTAGCATGAAGACAAAGACTGTCCCTACATGCAATTATAACTTTTTACCCTCCCCTCCTCTCTGCCTCCTCTACAGCTTCTATAGTGTGATTGTCTAGCAGGAATCATGGTCTACAATGATAACGCTATTGCAACCGCAGTAGAACACTCTCAACAGTCGGCTTCTTCATGAGTTCCATAGTCAGAATTCAAGCTATATTTCCCACACTTTCCTCCAATGGACTTGAACCAGTCCATTGTAACTATATTTCCAGAAGACACTGGTAGTAAATGTGATGTGTTCAATAAAAATGTACTTTTGAGGAAGATTTCGAATTGTGCAATGTTAAAAATGACTGAGACCAGTGAGAGATATATAGGCTAAGAAACTTTATTTCCATTTTGGTATATACATAATGATTACAAGTTTCTACATGGAAATATGTTCTTGTTCTCTGTCCGGGACAGTTCTTCTAGACAAAACTTCTAATTACAAGTTTATAGAATAAAATCAAACAAGTATATCCCATTTCATCTCATCAATCATATATCTTGTTAAAATGACTGTTACCATTACTGTATCTGTACTTAACTAGTTAAATAACTCTCACGCCTATCACACCCCTGTATCTAATATTTATGTCTAGTATCTCAGGGCACAACGTAAATCATTCACGGATGAGTGTCCTTAATTTTTGTAACAATTCCTGAATAAATTCATTTGTACACAAAAAAATATCTTCACCCATATACCACCCCATTCCTCTGTTTTGGAAGCTTAACCAGCCTTGCAGTATTCACATTAAATTCTTGAATACTATGTTATTTAGATTTCTAAATAAATAGAACAATATTCATTTATCAAGCGTCTGGGACGCCTCTTACCAATGCTGTTTTTAATTTACCTGGTCGGAAAAAGTATGGTTTATCATCATCTGACTTTGTAAAATTAGTTGTGTTGTGATTTAGATGAATTTATACTTATTTTTCGACATCAGGCAAGTCTGAGAAAAGCATCCAACTTGATGTAATGTCCTTTCCTGCGATTAGAACTTTTAAATCAATCAAATCTTGGGCAGGGCTTGCATGCCTGCTTTAATGGTTTAGAGGCCTGTAGCCTCTTGCTTACCTATACACAAATAAATACTTAATTTATTTCTATTGGGTCTAATAACAATTCATGCTATTCTCATAGAACCCATTACAAAATTCAAGCAAAGTTACAGTAATTTTAGTAAGTTTTTAGACAACTTAATTAAGTAATACATCAAGAATGAAATATATTTAACATCAACTTCCGAACCAGCTGAGGTTCAGGTATAATGCTATACAGTACAAAATACACTAGTTCTATATGGTAACAATAATAGTACAGTAAATGTTGGCGCAGGAGGAAGGAGGGCGGCTTATGGTTGCTTAATCTTAATCTTGTTTTATCATTATAAACCTTTTGTAATCAAGAAGGGAACTATTTAAAGTTATATAAGGGTCAGATTGTCAGAAAATGTACAACCGGCAGATCTACATATTTAGTAAATTCTGCTAAATTAGACTGAAACATGGTCAAAACTAGGTATATCTGAGTATATTTGGTATTGCCATGATTCAAACAATGTGTTTGTTTGTGTTAAACTGAATATGAACATCATTATTGTCTTAAATGTGGTTTATTTGAGAGGATTACTGAAGACAAATTGTACATTTTCTGGCGATTTCACCCATAGCAGAATCTCTCCATACACGCTATTCGGACCCCAATCGATGATTAAGCTATGCCCCAGCTTTTGGACAAGGTTACGGTTGCTTCAACATGCCCTTGCCTGACGGGAAGACGCAAACAAAATCCATTCGCTCATAAAACACGATGAGAGTAAAATGTCCCCCAGGATACGCTCATAACCTTGGAGATATTGACCAATTCTAGCCACGGAAGTGACGTAACTATGTTGCTAGGTGATATTGTAAAGTCACCCAGTGTCATATTGATAACCGGAAGCACCATATGTAATGCCTGGTGGGACTGTTTCCTCCATTTCCGCCCTCTGATATCAGAGTTTATGTTCATATTGAGACTTTCAAAGCGATGGAGTGGGACTCAATAGTTATCAACGTCCCGTTCGAAGGCGCCACATGCATGTGCTTTATTATCGCCCAGGCTGACGGTTCAAGGTCATTTCATTCTCCCAAAACACTATTTGTATGTGACGTGTTATAGGGAAAAAAGTCACCTGTCGCAAAAATGACATTTTTCAAAGTTATCTATTCATGGGGTATCTTTGTTGAACCTGATTTTTGTCTAAAATATGGGTTATTTGAAAGGATTGGTGAAGGTGAATTGTACATTTTCTGACGATCTGACCCATATAACACATTGAGTGGAGCACGTTGAGAGACAACACTAATGCGCCTAAGGCAAGATGCAGAATTAGATTGTGAGCACGTACCGAAATGCCTTGTAGTGGATACAGAAAGGTCGTATTGCATAATGCATGCTGTCTTGGTCCTCACTCTGCCTGCTGATGGGTAGCGCTGGGAGCATGGACATTGAGCAATATCAATACATATATGTGATGTGTTACAAGTCGCAAAATGAGTCACAAGTCGCAAAAAAATAGATTTTCCAAAGTGATTTATTCCCAAGTTTCTTTGTTGGAATATTCTGATCTTTAGGTGGTTTAGCGCTCCGAGTCATATAAGTCCATGCACCAGATTTCAAGACAATGCAATAAATATATTCTTGAGTTCCAAAGGTCATCCTATGGAATATATTTTAGTTGCTTTACTGGTAATTGCCAACAAAGAAATATTGTTAACATTCTTTTCAAAAATATTAATTATAAAGTGAAAATATTTAATAGCTGTCCTAACATTAATGTTTACCATCAATAGAATCGGCTTGACCTCCTCTTTTCAAATATGATGACATCTCAAAATCCATTTTTTGCGACTTGTGTCTCATTTTGCTGTAGGCCTAACACTTCACATATGTATATTTTAGGGTTCAGCCGAATAGTTTGGTAATATTGCCCGACCTAATCACATGATGCAAATAGGGGAGTTGCGTGTGCCACTGTGCATGTCTAATAGAGAGCATCCTGGGGTGGATTCTGTTGAAATCTGACATATTTATATAACTATTTGGCAACATTTTTATCGACAATTGCAAGATTGTATTCACCAATATCAGAACTTGTATAAATGACAGGTATGAAAAGCAAATTCATTATGGGAAAGACGGGGGACTTTGGTCATGGAAACATGTATAACACATGGATATTGACATTAGAGCATTGATAAATATTTCATGCTGAACATGACAGGTGGGTCAGAATTTCAGAAAATGTACAATTCACCTTCACCAATCCTTCAAATTTAAGAGAAAAATCGACGTTCAAAACACGGTTTAACACAATAAAAAAGTCATTTCTTATCAACACAATGCCATATCCATTATTCGTAATTGTTTCAGTCTAATTTTGCAGAAGTTACAAAATGTGTAGATCTGCTGATTGGACATTTTCTGAAAATCTGACCCATATGTTCAATAGATTTTATACCATTAGTACCATAATTCCCACTAGTCAACAATAATAGATAGAGAACGTGTACCATAAAGTATAAAGAACTGTGCATCTATATTGTCTAACGTGCAGTGCAACTATCTTACATAGGTCTAGATGCAGGGTATAGCTACAGCAGGAAGCCTGCATAGTCTGTCTCTACGGAGAGATGTAGTGATAAGGAGACAAAGTGCCTATATCCCCACCTGGACAATGTAGGGTGGTGGGGGTGTCGGGGGTTCTGGGGGTTGGGTGTGTGTGTTGGGGGGGGGGGTCTCGGGGTTAGGTTTGGGTGCCAAAGGACCAACTGTGGTAGAGTTGAATCCTGATTTGCATGGAATTATGGGACAAATGGTATAGTCTAAAATTTGTAGAACACATGCCATATTCAGCATTGACAATGTATCAAGAAGAAATGAACAAAATATATTCTTTGTACTTTGTGCATGCCTGCTTATGTTCAACTGTCATTTTATAGAAATAATTCTACATGAAAAAAACATGAATTATAAAATCATCAAATAATAATCATTAAGATTGATCAAAATTTCCTTTACTAATTCCAATACTATTGATAACGCAGAAAACTCCCCTCTCCAGAAAACTAGTAATTGAGACTCAAAACCCCTATCAATTTACTGTGATAAACTCATTCCAAACATGTATTTGTTTATATTGATTATGAATGATTGTTCTTACTACATGCTAGCATATCTTTAGTATACCCTTCTAATTGCACAACAAATTACTTAGAACCATACTTTTAATTGACTCATAAGGGTAAACAGTTATTCAATTATGTTGAGTAACTGTTGTAAATATTGATTGTTTTTCTTTTGCGCGTAGTGTTGCTTGCACAAACTTAAATAATTAAACCCATCTTTGCAAAGGCCTCCCTACTGTCGTCGACCTTAAGGAGCATTGTTACCTTTGCGTATTAAAAAACAATATTTTCCGATAGGGCTTGGCATCCTTCCTAGTTAGGGAGATTAGTTCCCATCGATATTGTCGCCTTTGTATTAATGACTAAATAAAGTATCAACAACAACAACAACAAAAAAAAAGATGAACAATGAGTATATACTGATACACTACAACAGTATAGTACAATTAATCTATACCCTCAGCCCATGGGTCAGATCTTTGGTCAAAAAACGTACAGTCAGCTGCCCTACAGGTTTAGTAGAACCTGCTCAATTAGACTAAAATCGTTAATACCAGGTATATCTGTGTATTATTTGTATTGCCTTGATTCAAACAATCTGTTGGGTTTTGGTGGACTGAATTTTTAACCACTTTCTGTCTTAAATTAGGGTTATTTAAGATTGGTGAAGGCGAATTGTCAATTTTCCGGCAATTTCACCTCCCCTATCCCTCCACCCCCAGCCTCTATTCCTCCTTCATAGAAGCTTAGACCCCTGTGAGTGAGAATAAAGCCTGGAGCCTACCATTAATAATATAGAGGGGGGAGCTTGCTGTAATTCCATTACTCCATGTAGGACACCTTACTCAGGGGTACGGCCCCCCAGGCCTTACATTTATCATATGAGCTGGTTCAATGGGTAATGTATTACTCTACCCATTCTTTGTTGTATTTTAAAGGGGACAAAGGATTCACAAAAAGGGTCAGATCCTCAGAAAATGCACAATTGGCAGCTCTAAAATTTAGTAACTGATGCTAAATTAGCCTGAAAAATGATAAATACCAGGTATATCTGAGTATATTTTGTATTATGTTGTTTTAAAATATCTGTTCTACTATATTAGACTGTATTTTGAAGCTTATTTCTGTCTTAAATTTGGAATATTTGAGAGGATTTGTGAATAAGCAAAGGGTATATCAATTTTGACGATTGAAATGTATCACTTTGTGAAATATCTTGAAATAAAAACCTGTTAAAAAATTAAAAGTTGACTCGGGCCGATACTGGGTTCAAAGTCAGATCTGTGCACACACAGCTCTGTGATGACGGCATTTTAACGATTTAAAAAGATTAATTTGTATTTGTTTTACAGGACAATTACTTCCCTAGTAAGTTCACTAAATGGGTTCTTGGTCACTTCTCGGACAACAAACGTTATGGATCCATAAATACAACACCCAAGTGCCAAATTTCTACATCCATTTATATCTAACTTATAGTCACTCACAGGCGCCAAGAGAAGGCTTGGGTGAAAAGGTCTGTTTAGCACATTATTACATACATATATGTGATTTCAGGGGGGCTATTCAGGGGGGCTATTTGAAAAGTCAAATAGCACCTATGTGCTATTTGAGTCAAATATCGACAAGATTTTTCGGAATTTAACTTCAGGGAAAAACCTAAAAGTGCCTAATCCCAAAAATGATAAAATAAAAAGATCTCTGATATACAGAGGACCAATACTTTGGAACAGCATCGCAAATGAGGTTAAATCATATAGTATGAAGGAATTCAGAACCTTCCTAAGAGGATATGTGTTAGAGGATTAAGATTAAGGAAGCCTGGGTCGCCCTCCTTCATCCTCCTCTGGCGTTTCCTGTACTCTTTTTATTTACTTTTTATTTATGTATATTTTGTCAATTGTTTACTGTACTACACATTTATTTGCGTATAGGTAGGCAAGAGGCTATAAGCCTCAAAACCAAAAGCAGGTGTGTAAGTCCTGGTCCAAAAACTGTAAAAACTGCAAGGACACTTAGCCCTCCAAAAGTGGAGTGAAACTTTGTACACTGTACGAGAGTCGTAATATTTTGTTTTATTTTTTCTATAAACGTGTAGTTAGAAATGTAGTTACAGAAGGTTTGTTTGGAAGAGCTGTCTGGGACAGAGAACAAAAACCGATTTCCATGTAGAAAACTTTTATACCTGTCTGGATAACAAAGTGGAAATAAAGTTTCTTATATATATATATTGATGGAAACCAAGGTAAAATACTATTAAAATCAAGTTCTCTTGTTGTTTGTATGTAATACATAACTAATAGCACTCTGTTCTTATATTAAATAGCCCGATGTTGATGTCAAATCGATCGAGACGTCGGGTCAAATCGCACGACACCCCAGGGGGTGGAGTGCGATTTGACCCGACGTCAAGATCGACTTGACATCGACAGAGGGCTATTTAATATTTATTTCATACTAAATCAACAAGAGAAAGACGATTTTAATGACATTTTACCTTGGTTTTCATTGACTTTGCGGACATCGGTCCTGAACGAACATGACAGCGGAAGCCATGATGGCGGAAGTAAGTTATATTATTGCGCACTTAGACTATTCACTACCATTGTGAGATACGCGTTCGATTTTTCTTTAATATATGTTTCTATGTCTGATTTCTTCTTCAGAATTAATATAACTCAAACTGGATATTAAAGGTATATATTTGGTTTGATAGCTTATGGATCTCGATATATCGCTTGAAATTCTTCAGACCGGTGATTACTTTTTCTCTCCCTGGTTACCAAGTCATGATACGTTCACAAAAATTGTCAACAAACCATAATTTACGTCTTTATTTAGACAATAAATAAGCAATACATATCATATTTCTCAAATTACTTCTCAACATGGAAAACTAAACTTCTGCCGCTGATGTTAGCTCCAGCAAATACATATCTTGCTGTTTGTTGCTGCTCACTTGAACTAATGAACGTATGGCCGTGCCGGCATTGATGCTGTCAGTGGGTCGAAGCAGATGATTTTATTCTAGGCTTTCCATTGGTCAGATCAAGTCATGTGATGCTCGAAAGTAGTTTGGTTGTAATCACATACGTATGTGATACAAGATTTCTAATTGCACCCCCGAATCGCACCTTTGAAATCACATAAATGTATGTAATAAAGTTTGTAATTGATCTCATGTCAGGTCAAATCACACTCAACCCCTTTGAGGTGTCGTGCGATTTGACCCGAGGTCTCAATTGATTACAAACCTCAATCATCCCATTAGGTATAAAGAGGGCACTGAGTGTGTTGTGTGACATACACGATATGTCTCCCTACTTGTGTATTATGTACATAGCATGTTTATTACAAGATTTAGTCACCTTGTGACGTAGGCTAATGGTGGCGCCCTGAATTAAGTGTTAAACTGTGGAACAACTTTTCCCCTCATCTGAATGAGTAAAACTTAATAAATGTTAGGTTGCATTAAGTACCACTGGAGCCGTTACATTTGAATGATAGCAAAGAAGTAAAAAAAAAAAAAAGGAGAAAAACAATAGCAAAGAAAAAGAAGTTGATTTTCTGATAATATTCCAGGCTTTAGTGACTCTTTAATGTAAACAGCTACCTCTACCGTCATCATCAGCATCAACAGCACCTCACCCCCCCCCCCCAACCACCACAGTAACATTCAGCAGTAATACATCTTCATCACTGACATTACCTCTCTAATTATTTTCAAAGCACAACGCCTCATCTATCAGTTGCGGTGTGTTTTTACCGCCGCAGTTTTATGTTTCTTGGACAGTAGTGTTCATCAATTATCGCTCACAGATCCCTCTAGGTTGCTGTGGCAACAGATGCATATCATAATCACTAGAAAAAACATTACATTGTGCTTTTAGTTTTTTTGTTTTTTTTTCATTTTAAAATAATTAATAAATTCTCGAACAGTGTGATCACTTTCCATTGTGACTGAACCCTTGCAACATTCTGTCTCGACCTGACGTCACAATGCTCGAGGTGAACATTTGTGATGTGTTTCAGAGAAATGAGTCACAACTCGCAAAATTGATATTTTGCAAAGGGATTTATTCACAAGATTTCCTTGTTGGAATGTTATAATCTTCGGGGTGTTTAGCGCTCTAAATCATATAAAAAAATTTACTAAATTTGAAGACCGTGTGTTAAATATTTACTTGCGTTTCTACATTTAATGACTTTACTGGTAATTGCCCACCCAGAAATATATCAGAAACTTTTTCCAGTACATAAATAGCAAGCATAAAATATAAAAACACTTCTTAGGTTCCATTTAATGTTTACCATCGTTAGAATCGGCTTGATCTCATCTTTTCAAATATGATATCTCAAAATCCATTTTTTTCGACTTGTGACTCACTTTCCACTATCGAATATTATGACTATATGCACAATATATTTCAAAAATTAAATTATTACAAGCGATATGATACACAATACTCAACACCTTGGTATGGAAGTACATGATGAATAAGGAAACAGTGCCACCCCCACCTTCCCCATTCCCATCCACCTCCTCCGTATCTCCTTACATGTGACCTTTTATGTATGCCTGAATTCTCTAGATGCTCCTATATAGTGTCAGAGTAACAGCCTCCAACACCTCCTATACCTCCTCCAGTACCTCCTCCAGTACCTCCTCCCATACTTCCTCTTCCTGCCCTGTTCTCTAGGGAGTGATACAAAATGATCTACAATGATCTAGAAGGTTCTCGAACCGCCTGTGGGTGGAGTTTTCTGTTTGTTCTTGGAGCTGGTTTAAATATAACAAAAGGCCATATATTCATACAGTCTCACTGACTATACAGTCAACACTTGCTTTTATAGTTATAGGTATTTTGTTTTACATTACCCCGCTGAGAGTTCTGTGGTTAGATGTACTGTCATCAGTATTTATTTCATGGTTCTGTGGTGTTTGAATTGTGCACATTCTAAATAGCTGAACCACGAATTCTGGCAGTTGTGTGTAAGAGAACACTCTAGGTCCAAACCCTCAGATCAGATAAGAATAGTATGTCAGCTTACTTCGCTCATCGGTTTCCTGGTCGTTTTAATGGAATATAATGACTTTTTTTTGCGGCTTGAATGAAATTAAAATGGCACTTTGCGGTTTCAGGCAAGAGGCTTACCCTTCGTTTGAAGGGACTCTGTCATGTTAGAGCCTAGGCTGGAGAAGGTCTATGAGAAACCTATAATACTCACTGCTGTTGTTTCACCTGCAATATTTGTACATAATGCTTTTTTATTGTTGTATTTTCTGCTTTTTTTCCCCTTACTTTTTCGATTTTTTTCTCATCTAAATTGAGGCTCACAAGATTTATTTGTTTTTTTGGGAGTTTGGCAATGTCGAAGTCGTAGATACCTTTATCCATTTCCTATTGCAAGAGATGTTTAAATTAGTAAAACTAATGATGGTTTCGTTCGTATTGTTGAGCTGATTCTCATATTATAACTTCACTCTGTGGATTACGTTAGTGGCTTATTATTGTTATTTAAATTAGATCAGGCAATACTGAGAATATTATCTGTTTTAGATGGTGAAGCACTTATAGCCATATGAATCCATGTAACAAATTTCAGGACATTTTATTAAATATATCCTTGTGCTTTTAAGGCCTTTGTATGGAGTACATTTAGGTACTATACTGGTAATTACCCATCCGGAAACATTACTAACTTCTTTTTTTAAAAATAGAAATATCAAAATTAGAATATAGAAATACATATTAGGTGTTCAAATTTTTACTATGATTGGAATCGGCTTGATCTCCTCTTTTCAAATATGGTGATATCTCAAAATCCTTTTTTGCGACTTACGACTTATTTTCCTAAAACGGATCACATATGAGTCTCAGTCAGTATCAGACTCTAGCAATAAGTCAGAGTTTGTTAGTCTGCGACATTTGTGTGACAGTCTGTACCTCTTCCTATGTTACAATCCGTTTTTGTTTATTCTACGCATGATAACGTTCAACAGCAATTGTCAGACAATTTTAATGAGCATTCTCTTCTTTCTTTACAGGTATGTACCAGTTTAAGCACTTGCCAAGGGATCTGGCGTAGTGAGTATTAATGCAGCAGGTCTGCTATTTCTATTTCACATCCTTGGGTATGTGTTACAACCAATGCTCGTAAACGCCTATTCAAATTATATGGTCCTTGTTGTGTTTACTATGGTTTTTCAAATAATGGTCTGAAAGGTACCTGTAGATAATTGTCCGTTTAAAGAATAGTCTGGATGCCAAGGGTTTTTTCATGGCAACCTTGCAAAAATACCCCCGAGCAGGTTATGACTGATTTGGGTAGAGCAAGTCATGTACTTCTAGAATCTTGATGATGTCAAGATGACATCGTTGAGCATTTTGAGAAATCCAAGATGGCGGCCAAGATGGTCAAACTGGAAAGACCTCATATTTCAAAGGAGGTTCTGAGCCTTGATAGGGTATTATTATGACCGATGGTTGTATAAGTAGGCTACATTCTAAATATAGGAAATTATAAATTATATTCCTTACTTTAGGTTCGGCAATGTTACATAATATTACATAACAATCACATAGGTATAATAGATGGGAATCAACGCTATTGACACATGAATATTTGGAGCATTGTGGGACCAAAGACTGAAATGAATGTGACGTGTTACAGGGAAATGACAACAAATACATTTTGAGATTTCAAAATGTTTCAAAATATGAGATTAAGCAGATTCTAATGACTGTAAACATTAAATCAAATTATATATAATTCTATATTTAAGTTTGATATTTTTTCGTTTGAAAAAAACAATTTTGCAGTATTTCTGTGTAAATAATTGCTAGTACAGTAGCTAAATATACTCTATAGGATGACCTTAGAAATGCATGGATATATTTAATAGACTGTCTTGGAATGTGGTATATTTATTCACGCTACTAACAGCACCATACCTCCAAAACATTTGAATAATTCAACAGAGAAATCCAGTGAATAAATCACTTTGAATAGTATCAATTTGGCGACTTG
The DNA here is from genome assembly GCA_942159475.1 of Sthenelais limicola. NCBI lineage: Eukaryota > Metazoa > Annelida > Polychaeta > Phyllodocida > Sigalionidae > Sthenelais > Sthenelais limicola. The sequence continues at coordinate 31,748,213 of OW804097.1, read as the reverse complement.
TGACTAATTTTTCTGGAACACATCACATTTCATCAAAATATTTGTGTAAGTAGGACAGACGGGACGGGATTTGGCTAGGGATAGAAACTTCGTTTTCCTTGATTTAAATTAGCTGAAAATGCAGTTTTGGACTAAATGACCTTTCTCTCAATCACCTGACCAATGGCGGAGATAATGTTTTTAATTCCAGTCCAGAATCTCAGCGTTCCCCTCATTAATTCCCCCATCCCCCACTAGGGCAATTGACAGACTTATCCCCTTGTAAAGGTGAAGCTTCCACCATTTGCCACCAGAGGACGGTTTATACCGGAAGTAGTTAAAGCAGAAGGTTCACGACTTATCTAGACTTATTTAGACTTATCTAGACTTTTTAAGACTGTAAATAATAAATTAACTAGGGCAGAGGGGGGGTCACAAGTCGCAGTCGCAAGGACTTATGTCAAAAGTAATAGGATTGCAATGGTCACAACGGTTGCAACCCTTTTGGCACATTTTCAGTGACAGGGTTGCGACCTTGGTAGCCAAACTTCATTGAGATCAAGCTGATTCCAGGTGTAGGACTGTCATATATCTTTGTATAGACATTCACAATGGCACATGCAAATCCCCTATTGTCGCCCCACAGTGACAATTGGATGCAAGTAGTTCCTGAAGTTCTTAAAGTTCCTACATGCACCTTGAAGCCTAATTCTCTTTCGAAATTGTGAGTGACTGCACCCCATTTGACAAGTCTGATATACCAGCAATGCCTTTAATAGAAATGAAGCCAGACTCTACTGACTAAAAGCCTGTCTATCAAATCCCCATTTTACCAATATTAAAATCTGTTCCAGGTCAAACGTCATAAAATGTATGTATATAAAAGCTTGTCTAGGCCTATATCTATAAGGCCAAACACTACCAGTTGACTAAAAGCATGTCCTAAAATCCTGAGTTTAACAATATTAAAATCTGTCCCAGGTCAAACGTCATAAAGTGTATGACAGTTGCCATGGTATGACAAAGAAATCATTCGATTTGATAACAGAGTTATCTGCGCGATCAATGTCAGGCCTAATCCTATACAAAAACCACATGGATCACCCAACGATACAGTCGCCATTCACTTCCATACAGCCTGCCATTTTACAATCAGATTTATGGACTGCGCATGTCCAGATTGCTGCTTCCGGTTGCCTTCATCTGCGCGCCTAACACTGCCTGGCCTACTGGGGGAACCTCACAACTGCACGCTTAACACAGGGAGGCCTATTGGGACTTTTCCAAATGGAATTGACACATTGGTTGACGTCAGTTGCGCATGTCAGAATCAATGTGAAGAATAATTATTACCTTTAAGTTACTGGCGTATTTTTAATGACAGTTACTTTATGCAGATTTAATGAATTTCCCGTCATTATTATTTATTTCCGTTCTAAAGGGGATTGTTATTACTTGCGGAAGGTCTAACTGAATTAGACAGCCATGAAATAGTAATTGTCAAAGCCACCAGGGAGCACTGAAAGCTGAGCGATAATAAGATGATTATCCAATCTCAGCATGGTTCTTAGGTGCAAGTGTCAGGATGGAGTGTCAGAGAGAATAGAGGTTTATTAATTAGGTTACCAGACAACGAAGACATTAAATTAGGCATTTGTGGTAAACGTTGGTATGTAAGGCTTTCCCAGCATTGCAGTCATTAATAAAATGTATTTGAAGCTATGGGGTTTCACCGGTACAAATAGTATGGAATGACTATGTCTGAGTGCCGCCAAGTCCATTGGTTAGTATCTGCATTTCTCTCCTTGGTTTAAACTGAGGTCACTTTTCATTCTGGAAAGTCTAAAGAGATAAATAAAGAGCCATATATGATATGAAGTACAATGGAGATACAACATTGATGTAGGACTAGGACAATCCAATGTTTCTGCTGGGGAAAAAGATGAAACCTCTCGCACCAACACCACCTCCGCCACTGCCATCTTCTGCAACACTCCCACATCCACCATATCCACTACCATCTTTATGACCACCACAACCTCCCCCACCTCCTCCACTGCTTCCCCACCATCTCCTCCACCTCCACCACCACTTCCACTACCACCACCTCCATCCATCCACCATACCCACCATCCCCTCCACCTCCACTACCACCACCACCTCCTGCACCTCCACCTCCACCACCACACACCACCACACCACCACACCACCACACCACCACACCACCACACCACCACACCACCACACCACCACACCACCACACCACCACACCACCACACCACCACACCACCACACCACCACACCACCCACCACCCACCACTCACCACCCACCCACCTACCACCGATCCTAACTATATTGATCAGGTGAGAATTAAAACTCTGCCTTGGTCACGTTTACAAACGTCAGTGATCCAATTAAACAAGGCAAGGCTGACCCCCCAGCATTGATTCCCTATACTTCACAAATCTAGAACTCTCACCTACCCCTCTAACACTTCCCCAATAAACTATAGACCTACACTATAAATGAATAACAAATAGGATAATCGGCAATAGTTGCCTTGTGTGTGCACCAGTTTGAATCCAGAAAAGTATACTGTGCTGGCTGGTCACTTCACCAGACCGATCTATAGTTCTTATCCATCCTATATCACTGAGGCACATGCACCTTGCAAGACTTCCTGTCCGGTTAATTACTAAACATGTGGGATCATGGCAAACAACTGGGGAGACCCAGGAGACCCGGGAACTAAACAGAAACAAGAGTCTGCAGTTGTTTTGTTGGGATGGGATCGGTATATTTGAGGGCTCGACCGGCTGGCGGGTGTCCCATTCATAATTATTCGGGCAAGCCTTTGTCTTCTTTTTTCCAGAAAAGAGCAGGAGTCACATTTCGTCTAGATTTATAACTGAATGAATTCACATGAACATAACCTACCTCGGGGAAGCGACAATAGCTGGATGGTCAAGTCACTTCACCAGACAGATCTATAGTTCTTATCCATTCTATTTCACTGAGGCGCATGCGCCTTGCAAGACTTCCTGTCCAGTTGTCCACCTTTGCCTGGTAGAGGGCGCTGTCTGAGCTGTGAAGGTCACCTTGGGGTCAGCAGACAACATTTTTATTCCATAGTCTTGGCTCAGTTGTTCTCAGCCTATACAGCTACATTATGAGCTCAATTGATTAAAATATTTCTTTTTCAAGGTTTTTATTAACACCAGTCTTGGATTCGTAGAGTTTAAGATGAGAAATGTCAACACAGGATGTTTTTCTATGTGTTTGTTCACAGGCTGGAAAGTGTAAATTGTAAGTTAAAAGTAGAATTTCTCCCCAACAGGCTACCGAAAATGCATTTTTAATCCAAAATGGCCTAGTATGCACTTTTGAGCGCCTCTCTCCCAAGCCGCAATATTGAACTTCCATCTGAAGTATTGGGTCAATTGCAGAATGTGTGATGGGTGAGAGGTTAATCTAGGATTATCATTTATTGGAAAAGCTTCGGAAAAACGAATCTATTTGTTAAAAAAGTCATCATTGCTTTCAATAATGATGTCTTTTCAGGCTTTGTGTCCAGTGAATGAAGTGAGTGAGTGAGATTGGTTGCTTTACGCCCTTATCAACACATTTAATATGGTTATGTCAAGGGCGGGAGAGCTGAGAGGGAGGCAGTTTATGATCATACCCAGGACATAGAGATAGAGAAGAGGGGAGAGGCAGACAGAGAAAAAGAGACAGAAAGGCACGTCACGATCATACCCAGGAAATAGTGATAGAGATGAAGGGAGAGAGAGACAGAGAAAAAGAGACAGAAAGGCACTTTAAATACTAAAAGAAAATGAGAATGGAACTGCAAGCAACCTCTTCATCGCTTGAAACTTCAGTTTTTGGATGACCTTTCTTCCCTTCTTCACAAGAGAAGTATCGGTTTACATGGTAATGGAGCTCATGTGCTCAAGGTCAATCTAGGAAACATGGCTCCCACTGGGTCTCTGTAATGTCAATATGGCCAGAAAGGGCAAATCGGATAGGGGTTAGAGTAGCTTGGTGTAGTATTAAGGGCCTAGTCCACTAAACTAGTTCTCATGCGATTTTCACATAATTTAGTGGAAAAGGGTCCTCTGTGGCGCAATATCACATGAGAATCGTTTAATGCTGTGTGTACACAGTTGTAATTCCGTTATTCCAACTAATTAAGGACTTGTGATCATTTGCAGTTGAGTTTCTAGCATATTTGTGCGATTTGGTGGTGAAATTGTGCAATCTCATGAAGAAATTATCCATAATCTCACTTTTTCTCTGTACACATTTGTGAATTTAAAGTGGGTGAGTGAGAATGATTGCTTTACGCCCTTATCAACACATTTAATATTGTTATATCAAGGGCGGGAGAGCTGAGAGGGAGGCAGTTTATGGTCATACCTAGGAAATAGAGATACAGAAGAAGGGACAGAGAGACAGAGAAAAAGAGACAGAAAGGCACTTTACGGTCATACCCAGGACCAACCAACATATTTTGTTGCATCATGCATGGAGACTGCCTGTGACAAAAAGAAACTGGTTCCTTTTATGTGTACCTCCCGCCCTTCCTCCCCGCTATCTCTCTGTCCCTGGGGCTAGTATCCCTATCTTCCACACTATAGAGATAAGATAAGGAGGAGGAAAGCGAGGTGGAGGGAACGCAGACAAAACGCTGTGTTATCACACCCTGGAGTCAGTTATAGATCCCTTCTTTAAAAAGCGGACGAACTGTCAATGAGATTACAGATTTATTTTTTTAAAACATATTTTTTTTCGACAAACAATTCCACAGAGGTGGTACGTTTCAAGTCATCGAAAACGATATGTAATGAACAAAGTATAAAGAGAATATTTCTATCAGACTACGACAACCTTGCAATTCAGACATTTCTTTTTGTCAGTTTACTAAATTACTGTATACATTACCCTTTACTAGAATATATTCGAGATGATTTTACTCGTAGCATCAAGCATTATATAGTACATATTGATAAATACTAATACAAGCATTAGTTGAACATACAAATATTTATTTCTGTCATGGACCCACATTTCTGAAAAAGGAAAGCTTCAGTCTGTGATGATTCTTATATCTTATTCAAGTGTAAGCACCAAGGACATTTTTTTTATTATTTAGCATTTTTATACAGACTATCATCAAGTGTACAGAGAATGTTATGATCAATAGATGTCATGCATATATGAGGATAATGGGCTCAGGGGTAATAATTTGATGTTCAATAAACATGGTCTTCCACCCACTGCTGTGTCTAGCTACACTAGGTTCTATGTATCAAGACTAGTCAAAATCAAGTCATGGTTAAAAATATAAAATCGTGTGAAGTGAGAAAAAAGTGCAAATTAAAGATAAAAATAAAGAATATGATTAGTTTGGGGGGATTAGTTTGGATTACCCAACTGTTTTTCTGCAAGAGTACGACGCTATACCTATGTTTTTAACAAATGTTTTTATTCTTGCTTTGCTATCACTACAGTACTATTGTTTGCCTTGATGGTATATGTCTGCCCGTAAATCGAAATTTGACGGTTAGTCTTATCATGTCTATCAAATATTGTCATTGATTAATCATTCTCCTCTTAAACTAGTGTATTATTTACATTATGTCTTTATATAACTATCAACTTCTGCAATGTATTCTCGTAGAGTATGTTCTAAAGTATTGTGTTATTTTTTTGTAACATCAGGCAATACTGAGAATAGCATCAGTGATGTAATGTCCTTAGTCCTGAATAAAAATATATTTTCAAATCAAATCAAATCATAGCTTGAAGATGCGGCATGCCCTTGGATCAGTGTGGAAGCATGGTAGCATGAAGATACTGCATACCATTGGATAGGATTTTGGATAACCAAAACATTGAGGCAACTTATACAAATATACACTCCTTCACAACTTATAAAAAACGATGTAGAAAAATGCGTCCAAAGGGACAAGATCTTGGTCAGATTCTCTCAACACCGATTTAGATTTAAAAAAGCCCAAGGGGCAGGCTAACTGAAATAAATGCATGAAAAAACAAGAGAAACCTCCCTCACAAGTCAAGATATGAGCCATTTATGACTGCTCCCAAAACTCTCATTATATTCTACCCTTTGTCGGTCCACACAAGTGTTTGTGCCTTTTTGAGCAACACAGCTGTATTCGGATGTATAATCAAAATCGTTCATGGAGAAAAGTAAAAGATAAAGAAATAGCTAAGAAAAAAGGGAAGGGGGGGGGGGGACGGGGGGGATTCATATTTCAATAATATGAATATTTAACAATCCCAACCCAAGCTTACATCAATCATGAGTCGATTTAAGAAAAAATACAAACGGGTTGGTGTCACAAGGAGAAGCGCCGACCGCTAGTCGACACTAATCCACCCAAAGCCTCCACTGACAGTGTCTCAAGGCCGGGAGACCGCCATTGACGCCTCAGTAAGACGGCACTCAATGCCACTTCCTCTCGGGGGGATTGAGAATGACAGACGGTCTCCTGGGGCCTCAGCACATTGTGACAGATACTGGAGGCTGAGACTGGATCAAAGTGCTCCTTAAGACTCTGGGACTTTATCTGAATGGATTAGACGGGAGACAAGCGTTCTGGGAGGCGCGCTACATGTGAGAAGAGCGGGTTTTTTGTACCATTGTGGGATTGCATTGTAGGACACAGGACTACACCCGTGTGGGTGAAATCGCCAGAAAATGTACAATTCCCCTTCACCAATCCTCTCAAATAACCTAATTTAAGGCAGAAATCAGATTCAAAATTCAGTTCAGTATAACCAAAGACAATCTTTGAATCAAGGCAATGTCAAATATCATCAGATATACCTAGTATTGACCATTTTATAGTCTAATTTAGCAGAATTTACTTAATGTGCAGATCTGCCGATTGTACATTTTCTGGCAATCTGACACATGTATACATGCTTAATCCAAAGTCCCAGACACAATTGCTTCTGTCAATAACCATACACAATTTTTTATTTCATTAAATGAATTCAATTCCAGTGTAGAGAATAGCATACTATGGAGGTCCAATCCACTGCATTAGGACATTTTTAGATATAGATAAAGAGTCCTCAAATATATTTTGTGCTAGATTTATATTTTTGTTATTCAGGATGTTTATACAGTAAAGTAAAAAATAAGAGTGATCAAGTATGAAATACAAGCAATACAAGATGAGGTCAAGCAGATTCCAATGATAGTAAACATTCAAGACATCTAAAGGGCCTATTCCACTAAGCCGATTCTCATGCATATCTCACAGAATTTAGTGCAAAAGAGTCCTCTGCGGAGCAAAACCGCATGAGAACCGGTGTCATATCAAAAAGTGACCCCGTAAGTGACCCACCCCATCGAAAAATGACCCACCCATTTATCCAGAGATATAAAGACATAACTTTTATACCATATTGAGCCTTCATTTGTCAGCAATTATGGGGCTACATGGAGCTAATATAACAACATGGAATGTTATATAGCTCCCTAATATTGTCGCGCTAAATGTTACACCTATTCAACTGGTACATTTCATGCATGGTGTTAAAACTACTGTGGCTGGTGACAATTGAGTTATTCATCATTGTTTAATAATAATTCTAAGCTAACATATGAAGCAAATTTTAAGCTAAATATGGAACAAATTGCATTTGAGCATCAATATTTTAGAAAAATATATCAGGGATGTATGGTATTCGAATCTGATATTAGCTATTATTCTCGTGTTGGAAACAAGTATAATAAACCATGGACCTTGTATCCCTTTGTCCTCTGATGAAGACTTCTTCCCGCATCATAGGTATACATATTATATCATATTGTATATACCATCCAAAATGGACCCCCTATTTGCATAACACTTGAAATGATATTCTCTCATACCTGAGGTATACATTTGGATCATATTGTATGTATACCATTGAAAATCGACCCACCTTGCAATGGTATTCTGACATACATAATGTACACATATGGTATAAAATGCACACATGTATATGGTATCATATTTCATGTATACTATCAAAAATTGACCCCCCCCCAACACCCCTTGAAATGATATTCTGATTCTGGCATACATAATGTATACATACATTATACATACATTTAAACTTGGTCGTGCAAAAGCGGCCACAGCTATATTTCACACGTTTCTGAGCTGTAATTATCTAGGCGAATTTACATACCCACACATATACTTGTACCCCCACCCGCACACACACCTAAATACAATATCCGACATGACAATATATTAATTGAGAAAATTAAGTTTGCAAAGAAGAGGGGGTCAATTTTCGATGGCGTGGGTCACTTTTCGATTGCCGAAAATCGACCCATGGGTCACTTTTTGATGGGGGTCACTTTTCGATGGGGGTCACTTTTCGGGCAATTACCAGTAAAGAAAGTAAATATACTCAATAGGAAGACCTTCTAAATGCAAAAAATAGTATTTACTATACAGTCTGGTAACTTGAGTCATACAAACTAGAATGCTACGCTCCCCCAAGAATGAAAACATTCCAACAAAGAGGTGAATAAAATACTTTGACAAATACCAATTTTGCAACTTGTCCCTGGAAGACATCACATATGACGAATGTCCCCTTATTGCACAACCATGTGGGTCATGGTTGTGGGTCAGATCGTTGGAAAATGTACAATTGCCAGCTCTACCCTTTTTTTTTGGGGGGGGGGGGGCTCTACACACTTAGGAAATCCTGCTGAATTAGACCACAAGATGATCAATACTGGGTATATCTGACTATATTTGGTATTGTGTTGTTTTAAAATGTCTCTTCTGCAATCTTAAACTGTATGTTGAAGCTATGTGAGTTATTTGAGAGGATTGGTAAAGGCGAATTGTACGTTTTCTAACAATTTGACCCAAGTATTGTATACTCTTGCTCTATTTTCTCAATATTACACAAAAAAGGTTGCTGCTGCTGCTGTTGTTGCCCATTTGCCCCACGCAGCGCTGTCTACGAAGCCCTATATTAGACTGTGGGAGCATTCCCCCTCTCTAATTACCACTAGGATGGCCTCCTATTTCTCCTAGTGCCTCCCTGACAACCTTCTGCCTTAATTAACCTAAAATAACCAACATCCTCCTCTCCCCCCTGCTGCTACTCGCCCAGGTAACCTTGGCAACACACTCTGACCTTCAACTAGAAAATCGAATATCGGCTCAAAAAGGAAATATTCGAACCGTGCCACATGAAATTATTTCCTCAGCAGCGAAAAAAGCATTACAATCGAGAAATATAACATTTGTTAATGATGATGTATCTTTTATTTGGTTGAAGGAGATCTTCCTTTGGAATCTAATTAAGCAGGTCTTCCAGAACATGCCTTCTACCAAAATGTTGTAATATCTACATTATTATTACTTTTTGGATTATTTCATTAAAGGCCAATACATGGGTTAGATTTTCAGAAAATACACAATCTACAGTTCTACACATCTATCAAATTCTGCTAAGTTATGATAAAATGATAAGTACCAGGTCTATCTGAATATATTCTGTATTGTAATCATTCAATAAATCTGTCTGGTTATGTTGAACTGTATTTCAAACCTGATGTTCGTCTTAAATTTGGGTTATTTGAGAGGATTGGTGAATGTACATATGACTTGGAGCATTAGATACCTAAATGATGAGAACATTCCTATAAAGAGATCTTGTGGACAAAATACTGTGAAAATATTAATTTTGCCACTATTGACTCATTTCCCTGCTGAAACGCATCACAAAATGCAATCCTATTTGAGGCAATTCAGTTCCAGCTAAGAACGAGGCAAACCTTAAAACATAGAGTGAATAGGCTGTTACCACCTTCCCTCATCTGCTGCCCTGCACTTAGTACACTGAAGGCCCATTCACTGCCTCCATTGATGTAACCCTTTTATGCACCATCATTCATTTATGTCTTCTAAACCCTTTTATGTTCAACAAAGCGATATGATCATTATGTATCACTAGACCAGAAAGATGTACATTTCTAGACAATGCACTGCCGTCTAAATCATACCGAAATATTGTCTCATTATATGGGTCTATTATACATGCATTGCTCTGAAAACAACATATCTAGAGTGATTTAAATACGCATAGTGCGTATTTCACTAGTGATTTATGTGGGATTGTCATAGCAACCAATCTGGTTTTTTTTACTAAGATTACTTGTAAAATTCAAATTCATGACTCAATTTGTTTCTATTTTTAAGATTGAAAGCATGTATAATAAATCTGGGAACCAACTCGTTGGTTTCAGACGTTTAGAAATAGCCAACTAAAATATAGAAATACTTGTATACGTGTACTATCATTGAAATCGGCTTGATGTCCTCTTCTCAAATATGTTATATCAAAATCCATATTTTGCAACGTATGACTCAATTTCCTAGAACGGATCACAAATTATGAGCTCGTTGTCTTGATGTGCTTAAAGAAAGGATAGCGTCGGTAGCAGAGATAATAGGGAGATTCAGCAACCAAAACACAATAACACTAACGCATCCACTAACTATTTGTTAGTTTGTGGGATATGTCGAGAGGCGCTAGGCCGAGGGTATAGATTTGCATTGAAGGCCTCTCGACATATCCCCACAACGGTAATAATGTACCAATAGTTAGTGGATGCGTTAGTGTTGCGTTGGTGCGTGGTGGTTGCTAAAACTCTCTATTATAGGAAACAACTGGGACTTGTGATGTTGAAAGTAAAAGAAATGCAAGGAGAGATATAAGTACACATGGAGAGTAGCAAAGAGACCCACAGAGGCAGAGCGCAGAACATCATTAAGTAAGCATAAGGACTGAGTAATGTAGGAAGAAGACCATATAAAGGCATTTTATGGCGTACATAACGGCCATGCATGCATACATGTAATGATATCTCTTTCTGCAGTATTTACCCTGGAAAGAGTGCATTATAAATATTTATATATGGGCATCTCAGCTGTATACATTGGGAAATACAAGGCAAGGGTAGAATAAACTAGTCATGCCATACTTATATAAAGCCTTCGCTATATACATAGAGAAAGGAGAACTAGACGCCTATGATATTAGTTTTCTTTTCATTTTAGTATTATTCTTTTAGTCTACCTATAGCTGGTATGACCATAAAGTGCCTTTCTGTCTCTTTTCTCCCTTCTTCTCTATCTCTATTTCCTCCCTCTCAGCTCTTCCACCCTTGATATAACCATATTAAATATGTTGATATGGGCGTAAAGCGACCAATCGCACTCACTCCACCTATCACTGGTGTTCCAGTTACTGTTACTTAGATGAGAAAGACTAACGGATAGCATACTACAATCCATTAAGACATTCTTTAGAAATAAAACACAGCACTATTCCCCGTTTCGAATAAATGGTAGTTTCACGGTAATGTATCATCACCAAATCATTTTTTTAATATTTGAGGCCAACGCTGCAAGCTTCTCCATCCAATATGTAACACCCAGGCTGATGCATTTGTACTGTTTATAACCAGCTTTCCACAGGCATTTCCCATGGAAATATGTCACTTAACTGTAGAAGCCAAGCCAGAATTAGCTTCAAGAAGGTGTCATCTTTTACCCTCACTTTTCATTTAAAAAACAATTTGATAAAACTGCTGTATCGGAAGCAGAAGTAGGTCAGTCGAAAACCTGGCGTGGTGGAGGAGAACTAATTGTGTCTATCAGTGATGTGAAATAGACATTGCTCATACGTCATACTTCAGGCAGACGCTGCGTCTCTGACGTCTCCAAGATGTGAGCGATAATAAGTCAATTCTGGCATTCCAGCGGGGAATTCTGCAAAGGCTGCCGGGAAGAGGCGGCTTTACATCCAGTGGGATGAGCTGGGGCACTTGGTCGTACATTGGTTGCACTATTATGCGATGTCTTCCATGCAAAGGCAATTTTTTAAAGTGTTTATACTATAGAACGTGTCCATTAGAGGCAGACTCCACTAGGGAAAAAGATGGAGCCGACAAATGTTGTTGTTGCCCACTAATTTGTTGCAACAAATACCCATACAGAAACAACAGTTTCCAGAGAATGTGGCAACACATCTGACACTCCTCCGTTTGCGTTTTCATTGCAAACATGAAATGAACTGATGTTAGTGGGCAACCAAAAAAAATGTTGCCGCTGTTTTTCCTCTAGTGGAGTTCCGCTAATAAGAAATAGTATTAAAAAAATGCTTTTCATGCATCCAAACATATAGAAGAATTTAAAAGATGCCCAATGTTTACCACCATTGGAATCCACTTGATCTCCTCTTTTCAAATGGGATAATATCTCAAAATCGAATTTTAGTGACTTTTTTGTAATAGTTCTGCCTTCAGCATCCTTCACACATCTCACGAGATCGAGCTATAGATTTCAATATTCTCAAACACAAAGCACATGGTTCAGCTTTTCAGAAAATGTACAATTCGCCTTTACCAATCCTCTCAAATACCCCACATTTAAGACAAAAATGAGCTTCAAAATACAGTTTAACATAACAGAACTGATACTTTAAATCAATGTGATACCACATACACTCAGATATTCCCGGTATTCATCATTTTTCAGCCTAATTAACAGAATTTCCTAAATGTGTACAGCTGCCAATTGTACATTTTCTGAAAATCTGACCCACATACTGATCGAGAACTGCAAAATAATGTCTTCAGTCCCTAATATTTCCTCGACTGTCTAGACAACAAATGGACCAGTATGCACCGGTAAGACGAGGCAAGGAGAAAGGCATCATGGCTATGTCCACAGTAGTCCCAAGTGCCTCCACCAGGGGAGATGAGGTGTCACTTGTAGTCAGGGCAGCTGTCACGGTGACATGTGCTTTATTGGTGGGAGGGTGCGTGGGGGCAGCGGTGCTTGTGGTGGTAGTGGTGCAGGACGAGGTGGTGGTGGTAGTATTAGTGAATGCCGCTGAACATACATGTCTGTCACAGTGCACTCTGGGATGGATTCTGATGAAATCTGACATACAAATATTTGGCAACATTTTTATCAAAAATTGCAAGAATGTTTTCACCAATATTAGAGTTTGTATAAATGTTCTTTGAAAACCAAATGCAAGATGGGGACTTGAGCCATGACAACATGTATAGCCCGAGGATATTGACATTAGAGCATGGATAAATATTCCATGCTGAACATGACATGATTTCTATAGATTTTACACTGTACCATTAGTCCCATAATTCCATGCGAATCAAGATTCAAAATGGCGGCTATGCAAATCCCCTATTGGTCTCCATGCAGCTATCAGTGTAATATGTGAAGTATTGGTGCCTGTAGGAAACATACATGGGTGGTATGGGGGAACTATATTATAGAGAATGGAATAGGGTTGCTCTCCTTGGTGGGTGAAATCGCTAGAAAATGCACAATTCACCAAGATGAAGTGAAAAATAACCAAACAGATTGTTTGAATCAGCACAATAACAAATATACTTAGCATTGGCATTGGCCCTAAATGTGTAGAGCTGCCGATTGTAGATTTTCTAGTTCTAGTTGGGAAAGAGAAAGGAGGGATAGAGAGAGGAGAGAAAGAGACAACGAGACGCCCTTATCAAGAGACGCCCTTATCAACACATTTAATATGGTTATATCAAGGGTGGGAGAGCTGAGAGGGAGGCAGTTTATGATCATACCCAGGAAATAGAGATAGAGAAAAAGGGAGAGACAGAGACAGAGAAAAAGAGACAGAAAGGCACTTTATGGTCATACCCAGGACCCAATTCTTACAAAGAGATCTTGTGAATAACACACTTAACAAAATATTGTGACTCATTTTCCTGAAACACATCACATATTACTGAATTTTTGGCGAGGTAAGTTGTCACTCATAGCACTCAATGAAGATATGGGTCAGATTTTCAGAAAATGTACAATTGGTAGCTCTACACATTTATGAAATTCTCCTAAATTAGGCTGAAAAATGAAGAATACCGGGTATATCTGAGTATATTTGGTATCCATTGATGTTTAACTGCATTTTGAATCTCAGTTTTGTCTTAAATTTGGGTTATTTGAGAGGATTGGTGAAGGTGAATTATACATTTTCTGAATATCTGACCCATATGGTACATGAAGTACTGTTAACATTTGTAAAGTGTTGTTAGCGTCCCTCAGGGAAGGAGGCGGGCTGTTTGATATTGTGAGTCGCTCACATAGGTTAAATGTGCCATATGATATACAGTTATCCTGTATCAAACGCCTCGTAGTCCAGAATACAAACTGTCCCTCCTCCCCTTAACACGCACAGTTTTATGAGTCACTCGCACATATTTGGGCACAGAACTGAATAAATATCAGCAAACAGTCTAGGCCCAAAGATGAGAGAGTCCCTTCAAACGGAGGGAAAGCCACATGCCTTTACAATTCCAGTATGACTGCAAAATGTCATTATATTCCCGTTAAAACGCCGAGTTCTTGGCCAGGAAACCGATTAGCGAAGAAGTTGGCGTCCAATCACTGACATACCATTCTTATCTGATCTGAGTGTTGGACCTACAGTGAGACAGGAGTTCCTCGCCGATTCTGTCCCTCTCCGGTCTCTGCTTACTAAGTAACTTAAGGGTGGTCTCCACTGGCTGCGGTAAACTCTGCAGTAAGCCTTGCAATGGTTTGTGCTGGTTCTGTAGGTGGAGAGGAATGACGAGGTCCTTGCCTACATGGTCAGTGAACCATGTAGGCAGGACCTTGCCACTCCTCAACAACACAGCACCATCACAAGGCTTACCGCAGAGCTTACCGCAGAGCTTGCCACAGCCAGTGGAGACCACCCTTTACCCATACTCTATCCTGACCTCTAGTCTGGAAACAACCGTTTCTGTCCTTCAACTACTCGCTCTTTTTAAGTTTGTCTTTCCTGTCCCATCTCAAGTCAGGATCTCCCTGCTGATCCTGTTGCTCTGCAGCCTGGGCTCACTCAGTGATACTCTATCCTTAATACTACTCTATCCTACATACTCTATCCTTAAAGTCCCTTTCTGTCTCTTTTTCTCTGTCTCTTTCTCTCTCCCTTCTTCTCTATCTCTATTTCCTGGGTATGATCATAAACTGCCTCCCTCTCAGCTCTCCCGCCCTTGATATAACCATCTTAAATGTGTTGATAAGGGCGTAAAGCAACTAGTCACACATACTCACTCATACTCTATCCTAACCTCTAGTCTGGACCAACACAACAAATAATCCTCCTGTCTGAATACCTGAGCAAGTACTGACGTAGGTTATCTATGGACTCAGCCAGAGGGCCTATTTGTAGTGATGGCACAAACACACATGTTTGTATTACACTCATATATTCTCCTTATATCACTTCACCATTCTCCCCAGCTGCGCATTTATATGTGGTTCTCTCTACCTTCATTCTGTCTTCTGTATCGTTTATGGAATAGGGGATTTGCTTGGATCACTGCACTGTTCTGTACAGTGCATGCTGGGGTAGATTCCGTTCAGGTCGGACATACATTTAGCAAATGTGTTCACCAATATCATAGCTTACATAATCACCAATTGCCGATAACTGGTGTGTGAGTGAGATTGGTTGCTTTACGCCCTTATCAACACATCTAATATGGTTATATCAAGGGCGGGAGAGCTGAGAGGGAGGCAGTTTATGATCATACCCTGGAAATAGAGATAGAGAAGAAGGGAGAGAGAGACAGAGAAAAGAGACAGAAAGGTACTTTATGGTCTTACCCAGCACCATTTGCCGATAGCTCACCCTTTCTAAATGTGAAAGAACTAAATAAATATTAAGGGAAGGATTAGTTGTGTAATATTTTTGGAATATCTCGCCTATTTCCAACAATTTGGAATTGTTATGAATCTATATCTATCTACACGATTTGCCTACACGAAATGTCTGAACATGCAATCCCATGGGTCAGATCTTCTGAAAATGTATTTTTTTTTTTTTAATTCCATTTAAGGCCAAGTCATTAATTACAAGTACAATAGTTAGAAAAATACGTATTTTGTCGTTCAACGACGTTTCTCATACGTTGCCTCAACCTATCAATTTAAGGAGTGACTCCTTTTAATAACAATAAAATTTATGTCAGACCATTCTCTGTTGCTATTAAGTAGCTTACTATTAATACCGCTTAGACTGATAATGAACCATTTTATAATCCTTCAAATACAATACTCTTATCCACTAAAATCAGGACCATCTAACTGATCTTTGTCCAAGGACCTTTCGACTCGATATTGTCATTTAGGTCATTATTACAGTTGTTACCACATGTCATTAATACATTCTGAATCAGCTAAAATACACAGACTGTCTGTTATCTTATTACTCTGTCACTACCTCGGGTGAGATTAAGACTATTACCGTGACCAATACAATCTTCAGTGATTTTTATTCGATTGTTTACATGTGGTCCCTATCGAGAAATCTTTTTTTCCATTCCACCTTGATTTTGGTGTTAAAAGATTCTCTACTGTTCTCACTTCTCAAGTCACCCGGGAGACTGTTCCATAATCTTCTCCCCCTATCGTACACACTGTTCTTCCATCTGTTTTTATGTGCTCTAGATATTTTCAGCATATTCGCCTGTCTATTTCTTAATGCTAAACCGTTGTTAGTTAGAGGTTCGTATCTGTCTTTCCTTGTGAAAATCAGTTTTAGGGTCGTGATCTCTGCTCGTTCTATCAGGGGTAATAAACCCGACTTTTCTCTTACCTGGTCATTGGTGTTATCTTGCCCAAAGGCCAGTCGCAAACATTTGTTCCATACACGCTGGATTTTTTTCTTTAAGTTTTTCCCTACATTTAACAGTAAGAAATTCGCAAATTCTAGAATCGGTAAGACGTATGTCTTTACCAACATTCCACAAATTTTAGAAGACATATATTTGCGCCGTCTTCTAATTTCGGCCAGTTTCCATGTGGTATAACTTATTTTCGTCCTTCCTCTCAAATAACCCAAATGTAAGACAAAAATCAGGTTTAAAATTCTGTCCAATATAAACAGATTATTTGAATCAAGTCAACGTCAAATAGCCTCAGATGTACCTAGTATTGACGGTTTAACGGTCTACTTTAGCAGAATTGACTAAATGTGCACATCTGCCGATTGTACATGTGCTAAAGATCTGACCCAAATGTCCCAGTGACAGCATCTCATCAAGAACAAAGCACTTCTTTAATGGATGATTTCCTCTCAGTAACATCTCCCTCTCTCTATTCTGTCTTTATCTCTTTCCTCTCTCTCTCCGTGTATCTCTCCTTCATCTCCCTCTACCTCTCCTCTACCCACTGTCTGGACATGGCAGGTCCATTTCCTTATCCGGCTCTTGGGTCAGATCGTCAGAAAGTGTACACAATTCGCCTTCACCAATCCTATCAAATAACCCCAATTTAAGACAGAAATGAGCTTAGTAATATGGTTTTATATATCAGAACAGATATTTAGAAACAACATGATACAAAATATACTCAGATATACATGGTATTATCATTTTCAGCCTAATTTAGCACATACGTGTAGAGGTGCCAATTGTACACTTTCTGACAGTCGGACCCACTTAATGGTAGACGACTTACAGGCGATATTGATCCTAATTATAATCTGGGTTACTACACTTAGGTGAAGTGACATAAACCAGGCAAAATGTGGTCTGTTACAGGGAAATGCAAGTCATAAAATTGATATTTTTTAAGCGATTCATTTACAAGATTGCTATGTTGGAGCGGTTTCATTATTGACGTGTCCAGTCCATAAGGTTTTAAGAATACATGTACCAAATTTGAAGACAGTGTATTACATAGGCCTATGTCCTTGCGTGTCTAAGATCATCTCATGGAGCATACTTAGCTACTTTACTAGTATTTTTCCACCCAGAAATATTACAAACATTTTCTACAAAATTAAATATATCAAACATTAAACAAAGAAACCCTTGTTAGATGTCCCAATGTTTACCATCATTGGAATGGGCTCGATCTCATAGTTTTAAATAAAATGATATCTCAACATTACATCTATAGATCATTTAAATGTAGCGCTAATGCCAGTTGGCATTCCCTCTTCCTTCCCTCTTCCTTCCCTCTTTCCTTCCTCCATACCCCCTCCCCCCGTTTCCCATTCCCTTCCATCCCTCGTTTTCTTCTCCCCCTCCACTTCCCTCTTCCTTCCCTCTTCCCTTTCCCCATACCCCCTGCCTGTTTACTTGTCCTACCTAGCACTATTTCCCTCTTCCTTCCCTTCCACCCCCCCGTTTCCCTCTCCCACTCCACTTCCCTCTTCCTTCCCTCCTTCCCTTCACCTTGCCTCTATAATTTATGACAGGTTAATTAAACAATGGTGTTTTCTCTCTGATGTCGAGGTGTGGAAAAAGGAATGGTCAATATACATCTGGTCTGTCCTTACTTCTCGCTTCCCCCTGCCCCCTTTCCTGTTAAGGAATAGGGCGCCAAACTATAGACACTAGCACTATTTCTACAAGTCTAGTAAGTAGTGCATGATGAATGGGTCCTGCTGCAGGCAGTGCCATGTAATATTCAGTGTTTAGGCAAGTACAGCCGGGGAGTGATGCAAGTGTCTCTAACTAACCGTGTATCCCAAACATAAAACTTCATATATTGCCATAGTGGGTTTGGCAGTCTTTTACCGTTAGTCACAGCTGGCTTTTGTACCTTTTTGTCACACTTTACGCTCATTTCGTACACATATGGGTCAGATCCTCAGAAAATATACAATTCGCCTTCACCAATTCTCTCAAATAACCCAAATTTAAGACAGAAATGAGCTTCAAATACAGTTTGATATAGCAGAACAGATATTTTAAAACAACATAATACAAACATATATATATACTAAGATATACCAGCCTGGTTATCATTTTTCAGTCTAATTTAATATATTTTACTAAATGTTTATAGAGCTGCCCATTGTACGTTTTCTGACAATCTGACCCATCTAGTCCAGACAATCTAGCTTAAAAAGGGCCGAACCTAGAACGAATTGCATCAGAATGTTTCTCAACGGTTTTGGGTAATATATGTATAAAGCAGAGCTGCCACACTCATTACTGTAATATGTTACCCCAACCAGAATGGAAGTGCTTGGGAACAGTTGGATTTTTCACTGTGTATTTATAATGCAAAGTTGTTTATATTGTTGTTAGATACCATATGTTACTGTCCGAGTACGCTATAGGGTCAATTGGAAGACCTGCAGGTTGCCGAATGTTAATTGTATCCCTAGTTTTAATGTACATTTACTACGTAATAAAATCTATATATAGATATATAACAGTATGACGCATCTTAAATCGTCCAATTTCCCTTTATTTTCATGAAACACCCCCAGGCTCACTCTCATTCTCTCATGGTTTACGTTGACGAATTCGTCATGAGTCAGCAAATATGAATAGTCGTTTAATGGGGTGAGCAATGTACATTATCAAATTGGAAGTAAAGCCCCCGGCACATTTGACAGCATATATGTGATGTGTTAGAGAAAAATGAGTCACAAGTTGAAAAATAGATAATTTTCAATGTGTTTTATTCACAAGATCTCTTTGTAGGAATGTTCTCATTTCGAGGGGGGCATGTACTGTTTGAAGTCGTACAAATGCACGATAATATAATGCACCAAATTTCAAGGCAGTATATTACAGAAATCCATGCATTTCTAAGGTCATCTTATAGAGTATTGGTAGCTACTTTACTTATAATCATCTACCCAAACATATTACATTTTCTTTTTTCAAAAATAAAAATATCAAACTTAAAATATAGAAATACCTATTATGTATCATAATGTTTACCATCATTGGAATCGCCTTGATCTCAACTTTTAAAATATGATACTATCTCAAAATCTATTTTGAGCGGGTTGTGACTCATTTTCCTGCAACACACCACATATTCAGTCCTCTACTGCTGGCGTCATATAGCGGTCTATGAATATATGATCAAAGCATTTTTAGGTGACTATTGTGCTGGAACATGATGACCCTAGAGGGCACCACCATTAATATCCCATCATGCCCTGCTCCCGCCAGCATCCCCTGGTGGCCAAGAATGGGTTTAATTTTTAATGGAATGCAAGGGTAAGGTGACGAGTGCTGTGTGGAGGGAGTGGAGGGCTATATGTGGATCAGATTTTCAGAAAGTGTACAATTGGCAGCTGTACACATTTGGTAGATTCTGCAAAATTAGGCTGCAATTTGGTCAATACTAGGTAAATTTGATTATATTCAGCATTGCATTGATTCTAGCAATCTGTTTGGTTAGGTTGAACTGTATTTTGGACTTTATGTTCGTCTGAAATGTGGGTTATTTGAGAAGATTGGTGAAGTTGAATTTTACATTTTCTGAAAATCTGACCCATGTGATGTGTTTCAGGAAAATGTGTCATAAGTCACAAAAGATGGATTTTGAAATACAATTATATTCAAAAAGATGAGATATAGGGGATTCCACTGATGGTTAACATTTGGGACATCTAATAAGTATTTCTACGTTTTAAGTTTGGTATTTCTATTTTTGAAAAAGAGTTCCAATTTCTTGAATAATTCACTGTCTTTAAATTTAGTAAATGTATCCTATTTATGCTGCAGGCAGCCTTAAGCATCCCCCAAATGAACACATTCTCACAAAGACATCTTGTAAATAAAAGCTTTGAGGAAAACATAAATTTTGCGACACATTTTGCAGGAAAACATCACATATCACTTGGAGCTGCAACCAGCCCAGTTAGAATATGTGAACCTTGTTGCTTTTAGCACTCGTTTTATACACTATGTTTGAACTCGGAGGAAAAAAAATCAAAAAGATCCTTGCTTATACTCGACTTTAGCATCTTGACCGTCATGGTAAATATTGTACGGTATTATATCTATGTACCCAGATATATCTGGAACCTGCCCAGATCCTATCATTGGAATGAGAATCATTCTTATTAATTACCATGTCGTATATATAGTATCATACTTTTTTAGATTACATTAAAGATACCTTGTTAAACGGCTTTAGTTGTATCATCTTCTTTTGTATACCTCTATCACAATTAATTTTCCACTTGAGTTTCATGAGATTATCATGTTATGTGAAAATGAACTCAATAAAATTTATTTAAAAACAAAAAATGATGGTTGAGAACAAGGCCCGAACATCCGCCATTCCTACTTTGTCTGTTGACTGCTCGTGCTGGGTAGGCAGGCTGTGATTGCCATTGACCGCATGTAAATTAAATAAACCTAATGAACTAGTATTACGCTCTCTCTCTCTAGAGCATGTGGAGTTAGCCCCATTACCTAGGTCCAGTACACAACATCAGCTCTCTGCTATCCATATGTTATTAGCTTATATGATATATATGATGACCCATATATGAAATATGTATATCATATATGGGTCCGATTTTCAGAAAATGTATGATTCACCTTCATAGGTATATGAATATAGGTACATGGCATAATATATATATATGTGATGTGTTTTAGGAAAATGAGTCACAAGTCGCGAAAAGTTAATTTTGAGATTTTATTATATTTGAAAAGATGAAATCAAGCCGATTCCAATGATGCTAAACACTACGGTCATCTGAGAAGTCTTTCTATGTTTTATGTTTGATATCTTAATGTTTGAAAAAAAGTTTCCAATCTTTCTGGGTGGGCAATTACCAGTGAAGTAATTAAAGGCACTCAATATAATGACTTTTAAAAAGCAAGGATATGTTAATTACACTTTCGTGAAAGTTGGTACACGGATCTATATGTCTTACAGCACAAAAATCAGAACATTCCTACAAAGTGATCTTTTTAATGAATGTGTTTAAAAATACCAATTTTGCCACTTTGACTCATTTTCCTGAAACACAACACATATGCAACTATACCCAGTGCTAGGATAAAAAAAACGAGAGAATTGAAGCAAGGTTTGGTAGGCATGACTCAGCTCTAAACAATTAAATGAATAAATAAATAAATAAATGAAAGACTGACTGTTCATCTCTCTATGTTAGGTACCTCTGAAAGATAGATCAAAGCACAGACCTAAGAGACAGTCCATTCTCAATAGGTGTGCACTTGGAATCAATCTTTGAATAGCATTCAACTCTGACTTTGAGTGATCTGAGCGGAGAAAGATCAGAAATATACCAAGGACAGAGTCAGGCTCCTTCAAAGATGTTCAAACAGAAAGGTCACACTTAGAACTGCTTAAGTAAATCCTATGTACTCTACATTCAGGTACATTATGGTGACTACAATTTGCAACCAGCAAATTTAAGGAATTTTAAAAAGGAATACTCCTATTTAGAAATGGCTTACACATATATATATAAGGGTGAAATCGCCAGAAAATGTACAATTCACCTTCACCAATCCTCTTAAATAACCCAAATTTAAGACAGAAATCAGGTTCAAAATTCAATTCAACATAACCAAACAGTTTGTTTAAATCAAGGCAATGTCAAATATCCTCAGATATACCTAGTAGAGAAAAAGAGTGTACCGCTCCCTGGACCACATGATTGTCAATGTCCCCCAGAATAGTTAAATTGTTACTTAAAATTCTTCAATGTATTATGTCAATACGATAAACATTGTGTTTCTGTCTTTTCAGGTATGTTCCATTATCTTGTTACCCAGCAACCACTGTGAGTATTAAAAGTACACAATTATTGTCCCATTGCGCAAATAACCGGTATTAGTGAGGTTCAGGATGTCTAACCTATGCGTTAACGTAAACGTATCCGTAATTCTAATATACAAATGTACATTAAAAAGAAGTGACTATGTTACAAAAAAAAATATGGCGGGGAAAACGTAACGTAATATATCAGGCAAAATGTGATGTGATTGGCAAAAAAAGATACGGAATAGGTTACGTAATTGGGATAGGTTTGCTTGCAGAAACTCCCTATTATGATATTTCATTTCTTTTCCACTTTGGTGTAAACGCCAAACTGAGGCAGTTTCTCCTATTATCACTCACCTATGGTGGTCCCTCTTCACCATATCAACTTTAATATTGAAAAAGAATCTTTCGGTTAAAATAAAGGTCTGATGATGGACCTTTCAGAATTTTAATATTAGAGTGATCTGATAGCTCCTTTAAGACCATTTGACACCACCTGAAATCCATCTTTATTTTCACCTCTATTGAAAGCCTTACTTTATTTAAACATTTGTCACTGCGATACTGGGAATCAATGTTATGAATGGATATTGTCAATGCACTAGGAAAGCAATTCCTCACATAATTGTGTTTCCATAGAAACAGAAGCAGGACTAATTGAGGGACGGTCAATAGCTGATTGTCATGGAAACAATAATCTCGACTAGAAGATTGTGCAGACTAGTCAAATGTCTCATTATTCTGCAGGGAAATATTTATTTGGGTGAAATCGCCAGAAAATGTACAATTCATCTCCAGCGATCCTCTCAAAGAATCCAAATTTAAGATAATCAGGTTCAAAATTCAGTTCATTATAATCAAACAGATTGTTTGAATAAAGCCTATGTCAAAATATCCTCAGATATACCCTGGTATTGACCGTTTTACAGTCTAATTTAGCAGAATTAAATTTTACTAAATGCATAGATCTGCAGATTGTATATTTTCTGAGATCTGATCCATTTGTGAACAATCGTAATAATGCAGAATGTTTCGTTTTCATACATTCTGCTGGATCAGACTTCCAGTAAATGTACAATTTGTCTTGAAAGAGGGTTATTTGAGAGAATTGGTGAAAGTAAATATATGTACATTTTCTGATGATTTTACCCTGCTTTAGAGTTATGTATTGATTCCAAACAAAAGGAAGAGATCGTCTTTTATTGAAATATGTTCTAGTAACATGGCTCTTCAATTTCTAAAACGGGGAGTATATTATTTTTTAACAGAAGTTTTGTGCTTCCAAGGATAGTCTTTAGATTGGCAATACAGTTGTTTTCAGAATTGGCGGCTTATTTGGGGGAAATTTGATCACTACAATAGATGAGAGACTAACAGTTAGTCATCCCCCAATGG
Organism: Sthenelais limicola; assembly: GCA_942159475.1. Taxonomy (NCBI): domain Eukaryota; kingdom Metazoa; phylum Annelida; class Polychaeta; order Phyllodocida; family Sigalionidae; genus Sthenelais; species Sthenelais limicola. Next base: position 31,724,204 of record OW804097.1, on the reverse strand, counting down.
TTGGGGAAACAGTCTAGGCCCAAACCCTCACATCAATTAAGAATGATGTCAGTGATTGGACGCCTACTTCGCCTATCAGTTTCCTGGCCTAGGACTATAGGCGTTCTAATGGAATTATGATAACATTTTGCAGTTTGAGGCAATAGGCTTTCCCTCCGTTTGAAGGGTCTCTTAGATTTCCTAGACTGGGAAAATTTACCAGTATAATATATTTTCGTTTGCCTCTATTCGTGATAAGGGTCAGATTTTCAGAAAATGTACAATTGGCAGATGTACACATTTAGTAAATTCGGCTGAATTAGGCTGAAATTTGGTTAATACTAGGTAAATTCGAGTATATTTTGCATTGCATTGGTTCTAGCAATCTGTTTGGTTAGGTTGAACAGTATTGTGAACTTTATCTTTGTTTGAAATTTGGGTTATTTGAGAGAATTGGTGTAAGTGAATTGTACATTTTCTGAAAATCTGACCCATAAGCTTTGATTAAGCTCCGTGATTCCCCAGGTGATAATAATATTCGTTGCATGACTTCTCCACAAAGATGGTAGAGTTAGCAGTATCATGTAAGTTGTTTTGTGAACATGACATAGGTATTACTCAATTCATCTCAATCTTCCACCCCTGCGCGCGCACCATTACATGTGACGTCACACATATCTATATATTCACCCAGCGTCTAATTAGTGCCGCGTTCTCCCGCTAGGTGGGACGGGGCAGCATGGAATTCTGGGAGCTAATGAGAGCCGCCATTGTTGTTTCTGACGGTGACGGATGAGGGCGCTGTGGGCTTTGTTTTCTATAATGGATTTATGTTAGGCATTGCTCGGCACGCCTCTTCTGTGCCTACTGTCTGTGAAATCGCCAGGAATTGTACCATTCATCTTCACCTATCCTTTCAAATAACTCAAATTTAAGACAAAAATCAGGTTCTAAATACAGCTCAACACAACTAACCAGATTGTTTGAATCAACCCAATACCAAATATACTCAGATATATCTAGTATTGACCATTTTTCAATCTAATTTAACAGAATTTCTTAAATGTGTAGTGCTGCCAATTGTACATCTTCTGACGATCTGACCCATATATATACTTGGGTCAGATCGTCAGAAAATGTACAATTCACCTTCACCAATTCTCTCAAATAACAAAAACATTGAGACAGAAATCAGCTTCAAAATACCGTTCAATTTAGCAGAACAGATATTTTAAAATAATATAATACAGAATATACTCAGATATACCTGGTATTTATCATTCTTTTAGTATATTTGATAAGTTCTGGATGTCAATAGGCATCGGATCCGACAAGTCGGATAAGATAAATGTGGGTGTCAGTTGGCACCTGACCATACTAGAGCTGGGTCGGATCATCAGAAAATTCACAGTTCACCTTCACCAATCCTCTTAAATGACCCTCATTTAAGACCAAAAAAAGGTTCAAAATACAGTTTAACATAGCAGAACAGATGTTTTAAAACAACAGAATACCAAATGTACGCAGATATACCCGGTATTCATCCTTTTTTATCCTAATTTAGCAAATTTTACTAACTAAATGTGTAGAGCTGCCAATAGGGGATTTGCATGTCTCACTGCACATTATCTACTGCGGTGCATGCTGGGATGGATTCTGATGAAATCTGACATGCAAATATTTGGCAACATTTTATTGAAAATTGCGAGTTTTCACCAATATCATATCTTGTATAAATGATTTATAAAAACCAAATGCATGATGGGAAAGATGGAGGTTTGTGCTATTGAAAAATGTAAAACACACGGATATTGATATTAGAGTATTGATACATATTCCATGCTGAAGATGACATGTTTTCTATAGATTTTATGCTGTACCATTACTCCCATAATTCCATGCGAATCAAGATCGAAATGGCGGCTATGCAAATCCCCTATTGACTTGAAGTCTGACCCAGCAGCTGCCTGCTCCAAGAGGATAGAGAGAGAGCCTCACCCGCCTCCGATCTATTAACACTGATTTACGCCTCAGTTATTGTGGTTATGGTTTAATTCAGAGCTAGGGTGAATGGAAGAGGAGGAGCAGGAATGAGAAGAAGATTGTTTTGTGTTCCTGGATGGCCTTGAGTCCAGGACATGACGCAGATGGTGGCCTTGAAAGTGTCAGAACTAAGTTGTAAATACTAGATTTAAGCTCTGTGGAGAACAATGGTACTGGCTGAGAACAATGGTTCTAGTTCGCCTATCAGTTATATCCGTATTTTCTTGCAATCGATGAAGAGCATTTCAAGGCAATTACTAAATAATGGTCGCTGTAGCAAAGAAAGTATGGCATTGCAGGCTTTATCATAGTTAAGTGCTTACTTTATGGGTCAGATTTTCAGAAAATGCACAATCTACAGCTCTACAGATCTATCAAATTCTGCTAAATTAGAGTGGAAAATGATAAATACCCAGTATATCTGAGTGTATTCTGTATTGTATTCATTCAATAAGTCTGTCTGGTTATGTTGAATTTTATTCTGAACCTGATTTTCTTCTTAAATTCGGGTTATATGAGAAGATTGGTGAAGGCCAATTGTAGTTGTAACTGAATGCAGAACTAAACGGTGCAATAATAAAGTTATATTATTGGTATAATATCATTATCTATTGTATTGTGCTTATATCTAGTGAACGTAATATGAGGCAACACAAGAATACATCCATATGGTGCATGCACACGCGTATTTCTATAACATATTTAAATGTACGGCCAATCATGTAATAAAGAAAAGGGAAAATAGGTTGGGCCTATAGCAGAGTGAATCTAGCTATCTACCTATTTGCACGATAATCCCAAATGTCCATATACGCAAAGCCAGTGGTCATATAACCTATACATGTGATTAAATGACCACATTGCGGAAGAATGCAGTAGATGATTAAAAGACTTAATTCAGTAATTCAGCTCGTGTTTAAACTAAATATCTCCTCAATATCTACATCTGACCCCCATTGTTTGCTTGAATTTAGTTTAAAGGCTGTAGTCCACTGGGCCAATTCTCATGCGATTTTACGCCGCAATAAATCCCTTTTCCACTAGGTTCTGTGAGGATTGCATGAGAATCAGCTTGGTGGACTAGGCCCTTCCCTACACTAAGCCATTTTTTAAAAAATGCAAAGACTCATTAGCGACAAGCGAGGCTCAATTATATTCAATTTAATTCATTGTATAAACTTTATTTGAATGAAATCTTTGAGAATAAAGCATACCTCTCTGTTGACCAGGGGTTTCGCTCTCCGAGTGGGGTCACAAATGGGTCAAATTGTCTGAAAATGTACATTTCGCCTTAGCAAATCCTCATTTAAGAAATCCACATTTAAGACAGAAATGAGGTTCTGATTACTGTTCAACATAACCGAACTGATTTTCTAAATAAAGGTAACTAAATATACCCAGTACTTATAATTGGCAGATTTAGCAGAATTTACGCAATGTGTAGAGCAACCGATTGTAAATTTTCTGAAGATCTGACCCAACTACCCAAGGGAAATTTCACACTGGCTTTCCCAGGGTGAATCACTTTTAAATGTTTTTGTATTTTTTTAAAAGCTGGAAAGAACAATAAGATACTTACAATGCAGCTGCCAAGTTGTCTCAGATTTGGCAGGGTAAGAAAAGACATCAATGGTGGTTATTAGATCTGGCAGATAAAGTCAAACTTGGTACTTTGCCAGACAGAAGATAGCTCAGGTCTTTGATGTTGGCTATATACAAAAGGTACTCAAGAAATGTTGATTGTTTATTTATTTTCGCGTTTTTAAAAAAAATCTTTTTTCTTGATATACGGTTGACTATATCATGTTCCTGTAATTAAAGATTAAAAAGGGAAATTGGTGTCCGAGGTTGTTCCGATTACAAGGTGTGGGAAGATTACTAAAAAATTAAGATTGGTTCTTTAAGAAATAATGAAAGCATTTGGGCTTATTTTCCTTACCTTGGTACCATCAGAACATTTCCAGGAACATTGCTTCATCATTTATCATCCACCAGCAAGGGTATCATTTTTTCCAACTGTCTGTAAGGTGGAATAGATTACATGGATTGATACCAATACTATCTATAAGCCTTATAACCTTAACCTTAAATTAGTGGTCCTAAGTCAGTGCAGGTTGTAGATATGCCACATTAGTAGCCTGACACCTAGTATTTAGTCTGTTCCTAACAATGGTTATGTAGTGAACAGCCAGACCAACAGGTGGCTCTGCAGATGATTGCATAGTGATGGAATGTTATGTTGGGCGATAATAAGGTATCATTACTGCATGACTCAGCAGTCTGTTACATGTAAACACAACCCAATACTCTCATGGTCCCTAGCTTCTGTCACTCAGGCCATACTTTACACCGAAGTGTGTATCCGTCCATTCCTTTCCCACTGAGTATAACTATTTGCCCAATGATTTTCGAGCTACCTGTGCTGAACTAAACAGCCTGGTAAAACACGATACAACAATAGATGATAGTATACTGTCCCATGAGCAATATAAGCTGCACAGACCATTCTTATATGGATGGGATAGGTAGATAGACCTATGCTTCTATATTGGAGCGGGAGAGAGGATCACATGACTGTCAATTCCGGAAGTGCTGGTTGCTTGGTTACTATACACAACCGCCAACTTCCTCACATTCAAAGCTGCTTTCAGTCGGTTCACATGAAATTTTTTTTTCATTTTCTTTCTTTCTATGGAGAAATGTCTAGAGAAAATATAAATTGATCCGAGCCAAATAAACAAGAGATACAACACTATTACATTGACTCCCTTTGTTCGCGCGATATAACATGAAACATCAATAGATGGTAGTATACTGCCCAATGTGCTTGTAAAAGACAGGCTACTTAAGCTGGACTGAACATTCTGATATAACATATGTGGTGATTTACATGAAAATGAGTATATTTAGCAACTTCACTAGTAAAAGTCCACCAAGAAATATTGGAAACTTTCTTTTTCAAAAATAAAAATATAGAACAACGTATAAGATGCTCTAATGTTTACTTTTATTGGAAGTGGCTTGATCTCATTTTTTCAAATATGATTGTATCTCAAAATCAATATTTTGCGACTCGTGACTCATTTTCCTGAAACACATCACATATATGGGTCACATTTTCAGAAAATCTACAATTGGCAGCTGTACACCTTTAGTAAATTATGTTAAATTAAGCTGCAATTTGTCCAATACTAGGTAAATTCGAGTATATTCGGCATTGCAGTGCTTCTAGCAATCTGTTAGCTTAGGTTGAACTGTGTTTTGAACTTTTACTTTCGCCTGAAATATTGGTTATTTGAGAGGATTGGTGAAGGTGAATTGTACATTTTCTGAGAATCTGACCCATATTAGACGCGACAAGACTAAGTGGTCCAGCTTTAAAACTGCCGTCAATCTACATCATGTTTCCTATCATTCGGCCAACGTTGATGTAACATGTTCAGGGGATATCACCCATGCACACCATCACAATGCATGGCCTGGCTTTTGTAAAATCATATTTAATATGATTTATAGGGCAATTAATGTGATTTAATGGAAGGCAATTGATGGCCTGGTATTTAATGATTGTGTTGCTCTGCGCTCTGGCTATTTGTCAGGAGCAGCCCACCGCATTGTTTTAATTAACCTAATTAGCGCTGAGGTACTCAGCCAGGATGACACACTTATATATGACATGTGTATACGACCAAGAGGTGGGCGAGTTGGGAAGGTGGGGAAGAATAAGGTTAGTTTTTTTGGTATTTCTTTTTGTTTTTAAATACAGGTTAAAGAATGAGTTGGTTGAAGGAGCGTGATTATTGCACGAGTTGCATAGAGTTGCATAGAGTTCAATATTCTAAGCAACTGAAGCCAACAAGTTAGTTAACAGATTTATTATACATGCTTTCATTCATGAAAATAGAAAAGAAATCGAGTCATGAATTTGAATTTTACCGGTAATCTTAGTAAAAAAAACCCAGATTGGTTGACATGACAAACCCACGTAAATCACTAGAGATATACGCACTATGCGTAACCCACTCTAGATTCATTGTTTTCAGAGCAATCCGTGAATAATAAAGGGTTTAATTCAACATTCCTGCCATCTGGGCACATACAAGACTGATTGCAAAAAATGTTCACACCCTTTTATCTATTCTTTTTTTGTATTTTCGAATTTTCCCACTCACCATACTTGAGGATATAACAAATAATAAACCCATGCTCCAACGCTTCAACTTTTCCCCATAAATGACACATGAGCAAAAAAGAAGTCTTTTATAACTTATCCACCTTATCCATATATATTTTTTCTTACGTTTTTATTGGCAAAAAAATACATCCCGGCGTAGCCACTGAGGCGGTCTTCCCATCCTCTGCCTTAATACTAAGGACTCACAAATCTTATCATTTAGTAAGTAGATGAAGATGAGTTAACAGTATGTGGCAAAAACGTAATTGGAGAGTGGGGAATGGGTGGTGGGAGACGTGCCAGTGTACCTGGTCTTGCCGTAATCCTTACTAGAAGTCTTGTGCCGATTGCTTCTTTATATCTCATTATCCTTTTTAGATCCTCAATACTCGGGTTTCTTATATTATGAGGTAGGGAATTCCAATATTTAGTTAATTGGTTGACTATAACTATGCACCATAGCAAGATTATACATTTACACTAATGCACTCATACTTCAAATTTTTACTTTACTTACTTTACTGTATTTTTATCGTTGCTTTAACTTGCTAAATAATCAAAATTCTAGGAAGACCTATGACACTCACTGAGGAGACGGACAGGAGGAGGTGTAGAGAGAAGGGGTAAAACAAGAAGGAAGAGAAGGCGGGGTGGGGAGTTAATGATGGAGGGGAGGAAGAGGGCAAGGAGAAGAAGAAGAGGGAGAAAAGCAGGAGCCAGTAGAATGTAGTGGGTCAGGTGAATACGTGCAATGTATGGAAAGAGCTCCAATCTATCGATATCACGTGAGTGAGTGAGATTGGTTGCTTTACGCCCTTATCAACACATTGAAGATTCTATCAAGGGCGGGAGAGCTGAGAGAGAGGCAGTTTGTGATCATACCAAGGAAAGAGAGATAGATAAGAAGGGAGAGAGAGACAGAGAAAAGAGACAGAAAGGCACTTTATGGTCATACCCAGGACTACTATCGATATCACGTTCACATTAATTTATAATACTTTTGAGCCTCGCATAAACAAGAACAGCCCCTAAATGGGTAAGATTTTCAGAAAATCAACAATTCGTCTTCACCAATCCTCTCAAATAACCCACGTATAAGACAAAAATGAGCTTCAAAATGCAGTTTAACATAACAGAACTGATACTTTAAATCAATGTGATACCAAATATACCCAGATATACCCGGTATTCAACATTTTTCAGCCTAATTTAAGAGAATTTTCTAAATGTGTTCAGCTGCCAATTGTACATTTTCTGAAAATCTGACCCATGTATCATAACTGACAATGTACATTGTAGTTGCCTTACTGTAATATATCTTGTATTGTTTGATGATTGCTGTATAAACATACTAACGTAATAAGAACAAATTGTCTCGCATGGCGCATGCCTTAATACATCTACTCTTAATGTAACATACACATACAATACCCTGTCTAACCTTTACATAGACGGAAGATGATCTTCTCTTCCCTTTTATTCCCTATAATATATCTATATATGATAATTACGAAACGGACAGAATCAAGATTGGACTTGGGTTGGACAGAATTAGCGCCAGTAAATACTCTTGCATATGACATGCATACTCACCACTAACAACTGACAAAAGTAACTGTAATATACAAGCCTGGCATTATCATTTTCTTCATTATTAAATCCATTTATTGTTCTTCGACATTTCGTTCTCTCTCCTTGTTACCTCATTAGTTTTTCAACGGTACATTATATTGAATTTGATAAAATTATACCATGTTGAATTCACCACATGCTATATTTAATATTATTCACTGCATGTAATTGTCAATAAGCTCAGGGCACAACGGAAACTACTCTAAAAGATGTTCTGTACATTTATAACCTGAATAAACATACTTGTATGAACAAAATATATTATCATATCAATTATCACGTATAAACATTCATATTGTACTGTAAGCTTTCTCTACTAGTTACTACACCAACAATCGACCTCCCATAGCTTCATGCAGAGTACACTAGCTATTGAGTTTATTCACTGGATCTAATTCTCTATTTACCAATTTACACAAACTAATCAGCAACTCAAGTGTATCAGAAACGTCTTCAATATTAGTAGCATGCCTCCTCACTGTAAATTAATCTACACCCAATAGTTCAGTGGCCTCATTTTTAATCAAGGATTAATGGTCCTTCTCCCCTATCCACGCTCACGCTATCCTTCCCCTGTTATCGATTACATCAGAATGTATGTTTCAATTAGCAGCCCTACAATCCTCCTCGCGCTCACACTGCCCCCTACTTCCTCTTTTCACCGGAACCATGCGCACGCATGGTCGGCCATGTTTGTTGACACAACACGCCCTCTATACAATATTTTATCTATAATCAATATCTTGCTTGTCGCTCTCTCTTTCTCCGTTCTCCCGGCCCTGGCAAAACCCGGCTAAGCCCGCGGTTTAATGCATCCTACAAAATGCTCCTTTATCCAGGCCCCTGCGCGTACTAATACCTCTATTCATTCACCTAACAACACACTATGAATACATCCCCCTCCGCCTACGGGCTAAATAAGTAGTCCCAGCCGCACCACGGCCCTATAGCTCTTACTTGTATCCCTTCTCTGCTCACATAATATAACCATTTCCGCTTCCGGTCCCAGTGTTTGATTTCCGGTCAGATCGGATAGCTCTCTTTTCAGGTACTTGAGTTATGCTGGATTATTGGTATTACTGGAAACACAGGGCACTGCAGACTAAGTGCCGTTACTGAGTGGGCGATATATGGGGTTTTTAGTGGTGGCAAACCCACGGTCTAGCGTATAGGCGAGTACAGGTGATTCCGGCTATTGGTACAAGCAATTTGTCTCTGTGTTCTGCCCTATTAACTGGCAGTCTCATTTGTAGGGAATATTTAGACACGGGAGGAAATAGGGGAAGTTGGTATGAGTGAGCTTTACATTTAAAATACGCCCCTTCAGCTGCTTCTCATAAAACAATGGAGGAGGGTTAGATTATCAGAAAATGTACAATCGTCAGCTCTACAAATTTAGTAACTGCTGGAAAATTAGATTGGAATATTTCATATCGCATTAAGTATCTTTGGCATTGTGTTGATTAAAAGTATCTCTTTCCTAGTTCTAAACTGCATTTTGTACGCTATTATTCTCTCAGATTTGGATTATTTGAGAGGATTGGAGAAGGTGAATTGTACATTTTCAGAAAATTTGACCCAGAAAGGTAAAGATCTAAGTCAAATGGACATGCAACAACTAACGTGGCTTAATTTTGTATTACCGCATTGAATTCTAAGCCACTGTATATATGTTCAATATGATATAAATCTTTGACTCTATGTAATATCAAAACTGCTTTGTACAATACCCATCTGTAATTTAAAGCAAACTGGGGCAGGTTAAAAAAAACCTGGAAAAGGGACTTGGGTAACCCAGGAAAAGTAAAATTATTAAAAACAAATGTTTTAGCTATCAGTCAATGTTTGAATTATAAAGGGACTTTAGTTCGAAAAGATGGCACTTTGGAAATAGTTGCAGATTATTCTCTTAAACCCTGATGCACTCTAGGTCCAAACCCTCATATCAGATAAGAATGATATGTCAGTGTTTGGACGCCTACTTCGCTAATCGGTTTCCTGGCCTAAGACTCAGGGATGTAATGTATAATATAAATTCATTTTGTGTTCTTAATGAAATTATAATGGCACTTTGCGGTTCGGGGCGAGAGGCTTTCCCTTCGTTTAAAGGGACTCCCTCAGCTTTGGGCCTAGACTGCATACTGGCCACCACTACCTGAACAATGGGTGTGTAAAGTGCATACTTGAAGAAACAGTTTACCACCAGAATGTATTTGGGTCAGATTGTCAGAAAATGTACAATTGACAGCTGTTTATATTTAGTAATTTCTGCTAGATTAGGCTGCAATTTGGTCAATACTAGGTACTGTTGAGTATATTTGGCATTGCATTGATTCTAGCAATCTGTTTGGTTAGGGTGAACTGTATTTTGAACTTTATTGTCATCTGAAATTGGGATTATTTGAAAGGTTGGTAAAAGTGAATTGTACATTTTCTGGCGACTTCACCCATTTGTGACCTTCTTTCATAATAATCTCACCATATAATAAGGTGGGACTCGCTATTCATGTGAGGCAAACACGATATTGATAGCACATGAAACAGGAATTACTTCATAATACAGCAGGTAGACTGGATGGTTTAACGGACACAAGTGGACATAGTTATGACTGTGTCAATAGGGGATTTGTATAGCCGCCATTCTGAATCTTGATTCGCATGGAATTATGGGACTAGTGGTACAGTCTAAAATCTATAGAAAACATGCTATGTTCAGCATGGAATATGTATCAATTAATGCTCTAATGTCAATATCCATGTGTTATACATGTATCCATGACATATGTCCCATCTTTCCCATCATGCATTTGGTTTTCATAGATAGTTTAAGCAAAGATATTGGTGAAAACATTCAAACCATTTTTTGATAAAAATATTGCCAAATATTTATATGTCAGATTTCATCAGAATCCATCCCAGAATGCACTGTGACAGACATGCGCAGTGAGACATGCAACTCCCCTATGGGCAGCGAGGTGCAGCCTGTGTAGCACACAGTTCTGAGCTTATGGTTAATGTAAAAATAATTTAGTAGTATCAGAATATGGGCCAGATTGTCGGAAAATATACAGCTCTACACATGCATTAAAATATGCTACATCACTCACTCCTTCCAGCTCTCAGTTATCATATTCATATGGGGGTCAGATCGTCAGAAAATGCGCAATTGGCAGCTCTACACATTTAGAAAATCCTGCTAGATTAGGCTGAAAATGATAAATACTTGGCATTTTTTAGTATATTTTGTATTTTGCTGTTGTAAAATATCTGTTCTGCTATATTAAACTGTATTTTAAAGCTCATTTCTGTCTTGAATGTGGATTATATATGAGAGGATTGGTGACGGTAAATCGTACATGTTCTGAAGATCTGACTCATATATTATATGCATCATCTTCATGGAGGGATGATGTCCCTGCCATTCCCTGCTTGAAAAGCTCTTGGGTGAAATTGCCAGAAAATGTACAATTCATCTTCACCAATCGTCTCAAATAACCCAAATTTAAGACACACATGAAGTTCGAAATACACTTTAAGATACACAAACCGATTGTTTGAATCAAGGCAATGTCAAATATACTCAGATATACCTAGTATTGACCAGTTTACAGTCTAATTTAGCAGAATTCATGTAGTGTGTAGATCTGCCGGTTGTACAGATCTGACCATTTTGATGATTGCCTGATATGACTGTTTGATAGGATTCAAATGGATATTTACACGCGTTAAACATTACAATACCAGCCTGTCGCCTCTCACTACATTGTTGTACCGACATGCTAGCTGCAAGGCTCCTTCCTCCACCTACTCCTCCCTCACATCTCCCGCCCCCATGATTCTATGAGCGATCGATAGGCCTCTAGCGGGCAGTTATCAAACTAGCAGCTTCACACCCCCTGTAGGCGAGTGGTGCAACAATTCAATATGGCCGCCCAGGCGTTTAATTCAGCATGATAAATAATATAATGACATCACACACACGCTCTCTGTATTGAATAGCACTTTGTAGTTATGCTATAGCATTAGATGCTTCTGCTGGGTTTTCCCTATTTAAGATAGACGAATAGAAAATGCTATATTATTCGGAGTAGCCTTCAACCGAAAACACAATATCATACATGTAAATATGTAACAAAGGCTGACATAAGATAAGATAAGATAAGATAAGATACTATTTTATTTATCCAAGGCACATTATACATTATGAAGTTACGAAAACACAAGATAGAGACAAATAGCTACACAGACTTCTAGATCAGATCAAGTTCTCCCAGACGTTACCATCAACACCAACATTTTAATTCAGAATCGGTATTAGGGTGAAATCGTCAGAAAATGTACAATTGGCACTTTTATACACATCGGAAGTTTTGGTAAATTCTGCTGAAAAAGGATGAATACTGAGTATATTTGGTTTTGTGTTGATTTAGAATATCTGTTCTGCCATGTGGAACTGTATTGTGAACCCCATTTTTTGCATTAAATGTTGGTTATTTGAGAGGATTCGTGAAGGTGAAGTGTACTTTTTCTGACGATCTTACCCATTAGCACTTGACGATTTAGCGCCAGAATTAGAAACAGACTTTGTAGTTTCGATTAACCCAGAAATTTACTATTGGCTCTAGGAAGAAAGATTGCTGTGTTACAAGAAAATGAGCCATGAGTCGCTAGAATTGGATGTTGAGATATTATCATATTTGAAATGATGATTTCTAGGGGATTCCAATGGTAGTAAACAGTAGAATATATAATAAGTATATCTATATTTTAGGTTTAACATCACAACATACATCACATATTTGATATAGAAATATTCAGTTACTAATGAGAGCGGAAGCCAATAATTACCACACATTTCCTCAGCCCACAAATGAAGCCTAAAACTAAAAGATCTAATTTGAACATTTTCCGTCACCGTGTTGCTTCATAGGTTGGTATTAAATCCCTGCACCTGACACCAAACGGTTCCAGTTCATAACCATCTCCTGCCAGTTATTAATATTAGCTCCTCTCCCTTCTCATCGACTCCATCTTGAAATGACAGGACCGCACTGAATTATCTCTTAACATCTCGTGTTATCTCGAGCAACATGAGAGTTAAAAACACACCTGATAACAGTCAGGAGTAAATGTACACACATCATGCAGTGGGTCAGATCATCAGAAAATGTACAATTCACCTTCACTAAACCTCTTAAATAACCTTCATTTCAGATAGAAACAAGTTTCAAAATGCGGCTTAATTTAGCAGAAGAGATATTTTAAAACAACACAATACCAAGTGTACGTAGTAGTACTTCTATATACCTGGGATTCATCATTTTTTAGCCTAATTTAGCACATTTTACTAAAATATTTTAATGTGTAGAGCTGCCAATTGTATATTTTCTGGAAATCTGACCGACGTATCTAGGAAGTGGTTCATGGGAAAAAGGCTGACTTCCGTGACAGAACCTTTCTGTGTGAGGAAGATATAGAGACGAGACTCTCGGGGATTAAACGAGAGTTTGATACATTCCTTCTAGTGGGACTAAGCATTTAATCACAGATCTAAATAAGGGACTTTGTATGTGCCACTGCGCATGTCTGTGACAGTGAATATTCCGTGCTAATGAAATCTTCAGATGTAAACATTAAATAAAATAATTATTGAAACTCATATTGATACATTGCATGAATTATGATATATTCATATGCAATAAATCATATGTATAGTATATGGAAAAGGCTATTAAATGAAAGGATATTATTATACCATTGTGCATATATGGTTCAGATTTTCAGAAAATGTACAATTGGCAGCTATACACATTTAGTAAATTCTGCAAAATGTGACTGCAATTCGGTCAATACTAGATAAATTTCAAAATATTCTACATTGCATTGATTCTAGCAATTGGTTAGGTTGAACTGTATTTTAAACTTTATTTTAGTCGGAAATTCGGCTTATTTGAGAAGATTGGCAAAGTTGAATTGTACATTTTCTGAAATTCGGACCCATATAAGGTAAGGCATAGGGACTAGAGACAACAATATGGGTCAGATATGTGTTGGGATTGGGGTAAAAGCACTGCATTCAATGACTCACGACCTCGTGTATTTGTAGTACCACATGCTAGGTACACAAGGAAACATGGTTTACATGAATGGATGCTACATGATAGCATGTGAGGAAGTGGTAGTGGAAGGAGTGGTAGTGGTAGGCGTGGTAGTGGTGTTGATATAGATGTTATGGAGGATTGAATAGTGGCCATTAGTGAACACACAACCCCATTCATTCTATGACAAGAACCGTTAACAATAGGTTAGAAGCACATTTATACATGGCTGTTATATTTTCCTGGTGTGCTTCTGTAGTGATAGGGTTATATCATTATTACCCACGTATAAAGCAGTTAGAAAGGTGCAGTTTGGGGGTGCAGTTCGGTTGATCCGAACTTCACCCGCGATCACTTTGGGCTTCCATGGTTACACGTGACAAAATGACGCAATCTTGTTGGCGCAGCTTATGCCTGACCCACAAATATGTACAAATGACGTCGTCCCAAGCCGCGTAGATTAGGCCTATGGATTGCGTTGAATCAAGCGTCCTCGAGCTAAACATCCGGCTAAACAAGTTAGATCTACTTTTTCACATTCAAAAGCGGAAGGACCCCCAAATGGCACAGTACTTAGTACTTGACCCAAGGATGTAATAGTTTATAGCAAATGGCACGATGGAGAGTTCAAACTGATTGATCAGAAAACGGGACTCATCCTTGTTTTCTGAAGTGTCTCAATCTCTAACACATCACGCATATATTATTTGTTATTTCAAATTGTACATATTCTGACGTGTTGGCCCATAGTCCATCCTCCTGGTTCATATGAATGTGTGACACAGGACCAATGTCTGTGTTATAACTATAAGGTTACATGTCTGGAGCATGTAAACATGACATGTAAACCACTACATGTAGTAACATGTAACACTAGAGGGACACCAATCCACCGAACATGCATTATATGGTATATGTGCACGCATTACATCTGCAGATATATTATACAGAGTGTGATATACGGGTCAGATCTTCAGAAAATGTACAATCGGCAGCTCTACACATTTAGTAGAATCTGCTCAATTAGGCTAAACAATGATGAATACCAGGTATATCCGAGGATATTGGTATTGTGCTGTTTTAAGATGTCGTTTCTGCTGTTAAACTGAATTTTGAAGCTTATTCTTTTCTTAAATTAGGATTATTTGAGAGGATTGGTGAAGACGAATTGTACATTTTCTGACAGCCTGCCTAATATATATAGAAGTTGAGGGTGAACCTCTAAAACCACTGGTTTATCTTTCTGATACGCCTTTTATGTTTATTAGCTCCCTTTATTAGACTCTTAGAAGAGAAAATAATGAAGTAACAACCACTGCCACATGTGGATATATGCGAGAATACCAGCATACATGTCACGTGTTGTACTGGGGACAGCTTCAGCAGAACCCATTACAAAGAACTTCTAAAAAAACAGAGATAAACATTAATATTCGCGTCATTTACGCCACATCTGATATTTAAACAACTTAGGAAAGATAAGGACTGGTGTCATGCCATGAAAGTACGAAACTGTACTTAAAGATAAAGAGGAATGAAAGTAGCCTGGGTTAGTTACCCTCCCATTGGCTACATTATTCTCCTCTCTGCTAGTACAGAGAACCTGGTTGCAGAGTAAAAAAGGAGGTCTCCACTGGCTGCGGTAATGTGTAGGTGAGAAGTGGTGAGGTCTGCCTACATGGCCAGTGATCTATGTAGGCAGGACCTCATCATTCCATCTCCACCTACAGAACCAGCACAAACCATCGCAAGGCTTACCGCAGTCAGTGGAGACCACCCTTAATTAGACCTGCCTAGGGAGAATGGGAGAGATTGGCTTACATCACCTTCTCCCTGATAATGATGTCTGACTGTACCCAGTGGTGGTTGAGAAGTAATTACACCACCTGGATGCTGGAACTAGTGTACATCTCAACTTATGGCTGAAATCGCCAGAAATTGTACAATTCACCTTCACCAATTCTCCCAAATAACCCAGGTTTGAAACAATTGTGAGGTTCAAGATTCAGTTCAACATAAACAAACACATTGTTTGAATCAGGGCAATACCAAATATACTCATATATACCTTGGCAGATCAATTGAAAAAAAATGAAAAAAATGCCTAGTATTGACCATTCTTCAGTCTAATTTAGCAGAATTTGATAAATGTGAAGATCAACTGATTGTAGATTTTCTGAAGATCTGACCGTCAAGTCAAGATTTTTCCCCATCGGATCTGAAAGTCTTTTTGACAAAATGGTGGACGATTTCACCATGGGTTTCCTTTTGCTGTAAGGTTTCGTAAAGGTCTGCATCTATATATTGGTGTCCTGCCGAAATCCTTCTTTATTTCTGCTTATTTCCGTGGCACATGCAAACCCTCTATTGTAAGCTAGCAGAAGGCTAGATGTGATGTGTTCCAGGAATGTGAGTCACATGTCGCAAAATTGATATTTTTCAAAGCGTTTTTGTAACAAGATCTCTTTATTGGAATGTTCTGATATTTATATGGTTTAGCGCCTATAAAATATAAGAATCCATCTAATAAATTTCAGGACATTGTATTATATATATCTTCCTGTTTTGAAGGCATTTGTATGGAGTATATTTAGTTACTTTACCGGTAATTACCCATCAAGAAACATTGCAAACATTTTTTTCTAATTTGTTTTGATCGAACTTAAAGGGGAACTCTGGACTGCGTATAATAGCATTTCAGACGTTGGAAAAAACTACAATTTGATCTTCTGTACATTGTACTATGTAATTCAATCATTTATAAGTAATTGGGGAGTGATTTCGTCTTGTTCTAACTGGCTATTATCCGGTATGTTGGCGGGAACAATATTCCCAGAATGCTATGGGAATATGACGTCAGCAGAGCACTAGCACACTTCCGTCTTCTGTTGGCCTAAGGTGTTTGGCCAAACCCTTTTTTTGATTGATTGATTTTTTGATTGATCTATGAGGCATATGGGTGTTACACCTGAACTTATGGCAAAGGAAAGACTCCATGAATCTCATTCTTTGCTCAAATTGGTAGCCTTCAACCCCTATGAGAGGATTGAAATAAATTTCCTCTTCCTCATTCTTAGTACCACCTTGTTGACAAGCCATGTTGACTGCTCCGCACAGCCACGTGTACTACAGGCACGGTATCCATGCTGGTCATCATGTATGGGGAGGGGAGGGCTAATTTTAAAGTGGTTAAGGTCACTATTTGAGTATATGTCATTTAGAAATATGTTTGTAGTTTTCGATGACATGCATAAGTAAGAACATTTGTGTAGAATACCAAAGCTATATATTCCTTACATTAATTTTTATTTGGGCCTTTATCAGGTATTAGGAAATTTTGGTGGGAAAAATAAATCTTACTCGAATTACTTCATTTATATTGGTAAACTATAAGGGCAGCTTAATGTTTTGAATTATATGAAGGAAAAGATAATATCTGCCTAAATTCTTTAAATATTTAGCTTTTAAATAATTGTACCAAAATGTGACGCCGATCACTTTAGACAACTAAAATGTGACGCCAATCACTTTTGACAATCTATTTTCCCTCATTTCTTCAGTGTACTAGCCTGTTTTTACAATCAAAATTATATTTCCATAAGTTAACCATCTTCATCTGAATGTGAATCAAGAATTTCACCCTTAAACATGGTGCAAGTCGTTTCTTTTACTAATGCAAAAAAAGTGACGGAGATCACGAAAAAGTGACGGAGATCACGGAAATAAAATTGACAAGTCAAAAGTAATCTCCGTCACATTATGTCAAACATAATATTATGTTATCTCCGACCAATAAAACTTCCAAAAAGGTAGTAAATAGCTGGCTAGGATTGCGTTTAGCTATTATACTATCACATTTTATCTTACTTAGCATCAGAATGCCATTGATAAGCATATAACATTACTAAATAGCAAAAAATGAAAAAAAGTGACAGAGAAACGTGACGGAGATAACGCATCTAAAATGTTTGACCGACAGTGTTCATAGGCCTATGCAGCCCTCCCCTTCACAAAAGATGTCAAATAGATGATGTCATCCAATACAAATGATGACGTAGGACATTTCTGTCCACATACCAAGCTTCCCAACCTTTTCATTTGGCGTGTGTGTGTGGGGGGGGGGGGGGGCAGGTGACAGAGATTATGTATTTGATCGACATCTGACATCAAAAGTTTGATAGTGAATATCTTTTAACAGCATTATCTGAGAAACAAATCACTCTTTCTATGCTCTTTATGAGATTCGTCTATAGTTAATTAATGCCTTGAGATATAAAATAGCCTTTTTATTGTATGTTTTAACTTAATATGAAATTACACGTTTTTTTGACTGACACAGTAATCTCCGAACGCATAATTTCAAATGTAAATATTTTCTATTTAAATTAGAGAAAATACATTATAAAAATCGTTACATTAAACAACAATATTACTTTATACTCATGTCACGTTTTCTTCATTGTAGAAGAGTTTGTAATATCAATTTAGCAACTTACAGTGAAGGCATGATTGGTCGTTATCAAAATGGCAGCCATATTTCGTTGACATTTCCTTTTAAAATTCATATTACAGAAAGACTTACTGTAGTATTTGTAAGATATTATCTTTTCTATGGAATCAAATATCAAGCAACATATACGCCAATTCTCATTGTTCTATCATTTCCCGTTTTAATTATATTTCTATCAAAAGTGACGGAGATTACTATTTCCTATTACCTGATAAAGGCCCATTTGTTAATGAAGAATGTGGCATAGGTTCCATTGGGGAATTCAAATCTGAGAGAATTATTTGCAACAAATTATTGCCCTTCAATTATGACTAAAATAAAGAGTACAAAATCATACCTCATAACCCATCCCACCCACACCCCATATACAACTATTACAAATTTGCATCTCCCCTAGCCACACATGATTAATGGTCCTCCCTTGACTCTCCAAGGGTACACCCAGAGTGCGCTCTTTGAGTGAATCATTGTGTCACTTATAATTGGTTGTGTTTGGAACTGCATGTGAGTTCCACAGACACTCAATTCTTAGTTTTAAATATGGTTATTTGCTGGCAACATCAATTTGTTTGATGTTGATTTCAATGTCAGACATGTTCCCTTCTAGTTTCTAATGATAAAATGTTAAAATAATGATGGAAACAAATTATTAAATGTCCTTCAGGAAGTGCTGGTATATGAACACAACCAGCCGCTCAGTCACACTCAAGTTCACCAGTGGGGAACACATACATACCGGTAATGAACAGGCCCGAGTTAGTGTCATACACAGGGCAATATGGCAGCACCCAGGACAGGGTTTGGAGAGAGCGGGAAAGAAATTACTTGATTGATTCTGGCAATATCATTGCCCAGAAACCAGTATTATAATGTGGGTCCTCAGTTATCAACCATAATTGAGCTGTATGACCAGCAAGTGTTCCAACCCAGAGTTTTACTTTAAAATATCGAAATACATAGTCCAAGTGTTTACTATCATTGGAATCGGCTTGATCTCCTCTTTTCAAATATGGTGATATCTTAAAATCCTTATTTTGCGACATATGACTCATTTTCCTAAAACGGGTCACAGATGGGCTTAACGACCTAGTCAGCCTGATACCCATCCCACTTAGAGCGCTGCCTGGTGACAGTTCATAGCACTAATGAACCCTCCCTCCGCCTTACGTACACGTAACTAATGACGCATGTAGCGTTACGTCACGCTGGCACGGAGGCGTAACTAATAACTAATTTACCTTAGGTGGGTTAGCAGCCATTTAATTGTGTCAATTTAGAGTATAATTGAGGTTACCTGGGCGGGTAGAATGTACTTATGTGCAACGCAAGGTTCTAGACAGATGGCAAATATAGTTTAGTGTTATACTTTCAGATAATGCGGCCAAATATTATTTGTTTCAATATTTTGTCAGCTCTCCTGCCCTTGATATAACCATATTAAATGTGTTGATAAGGGTGTAAAGCAACCAATCTCACTCACTCACTCCCTCTCAGCTCTCCTGCCCTTGATATAACCATATTAAATGTGTTGATAAGGGCGTAAAGCAACCAATCTCACTCACTCACTCACTCTCAGCTCTCCTGCCCTTGATATAACCATATTAAATGTGTTGATAAGGGTGTAAAGCAACCAATCTCACTCACTCACTCCCTCTCAGCTCTCCTGCCCTTGATATAACCATATTAAATGTGTTGATAAGGGCGTAAAGCAACCAATCTCACTCACTCACTCACTCACTCCCTCTCAGCTCTCATGCCCTTGATATAACCATATTAAATGTGTTGATAAGGGCGTAAAGCAACCAATCTCACTCACTCACTCCCTCTCAGCTCTCCTGCCCTTGATATAACCATATTAAATGTGTTGATAAGGGCGTAAAGCAACCAATCTCACTCACACACTCTACAGACGTGGGTCCATTTATATGACATGAGAAAAATACAAACAGTAGTTATGTCCTTACCAGTCTTTTTTATATATGTGCATCCCTCTTGAGAGGTGCAATAAGTGGGGTGCAGTAATAGTATGTGTACTATAAAAATTCGACTTAATCAAAAGTAGCGCTGCAAGTGGGCCCCAAATGAGGATTTGAAAGCAGGATTTACATGCGAGCTATGAATTGTTAGTTAATCAAGTAAACAATAAAAAAAGTTGTTTATAGAAGCCACTCGGGAAACGAGGAAGACGTGGCTAGGCCTAGTTCCCATGCAGTCATAATGTATAGGTGGGAGTTGATCAGGGAAAAACGGTTTTAAATGATGAGGATTAAATGTCTGATGATTTTCATTACATATTTGGTGGCATTTTAAGGGCATATAATAAATATAGAATGGAACGAGCAGCGCATAATCGAAACTTTATTGGATTATGAGCCGCTTGTTCCATTCTCTCTATTAGATGAATCAGGCATATAAGCTTTCTTTGAAATACTCCAGAAATCACTTCTTCGCCAAAAACTAGTCTTCAAAGTACCGTTAATGCTTTTTTAAGCCCATCCTTTTCATCTAAGGTCTTACATTTTGCGCTGAGCTGTTCCGAAAAAAAACTAATTTTGATTTCCCAATTTCTCTTTTTAATATTCCTGAGCGCTGTTGACTATTTTAATAACGAAAATGAAACCTTCGTTTTTTATGAGTTTTCATGATTTGTTGCTTTTTGTGTTCTCCAGTGTCAATTTGGGGGTTACAACGTCTTAATAATAAAGATATATCTTTCTAAAATAGTAACCTATGCAGGCAGCGTTTTTCTGTATTTTCAATTTCGTTGAGGATTCTCTTACTTCGAGGGGATGGATCGGCGTCATATTGAGGATACTGTAAACGTATTTATTTTCGCACAGATAAATATTCGCGGACTAAGTACTTTCACACCTTTTCCGCCGGATTTAAATTCGTGCAGCAAGGAAGCCTCACACCTTGGTTATGCAATAATTATACCTTTCGCACAGGATTTATTTTCAAGCACAAAGGTGCGCTTGAAAAGCAGAAATAAATACCGCGAACATTAATACGTTTACATCTGTTAGATTTTACCACCAAGATGAACATACATACGGGGGGATACAAAAAGCAAATTAAGTGCATCATCATTTTTCTACACATCCTAAAAAATAATATCACAAATTAGAATGACACTAATATCGATGCTAGCCAATGCTAGAAGCCATTTCCTTACCTTCCTGATGATATAAATGGGATTGGTCTATTCTAATAAGCAGCACAGAATTAAACGAAACAAGATAGATTCAACCTCGCTCAAGTCCTCTAGCTATGGCTTTGTAAATATTCAGCTATCCATTCAGATTCTGAGGTAGGGAAAATTAACCTTGCAGTGCAGAATGTAAAAAAGAGGGCGGGGAAAATGTTGATGGGGAGGTCATTTGGCGGGGAGAATGTCGGGCGGGGATTATGTATATCGGGGAGAATGCAGTGGGGAGATTGTGTCGGGGAGATTGTTGGAGGGGAAAACGCCGGACACCCATACATTGATAAGAAAGATGAGTGAGTGAGTAGGGCTGCTTTACGCCCTTATCAACATATTTAATATGGTTATATCAAGGGTGGGAGGGCTGAGAGGGAGGCAGTTTATGATCATACCCAGGAAATAGAGATAGAGAAGAAGGAAGAGAGAGAGACAGAGAGGCACTTTATGGTCTTACCCAGGACCATTGATAAGAATTGGATATATTTATCTCATTTCTTAAGAATTTGGTAGGGAAAAGGAATGGACATATAAGGCCGATATTTGTGCCTGTGTTCGAGATTAGCTGGGAATGTTTCTGTAAATTCCAATTGGCCTAATGGAATAGAAGATAATAGGGAATCCTTTATTCCCTCAATGTGATGTTTACAGGAAAATGAGTCACAAGTCGCGAAAATAAGATTATCAAAGTGTTTTATCCACAAGATCTTTGTTGCATGAATGTTAATATTTTGTAATTTGAATAAAAAGCTTTTTACAGGATTTAATATGAATATTACTCTAAGCTGTGGTAAAAGAAACTTCCCTTACAGCTAAAGGGATAACATAAAGTCGCGAAGCAACATTAGATGTTCAGAGTTTTTCCCCCTCTGGTGAGGATAAAATTAATGTGTTTCCTCCTAATCCCAATAAGTAGTGGAGAATAGGGGAGTTACATGTGCCGCTGCGCATGTCTGTTACAGTGCATCCTGGGATGGATTCTGATGAAATTTGACGTACAAATATGCAACATTTTTATCAGAAAATGCATGAATGTTTTCAACAATATCACAGCTTGTATATATGATCTATGTCAACTAAATGTATGATGGGAAAGATGGAGGCTTGTGTTGTAGGAACATGTATACACATGGATATATTGATATTGGACCACTGATAAAAAACCCATGCTGTACATGGTATGTTTTCTATAAAGTGTATACATACTGTACCATTACTCCCATAATTCCATGCGAATCTCGATTCAAAATTGCGGCTATGCAAATCCCTTATAAAGTATATACTGCACCATTAGTCCTATAATTCCATGCGAATCTAGATTCAAAATTGTGGCCATGCCAATCCCGTATTAAATGAAACATGATGAAATTAACCTCTCTTATTTCCCCACTACTCTCTACTTATTGGATTGCTAGTAAAGCTAGCCAAAGCCCACCTCACTAAAACTGCTAATTTAACAGCTCCGTTTCACTAACCGACAATCAATCCATCTCCCAGTACATCCACACTGGCTGGAGATGAAACGAGTCTGCTTTTATCTTATCAACTCTAATGCAGATGTAATGAGCCTGCTGATTGGTTGGTCGTATACAGATAGTTAGTCAGACACTGCTATGTTGTCCAGTTTGGTACGTGTCTATGACTGTTGTGGAAGCTCACTTGGAGTGAGGAGGCCTGCTAATGATCTAAAGTGTCATGTCTTCAGAAAATGTACAATTCATCTTCACCAATCCTCTCAAATAACACAAATTTAAGACGAAAATCAGCTTCAAAATACAGTTCAACTTAACCAGACATATTTATTGAATGAATACAATAGAGATTGCATTCAGATATACTCAGTATTTATCATGTTTCCCTCTAATTTAGCAGAACCTTAGAGATGTGTAAAACTGTAGATTATGCATTTTCTGGGGATCTGACCCACAGGGAGCCAGGTTAATGGCATGCGGATAATGGCGAATCTAAAAATATGATGCTTCAGGAAAATTTTATAAACGGGGTAGGCTTATAAAGGGGAAACACGGTATTCACCAGCTCCATCCTGAATGTATCAAACAAGCAGACCATTTTGAAATGTTGTTTTGGTATAGCAGAGACAGGTACGTTAGAATAAAACAGATAATTGGATGTCGTGAAGATGAACAAAAAGTTAGACAAAAACGAATAAAAGAAGTGGTTCCACTTTACATATATAGGGGGAGCCTTTGAACTAATTACCACTTCTCGCACACAATCAACCACGTGACTTTGCAACGACCCCCTGTGGTGATCAATACAATTAAAAGTAAAGTCATTCCATTCAAACATGACCATAACATTTTCATATAATAAACTAATATACAAACAAAGAGCATGCTGTACATTCATGCTTCATCTAATAACCACCAATTTTATTTTTAATTATGACCTTATGGTCTATGGTTGAACTTTGTTCAGTAGAGTTAGGTCTAGATAGACACAGCAGCGGGGGGAAGACCATGGTTATTCTATAACGAATTATCACCCGTGAGCCCAATGTTAATTGTCTTCATTGATTATCGTACCTTTATTGTACCTGTACTTGGGTGAAGTCGCCAGAAAATGCACAATTCACCTTCACCAATCCTCTCAAATAATCCAAATTTCAGATGAAAGTTAAGTTCAAAATAGAGTTCAAGAGTTCAACCTAACCAAACAGCTTGATAGAATCAATGCAATGCCGAATATAGGCCTACTGAAATGTACATAGTATTGACTAACTTGCAGCCTAATATAGCAGAATTTACTAAATGTGTACAGCTGCCATGTGTACATTTTCGGACAATCTGACCCACTTGTATGTTAATAACTCAACCGTTATTATTACAGAAGATTTGCTGTATAAAAATACTAAATGAAAAACAAAACAAAATATTATCCATACCAAAGATCACGGTAGAAAATGTAATTTTCCGTAACCATCGGTTTCAATAAAACTATATTCAATGGACTTCAATTTTCAATCTCAAATCAATCTTCTATTTTGTTCAAGTCCTAAATTTCCATAGAATAGACATTATGTTTGGTCTCATTTCAATGGGAGAATCTATAGCTGATGAAATGGGAAAAAGAAGAGATAGAAGAGTGAGGGAGGCAAAAAGGAAGATAGAACAGCGCTGCCCAGGTCTGATAAATAGAGTTCAAGTGGATGTGGAGGGAGGGTGGTGGGAGACCCTGGGATAAATACAGTTTAATTACTTTTTTCAGTGAAGGTTTTTTTCTTCATCAATCCCGCAGTAAATGGAGAGACGGTTGTGTGTGGAGTATTTAATGCTCTTGTCAGTTTTAATTAGGACAAATGGCTACCGGAAGTAGCTACTGCTACTCACTCAACAGCGCATGCGTGGGCTGAAAATGGCAGATGTAATTGCTTTAAAGGGTATATCACAGGGTTGCCATCTAGCGTCTTACTTTGGTACTACTTAGGTGCCTCTTTTACTTAATAGATCTGGTTTACTTTCCTTATACTCTTGATGTGAAATATATAGACAGAACTACCTGGAATTCGAGGTGGGAGTGAATATTCACCGATGACGGTCAAGGGGCATTAGCCTCATGACCGTCATGGGTGAATATTCACGACACCGAGAATCCAAGGGTTGTTCTATGTTTATTTCACACCACACACAAAACTTATGTTAAATTAACATGATCTTCAGTGATTTTGAGTAATGAATAGTTAAATAATTATTTCTTTAGATTGATTCGCTCTGAAAACATAACCCCGAAGAAGAGGCAGAACTGCAAAAGATAAGAGAGCATGCAAATGCTTGGTGTACCAAAAACTAGGTCGACCGTGTATTGCCCACAAGCAATATCACTTTAGTTACTGACCAGCAAAACAATATACAGAGCCTATGTTACGTCTATGGGCTGAGCATATCAAAGGTGAACATTTTTTCCCCTGCAGTTTAGGCCCACAGATGAGAGAGTCCCCTCAAACAGAGGGAAAGCCTCACAAACAGCAACCGCAGAATATCATTATGTTCCCATTAAACCACCTAGTCTCAGGCCAGGAAACATTTTGCTTGATATGTTACGTTACGTTTTCCCCGCTGTGTTTTGCTGAACCTCTTTCTTTTCTTTCACATAATTATATGTTTGTATATCAGAGATACGGAAACATGGATACGTTTACGTATAGGATAGACTTGCTGAACCCCACTAAAATCTCAAACACATATCAATGAACACCATGAACATCACATACAGGTGTTACCATAAAACCAGCAGCTGGAGCAACATCAATTGAACAAGGTGTTAGCTATAGTACCGTCACACGCAAGGGTGCAATGCCCGCTATACCATCTTATCTTATGACTCTTAGAACCGACTTAGACGCCTCACAACTCCCTCCAATCAATAGTAGTGTAACAGGGTAGTAGATTTAACGACTTTACTAGTAATTGTCCACCTATAAATATTACAAACATTTTTTTCAAAAATGAAAATATCAAACTGAAAAGGTAGAAATACTTGTTAGATGTCCTAATGTTTACATTTATCGGAATCGGCTTGAACTCATCTTTCCAAATGGGATGATATCTCGAAATACATTTTTTGCGACTTGAAGAAGATTTATTTTTGTTTTACAACTTAATCTAATTTTCATATTGATGTACAATGTTATATTATTTAATTTCCACAGGAAACCCTGGAAGTTCTGCTTAGCAGAGGGTTTCAACATTCCTTTTCTGATATAATATTGATATCGGAATAGAAATTCAATATATATATTTCTGTCTTTATATTTGGGTATAATTGTCTATGTACTTACTCCTACCAAAAGAGTGAGTGAGTGAGATTGGTTGCTTTACGCCCTTATCAACACATTGAAAGGTTATATCAAGAGCGGGAGAGCTGAGAGGGAGTGAGTGAGTGAGTGAGTGAGTGAGATTGGTTGCTTTACGCCCTTATCAACACATTTAATATGGTTATATCAAGGGCGGGAGAGCTGAGAGGGAGGCAGTTTATGATCATACCCAGGAAATAGAGATAGAGAAGAAGGGAGAGAGAGAGACAGAGAAAAGAGACAGAAGGGAACTTTATGGTCATAAAGAAACAATGATAATGTAATTGGACCATGTCGTTGTACGATAGCTGTCTAATTGCTGATTGGCCCTATTATTTTAATTTTAGTAAATCTTATAATGATAGTATATGTTGTATTTAAAGTCAGGCTATGCTGAGAGTATTGTTTATGACGAAATGTATCCGTCCGAATACAATAGTTTTCAAATTCAAATTCATATATCCATATAAACGTGAGCAGCATGCAACCTTGTTAGCTTATTTTGTCGCTGGAGAATTGAACAGTCTTTAGCCGACCCTCCCACCTTGGTTGCACTCGGGCCGGTCACTGACCGTGGTTCTTAAGGCTAGACGTGTGTCTATGTGTGTTGTCAGGCCATATCAGCGGCAGTACAGCTAGGGGATGTCACTGTGCATCCATGTCTCTACTGGCGGGTCAGATCGACCGAAAATGTACAATTAGCAGCTGTACACATTTAGTAAATACTGCTAAATTAGGCTGTAATTTAGTCAATACTAGGTAAATCCGAGTATACTCGGCATGGCATTGATTCTAGCAAAGTGTTTGGTTAGGTTGAACTGTATTTTGAACTTTATTTTGGCCTGGAGTTTGGGTTATTTGAGAAAATTGGTGGTGGCGAACTGTGCATTTTCTCATGATCTGACCCACATGTGGGTTGTTAGTCAAGTCGCAGCTGCCGCACTAACGACCTGTATTCCATGGGACAGCTCTCTAATGAATACATATGTTGGCTTCTTCTCAATCATCAGTGCTAAGGGAAGTTCTAATTCATGAATGGGCTTGAACCTATGTGTATATCCTCTGTTAAATGCCTTTTAAGGTAATCGTTAAAAAAAGGAAAATTATATATAGTCTGCTGTAAAATATCTTGGTGGTAGCTGCGTTCTTTTTAAGTTTAAGCTTAGTTTGAGACCCTTTCACCAGGGGAATTTATTGCTTAAATAATTGCCTCAAATGCGATCAAGTCTGAGGAAGAACGTATGAACATAAATGTATATATGTCTTTGACTGCATACACATTTTTTAAATACAAAAATATGTTTGTATATAAGACATACGTTTACGTATAGGTTAGACTTGCTGAACCTCTTTACAGATATAGTTCTATCTAACCCATCTACTGCTCTCCTCCAGTGTGGTAAAAACGTCACCCTGGTGATGAACTCATTAGTGATCAAAGCCTTCTATATGGCGGGTAACCATGGAAACAACAACATGGCTATGTGTCAAAGGTTGCCATGATAGCCAGCAAGTGTGTGTGTCTGTGTGTGAGAGAGGATCTAATTATTGCTATCTATCGTTAGTAGATAGGTCTATTGCCTACATATGTGATGTGTTCCAGGAAAAGGAGTCACAGGTCGCAGAAATTATTTTCACCAAGGCAGTTCATTCTCTTTGTTGGAATGTTCTCATTTTTTGGTGGTTTAGCGACAATAGTTGTATTAATGCATGTACCAAATCTAAAGACAGTGCATTAAATATATCTTTGTGTTTCAAAGATCATCCTATGGAGTATATCGTTGACGTGTTGAGGGTCGTGGGTTGTTATTTGACTGCTAGGGGGAAGACTAGGGGATGATTACTCTGGGCTGGTTGTAGCTGTACCTACAGCCCATTCGACTATTCACGCGTACACAGTAGCCAGGTATAGGGTTGATAGTTCGGCTAGGCTGGTTTGTCCCACAGTTGCTCTAAGTTAGGGTCAATAACATAGTCCATTCCTCTGTTCAGGGGAGAGACGGGTTATTGCTTATTCAATTTCCACTGTTCCCATGGTTCTGGATAAGACCATGAAGTGCCTTTCTGTCTCTTTTCTCCGTTTCTCTCTGCCTTCTTCTCTATCTCTATTTCCTGGGTATGATCATAAACTGCCTCCCTCTCAGCTCTCCCGCCCTTGGTATAACCATATTAAATGTATTAATAAGGGCGTAAAGCAACCAAGCTCACTCACTCACTCCACTGTTCCCCTCTCTTTCCTGTCCCTCTCACTATCGTGCCTCCTGCTCAAGTATACCAGCCCTACACTTCCCTCTCTCACTGCACTCTCTCCTGCCTTCCAACTTTCCTCCTTCTCTTTCCCCTCATCACTCTCTCCTTTCACTTGCAATTATTTTCAGCCTCTCGCTCAGTCTCCTGTCCCTTTCCTTCCATTGCTCTCTCTCCTGATTCCTCGGAAGCGTCTAGCCGGCGCCTGGCTACTAAAACAGCTATGTCACCATCATGTACTTTTTTCACAGGGTCCTGTGAGGTGGAATAGAGTAAATGGATTGACACCAATACTAAATATAACCCTAACCTTAAGTTGGTGTTCCTAAGTCAGTGCAGGTATAGCCTGGTACCTAGTATTTGGGTCAGATTTTCAGAAATGTACAATTGCCAGCTGTATTCATTTAGTAAATGCTGCTAAATTAGGCTGCCATGTGGACAATACTAGGTAAATTGGAGTATATTTGGCATTGCAGTGATTCTAGAAATCTGTTAGGTTAGGTTGGACTGTATTTTGAACTTTATTTTCATCTGAAGTTGGGGTTATTTGAGGGGATTGCTGAAAGTGAATTGTACTTTTTCTGGTGACTTCACTCATTTAGTGGAATCCTGATTCCAGCTCTCCCCCTATAGGGGGCTTGCATAGCCGCCATTTTGAATCTTGATTCGCATGGAATTATGGGACTAATGGTACAGTCTAAATTCTGTATAAAACATGTTATGTTCAGCATGGAATGTTTATCAATATTCTAATGTCAATATCCATGTTTATACATGTTTCCATGACACAAGTGCCCTGCTTTCCCATCATGCATTTGGTCTTCATAGATCTTTTATATAAGCTGTGCCATTGCCTAAATCATTCTTGCAATTTTCGATGAAAATGTTGCTTAATATTTGAATTTCAGATTTCTACAGAATCAATCCCAGCTTTCACTGCAGTTGACATGTGCACTGAGACATGCAAATCCCCTATTCTCCCTCTCCCTCACACATTCGCCCTGACCTATATAAGTAGAATGAATGGGCTTCCCCTTATTACATGGCCCACATACATCACAGCACTCAGGGGCTCAGGCCTCGATACAGGAAATCTTATTTCTTGGTTTATCGCTCACTTTTCCTGCCTGATATTGGCTTTTAACTCTGAGCTACTCTATCCCTGTTCTGTATGGGAAGCGCCTTCTCCTCATCTGGGTGAAATCGCTAGAAAATGTACGATTCACCTTCACCAATCCTCACAAATAACCCAAATTTAAGACAAAAATCAGATTCAAAATTCAGTTCAACATAACCAAACAGATTGTTTGAAGTCAAATATCCTCAGATTAGTATTGGCCATTTTACTGTCTAATTTAGCAGAATTTACTAAATGTGTAGATCTGCCGATTGTACAGTTTTTGAATATCTGACCCATCCATCTGTGGGGTTGAGGGACAGGGAGAGTAGCTGAATGTGATGCGTTTAAGGAAAATGAGTCCAACCGAGGTGGAGACCAGACTGTTCCAGGGGGTAATTAATGATGAAACCCAGTCGAAATTCTCATACTTACCAATCTCAGAGGATGAACTGGTTGAAACCATAAAAACCATTCCATCCTCAAAGTCCTCAGGCTATGAAAATCTACCATCATGGCTACTAAAGAAAATCCTAGTAATGCTAGCAAAACAAATGGTACAAGTAATAAATCTAACCTATGAAAAAAGTTGTATCCCAACCGAATGGAAGCGGTCAAAGGTTACTCCCCTCTACAAATCTGGTCCCACCTCAAACCCCAGTAATTACAGGCCTGTCTCAGCAATAACCCTCCCTGCAAAACTATTAGAAAAGACCATGAATAAGCAAATAATGTATTATCTGGAAAGCAATGATCTATTATTTAATTTCCAGTATGGGTTTAGACAGGGACGATCAACAAAAGATGCCCTTCTAAACTACCTATTGGAAGTATACAAAAATATGAATGATGACAAGATAACTAGGGCAGCCTACCTCGACTTCAGGAAAGCTTTTGACACTGTAAATCACTCACGCCTCATCGAAAAATTAAAAGCAATTGGGATTAGAGATAAAGAACTAGAGTGGTTCAAAAATTATCTGACTAATAGATTCCAAGCGGTAGAGGTCAACAAAAGAAAATCCAAATTAAATGATATAACATGTGGTGTCCCACAGGGTACAACCCTAGGCCCACTTTTATTCAGCATCTACATTAATGATATGCCAAAGTATATAACAAACTCTAAGATCCAGTTGTTTGCAGACGACACCATAATTTTTGCGAATGGCACAAACGCCCTAGGAGCCACAAAACTGCTTCAACAGGACCTAAATGCCTTAATATATTGGTGTAAAACAAATAAAATTTCAATAAATTATGATAAGTCAAAAGTACAAACATTTCTACCCAAACAATTCCTGAGGTCGAGGTGGGTAAACCAAAACCAATCGATGTTAAAGGTGCACCAACTGACCCTGGATGGGAACACTATGGAAGATGTAGAAACCTACAAATACCTGGGAGTGGAAGTAGATAGAAACCTAAAATTCAAAAACGCAGTTAACAAACTAACAAACATTATGAACTACAAGTGCTGGCAAATATCGAAATTGAAAGGGAAAATTCCACAAGATACACTTCTTCTAATTTATAAAGTTATGGTCCTACCCCTTATCGACCAAACAGATCTCTTCCATGACTCCCACACGACAACAGGTACGAACAGGTTACAAATTATACAAAACAAGATACTTCGCAGAATATATGGTCTCTCATCCAGGGCCAATGTGGAGGACTTACATGTGAGAAAAAACCTGTTAACTCTTAAACATAGAAGACGATTACATATTCTACAGGCGGGACATGCTCTTGCAGGCGATCCAAGATTTTTAGACATTAGAAACTTAAACACAAGAAATTTTGCAACAGATAGGAGACCTTTGAAACAGATTATTCCGAAAAATGAGCAAATTAGGAAATCAATATTACATAGAATCCCATACTCTTGGAACGCCCTACAGGCCATACGCCACAGAATAACTGACCCCAGTATATTTAAAATAATTGCCAAGAAAACCCTTATTTGGACAGACCAGTACTTCATTGAGTGAAAAAACCCAATCTGTAACTAGTAATTCTAATAACCCAAAAGTCACTAGATCTGAGTTTCTACTGCTTATAAGCCTAGTGCGCTAGTCAGCTAAAATAATTATTGTAAAATTCAACAAAATGTACTAGACAGTGTGCTACCTTCGTCAATGACGACTGTAGATTTGTTCACTGTGTCACCTTTAAATGTAATGTCAGGAAACGTGGAAACCTCCCTTAGCTGGAGTCGTGTTCCCTGAAAGCGATAATATTTCGAAATAAATGTATCTTAATCTTAATCTTAATCTTAAGTCGCAAAATTGGGATTTTTTAAAGTGTTTTATTCACAAGATCTCTTTGTAGGATTAATTGTTCTTATTTGTTGGGTATCTAGCATTTTAATTCCTATAAATATATATGTATTAAATTTATATGTATTAAAATTTGTATATATATGTATTAAATTTCAAGACTGTATATATTCTTAAATATATTCTTGTGTTTCTAAGGTCATTCTATGGATTATATTTAGCTACGTTGCTAATAATTAGACATTGCTAAAAAAAATATTGCAAGCTTTTTTTGAGGAAAAGGGAGGATGGCTGAATGAGGTTGAACAGAAAAAAGTACGTATGTGGGGGGAGGTGGGAAGAAATGTGAAAATAATTCACAAATCGCAAAAAAATAATTTTGAGATATCATATCATATTTGAAAGGATGACATCAAGCGGATTCTAACCATAGTAAACAGTATGGAATTTAATATGTATTTCTATATTTTAAGTTTGGTAATTTTAGTTTTAGTTTAGAAAGATATATTAGAAATACTTCTGGGTGGACATTTACTACTAAAGTAGCTAAAAATGCTCTATACGATGACCTTAGAAACGGATGAATATATGGGTCAGATTTTCAGAAAATGCACAATTCAGCTTTACCAATTCTCTGAAATAACCCAAATTTCAGACATAAATAAAGTTCAAAAAACAGCTCAACCTAACCAAACAGATTGCTAGAATCAATGCAATGCCAAATATACTCAAATTTACCTAGTATTGACCAAATTGCGGCCTAGTTTAGCGGAATTTGCTAAATGTGTACAGCTGCCAATTGTATCTACAGCTGGCAATCTGATAATCTGACCCATATGCCATATACAGTCTCGAGATTTAGTACATGTATTCATGCTACGAGAAGCGTTAAGCAACCTCAAAATAAAAACATTCGCACAAATACATTTTGTGACTAAAACACCTTAAAAAATAGCGATTATTGCGATTTGTGATAAGTGAAAAGTGGTGGCTAGGTAGAGAAATGGTTGGCTAAAGAGAAAAGACAGGTCGCAACATACCTTATCATTCTGCAAAGTCATGTCTTTATATTGATATTCTATGGCAAATTACTAATCCCTTTTTTGTGTCGTTTCAGGTATGTTGACTCATTTAGTGTGCTGGAGTAAATAGTAATGCACTTGTCAATTGCAACCCCCACCCCCCCACCCCCGGGGATGTGGGGGAATGTCCTGGGCCTGTTGGGAAATTTGATGAAATCCCCGACCCCCCCAGGGCAAGAAATTCCTGTAAATCCCCGACCCCCAGGGGCACATTTTTCGGGAGACATTTCTTTAAGACAGAAACTGTTATTGCAAAAATACAAGGGCCATTTTCAGAAAAGTCTCACAAATGGTGTTTTTGTTTGACATGATTTCATCCCTCAAAATAAAAAGGCTTCAAAATGACATTTTCACCCTAGATACCTTCACAAACCATATACAATGTCCTCCAGAGAGGGTGGACAGAACTCTACAGATGAGAAAAACTGTTTGTTTGAAATTTCTGAGAACATATGAGACAAAGAAACCCCTCTTTTCTACCTGAAGAAACCCCTCTTTTTTACCTCTTTTCGTAGAAATCACTCTTCCCGTATATTATATGGATATTTAGCTACTTAATTCATAAATGTCCACCCAGAAATATTGCAAACCATTTTCAAAAATAAAAACATTCAACTTAAAATACTTATTAGATGTCCAACTGTTTACTATCATTAGAATCCACTTTATCTCATCTTTTCAAATATGATGATATCTCAAAATCATTTTTTTGTGACTTGTGACTCATTTTCCTGTGACACATCACAATTCCCT
The DNA here is from genome assembly GCA_942159475.1 of Sthenelais limicola. Lineage (NCBI taxonomy): Eukaryota > Metazoa > Annelida > Polychaeta > Phyllodocida > Sigalionidae > Sthenelais > Sthenelais limicola. Next base: position 31,690,272 of record OW804097.1, on the reverse strand, counting down.
CCCATGAGCCAACCCCCCACCCCACCCCCCACACCTACCCTAACCCCCTACCCTAACACTAACCCCAACACTAAAGGATCTTGACATTTCTAGTATAGGGTACCATGGAAAAAGAGTCCCACATCATGTTCAGCAAGTCTAGTTCAAGCCTGACACTGTTGAAACACTATATAGGGGGTATGTGCTGTCCAAAACACTGTGTGGGCTGGTTAGAGAAAGTGGGGTATCCAATGTGTAGAAGAGTCCCCCATCATGTTCAGCACCCTGTCAGGTTCAAAGGAGACACTCTTTGTGTATATAATATTGGGGCAGGTTTGGAACTATGGAACTTAGCCTAGGCAAGCCCATGCACACTGAAAACCATCAAATCTCTCTTGGGAACCAAGGTACAGAGTGGGCAATGGTGGACATTCCCCCACCCTCCAGTTGATATTGCTGTCAACTAAGGGAAATCTCCGCCTGGGTGGGGGAATGTTTTCTCAGACATTCCCCTACCATTCCCCTACGTACCCGGGGGTGGGGGGTGGGGGATTCAATTGACAAGTGCATAAGTAGCACCTCGTTGTAGGTAAATAAGGATCGCTTCATAAATCAAATACACAGTAATCAGTATTTCAGTAATAGTGGAACCAATTACTGAAATAGAAAGTAAGAACCCTCTCAGGTATTTGATGTGTTACAGGGAAATGAGTCACAAGTCGCACAAAAATGAATTTTACGATATCATAATAATTGAAAAGATTGAATCAAGCAGCACATTCTAATGATAGTAAACATTAGGTATTTCTATACTTTAAGTTTGATATTTTTATTTTCGAGTTTGCAAAAGGTTGCAATATTTCTGGGTGGATAATTACTAGTAAAGTAGCTAAATATAATCTATAGGCTGACCCTAGATATCCATGGATATATTTAATACACTGTCTTGAAATTTGGTACATGTATTCATGCTACTAACAGCGCTAAGCACCCGAAAAATTAGAACATTCCAACAAACAAATCCTCTGAATAAACTACATTGAAAAATATTAATTTTGCGACTTGTGACTCATTTATCTCATTCTTTTTTTTAAAACACATCGCAATAATATGTCTGCAGTATATAGTATAAGATACTCCCTCAATAAAAAATACAACTTTTTCTTGTTGAAAGAGTTATGGCTGACAATACTAGTTTATGACACTATAATGTGCCAGGGGGACATGGCAGGAGGGGATTCCCCAGCCTTACCCAGCTTACTAATAACCATGGTTATATGTCACATGATATGTTACATGGGTCCCACGGGAATCATTAGAACTTCTCATATATTCCCCATACCAGACCGTGGGAATAGTTTTGGTTTAACCTCAATCTGCTGTCTCTGGGAGTATGATAGTATAATGAAAGGGATAATGTGGCAACTATACTCATGGTATAAATTTCTTAATTCATAAATGCCAATGATACAGTTATTGTTGCAGAGGCGTGCCCTTTTGAGGTATTTATTGGTCAGGTTTTCAGAAAATTCACGATCTACTGTTCTACACATCTATCAATTTCTGTAAATTAAGCAAACAATTGGCATTCAGCAATCATCTCAAATAACCTAAAGTTAAGAAGAAAAATAGGTTCAAAATACAGTTCAACATAACCAGACAGATTTATTGAATGAATACAATAGAGTATTTATTCAGATACACCCAATATTTATCATTGTCCACTCTAATGTTTAATGTTTTTTATTGACAGCATTTTACCATACAGATAATCTTCTCATTGTACATCATCTGGAGACTTGGCCCCTATGACAATGTTAAACAATATTAAACAATTAAACTGATTACGCTGTTATTAGACCCACAACGGAGGTTTGTAATCGATCAAAAAGTACCCCAAAGTATCTATTAAATACTTATTTATCGATTTATTTGTTATGTTCACCTTATTATTACTGTGATTTCATTCTAATTTCATAATTTGATAATTTTATTTCACATTATTTCTGAAAACGTTCGAAACATGTATACATCAGCACCTGAGAGCGCGACATCATAAACCAATCAAACTACGTTATTTGGGTCACGTGCTTCCATTGTACCATTCCAATTGTACCAAAGTATTGACCAAATTGAAGTCTAATTTAGCAGAATTCACTAAATGTGTACAGCTGCCAATTGTACATTTTCTGAAAATCTCACCCACATACTTCTTGCTCATTGAATGTTATATTACCTTTTTGAAACACTTTTACTTCATCCTAAACCAATAATTCCCAGTCATTCAGTTGGATAAATAAGGCCTAACCGCACCAAATTTACATCAATACTGCAAATCTTTGCCAGCCATACTTTGCATCAGCATCTATATAAATGACCGAATTTTGTGATGAGAACAAACATAATTGTTCACCTTATCCTCTCAGAAAATCAGAATTAAACCAATATTCCATCTCCTGTAGCTTATCAAACAGATACCAGACCCATTTGTAGCCCTTATAATGCTCCCATTTAACTTGATTGTACTACAATATGGTCCCTTCTCCCCATTTCCTAACCTCATAACTCCCCATTATACTCCCCAGTCACCCTTTATTCATTTCCACTTGAATTAATCTTCAATCTGCCGATCTCTCCTCAAAATGAATTCCTCCAATTTCAGATTTTATTTGATTTTTTTTCCTCCAGAATTTGAGCCTGCAGAAAGAGAGATATTTGGGTCAGATTTTCAGAAAATGTACAATTGGCAGCTCTACAGATTGAGGAAATTCTCTTAAATTAGGCTGAAAAATGAAGAATACCAGGTAAATCTGAGTATATTTGGTATCGCATTGATTTAAAATATCAGTTCTGTTATGTTAAACTGCATTTTGAAGCTCATTTAAGTCTTAAATGTGGGTTATTTGAGAGGATTGGTGAAGGCGAATTGTACATTTACTGAAAATCTGACCCATTTAGGAAGGCTTTGTGAGATGGAAACAGATATGCACTGTTACCTGGGTTACTTGGGTCTTGTTACTGGGTCTCGTTGAATTTATATTTTGAATCAGTGAAAGGCGACTAAAACTCATTTATCTCTAATGAAATTGAAGCCACTATGAAATAATTTTGATTTAAAAATCAAATTTTACAAATTTGCAGAGTTCATAAATCTGACACGCCGATCTGTTTCCGTCCGTTTTTTGGGGGGAACATTTCTTTATTCAGGAGTGAATAGTGGCATATGCCAGCCTATTAGTCTTGTAGTGACCAGGCTCAGACGCTGTTTTCCGCCAGATCCTGAATGTGATGGTGTTCATTCACAGATTAACATGAGCTGAATGTCTTATTGGTATGTTTACAAATCAGACAATGTTGATGAGTTAATGAGATGAGATGGTGTGATATTTAAAGAATAAATAAAAATGGTAACGTAATAAACACACATGGAGTAAAGTGATATATAGTTGACTAATATTTTATACTTAATTTTTTCGTGGACAAATATAATTTGAGGAGTGAACGATTTATATAACATATTATAATAAATCTGATAACTAGGCTAGTTACTTGCATTGTTATTGGACAGTTAGTTTGTGTGAGAGGGGGTGAAATCTAACCACAATCAAACAAGTGTGATTCTCAGATATCCAGTCTAAGTGGCTACACTATATATCAGATTTTCCATCAATTTCTGTTGGGGTTTTTTAAATGAAAACTGACAAAAATGCGTGCATCATTAATTGAATATCTCCTTTTTTCTTCATCTGGTCAATCGCTCGCTCTCCTCTCTTATTTTGTCCCCTCTCCCTGTCTCTCTCTCTCCTCATCTGCCCTCTCTCCCTCTCTTTATTCATGTCCCCTATGTCGCTCTCTCTCCTCATCTGCCCTCTCTCTTGCTCTCTCTCTCCTCTTGTCCCCTTTCTATCTTGCTCTCTCTCTCTTCCCCTGCACTCTATATCTTGCTCTCTCTCCTCTTATCCCCTCTGTCTCATTCCTCCTCTGCCTTCTCTCTCCTCTTGTCCCCTCTACCCTCGTCCTCTGCCCTCTCTTCTCCCTCCATCTCTCCCTCCTATCCCATTCTCTTGCCAGATCCAGTTTCTGTTTTCCATACCACCCATATCCCATCTCCTTCCCAGTTGTCTCCGTATCCCCAACCTTCCCACACAACATCTATTTCTACGATACGGCGCGGCACATTTGGTGAGATATTCCAGTCCTTAATGAGTAGAAGCAGGAGGTGAGATATTTGATGACAGGGGAAACGTCGGGCTCAGGTGCGCAAGCGCAAGCCTAGAAGTACTTCCTGTCACATGCAGGTGAGGCGAATCAGGAATGAGGCTAAGAGCTGTGGAGAGAGAGAGAGCCGAATGAGACCTGAATCTGATGTATTCCTGGAGAATGAGTTGTAGAATTGATATTTATCAAAGTGATTTATTCACGACATCTCTTTGTTGGAATGGTCTTACATTTTCGGAGTTTAACACATTGATGCATATAAATACATGTCGCAAATATCAAGACAGTGCTTTCAATATATTTGTGTGTTTCGAAGGTCATCTTATATAGTATATATTTAGCTACATACTTTACTAGTAATTAGTATACACGCATTCAATACCGAGGCCCCGACGGCCGCTCATTACTTGTAACGTGTTATTGGACTAGTACATTACCGGCGCGTTGTCATGGCGACGCAAGTCTGGTGGCGCAAGATTGCCGACGCAAGGTTGCCGACGCAAGGTTGCCGACGCAAGTTTGCCGGTGTGCGAGGGCTTTCTTCCTCCATCATTTCAACAGTTTCTAGTTATATTCCTCTCGTACGAAAATCAGATATGGTAAATTATGTAAATATCTTTTTAATTAAGCATGTTTTACATGCAAAACTAGGCATGTATAATAATCAACTTATAGGACGAGTTGCCGATAGGACGATCTCGGATCTCGTCCTTTATTTACGCGCCGTGCGGCAACTCGTCCTATAAGTGCTAAATATTTACCTAGGAATATTGCAAACTTAGTGTTCAAAACTAAAATTATGAAATTTAAAATATAGAAATACCTATTAGATATCCTACTGGAAGAGAAGGGAACAAACATGGAGAGGGGGAAAGAAGGGAGAGGGACGGTGGAGACAGATTGATATAAGAGAAAGAGGACAAAGGGGAGAAAGGGGAGAGAGAGGTTAGAGAGAAGAGAAAGCATGAAGGGAGTAGGATTAATCATTATAGTGAGTGATATATATGGACTATAATACATAAAGCCACACATACGAGAGAGATGGACGGTAGAGATATCGGAGAAAGAGGAGAAAGAGGAGAAAGGAGAGAAAGGGGAGAGACAGGAGACAGAGAAGAGAAAGCATGAAGGGAGCAGGATTAATCATTATAGTTAGTGATATATATGGACTATGGCATATATAACCACACATACGAGTGCACTGAACTCCTGATGTAAGAAGTGCATAGAAATGGTAGGAACGGAGACGAAGGCTTGGTGGACCATATACATGCCTACTCAAATTATATTCCCCTTACTTAGTACCGCCGAACATATGTGGGTCAGATTTTCAGAAAATGTACAATTGGCAGCTGTACCCATTTAGTGAATTCTGGTAAATTACGCTGCAATTCGGCCAACACTGGGTAAATTCGAATATATTTGGCATTGCATTGATTCTAGCAATCTGTTTGGTTAGGATGAACTGTATTTTGAACTTTGATTTCCTCTGGTATTTGGGTTATTTGAGAAGATTGGTAAAGGTGAATTGTACATCTTCTGAAAGTCTGACCCATGTATTCAATTACTACCTCCTGATTCTGGGTGCAGGTTGCTAAGCCCAAGTCCTCCTGGTATAGATTACGCTTTGTTATTGTATTGTGACCTAAATATGGTTGGTTATATACACGTGAACAGATCACTCTAGATCCAAACCCCCGGATCAGAGAAAAATGGTATGTCTGTGATTGGATGCCTACTTCGCTAATATGTTTCCTGGCTTAGGATTAGGCATTTAATGGGATTATCATGACATGTTGCTGTCTTAATGGAATTATAATGGCACTTTGCGGTTTGAGGCGAGAGGCTTTCCCTTCGTTTGACGAGCCTCTCTCAACTTTGGGCCTAGACTGAGAAAGCCTTTTGAAAATTTGGAAAATATTTTTTAACATAAACGATGATTACGATACTCACATAACGTCAGACTCTTATGCTTTTCCAAGGCACCAAACTAAGTATGAAGTCTAAATGTCTGGGGCATGGTAAGGAAAAGTCCTGTCACTCTGTTTAAGTTCCCTAACGTTCTGGTTCAATCTTCTTGAAATGATGGAAAGCAATGGCGTTCCCTGTGTTAACCAATAGGGGATTTGCATGTGCATTTCATATGTTATGGTGTATGCTGGGATGGATTCTGATGAATTCTGAAGTTCAAATATTTTGCGACATTTTTTGGGGGAATTGTAAGAATGTTTCCACCAATATCATAGCTTTTATAAATAATCTATGAAAACCAAATGCATGATGGGAAAGATGACGACGTGTGTTATGGAAACATATAAAACACATAGATATTGACATTAGACCATTGAGAACTATTCCATGTTAAACATGGCATGCTTTGTATAGATTTCATGCTGTACCATTACTCCCATAATTCCATGCGAAACAAGATTCAAAATGGCGGCTGAGCAAATCCCCTATTGGTGTTATACAGGTGTGTGCATCAGGTATTGTATTTATACACTGCCTACCATGGCGAAACAGCACCTTTTCTATAGATCTTCTCACACTCCTCGATCCTCTCTATTGGGGAGAAACAGCACCTTTTCTATAGATCTTCTCACACTGTTGGTCAGTGTTGGGTCTCTCACATTCACACTCTGTATTCACTGCAGTTTGAAAGGGAACCAGGGCAAATATTTGCCTCCCAGCTGTAAACGCACCACCACGTGTCTAACCCGGTAGTGCCCAACGCCCCCCCCCCTCCCCACACTCTCCGCCCCCCCACCCCCAATCCCCGCCTCCCCCCACCCACTCCCTCTCACGCACAGTCACCATACATGCAGTACTATTTCAAGTCAGTCCAGTATCATATCTTTCTAAGCGAGTCGAATTGACTCCTTCTTGAAAAAGGAGTCAAATTGACTCCAAAAGGAGTTATTCTGGCGACATGTGCTGGACTCCCTTTTAGATTAAAAATGACTCGTTTCATTTTCTCTGTGTAGATTAAGATAAGTTAAGAGAATTCTTCATTTACCATAAGAATGTTTCGACAAGCAGGTCAGAGGTCTTCCATAACATGTCTTTCCTGTTTTATTTCCTTTGTTATATATCTATTTCTACTTGATCTAGGCTAATAGTAAGCAGCGAACAGTTCTTGTGAACATGTGTTACATTAACTTGTAAACTGTCAAGTTCAATCGATTAACTAATGTTGTTAATCATGAACTTTGGAAATTAATTGTACATGTAGAATAATGTCGCATCATTGAAGGGCAGGTTATTCTTGATTCTGTTCCTCATAGTGTGTCATAATACGAGCTGATTTTAAATGGATTCAGCTATATATGGAACCCCTTGATTGGACGAGGTTTTAAACATTCATATTTCGTAGAAGGGGAGAGTATCGCTGTATATCGGTTCGGGCCGGGGTGGAAATATTTGCATCGATGTTGATAACATTAAAAGTTGTTGATTTTGATTTTCATTGATTACACAAGCTTTCGGGTTTAGACGCCCTTCTCCAGGTGTGAAGTAGTCACACATTCATATTTGCTCCTAGTAATAGAAAATGATTTAGAAACTATTCTATGTAGGTGAGTGAATCACCAGAAAATGTACAACTCGCCTTCACCAATTTTGTCTAATAATATGAATATCAGACAAACATGAGGTTAAAAATACAGTCTAACATGACCCAACACATTGTTTGAATAAAGGCAATACCAAATATACTCAGATATACGCAGTATTGACCATTGTTCATTGTAGTTTACCAGAATTTACTCTATGTGTAGATCTGCTGATTGTACAATAGGGGAGTTGCATAGGCGCCATTTTGAATCATGATTCGCATGGAATTATGGGACTAATGGTACAGTATAAAATCTATAGAAAACATGTCATGTTCAGCATGGAATATTAATCAGTGCTCTAATGTCAACATTAAAGTGTTATATATATGTATACGTTTCCATGACCCAAGTCTTCATCTTTCCCGTCTTGCATCTGGTTTTTTAGATCATTTACACAAGCTATGATATTGGTGACAGCATTCTTGCAATTTTCGATAAAAATGTTGCTTAATTTGTATGTCAGATTTCAACAAAATCCATCCCAGGATGCACTATATTTGACATGCGCAGTGAGACATGCAAATCTTGCCCTGGTGCAGGCCCCCTAGCGCCCCCCCCCCCCCCCCCCCAGCCCCCCCCCCCTAGGAAATCACAGGGTCTACATCTACCTCCTTCATGCCCCCACCACCCCTACCCCCCATATTCCCCGTTCTCTAAGTCTTGCTCCCTCCTCCCACCCCCTTCCTTATAACTCCCCCTACTGTCCAAATCTGGCAGCAGACAAGTCCGCACATCACTGCGCATGACAGCTGCTATCCACGTTCCCGGATGAAGAATACCCATGATCCCTTGCGCAGCTGCACCTATGTCAGATCATGTGATCGTTAGCCCATGGTTTGGCGAGATGTTCGTAGTTCAGAGGAGTGCCCCTAGGTGAAACGTTGTCAATCAACAACAGCGCCCCTTAATGGCTTGTTCTTGAACTATATCTCAAGGTCAAAATCTCAAGATCTTGTTTTCTTCTTGTCCTCTGTTGCATCTGATTATTCTTATAAGATTTTGAATGATTTTATTGCAGGAAATGACATCACATCAAGTTAGATGCTTTTCTTAGACATGCCTTATTTCGAGGGGAAAATGTATATCTTCATATAACCTACAACACTGAAATAATTATGCAAAAGTCAGATAATGAATCTAATATATACAGCTAGCGAATTTCTAATAACCTTGATAAGAGGCGTCCCAGACGCTTGATAAGTCACCATTTTCCTCTATTGTCCTACTCCACCCTTTTACACTATATATATGGGTCACATTTTTCAAAAATTGTGCAATTCAACTTCGCCAATCTTCTCAAATAACCCAAATCTCAGACAAAAATCAAGATCGAACCTTAGTTCAACATAACCAGACAGATTGATAGAATCAATGCAATGCCGAATATACTCAAATTTACCTAGTATTGACCAAATTGCAGCCACATTTAGCATAATTAACTGAATGTGTAGATATGTGACATATGATATGTAATCAAGGCAATGTCAAATATCCTCCGATCTACCTAATATTTACCATTTTACAGTCTAATTTAGCAGCATTTACTGATTGTGTAGCTGTGCCAATTGTACATTTTCTGACAATCTGACCTATACATTCAGATATTCAATCATCTTAGTGGACTTCAGATCCAACACTCTCCCGCCCGCCGTACCCGGGCGATACGGAGCGACAAGTTTTTTTCGTCTTCATTGAGACGTTGTTTGTCTACAGAGCACCGCGAACGCTACTGGTGAACAGTGGTGACGAAATTGCGTGAACTTCTGAGACGAAAAACGGTCATTTGAATCACGGAGACGAAATTTGATATGCTCCGTATTCGCGCTCCGTTTTTCGTATTGAAAGACCAACATAAGGTTTGTATTAAGGGAGACAGCAATAGAATGATCTACCTATAGCCGTGAGGGATAGCAAGGATATTAAAACATTCACTTCTTTGGTTTGTAACATGTGTAAATTTTGCAGAATTTCCCTTTTTGCCTGATCGTTATTTTAGCACGGATTCATTTTGGTATTGTAACAGTATACCGGTAAAGAAAAGAACATTATATCATGAATAACCTGTAAATGTACATCAAATGCTTGATACATACTCAGGCGATTTGTACAAGCCTATGAACTAACCCAAAATAGCCTCTTAATGCGGCGGCCAGAGATTGGCTATTTATGCGACGGAAAAAAATGGTAGAGAAATGGAACTTAGTACTGTAGTAGGTGTATTTATTAGCTTTAAAATGAAACCAGGGCGGAGAAGATCGGTTGGTTTGAAATTGTTCTGTGCCCGGTAGAGGTGAGAGGATAATTTTGAATAATGTGAGCTGTTGGAAGAGACTCCAAAAGGATATTGGTTTTGAATGTAGCGTTTGTATTTTGGTTGTTGCTTGGTGGCAAACAAGTCTATGAACTAACCAAAATAGCCTCTTGGAGCTCTTGAATAAGGCTATTAGATGGCACCTGAGCGGATATGATATGATGAGAAATGAGAGGACTGAGCACCCGTGAAAACCGGAAAAAAAGAGAAACTTATTTATAATTATAAGCAATCTAAAAGTGTGCGATATGGAGCAAAGTGGGCGGGGCAATAGGACGACTCAAACAGTAAAAGTTGGTGGGGCTTGTTTGCACCAGACACTTTCACAAAGTATAAAAGCCCAAGCAAACTCTTGCCACCTTTTAGTGTCTAGTGGAAAGCCAAGCAGGCAACATGTATTATTAACGTTATTACCCATTATTACATGGACTTAATAATTGCTTATAAAAATCTTTTTAAATAATTCACCTTGTAACAATTGTGGCGATTTCTGAACACACAATAATCTTTCTTTAAGTTTCACCTTAGCTTTCAAACGTGTGAAAATGATGCCACACCCCCATAAGTATGGGTGAGCGAAAAGGGGCATTAACAAGTGTTAAAACTTAAATGTGTGACATTGCTGCTATATTAAGTTTATTCACAGAAGCCAATGTCGGCACACAGAAATAGTACTGTGTCCAGAGAAGCGTGCATACCTAGACAGTCCTGCAAACTATAGAAATAGATTGCAGATGCAATATAAAATTCTCATACGTTACATTGGCTGGACGAATCGTGGCCGTGCGAAAACCATTTTCGCCGAAAATAAACCAAAGCTTTAACCACTAGGCTATAGGGGAATATAGTAGGGTACATGCATATAAACAATTACATTGATTCATCACAATTAAACTAATTTAAAGGTTTACTTAAGTCCCCCATTGTCCTCATGAGGATTGAAGAGAATGGGGGAAATACACTATCTTTGAAAGTCCCTCTGTTTGACTTAATAACTCAAACTAATCATAAAAATATATCTTGCAACTGCATTCTATTTCTATAATAAGCAAATGCAGGACTAGTTTTGCACGCTTCCTGGACTCCTATAGTTCAGTCCAAAAAGTGATTGTTTTGCACTGTACACCCTGAGCTAGTATATAAATACCTTGGTCATGTTGTTGTCCGCTCAGTTTGTTTGACGTGTGGGTGGGTGGGGTGGGGGGGGGGGGGATTCAAAGCAGGGAGGAGGGTGTATTCCATAGCCTGTAATTGGGACAGGAGCTTTTGGACGATACATTTCGCTATTGCAGGAATACACATACCTGTAATCTAGAGCGGATATTTTGACAAAAAGTTATTCAAAAGTTGGTTAGAACCGGTCCTATGTTGGCGGCCATCATCAATTTCCTAGCTGTTACTTTGTCATTTAATATTGCTGGCATAATTAATGGGTATCTCATCTCAAATTTACACAATGTTATTTGACTTCTGGCTTAATATAGGCGAAATAAGGCAAAATATAGGCAAAAATGGGGGTTTCTGAATCATAGGTGTAGGAATCGAAATATTTACCACTGCCTTCCCAAACTTTGTCTGTATAATGCTGATATTCCCTTCTATATGTACACCAACAATTGTAGAGATTCGACGAATTTTATTTTCTCTAAAAGATTTGCCTCCTGAAATCAAATGCTGCCCTTGGGAGAATTACTCATATATGTTCGAAAAAATGGGAATAGCCCATTACCCTTAGCCCTTACTATTCTGCCACTTGTACTCACCAGGTAGCGGTACTGTTTTCACCAGGTGGCCAACTGGTAATGTTGGTGCATTTACAAATTCTTTTACAATAAAAGTGCCGCTAATACCCTTGTATGGCATTTATGCCTGTATAGATATAACGCATCATGTACATAGAAATGTTATAAGTGATATACATCTATAGTTTATATCTGTTATATACATGTTTGATATTGAAAAATGCTGTGATCGAAATACCCTAATGACTGTACATATAGATTGCCCCTAGTGGCTTGGGTAAGGCACATGCAACAAACCACTGGGACATCAAATGGAAGGCTCTATGCTTCAGGCTCACATGGAGTATGGTAGAATTGATGAAAATGAAATGATGCACACAGAGATTGGGCAACATATGGACTACCCTAAGCTCTCTTTGAAATGTTGAGGGAATAATGATACCCCTTCAAACATTTCTGTGAGAAAAATTATACTGCCACTATTGGAAACTTTTTTTTCTTATAATATTAGACTGTTTACTATCATTGGAATCGGCTTGATCTCATCTATACAAATATAATGGTATCTCAAAATCTGCGCGAACCGCGGGTACGAAAAACGCTGCGCGAATCGCGGGTACGAAAAACGCTGCGCGAATACGCTGTGACGAAAAAAATCGTATCAAAAGTGGGTACAAGAAATTCGTATCCATTTTCGTATTGCGCGGATACGGCGGGCGGGAGAGTGAAGTATAGGTATAAAAACCTTTGCATAATTATATAGAAAAGAGAAATTATATATATATATAGTACAGCAAAAAGTAAATGTTATGAAAGCTAACAAGTAGTTCTATATTCTAAGTTTGATGTCTTTTTAATTTCTTTCTTAAATTTGCCATATATCTGGGTGGGCTATCACTAGTAAAGTTGCTAAATATACTCTACATGATGACCTTAGAAATGCAAAGACATATTTAATACACAGTCTTGAAATTTAGTAAAATACATTTATACGACGTCAGATGGTATATTCCCCAAAAATAAGAACATTCCTATAAAGAAATCCTGTGAATAAAACTCATTAGAAAATATCAATTTTGCGACATGTGACTCATTTTCCTGCAACACATCACAAATGGTGCTGTTAGAAAAGTCTGGGTCCAGGCGTGCACTGAAACAATGATGTGCAACTCGATACTGCTGTCTGTGTACTCTGACTTGTCATGAATTTAAGCTTTCATTATGAAAGCCTTTTATTGTATGGGTCAGATTTTTAGATAATGTACAATTGGCAGCCCTACATATTAAGTATTTAGCCCTACATATTTATAAAAAATTATACATTTTAGCTATATCTGAGTAGATTTGGTATCGCATTGATTTAAAGTATCAGTTCTGTTGTGTTAAACAGCATTTTGAAGCTCATTTCTATCTTAAATGCGGGTTATTTGAGAGGATTGGTGAAGGCGAATTGTACATTTTCTGGAGATTTGACCCGTATAATCTTGTCAGAATTTAATTGGGCACTTCTTACACTGTCGGTCTTGCAGTGGATGTCAGCAAATATAGGCAGAAAGTACCAAAGTATAGAGTTTCAGATATGGATGAGCTTCGTTTGCTACCTGATGCTATACAACAGCACATCAATATGTGATGTGTTTCAGGAAAATATGTCATAAGTCGCAAATCTGATATTTTTCAAAGTGTTTTTTCCACAAGATAACATTTTTGGAATGTTCTAATTTTTGGAGGGTTTATCTCTTACAGTAATATCAATCGATGTATTAAATTTCAGGACAATCTATGTAATGTATCCTATTGTTTTAAAGGTCCTCATACTGTTTATTGACCCCCAGAAATATTGGAAACATTTTTTTTCGAAAACGAAAATATCAAACTTAAAATCTAGAAATACTTATTGGATTATTAGACTGTTTACTATCATTGGAATCAGCTTGATCTCATCTTCTCAAATATAATGGTACCTCAAATCTATTTTTTGCGACTTATGACTCATTTTCCTGAAACACATCAATATGAGGCCCATCATTACAAGCCTATATTATATATTATGTGATATATGTGTTACAAGTCGGGAAAAAAGGATTTTGACTTACCATAATATTTGACAAGATGAGATCAAGCAGATTCTAATAGCAGCAAACATTGAGTCCAATTATATGTATTTCTACATTTTTATTTTTGAAAAAACTTTGTCATAATGTTTCTGGGTGGATTATTACTGGTGAAGTGGCGAAATATACTTTATAGGGTGACCTTAGATATATTTAATACACTGTCTTGAAATTTGCTACATGTAGTCGTGCTATAAACACTGCTAAGCACTCGAAAATTGTGACCCATTTGCCCCTCATTTTCCATCCTCATATAATGGGTGTGAAATATCAAAATTAGAAGATCGTAAGATTTACTGAATGTGTAGATCTGTTAATTGTACACTTTCTTAAAATCTGACCCATATAATAGAATTCTTCAGCAAACAGAGTCAGACATGACAAATCAATAATTGCTTCGACTACACGAACATCTCATGTTATAAAGTTGACAAGTGGAAAGTCGTTGACTCTTTGGACATGTTATTTTCGGGAGAGAGTTTGATTTCGAAGATATATTTAGAAGTTGATGTCAACTAAATTTAAGTCAAATTTCAAGGATAATTTGACAGGGAAGGTGACAACTAATGTCAGACATCAACTTTGGTATTTCAATTTGTCGGCCCAATGGCGGGGAAACTGGTATTTATAGTAACTAAAAGTGCCAACCATCAAGACTAGTAAACGCTGAATTCTCAGCTATCAAATTTACTGGGTCAGATCGTCAGAAAATGTACAATCGTCAGATCTACACATAAAGTAAATTCTGCCAAATAAGGCTGAACAAATGGTCAATACTAAGTATATCAGAGTATATTTGGTATTGGGTAGATTCAATTCAATCTGTTCGGTTATATTGAACTGTATTTTTAACCTCATTTCTGGCTTAAATTTGGGTCATTTGAGAGGATTGGTGAAGGCAAATTGAACATTTTCTGAAGATTTCACCCCACTCATTGTAAGACCAGTTGGTCTGAAATTATCAATATTTTGTTGAGGTTATTGTATAAAAGCATTTGAAATCAGACTTTGGATGGCCAGCAACGAATACATTTAAATATATAATTTAATGAAGCCTTCCAGGGGAAGCAACCGGGGGAAATTGTCCGAAATGGTGTTCAAATGACTTTCACATGCGTAGGAAGGGAACCTGAGCGCTATGTGAGTGTTATTCTGGTCAACAGGCCAAAGCTGGAACTACTTATATACATCTCTTCAAAAATAGCTCTCATAAAATATGCAGACCGCTATATATAGACATAGGTATAGAGCAAAACTTTTATGAGCCTTGGCAACCTTTTAGCTCCAGTCATCTATTTCTGTACAGTATTATGTTTTTATATAGGCAAAGCTTAGACATATATATGTGATGTGTTTCAGGAATGTGAGACACAAGTCGCAAAATTGATATTTTTGAAAGTGTTTTTTTTTCACAATATCTCTTTATTGAAATGTGCTGAATTTTAGGGGGTTTGGCACTTATAGTCATATAAATCCATTTACCAAATTTCAGGACATGGTGTTAAATATATCCTTGCGTTTTGAAGGCCTTTGTATGGAATATATTTAGTTACTTTACTGGTAACTTTACCCATACAGAAACATATCAAACATAAAATATAGAAATACATATTAGATTTCCTAATGTTTACTCTCATTGAAATCGGCTTGATCTCCTCTTTCTAAATATGATCATATCTCAAAATCTATATTTTGCGACTTGTGACACATTTTCCTAAATCGGATCACATGTGTGATGTGTTATAGAAAATGCATTACAAGTCACAGAATTGCTATTTTTCAAAGTGATTTATTCACAGGATCTCGCGGGTGGAATGGTTTCATCTTTGGAATCTCTAGTGCTATTAGTAACATAATATGTACCAACTTTGGAGATTGTGTATTGAATTTATTTATACATATATGAGGTTACCCTAAGGAGTATGATTGACCAAATGTACCTACTTCAATATAGTGAGTGGCTATTGGGAAATATGACTTAAGTTTTTCTCATGCATACACAAATATAAAAGTACTTAAAATATTACAAATATAGATGTCTTATTGTTTACCATCATTGGAATTGGCCTGATCTCATGGTTTTAAATATGATAATATCTCAAAATCAATTCTTGAACCACATCACATAATATATATTTCTTAATTCCGAATTTGTATACAGCCAATCTTCTGTAAAATGACGGTATAACATAAACAGACATGTACAGTGTACAAAGAATGTTATGATCAATGGATTATTGAACATACACGAGACAAAATGATTTCTTTTTTTTTAATAAATTTTATTGGACAAAGTTTCATAACTTGATAATTCTCATTTGCCAATTGAAAACAAAACATGTGTATCAAAATTATATTTTCTTGCTGTTCATCTCTACTATATCTACTACGATATAACATATAACATTCGGATTTTAAACTTACTGATTTAATTATTCAACCTTTAACCTGTTCATTTATTTAATTATTACATATATGATCTTCTGGTATACATGATCTTATATATCACCGAATCGTTTCAGTTCAAAAAAACTCAGCTCAATATATTACATATTATTTCTTGCTGTATATTTCATCATCTAATTAATGATTGAGAGTGAATTTCATTTATGTGTTTAGAGTATCTTGGGATGGTATCAATTAAGGTCAAAGGTCAAGGTCAATCCCTTTCCCTGTGAGTTTGCTAGGCCTGCCTTGTATACAGCGGATACATTTCATACTAATGCAAATAATATAATTAAAATATAAAAATCTTAATACCTTGATTAATTTCAGAGCAATTTTTATTGAGATATTCGTAAAGCCATCGATACTAGGGCTTTACCTGACATACATTAACATTACTCAGTCTAGGCCCAAACTCTCAGATCAGATAAGAATAATAAGTCAGTCATTGGATGCCTACTTCGCTAGTAGGTTCCTGCCTAGGACAAGGTGTTTTAATGGTATTATAGTGACATGTTGCGGTCTTAATGAAATTATATTGGTGTTTTGAGGTAGGAGGCTTTTCGGGGCTCCGTTTGAAGGGACTCATCTCACCTTTGGGCCTAGACTGCAATCGTAAGAAGGGAAAATTCAGACGTGATCTAGGGTGTGAATAACCAAAGGGTGAGATTTTCAGAAAATGTACAATCGGCAGATCAACACATTTAGTAAATTCTGCTAAACTAGACTGTAAAATGGTCAATACTAGGTATATCTGAGGATATGTGACATTGCTTTGATTCAAACAATCTGTATGGTTATGTTGAACTGAACTATGAACCTAATTTTCGTCTTTAAATTGGTATACTTGAGAGAATTGGTGAAAGTGAATTTTACATTTTCTTAAAATCTGGCCCTCAAGCTGGCACTTCCCAGTAACAGTAACAAACGGCAGGAAATGGAAATTGTCTCAGGTGTTGAAAAGACCTTCATTCCACAGTTACTCGGAATTTCAGATGTTTTTGAATCGAGTGTCATCTTTTGTTACAATCTATTATCCATAGTCTTCCTTTTTCGGTCAAATTCTATTAAATACAATTAATCTTTACATGCGTCTGTTATCCTGCACCTGGACCAATGTCAAGGCCATTATCATGCCCCATAATGCTTCTCGGCATGCCACTTCCGCCCGCCATATCACAATGACATGCACAAAACATTTTTTTCACAGACTTGGCGTGGAGCCAAATCTTTCCTCTTGCTTCAACTGAAAGAGAAAACAGAAAAAGGGCCCTGGTAAAACAAATCATTCTAAAGATGGGTTCTCCTCCTTCTCCTCCTGCTGTTTCTATTGAGTAGAAAAACCAGAGATTTGCCAGCAAGCACGGTGCCAAAAAATGTCGTCTGACAATAAATGACGTCATAATTACAGTGTGGCGCGAAGAGAGGGAGATTCTTTCATTCCAATAACGGCAGCTGAATGAACAATTCCCATTGGCTGGTGAGGATCACGTGGCTGGCTCTATCAGCAGCGGTTGCTATGGTTTCAAAAGACTTGACAATCAAAGAAACTCTTTCTTTTGGCGCAGAACATAAAAGATCTTCTATTTCAGTCGGAACAACCTTGATCTAGAGTATAAGAAAACTGCTGAAATAACTTTTAAAAAACCACGATGCTGCTAGCCCCTTTAAGGATTATCCCTTGTAAATAGATTTTCCTTTTTGAGATTGGTTTTTGACAGGGCAAGGAGCATACTTTGAAACAATATAATATCGCTAGGACATCTCTCAGGTGTTCAAGTACAGTTAGGAAAGGTTCGGCTTAATATTGATAGAAGCAAAATGTGTAGCAATTTTATCTAGATTGCTTACTCATGTTGCTTATTATATTAGTGGTTTTCGGTTCAGCACAACAAGTTATTCTGGACACAAATCATTCAGGTCTTTTATAAGCACATATGTATTATATAGATATAATTATTTATACCACGATCGGGGGTTGTACACGCTGCAAATGAGTGAATACCTGCTATTGTGTTTTGGTGAATGGACCCACGCGTGAAAATATTACCCTTTTTTAGCCTAAGTGTAAGAAGCATCCTCATTGGTTGACGTTTCGCTCGCTCATGACGTCACGCCCATTCGTGACGTCATATGCCACCGTGCCGCCGTTGATCAGCCAATCAGTTATACGCTTGTTTAGTGATTTGGCATAAACCAAATCAATATGGTGGAACATTGGAAAGAAGCGAGGTAAATAAATAGTTTGTTTATTCATTTATTTTACAACATGAGATTGTGGTATAAAAATAGGATGTAACTCGGTTAGTTTCTGACTTACTGTACACGATGGCCACAACATATCTAGAGTGAGTTATGCATATTAATTTTCTCTAGTGAGTTACATGTGGTGGCCATGTCAACCAATGCGTTTTATCAGGTCTAAGGCCCGTAATTTGACTTTAAATCTCAACAATGTTTTCTATTGATATCATTAAACGGATATGTAATAAATCTGGTAACTAACTCGTTGGTTTCAGCCACTTAGAATATTGCACTCGAACAACTATTATGCTTGATTGAAGAGTCGTTCCTCTCCGTCACGTCCAATATTCTCTAATTCGGAGTTCTAACGATGAGTGCAACGTTAATGTTGCAAATACGATTGAGTGTCGACATAACCATCCATGCATGATATGATAATAATAATAGTATCAATGAATTATTTCATTTTGGCAAGTAGACCTGTACATTTAGACGCTGAACAAGACAAAATATAAGTAATATGCTTCATATTACAGATCTGTTCTTCCAGCATATATGCCTCTAAGCTCGGAGCTTTCTATCGATTTCTAGGGGCTTTCTATCGATTTCTAGGGTGGTTTTTTTTATCGATTTCTAGGGGTTTTCTATCGATTTCTAGGGGTTTTCTATCGATTGCTAGGGGTTTTCCTCACTAGACGTAAATCCCCATCAGAACCCCACAATAAAGACTCCCCAAGCGGGCCTCTATGAGGAGAGAGCTGCTGATAAACATGTTGGAGAGGTTATGTAAGAGGAGAATACCAATGTCCTCATAGGGAGGCGTTTGTGTAGGGTGACATTGACCCTGGGTGGAGTGACAGCTGACCTATAACCATAATGAGTGCAGTCTCGTTAGGCTAACGGACCTAACGCTTCTTGACCAACTGCCCACGCTGCATGGAGATCTAGTACCCACGTGCTTCCAGCATGGGTGAGTCAGTGAGATTGATTGCTTTACGCCCTTATCAACACATTTAAGAGTGTTTTACCAAGGGCGGGAGAGCTGAGAGTGAGTCAGTTTATGATCATACCCAGGAAAAAGGGATAGATAAGAAGGGAGAGAGAGACAGAGAAAAGAGACAGCAAGGCACTTTACGGTCATACCCAGGACCACTTCAAGCATGGGCATTACATGGGTCAGATTCTCAGAAAATAAACAATCTACAGTTCTACACAAATCTCAAATTCTGCTAAATTAGAGTGAACAATGATAGATACTAGGTATATATGAGTGTATTCTTTATTGTATTCATTCAATAAATCTGTCTGGTTATGTTGAACTGTATTTTGAACGTAATTTTCGTCTGAAATTTGGGTCATTTGAGAGGATTGGGGAAGGTGAATTGTACATTTTTGGAAAATCTGACCCACATATGATGTCTTACAGGAAAATGAGTCATAAGTTGCAACATTGATCTTTTGTAATGTGTTATTTCCTAAGATTTCTTCATGGGATTATTCTCGTCTTGGAGGTAAATACCGGTTATATTAACGTCGTATAAAGTTATTGACCAAATTTCAAGACTATGCATTAAATATGTCCAAGCATTTCTAAGCTTATCCTATAGAGGATATTAGTGAAAACATTCTTGCAATCTTCAATAGAAATTATTGCTAAATATTTGTATGTGAGATTTCATCAGAATCCATACCAGGATGCACTGTAACATACATGCGCAGTGGCACATGCGAATCCGAATACTTTCCAAGTCTGGACGGGGCCTAGGTAATGGTACAAGAGGGGTACTAGTAGGGCCCTGGCATGGGATATGAAGTCTCCCTCCTCATTTTACCCTTACCTCACGCACCCTCATTAGGGGAGGGAAGGGGTAACTACCCTTATTATGTGACCTGTGTCACAGGGGTCATATGTGTGGGGTGACATTGGATGACCTCCACATGGCTGGAGTACGCAAGGCATACATTATCGCCTTTTAGGATATGTTTGGGCCTTTTTGGACCTTTTTTAAATTCATTTTTATCCAGGCATGAGCTTATATTAATATAAAACTATGGTAATAATTTAAGTTTCATATAGCTGCCCCTCAGGTCACCTTTGCGGTGGTCTTTCCCTGAGCTCTGAGCTGGTGAGGAGGTCAAATTAAATATGTATTTGTTCGATTTTATCTAATACTAGTCACTAATAGTTTTAGTTTGTTTGTTTATCTTTTATTTCAGCTGACAATTTACATTGCTATTCTCAGCTTATAATTATAAGTTACATGGAAAATAATAGAAACTACGAGAGTTATATTAGATCAAATAATAACATCAATATTAGATTACTATCCCATCGGGCTAATATTTGAGATAATATTAACCTATAAAATATTTTTGCTATTTATCAGTGAGAATAAAAGATGATACAATGATACCTAGTGGTGACATACAAGATGTGAAACCGCCGTGCATCTTACACATATTCCACTTAGTGACATACTAATCTGGTAATTTTTGACGACCTGTGATTGGTTGGAGGTAGAGAAGCAATAGTGACACTATGGACTATTTATAACAAAATACGACGGGACCACTTCTATCATGTTAAATGAATGTCACAGTGAAAGTTTCTTTTCCATACAGTGGGTGAAATTGCCAGAAAATGTACAATTCATCTTTACCATACCTCTCAAATTACCCAAATATAAGACAAGAATCAGGTTCAAAATTCAGTTCAACATAATCAAACAGATTGTTTGAATCAAGGCAATATCAAATATACTCAGATATACCTAGTATTGACCATTCTAAGTCTTATTTAGCAGAATTTTCTAAAAGTGCATATCCGCAGATTGTGCATTTTCTGACGAACTCACCCATACATAGACGTGCAAAAGAAGAGATTGTTTTGTCAATAGTGTGTGTGCTAATTTGAGAGGAAGCAAATCAGAGACATCATTGAGGTGTGCTACCCTCATGACAATTTTGGTAAGTCTCAACTAATGAAAAAGTCAATTGACTGCTAATTGCCGATATGTATGTCAATACGCCATATTTGTCGCTTTGTACAATTGTACAGGTCATTGCATCACGTGTATTTCATTTTAACGTCATTTCATGAAATGATGCGATAACTTTCATTTCACATATTTATCCCACATTGCACTGTATTTTAAATTACTTCTCTGTATATTTTGCAGGTATGTACGCGTTTAAGACACAAGTACACCAGTAAGTACAACTAGGTAATATGGCAAAGGGCTAGACAGAAGAACAAAAGCATTGTTCACAGACCTGAGGTTTAAGAGGAAAGACAACCTAACACCTATATTGACTTCAACACAAGCTATAGTTCCGTCTGCACCTTTCTTGGCTCTAAAGGCTGACAGGTGCAGTTCTCCTATTACCCTGGACTTTCCAATTTACTTTGTAATTTACCTTGCGCACCAAGCTACACCATAGTTGTAGAGTCTGGCTGGGGATGTGGCGTAAGGTGTACAAACTGTTTGGGGAGTGGGGGGAGGAGGGGGAGGAGGGGGAGGAGGGGGAGGAGGAGGAGGAGGGGGAGGAGCGAAGGTTCTCTCACATTTGTGATGTGTTTCAGGAAAATGAGTCACAGGTCGCAAAAATGATGTTCTCCAAAGTGATTTATTCACAAGATCTCTTTATTGGAATGTTCTACTCTTTAGGGGCTCTAGCGAATATCAAACATATCGTTGCTTTTCAAAAGTCATCCTATGGATCCTATCATAAAGTCATCCTATGGATTACATTTAGTTGCTTTACTGGTCATTTTCCACCCAGAAATATCGCAAACTTTGTTTCAAACATACAAATATCCAACATAAAATATTGAAACACGTCTTCGATGTCTTTGATTTTTACCATCATTGGACTCGGCTTAATCTCATCTTTTCAAATAATGGTGATATCTCAAAATCCATTTTCTACGACTCTCAGAGTTCTCTAAGACTAGTCTAAGAATATAATCGTATTTAGTGCAATGCAACTTTTGCTAAGAGGGAGTCTCGAGGCCTCTTAGAGTGGTTTAATACAGAATCGTATATAGCGCAATGCACCTATAGTTAAAGGTCTCTGTATCGGGCTCTGACTGATACATTCTCAGCAAATGCAATGATGGCTTCAACATAGACATATTGACATTTAAATGTCATAAACAATTCAAAGGAAGGAGAGAAAATTACTAAATGACTTTTGCTTTCAGTGCTCACCATTGTCAACAGGTGTAGCACTATAGTACAACATGCCACAAAGTTGACTAAAATATGTACCACCGAATTTGTATAATTCTCAATGTGTATTATACAAAAAAGTGTTAATTGCCTTAAGGCTGCACCACTAGGCGAAATTTCTCACTTAAAAAGGTACTGTACTGTACAGATTGTGTATCTATTACCACGTTTATACATCTTGTGTGATCTTGTGCAGATCCTCCGTAGTCACTATAATACTTTCTTATATTTGTCTTCTTTATTAAGGGTAACAGCTG
Organism: Sthenelais limicola; assembly: GCA_942159475.1. Lineage (NCBI taxonomy): Eukaryota > Metazoa > Annelida > Polychaeta > Phyllodocida > Sigalionidae > Sthenelais > Sthenelais limicola. The sequence goes on along the minus strand of OW804097.1, from coordinate 31,667,116 downwards.
GAAGACATGGAATATAATTCCCTGAGCTTGTCGAGCTTTTCATCACATTCTGTATAGTAGTGATGAATAAACAATTTTCAATATTCAAAGCTAAGTGGAAATGTGAATAATAAAGCCCAACCATGAATGTGGTTAAGGTAAAAGTAATAATTGGGTGAAATCGACAAAAAATGTATAGGCCCCTAATTCATCTTCACAAATCCTCTCAGATAATCCAATTTTAAGACAAAAGTCAGATTCAAAATTCAGTTCAACATAATCAAATAGATTGTTTGAATCAAGGCAATGTCGAATATCCTCAGATATACCTAGTATTGACCATTATACAGTCTAATTTAGCAGAATTTACTAAATGCGTAGATCTGCCGGTTAGATTAATAAAACATGAAATTAGAGAGGCAACCCAAAAACTGGAATAATACCATTTTGTTGATTAAACTGGGCTGAGGTGTTAGTTATCAATTGCCAACGTTTAGAATTCCCATTAGCCCTTTATCTGGGAAAATTAAAAACTCTTAAAAAAGGAATGAAACATGATGAAGAAGATGGTTTTACACTTGTGATGTGTTCCAGGGAATGAGTCACATGTCGCAAAACTGATAATTTTTAAGTATTTTATTCACAAGAACACTTGCTTAGAATCTTTCATTTGTGTAGTTCTTGGAGCTGGTAGTAGCATGATCACAGGGATCTATAGTTTATGGCAGGTTAATTATAGATCGGGGATTTCTCTCTGATGTCGAGGTGTGGAAGAAGGCATATTCCATTAGTTCCTCTTAATCAGTTCACATCCCCATAAAAACAGCTGGGCTCGCCTCCCTCGACCCAATTTGGGGGGAAGTTCCTCCTGTTTTAGATTTAATCCTCTCCCCTCTAAGCCAGGTCATGATAGCACATATCAAGTAGGCGACGTTTAATGGCACTTAAAATCATAAAATGACGCCTAAATGACCAATGGATATATGGCCTTCCCTCCCCTTCCATCTACCCCTTCCCACTTCCCTCTAAAGGAAAGGAGCGCTAAACTATAATTTCAAGACTGTATAGTATTCGATATAACCATGCACTTCGAAGGTAATCTTATAGAGTATATTCATTTTAATTTTAAGGAAATCTTGTTGAGTACATTTTCATGTTAACATAATCTCATGATGCTCAATTGAAAAAGCAATTTAACAAACAATAGCAAGAATATTGTTACAGTTACTTTAGTACTAATTGTCCACCCAGATATATTACAAACATAAACATTATAGAAATAAAGAAATACTTAATAAATGACCTAATGTTTATCATCATTGGAATCGGCTTGATCTCATCTTTTCAAATATGATGATGTCCAAATTAAAATAAAATGTCGTAAATCCATTTCTTGCGACTTGTAACTCATTTTCCTGGAATTTCCTCATTTTTCTAAGGAAAAGATGTAGAAATAGGTCATATTGTCTGAAAATGTACAACACAGCTTCCAAAATCCTCTCAAATAATCCAGATCTAAAAGAAAAATTACGTTCAAAATGAAGTTTGAAACTAAGAAAGATAAACTTTTAATCAACACAATGCCAAAGACACTTAGATAAATGCATAGCATTTGAAATATTTACCTCTAATTTGCAAGAAGCTACAAAGTTTGTAGACCGGACGATTGTACATTTTCTAAAAATCTGGCACAAGTAGGAGATGAAAACAAAGAAGCAAAATGAAGATGTAACCTTTCTGTGACTCTGTTCTCACCCGATACATATTCATAAGATAAAACTCTAAAGGAGTGTAAGGACCTTATAGGCTAATGTCCTTTTAAGTGAGTTTTATTTCCTAGTCATTCAATACACGCGTGTCAGTGCTTTTACAGAGAAGTGAAAGTTGAATGATACTTATTAACACTATCTGGGTGAAGTCGCCAGAAAATGTACAATTGGCCTTCACCAATCCTCTCAAATAATCCATATTTAATACAAAAATAAGGTTCAAAATTCAGTTCAACATAACCAAACAGACTGTTTGAATCAAGGCAATATAAGATATCTCTGATATAACTAGCATTGGCCATTTATCAGTTTAATTTAGCAGAATTTGCTAAATGTGTACATCTGCCAATTGTACATTTTTCTGAGGATCTGACCCATCTGCGCTTGGCGAGCACTTTCCATTGTTGAGATAAAACATTATAAGAAACTTCTGCACATTACACCTCCCGCAGCTATATACGTTCTTTATATGAATACTAATACGCATTGCCTTGAGCATATATTCAAATATATTCAAAGATCCACATGGACACCCCAAAGGTCTCCTCAAACACTTCACAGCTAAAGCATTACATTCTGTATCCATGACCTTTCCACCACATGGGTCAGATTGTCTGAAAATGTACAATTGGCAGCTCTACACCTTTAGTAAAATATGCTAAATTAGGCGGATACAAGATAAATACCAGGCATATCTGAGTATATTTTGTACTATGTTGTTTTGAAATATCTGCTATGCTATGTTAAACTGTATTTTGAAGCTCATTTCTGCCTTAAATTTGGGTTATTTGAGAGGATTGGTGAAGGTGAATTGTACATTTTCTGACCATCTGACCCAAATGGCTCAGCAATGCTGGAAGGCCTTTCTTGCAGTCTTACTTACATACGGGACAGGCGGGGAATATTCACTAACTTATGCCTCCAAGGCTTACACACTTGAATAGGGAATGTACGTAGTCCACGGCAGCCATCTTTTCTCTTAGTCGCGCTACTGTAGCAGTTTCATGACGTCATGTGGACATGTCGGATAAAACTCAGGCCCAGGCTTGCAGTTTTTTCGTTTTATTATTTTTAAAAAGTTTTTATTCAGCATATCCTGCCATCGAGGCTCTTACAATTCTAATCAACAAGTATGCAGTGTACCTTATCTCATGCATTTTGTTGTCCAGGATGGTAATTGTCCAGGGGGTAAAAGTTGGGGGGAATATGTCCGGCGGGTAGCTGTCCTGACACCCATTAGCATATATATATGCTCTGTTCTTAACAATATAGCAGCCGCCTAACAACTATTAACAAAGTGTGGGTTTTCCCCTTTTTATCTATGTTGATACATAGATCTAGCTCTTTTATCAGGTTATACCAGGGGCTCGTTTGATTTTTTCCGTGGCCTTTTACGATGTTATTGTACTCTAACACTCTCATATTTATATTTACTTCATTCAGAAATGCGCTGAAAATTACTTCATTCTTATGGAAGATTCTCTGTTCTCACTTCTTTGTTATCATTGTAAGAAATCTGAAGAATTCTGAAGACCATATATATATATATCAAGAAGACTAATAGTTTTATATCAACAATAATAATTAAACCTTTAATGTGGCTATGTAAAGAATTTATCACCGCAACAGTGAGTCTATGGAGATTCTCTACTTCCCGTCCATATGTCAGTACAACTAGGCAACAAATATACTGTAATTTGCTCACAGCGGACATGACACTTACACACGCTATTAAGAGCATATATTAAATCTTCCTCTGAATTTTCTTAATACAGAATTAACTCATTTTATATGACAACACTTGTCAATTGTCAGTGTCAATTATTACTCTTGGCACAATGGATCTCTTCTTCTTCCTCTTCTTCTTCCTCTTCTTCTTCCTCTTCTTCTTCTTCTTCTTCTTCTTCTTCTTGTTCTTGTTCTTCCTCTTCTTCTTCCTCTTCCTCTTCTTCTTCCTCTTCTTCTTCCTCTTCTTCTTTCGCTTCCTCTTCTTCTTCCTCATCTTCTTCCGCTTCCTCTTCTTCTTCCTCTTCTTCTTCCTCTACTTCTGCCTTTTCTTCTGCCTCTTCTTCTTCCTCTTCTTCTTCCTCTTCTTCCTCTTGTTTTTCTTCAAGAAAGGTACTTCCTCATATGTAGGCAGGCTAGCATATATAGCTGCCTCATTTTCCACATAAGCTTATAGGTGATGTGTTTTAGGAAAATGAGTCATAATCCATTTGAATCATTATATGTTTGCCGCATCACAATAGCACCGTTAGGATAACGCTGAACACTATCACTTCAGCAGTGCAATAGGTGGGTAAGAGGGAATAGTAGAGGGGGACTGGTATAGATACAATGAACATAAGAGAGAGGGAGAGAGGGAAACCCAGAGGTACGGACAGAAAGACATATATACTGAGACAGAGAGTATGACAGACAGAGAAGGACAGAGAGGTAGACTAAGGGAGAGACAGGGAGGGATATGTTAACCTCGTCAATTGTGCATAGCTTGGACCATACCACCTTAAGGCATGAAGCACTACACTGAATCAAAAGGAGGAACGAAGAGAAGAAAAAAAGGAGGTGTAGTCTTTCTGCTAGTTCTCCTGTGTATGCCCGGAGGTGTGCTTTACGTTCTGACAATGGAGTAAGCTACAGGAGGAGCAGCAGGAGGTGTACCAGGCGCTCCAGGGCATGGAGAGGAGGAGGAGATCTATGATGAAGATATAACTGGTGGGAGATGGAGAGATGGGAAGAGCGGTGGGTGGATGAAAAGGTGTGTTAAGTGTTGGACATTTAAGGGTACATTTACCATGTTAAATAACACAAGCATTTAAGGGTATCTTTACCATGTCAAATAACACAGGTATTTAGCGCTACATTTACCATGTTAAATAACACAGACAATTAAGCCTACATGTGAAATAACACAGGCATTTAGCGCTACATTTACCATGTCAATAACACAGGCATTTAAGGCTACATTTACCATGTCAAATAACACAGACATTTAAGGCTATATCTATCATGTCAAATAACATAGGCACCAGAGGACCGGACTCGAACCCTCGCCCTCCCATATTCATCCACCACTGTGTGGACACCTACTTGTACGTGATGAGGTAACGTGGGATTCAGAGGTTTTAGTTCATAAACGTTTTCTAGGTTTAAACACCTATTTCATTTATATGGGTTGCTTATGTATGTGTTTGTAGAGGCATATAACTCAAAGGAATACTATAATAGCTTTAGCTTCAGGCTGTGTGGAAGTAACAAGAGTGGAAATGCATTTTTAGGGAAGATGCCTGTAACGTGTTTGTGTGTTACAGTACTTATTCAGTCACTTTGCACTCATCATCATCTTGGCTTTACCTCATCATTATCAGATTTGAAAACTTGTTTTATCATAAAAAAACATTATCATGATGGCAATAATGATGAGATCTTTATGATCTAATATTGACTATGATCTCTGATGATTATTATCATACATGTTAAATGTCACATGTGTATAAATACTAAAACACACATGTAAACAATGTCCCCCTTTAATTACATTCGCCATATGTGGTGAGGTAAAGAGGTTTTCTTGATTGGTGTCGCCACAGTGTTCAGTATCATCTGAGCTACAAGGTATGCCTTATTCAACTCCTTGTTAACAACAGCTGGATCTACAACCGGGCTACTACCCAAAAGCTTTTGTGATACATTTCCTTTATCAGTCGTCTGTATATAATATAGTGGGTGAGAGAGATTGGTTGCTTTACGCCTTAATCAACACATTTAATATTGTTATATCAAGGGCGGGAGAGCTGAGAGGGAGGCAGTTTATGTTCATACCCAGGAAATAGAATTAGAGAAGAAGGGAGAGAGAGACAGAGAAAAAGAGACAGAAAGGCACTTTATTGTCATACCCAGGACCATTGTATATAATATATATGATAGTATAATCACAATGGTAATAGCCAAACGGAATAAAGATTAATACATGAAATATTCCTGTATAAGGTAGGGCATTATATGGCACCACCCGTTCATCCCAAAGTATATATAATCTCCATTACAGGTCACGCTTGGTTGCATACACCCATACCCGAGCCGTCATGCCTCATATTGGTCTATGATAAATATTGTCATTAACAAGTCATTCCACGGCGCCATTGCACACCGTACACCTCCACCGCTCACTCATCTCTCTTTAGTTCCACAGGGCCCACCAGAGGCGCTGGTAGTGGTGGTGGGGGCAGGAGCCAAGAGAGGGATGTGTTACGCTTATTGCGTAATCAGTTAGTGAAGCGACCAAGGAGACGCAGTCCAATTATACCCAGGCATTGTGGGTAAATTAATCTGTTTTATACTTGAGGGACTGGTCAGTAGTTGTGTCTGGGGGTGGGGTGGGGGGGGGAGAGGCTGGAAAAGAGACTGGTTCGTTATAATAGGGTTGGGGTATATTGTTGGTAAATTAATCTGTTTAATACTTGAGGGACTGGTCAGTAGTTGTGGCCTGCATGGGTGTATAGGGGAGGTGAGGGGGGGGGGGGGAGGCAGGACTAGGGACTGGGTGGGGGCAGAGGTTGTAGAAGGGAGTGGTCCGTAACAATCGGGTTTGGGTCTATTATGCGTCAATTAATCTGTTCTTTACTTGTGGGACTGGTCAGTAGTTGGGGCCTGGGTATTGGGGTGATGTGGAGGGTCAGACGCAGGGGTAGGGACTGGGTGGGGGCAGAGGCTGGAGAAGTGACTGGTCTGTTATAATAGGGTTAGGGTATGTTATGGGTGAATTAATCTTTTATATATTTGAAGGGTCTGGTCAGTATTTGGAGCCTGGGTGTTTGTCGGGGCGGGGGGGGGGGGGCTGGCAGGGAGAGACAGAGGCTGAAGTTGGGACTGGTCAGTTGTAAAAGGGTCAGGGTATATTAGTATCATATTGGTGTTGTTATTACCTGTATCATGTCAAAATAAAGGGAACAATATCAGTCACCGATATATTGGTCTCCTATAAATAATATTTTATTTTGTCAGTTTACGCCATATTCGCTTATAAAAATGTAGATAAAATGATAAAATGGACATTGACAAGTCCAGATCGTGATGGTATATGACGTGATATATTATAACTACTTTTAGAAGGGGGAGCTAATTACCAGTAGGTAATTCAATTTCAGAAAGGCATGTTAAGCATTCGTCAAGGGGAGGAATTAATGGAAAATTGTGGATTGGTCTTGAATTTCTTAAGGTTACAAAAAAACCCATTTGGGCTTATCTAAACCTGCATACAGTTCTATGTTTATTACAATGCAAAATAACATTACAGACATCTCACGAATATGCAACCGAAATATACATGTATAACTTAACGTTAAATTAATGTGTAAAGTTAGTTTCTTTACATAGATTATGCATTGAAGTAGACAATATTCAGGTACAGAGAGGTGAATCTATTTGACCTTCTAATAGAAATTTTTTTTCCCCGTAGCTTGGAATTCAATTTCGATCCCACACTTAAGCCCGGATTCAATCTTTAAATTCATAAGCTTGAAGTCAGTCTTGAGTCATTCTTCCTTCCAGGGTAGCTATACTGCATGGAGGCACTGAGACTTTTAAAGACATTGATTTCCATATAAGGTCTTGTCATTGTTTGTGGTGGAGGGAGGGTGTTATACTTATATTTATATAGTGGGTCACATTTCCAGAAAATGTACAATCAGCAGATCTACAGACGCAGTTAATTCTGCTAAATTAGACTGTAAAATGGTCAATACTAGGTATATCTGAGTATATTTGACATTGCCTTGATTCAAACAGTCTGTTTGGTTATGTTGAACTGAGTTTTAAAGCTCGTTTCTGTCTTAAATTTGGGTTATTTGAGAGGATTGGTGAAGATGAATTGTACATTTTCTGACCATTTCACCCATATGTATCATATCGTATTCCATATTATCTCAGTGAATAAGCTAATAGATAGACAAGTGAATCTTATTGAATGACAGAATTGCGACATTTGAAGCATTACATGTATACAAAGTAATAACAAGTAAAACAACAGCCGCGGAGGGAGGAAGCTGTGAAACAAGAACCTACGTCTTCATTATGAGTTCTTAACAACGCCAATAGGTGGCGCACCCAGGTCAACCCCATCATGCATTGACCGGAAGTTACCCACATCACGTGACTACTTGAAGTTCTGCCATGCCCTCTGGTGGCGTATTTTGACTTCTTTGACAGATAATGTTTCGACTTTAAAGCTCTGGCCTTTAAACATTGTGCAACAACTTGGGTCCTATTTGTGATGTGTAACAGCAACATTAGTCACAATTGATATTTTTTCAAAGTGTTTTATTCACAAGATGTATTTCTTTGAATATTTTCATATTTGGGTTGGTTAACGCTTGTCGTACCATGAATCCATATACTAAATCTCCAGACCGTGTATTAAATATATCAATGCATTTCTAAGGTCATCCTATACAGTATATTTAGGTACTTTACTGTAAATCTCAACCCAGAAATATTGCAAACATTTTTTTCCAAAACAAAATATATCAAACTTGAAATATAAAAATATTTATTAGATGCCCTATTGTTTACTACCATTGGAATCGGTTTGATCTCTTCTTTTCAAATATATTGATATCTTAAAATCCAATTTTAGCTACTTGAGACTCATTTTCCTAAAACACATCACCTGTGATTTCTTGTGGAGGATGTGAAGCATTGTTGAAGTTACAGGTAGAAGCATGGTGTCTGAGGAATGAATAGAGAGAATGGAATAAGGTGCTATAGTAGTTGAATATTTATTGGACAGAATCCCGCAGGAATAGACTCCAATAAATATTCAATTACTGCTTTCCCCAAGTTCCATTCTCTCTTTATTGCATGTCTAAGTAAAGCAAAGTATTGCACAATATGGGCCAAGTCTTCAGAAAATGTAGAATTAGCTCTCACCGATCTCCTCGAATAACCCAGATTTAAAACGAAAATCAGGTTCAAAATACAGTTCAACTTAACCAGACAGGTTTATTGAATGAATACAATACAGAATACACTCATATATACTCAGTATTTATCATTTTTCACTCTAATTTAGCAGAATTTGAGAGATGTGTAGAATTGTAGATTGTACATTTTTTGAAAATCTGACCCATTAAATAAACCCTTCATGCAGTGGTTAGACAGCAGAATGAGATATCAGGTAAAGCAATATTGCATGATAAAACTGTTTTCAAGTCTAAAATCATTCGATTTTCTTTGCTCCATTCGACTCCATATTTGATCGAACTCATAGGAATATGAATTTTGTTTTTTGCGTACACTTTTGTTTTTTTGATTTACAATTTATCATTTATGATTATGTTTTATGGTGGAAGTAGTGAAATATGGTAGTATTGCGAGTGAAGGAAACTTAACATAAGTATTTCTGGTATTTCTACTTAGAGGAAACACTTGAAAACAATGCAACTGTTGAAGTAGTATATATATTGGAGTGAGTGAGATTGGTTGCTTTACGCTCTTATCCACATTTAAGATGGTTATATCAAGGGCGGAAGAGCTGAGAGGGAGTGAGTGAGATTGGTTGCTTTACACCCTTATCAACACATTTAATATGGTTATATCAAGGGCGGGAGAGCTGAGAGGGAGGCAGTTTATGATCATACCCAGGAAATAGAGATAGAGAAAAAGGGAGAGAGAGGCAGTTTATGATCTTACCCAGGAAATAGAGATAGAGAAGAAGGGAGAGGGAGGCAGTTTATGATCTTACCCAGGAAATAGAGATAGAGAAGAAGGGAGAGAGAGGCAGTTTATGGTCATACCCAGGAAATAGAGATAGAGAAGAAGGGAGAGGGAAACAAAGAAAAAAGGACAGAAAGGCACTTTATGGTCATACCCAGGACCAGAATATTATATTAGCCTGAAATGAAATAATAATAATGATAAAAAAATACATACAACTGTTCACATACAACGCTGGAACACTCCAGTATACATGTACACATTCTACAAGATGAGTTATAGACACAGAATGATGTTGGTTTTACAGACGAGTGCTTGTAGAATGGACGTTAGGGTTTAATTGTGTCGGATCGATAATGTTCAATAATGAAGTGAGTTAATGAAACATTAGGGCTCTCTTGGGAGTAGTTACTGTACAGTGACCTGCCGAGTGGCTAACGCAGCCTGGAACAGGTGGTAGTGGGGGAGGGGGAGGGGGAGGGAGGAGGGGGAGGGGGGGGGGGTCACAGCGTCAGAAAACGTATTGGGTCAGATCGTCAGAAAATGTACAATTCACCTTCACCAATCCTCTCAGTAACCCACATTTAAGACAGAAATAAGCTTTTTATGCATTTGGTTTTATAGATCATTTATACAAGCTATGATTTAACTAAAAACATTCTTGCAAATTTTGATAAAATATTGCTAAATATTTCTGGGTCAGATTTGGACTGAGTCTATCCCAGAATTCACTGTAACAGACATGCGCAGTGGCACATGCAAACCCCCTATTCCAGGAGGCTAGTTCCTCTTGGTGGAACTCATGGGAAGAGTCCAACCCAGCGCTGGATGAGTCCAACTAGACAAATACGGAGCCAGAATTTAGGTAGTGTATTCGAGAGAGACATGGGTGTGTGTGTGTGTTGGGGGGGGGGGGGGCGTTGAGTGAGTGAGTGAGTGAGCACTTTATGGTCATACCCAGGACCAGGGAAGGCGCGTTGAAACAGGGGGCGATGTAAATAAAAATGCTACAGTCTAGTTCAATACGCAGTTGTAAAAACATTAGTAATTTCTGAAACTTTATTTATATCAATAGATTCTAGAAACTGAAGTTATGTCTAAAAGATTTCCATCTTATCAACACTTTGAATTTTGAATTTGGAAGTTTTTTTTTCTTCAATACTGGATTGTAATGAAGAGAGATGGGATGGACAAAAGGGATGTTTTTAACCTTTCTTATCTACTTGACGATATATGGATTGACTTTATTCATACCAACTTTAAAGCCTCCTCTCAGTATCTTGTTATATCTTGTTAAGGTATCTAAAAGATGTTGTATCTGCCCCAGTAGACGTGATGTGGAAGGTTGTATTCACCTTGGTGTATAATTAAGTGGTATTATAGCACACACGTGCATGCATGATATGGGTGTGGATGGGGTACACAGGGGTTACATGCATGCCATGTTGCAATACATCATGTCACCTGTACCAGAGTAGAGAGAGCCAGGGTGAAGTGGACCAGTATTGGTGTGTCCGTTAGATCCCTCGTGTAAAGTCTTATGACTCTCTCTCTAGCCTGGTTGGTCTGTTTAAACCCTGCCCACACACAGCCGATTTTCGCCCCGATTGCCCCCCGATTTGGATCCCCGATGAATCCTACGATTTCATTTCCAATCCTGGTTTATATTATTTCAAAAACATAAACTAGGGTTTGAAATGAAATCCTAGATTCATCAGAAGGCCCATGTCGGGGTGCAATCGGGGGGCAAATCGGCGGTGTGTGGGCAGGGTTTTGGGGTGGAGGAGTTCCCAGTCTAGGCCCAAAGTTGAGAAAGTGCCTTCAGACAAAGGGAAAGCCTCTCACCTCAAACCACAAAGTGCCATTATAATCCCATTAAGACCTCAAAATGCCATTTATATTCCCATTAATACGCCGAGTCCTAGACCAGGAAACCGATTAGCAAAGTAAGCTGAACTACCCTTCTTATCTGATCTGAGGGCCTAGAGTGGTCCCGATTCGGGGACTCCAGGGGTACAATCTGCTATGTATATTTGTGATGTATTTCAGGAAAATTGATATTTTCAAAGGGATTTTTTACAAGATCTTTTTGTTGTAATGTTCTCACTATTGGTGTGTCTAAGGTATGGACACATGTACCATATTCAAAGACAGTGTAATAAATACATCCCAGTACTTCTAAGGTCATCGTATAGAGTGTATTTAGCTACTTTACTAGTAATTGTCCTACCAAAAATATTGCAAACTTATTTTTCAAAAATAGAAATACCAAACTTAAAATGTAGATTATTGTGAAATGCAGTTGTTCATTATCATAAGAACCGGCTTGATCTCATTTTTTCAAATATGATAATATCTCAAAATTCATTTTTTTTTGCAGCATGTGACTCAGTTTCCTGAAACACATCACATTTACATTTTTAATACATGACCTTCCCTTCATTATTAACACAAAACCTAGAATCATATCATTAAATCACTCAAGTGATAGAGTTACAAGAATGCCAGAGAATAGTATCTTCTGTATTCGGCGAGTGCCCTATATCAGATGTTACCCTATTCCTGATACATTTGCCCCGTTCCCCTGATTAAACACCGGGTCCTTACGGACTGGGGTACATGCAGGAAACATTACACTCTTCCGTGCCTTACCCTATTCCCGGAAAAACCCAAATGGCGGCCATTTCCCGATCGCTACGCCCTCTGTCTCTCATCTGGGTAAACATCTGGATATGCCTGACCGGAAGTTCTTCCATGCAGGACTTAGGAGAGGGGATTGTGGGTACTCTTTGATCGCTTGGCGTGATGCCAAGTTTGTCTGGACACTGAGTACTATAATGGTGTGTTTACTATAAGAGGGCACTTATGGGTGAAATCGCCAGAAAATGTACAATTCACCTTCACCAATCCTCTCAAATGTACAAATTTCAGACATAAATCAGGTTCAAAAGTCAGTTCAACATAACCAAACACATTGTTTGAATCAAGGCAATGTCAAATATACTCAGATATACCTAGTATTGACCATTTTACTCTCTAATTTAGTAGAATTTACTAGATTTGTAGATCTGTCAATTGTGCATTTTCTGATGATCTGACCCTTATAGAGAATAACGGGCCCTGGCAGGAGGACTACTCTCATGTGAACCCTTAGAGACCACTGATATAAACAAAATGGAGATGTGGATGAACCTGCCAATATCTATAGATGGAACCATTATAAGACGGACTTTATGGAAGGATTTAAACAAAGTCTGCTCTTCACAACAACAAAATTCAAGAAACTTATTTAGTATTGTATTGTAAATTGTATTTCAAAATGTTTTTAAAAATACCAGCATTTTTTTCTTTCCATAATACTTTAGTGTGCCTGGAAAATTAGGTTATATATATAAACTGCAACAAAAAATCACTATATGTGATTTTATATTCCAGTTTTTATAATACAGTCACATGGAATAGGACAATACATTCTACAGTGAAGGTCTTCCATTCCGCACTTAAAATTAAAATGACAGCAAAGTTTGAGAAATAGACTTTTACATTTATATTTACATTCATTCATGGGAGTAAGCTACACCAATATATCTAGTAAGTGGTATGTAGACACTTTATCAAGATATAGACACAAATGTCACTCTATTAAAGTCCTCTAGAGCTTTCCTTTCCTCAAATTCCATTCATGTTTTCAAGTGGAACATCGACAAGATTGTAGCAAAGGATTATGGGTCACATTTTCAGAAAATGCACAATCTGCAGATCTACACATTTAGTCAATTCTGCTAAATTAAACTGTAACATGGTCAATACTAGGTATGTCTGAGGTTATCTAATATTGCCTTGATTCAAACAATCTGTTTTGTTATATCAAACTGAATTTTGAACCCGATTTGTGTCTTAAATTTAGGTTATTTGAGAGGATTGCTGAAGATGAATTGTACATTTTCTGGCGATTTCACGCTTATACGAGTGTTTTATTCCCAGTGCTCTCCACTTCCTTAAACCCAGGCACACAATTACCCAATTCATCATCGCCTAAAACACTCCGCCATTTTCCTCACATTGTACCCCCTACTGTACTCCTCCGCCGCTCAATATAGTCCCTGGGACTATTTTACCTCCTCCTGGCCCCGAAAACACGGTGCCAACACACCCTTTACCAAGGCAACATGACCCTGGAGACCCCTCCTCACCTCCTTCCATCTCCTCTCCTCCTTGTCTGCCGGCTCCTTCAATCGATCGGCACTATTTCTTCTCCGAGGAAGTAGCCTTCCACTGGGTCTGTTACAAGGCGGAGGTCCGGCGTAGTGCCTCTGTGTGTGTATTCGTGCGCTGCCTGACAAGTAGGCCCGGCAAAGTGGCCTTATTGAGGGGAACATGGCGCGAGATTTGGGCCGAGAATTGGATGAGATTTGGACGAGAGGTTGGACAGGATGTGGAGAAGGGATTAGTGAAAGGGTACAAGCGGGGTGAAGAGGAGAAGGGGGTGGAAGTGTGGGGGGGGGAGCAGGTGGTGTAGATGGGAGGGTGGGGAAAGAGATATTGCGGAGAGGGCATTGGGGTGAATACAGGAAAAAGCAATAGTGTCAGGAATGTGTTTCTTCTTGATTTTCAATTGGAACATTTTTAGGCACTGGGCAAATGTGCTTAGAGTGGGGAGAGAAGAAAGCTGGGAGAGAAGGTAATAGATAGAGAGAATGGCGAGAGTATCTGTGGGGGAAGTATGTATGTATGTATAGGTTTTTATTTCGGGTAGTGTACACTTTCAATAACCATATCAAATTATGACCCCGAAAAGGGGGTGGGTCTCCTCTATGAAACCATAGATCTTCCTGAGAGCTCCCTCAGGGATGAGAGAGATTTTGAATGTAAGACATCAGGCTAAGGGAGAGAAGAGGAGGACGTATAAAGAAAGATAGAAGTGGGCGCTGGACATATATGAGACAATTCAAATGAGAATCGGTCAAACAACCCACTATCTGATAATGTGTAAACGCATATATATATGAGTTATAATCTTAATCCTATACTGCGTTGAATAATCAATTACATAGTTGATATTATTATATAAATTAACTGTAGATATTTCCACTTGAGCTCCATGAGAATATCATATACCATGAAATTGGTCTTAATCAAATTCATTAACAAACAAGGAATAAATGGGAAAATTGGGCAGACTGTATATCGGAGGAGGTACTTGGAGGCCAATAATGCTCAGAATTGATTACAAGCAGATATCAGTATGGTAGGTTAAGCTAGTATAATTATCACATAAAGGACCTAGTCCATTAAGCCTATTATCATGCAATTTTACGCCGCAGACGACTATTTTGCACTTAGTGGACAAGGCCCTTAGTTAGTATCACATCCATTGACGTAAGACACTTTGTGGAATTTAATGAATATTAAATCTAACTAATATCAACCACATAAAGAGAGTGCTAAGATAAGATTCAAGAATTATGTAATGATGTACTTCTTAAATGGGGTAATCATGGATGGGAAAGATATTGGTTGATCTTTGATTGAAGTTTGAAAAAGCAAATAGTTGTAAGAAAACTAGGTGAACGGGTCAAATGTTTGATAAATGTCAATGTAGGGTTATAAGGTGTGAGCATAGAAGGGTTAATTGAGTGGTTGTATTCGGGTACTCACTCCATCATTGTAAGACTACCCTCTCATTAAAGAAGTAAACCCTAATTACCCTCAGGACTATCCATGTAGGGAGGTGTCTAGCATGGCAGAGGGTGGGTGTGGGTCATCTGTTGGTTTGTTATAATGTCCCTTCATACCAAAAGTGACATAGCTCACGGCTTGGCGTTCAGTTTGATCATTAGGGAGATTTAGCAACCACAACGCACCAACACAACAATAACGCATCCGCTAACTTTTAGTAGATTATTACCGTTGCGGGGATATCTCGAGAGGCCTGCAATGTAGATGCCCTCGGCCTAGCACCTCTCAAGATACCCCCACAGCGGTAATAATGTACAAATAGTTAGTGGATGCGTTAGTGTTGTGTTGGTGCGTTGTGGTTGCTAACTCTCCCTAATATTACACGCCTGTGGTGTATGACAGGAGTCATATTGAGGGTGGAACAAAAATAATGCATATGTACCATGAAATGTGATGTGTTTCAGGAAAATGTTGCAAATATGATATTTTTCAAATTGTTTTATTCACAAGATCTCTTTGTAGGCGTGTTTTCACTTTTAAGATATCTAATCAAGATATTGTATTATATATATCCTTGAGCTGCTAGATCCTTGCCCTTAGTAAAGTATACCAAGCTACTTTAGTAGTAATTGTCCACCCACAGATATTGCAAACTGTTTTTTGAAATAAAGATATCAATCTTAAAAGATAGAAGTACTTATTTGATGTCATTGGAATCGGTTCAATCTCATCTTTTCAAATTATGATGATATCTCAAAGTCCATTTCTTGTGACTCATTTTACTGTATTACATCACAAATAGCCTCAGTAGTTACCACACTGCCCATATATTAGTATGATACAAATAACAACAATATTCCCAACCTAACTGATTGCAATGTTTCACTGAAGATGTTGCTTAGTCCTACCAACAGAGGGCATCCATCTATTCCTGGTATGGACCAATCAAACAGCTCCATTACTTCTCTCAGAGCCCCCAACCGGCCATTAGCATCACTATCCTCATCCTCTGCCCTCATTAGCCTCTTCCTCTAATATCGCTCGCCCGCTCTTCCCTCCTTCCTTTCACGTGTCTCAGGGGCCCTAAATACCGGCCCCAGTCGCCATTTTTTACCTAATGGCACCCTTCTTTGATCGCCTGCATCGGATTTTGATTACCGCGAGATCTCGTGGCCCACGTACGTGATCTCGCGAGAGCGTGAGTTTGAGTGGGTATCGTTGATTAGGTGTCAGGCCCATGTTAGCTGAGTGCCATTGATTCACTCCGAGCGGAGACAGGAAAAGAGAGAGAAAAAAAAGAGGAAAAAAAGACAGAAACGTGGATCACTTTTAGAGTTTTTTTTGTTTCCCGCTTCTTCCAGGACAAGGTGTGCAACAATAAGCAGTTTTAGTGCTCGATTACTAATAAGGGATTTAAGATTAGTTCGCCTGTAATGCGTACAGCAACGTGTACGCTAAGTGTACTACGTTTTTATAGACCCTGACGTGTGTTTAGATGTGAGGTAACGTGAATAACGCAGTAACAAGTTATAAATTATTCACACAAATAGTATAAGATCATTTACATGGATTTAGCAGGGCAATCTAATCTTATCTGTGTATCATTGTTAGTTGTTTACAAGTTGGTAACATGAATACATGACCAAATTTCCAGCCAGTTTAATAAATATATTTATGCATTTCTAAGGTCATCTTATAAATAGAGTATATTTAGCTTCTTTACTAGGTATTGTCAACCCAAAAATACTACAAACAGTCTTGCAAAATTGTAAATAACAAGCCTTAAATATAGTACAATCTGTTCGGTTATGTTTAACTGAGTTTTGAACCTGAGATTTGTCTTACATTTGTGTTATTTGAGTGGATTGGTGAAGAACAGTTGTACATTTTCTGGCGACTTCACTCAGAGAGGTGAAGTGATACAGTCGAGGGATGCGAGAATTTTCAATCAACCATACAGTGAGATAATTTCACCTTTGAATATATTTCTTTTATTCAATTTAATAGTTATTTAACAATTACAAAAAAACGCACTATCCTTAAAGGAAGTGTTCAGGCGCTATCGCTATCTACTATACTAACACTTCTGGTATTGATAATAACATACCAATGAAAATTACAAATTTCCGACGTCTTTCTACACATAAGCTGCATGTACAGAGGGCCTTATGTTTCTTATCCTTTTTATTTCTGGCAACTCATACATGTATACGTGGGTCAGATTTTCAAAAAATGTACAATTCACCTTCCCCAATCCTCTCAAATAACCCAGATTTCAGACGAAAATTACGTTCAAAATACAGTTCAACATAACCAGACAGATTTATTGAATGAATACAATAAAGAATACACTCAAATATACCTAGTATCTATCATTGTTCACTCCAATTTAGCAGAATTTGAAATTTGTGTATAACTGTACATTTTCTGAAAATCTGACCTACGTATATTATATTGGGACCATTTATTTAATTCCTTTATAATATTTCCCACACTAATCACTATCTACAGATATCTGATATTTCTTCTCAGATACATTTTAAGTTATAGAAGTCCGCATGAATCATACTAAATTGATTGATACGATTTTTTTCACTAAAAAAAAACTAGAATTAATTGGGCATCACAAGTTGACGCAATGCGAGATAAGCTGGTTTACATTGATAGATAATATTTTAATGTGTAATCTGCTATGAATAGTAACTATCCCCAGGGCTTGGCACTGGCAGATTGATTGGTAAAAACCGTTAATGAGGTAAATTAGGTCTTTAGGGTATGTACACAGTGCATGATGTGAACTCATTAAAATTGAGATTGGTGAGTGGCTCTTTTTTACAGACAGGTGAGTGCCTCTTATCAACATGTCGTACTTGGGTCAGATCTTCAGAAAATATACATTCAGCAGATCTACACATTTAGTAAATTCTGCTAAATTAGACTGTAAAATGGTTAATACAAGGTATATCTGAGGATATTTTACATTGTCTTGATTCAAACAATCTGTTTGACAATATGTTGAACTGAATTTTGAACTTGAATTTTCGTTGTCTTAAATTTAGGGTATTTGAGGGAATTGGTGAAGGTGAATTGTACATTTTCTGAAGATTTAATCCACTTGCCACTGAGCATGCGGGAAGTAAGTAGTTGGCCAACCATACAAAACAACTGACACAGAAGGAAATCCTTGATTACATGTGTGTGTAAATGCCTGTTCTTAACAAGCCTTAAAAACATGAAAACAATTGCATCAACAGATAGGACAAAATACTATGTGAATGATTGTACATTGTATATTCTATCTTCTTGCACTCTGTATAAAATCACCAATCCTGGGGCAAGTGAAAAGCCCTATACCCTTTGGGACTTGATCTACCCAGAATAAATAAAAGCTTTAAAAAATATTGCTTAAGATAAATTGGTTTCCAATCAACATGCTCATACGGCAGACGGATGAATTTTGCCAATAAAACTTAAGAAGGGAATGGGGGCCTTACATCAAATTATGCAGAAGTCATGGATTGTCATTATCAAAGCTACTTTCCCAGTTAATATCGATCCAAGTCCTGTTTTTTTCCAATCCTCTTTCGGCAGATTCGACTTCCTGGACGAGAGCAGCATATTATTGTCGACGTCAATCCAATAGGTCAAACAATGAGTAAATATTTTTTTAAAAAAAGCTTGTGATAGCTGAGAAGTAAGCTTTAATTTGAATCTTGGGCCAATTTTCTTTATTGAGAATGTCCGCCATATTGAATCTTAATTCACATGGAATTATGGGAGTTGTATGTCAGTGGGAAAACTGTAGAAAACAGGCATTTGTTTTTTATAGTATATTCACACGAGCTATAGTATTCGTGAAAGGATCCTTGCACTTTCTTATGAATATGTTGCTAAAGATTTACATATTTGAACTGAGTCTATCCCAGCATGCACTGTTATAGATATGCGCAGCAAGACATGCAAATGGTAATGGACAAGGTGCTTTATAAATGAGTTTAAATCCTTATTCGGCTGCACTCCCCACCTTCCCGCAACTAAAGTTACATCCAGCCGTATGAGTTGACTTAGTCCCGGACAAATAATGAATATTAAATAAAAAGAAACAATATGAAAATGTATTTCTTCTTATAACTGATGTACTACAACATAAAAGCTTTGAGTGTCCGGAAAATAGGACACTCAAACATTTCAGTGGGTCTTTATTAGTTTGATAATCCCCTGAGCTCCTCTCCTAGCTCAGAACACTATTAGTCTGAAAATTAAATCTATTTTATGATTATTATTCTGATAAAAAACAAAACGGATGTTTGAATTGACGCTTGTGAACCGATTCCCGATTTGTTATGCACTCTCAGCTCTGGGAACACCAGGACAGGATTTTGCCGAAGTAACATATTCAAAGATTACCAATTGGGGATTTGCTTAGCCGCAGTAGCAACGCTATTTCAGATACAATTAATATTCAATCAGATTTAGTTATATGTATAATGCTTTTATTCAAGATTAATTCATTACAGTTACATAGATACAGAAACAAAGAAAAGGTTTCAGTCCTCTGCTCATTTGCAGGTCTTTCTTGACCGCCCATTGACTATATAAAATACAATATCATTCTATCACTACGTTACATACTAATTAACAATTCATTTGTTGTTTTACATACTAACCAATACAATGCTCGATTATACTAGCGATCCTGTAGTTTGTGGTTATTAGATTCTGAGTTTTGTAACAATACATCAACCTTATCAATGAGGATTTAGTCCTTCACTTATTAATCATCAGATTTAATTATACATTCAATTATACATTGAGTTAAATCCTTTGAAAAAGTGACTGTTTATCGCTATTGGGATGTGAAGCAACAATAAGCCGTGGGAAGAGCAAGGGTGTGTCCTATATTTAGGTCAGGATGATAGCTACATCCAGTACACCAGTAGTCCTAGTACTGTCCACATGGTCACATAACACATAAAGCCAAATATAGCCAGCTATATATAGCACCCTGGGGAAATCCCAGCAGGTCCTTACATCGGTGGTTATTACTGTGGTTATTCACACAGAGAGAATACTCCAGAATACACTAACAGCGGCTCTATGGGACGTTTATTGCTGCTATTCATTTATAAATAGCGAGAACTCAATTGTGCAGGGAGGCTTCTGGATCTTTATGACTGGGTCGGTTTGTTTGCACATACTTGGGGCCTTTTGTCTAAGACAATAAAGAAATCGCATTGGGAAAGCATCCCAGGGTAAGGTGTTTTTTGCAAGAACCATTTGTGATGTGTTATATGGAAATGAGTCACAAGTCGCTAAAAATCTATTTTGAGGTATTATCAGATTTGGAAAGATGAGATCATGCCGGTGTAACAGTTCTAAATTACCCCCCGATCTAATGTACCCCCCCCCCCCCCGGTAATTTAGACCTCAGGTTTAAATGACCCCCTCTAGGTTCAAATTACCCCCCTTTGTTTCTTTGATAATCTTGGATTTTGTAAATTCTATTGATTCCATTACTTGCCTCAAATTAGGATTATGCTACAACCCCACATTTAAAATTGAATTGGACTATTGTAGATTGGAATTTACAATTTTTGCTCTATGTAATGCCTATAAGTAGAATTGTCACTATTATAATATTATGTCAATAATTTAATATCTAATAAAATGCTACAGGATGTGATGAGAACAGCACTCTGTGTAATTCATATCCTGAATTAAATACTTCTCTCAGGTTACAATAATTCATTACTAAAATCTATTCAGTTCTGACTATTAGGTATGTACTATTACTTTTATTGTCATAATTTAAAGAATTAATGTTTTGATCAGTACTTGGTTATTTTCAAATATTTGGGGTATATTAGACCTAGGTTTAGTTTCCCCCTTTGGGGTACTTTGAACCTGGTGGGGGTACATTTGACCTAGGTCTATTTTACCCCCGGGGGTACATTAAAACTGGAGGGGTATATCCAACCTAGGTCTAAAGTACCCCCGGGGGTACATTGGACCTAGGTCAAATGTACCCCCGGTACATTAGACCTAGGTTAGTTATACCGGGGGGTACACCTGATGGGGGGTACATTAGAACTGCTACACCTGTACTAATGAATGTTTACATTAAGGGCATGTAATAAGTATTTCTAAATTTTCAGTCTGATATTTTTTCATTTTTTCCTATTTCTGGCAGGACATTTAATAGTAAAGTCGTCAAATAGGATGATTTTAGAAATGCACTGATATAATGAATACACTGGTCTTGAAGTAGGTACATGTATTCATACAACAACAAGGACTGGACACTCCAAAAATAAAAATATTCCACCAAAAAGATCTTGTTATAAAACAATTTGAATGACATTAACTAAACTGAAATCTAAATGCATGATGGAAAAGGGGAGGACCTTTCAATGATTACCTGGGTTTTTTACCCACCGAGGATACAATAGTATAGGCTCTACTCGTGCCCTAACAGACGCTATATGGATCAGATTTTCAAATAATGTACAATTAACCTTCACCAATCCTCTCAAATAACCCGAATTTAAGACGAAAATAAGGTTCAAAATACAGTTCAGCATAACCAGACAGATGTATTGAATGAATACAATACAGAATATACTCAGATACACCTAGTATTTATTATTTTTCACTCTAATTTAGCAGAATCTGATGGATCTGCAGAGCTGTAGATTGTGCATTTTCTGAAAATCTTTCCCTTATAGTTGCTTTGTAGCTTCCATTCAATTATAAAGTATAGAGAATCCGATTGTGCGGAGTGGGTCCTGGATCGTTATGATTGGACTTGTTTGTCTGCAAATCCTTGGAGCTTTTGGCGTAGAATAGTCAGTAGTATGTCTGTTACATTGCTTTTTTATATTTTGTTTTAGCAGGGAAATAAGATAAATGCCTTGGCTTTACGATCTCAATTGGATCAAACCAGAAGTCAGTGTCTGCCGTTTCCTCAGTGCTACACTAGAGTCTATTCAGGGCATTTTTCAGTATATACCGATTTGTTTTAGTGATGAATTGAGTGAGATGAGATCAAATGAGTAAAATTTAAATGAAAAGTATGATATGTACACATGTATATTTTGTAGACGGACGGATCAAAAGTCGGGGATGACAATTTACATAATAAAATTACCTTTTCTGCGTTTGACAGGCAGTTATGTGTCTGATAGGATTACCTTCATAATATATGGGTCAGATTTTCAGAAAATGTACAATTAGCAGCTCTACACATTTAGGAAATTCTCCTAAATTAGGCTGAAAAATGATGAATATCGGGTATATCTGAGTATATTTGGTATCGCATTGATTTAAAGTATCAGTTCTGTAATGTCAAATTGCGTTTTGAAGCTTTTTTTTGTATAAAATGTGGGTTATTTGAGAGGATTGGTGAAAATCTGGACCCATATATCATCTAAACAATCCGATGAAAATAACCAAATATTAATTACTTTAATACATTATGTTCCAACCTTTTGTCATCATTAAGAGTTAGTAGGGCCATTATAACAATCAGCCACTTGTGGATGAGTGAATTCTGTTGACTGATCGAAGCATAGATCGAGTAGTTTTTAATTCTATAAAGTTTGTAAACACATTCTTTCAAAATTGATGAAGGGTTTAGATGGAGTTATCACGGAGTAGTAAATAGTAATCCACAGTTCTACCTTCTCACACTTGGCAGCACAATATTTTTTCACCACGACCTTCACCTTGGTAGCTCTAGCGTCGCTATGGCAACGTTAATGATGACACACACTGCCACCTACCGGGCCTCACCCCAATCTAACATAAAATGGGCGATATTAGGCAACATTGAGGGAATATTAGGTCTCTACTGAAGCGAGAATATGCGAGAGGCAGAACGAGAGTTTGTCAGAACGAGGCTGGCGTTGATGTGATGTAGAGGGCGCTGAAGGAACGAAAACGAGGCTTAGAGTGGTCACGTGGGGGCTCCAAGAAGTTGACAGTTATTGACGAGAAAATGCGAGAAAGAAAGGAGAGCTTAACGCGATGGGAAAATGGCGGAATTATTGGAGGAAAGTGACATTGAGCATCAGTGAAAATATCGCTTAGTCATGGTGAGTGATAATAGGGTAGGACAAGGGAGGATGGGAGGTCAGATCGAGGCAATAGACCTTGAGGCAAGTTAAGGGATTAGAAGAGATTAACGTAGAAAGGCAAATGGTTCCGCACGCTGGATTAACCGGCAGATTTACATGCACAATCCCTCCGCCATTGATTATTGATTCCTAACAGAGCCTCTGTAAGAAGACCTGAGGATTAAATCCAAGTGAATTTTATAGCAATGAAAATGCAAATATGGCCGATCATATTGGCTTTAATCTTTAATCACTAATATTCAAGGCAATGATGGCCATTATTATTATCAGGCTCCAGCCTTGCGAAAATAGTCATAAAACTGAGTTGTGGAAATCTGTATGCGCACAGAGACGCACAGATTATGTGATTTCTATTAACCCTGTGGGTCACATTTTCAGAAAGTGTACAATTGGTCTTCACCAATCTACTCAAATAACCCAAATTTACGACGGAAATCAGGTTCAAAATAAAGTTCAACATAACCAGACTGATTAATTAAATGAATGCAATACATCATACATTCAGATATACTCAGTATTTATCATTTTTCACTTTACTTTAGCAGAATTTGAGAGATATGTACAACTGTAGATTGTGCATTTTCTGAAAATCTGACCCCTGTCTTGATTTGACAGGGCTTTATCTTTCTTACTGACCCAGTGTGCTGCCAATTCAATAGAGTTGTCAAGGACCATTCTCTTGTATTTTGCACTAAACATTACGTCAGAGTTCAAAATCTACTAAATTATATTAGTATAAATCTGAGTATATTTAGTTATGCGTTCTTTGGGTGAATCTGTTTGGTTATGATTGATTTTGCTTTAGCTTCGTTTTTCTTGAATTGGCCTTGTTCTTATAATTGTTATATGTCTATTTCAAGTTTTAATATAAGTAGCACTTGTATAAACATATAACAGGAGCAGAATATTGATACATTCAGTCCTATAAATCACAAAATAAGTAAATATTGTATAAATATATAACAGCAGCAGAATATTGATAGATTTGGTCCTTAAAAAAGAAAAGAACGTGTGAGCATCGTATATGGTAAGTAAGAGACCATCCTTCGTTACATCCTATCACAATAAGTCATAATATGAGTAATTCATGCTATCCTAATAGCTAAGGATGCTGCTCTAAGAACTAGGCGGTCGTCAAGTGGTGTTTATATGGGCTGAGGGTAATAAGAGAGCGTGCGAGGGTGATAATTATGGAGTGGGAGGGTTAACTGATACGACACTCCACTTCATCACCTCCAAGACTCTACATTAGTGAAACGCACCTCTCTAATGAGTCGTTTATGAGTGCTTAGGTAGAGAGAAGAGTGACTCACTCCTAGGGTTATGAGTATTTACGATAAGAGACATTGGAGAACGAGAGGTGGGAGATTGTGAAGGCGGAGGAGGAAGAGAGAATTTGAATTTGAACTTAAATTTGAATTCCTCTTTCCATAGGTTTCTCTCTTTTAATTCTACATTGTATGACAATTGTTGTAAATGTGATATGGAAATAAAATTGTATTATTATTATTGATGTGAAAATATTATGTTTATTCAGGAAAAATAACATTTCATGACGATGATATTCTCAGTATTGCCTGATATATAAATAAGTTTTTAAGTTTTTAAGGCATACTTCGCTGAGTGACATTACAGAGTTAGCCAGTTAAACATTATGTAGTTAAAATAAGAGGGAAGATGTAAGAAAGAGAATAGGAGGAGAAATGGTAGAGAGGGAGAGAAAGGCACTGAGCGAGGAGTAAGCAGAGAGGGGAAGAGAATTGAGGGACAAGTGTGAGACAGAGGCAAATAGAGGGACAGGATGAGAGACAGGCAGAGGATACCAAAAAGAGTGAGAAGAGCGAGTAAGAAAGAACGGATAGATAGAACAGAAGAGGGACAGGATATGTAAGGAGGAGAATGGGAACATATAGACAAACCGAAAAGCAGAGGGGGAAGAGAGGTGAGAGGTAAGAGAAAGAAGAGGAACATTACAATATTACCAGAGAAAAGATGGAAGAGCATAGGGGTCAGATTTTCAGAAAATGTACAATTCACAAATCCTGTCAAATAACCCATATTTAAGACAGAAATAAGCTTCAAAATGCTGTTTAACACAACAGAACTGATACTTTAAATCAATGCCATACCAAATATACTCAGATATACCTGAAATGTATCATTTTTTAGCAGAATTTAGCAGAAATTACTAAATATGTAGGGCTGCCAAATGTACATTTTCTGAAAATCTGAACCATAGACCTGCTATACTAACGTCTAGTCAAACAACAGAGGGATGGATGGACTAGGGCAGGCACAGTCTACTCGTCTATTCTGCATACTAACAAAGATATCACAGACACAGGCTGACTCTCAAAAAGAAAAGTCACAGCCTTTTAAGCTTTGTCTCTGCTCCTTTCACTTCCTCACCCTCCTCCAGCTCAGGAAAGTCATTTTTTACTTCTCTCGTCAGTAATCAATGTGATGTGTCAGAGAAAGGTCAGTCACAAGTCATGGTTCTTTGTGTTTGTATTAAATGGTTTCAAGGAAAAGTCTTTTACAATACAAAATAAATTGATTCCACTGATCTATGGCTTGGATATCAAGAAAATGTACAATTGCTAACACTACATATTTCGAAAATTCTGCTAAGTTAGACTGACATTTGGCCAATACTAGGTATGTCTAAGTATATTTGATATTGTGTTGATTCAAATAGTCTGTTTGGTTATGTTTCACTACAATTTAAAGCTAATTTAACTCTTAAATATTGATTCCTTGAGAGAAATGGCGAAGGTGCATTGTGGATTTTCTCGCGATTTCACCACCCTGCTGGCGCTGCTACTGAAGCAAAATGAAGCCTTGAAATGTTCTGTATTTCCATATACTACTCACTATTATTTGTATGAGTAGTATATGGAAATGTGGGTTTGTGATCAGGAAACTTTCCATTGAAAAGCAGTCTGTGAATACCCATGTTCTCTCCTGCTTTAACCCCCCACCCACTTCAGAAATTAACCAGTTACCAACATGCCTTCCTTCCTAAGACATCCTTATGTTCAGCTAATAGCAATATCAACCCTAGAATAGCTAGTTTCATAGGAATGGTGTATAGACCTTCCCATATTATGAGTCTAGATGAAGTTGATTCCCAGGCTAGCTATTGCATAAATCTTCAACTCTTTTATCAACAGTCTTGGTAGGTTGGAAATAAAGCATTGTCCCTGATCATAGAGTGCATCAGTGATAATGTCTGACAATAGGGGAGTTGTATGTGCCAATGCGCATGTCTGTTACAGTGCATACTGGGATGGATTCTGTTGAAATCTGACATACAAATATTTGACAACGTTTTGATCGAAAATTGCAAAAATTGTTTCATCAATGTCGTAGCTGGTGTAAATGATCTATGACAACCAAATGCATGATGGGACAGATGGGGACTTGTGTTATGGATACGTGTATAACATGTGTATATTGGCATTAGAGCATGGATACATACACTGGGAAAAAAATCGCGTTTACACTGGGAGTATCTGCGTTGGAAATCTAGTGTATCCGCACTCCACACTGTGTGAGTATCTGTGTGCATCTCCAATTGAGTTTGTGTATAGATCTGCGTGTATACAAAGTGCAGTGGTGTATCTGCATGTATCTGCCCTTATGAATATCCTTATGTGTATCTGCGCATTGGATTAATTACTACATACACATCCAGTGACTGGGGTGGGCTTATATTACATTTGGGATGCTTGGAGGTAACCATCCATACTAGTGTCACAACTATTATTCTGAATGTCCATGTACATACGTTATTCTGAGACCCACTTACCCAATGACCCAATTACCTACCATGTCCAGTGATGTTACCCCTTTGTAATGATATTATTATCCCTCCTCTCTTACTCACAAGCAACCATAACAACTTGTGTATTGATCATGTCAATAAAGGAAGTCATTTTCATCCAAGTTATAAACAACAACTCGGCAGAATCCCAGCCTTATATACATCTAATAATTCTACGTTTTTTCCAATTGATCCAAGTATTGTAGTTGTAAAGGACTGAATAAGAACCCTTCCTTTCTTTGGTGCAAAAAGTATATGTGATGTGTCACCGGAAAATAAGTTACAAGTAGCAAAATTGATATTTTTGCAAAGTTATTAATTCACAAGATCTCTTTGGGATACTTAAAGATACTATAGTCGCACGAATACATTTACCATATTTCTGTGTATTGTATATATCAATGGTGTGTGACAATTTTGGTCGTATAGACTTACAAATGGTATGTATGGATTTCTTAGAGGATGCCGCATAACACTAGATACTGCTTTAATTTTTTAACAGAATTTCATATACTTTATTGACCATTTTCATTTTTACGATTCCATACGAATACACACAAAAGTGAGAAAAAATAAAATAACCAATAACTTTTGTATGGACTTTGGTATTCCATATTAAAGAATATATCTGCAGCTATCAATGCATTTTTTTTACAATTTTCAGATTGGCTTATATTAAAGTCCTAATGATGAGAAATATTATTCTGGCTAAAATGAAACGTTCCAACGAATACATCTTCTAACCTCTGATAAAAGAAAACTTCTCATATTTGATCAACTATTTTTTGCATTTACATTTAAAGTCGTTAGCTTAATATCCAGAACAAATCTCATGAATCCAATTTCATTTCTCGATCAGTTGATTATAATTTTATGAAAAGAATTCATACAAATACAGGTTTCTGACGAATATAATGTTCAAAAACTGACTGTCGATTTCATTATTAACAAAACGTTGACGTTCAAATGATCATTCAAGAGGAGTGGGGTGGGGAGAGGGGCGTAAACAAAGGGAGAGATGGGAGGGATGCTAGAGAGAGGAAAGAGAGAGCCTTCCCAAACTTCACCAGAATGGGTTGTATACATGTGTATGTACAGCTAGGATTATCTAATGCTGGAGATGCATAGTAAAGAACGAGGAGAATCAATTTCTCCAGAAGGACAAACCAACATCATACACCCAAATCCAGCACGGGCAGTTTGTGTTTATTCGGTAATAATGGGATTAGTTCTGACCCAATTACTTCACTGGCGTTTGCTGACTTATACCAGCCTCTGTACCCTGTACTTTTAGCGTTAGTCACGGTTCACTGAACACGTGTATCTGCAGTGGGAGACTGCAGATACACAGGGATACTCCCACTGCAGATACACAGGTATACTCACTACTGCAGATACACGAGGATACTCACTAGTGCAGATACTCATGGTGTAAACGCGTTTTTTCCCCAGTGATATCCTATGCTGAACATGGCATTTTTTCTATAGATTTTATACTCTACCATTAGTCCCATAATTCCATGCGAATTAAGCTTCAAATTGCCAGCTATGCAAATCCTCTATTGACTTTATATTCAAGAATACGGAAACCAACCCTTAAAATATTACCAAAGTTGCTGATCAAGATGACCATGTCAACAAGAGAAACATCACTCTAGATATAGACAAAAGATTTCTATTTTAAATGAATCGGCCCCCAACTGCCAATGCCCACTTTGATATTATGTGCATTTCATTTGAGAGGTGCGATAAGTGGGATGCAATAACATATTTTTATTGTATGTGTACAATATAAATTCGAATTGGGTTTTCTTTTAGCTTTTAGATACTTTACGACGATTCAAAACAAAAAAGAAAGGTTTAAGATAAGATAAAATGAGATAAGATGTTTTTTATTTGTCATTTTCGATGAGTACAAAAGAGTACAAACGAGTAATACATGAATAGACAAATTGGTCGACATGCCTTATCATACAGGGAGGTACCATTTCTTCCGGTTATTACCAAAATTTGGAATAGAGAGTATGAATAATCCAGGTGAAAATAAAATAAAATGAAGTATGTAAGTTTATATATCAATATTTGTCTATGCTAGGGGCATATATAATTAATTTTGACTCGGTATTAGTAATTGAATATTTATTGGACGAGATTGCGTAGTACCGAGTTCCGTGCTCTCTCTCTATGGGTCAGATTTAGTAAAAATGTACAATTCACCTTCCCCCATCCTCTCCAATGATCCAAATCTAAGGGAAAATTACGTTAAAAATGCAGTTTAACACGAAGGAAGAGATAGTTTTAATCATCACGATGCCAAAATTACTCAGATATACATAGCATTTATTATATAACAGTCTAATTTAGCACAAGTTACCAAATTTATGGAGCTGACAATTGTACATTTTCTGAAAATCTGATTCATATATACATCTTCTCTATCCAACCATAATCCTATAATCCTAGCAACCCAATCATGGAGTGACATATAACTATTCTATGCCAACTTCAGACATGCCAATATAACATACACCCTTATCTCTAGCTTATTCTATATCCCTGCTGCCTCTTCTGGTTGCTTTTTTATTTTCACGCTCTCCCGGACTGTTCTTTCTTCCAGACCTCTCGTCGCCTCATTTCCTGACCTTCTGGTTTTTAACTGGAGGAGGCTGCTAAAATGGGTATTTATAGCACTTGGAGATGAAGAATGGGCTGGGGGGGGGGGAGGGTGGTGGTTAGAAAGAGGAGGAGCTGGTGGAGGGGTAGGATTGGGAGGGAGGGATAAAAGTGGGAAGGAAACAGAGTAGGTGAGGGGGAGAGCGAGAGGTGGAGAAGGAGAGATGAAGAGAAGGGAGAGGAGGGAGAGGAGGAAGAAGAAGGAGAGGGAGAAGAGATCTAGGAGGATCTAAGGGAGAATTTCAGAATGGGACGGAGAGATTTATAGAAGTAGACTGATCGTAAGAAAATGTACAATTGGTCTTCACCAATCCTCTTAAATAACCCAAATTTAAGACGAAAATCAACGAAGTTCAACATAACCAGACGGATATACATTATTGAATGAATACGATACAGAATAGACTCAGATATACTCAGTATTTATGATTTTTCCCTGTAATTTAGCAGAATTTGAGAGATGTGTAGAACTGTAGATTGTGCATTATATAGACATCGGTCTATATAACTATGTACTCTGTTTGACTGGAAATAAATACAATATACAGATGAAGGAGATGTCTAGATAAATTAGATTAGACTCCTGCACATGAACATCATTTTGCACCTTTCCGAATTCGCCAACCACTGTCTTATCTTATTTTCTTTAACTGCTTACATTCAGCCAATCTGGACCTTGGTGTAACTAACTGTTTCTTCTTTGTTTTACAGGTATGTACGAGCACCATATGTTTTGCAGACCAACCCGTGAGTGTCTTTAAAATATTGATTTAAAGAGAAAACACCAAAACCGTAAGAAAGAGGATGTCAAGTTGATATTTCCCTGAGATGTTTATTGTGATGTATTTGACCGACGTTTTGGAGTTCTTTACTCCTGCTTCAGGGTGTCTTTAAAATATTCCCGTCATTCAGAAAGCTGATAATCCGTGAGATAGTTTTAGCCTTTTGAAAGGATGATGGCGTTTTTGCGACATGCTGTTGTTATGGGAGAGCGTGTGGTAGAAATTGAGTGTTGTCATCATCCCACGCGCCTTCTCCTTTCATCATTTCTCCTTTATATTAACCATCATTTTGTAAAATACAACTACAATTGCGGCTTGGGTTTGGTAGCTTTGATTTTACTATGCATGGCCTGGTAATAGGGAGGTTCTGCAAGCAAACGTATCTCAATTACGTAACCGTATCCATAACTTTTTTGTCAATTACGTCTCATTTTTATGTACGAAAAATAAATTGTGACATGAAACATTTTGCTTGATATGTTACGGTACGTTTTCCTCGCCAAGTTTTGCTGAACCTCTTTCTTCCGTTTAACGTATTGTATATCAGAGATACGGGCCCGTTTACGTTTACATATAGGTCCGACTTGCTGAAACTCTCTGATGCCAGTTCTAAGTACCGTAATGTAATTTGTGTAACTACTTTACTTATTATTAACTTCATGGGCAATAAAACCTCTTTAAAGAATCATAAAATCTAGATATTTTGGGGAGTTTGAAAAAGCTCTCGGCTCGTGCCATTTAGTGACCTCTTGCTTATATAAACCACTGGTCAGCAGCTATATATAGTGAGCGTTGACCATCTCGTGACAGGTGACCATAGGCTAGGGTGGTCATTACTGGTGGCAATATACAATACAGGATGGTACGTGAGGTCATACTAGTGTTACCTAACAATAATATATATAGAGCCTACATATTGACCCTCCACTGAATTAACCTGACCATACATGACTTAATATAGGATATGAAGGTCAGATGTGTTCAGATATGGGATGTGTTTCAGGAAAATGAGTCACAAGTAGCAAAATTGATATTTTTCAAGTCATTTATTCACAAAACGTATGAAAATGTGTACTAAATTTCAAGATAGTGTATTCAATAAATATGTACTTCCAGGGTCATCCTATATGGACTATATTTAGCTATTTACTAGTGATTGTACTCCCAGGAATATTGCAAACCCTTTTCTAAAAAAATAAAAATATCAAACTTAAGATATAGAAATAGGTATTAGATGTCCTAATGTTTACCATCATAAGAATCGGCTTGATGTCATCTTTTCAAATATGATGGTATCTCAAAGTCCATTTCTGCGACTTGTGACGCATAACATATGTTCTCTATTACCCATTATGATAAAAAAAATCTTAGAAGTCCCAAATGGGAAATTAGTTAATATCGGGATATAAATTCCTAGGATTTAAGTTCAAAATAATGTTTATATATTAAGAATTATTTTACGTGAACAAATGTTGACTTCTCTTAATGAAATTATGATGTTCCACTGAATTAGCAAGTCCATATACCTGCATTTCCTCCATTATCGCATTTTTCTAATGGAATGCGTGAATAAAAAATACAGTTTAACTAACAAGTGACTGGAATTTGTTTTAAACTATGCTTTTTTTATTTTATTATATTATGTTTTTAATGATATAAACATTTCTAAATAGAAAACTTTGTTTAGCCTTAAAGTTAAATTTCTGCCGTAAAATTGGTAAGAGCGCATTTAGTTGCCATGACTACCACACATATCTCACTAGTGCAATACGCACTGTGAATAACCCACTCTAGATAAATTGTTCTCAGAGCAATGCGTATATAATAAACTTGCATACATATACGTATATGTGTATATCGTTGATCGAGAGAAATCTGTTCCATTAAGTTCATTATTATTATCAAGTCTATTATATTTTGAACCTCATTTAATATGTCTTGAATTAGGACTATTAGGACTACGGAGGAGGAGGCAGACTGTGCGTATTAACCCATAATTACAACACAATATCCCTACACAAAGGCAATATTAGATACTGAACAAGAAACAATACAGGCGGGGAATATAGGCAGTGATATAGCGTTATATGTGCCTCTATCTATGTATAATAGATGGATTAATGCACTGTGGGCACGCCCAGGGATCCATTAGATAAACAATGCAACATAATATACTGAACGGTGGTCTCTGCGTCCTCTGTATAATAATACAGGTATAGTTTCTTCTCTTTACTCGAAAAAGAAGAAAGGGGCAAACAATATATGTTTGATTTACCCATATAGTCCAGGTAATCTAGCTAAAAAAAGGGCTGAACCTAGGGAAGATTGCAACAAAAGGTTTTTCAATGATTTTGGGTAGTATGAGTGCCCCTTATTAACATACTAAAAGTCTAGAAAAATCAAAATTGCTGCTTCTAAAACTATGAAACGCCATAACACAGTGTAAAATCAACATATATTCAAGTGTGAGTACATTTTCTTAGTGTTTCCAGGCATGGAAAATGCAATGAAATAATAATAAAGTCCATATAATCAATATTTAGATTGCTAGTGTACTGATATAGAGAAGAAATGGGAAAAAAACAATCAGCAAAAGCATCCTGTGAAGGGAAAAAATCAAACTCATTTTGTATGAAAGCATTTATGACGAATAACACTAAGAAATGGGTAGGCACAAATCTACATGTTCCATCTTTGGAATAGCTATTTTTACTGTAAGAACCAGAAAGGTGTCACCCACATGAGAAGATAATGCTTGTGGTATAATAGGAATATAAAGATCAAATCCAAGATGCTCTTAGGAGTCAATAAAGCTTTAAAGGTAAGTCGATAAGGTGGTTTGAATAACAGGAAGGGGCAGCTCATGTTGGCCAATG
Source organism: Sthenelais limicola (assembly GCA_942159475.1). Lineage (NCBI taxonomy): Eukaryota > Metazoa > Annelida > Polychaeta > Phyllodocida > Sigalionidae > Sthenelais > Sthenelais limicola. Next base: position 31,633,684 of record OW804097.1, on the reverse strand, counting down.
GGATTATATCTGCCTATAGCATTAATGCAATTCATTTCAAAAGAAAGGAAATTAAAAAGGCAATGCCATTAGTGTAGTTGGAAGCTGTAAGAAATGTGACAGGTGTACCTGACAAAAGGGCCAGACAAATGAAAATAGGTAAAGAGTTAGAGTCATATGGTCTATAACTTGATTGAAGGGATTGGTTCCTTTAAGCCCCTTTTAGTTAGCACTATACATTTATATTCTACACAGTAGAACTACCAGAAAAATAAAAATGTATTCTGAGGATGCACAAACTTGGAGGGGATTTCATTTCCATCAAGAGGATTGGGGATGGAAGTCTACTTTCATTTGCTGCAGCTGTGAGAGCAACTGCAGTAGTCTAAAGTGATCCTGAAAGATTATCATGGAATGCACTGTCGTGGCCTGCCTAGTGTTTATATTTGTGCTCTCTATAGTGAGTCTCATTGGTCCAGTGGTTAACACGTTAGACTTTGGAACTGGACATTGTGATGTTGAGTTCCAGAGTATAAGCCTTTTTACATTTGTCTCATCTTCGAGTCATTTTATTTTTCAATTTCACTTATATCTTCACATTTGGAACTCAGCTTTCTTTTAAACTCACACATTTAGTTATTGACGTTATTCCCTTTCTATTGGGGAAAGAATTAAAGAGGCTAAGATCGAATTCAGCAATAAAAGAGTGAGTTAAATGGGGTTCTGGGACATATAGGTTCTTTGGACCAGAGCCTTGGGTTGCAGTACTAAGCTTGTGTTTATTTTTGGCGAGAAGGGATTTCACAAGGGGCCAAGACACATCTGGCAGCCCAACATTGGGCTCATATTCACAACTCTTACCACAAATGTAATCGCGATAGTTCAGGGTTGGAAGGAAGACCAGGCCTGGCCTGAGCCCTTCAATAAAAGGTATGGCCTATGCCACTATTTTATTATATCCTGAATAAAGATATGTACACAAAAAAAGAACAATGTCCTAGCATGCTTGATAACCACTATGCAATACCACACCCTAGGATTCATGATCTATTGATGAAGTAAATTACAATGCTAGAAAAAACCCATTAGCGATGTGATATTTTACACCCATCAACAAAGCATTGCCACAGGGTGATACAATAGTACATGATAGAGAGCACAATACAGGCTAAAGTAAACCATGCTAAAACTGCCTATTTGCCTCAATGTATGCATGCATAATAGATGGGAGGATGCACTCTAGGCACACCCACCTGCGGTCTGCTCCAACACCCTGCATCGGAGCTGCTCTACCATTATGGGTCAGATTTTCAGAAAATGCACAATCTACAGATCTATAGATCTATCAAATGCTGCTAAGTTAGAGTGAAAAATGATAAATACTAGGTATATCTGAGAATATTATGTATTGTATTCATTCAATAAATCTGTCTGGTTATGTTGAACTGTATTTTGAAACCGATTTTTGCCTTAAATTCGGGTTATTTGAGAGGATTGGTGAAAGTCAATTGTACATTATTTGAGAATCTGACCCATATGAGTCAGATAGTCAGAAGATGTACAATTCATCTTCACCAATCCTCTCAAATAACCCAAGTTTAAGACAGAAATGAGCTTTAAAATATAGTTTAATATAGCAGAACAGATAATTTAAAGAACATAATATTTAGATGGAGTGAGTGAGTGAGATTGGTTGCTTTACACCCTTATCAACACATTTAATATGGATATATCAAGGGCGGGAGATCTGAGAGGGAGGCAGTTTATGATCATACCCAGGAAATAGAGATAGAGAAGAAGGGAGAGAGAGACAGAGATAAAGATAGAGAAGAAGGGACAGAGAGACAGAGATAGAGATTGAAAAGAAGGGACAGAGAGACAGAGAAAAGAGACAGAAAGGCACTGTATGGTCATACCCAGGACCACTACTTAGATGGAATGCACCAATAAGTTCTTTTACGAGTAGGGAGATAATGCACAAGTAGTTGAAACAGGTGTATCATCACGAGTGGCTCTTGTTCCTGGGCCAATAGACCAGCCTAAGCACCAAAACCTCAGGATCTAATCGCCCAACAACCACTGTCTTCCTACCACTTAGCTACGTTGCCCTGTCTCCTTTAAAGCAGCATTCTCAGCTAATTTCCGTCAAAAAATTAAATTGTCTATTTAAATTTAGTGGCCCTGTTCATTTCAGACACATCCAAAGGATTTTGACCTGTTCTTTTTCAAAAGAATTATTTAGAGGACCCGCCACAATCTCACTTCTTTCAGTCTAACTCTTAATCATCTTGTTAAACTTTGGGAATCCTTTGGGAATCGAAACTCTAAGTATACCACTGGCTAGATAGGTATATGAAGAAGTCAACTAATTGCACTATTAATCCCATTGGATTCAGATTGCCACTGTAGCAAAAAAACAATATAAAAAAAACCTTCTAGAAAAAGCCATGAATTTTTATGAAAATCTCCGGAAATTTAAGGAAATATAAATTTGTCTTTGTTTTTTTTTTTTGAATCTTCCATTCTACAGTACTCAGGATAAAGGAAAGACAAAACAGAGATAAATATTGTTGTGTCACTTTGGCTGTGAATGGAGTTGTAACAAACATACCTAGACACATGTATGCACCGTGTGATAACTGTATTAATATTGCACGAGCCACTAATGTGTTCTACTCACCCCGCCATTATTTATTCACCGACCTACTGTGAGGTCGACATCTATAATACATGTCACTGTGCAAGGCTTTTAGCTCCAATCATCCTCATATTACCCCAGCCTGGCTACAGATGCATATTACAAGGTAGGCCTATAGCTGGGCAGTAAGATTTTAGATTTAATGTTTTTTATTCATGAAATATCATTACATTGTTGGATGGTGTTCTCAGGTATCCCTGTTATACTTATATATATATATAATTGATAGGAAGAATGAGCGTTAATTAGGGATTTTGGACGGGCAGTGAGATGAAGTTTGGGGGTATGAGGCATGTTTGACCACAACCATGGCCGGAGGCTGCGGTTGGGGTCAAAAGTGCCACACTGCTGTTTGTTTAAGCTGCAAAAGTTACGTAATACTGACCTAATTATCTGACCTGTGCCTCTCTGTTCCTTTTCTCTGTCTCTCTCTCCCTTCTACTCTATCTCTATTTCCTGAGTTTGATCATGAACTGCCTCCCTCTTAGCTCTCCCGCCCATGATATAACCATATTAAATGTGTTGATAAGGGCGTAAAGCTCACTCACTCACTCACTCATCTCTTTTAGGCTCTGTTTGGGACGGGCTACAATCATGTAAATGTTTTGGGGTTAGTGGGAATTAGTGACCGCATAAGAGGGCATCTAATCGGCAGCATTCGTGAGAAAACGACTCTAACCAAGCCGTAGACTAGCCTCTATAGATCAATATTGAGAAATATTCCATTAAATTAATTATACTCTATACAATAGAAAAATACGAATAGTACAATAATGAATGTAAAAACAGACAGTACCCAGTTTTATTGAATACCTTATTTTATAGAATATTAGAGGGTAATATTACCCTATGTAAATTGCATTGTTGTTTTGTATTGATAGTGAGGGACTGAGTCAAAATAATAATATTATTCACTCATTCGAGGTATTTCTTTGAAATATTACTTATAGACACAATTATTGTACCGCATATACATTTATATTTACTTATCTTTAACCACTCATATGTATGCAACACCATTAGCTCCTCAATTATTCAGTATTATTACTATTTTGATATCAGAAAATGATTTTTCAGTATGATGAAGACAGTTTGAAGTACAGACTTTATCCGAATATATCTACTCTAGATGATATCACGTCCCTTTAAGAGAAATAGAGATGTGCATATTATTACAAATGGATTAACATTACATGGCACAATAGTATATTATCGCCCAACACAAGAGCTTCAGTGTGCAGACCACATGATTAGCTGCACTATCCAGATCAATGTACGGCTCTCAATGTTGGGTCAGATCTTCAAAAAATGCACAATCGGCAGCTCTACACATTTAGTAATACCTGCTGAATTGGGCTGGGAAACGCTCACTACTAGTTATATCTGAGTATATTTGGTATTTTGTTGATTCAAACCGTCCGTTTGGTTATATAGAACTGAATTTCGAAGCTCATTGTCTTAATTTGGGGTTATTTGAGAGGATTGGTGACGATGAATTGTACATTTTCATGCAATTTCACCCAGTTACACTGTTGTTAAAGCTACCCAGGGTTGTGATAGAACATAGTAATATATCCTGGCCTGAAAATCAGCAAGTCTGAAAAATGCAGGCACGAGGGACCTGTTGCATGAGAAATTCTTGCTTAAAAGGTTCCTTGCTAAAGCTATTTTTCCTTAGTAAGGAATATTTAGACACTTTACCTACACATACAATGTTAATTTTGTTTACCAAGACGCTTAGGAAGCAACGCATTAATTTCAGTTCAATTCAATTAAACATATCATTTATTTGGAACTACAAGTGTACAGAAAAGGAAAACACACATCTGAATGTTAACTTCCAGTTCTTCCAGTATGTTCCGGGACTAGACTACTGAGCCTACATTTAAGAAAAGCGAGATCAAAGGGCAACATTTAACCATCTACCATCTCCAAGAAACAGAATTCCAGTTTCCCTACTAACTCGACAAAAGACGAATGACAAATAGTGAAAATCAAGTGAGGATTTCTTAGGCAACGCTTGAATATAAAATATTCATGGCCATGTTTTGTCCATGGGTCAGATCGTCAGAAAATGCACAATTCGTATTCACCAATCCTTTCAAATAACCTACATTTGACATATAAATGAGACTCAACATACAATTGAACATAGCAGAACAGCTATATTAAACAAACACAATACCAAATATACTCAGATATACCCAGTATTCATCATTTTTCAGCCTAATTTAGCATGATTTCGTAAATGTGTTCAGCTGCCAATTGTACATTTTCTGACAATTTGACCTACTAATATTTACTGAAGGGGAAAATAAATAATTATGGGTTCAATCAGTCAACCTCATGTTCACTAATTCGATAAACAAAGATGCTATACAGGCCTAAAAGCCTTTAATTAGGAAGAGATCATGTTTCGAAATATATCCTTTACACAGATATTACCATGTGTCCCTCGTTCCCACAATTCCCAGCAGACGTTGCCCGCTTCTAATTAGGCATTCCTGCTGCAGCACAACCTAGCGCATTTCCCAAGCACTACACGTGGGCAGTTGAGCGATATTAGGTGTGATTGCCATAGGCTTTAATACTAAACTGACCGGAAGATGTGTATCCCCTCTTACATCGGTGTTTTATGACTACCGCTAGGTGATTCAAACTAAAAGCTTCTTGGATCTGGCACCAGGTTTATTCCCCCAAAACATTTACAGGGATTATAATGTGGCCAAGAGGCGGCAGGGGGCACGAATAGCTATGAATAGCGTTTTTTTATATTTCAACTCGGAAGTGTTAGGGAGCTTGGACAAGTGAAAATGGAGGACGAACAGAGGGTGCTTCAGTATTTAGTTTAAAAATGCATAACTTTACTCTAAAGTCACCCTCCATTCAGACGCAATGTAATGAAGAGAAAACGAGTGAAACTAACAATTTGTAAATCAATTCTTTTAACGGAGTGTGGTAATGCAAGTGGCTTGTTATGGCCTGTTGGAACTGTAACATTCCACCTTGTGCGCATGGTTTTTTTTAAGAATTTTATTTACACTTGGTTACCAGCGCATGGTTCATAATCCAGAAAGTGCACACACTCCCAAATGGCAGAGATTGGGGTGGGGGGCAGCAAAATATGAAACAGCATAGAGGTTGAAGACCTTGGGCATTAGCATATATCTGATGTATGGGTCAGTGAAAGAATCACTGCTACTTCTACTGCTTGTAAACAATTAAACAGAATCATATTGGTGCATATTATGTTGCTATTTACATGGTTCTACCAGCGTGACAATGCCTGGAAATGGATTGATTTTCTCATGCATTGCTGACAATGTATTTTTAAGACATGAGCGATAATTCGGTGACTAGTGTGAATTCTGTTCTTCCCAGGCTCATATGAATGAATGTTCATTGCTAATTCACATTTAAATATATAGAATGATAAAATGGTAAAAGGGGCAGATATGACATTGTATCGCTTTAGCACACTTTTAGGGGGTTATCATGCAAAGTTGCCATTAATTATTTGCCATAGATTAACGGAACAGAAGGAAGTAACTGGAGTTTATGCAGAGTTTTATTAAAGTTGCTGTTGCTGTATTTCATACACAGACTTTCAGGCTTTAGGTGGCCTTCATCAAGTGAATCGTTCATGTGAATGGTACAATATTTTATGTTTGGTTGATTGTCTATGTTTCTTTATCAATGGGAATACTGTTCCTTATTTTTGTAAGCGACAATGAATTAAATTTTACCAAGTTAGTTGATGGTTTTAGCCCTTTCCTTCCACCTCTCTGGTAACAGAATATTTATGATTAATCGCAATCCACAACCCTGTTTTGTATTGGAATTAAATTTGACAATTTTGATGATTTATTCGGTCCATTCACCAGTTAGAAAATCCCATCTTGGGTTCTTGCCAATCCCCTGGCCCAGTCTCCCCCCTTCTCCCCTCACCCACCCCTTCTACCCCCTATCCCCCCCCCCCGTCCCCTCAGTCCAACCATGCCAATCCTCCCGCCCTATCAGATATTCCTGCAATGCATCCTGGTACTTCCAGTCCCTAGAGGGCGCGCCTAACATGTAACCTCGGTCACGTGATCAGCGGTGGAAGGAGCAGCCAATCGATGACCTCGTTACAAGCGTCATGTCGGGGCCAAGTACAGGCGCAGGGATTGGCTTACACTTGCTCTTGCTTGGTTTCACTAATATGAGAAGACAGGCTACTGGGATGTGACTTGTGATCCGTGCTTAAGGCTGACCCACACTTGGCCGATTTGGCTCCCTATAGCCCCACGATTTGAGCCTCCTTATGAATCTTAGGATTTCATTTCAAATCCTGATTTATGTTTTGATTTGGCTCCCTATAGCCCCACGATTTGGGCCTCTTTATGAATCTTAGGATTTAATTTCAAATCCTGATTTATGTTTTTGAAATAACATAAACCATGGTTTGAAATGAAATCTAAAGGCCGTCGCACACAGTCAGGATTTGGAGGCCTCACGACGAGTTGTATGATCACATTTCCCCCCATACGTCGACAGCCGCCTAGCCGACAAGATTTACCTCAACTCACGTCAAGATGTGCGTTCAATTTTCACGCACATATACAAGATTTCATACACGATTTGAGGCACACGATTTTAAAAACTTGTGTTCACGTCAAATATTCTAACTGCCAAATCGTGCACCAAACCTTGTGTGGGGGTGTCTGTGTAAAAATTGTTGTAGACTCCTAAATTAATGCTCACAATTAATTTCATTAAAGAATTTAAATGTACGGCCGATTTTGTAATAAAAAAAACAAAAAACAAAAATATTGGAGCTGTGCCACGACGATTCAAATTATGGATTGACGTGGGCAAAATTCCCATGGAGAAATGGTGCATTTTTACACATTTTATACAATCAAAAAACCAATTAATGGCTGCTTCTACTGTCCCAAAATCTTTTACACATATAGTGCAGATTATATACTACATATAAAAAGGAAAAAAAATATATGTCATCGCGTTAAATTTCTTTTTATAGCTATCTCAAATAGACATGGTTGGGTAACAGAGCTAGCTGTGGGTACTCTCAATTGTACCCACTTGCATGCAAGTCTATTGGGAAATGCTGCATTTTTCTTTCACGGTTTTGGGAATAAAACAAAAATGGATACTCCTAATGTCCCAGAATTTTCTACACAAATAATGCAGGTAATATTCTATATTTTTTTTAAATTTTTTTGTATACCAATCGTCGCCGACCAACATTGTCAGCCCCCCCCACCTACCCCAATCCCCTGAAGGGAGGGGGAAGCCAGGATAACAACTGGCCACACACATGTCTGCCCTTTAAAGGTAGACATCCATTCAAGATGATTATCACTCCTTTTAGTCGATATGATTCATAAAATAATAATAATAATAATAATTATATTCCGAAAATATCACCTTTGTGATATGTACCACCACCTTTATCAATCAAGTTTTATACCTGCGGACTGCCTGATGAGCTCCCCCAGAAGCGAAACCGTGTATTGCCAGCCTGCCCCACCCCCAATGAGGAAGGGCCCCCCCCCCACCCCCCCACCCCTGCCCACTAGTGGATTATGGGAATTATTAATAAATTCTCTCATTTTCATAAAATAAACACAGCAGACGGGATATTATTTATTTAAACTATCATTTTTAATGAAAATAACAATAAATAATATAAACAATTGAAACATCACAATTGTTTCTTGGCAAAGCCTTTGAGTTAATAGGCAGATCGTGATGTAATAACATCGCTATGGAGACATTCCAGTCTTCATTGCATGGTAGCAGTTTGGTTTGAGAGGGTGGGCTGCAGTTTGCCTAGCACCATATATGCCAGTAATTATTCTACACATATAGGGGAAAAAATGTATGTCATCGCGTTAAAAAAAATAATTGTAGCTGTCTGAAATAGACATGTTTAGGAAACATTGAGTGAATGTAAATTTTATAACAAATATGAACCAAATCATGGCCAGACTATTTCATGAAATCGTGAGTGTGTGTGCACAATTCTCGCAATCTCAGGTTTTCACCAATTTTTCCCTGAAATCGTGACTGTGTGCGTAGTAAAAATGGACACGTTTTAAAAAGAAATCTGCACGATTTCATCCCAAATCGTGAGAACATATGAGATCTTGACTGTGTGCGTCGGCCTTTAGGATTCATAAGGAAACCTGACCCAAATCGTGGGGCAATAGGTAGGCAAATCGGCCATGTGTGCGTCAGCCTTTAGGGAAAGAGAGAGAGAGAGATGGGGTTAAGGGATAGCGATGGATACATTTGATTTGATTTTGATTTTGAAAATGTTTTATTCAGGTCATACACAAATCCATACATTGAGTACAAATTATCTCAGTAAAGCCTGATTTTATGAAATACATTTTAGGTAAATCCTCAAGCAAGTAATAGTCAAATGAAGTCTAATATTTAAACATTTAATTTGACTCTCTGTCACTAAGTCAATTAGTTTAGCTTTAGCCATTCAAAATTCGGGTAACAACCGGAAGAAATGGTGCCTAGTTGCATCATATTGGTAATGTCGACCTATTTGTCCTTTTTTACTTACTTATACTCGACCGTACCTACCTTGTACCCTTGATGAAGACAAATAAAAAAAACTTCTTATCTTATCTTATCTTATCTTATAGTGCTAAAAATATATCACATCAATTCTGTTGACATATTAATGATATGCACACAGTTTAGATATGTCTTAAAATGAAGTAAATTCTTCTAAATTAGACTAGAAAATGGCCAATACTAGATATATCTGAGTATATATGACATTGCCTTGATTCAAACAATCTGTTTGGTTATGCTGAACTGAGTTTTAAACTTCATTTTTGTCTCAGTTTTGGGTTATTTGAGAGGATTGCTGAAGGCGAATTGTACATTTTCTGGCGATTTCAGGGAATAGAGAAAACGATAGGGGGGAGAGTTAGAGAGCGGGAGATCGGGAGACAGAAAGTCTGAGTGAGGGAGAGAAAAACAGGATGAGAGACTCTGAGATCTATAAGGAGGGTAGACATGGCTAGTTTAGGGAGGGAAGGGTTTGGGTGGGTGTTGGGCCAGATCTTGAGAGCGGGTGATTCATAAAATTCGCCTATAGCATGTATAACATCCAGATATCTTTATCACTATTGTATTAATAGGGCCGCTGTGGCCAATAGGGGATTTGGGATGGAATGGAATTATGGGACTAATGGTACAGTCTAAAATCTGCAGAAAACATGCCATGTTCAGCATGGGATATTTATCAGTGCTGGAATGTCAATATCCATGGTTATACATGTTCCCATAAAACAAGCCTCCATATTTCCGATCATGCATTTGGATAATATGTGTTTTGTACATGTTCCCATAAAACAAGATGTTATCTTTCCCATAATACATTTGGCTAACATAGATCATTTCTACAAGCTATGATATTGGTGAAAACATGCTTGCGATTTTCAATTAAAATGGAATATAGTTTGAAAAACCGCAACAGAACGCCCATCTAAGGTAGGTGTTTCTACCGATACATTTTATTTAATCTCAACGTGGTGGAATTAAGTGTAGTATACTATTTTGTGTAGTATATGTAGGGTGTAGGATGTGTGAGGTGTAGGATGGTTTTGTGTAGTATGTGGCGAGCTACTAAGTCCAAAGGGAGTTTAGATTTGTGTCTTTTATTAAAATTTGCGTATACAATACGATTCTATACAGTGGAGTCGCATGGAGTATTTGGAGTAATGTTGTTAGAAGACCTCGGTGTTGGAGTCGTTAGATGGCCCAGAAGGTGGTGGATTGGTTTTCAGGTACCCTTCATTTGCTCATTGCTTCATTTCATTTCAATTAAAATGTTGCCAAATAATTGAATGTCAGATTTCAACAGAATCTATCCCATGATGCACTGTAACAGACATGCGCAGTGGCACATGCAACTCCCCTATTAGGAGAAGGATCTTTCTTCTGAAGCTACTGTGAGAATGTCTCTCTCTCACCCCCAACCCCCGATTATTACACAACTACCAAGCAAACCGAGCTATGAGGGAAGGGATTGCAGATAGCGGGTTATGATCATTGGATCTGGGGAGGGGGAGTTACGAGGGACGATAGGATAAAGGAGGAGGAATGTGGAGCAATAAAACCCAAGCAATATCCGATTGTAGCAAACAAAGCTGAAGGAATTCAGGTGGAAAAGATCCCAGAATATGGGATGGGATATGAAAAGTAACAGGAATGTCAGGTCCAGCTATGTGGCAAAGGCTTTCTGAGTCAAGTCTTCAGAAAATGTACAATTGGTTTTCACCAATCCCCTCAAATAACCCAAATTTCAGACGAGAATCAGGTTCAAAATATGGTTCAACATAGCCAGAATGATTTACTGAATGAATACAATACAGAATACACTCGGATATACAGGGTATTTTAATTTTTCACACTAAGTTAGCAGAATTTGAGAGATGTGTTGAACTGAAGATTGTGCATTTTCTGAAAATCTGACCCACCTCCTGTTTCTCTCTTAGGGCAGATGGCCAGAAAATGTACAATTCACCTTCACAGACAAAATGAGGTTTACAATACAGTTCCACATGACAGAACAGATATTTTAAATCAACACAAAACCAAATATAGTCAGATATATCTAGTATTTAGCCTTTTTTTAGCCTGAAGCGGTCCGGCCACTATCAACCAAATGGTGTTGATGCAAAGTCGATGCAGAGACAATGTTATTGCCGGCGATGCACGTTGATGAGGAGGGTTATCGGTAGTGGCAACGTCTTGGCATCGACAAGGAAAAAAAGATTGACAACTTTAGAAATCATTTTCATGCTTTTATATGTGCAATGTCATTGACTAGGCATCTCTTTTGCATCGCTTTGGTAATTATCTCCATTGAAATTGCACCGAAAAAATCACATCGATGGGAAATATCAAACATGTTGCAATTTTTACATCGCCACTCATCGTTGGCTATTGCCGAAGCATAGCAATGACAAGTCGATGGAAAGACGATGCAATACATTTCCCAACAACTTATTGACTACCTCATTGCCAATGATCGCTGACGATTTTGTTGCTTAAGTTAGTAGAATGTCCTAAGTGTACAGAGTTGCCAATTGTACATTTTAAAACTCCACTCTCAGCTAACGTTGGTCAAAAACAAAATATTTTCTACTTTTTTTGTTCCATCCTTTTCCAACCCATCTTTTTGGACGATTTTGCTTGCTTGTTTTTGCGACAGGGTTTCTAAAATGTCCTCTTTTTGTATTCCTCCATTCCTAGGATGGCTTCACTTATTATCGCTCACAGGCGACCGTTTTCTCTCGTCTGATTCCCCTTAAATTCTTATATAAACATATTATACAGCAGCAGAATATTGATAAATACAGTCTTATTAGTAATAATATGAGTTGATTCGGTCAGATTCGTTATGTTATAAATTATAATTGTTGTAAATGCAGCTTTAATTAGTGATTCCAAGCAATTACACCACACTAGGTGATAATGAGACAATGGTGCATATAGTTGGTGGGAGTCAGAAATAGTGGTAGGCTGTTAGTTACTCGTTGCATAATTTTAGTTAATTCAGTTAATCATATATCATTCCTGGCATATTTAACGTGCATTGTTCAGGGACTTGTATAACTAGAGTTTATTCTGCCCAGGCGTCTGGATTGAATTGAATTTAAAGGTACCTTATTTGTCTGAGGTTGTACAGGTACAAGTAAGAAAGTTAGACAAATAGGTGACCAGGCTTCTGGATATAATCCAGGTCTTCCAGCCGTCACCTCATAATAGACAAGACGTCTATACTAACAGAGAGACTGGCTAAAGACCCATATTAACAGGGCAAGAACAAGCTAGAGTTATAAAACAAATGTTTACGTTATAAAGCAAGTTATTGTTAAAACAAAGATGCATGTAGCTAACCTGAATGAATAAATTAATTTTTAAAAAAAATGTGCATGTGTTCAACTTGAATTACCCAATGTCTTATTGATGGGGCACATGCTGCATGTGCCAGTGCGCATGTCTGTTACAGGGAACTCTGGGATCGATTCAGTGAAAATCTGACATGCCAACATCAGGTGGCGTGTAGTATTAGTAGTTTATCTAGTCCTCACATCACACAAATTGACATGTGTTATTCTCAGTCAACACCCTTCTATTCAATTTTCCGTAAGGCAACGATTTTTTTTTATTCCATTTACAGCTATAGTCATTATAAGTCATTAATTACAGATACAATTGTTAATAAAAAACGCATTGTGTCGTTCAACGACGTGTCTCATACGTTGCCGGATTTAAATTATGTAGATGTAAGATTATATCAAACATGAATTAATTGATAGGGAACAGAAGTCATATATTATTATCATTATGTAATGTGTTTCAGGAAAATGAGTCACAAGTCGCAAAAAATAGATTTTGAGATTATATTTGAAAAGAGAAGATCAAGGCGATTCCTATTAAGCAATCCTGTAATTAAAATACATTGAAAAAATTCAATTTTGCAACTTGTGACTCGTGTAACACATCACAAATATGGATATTGTTACATGTAGAGACAATCTGAGAGACAGATCTATAGACATCTCACATGCGTTGGTGTGGTTGGAAAACTACCAAGTTGGACACACAGGGATGGACAAACCTGTATTAGCGACTGTTTATAATTAACCACATTTTGGGGGGGGGGGGGGGGAGTGGAGAATTTGCGAAAGATTCTTGTGTAAAACTGTATGACTTCCCTCCCTTTAAAGTCTTGTGTAAAATTTCTAACCTCCGCCCCCTTGAAAGCTTGTACAAAATGTGTGACCCCTTCCTATACCATTGTAGTTCTGAGCCACTTTTTGAGTCCCCGCAAAAAAGTGTTGTCCCCACCCCTTCAGAGTCTGTGCAAAAAAAGATGGCTCCCACTTCAGAGCACAAAAAAGGTGGCCCTGAAAATTCTACTCTTCCCCACCCCGTTGTTAAAAATGAACAGTCCCTTATAGTAAAAAGGGCCAGAATTCTCAGTAAGGGAGACGCAATCAATATTTACATTGAGTTCTTATGAAGCAACATGACGTCCTTCAACTGACTTCTTCATCTTATTGATTACAGTGTAGGATTGTGTCACACTGTAAAACATAAAGTCAATCCTTCTACACCTCTGTCATATACACGTGAGGTGTTGCAAGAAAACGAGTCACAAGTCGCCAGAAATGGAGACACCATCATCTTTTATTGTTTATTAAGAAGATATTTTGGACAAAGTTTCACATGAGTGATAATTCTCATTTCATAATTCTCATTTTATTAACCAACATTCAAACATCTAGTCAATTTAACTTTGATTCATTTAATGATAGAGATCTTATATTTCATATAATTCATTTTACGTTACTGACTATAATACTAATTATTCTACAATATATTCAGACTACATTTTGATTCACTTCAGGTTATTAAATTGTGACATCACTTCTTATTCATCAATAACTTGACTGACGTAATTTTGATTATCTGATTTGATTATTTGAAACGATGAGATCAAGCTGATTCCAATGAATAGATATTGCGTAAAGTACGAGGCCCCCCACAAATGAGAACATTCCAACAAAGAGATCTGGTGAATACATCACTTTGGAAAATATTAATTTTGCGACTTGGACTCATTTCCCTGAAACACATCACATATAGCATAACGTTACTATCAATCTATACAAGAAAATATAGAGAACGGTAGTAAGCTTAAGTCAATCAATTCCACGTCCAATTCTTTTTTCTTTACAGATTTTATTTATCTTGGGTACACACGTTCCTTGACAGGGATTTTAACCCGGTATGAACAGGACTAGGATACTATTCAATAAAATCGCATCTCAAATCGCAGCATGCGATTACAAAAAAGAAACTGACAGAAACGACGAGTACATGGACCTACTCTATGCATGAAATAGAAGACACAAAAAGCTATCCAGAAGACACCGGTAAAAAAAGACAGAAAAAGCTGCTGCATGTTGAGCCTGAATTGATTTCCTCTTTATTATTCTGTATTCTATTGATGACTACTACACTGTAGGAGAAATGGGATGTGCTCCTGGAAAATGAGTCACAAAATAATATTTTTCAAACTGATTTATTTACTGGACGTCTTTATGGAATTTACTCAGTTTTTGGATTCTTAGTTTTTGGATTCTTTAATATATATATCATATTTTAAAGCTGTGTGGCCAATATATCTATGCATCTTCAGGGTTATTGGATTTAGTTACTTTACTAATAATTCCGAACCAAAAAGTATTGCAATTTCTTTTTTCAAAAAAGGAAATTGCAATATATTCAAAATATAGAAATACTTGTTAGATGACTACAGTTTGATATCATTCAAATCGGCTTGATCTCATCTGTTCAAATATGATGATATCTCAAAATTTATTTGTTTGCAACTTGTGACTTATTTTTCCCTAACACATCACAAAGGGATCGCAGTGTGAGAAATAAATCATCAATCTACCTCCTGTTTCACTAATGTTTATAATCAAATGAAGGGGTTCAACCAGAATCTAACGCTCACTGCTTCATTCATCTGAGAGTTTATCAAATTGTGTAGCAGGAAAATAAATCAGAAGTCACATAAAATGGATTTGAAATATCGTAACATTTGAAAAGATGGGATCGCGCAGATTCTAATGATGATAAACATCAGGACACATAAAGGGTATTTCAATATTTCTGGGTGGATGATTATGATAAACTAATGTATAACATAAATATATCGTGTGAATAGAACACTTTAAAAAATAGCAATTTTGCGGCTTGTGACTCTTTTTCCTGAAACATATCACAAATGCTTATAGACAAATAAGGCCTAAGCTGAATAAAAGTATCTGTTTTCCACGGTATTTATGTTAATTATTAAAGTTCAAAAAGGTAGGGAACAAATTACCTTTCTACTACTCAACTACGTATTAACAAACAAACAGAAAAATCAAATTCGACATAGAAAGTCGAATTTAAAGCACATGAATGCCGTATATATGTTGAAGTTGTCAAGACAATTGCTTAAAACGACGTGTAAAACCCCTCCACTAAAACGTGAGCTATTTATAAAGTTACTTTGCAATGCTTTTCAGCCCTACCTTCTCTCTTACTAAAATTTGTCTAACGCAATGTCACTAGAATACTGTTGTTATTCCATTTCCCTCGGAGCTACTCACAGAAAAATTCACCGGAAGTAGCGGTAATTACCCAAAATGCCTCTGGCGGCCATGACAGTCGGAGCAGACGACAAATAACTGAGTTAGAGAAGATGGCGGGAACTCAATTGTTGCCAAGGGAAAGTAAAGGAGATGGTCGGGGAGGAGATAGTAAGGAGGAGGAGGATTGTTGAAATTGGTGATATAAGCGGGAGGTTGGAATGGGGAGAAATGGAGAGGGAGGACGGTAGGAAATGAAGCAGAGGATTTGAAAAGAAGCATGAGTAGGTGCCTGAGGTCGTGTTGGCAGATAGCTGTAAGAAAAAGTGTGCGGTGTGCAAGCAAACTGTGACAATGTGAGACATTCGTTACTCAATACATATGGGTCAGATCTTCAGATAATTTACAATTGGCAGATCTACACATTTGGTAAATTCTGCTGAAAGACTGAAAGACTGAAAAATGGTCAATACTAGGTATTTCTGAGTATATTTGACATTGCCTTGATTCAAAGAATGTGTTTGCTTATGTTGAACCTAATTTCGAACTTCACTTTTGTCTGAAATTTGAATTATTTGAGAAGATTGGTGAAAGCAAATTGTACTGGCGAATTTTCTGGCGATTTCACCCATACATCAACTACATTGGTAAGTTGATCGTTCTCGAATTTATGTCTCCGTTATAATTATTTATTATTCGGTCCATTTGAAACTTTGAAAGATTTTTACGTTTTAAATAACTAATGATAACTATTATTTGTAGTTATCCTTGAATACTAACTTTAATACAGTATTGGAATTTGGAACATGTGTTCATATGTCCTGGGTAAGACCTTAAAGTGCCTTTCTCTCTCTTTTCACTGTCTCTCTCTCCCTTCTTCTCTGTCTCTATTTCCTGGGTATGATCATAAACTGCCTCCCTCTCAGCTCTCCCCCCCTTGATATAACCATATTAAATGTGTTGATAAGGGCGTAAAACAACCAAACTCACTCACTCACCCTAAGCACTAGTAACTCCACGAACGAACATTTCCACAAAGAGATCTGGTGAATAAATCATACATAAAGACTTTCCGGGACTATTACTAAGTACTGGTGGAATATATTCATCTTCGGTTTGTTTTTCGCTTTTCGTAGCATGAATACATGTGCCAAATTTCAAGACAGTTACTTAAATATATTCATGTTTTTTAAAGGTTAACTTATAAAAGTATATTTAGCTACTTTGGTAGTAATAAATGTCCACTCAGAAATATTGTAAACTTCTTTTTAATACTAAAAATATAAAATGTAGAACTATTATTAAATGTCCTAATGTTTACCATCATGAGACTGCATGCTTCATCTCACCTTGTCATTATGATGATCTCTCAAAATCTTTTTTTTTGCAACTTGTGACTCATATTCCGGTAACTCAGCAATTAGTTATTTATAGACAACGGAAGAGGTTTGAGAAGATAGAAATTTATTATTTAAATACTTCAGGATCTTAACAGAGCTGATAAAAAGGATTGAATGAATACTAGTAGAAGTGTCTTTATAGACATTATTAGCTGTGTATATTATATTTGTATATACCCAGAATGGAAAGGATGGATGTATGGAGAGAGTGCGAGGAGGCAGGTATGATGGATTATAGAGGCCGTGGCAGACTTATACTTCACCCTACTGGCGTGCTGAGCATATAGAGTGGTAGAATGAGTCGCTCCCTAACTCAGCATGAGCAATACATATACACACCTGCATCTTATACTATACACTGACTGTCAGTTCTGTATATATAAAACCAGTGTATTAACTTATACTATACACTGACTGTTAGTTCTGTATATATATATCAAACCAGTGGATTAACTTATACTATACACTGGCTGTCAGTTCTGAATATATAAAACCACTGGATTAACTTATACTATACACTGACTGTCAGTTCTGTATATATATCAAACCAGTGGATTAACTTATACTATACACTGACTGTCAGTTCTGTATATATATCAAACCAGTGGATTAACTTATACTATACACCGACAGTCAGTTCTGTATATATAAACCACTGGAATAACTTATACTATACACTGACAGTCAGTTCTGTATATATAAACCACTGGAATAACTTATACTATACACTGACAGTCAGTTCTGAATATATAAAACCACTGGATTAACTTATACTATACACTGACTGTCAGTTCTGTATATATATAATCACTGGATTAACTTAATCTATACACTGACTGTCAGTTGTGTATATATAAAACCACTGGATTAACTTATGCTATACACTGACTGTCAGTTCTGTATATATAAACCAATGGAATAACTTATACTATACATATACATATATGTATATATATCAAACCAGTGGATTAACTTATACTATACACTGACTGTCAGTTCTGTATATATATCAAACCAGTGGATTAACTTATACTATACACCGACAGTCAGTTCTGTATATATAAACCACTGGAATAACTTATACTATACACTGACAGTCAGTTCTGTATATATAAACCACTGGAATAACTTATACTATACACTGACAGTCAGTTCTGTATATATATAAAACGACTGGAATAACCTATACTATAGACTGACTGTCAGTTCTGTATATATATAAAACCACTGGATTAACTTATACTATACACTGGCTGTCAGTTCTGAATATATAAAACCACTGGATTAACTTATACTATACACTGACTGTCAGTTCTGTATATATATAATCACTGGATTAACTTATACTTTACACTGACTGTCAGTTCTGTATATATAAAACCACTGGATTGACTTATACTATACAGTGACAGTCAGTTATGTACAAGTCTTGTTGGTTAGGGGAAGTCCCTGACACCTGTTATCATAATTGGTTAAGTCATATCAGTTGGATGGGACAGGATATATTTGTCACTATGTATCTCCTGCCTCGCCCCTACTTCACATCCCTTTACCAGTCACTGAGGGCAGCACTCTATGGTCAAGTTACTTCTCTTTCAGATTTGAACTCCCAATGGAATCTCTGCCACACTCTTCATTAACAAATATCAATTAATCTAGGACATATATAGCATCGGTATTCCACACAAACGTTCTTACTTATGCATGTCATCGAAAACTACAAACATATTTCTAAATGACATATAGTTAAAATAGTGATCTTAGCCACTTTGGGGCTTTATTAATGATTATACTTTGAAAGTTAGCTATGTGTTGAGAATGTTCCTGGGTATGACCATAAAGTGCCTTTTTGTCTCTTTTCTCTGTCTCTCTCTCCCTACATCTCTATTTCCTAGGTATGATCATGAACTGCCTCCCTCTCAGCTCTCCCGCCCTTGATATAACCATATTAAATGTGTTGATAAGGGCGTAAAGCAACCAATCTCACTCACTCCCTCTCAGCTCTCCTGCCCTTGATATAACCATATTAAATGTGTTCATAAGAGCGTAAAACAACCAATCTCACTCACTCTCTCTCAGCTCTCCCGCCCTTGATATAACCATATTAAATGTGTTGATAAGGGCGTAAAGCAACCAATCTCACTCACTCCCTCTCAGCTCTCCTGCCCTTGATATAACCATATTAAATGTGTTGATAAGGGCATAAAGCAACCAATCTCACTCACTCACTCACTCCCTCTCAGCTCTCCTGCCCTTGATATAACCATAATAAATGTGTTGATAAGAGCGTAAAACAACCAATCTCACTCACTCCCTCTCAGCTCTCCTGCACTTGATATAACCATATTAAATGTGTTGATAAGGGCGTAAAGCAACACTCTCACTCACTCTCTCTCAGCTCTCCTGCCCTTGATATAACCATAATAAATGTGTTGATAAGGGCGTAAAGCAACCAATCTCACTCACTCCCTCTCAGCTCTCCTGCCCTTGATATAACCATATTAAATGTGTTGATAAGAGCGTAAAACAACCAATCTCACTCACTCTCTCTCAGCTCCCCTGCCCTTGATATAACCATATTAAATGTGTTGATAAGGGCATAAAGCAACCAATCTCACTCACTCACTCACTCCCTCTCAGCTCTCCTGCCCTTGATATAACCATAATAAATGTGTTGATAAGAGCGTAAAACAACCAATCTCACTCACTCCCTCTCAGCTCTCCTGCCCTTGATATAACGATATTAAATGTGTTGATAAGGGCGTAAAGCAACAATCTCACTCACTCTCTCTCAGCTCTCCTGCCCTTTATATAACCATATTAAATGTGTTGATAAGGGCGTAAAGCAACCAATCTCACTCACTCTCTCTCAGCTCTCCTGCCCTTGATATAACCATATTAAAGGCAAACGCTACTATTCACTGCCACGCCCCCCTTTTCCATATACCAAATATACGGGCATTTTACGTACTATTGCTTTAGCACTGTAGTCTATGAGGAAACGGCCCATTTTTTCATGTTTTATAGTATAAAACAAACAATTAATGGCTACTCCTACTGTCCCAAAACTTTCTACACATATAGTGCAGGTTATATACTACATATTAAAAGGGAAAAAAACATATGTCATCGAGTTAG
Organism: Sthenelais limicola; assembly: GCA_942159475.1. Taxonomy (NCBI): domain Eukaryota; kingdom Metazoa; phylum Annelida; class Polychaeta; order Phyllodocida; family Sigalionidae; genus Sthenelais; species Sthenelais limicola. Next base: position 31,613,279 of record OW804097.1, on the reverse strand, counting down.
ATTTTTTTTTATAGCTGTCTGAAATAGACATGTTTGGGGAACTGAGCTAACTGTGGGTACCCTCAGTTGTACCGATTTAGTATGCAAGTCTATTGGGAAGTGCTGCATTTTTCTTTCACGGTTTTGGGAATAAAACAAAAATGAAAACTCCTAATGTCCCAAAATTTTCTACACATATAGTGCAGGTAATATTCTACACATATATAAGGAAAAAATGTATGTCATCACGCTAAAAAAATAATTGTAGCTGTTTGAAATAGACATGTTTAGGAAACATAGAACACATTGAAACAGCAGATTTTATGGTTGTCATGCCATGTTTCAAAGCCCCATAATTCAGAAACTAGCACGGTGACCCATTATTTTTTTTTCAGTTTTATGAACACACATACTTCAAGAACCATATACTAAAGAATCAGAAAAATGACATTTAATTTCAATGAGAGAGAAAAAAAATGTTTTTATTAAATTAGTGAAAAAAAAGTGGGTTTTTTCGAGTTTTTAATTTAAAATTTGCATTTCATATTTTTTGTTTTCAGAATAAAAATAACCATGCATTCTATAAAAAAGAGGCATAGAATTATTGGCAAAATAATACTCTCTCTAAAACTGTTAACCTTAGTTAAATTGAGGGAATATAAATAGCAAATATGAACTATGAAGTCGAGGTACTCCAAAATGAGCCCCCCTTTTGATCCTCATTGGTTCTTTTGAGATACCAACTTTTGAAGCACTCTAATTAAAAATTGAGCACGGTGACCCATTGATTTTTTTCCATCTTTATGACCAGAAACACTTCAAGAATCAAATTTCAAAGTTTCAGAAAAATGACATTTATTTTCATTTTCCACTAGATAGTAGCGTTTGCCTTTAAATGTGTTGATAAGGGCATAAAGCAACCAATCTCACTCACTCACTCACTCCCTCTCAGCTCTCCTGCCCTTGATATAACCATATTAAATGTGTTGATAAGAGCGTAAAACAACCAATCTCACTCACTCCCTCTCAGCTCTCCTGCCCTTGATATAACCATATTAAATGTGTTAATAAGAGCGTAAAACAACCAATCTCACTCACTCCCTCTCAGCTCTCCTGCCCTTGATATAACCATATTAAATGTGTTGATAAGAGCGTAAAACAACCAATCTCACTCACTCTCTCTCAGCTCTCCTGCCCTTGATATAACCATATTAAATGTGTTGATAAGGGCATAAAGCAACCAATCTCACTCACTCACTCACTCCCTCTCAGCTCTCCTGCCCTTGATATAACCATAATAAATGTGTTGATAAGAGCGTAAAACAACCAATCTCACTCACTCCCTCTCAGCTCTCCTGCCCTTGATATAACCATATTAAATGTGTTGATAAGGGCATAAAGCAACAATCTCACTCACTCCCTCTCAGCTCTCCTGCCCTTGATATAACCATATTAAATGTGTTGATAAGGGCGTAAAGCAACCAATCTCACTCACTCTCTCTCAGCTCTCCTGCCCTTGATATAACCATATTAAATGTGTTGATAAGGGCATAAAGCAACCAATCTCACTCACTCACTCACTCCCTCTCAGCTCTCCTGCCCTTGATATAACCATATTAAATGTGTTGATAAGAGCGTAAAACAACCAATCTCACTCACTCCCTCTCAGCTCTCCTGCCCTTGATATAACCATATTAAATGTGTTGATAAGAGCGTAAAACAACCAATCTCACTCACTCCCTCTCAGCTCTCCTGCCCTTGATATAACCATATTAAATGTGTTGATAAGAGCGTAAAACAACCAATCTCACTCACTCCCTCTCAGCTCTCCTGCCCTTGATATAACCATATTAAATGTGGTCATAAGAGCGCAAAACAACCAATCTCACTCACTCTCTCTCAGCTCTCCTGCCCTTGATATAACCATATTAAATGTGTTGATATGGGCATAAAGCCACCAATCTAACTCACTCACTCACTCCCTCTCAGCTCTCCTGCCCTTGATATAACCATATTAAATGTGTTGATGAGCGCATAAAGCCACCAATCTCACTCACTCACTCACTCCCTCTCAGCTCTCCTGCCCTTGATATAACCATATTAAATGTGTTGATAAGAGCGTAAAACAACCAATCTCACTCACTCCCTCTCAGCTCTCCTGCCCTTGATATAACCATATTAAATGTGTTGATAAGGGCGTAAAGCAACAATCTCACTCACTCACTCAGAATGTTTGTTTATTCATCTAATGTTCTTGTGCAGTTACTCTGCACTCAGAAGTGATCTATATTACAGTCTATATGGACCTAGCTTATCGCCATTGATTACAGTGCCCCTTATCTTGTCTTATCTTGGTGCATCAGCGGGTAGGTGCATCCCCCCTCCCCCCCATCCCCACCCACACCCACACACACTATGAGTAACTCCAGACACCAGCAGGGGTGGTCTGTGATCTACCCTTATCTAGATATGAGCTGGGTACAAGGTTTGCGTCAATATTTAGTCATTTTCTTATATTATAATGGGATTGGTCAGTATCTCTGCATAGCTATAGTGACTTTATACTTGTATCTGTGTTATATTGTGCATGGACATCAATGTATAGATGGTATAGACTTTTAAATGCATTATATGGTATGCTGGGAGGTCTGGCTGTATTATCAGCAATAACGACCAGGAAAAACTAACAAATCTACTCTTATTATAACCTATAAGACTGGATTTATCAATATTTTGCTGCTGTTATATGTTTATACAAGAGTTACTATTAATATTATGACTTATAGGACTAGATTTATCAATATTCTGCTGATGTTATATATGTTCATACAAGACTTACTAATATTATGACTCATAGAGCTGGATTTATCAATATTCTGCTGCTGTTATGTTTTCTTTTTTAAATATTTTTATTGGCCACATTACATTACTTTTTTTTTATTTCATATTCACCTCAAAATTACGCATAACAAACACAGCTGTTATATTTCGTGCGTTGCCTTGACATCACTACATTAATAATTAACAAATTTCAAGTTTGCTCACAAAATACTCATCTCATTAGCCATTGCAAATCCAAATAATTAAGATTTAAATGGCTGTTCTAACAAGAGTTCCTCATACTATGACTTATAGGACTGAATTCATCAATATTCTGCTGCTGTTTTATGTTTACACATGAATGTTGAAGTCTATATAAAGGACCGGGAGAAATCGGCCGGCTGTGAGCAATAATAGGTGAAACTACCCCACCAACTCCCCAGCATCCCATCCCTAGTCCATCATCTACAGTATAGGCTACACTGTAGATTGGGTCTCATGTAATTGATAAATGTTTAGAATCTGGGGAAGCCAGCCACCCATAATAAACAACATTAGCGTGTACATTATATATAAGGCCGTTGCTACTCTAAGTGATTAGATTAGATAGCATAGATGGGTCAGATCATCAGAATATGTAAAATCTGCAGCTCTATACATCTATAGTTAATTCTGCTGAATTCGGGTGAGAAATGATGAATACTGGGCATATCTGAGTATATTTGGTTTGGTTTTGAATTGAATTAAATTAAATTGAATTGGATAAACTTTTATTGCAGTTATACTGACATTAGAGAGAGGATCTCCGGCATGTGGGAGGTTTCCGGTCTCTCAGTAGCATACATACATTACTGTCATGTGTAGGTTTCAATACTTCTCAGTCATAGACTGTCGAAGTTCCATATATTCCGTTTTGGTTTAATATATATCTGTTCTGCTATGTTATATACGCTATAAACCGTATTTTGAACTATATTTTTGGCTTAAATGTGGGTTATTTGAGAGGATTGGTGAAGGCGAATTGTAAATTTCCTGAAGATAATGACCCACATAGAGTGTTATGTCATAGTAGCTCTGTGACTAGTATCAGTTACGTCAATGGTTCATGAGTCTAGGGTGTCATTGAGAGCAGTATTGGTTGCGTATTTAGTACTGACAGTACCGTAGGTGATGTGTTTCAGGAAAATGATTCACAAGTCGCAAAATTGATATTTTTCAAAGTGATTTATTCACAAGATATCTTCGTGGGAGTGTTCTTATTCTTGGAGTATGAAGTGCTTAGGGCGTATAAACACATGTACCATTTTTTTGGCCAAAATTCCGCAATATATTTAGCTACTTTATTTGTAATTGTGTCCAGCCAAAAATAATGCAAAATGTTGGTTTTAAAAAAAATGTCAATATTAGAATATAAACATATGTATTAGATGTCCCACTGTTTACTCATTAGAATCAGTTTGATGTCATTGTTTCAAAGATGATAATTTTTGTTTTTGTTTTTGCAAATAGTTTATTTCCAACATTGACATATATAATGGGCAGGGTAGTCGTACATAAAAGGTAAATTCAGGTAGAAAACAAAAATGCGATTGTTTTTTTGGCTCCGTAGAGGTGGGTCCGCTAGTTGTGAAAATCAAAACACTAGATGGCGGTAGTGTTGATTCTTTCGGGTAAAAGCTTTCACCGTTTGTCCTCAGGTGGCAGCACCTTTGGAATTATCGGGCTTATATATAATGGAACGAGCTATCGAGGTTGGGCCTTGCGGAGAAGGCGAAGGTAGACACCAGTTGGAAGCAATTCTAGTTGTTATTTTAGACTGTCGATTTTTTCTTGTATGTCATCTTTAAGCCTTCTCCACATTGCCTTTTTTTCTCTCTGGGCTGAACAGGTTGAAATTGAATAGAGAGTTACATTGCATCTCATTTTGAGCTCGGAAAATACATTTAATACATTTATTTTACCTTGGTCGAACAACCTTTGCCTATGTATTATGGCTTTGACCTGCAGGACAATCCAATTTATAATTTTTACACATTGTTCGTCTCCTTCAAAACCAAACATTATATCTTGAAGAACAACTACCATTCTACCTTTGTTCACAGACACTAGGTTTTTACCTCTTTTGTTTGTGTTTAAGTACCCTACTTCATGTATCCATCTCAAAATATTCTGCCATATGTTAGTATTAAGTTTGCATTTCACAAAGAAGTGGTCAAAGATGATAATATTTCAAAATTAAATATTTGCAATTTCTGACTCATTATCCGGCGTTATATAACTATTAAGCCGCAAATGTATTACTTTAATAAAAGCATGTCAGCAAATAGATCGAGTGACCGATGTTAGCACTTATTGTTCCAAATGTCACAACTTTTATTTCTTTATTTAGGATGTTTATAATTAAATACAGCAAGTCAAAAAATGCAGTGAAAAATAAGTGTGACGGGCTCAAGGCTCACAGGTTTTAATTCAGATACGAATTGCCATGGTCCTCTGCCCACGGCTGTGTCTAGCTATTTACCAATGCTACTGCTAGTATTTTTACTACTTATGCGTCTGCTAAAGAGTATATATGTGGTATATCATTTTTTGAGGCGAAGAATGTTTTGCAGAATGCTTTGACATTGAACTCAAAGACCTTGTAAAACTAAAATCTCCTTCATTACACTTGCACTAGTTTTAATGTGCGAAAAACAGCAATTTAAGAATTGAGGAAACTGTATACTTCAAATATGTGTTTACCAAATAGTCTAAAGTTGACTGCTAATTTCAGCTATTGATTAGTAACTTTGGGTGGAGTCCAAATGGTGCTATGCCAAATTACGTCCGGCCTCAGGAAGGAAATGGTGAAGGAGTTCCATTATCCGTTGCAACGATCTGTGAAATACAAAAGTTCTATACATACATTTTTAAGGGATTGTTTGTAATTGTCTTTATCTGTGTTTTTTTCCCAATGTTTGTTTTTTATTCAGGCAAAAGACAACAGTTACACTCTCACAAATCAATTGTGATTTTCGTTATGTCCTGAAGATGCAATTCTATTACATATCATCGTTGCAGGGAAGAAGTGAAAATAACATTTCCAAACCGATTTAAACTTATCTTCTATAATATAACAAGAGACATTCGATATGAATTTAATGGTTTATATATAATATATGTTCATTATGTTGTTCAGGCATTGCGTCCTATGGTTTTATTCACTAATTTAACTCAAGGATATATCAACGGGTTTCCAAAAAAAGAAATATCAAATTAAAATATAGAAATACTTATTAGACGTCCTAATGTTTACCATCAGTGGAACCGACCTTATCTATTTTGTTTTTCAAATATGATGATATTTTAAAATCCATTTTTGGCGACTTGTGAGACATTTCCGTGTAACACATCACATATATGAACAACATGGAACGACCTAGCACTCCCAAAATAGTTATCCCGCGAAGAACCAACTTTCCCTGATGCCTTAATATTCTGAAATTGAGATGAATCCACTCCAGGTCCAAACCCTCCGATCAGATAAGAATTGTATGTCAGCCTACTTCACTAATCGGTTTCCAAGCCTAACACTCGGCGTTCTGATGGGAATTTAATGACATTTTGCGGTCTCAATCAAATTATGATGGCATTTTGCGATTTGAGGCAAGAGGCTTTCCCTTTATTTGAAGGGAGTCTCCCAACTTTGAGCCTAAACTGGAATCCAAATAAATAGTCATTCACCTGATTAAATCTTTCATCTCACTCTGCAAAAACTAATTAAAATTTCAATGACCACGATTCTCTCAAATTTGCGGATGTTGGGCCAAGTTCCAGTCAGTGCGCAGCCGCAGCCGCCATTAATGGCCGACGTCCTGGAGGTTTTTGGTGCAAATTGGCCGCGAGAGGTCAGCACTGATTACCAGCTGAGCCCGGCGGGTTATCGTACCGGTATTATCGCCCACTCTAAAGGATGTTTTTATAAACTAGGTCACCACCAGGGTCTGCGCATGTGCAGGGCCCATTTAAGACGCCCAAGGGTCAGACTTTCAGAAGATGTACAATTCGCCTTCACCAATTCTCTCAAATAACCCACATCAGCTGAATTTAACAGAATTTACTAACTGTGATCCGTTTTAGGAAAGTGAGTCATAAGTCGCAGATAATGGATTTTGAGATATCACCATATTTGAAAAGAGTCCAATGATAGTCCAATGATAGTAAACACTAGGACACCTAATAAGAATTTTTATATTTTAAGTTTGATATTTTTATTTTTAAATAAAAAAGGTTGCAATGTTTCTGGATGGGTAATTACCACTAAAGTAACTAAATATACTCCATACGAAGGCCTTCAAAACGCAAGGATATATTCAATACAATGTCCTGAAATCTGTTGTATGGATTCATATGACTATAAGTGCTAAACCCCATAAAAATCAGAGAGTTTCAATAAAGAAATCTAGTTTGAAAAATATCATTTTTGCGACTTGTGACTCATTTTCCTGGAACACATCACAAATGTGTGGAGCTGCCGATTTTACCTTTACTGAGAATCTGACACCTAGAGTCAACCGCAAGGCCCAGTGTGAGTGGGCCATCTGGGCTCAGGTTGCTATTTTCTCATCATGGCGGCAGAAATATTTAAAATATGTTGGAGTCATGTGTTTTTGTGACGGAATTAAACCACATTCTTGTCTTAATGACGGCAGCAGTCGGACATGTGCCTCATTGAGCTAATAGAGGAGAAGTGGGGAACATATTTATAAACTCCTCAATTGCAATGAGAAGATAAGCATTAACGGAATAGGACTGTTTAACCATTCTGTTCACTTTAATTTTAATAAGGAATTACAAACGCAAAATGCTTTAGCGCTTGATTAGGAGAAAGACGTTCAGTAGGATTAAACGGACTTTGTCTTAGATGAGGACAGAATAATCTGATGTTAGAGAAAAATGAGTCACAAGTCGCAAAATCGAAATTTGTGAAAGTGTTTTATTCACATGTTCTCTTTGTAACAATGTTTTCATCTTTGATCTTTCATCCCTAGTATCTGGTCCTCAGTCGTATAAATCTATGTCCCAAATTTGAAGACAGTGTATTAAAGATATCATTGCGTTTCAAAGGTCATCCTATGAAGTATATTTAGTTATTTTACTGGTAATTGCCCACACTATTTTTTTGGGTGGGCAATTATCAATGAAGTGGGTGGACATAGCTGTAAAGTAGCTAAATATACTTTAGTCCCTGATTTGGTTGTGAGCAGACAATATAATGACTATACGTGCCGGTCACCGACTGACAAATATAATCTATAATCGGGGCTGTATTAGCATAGTATCATAAGTATCAAAAAATGTAGATTTCTTTAGTAATTTAACATGAAATCTGGGAATAACAGTAAGATGACCACAGTGTCAAGTCCTCGGTGGACAATATATTTGCCTTGTACGCCCAGAAGCAACTCGGCCTACAGCCTCTTTGCTTCTGTGTTTACTCAGTGAATATAATCCACCTCATACATGACACTATGGTAATCTTACTATAGTATAGGATGACCTTAGGAATGCATGGATATATTTATTACACTTCATTGGGATTTGGTACATGTATTGATGCTATGACAAGCGTTAAGCACCCAAAAGTGAAAGCACTCATATAGAGTAATCTTGTGAATAAAACTCTCAATTGTGCAACTTGTTATTCATTTCATTCATTTAATACATGACATATAGGCTTAGAATAGATATATTTTCATGAGTGTAACCACAAAATTTATTATTTGCACTTTAATAGGGGACTCCACTAGAGGAAAAACGGCAGTGACAAACTTTCTTGTTGCCCACTAACAACAGTTCATTTCATGTTTGCAATGAAAACGCAAATGGAGGAGTGTCAGATGTGTTACCACATTCTCTGAGAACTGTTGTTTCTGTATGGATATTTGTTGCAACAAATTAGTGGGCACCAACAAAATGTATCGGCTCCTTTTTTCTCTCTAGTGGAGTCGCCCCATAAGACCTAAACAGGATGGCAATGAAAATGTCGTCTGGGCCTATATGACGTAATGTTCCACTTCACTGACACCTAGTGTGCATTAAAGAAACCTATCCCGGCCATAATATCTATGCCTTTATCAATTACTGTCTCCACTGGCGAAGAACAGTAATTCTAATTTAATTTATGACGTCATTACTGTTTAATTAAGTGACTTTGAAGGAAATTGATTGGGGAATAATTATTGTTTTATTAGTCAGATCCTAGTAATCATATTAGCAAGTCATCCATCTCTGACAGGGGTAAAAGAGTGAGTGAGGAGGAACACAAGAAATATCTGTTTAATATTCATTACTTGAATACATCCGAACAGTGTAGTTCATATGACTTGATGCAACCACTCAAATGTTATGTGTTCCAGAAAAATGAGTCACAAGTCGCACAAAAGTGTTTTTGAGATATCGTCATATTTGAAAAGATGAGAACAAGCCGATTCCAATGATAGTAAACAATAGGACATTTCATCAGTTTTTCTACTTATTAAGTTTGATATTTCTAGTCCAAATTTCTACATATTAAGTTTGATATTTCTATTTTGGAAATAACAGTTTACAAACAATATCTTTGGGTGGAAAAGTACTAGTAAAGTGGATAAATATACTCTCTAGGATGACCTCAGGAATGCAAGGACATATTTGATACACTCTCTTCAAATTTGATACACGTATTAATGCAACCCCTGAGACTAGACACTCCAAGAATGAAAACATTTCAACAAAGAGATGCTGTGAATAAATCACTCGGAAAAATATTAATTTTGCAACTTGTGGCTCATCTCCCTGTAACAGGAGGCGGGAATATAAATTAACAAATGTAGAAAAGCTTTAGTTTTTGTTGGATGTTAGCAGTGAATTAAGCCTAATTATATGTGGTTTGTAAAGGTATCTAGGGTGAAAATGTGATTTTGAAGCCTTTTTTAAATTGGGATCTCCACAAAAAGGGAGAGGGTGGGGAAATAGGAGAGGGAGAGGAGGAGGGAAAGAAAGCGAGGAGAGGGAGCATGAGGAACAGGGGAGGGAGAGGGGCAAATCGGAGATGGGGTTGTGAGAGAAAAACAGGTATGAAAGACTGAGAAGAGGCGGAGGGAAAGGAGGGAGAGGGGAAAATGTGGAGAGAGAGGGGGACCGTCCAGAGGACGGGTTCTTTGCTAGTACCTAATAAACCCAATCAATCTCAGAAAGTCAACCTATTCAGAATTATCTTCCAATGAAGAATGAATTGTCTCTATGGGTCATGTGAAATATGTATATAATATGTAAGGTAGGTAGGTATACATATACTCTACCCATTTCCTGTTTCCTGGTTCATTCTGAACTAATGGGTCAGATTTTCAGAAAATGTACAATTCACCTTCACCAATCGTCTCAAATAACCCAGATTTAAGACAAAAATGAGCTTCAAAATACAATTCAATCTAACCAAACAGATTGCTAGAATCAATGCAATGCCAACTATACGCAAATTTACCTAGTATTGACCTGATTGCAGCCTAATTTAGCAGAATTTACTAAATGTGTCCAGCTGCAAATTGTACATTTTCTGAAAATCTGACCCTAATGCTGTTCAGTAACATGATACTCCCCCCCACACCCTGTATCAAGCTATGTGGAGTGGACTGTACTACAGGAGACCAAAGGCAAGTGTAAGGATGGGACACTAATGGATATTCAATACTACATACAGGCATATATAAAAATGATAGCGGGCCTTGATTTAGTCGATGTTTTTTCCTTCATTAAATCATGGAATATGTGTCACTATAAAATGATGGATAATGTCGTTAGCATTTTCTATTGAATGCATGCTGATGCATGGAATACAGCCATAATATATATATAGGGGGGAAATCGACAGAAAATGCACAATCGATCGGCAGATCTACACATTTAGTAAATTCTGCTAAATTAGGCTGTACACTGGTCAATACTAAGTTTATTTGTGTATATTTGGTATTAGTCAGGGAGCACAAGGCCCAAAATGGGGGGGTTGATAAACATTTTGGTTAGAGCTTGACAACACATACCACCATATAGCATTCATACTGGACTATAAGAAAACCATTGTTGACATTCTGGCATTTTGTTTATTCCATGGTTTCCATGGCAACAGAAGGAAAACATGGAAATTCTTAGGTAAAATTACTTAAATGAACCTCAGTCAGAGATGAGTAGTGTGAATATTTTTATATTTTGGGAAAATATTGACATCCAAATTGCGCATTCAAATTATTATCACATTTGACCTTTGATCAAGGTCAAGGTCACATTTATCAAGGTCAAACCCAGAAAAGGCCCACAAAATGCCATTTCCCCTCAAACATATTCACCCCTCAGTAGGTAATTTATTGATCTATCTTGATAATTTGATTCTAGGAAATTGCCAAAGCATCATTAGTAAGAGATTCGCTGACTTAAAGTTGCTAAGGTACAATACTGTTACCATAGCAACTAGAAAACTATGAAAAAAATGCATAGCTCCTGTTGCCATCCAGGATGCCAGTAATATGAGTTAGCCAAATACGGATGCCCTTCCAAGAAAATATTCTTGGGGAGAATGACCATTATCAGTGGGTATATGTTGAATATGAAGTATATTTCCAATTTCATTCCTAATATTCTAATTAAATATCTTTTTTTTTTGTTGCCATGGCAACGGTTCTGGAAATCGGGTAAAAATTCATGGGATAACAAAAGGTTGAATAGTTCAAAGCATATTTTACTTAGAATTCTGGAATTTTGCTCACTTATAGAATACTTAATGGGACAACAAATATATTCTAGCAATTAACCTTTAATGAAAGGTCAAGGCCATTTTTCCAAGGTCAAACTAGGAAGAAATGGCATACTTTGTGTTGCCATAAAGAGGGCAAAAATAGGGGTATGCCAGTTATGGATGCTTGTCCTCAGAAATATTTTTTATTGAGAGCCACTATTTACAGAGGATAAATGTTGAATATGAAGTATACTTTTACTTTCATTCCTAATATCCTTATTCGATATCAAATTTTGGCTGTTGCCATGGCAACCGTTCTGGAAAATAGGGAAGAATTAATGGGATAACAAAAAATTGTACAATTCAAAGGATATTTTACTTAGAATTCTGCAATTTGGCACATTTATAAAATATTTGATGAGACAACAAATACATTGATGCAATTGACCTGGATGAAAGGTCAAGGCCATTTTTCCAAGGTCAAACTAGGAAGAAATGGCATTCTTTGTGTTGCCATAAAGAGGGCAAAAATAGGGGCATGCAAGTTATGGATGCTCGTCCTCAGAAATATTTTTTTATTGAGAGCCACTATTTACAGAGGATAAATGTTGAATATGAAGTATACTTTCATTTGTATTCCTAATATCCTTATTAGATGTCAATTTTTGGCTGTTGCCATGGCAACCGTTCTGGAAAATAGGGAAGAATTTATGGGATAACAAAAAATTGTATAATTCAAAGGATATTTTACTTAGAATTCTGGAATTTTGCATATTTATAGGATATTTGAATGGACAACAAATATATTGATGCAATTGACCTGGATAAAAGGTCAAGATCATTATTCCAAGGTCCATGTCATGTTCATATTGGTACTCAATGTAAATGATGGGCCATGTAAGATGCTGTGTCCACTGAGGAGACATCAGACTAAACTTAGTTGCCAACACCCCCGATTCACGACTCAGTGCTAAACTAAGCAGATGCTTGACAGCTTGCTGAGTTCATTAGTGTGAGGCTGCCAGTGTGGTGTGTCCTCAGTGGTCACAGAATCTAAGGGTCCATTTCAGACCTGAAATGGGTGAGGTGTCTGTGTGAGAGTCTTCTGTAACACAGGCTTTTTAAAGAATACACATTCATCAATTGATTAATAATGTGCAAGAAGTAAAAGGAGGAGGCCTCACACCGTCACACATCCTCCACAGTCCCTGCCATGTCCCTGGGCCTGATTAACATTGAATTGAAGAATCATAATATGGGATTAGAAGAATTAATACAGATAAAGGAAGAGAATCAGAGAACAGAAATCTGAGAAAAAAATAAACATCTGGAAATGAGGGGTTGATTTTTACTTGTGGGAATGATTGGTGAATTACAGAAGAACTGTGTCTGAGTGGCTTCGCAAAATCAAAACAAACTTCTGACTGACTAGGTAAAGTAGGTCTAGAGGATCTTTTGTTCATGGCTCATCTATATTGATATAGTTTAGCAAAATAACATTTTTTAATGTCATTATACAGTAGACCTTTTCATTTTTAAGCTTTATAATTATTGATTATTTCATGAGAAATTAGGGTGAACGATTGACGATTACATCATCCATATTGTTGGCACATTAATACACAATTTGACTTCCAGTGATCCTGCCAGACCTACTTGTTGTATGCACCTGGGAATGCATAATTCTCATGTTATTGGGAAAGTGCTGGCCATAGGTCAGACAAGCAAAATGAGCCTATATGGCCAGCACTCTTCCAAGGGAGGACCATGTAAATCATCCCTGCTCACAATGGGATTCATTGGGCTCCCAAGTTCTGTGAACCAGTGCTGCACTTTACCACTTTTACTACCCTTCTTGGTTGTATTTGTAAAATATTTATAAAAATATGCACCAACTAGATCTCCTCCAGCTGCAGTGAGGTCAGACTGTATTCCAGCATTGCATCTGACACTACTAGTTGGCTGTGTCACTTGGGCCAACAGGCATACCTTTCTGTGGGTGGTTACCTTTGGGTGCTGGGCATTCTGCTTAGCCAATTGGTCTACCATTTCTTCAAACTCTAACAATTTTGGTTTTGGCATAGCATTATATCCGAATTATATCACCAATTCTGCTGAACCCAGTTAGCTAGATAGCATGCAAATTTAACAGCAGTGGCGCTGTAGGCTGAAATATCTCCCAGTAGGCTGAGACGGAAGCTTCCACCACCACTCTGTTAAGGTATTTGTGCCGTCCGCCACCCACGAGCAATAACTGTATGGGTATAACCATGTTTAGGCCTACTCTGTTTCTGAGGTTGCGGGAGCCATAACTGGAAGCTCCCACCTTAGCTTTATCTCCGCCTCCAGGTGGCGTGACGGTTGGATAGCTTATTTTCACGCTATCAAGGGTAGGGAGAATTGCAAACCCTCCACCAGTGATGAGACTTCTATCATGAACACTAATTGGTTATATGCCTAATTAATGAACAAGATCTTTTGTGCAATTAGATCCAAGCAAGGATCTATCAGTACCTTCAATTCAACAATTGTATTCCTTGCATGAGTCAGCCCTAACATTTGCCTGGATTCAGTGTCTTGGTTTAGTCAATCAATCTTGTTTAATGTTTCAATCAGGTTCTTTGGTATTATAGGGTTGGCAGGTTCAGTTGGCATTGTCCTTCCTCATATTTGAGAAGTCATGTGGTTGAGGGATTGGTTTGGTGGAGGAGGTTTGGGAGGAGGTTTCCATGCATTACACAAGGGAGCTAGTAGGGGCATGATCGGCTGGATAATTAAGCCAGGACTGATAAAATAGGGGGAGTATCTTCGTCGGCTAAGTGCCTCTCTACTTGTCCCAATGCTAGGTATATATATATATATAGGTTGGCCCTAGGTGGTCGCCAACCCCTAGGTGTCATCGCTATCCCTGATGCACTGGATAATGCTCTGACCATATAAGCAAACTTGGGTAGGACTCTTGCCCACAAACTCAACATGGCACCATTGTCATGAACTAGTATTCCTGTATTGCTAATATTATATATATTAGTTACTGAATAATCGTTTGTATGTAACCAATTCCTTTAATTGGCAAGGTTTATTGTTTTGTAACCTTATTTTCATTACCTGGGCTTATGCATAGCTCACAAACTAATCTGACCAAACTACTGATTCAGTTCTGTTTATCAGGCCTGTACTCTATTCATTTTTTACGTTATTCATTATTACTTTTATTGTCATAATTAAAAAAAGTTTCAATGGGGGTACATCAGTACTAGATTGGTAACACATACTGGGGGTATATTAGACCTAGGTTTAGTTTCCCATTTATGAGTACTTTGAACCTGGCGGGGGTACATTTGACCTAGGTCTAATATACCCCCGGGGGTACATTGAAACTGGAGGGGGTATATCCAACCTAGGTCTAAAGTACCCCCGGGGGTATATTGGACCTAGGTCAAATGTACCCCCGGTACATTAGACCTAGGATAGTTATACCGGGGGGTACACCTGATGGGGGGTACATTAGACCTGCTACACCTGGTAAGATCATAAAGTGCCTTTCTGTCTCTTTTCTCTGTCTCTCTCTCCCTTATTTTCTATCTCTATAGGGTATGATCATAAACTGCCTTCTCTCAGCTCTCCCGCCCTTGATATAACCATCTTAAATGTGTTGAGAAGGGCGTAAAGCAACCAATCTCACTCACTCACTCACTCTATAAGTAGAGAGAGCAAGGGAAGTATTATATTTACATTCAACACATCACATATTAGTTCTCTCTTGGGAGTACTTATGGGGAAGGTGTTGGCTGTAACTAGGTTAATAAGGGATTAGGATTAATCCAGGGATTATAAGCTATGATCCTTTCCTCCAGCAGGAGAACTAATGGTAATTCCCTCTACAATGTCTGAAACAGAAGCTCGTAACATAATAGGGAGGTTCAGCAAACAAACCTATCGCAATTACGTAAGTGTATCCGGGTTTCCGCACGTTTTTGCGTACAAAATGCATTGAGAGATGAACATGTTGCTTGATCTGTTCCGTTACGTTTTTCCCACCATGTTTTGCTGAACCTCTTTCTTCCTTTTAACGTATGTTTGTATCTGAGATATGGATATGTTTACGTTTACGTATAGGTTACACTTGGTGAACCTTCCAAATCATTTTTATTTTCAGGAGTTCAAAGGTTAATCTATCATTTGTAAATATCTACATGTGTAGTGTTTTATACAATGAATCCTGCATCATTGTCAAACCGAAATGAATTATTTTGATTAGGTTTATCAATCTTGAACTGTCAGTGATAAAATTGGCATAGCAGAAGATTAATGTACTATTCCCTGAATATGTTGATGGAAAAAGAGAAATTATTTTATTGTTTATAGCTATCATTTCTTTTTCAGGGCAGCGAATGATTTGTGCGTGAATCGAAACAATTATGATTAAGGAAAACAATTATTCTGATACAGCCACAATATGTTTGTTAAATTTTTGTTTTTCAAACTTGTCAATGCGTCAGAAAAAGAAAATCTATATAATTCATATTCTTCAGCTTTTTCAGGAAGTGCCTTTCACTCTAAGTCTTGAGGGACTGGGCGTTTTACTATATATGTGATGTTGATATAAAGTAGTCCTGCACATACTAACATACTTATCGAAATGGGAGTTGAGTTTTGGGGTTCTTATTCTGGAGATGTGTTTCAAGAATATGATTGACAACAAAAGGTTATTTCACGAATAGTCATACAAGTACATACAGATAAGATTACGTAGTAGGTACATGATAGTTTTAGCCTAGCTAATTGAATGAATAGGTAACAAAAGAAAAGCGTAGATGAAATATCAGATCAAATACCATATTGGTCTTTCTGCTATAGTACTATGCCCACTCGATTCAATGATGGTCCTGTGGAGCTTTGAACGGTGTTCCGTAGATAACCAATAGGGGATTTACATAGCCGCCATTTTTAATCTTGATTCGCATGGAATGGAATGAAATGGCATGGAATTTGACTATTGGTTGAGTATAACATCTATAGAGAACATGGCATGTTCAGCATGGACTATTCATCAATGCTCTAATGTCAATATCCATGTGTTATACATGTTTTCATAACACAAACCTTCATATTCCCATCAATAATTTCGTTTTCATAGATCATTTATAACGATATAAATGATATTATATAAATAATATTATATGATATTGGTGAATATATTCTTACACATATGATAAAAATGTTGCAAAATATTTGTAGGTCAGATTTCATAGGAATACATCCCAGGATGCACTGTAACTGACATGCACAGTGGCACATGCAATTCTCCTATTAACTTATCGCCTGATCACATTCATTGCAGTTTGGTGATATAATTATGGCAAATAACATCAATGTATGCAAGCAATTCAGATTTTGTGTTTTTGTTTTTTATTTAAGTTTCACAATGATTCTATTTGCCATAGAACAATTAGGTGCCGGTACACACTTTTTTCATAAATAATTACTTTAACACTTTTTCCAATTGCAACAGTGTTTTGAACACTGCCTCCTAGTATAATCACGTGACATATGTCGTAAACACAATCATTATAATTCAATTGTCTCCATCCAATATTCTTTGTGCAAAGAAGTGAACTCAAGCGGTTCAGTTCACATAGTATGAGTGCATATAAAGCTATAATGAATAATTCTAATGCTAGGAGATGTGCTTATGCCTCTATGGGTCGGTGTCAGCTCACACGGGTGGGCAACATCAGTGTTAATGTAAGATTTGCATGTGGAGTGCCTCAGGGCTCTATGCTGGCTCTGCTGTTATTAGAGTTTCTCATGTACTGAGCGTCAATAGTGATCTACAATGCATTCCATACAGCATGATACCTTGTGAAAGACGTTGGCTTGATTTATCAGAACTCTGCTTATGTATTTCTAGAGACTTATGACAGATAATTACAGCTAAAGTCCCCTGAGTTATTATAGCAATAGTAGTGATCAGGGACTGACTGAACAACTGGATGTTACTCAAAAGGGCCAAATATCTACTTTCCGCATCCTCTGGCCACTTGGGTCAATTAAAAATGATAAATGATAAATAACTCTGGTACTCTCTCATGTCAAGATTCTCCCCAATCAATCTTGGCTAAACTGAGATGTATCGAATTTAGATTACACAATTAGGGATAGCAAGCAGAGTTCTTTCTCATCTCGGATTTTACTTTCTCCGATGGTTTTCATTGCTAGCTAGGACTAGGATATTTGATCAATGTGAAATTTCATAGCTAATTGTTGAGCTATTTGGAAACAGTTGCAACAGTTGCAACAGTTCAACAGTTGTTGAGGTATTAAGAGAAATATTCTGAAATGTGTTGATGTGGCACACAACCTAATCCAACCTGTCCCTTCCCTTGCTCCTCTGCTGCTTATCTCTTCTTCTATACGATCTATATGACCATTCTTTTAGGGTGTGTATGTGGCGCAGGAGGGGGGAGGGAGGGGAGGTTGGATGTGGAAACATACCAGAAAAGTCTTACAATTTTCCAAGCAATAGAGCATGTAATATTAATTGTACTGTGTGATCTATATGGGTGCGTATAGAAATAAAAACTATGCAAAGACTCACTCTGCTATTTTAAAGACATGAATCTGAACCTAAATTACCCTTAAAGCAAGACTGGCTATAGAAGATAAGAGTCTCACATCTTCCGTCTAGATTGGTGATTGATCTTGTGACACTTCTGATGAAAATTCATCGTTATATATGTAAACGTTAACATAGTCATTGTTAAAAAGAAAATTAAAAACTTGGTCCTGTTGGAAGGACTGTCTTATGAGAACTGACTGAGACAGGAGACCCATTCTCCATGTAGGCCATAAGTATGTAATATGGAAGTTAAAAGTTTATATATATATAATTCAATGTACTATAAGTTTATTTGAACTGAAAAGCTGTTACATTAACTGTAAAATTGACCCAATCTATGTGTAATCTAATTGATGTCAGTAGCAAACTAGGGCTGAATGAAAGATCTATCAGTAGAATTGCATGTCCTATGCTAGTATTCTGACGCTAAACCTGAATACAAATTCTATGATAAAAAATAAAAGAAGCTGAAATAAAACATTGCATTAGTGTACACATGGACAGTTTTGTGCTGAACTCTCAGTAGATGGGTCAGATTCTCAGAAAATGCACAATCTACAGTTCTACACAACTCTCAAATTCTGCTAATTTAGAGTTGAAAAAATTATAAATACTATGTATATCTGTCCTGTATTCATTCAATAAATCTGTCTGGTTTTGTTGAATTGTATTTTGAACCTGATTTTCGTCTTAAATTAGGGTTATTTGAGAAGATTGGCAAAGGTGAATTGTACACTTTCTTAAAAATTGACCCAGATAGTGCTTGGGTATGTTACTGCTTAACTTAGTGCCTCCCAGTAGAGTGTAGGGTTTGACAGTTACATGGTGGTGGGTGATGGATCAGTCAGGGTACATGACAGGAGACATGGCAGTAGGCTACATATCCATCACATAACCCAGGTGCCTAATGCAACCTGTTACATGTCATATATGTGTCAGATTTTCAGAAAATGTACAGTTCGCCTTCACCAATCATCTGAAAATAGCACACATTTAAGACAAAAATGAGCTTCAAAATGCCGTTTAACATAACAGAATTGATAGTTTCAATCAATGCGATACCAGATATACTCAGATATACCTGGTATTCATCATTTTCCAGCCTAATTTAGCAGAATTTACTAAATGTGTAGAATTGCCAATTGTACTTTTTCAGAAAATCTGACCCATATGAGTGATAGATGTGTCTTATTTGTATAAGTGCCATGCGTGCTTCCACTGTATGAGTGAACTAGCAATGTTATTACTAACTGAGAACCATGTTAAAGGGCCAGTCAACGGGTTCATGTTCACTTTTAGGACAACTTACTTCATGGAGCCATAAGTACACCAAGTCTCAATTTGTGTGTCTCCATTTATGTCTAACTTATAGTCACTCACAGCCGCCAATTGAGAAAGGTTGGGTAAAAATGTCTGTTATGCACAAGAGGGCACTGAGAGTGATGTGTGACGTAACAAAGTATCGCCTAAAATGTATATGTATGATATCCCTAAAGCCACTCTCCCAGCCATTGAAACAGTTATTCAATACAGGGATTTCAAGAGAGTTTCACCAAAGCTTTTTCGATTGGCGTCTGTGAGTGACTATAAGTTAGACATGAATAGAGGTGAATAATTGGGACTTGGGTGTTGTACTTATGCCTCGATGAAGTTTGTTGTCCTAAAAGTAAGCATGTACCAATTCAGTGACCCTTTAATGATTTCAGGCAGGCTACTATCATACACTTTATTTTCCCTTGAATTTCAAGTCATATGTGGCATAGCAGTTCAGGCATTGGACTTAAAACAGGAGACTTAGATGGGTATTTTGATCATGTTTTGCCCTTGATGTGACCTGCCCATTGCCCAGGGTCTAAGACAGCCCAAACCTAACCATCATACATGAGTTGAACTGTGCAAATCTGTGTAAAAGCTTTTCCTGACAATTGAATTTACAAGTTTAGTTATATCACACTTTTAATATTTTGTTTCCCATACATCTATGAATTTGTATTTGTTTCGTGCTATCATTACCTACATAATCAATAATTCTCATGTCATATATTACCTAATGATGGTCGTGAACTGGTCAGTGACGCTTTTCAAAATGGCGGACAACAACAACAGCATGCTCGGGAATGGTATGTAATGAACTTGTCTTGTCTCTGTTGTAGATTGGTGAATGCCCCCTGATGGGCCTAAATGGTTGAATCAATTAATCTTTCTCTGTAGACTCTGCAAATGCGAGTAGCCTGCAGCGATATGGCGTATTGTAGCCTTTTTCATTGTTTTTATGTTGGGCGTAGAATGACCAGGTGTTTTTCTGATGCTGTCAGTTGACAGCAACATTGACGTATCAACTAGCAGCGGGTTGAAGATACTATTTCTCAATGTCTGTAGTCTCTATAATAAATTTGATTATATATGTATGGAATATCTAAATGGACTGTATGATGTAGTGGTCTTTGTGGAAACATGGCTGAGCCCCGTGGTTACTGACAATATGCTCCATGTGAATGGTTATTGCTTTGCAAGACAGGATCGATCTAGGAGCATGAGGGGTGGTGGAGTAATAATGTACTATAAATCAGAGTTTAACTGTGACGTTGTACGTGATATGTGCTGCAACGATGTGAATGTAGAAGCCTTAACTTGTGCTATCAAGCCGGGTAATTACAAGAAACTCCTTATCACCTCACTCTATCGCCCACCGGCTGGTTCTAAGAATGGTTTCCTTAATTTCCTATGCGATAACCATAGAATCTATGGTCAGTGTAGTTACTCTAGAGCGGATAGGGTGATTGGTGGTGACGTAAACATCAATATGAATAAAAATGATGCATACTGTAGGAGGTTAACCTCTTGGTTTCAATCTAGTAGTCTTATCCAACACATTTCAGTACCCACAAGAATTACTTTGGAAGGGTCCACACTGATTGACATTATCGCCACAAATAGTAAAATTGTATATAAATCAGGTGCAATCGATGAAAATATTAGCGATCACCGACCCGTCTATATATTAATGAAAAAACGACATGCTACTAGGGAAGCCAGGGGGAAAACCACCTTTTTAGCCCGGCCAGTCTCAAAAATGTGTTCTGATGATATTAGACAGGGACTGACTGATGTAACTCCTGGTCTGTGGAATACTACCAATATCAATGGCTTATGTGATAGAATGATCATGGAGTTTAGAGTGTTACAGGATAAACTTTACCCTCTAAGACAATATACTGTACGTAATGATAATATCATACATGACTATGATCTCACTAGGTTGGTTCGGAAGAAGAAACGGGTATTTAAGAAGGCGATTAAATTCAGACGCCCTGAAGATTGGCACCTAGCCAAGTCGCTTAGGTTGGAGGTCAAGTCTAAGGTAATTGAATTGAAGAGAAATGCTCTACTGGATATGTGTAATAGATTCAACAGATCCGATAAAAAATTCTGGGAGAAAATTGGTAATTTATTTGGAACTGGTAAATCTAAGAATACTGCGTTTGATTACCTAATTACTTCAGACGATCGAAAGGTATATGGGTTAGATGCCGCAGAATATGCTAACAACTTCTACTGTGATATCCAGCCAAAATCATGTGTTGAGAACCTACCAGTCGTTGCTAGGCAATTCCCAAAGTTTTCTTGGGGAGACGAAATTGATGCAAATGAGGTCGAGAGTTTATTGAATGATATTGATTGTACAAAGTCATGTGGCATTTTAGATATTAACACCAAGTTTCTGAAACTAGCCCTACTGTCTTGTCTGGAGGAATTTGTTCATTTGTTGAATATGATAAAAAATTCAGGTAGCTTCCCAACCTCTTGGAAACGGGCTATTTGTAACTTAGTTCCTAAGAAAGCTAACTCTAGGAAGATAGGAGATATGAGGCCCATATCGATCGCACCGATTATGGGTAAAATCTTGGAGAGACTACTGCTGAAAAGACTCGCTAGCCACATAGATAATATCAATTACTTTACTGATTGCCAGCATGGTTTTCGGAGCGGCAAGAGCACTGACTCAGCCATTTATGATTTTGTCTTATCGGTTCTAAAAAATAAGGATTCAGGGGTTGACACAGTCGCTGTTTATTTTGATTTGTCAAAAGCGTTCAATTCCATCAATATTGATATCCTACTGCATAAACTAAAAGGGTTGGGTTATGATGATTTGCTCCTTGAATTGATTAGAACTTATTCAACAGGCCGAGAACAGGTGATGAGGATTGGTGATTTTATTTCAGGCAGCAGAGGGCTTAGTGCTGGTGTTGCCCAAGGAAGCATCCTTGGGCCTTTTTTCTTCATTATTTATATGAATAATCTATGTCAGATGAATATTGGTAGCAAGGTTATTATGTACGCGGATGATTGTGCACTTTTACATCCATACTGCACACTTGACCACCTAAGGCAAGTCCAGCTAGATGTGACTAGTTTTGGTCAGTGGGTCCGTCTGAATGGCCTAACTGTAAATGAGTCGAAGACGAGAATGCAGATTTTTGGTGGCAGGAAAAAAATAACCTATCCTAATGAGTGCATATATATTAATGGTCAATCTATAGTAAAGGTGGACAACTTTAAATATCTTGGTTACACCCTAGATTGCCGCCTGAGTATGGTAAATCACATTAGCTCAGCTTGTAATAGAGCGAATCTTCTCTGTAGGCGCCTGTGTTTGATTAGACATTTTGTACCTAGAGATATAGCTCTCTTGATTTACAAGTCCTTTATATTACCAACGCTAGAGTATGGTGGCATACTAATTGACCTGGCCAACCAACAAAACTTAAGGAGGTTCCAGTTAGTTCAGAATAATGCTCTCAGAACTATTAACTGCCCTCGGACCAGACGGGGTGCCTGTAGGGTTGGTAATGTGGCTCTTCACAAGTCTGCGAAATTACTGCCCCTGTGTTATAGAAGGTTGGGGAGGTTCATGAATTTATTCTTTGTGTCTAAAAGTTTGTTGACAGAGATAAGGGGACCCTACATATTAAGAGATCCTGCTCGTGTTGAGGTGGATGGCTGGGCCAAGGAGAGTATAAGGAGGAGCCTATTTGGAAAGGTGAAAATCATTTGGAATACCCTACCCCCTCGAATAAAAGTTCAGAATGACCCTGATAAATTTAAAATTTGTCTGATTGGGTTGCTGCAAAAACTGTTTAACGACGATGAACATAATCTTAATGGGGTTTGGGCTCTTCCTGGTGCTCTTCTTGGCCTGGGGAATTGTCCCGACTTGTAATTCTGGTCTCACTGTGCTTGTACTTGGTTGTTTTTGATTTGTGATTTGTGCTTTTCATTTGTGCCTTGCTAGTTGGTGCGTTTACCCTCACATGGGTGATTATGGAACGTTGTAACTATTATTATACTGATAAATCTTTCTTTTCATGGATTGTCTTGATAATGAGTATGTTGACGCCCGTATGTCTATTTCTGATGTAGTATGACGATGCTCCTCATTCTGCACTTGATCTTAACTTCTTTGTAGGTTTTTAAGATAATTTGTTTTTCTTTTTTTCTTTATTTCTGATTGTAAATCTCAGTAATACACTTTTGTTGACCTGCTCGATTTGTATAACTGTACTGGTAATTTCTTTCTTTTTTTCTTTTTTTCCATTAGCTTTGACTGAGAATATTGTGTATCACATGACGCTTGGCTAAATAAAAATATTTAAATACAAATATAAGGAAACAAAAGGTCCACATTTCACAAAACATTATCATCATCGTAATAAAACAAATATTAATGTTATTTCATTATTAATTCACAAAAAATATATTCTAATATAGAGGTATGTGACAAAATAAAAAAATATGTATTACAATTAATATGGCGAGCCCTAATACTATTCCATTCTACAACAATATCCACATTTGGTATCCAATATTCAGGTTAGGAAAACTTGATTAAAGAGATTTGCTCAGTGAAGGGATTTCCCAGTATCTGCTGACTCATTGCCCACAGCCTGCAGTCCGGGTTTACAGTGTGTTGTTACCAATAGAAAGTGATAACCTGAACATGACCTGAGTAATATCTCAGTCTGAAAGAGACACTCCAGACTTGGATATGGGGCTTACTTAGTCCAGGAGTCAATAATCAACAACTCCTGGATAATAGGCGTCATATCAGTGTGAAATAGTTGCGTACTGCCATGATTAATACAGGGGGAAAATCGCCAGAAAGTGTACAATTCATCTTCACCAATCCTCTCAAATAACCCAAATTTTAGGTAGTTAAAAACTAGGTTCAAAATTCAGTTCAGCATAACCAAACAGATTGTTTGAATCAATGCAATGTCAAATATCCTCAGATTTACCTAGTATTGACCATTTTACAGTCTAATTTAACAGAATTTACTAAATGTGTAGATCTATTTTGTTATATTTCATTTGAGGCCAATACAGTTAAATTATGAGAAATATAAGAGAAAAATGTATTATACCCTACCCGGGCGTCTTCGTGCGTTGCCTATTGTACATTTTCTGAAAATCTGACCCTTCTCTTGACCACCTTAACACTAAGCCCTAGTATGGAGGCAAGGAGTCCCCTGTAAATCTTCAGTTCAATTCACAGAAGGAGGTGACCTGGCCTTGACCCCAGTAATACATCTGTCTGAATGGCACACACAGTCCACTCCTGGCTGGTCACCTTATTACCTTAGCCTATGGGTCAAGGCTAATAATAGTCCCCTCACAAAGGGTGTTATAGGAGCATATGATAGTCACATTATCTCCCTGTTCATTTACCCGCTGATCATCGGTGTTCATTATTTAACTGTTATGGATATTATTTAGGCAATCAACTATTATGTAATAGATAGACTAGATTCAATATTTGCCAGTGGGACTTTCTCTACAGGCTAAAGGTTGAGTCTTGGGATATGATCAATTGGAAGTGATAACCTGACCATGACACCAGTAATATGTTTCTCTGAATGGGGCAAACATCCCCGTTTGGTATCATTTCAACGACTTAGTCCTTGTACGAAGAGCGCCAATGTTAAGGACATCTTTATATTTCATGTTTGATATATTTATGTTTGGAAAAGAGGGTTGCAATATTTCTGGGTGGACAATTACCAGTAAAGTAATTAAATGTACTCCATATAATAACATTTGAAACGTCTTAGAATATTACATTAATTAAAAGACTTAAAGCGTTAAGACCCCCCCCCCCCCCCACACACACACACACCCTTACAAAAAAAACAAAAAAAACGAGAACATTCCAATAGAGTGATTTTGTGAATAAATCCCTTTGGTCAATAGGAATGTTGGTACTTGTGACTCGTTTTCGCCCATCACAAATAGTAATATATATGGGTCAGATTTTCAGAAAATGTACAATTCAACTTCATCAATTTTCTCAAATAACCCAAATTTCAGACGAAAATAAACTTCAAAATACAGTTCAACCTAACCGACCAGATTGCTAGAGTTAATGCAATGCCAAATATACTTCAATTTACCTAGTATTGACCAAATTGCAGCCTATTTTAGTATAATTTACTAAATGTGAACAGCTGCTAATTGTACATTTTCTGAATATCTGATCCATATATTATCGTATCATGCATAACGTGCTATGCAAGGAAGGAAGAGGCACTAATAAATATTCCACACTTTCTCCATGAGATTAGAATAAATGCTGAGTCAAGCCAAGGCAGTGGTGCCGACTGCTCTATAAGGCTTGGCTATGCCTTGCTTTGCTGTCTGGGATATGTTACAGCAAAATAAGTCACAAGTCGCGCAAACAATGGATTTTGAGAAATCATTATTGTTTGATATTTTCATTTTTGAAAAAAACAGTTCGCAATGTTTCTGGGTGGGTAATTACCAGTAACTAAATATACTCCGTACTCAGGCCATCAGAACGCAAAAATATGTTTAACACAATTAATGTCCTGAAATTTGGTACATGGATTAATATGACTATAAGTGCTACACCTTCTCAAAATCAGAGCATTTCAATAAAGAGATCTTGTGAAAAAAACCCTTTGAAAAATATAAATTTTGCGACCTGTGACTCATTTTCCTGTACCATATCACATTATGGTCTCCTCCTGCGCTTGCTGCCGGCCAGAGTGTTATTCTCCCTATGTATGCACCTCAGATACCTACGGTAGCTGTAGAACAACAATGGTTGTGGTGAAGGATGTAGTGGTGAAGGCTATGATAGATATGGGCGGTAGGTCCATCCATCAAGCCAGCCCCACCACCATGACATATGGAATGCTTACATACACCGGGTGCAGATGTACAGACGGGCAATAATGGACCTTCAGCCTGGCAGTTATTGCTTGTTTATGGGTCAGACCTTTAGAAAATGTTCAATTCGCTTCCAATAATTCTCTCAAATAACCCATATTTAAGATGGAAATGAGCTTCAAAATGCAGTTTAACATAACAAAACTGATACTATAAATCAACGCAACACCAAATATATACTCGGTGTTCATCATTTTTCCGCCTAATTTAGCAGAATATCCTTAATGTGTAAAACTGACAATTGTACCTTTTCTGGCAATCTGACCCTACTGTAAAATGGTCAATAAAAGGTATATCTGAGGGTATTTCATATTGCCTTGATTCAAACCAGCTGTCTGGTTATGTGGAACTTTGAACGGAATTTTGAACCTAATTTTCCGTTAAATTTCGGTTATTTGAGAGGATTGATGAAGATGAATTGTACATTTTCTGGCGATTTCACCCTTACCGTCTATGTTCATAGTACGGGGCAGTGAGTGGTTTCATTGTTCAAAGAATGTAGTTTTATTGATATACCAGCGATCTCTAATTTACAAAGTTGGAACTCGTGATGTTGATTTTAACTTACTGAGTTTATTGTACTTCAATTATCTAACGATAATTATACTTCCATCATTCTAAATGAAATTTTATTTTGTTCCGATCGCTCTATGAGGTATGAAGCCACCTTTGACACCATTCAATCTGTTTCAGAAATAAGATAAGATACTACTTTATTTATCCAACTCACACAGTACATTATGAAGTTACGAAACAGACAAAATACAGACAAATAGGTACACACACTTCTAGATCAGATCCAGCTCTCCTAAATATGATTTCTGACAATATTGATTCATTGCATAGACTCTCAGGTTTGCTACCAGTAAAGCATTTTACGGAAATTGATGTTTTACGATACTTTGCAGATGGTTTAATAATATATGTGTATTACCATGGTCAAAATATCCATACAAAGCAACCTATGTAACATCCAGTGAATCATTATACGTTATGGATTATGCAGGAAGTTATTGGCCACAACATAAGTCTGAAATGGACTGACATTCATCACACAAATATGATTCAGTAACCACTAACCCCTAGCCTAGCCCTAGCCAATGTATTAAAGAATCAAGCCAGAACAACTTTTATATGGCACGATGAATATGTTATATAAATCAGAACTGTATAGCTTCAGCATCTGTCAGAGACACCCACAAAGTTAACAACTGAACACCATATTGTATGTATCATATTGATTTATAAACAACGTAAACACTACATGTTGTAGAGAATCGACTTCAGTCATTGATTGAAGCTATATTGTCCTCTACATAGAAGACTGTATATACTGCTAGAATGGGCTGAAAACCTCACATTTGCTGGAGAGACCCCTTTCAATAGCATTCAACGAATGCCTTAAGTTTGTCAATTCAATTGGGGATTTTCATAGCCGCCATTTTGAATCTTGATTTGCATGGAAATATGGGACTCATGGTAGGGTGTAAAATCTATTGAAAACATGCCATGTTCAGTATGGAATATTTATACATGCTCTAATGTCAATATCCATGTGTTATAAATGTTTCCATAACACAAATCCCCATCTTTCCCATCATGCATTTAGCTTCCATAGATCATTTATACAAGCTATGATATTCGTGAAAACATTCCTACAATTTTCGATAGAAATGTTGTTGCCAAATATTTGTATGTCAGATTTCAACAGGAAGTGACCCAGTATTCACTGCAGTAGTCATGCGCAGTGAGACATACAACTCCCATATTAGATATCAAAAAGTTTATTTTCCAACCTGACACTGGATGCATTCTAGGATCGGTTTTGAGACCCTCAATGGTCATACTAGGCAAATACGTCTGTTACTAAAGTCTCCCTGATTTCCTCACCCTAGTGTTAAGGCCCATCGATACAAAGCACCTATACAAGCATAAAACAAGATGGCCGCTATGAATGAGAGGTATAAAGTGTGGATTTCACAGTGCTATATTCTGCTCCTAGCTATAGAATGATGGATGTATGGCTAGAGCTGTAGCAAATCTCTCCATAATACTGCTACCAGCTGCTACTCGTATAGAGACATCCGTGTCTGAACCTGTTTTATTGGGGTGGCAGATGGATTGGGTAAAACTTCAAATTTACATATTGCATGAAGTGTGCATTCTCCTCATAAAATCCCTCCAGATTCACTTATTCATTTTTGATTGATAGATTGATGAACAGTAACTGTGAAGTGTTAAAGTAAAATGAGTCACACGTCGCAGAAATGTATAAATAAAAGGGATATTATTCACATAATATCTTTCTTGGAATGTTCTCATTATTCGGGACCATATTGCCTTTAGTCGTATGAATTCATGTACCAAATCTTGATATTTTTGATAAGTGTTTTTATCACAAGATTTCTTTATTGCAATGTTCTGATATTTAGGGAGTTTAGCACTTAGAGTCATACAAATCCATGTAACAAATTTCGGGACATTGTATTAAAGGTATTCTTGCCGTTTGAAGGTTCTCCTTACTTTTCTGGTAATTGCCCACCCAGAAATAGGTTTCTACTACAGAGTAAAAGTAAATTCGCCGGGGAAACTCTGATAGATGATACTGAAAGCAACCACATCAATGATAGATGGATAGATGGGTCGGATTTTCAGAAAATGTACAATTCACCGTCACCAATGCTCTTAAATAACCCGGATTTCAGACGAAAATTTTGTTCAAAATACAGTTCAACCTAACCAAACATATTGCTTGAATCAATGCAATGCCGAATATACTCGAATTCATCTAGTATTGACCAAATTGCAGTCGAATTCAGCCGAATTTACGAAACGTGTACAGCTGCTGATTGTACATTTTTTGAAAATCTGACCCATCTATATACATAAACTAGATACATAGTTCTATACGTTCTAAAACGTACAATCGGTGATAAACTTTATTATACCTTACAGATTTAAACATTATTTACTACGATAATCAATCCATGATATATAAAAAACACTTGCTTGTTTTAAAAAATCCGCCTTCCTTTCATTGGGGTAGAGAAAGGATGGACCACGATAAAATATTAAAGAATACCATACCGCTCTTCGTTATAAATTAAACCAAAACGTCAAGGCTTTTACAATATATTGGTATTCTTCCAGCTGTAATATGCTGAGAATTATGAGAAATATGTGCTACCTTGCCTATATATTGCATTGTTCGGAGATGAATGGATTTTTTATATGGAACAGCTATGGGACATGATATATGCAATGATGAATGAGTTGTGTATGGGTCAGATCGCCAGACAATGTACATTTCACCTTCACCAATCCTCTTGACATTGCCTTGATTCAAACAATATGTTTGGTTATGTTGAACTGTATTTTGAACCTGATTTCTCTCTGAAATTTGGGTTATTTGAAGGAATTGGTGAAGGTGAATTGTACAGTTTCTGAAGACTTGACCCATATATAATATATGTGTAATAAACCATTTGCTCTTCTTGTGTGAGCAACTCCACCTGCTTATTGGCATATATCACTGTAGAGAATGCTCTTCAGCACGAGGATCAGATGTTCTGAAAATGCACAATTGGAATTTAGTAAATTCTGCTAAATTGTACTGAAAAATGGTCAATACTAGCTATATCTAAGTATATTTTGTATTGCCTTGATGTGAAACCGAATTTTCAACCACTTAAATTAGGGTAACTTGAGAAGATTGGTAAAGACGAATTGTACATTTTCTGGCAATTTCAACCAGGAGTGGCTCTGCATGCTCATTGATATACGGAACTATAAATATCTGTCTCCGATGAAACTTGGGTGTAAAAGAAAGGCAATGTGCAATAAATATGTGATGTGTTCCGGGAAAAGAGTCACAAGTCCCATTTCTCAATCACAAGATCTTATTATTGGAATGGTCTGAATTTTGGTGGGTTTAGCACTCTAAGTCATATAAATTTACATGTACCATATTTCTAGACAGTGTACTAAATATAGTCTTGCATATTGGAGGTCATACTATGGAGTACATTTAATTATTTTACTAGTAATTATCCACCTAGAAAATTAAATCTTATTTCAAAAACATAAACCAGGATTTGAAATCAGACCATAGGATTCATCAGGAGACCCAAATCGGGGGGCAATCGGGCGGCAAATCGGCTGTGTGTAGGCAGGGTTTTAATCTTCGATTAATTTCCACTGTAGATCCATGGGTAGAACACATTACAGAACATAGTTCCAGTAACCTTGTCTGGTATAACTACAGGCCTACCCCAGGCAATATACAAACCCACAAACTGCCCTATTACATGTCTGATACTCTTCACTGGGTTGTTTTGCCAAGACTGCATTATCAGACGACCCATATCCCACAAACCAAGGTAGCTTCCATAGTTTCTACATTTATCATAGCAGGGTTTAACATCATCAGGTGCAGCATGTGTTTACTGTTTGGAATACCTTATGTGTTCCAAGAAAATGGGTCACACGTTTTAGAAAATGATTTTTCAAACTGATTTATGCACCGAAGCACCTATTTGGAATGTTCTCATCTTTTGCATGCTAAGTGCTGTTAGGAGCACGAATACATCTATCAATTTTCAAAACTGAGTATTTAATATATCTATGTATTTTTAAAGTCATCTTATGGGGTATATTCAGTTCCTTAACTAATAGTTCTCTACCCAGAAATATTGCAAACCTTTTATTTTTCAAAATAAAAATATCAAATTTAAAATATAGACATACTTAATAAATATGCTAATGTTTACTATCGGCTTGATCTCATCTTCTCAAAAATGATGATATCTCAAAATCCACTTGGCCACTTGTGACTCATTCTCCTGTAACACATCACATACACCCTAAGACAACGGTCAGCAACCACAGTCTGCCAAATATCTTACTCTCTGGGATCTTCTTCCCACATAAATTTATTCAAAATAAAAATTAAATTTCTCCAGGGGAACGTACTTCTGAAAAGTGGTTACTCGCAGATTTCTCAAACCTTTGTAGCAGAAATATTCATGTATTGGGATATGTTATTGCTCAAAGTCACACTCTATTTATGATAAGGTGAAGGTTACATTAAACGTTTTCAAAGTGGTGAAAATTGCCATAATATGCTCTAAGACAACAATCAACAATCACTCCAGGCATAATGTTGTGGTAGAATACAATATTTAAACAAACAAACAATCACAGTCTCCCTCTCTGGGACCTTTTTCCCATATTTACTCCACTGCACCAGGAAGACACAGAGTGTATCTCAACAACCTCTCTCCGCCTTTGATCGCTGGACCAGCGAACATGGACGATATGGAATACTGCCTGACCACTAGAGGGAGTGATATATGAGGTCAAAAGGTGGGACATGTTACATCCTAGCGGCAGGCCACAATAGTGGGAATCAATTTCTCTATGTGAAGAATCTGGGTCTGATTTATAGAAAATGGACAATTGGCAGCTGTAAACATTTAGTAAATTTTCTTAAGTTAGGCTGCAATTTGGTTAATACTAGGTGAATTCGAGTATATTCGGCATTGAATTGATTCTAGGAATCTGTTTGGTTAGGTTGAACTGTATTTTGAACTTTATTTTTGTCTGATATTTGGGTTATTTGAGAGAATTGGTGAAGGGGAATTGTACAATTTCTTGCTACTTGAACCACCTACTCAGTGTCTGTATCCGCCGGTATTTTGGTTCATGTTTTCAGCCAGACACCTTAGATGATGAATAAATAATAGCATTACATTCTGTTATAACAATCAGAACCACTTTCATATTGGAGCTCATACGAATCGTATTCAGAGCCAAGGTTTTGTATGTAAACAATATTTCAAACACTTCGGCAATTTAGGGTGGTGCATGCTTACAGTACTTATCCAAGTATCTATGACAAATCTATGTGCACTTGTCAAAACACCAAATGCCTATGGGTCACGTATGCAAGATATTCTTTCCTTAGACGATAGCAGTAGGGGATTGGTATGTGTCATGTTCGTTACACCTGGCAGACAACGCCTTAGGAACTTCATTGATAATAATAAGAAAACATATTTCCAATGTTTTTACACCAAACTATGCATCCTATGGTGGCACAGCGTGTTTCCATTCTCATAATACATCTATAGTTTTCTGTATATTTTTATTAAAAATATATTTTTATATAAATTTTTTTGTTAACGAGTTCTCTTCTCTTGACAAAATTTGATTGAATTTAATCATTTTCTGATTTTTTACGAAACAAAATGACAAGACAATGAAACCGGGATGCTAACTCTACTTGATTAACACCAAACTAATATAAAACCATAGCTTTACATGTTGTACTATTTTGCTCATTTTTTTATATAAGCTATCATTTTACATATCATTACCATCCGCTGAAGAAGCACAAGACAGGCGAAACGCGTCAGGAACGCCAATAAACCAGCATAATGCCAACTTGATACGTTCCCATGATTGTTATAGATGAGTTCCTTCTTAGAAGCCTTCCTTCAACTTTTTAATGTTTTTATGACGATTGTACTGTAATTCTGTATGATAACTCTATAGCTATAGCTGTAGATACATCTTAGATTGAGCAATATGGAATTATATCATGACACATGAATTAATAATTGTTCTTATTATTTGCAGGTATGTATCTGATCCAATATCAGCAGTCTAAAGTCAACAGGGGTGCTCGTGAGTACAAAGCCACACTTTTAAGTGCTAACGTTTCTAGTGTAATGGTGAGTGAGTGAGATTGGTTGCTTCACACACTCATAAACACATTTAATATGGTTATATCAAGGGCGGGAGAGCTGAGAGGGAGGCATTTGATGATCATATCCAGGAAATAGAGATATAGAAGAAGGGAGAGAGAGTCAGAGAAAAGAGACAAAAAGGCACTTCATGGTCATACCCAGGACCATCTAGTGTAATGGGTACTCTAATGGATTTCACTCTATCTTGGCTTTACTCCATGATTAATTTTATTGAGTGTTTGCCAAGCCCTAATACCATCAAAGACCGCATTTCTTAAGGAGGTTGGCCACAATTTCGAACTGTCATTAGCATAATTATCTCCAGAACTGGTGACTTAGAGTTCAAAGTATTCTGATTTCAAGAATACCATTTAATAAGGTACTTTCCAGGCTTGTTTGCCCAGTTTGGAGTCAATGTCCTGCAGGGAGCTTCATCATATAGATCCCTCTGGGAAAATACCACATTCCACGCATTTTTCACATATTTTACAAGGAAACAGTCATCAGTTTCCTTTTAAATTCACTCATCATATTTCTAGAGATAATAGTTTCCTTCTGAAGTCTACATACTTTTCAAACCCTTTATATAATCTTTTTGACAAATACTTCCATTTTATATTTTGAGAGACAGTGCTGCTCATGGCTGTTATTGATTCGTCAATGCCCAAACTTGAGGACAGAAGGAAAGCACATATTTTGAATTTTGCCTTCAGAAGAAGCAAAAAGAACAGATTTTTAAACAAAGAAAGAAGAACAACAAGACAGTGGGATGGACCAATTTTAATTTCACAAAGACCCAATACTGTGAATTTTGATTTACATTGTATACAAAGGAAGACAGCAAAGCTATGGAACAATCTTGACCCTGAAACCAGAAACATTGAATCATATGAACGTTTTAAGGCCCTTACCAAGGCCGAAAGCTTGCTACCCTTATACATTTAATTTGACTTAATGTGCTCCTATTCCTCATCACTTCATCCATCACCTTAGCATTCTCTAGTCCTTAGATAGTTCCTTTCTCTATACAGCTACATGATAAAAGTCAAGGTCTATTAGGTAATGGCCAACTTACCAGACTTAGCCAGACTAAGACTGAGGCTATTTCCTACTGGTTCAGTATACTATCAGCTTTATCTATTGATTGTCTTTATGTTTGTATCACATTGTTATTTATGTATATTGACTGATAAACACTCCTAATAAATGTTCTTAAGTTAGTTGCATAAAAACGATCCACCCTTATGACTGTATGAATACGATACTAACGCTGGGGATGTATTTTATTTTTTTCTTCTCTTTAATCTCCTTCCACTGCTTAAGTGTGCGGTTCTTACCATTGTTCTACATTATTATTGTTATATAAACGATATCGAATATATATATTTTTTCACGACTAGAATTTGTGAATTAATATTTAGAATATATCAGCAAAATCTGAGAATATTGTAGCTGTTACAAAACGATTGTTGCTGAATAAAAATCTTTGAATACAATAGAATGAATTGACTATAGCGAGTTTTAGGTTTGGATTTAAACCATACATGTAGTAAAATCTACCCAAAATATAACATATGTCATTTATACTTAAAACAAATATCGTGGCCTGAAATCTTAGTAAAATCGTAATCCAAAAAATGAACCTGTTCATGTTTCATGTCTCGATATTATTCATTAAATGTTATGGATTAATTACAAGACATGTTGCAAAAGAGAGAATCTGACGACAATATAACGTCAAATGTCAACAACATATCGGGCACTATCCCCCATCTCGGAATCATACCTGACCACCTTGATGCACACTAGCCCTGACAGTAGAAAGTAGATATACATATTTGAGTATGACGTATCTACACAGGTCCATATATGGAAAATCTACTACCTGCCAGCACTATTTACATTTTACATTTTATATCTTACGAGAAAAATGATTGATTCAAACATCGATGTACTCCATGTATTTTTTATCGTTACCATCTTTTATATAATATTTTAAATTTCACCATCATCACATCTCATTAATTCATACTTGTTACATGTTACGTAATTAAGTTGTTCCGTTCATGACATGACTTCACAGATATATGACTCAACCGCAAGTCCACCCTCAGGGCCTGGCGGGAGATAGGGGTTACCCTAGCCATGTTTTTTTCTATGACTCTTGGCATATGCCTAAGTTGTTATACCTGAATAAAGAAATGTCAAAAAAAAAATATGAACCTTCCCCTCAATGTTAATAATTTGTAAACAAATCGTTCATATTTCGAATATTTCGAATATATATATCAAGTTGTAATGTATCTCTGGTCATTCCGATTTTTGCTCATACCCTTGGCTATTATTATGTAGAATTGAATATTGTCAATATCAAGCATTATATTTTGATAATAATATCCAATATGTTTATACAGCCAAGAAGAATAACAGTCTAATGTATGGTAGACAACATGTTGAATATGACAGTAAAGGTAAAATAACAATGGTTTTATCATACCATAGTGTTTTACCGATACCTCACTAGGTGATCTCACAAAAGATAGGGGGCAGGATTTATGAGAATCTAGTGAGTGATAATAGGGGTCACTTAGCAACATATTGCCTAGCAACCAGTAAACATGACATTTTGAAGGTCAGGGGTAAAGTGGGCGATATTAGGCGGTAATTCCATACCAGAGTGAGACAGGGGACCAGTATGATGTACGTTTATTGGCGGCCATTTTGTCTCTCACCTTTTGTGGTGACAGGCTACATTAATATAGGTTATGAAGTATGGTTTTGATACAGTGTCTATACTAAAAAGAAAACTGGGTCTTGGTGCTTTTATTAACAAAAATGCTGACATGGCTCTTTAAGGTGTAAAAGATTATTATTAATACATACTTTTTTATGATATCATCCTTTCAATATGCAATTGGTAAGGCACTTCCGACGTTGTTAGGCCTTCCCGGGCCAGCCAGAAAATGTAAAGAATGTATGAGCAGTTCTCACGGAATGGGTACAAGGGTCTCTTTTGCTCACGAAAGTGTCCTATTGACAGTACATGAATAATAAATACAAGAATGGTTGATTCATTGGGGATCATAGCCCTATCTGTTGGCTATAAATAGGAATGACAAAATAGTATTTTGAATTCTTATAAATAATCGCCCTATTTTCTTGAGGAATTTTAGCGTTGCAATACAAAGACCATTTTGACCAGCTTTTTAAGGTCTCGAAACATGTTTCCAAAAATGTTCTATAACCATTTGCTACCCTTAAATACGGAGGAGTCAATTCGACTCGCTATGAAAGAGAGTCAAACCATTTTGACTCCCTGTTGTTTATGTGTTTCTGTGTATGATATCCATTTGGTTAATCAATCAATTAGTTTTCATCCCGTGCACATGATTATATTACTTTCCAAGGGTCCCTGGCGCTCCCGATTCTTGTTTTTGTTTTATAATGAAGTAGTCAGAACCCGTTGCAACCTTCCAACCTTAAAATACCTGGAAGTATCTAAATCCATGTTCTCTACACAATAGAGGTATTAATTATATTATTTCCCATCGAGATAATATTAACGAGCCAAATAGCCTGATGTATCCAGTGACGGTTTAATCAACTCAGATATGGGTCAGATTTTCAGAAAATGTACAATTCATCTTCACTAATCCTGTCAAATAACCCAAATTTTAGACGAAAATTAAGTTCAAAATACAGTTCAACCTAACCAAACAGATTGCTAGAATCAATGCAATGCCGAATATTCTCGAATTTACCTAGAATTGACCAAATTGCAGCCTAATTTAGCAGAAATTACTAAATGTGTACCGCTGCCAATTGTACATTTTCTGAAAACTTGACCCATTTAACAACTCCCCTATTTGTGATAGGACGTATTAGTTATCATATCATTTCCCACGCCTAATGAAGCTTGCCGCAATTTTCTCATCATGTACACCGGAAGTTAGGCAGCCATATTGGCATCGGAAGCGGAAGTGCAGGATGCCATTAGCCTGGTACCCTGTCTGTGTTCAGTACAGCACATTGGATGCGGTACCCGTCACTTTGGTTCTATTGCATTATTTGTCAACAACACTATTTGGTGCAATGGTTCATATACTGGTGTCAGATACTAGGGGGTCAAGGGTTCATATCCCACACATCATTTATCAGATGGTGGGAAATAGGGTATTTGGGAAATAGTCCTTTTCCAGTACCAATTTTGCGAGTTAGAATTATTGTTCAATTATCTTATTGATAATAAATATTTGTTAAATATTCAACCATCAAGATCTATGCTTACATGTTTTTGGAAACTTGTCATAACTTCAACCAAAAGTGACAGGTAATTTTTTTTTTTTTAATCAATTTTATTTTCGTACGAAATAACATGAAAATTTTGCAGAGCTAACCGCCGCATACATTTTGCGATTTTATAGGTTGTCTGCATTTCATTCTATGGACAATGCTGTATAATTTTATAAAAAATGATGATGATATTAACAAACTGAAATAGATTACATTATACTTACGAGGTTCAATTTAAGTTAATATGGACAGATGATTTGAGAAATGATGGTAGATGAGAAAACATATCTATAGTGAAAAATGTTTCATCGAGGTGGGAGTGAGTGTGGAAAGAAAGAGCCGAGCAAGTGGTGAGTCTATTCTTTATCTAAGTAAAATCGTTTGATTTGAATTTTGAACATTTTGTTATCTTCAATATTTCTAAGTCTGATGGGTAATTTGTTCCAAATGGATCCTATTTGATAATGGAGAGATTGGATATCTGAATTCTTTTTTGGGGTAAAAATAGGTAATATAGGTGCATCAAACTGACGTGTTGCTCGGTTTACAGGCAAGGTACCAGACTCTTTTAGCTTTGTTATTACAGTAAATGCTTGTATAATTATGATGAATTTAAAAAAATATTCC
The DNA here is from genome assembly GCA_942159475.1 of Sthenelais limicola. Classification (NCBI taxonomy): domain Eukaryota; kingdom Metazoa; phylum Annelida; class Polychaeta; order Phyllodocida; family Sigalionidae; genus Sthenelais; species Sthenelais limicola. The sequence goes on along the minus strand of OW804097.1, from coordinate 31,575,190 downwards.
AGAACTCGCAATTTGAAGAATGTCAGGGGAGTCGACCTGTTCATGAAAAACACTCTTGAAATATAAACAATAAAACTATTAGATTGCTGCATATTCCGATGGGTATTTTTAAATTATAATGTAATAATTATAATATATGTATATATGACATGATGCCACTATACGTAGTCCCTCTCATTAAAGAAGTCTAGACCCAAAGATGTGAGAGTCCCTTCAAACGGAGGGAAAGCGCCTCTCCTCAAACAACAAATTTCCGTTATAATTCCATTAAGACCGCAAAATGGCATTATAATACCATTAGAACGCCTAATCCTCGGCCACGAAACCGATAAGCGAAGTAGGCGTCCAATCACTGACATACCATCCTTATCTGATCTGAGGGTTTGAGCCTAGACTGAAAGCATGTTTTATTACTTCAAGCAGCCATTCATTCCATATACGTTATTCCATTTCACACAATATTCCAACATTGAGATTTGCATACAGATTGATTCCAATGTTTTAACTACCCTCCTGGGTATTAGACACGTTTCACAAAGACATTACATTCCCATATGGTTCTGAATTATCATCTAGCATAGTTTATATGCATTGCATGGTGGGTTTATGAACGCAGCTTTAGACCAACTATTCCCACAGCTGGTCATATTAAAGGGTGAAGTCACCAGAAAATGTACAACTCACCTCCACCAATTCTTTCAAATAACCCAAATTGTAGACGAAAATAAAGTTCAAAATACAGTTCAACCGAACCAAACAGGTTGCTAGAATCAGTGCAATGATACATATACTCGAATTTACCTAGTATTGACTAAGCTGTAGGCTAATTTAGCAGAATTTACTAAATGTATACAGATGCCAATTGTACATTTTCTGATAATCTGACCCATTTTCACGTTTGCAAGACATCCATACTTCCCCATTCGACCAGGCAGAAATCTGTTTATGATGGTGCCCCCAAAACACAATTAACTCCTCTGAAAACGCTACCAAAGGGTTAGCATTGCTTATAATTGAAATTGGTTTCAGCTATTAAAGCTACACTCTCAGTTAATCACGTTCAAATGAATATTCTCTACTTATGTTCTACTGTTTCCAACCCATCTAAAAGTCATTTGTCCAACATTTTGGGGTATTTGTATGTTTGTTTTTGCTATAGCTCTACTTTCGCATCTTCATTTGTATTCGGTGGACCCGCTGGAATCCTTACCGGCGGCCATTTTCTCCTGGGAGATTTACTTTCACATTTGTGTATTTAAGCATTATTTCTGAGTTGTTTTGACCATATTTTGACCATACACTCATGTGCAATGTCTAACAATGTTAGTGTTCATATTCAGCATTTTTCGCCTCGACGAATACCGCCCCACCTCCCTATACTAACCCTTGGGGGTTATGCAGACACAGGTGGTTATTGCGAATTGAAGCACACATAAAATGGGAAGAATAGAGACTAAAAACATATACTGCTGAAATCTTCAGAAAATGTACAATTCGTCTTCACCAATCCTCATAGTTAAGCCAAAATAAGGTTCAAAAGGTTCTGTACCAAACAGATTGTTTGAATCAACCCAATATTAAATGTACTCAGATATACCTACAATTGACCATTTTCCAGCCAAATTTAACAGAATTTCCTTAGTGTGTAAAGCTGCCGATTATACATTTTTTGACGATCTGACCCATAACAGCAACATATATTATTGATGAATCCAGTCTGATAAGTCACAACATGAGTACAATTGGTACTATTTCTTTGGCCATAATGGCTACGAATGCAGCTGTAAATCTACATTTAATCCCCAACATGATACAGTAACCTATAGAAATGTACATGTGTAACGGTAACAATGGTGACCAGAATGGCCTCTGTAGGCGATGCAGACAGAATGTAATCTGGTACCCTGCTCGTTATCTCAGGCCTGCCTGGGGACCAGCATACTGTCCATACAATGACTCAGCATATTTCGCCTGCTGCTGCCAATGTCAACTTGTCAATGGTCACCATTAAGTGTGGAGACTGGGGGAGAGGGGAAGGGACGTTTGTACCAATGCTTTTTAGGTCTGGAAAAGCTCACTTCCAGATTTAACAAGAACCATTTGTATGTAATTCACAACAACCAACATTTACAGCAAACAGAGTATTTCAATAGCAGTTGTGCCATATGTGTGCTGTTTATTAATAGTTATAAATAAGGGAGTTAAAAGTCATCGATTCTTTGCAATATATAAATCTTCAATATATAACTGAGGTAAAATCTACCAATTGTTGTATTGTTACGTTATACGATTAAAGATGATAAAAATCAAATTATTTTTTTTGTCAGAATTGCGTCTGTACTACGGTGGAGTAGACTGCTTAAGTTTAAATTTTATATTTTCATTCCTATTTTATGTTTACTACCTCATCCTGCTATGACATATCAGGACCAATTAGTGGTATATGGCAAAGTGGCTGATAATTACATAGGCCTATGGCTTTAACCTTTTTAGAAATAATATTTATTAAGCAGATAGGTTGGCATTTGCCAAGGGATCTATAGATCTAACTTGGATGGGATAATCGTTTTTCCGCTACCCCCGGCTGAAAAAAAATCTTTAAATCATGGTAAATAAGGGTGTGCACAATAGAGATGTGTTACAAAATTACATTGGTATTAGTACAGTAAATTTTAGTTGCGTTTTGTACAACTATTTTTAGCCAGGGAAAGCTGGGGAAGCCTGTCAGGAAAGCCTTTCGGGGAATGTCCCACTCTATTTATAGGCTTAAATGTCAAAAGTAGGGTGCAGAATAACGTCATGCCTTTAATATCCCAGGGGGAAAGAGAGGAAGATGGGGGAGAGATAGAGGAGGGGGAAGAGAAGGAGGAGAGAGAAGAAGAGGGTAGGGAGAGGGTGGGGAAATTGGTGAGGGGAGGGGAAAGGCAAAAAAGGGTATGACAGAAAACATGGAGGGAAAAGAGGGGAGGGTATGTGTGGGAGGGGAGGGAGAAGAAGAGAGAGGAGGAGAGGGAAAGAGAGAAGAGGAGGAAGGGGCAGGGAAAAGGAGGGGAAGGAGAGAGCGCAGAGAGGGAGGGTGAAGAAGGTAAAAATAGAGGAGGAGAGATCAAAGGGGAGGGGGAGATCAAAGGAAATAGAGAGAGGGGGGATGAGGGGAGAGGGATCAGAGGGGAAGGGAAGAACAAAGAGGCAGAAGGAGAGGGTGGGAGGAATCAGATAGGAAGAGGGAGAACAGGACAGAGAGAAGAAGGGGAGGGAGAGAGAAAGGGGAGGGAGAGGGTGGGAGAGAATGAAAAAAGCTGAGGGAGAGGGTGGGGCAAATCGAATAGGGACAGGGAGAAGAGTATATAAAGAGAAGAGGGCAGGGGAGAAGAGAGGGGGAGGGTAGGGACAGTGAGAGAGAGGGGGGGAGAGAGGCAGGGAGAGAGAAGGAGAGGCATGGAGAGAGGGGGCAGGGAGAGAGAGTTAGATGAAGGGGGTGACCGTCCGGATAACGGGCACTCTGCTAGTATTTCATTTACAGTCTTGAGATTTAGTACATGTATTCATGCTACAAGAAGCGGTAAGCAATCCAGAAATGGAAACGTTCCCCTGAATGCATCTTGTGAATAAAACACCTGGAAAACAATAATTTTGCGACTTGTAACTCATTTTCCTGTTACCCATCACGTAATAAGCTTGTGTAGCCGACTTGTTTGATATAAGGGTCAGATTTTCAGAAAATGTACAATTGGCAGATCAACATATTTTGTAAATTCTGCTAAATTGGACTGAAAAATCATCAACACTAGGTATATATTGGTATATTTGGTATTGCCTTGATTCAAACGGTCTGTTTGATTATGTTGAACAGTATTTTGAACCTGAGTTCTGGCTTAAATTAGGGTTATTTGTGAGGAATGGTGAAGGTGAATTGTACATTTTCTGAAAATCTGACCCATAAGTGTGCACTACCTCCTCTGCCTGCAGCACGGCAAGCACCACAAGGCTAAAGCAATCAGGTCCAGACGGCCACATTCCTCTATTCCACATCCAGTGATAAGCTTTTCCACAAGGCTAAGACTACGGCTAAAAGGGATAATGACCCCTAAAACTTAGGGGTCCAAAACTGCATACTGAACCTGTCTGAAAGTATATTATAGCAAGAACAGCATAGTATCGCGTATGAGGGGGGCTATATTCTCCGAGTATGGCCGAAAACAACCAGGCCGTAGGCCAAGTTGTTTTTCGGCCATACAAGGAGAATATATAGGCCCCCAAAGACGCGATACTTTGCTATTCTTGCTTTTATTCCATGATTCTTACCCTAAAATAACTTTATTTGCATTAATTTCTTCAAACTGTGTTGTCCTCATAGTCTCGAACGGTCGTGACGTCACTGTACAATACACAGAGTTTATATTGTCCACCTTGTGAGCGGCAAGTATAGGCTTTGGCAATGGACATGGCATGTTTTTTTGATACATTTTAGACTGTACCATTATTCCAATAATTCCATGTGAATCAGAATTCAAAATGGCGGCGATGCAAATCTCCTTTTACAGTATTCAGTTTCAAAATGACTAAACATTTTCATCTGACATAGAGGCATACACTGGAAGACCAGGCTATTACCTATTTTGCTCTGTTTTCTATTTAAGCTTGTACTGTCTTAGCAAAATTAAACAATTCATTACGGTATATTATGAGTTCAATCAATATTATGATATTTTATCAGTGCAATCAAATGCAATGGTATCATATATGGTCCATTCCTACGAAATGGGCCCACTAAGCTGAAACTATTGTACAAAAATAATTTCCTTTAATCTTTTCCATAGTTAGGGAACATAAAGTAGAGTAATGAAACTTTTTAAATCTAAATTTGCTACTAAATTGATCAAATATTTTTTTTTCTACATAAAATCAATGACTGGGTTGGGATTTCCTATGTTTTTACGTCGCACATAACATTGACATTATATACCAGGCATTTTGGCAATGGGAAATTAGTTTTGGTTTGATAAAGCAATTTATTTAGAAAATAGGGGCAATTCAACATTTGTTTGGCAATTTATGGTACAAGGACTGTCCTATTTTGATATAGGAATTTCAAAATTAAAAACAGCTTCGTTTTTCAGGTATAGATTTTTTCAGACAATACCTTTTTTCATCTACCACTATTCTCTTCATAACCAAGAAATATAAGAAAAAACGACTCAGATACACTTGTTATCACCTTAACTTGAAGAGTCAATTGTTATTTCTGCCAGGGATTATATTTCTATTTTCTAAACTAGGTTGAAATTATGGGCGACGTAAAAACACTATAGAGCTATTCTCTGAAAATTCTTCATTTTCTGTGATGGAAATGAGAAAAAATGAAATTTAGATTAAATATAAGAGGTTTCTGGATAATATTTCCTAAAAACTCATATTCTCCTCTATATAATACAGAAATAAATGACATCCAGATTCAATTATCTAGGAATCTATGGCCGAAAACGTTCATTTTAAATATTTAAATCAATCAATGTGATGTGTTTCAGGAAAATGAGTCACAAGTCGCAAAATTGATATTTTTCAAAGTGTTTTTTTTATAAGATCTCTTTATTGAAATGTTCTGTTTTTTAGTGAGTCTAGCACTCATAGTCAGATGAATCCATGATGACAAATCTCAGGACATTGTATTAATTATATCCTTGCGTTTTGAAGGCATTCATATGGTTATATTTAATTACTTTACTGGTAATTATGCATCCAGAAACATTGCAAACTTTTTTTTCTCTCCATGCAAAAGGCATATTTCTGTTCAGTCTACTCAAGGGACCTGGATGAGTATATATCAGCAGGAAGCTGCCATTGTTGTGGTTCGTTTGGTATATGTTACAACCTTCTGTCTCAAATATTTCTGCCTCTATCAAGCAAATGTTGCGACCTAAAAACGTGCGACGTAAAAACGTGTGACTTAAAATTGGGTGTCTTCCTACTCTATGCATATGACATTTCTGTTCAGACCATTCAAGGGATATGGATGATTTTATATCAGCAGAAAGCTGATATTATTGCGGTTCGCCTGGTACATGTTAAAACTTTCTATCTTAAATAGTTTTGCTTTTATCATGCAAATGCGACGTGCGACGTAATAACGTGCGACGTAATAACGTGTAGCGTGCGACGTAAAAACAGGTGTTTTCAATCTCTATGCCCAAGGCATATCTGTTCAGACCACTCATATTGCACTGACAACAAGAGAATCGTATCCCCATTGTATTCATATTAGTTATAAATTATTTGTTTAAATAGGATGGAAAAGCACAATCATAACATGTGGCGACGTAAAAACAGACATAATTAGCCATTTTCCCATTGAACTTTTTTAAACAAGCATAACATCCTTACTAAGAGTCCTATTGAGACTCATTAGGTACCAAAAGTTAGAGATTGGTTTGCTTATATATCAAATGATTTTTATTCTTGTGTCATACAACAAGTTCATTGCATGGAAGTGAGCAACATGTGCGATGTAAAAATGAAAAAAAAACCTTTTTAATTTTGGTTGTGCCATAATTTTGTTACAAAGTAAGTAGGGTTGCTAAAATGCATTGAAATTCGAACCTGGTGACTGAGCAAAATTAGTCAGATATGAAAATCATGAAATGATGTAAATTTCTGAATCCCCAAGTCCTGAATGTTTAATCATTGGCATTTTTCTATGAAAATATCGATTTTAAAGGGTTTTAACACATAAAATATCCACCAGTCCTAAATAATGTATACATCAGAGGAATTCCCATGCCAAGGGGAATCTGTCAGTACGATTTGTTTTAATATCAATGAATATTACACTGGGATATGAGGCATAGAGGGGCTAAAGGTAGGGAAAAGGGCACTGGGCCCATTTCGTAGGAATGGACCATATAATTTCCTTATTATAAACATCCATCTCTCTTATAACAAGAGCGTATGCTACAGTTTCATACAAGTGTACCACAGAAATAATCCCAGTTCCGTAATAATCACCAGACGGAGAGAAAAGAGAAGCATTTTCTGCAATGAAGTGTTTTGTTTTTTTAAAACATATTTTATTTCGAAAAACAATTCCACACAAAATAGTACTTTTCATGCTCCCGAAAAAGATATGTTATAAAGGCCGACAACAAAAATACTAAATTTCTATACTATACATACAACATATGTAGACAGTTAATCGTGTCAGAAAAAAACCAATTATAATTTTGATTCGAAACCCTCTTTTTTATTCTAAAATAAATACCTTGAAGCTATCCAAGTTGAGATAAAACATTTGGTCAAACATGTTAATACCAGTTACTGCCTCCCACCTATTTCATAATACACTCGCTCCTTCACTCTCACAATATTTGCTCATAAACAAGTTTGAAAGGATAGCAACCCCATACAATTAGGGACTCGTTCATAATTTCCACCAGAGTGATAAAGACAAGAGGCTTCCGTTTTAATCACTTTCTATTCTCGTGGCCCTTCTCGAAGGATTTATTATTCTTCACAATATGGCTTCACGACCTTGAATATTGCCACAACTCACGCTTGCCACCGAGCAGCCGACTTACGATAACAGCTGGGGAGAGATAGAGGAAGCGCGAGCAGGACCGGGCAGAATTCATTGCGCGCGGTGAATGGATGGGAATTGGAGGCACAATTTATGCGGGACTGTCATGACGACACTCATCTCGTTACAGGTCCGCAGTGAAGATGAATATGCGCGCTTAGATCGCTGTGGCCTACTCGCTGCTTAACTCCTCTCTTCTCAACATATAAATTAGCTGCGTCATCATGGGCGAAAATAGAGGTAGAATATAGAAGTGGCTAGGCGTTGCCTTGAAACCATGGTAAAAGCCAATATAGCTGTTGATTGTAAAGAACAGCGCGTTCATCCTATATTGATATACTATGCTGTGGGCCCAGTGGGATACGGAGTGTTATGGTCAGTTTTTTAAGGGAAATTTGCCACGATTTAAATGAAAAGTGTCATAGGAAATATCTAAGAACTGAACTTTTTGGATTTTCCTCCACAAAAAACAGAGGGTTTGAATTTAACAGAAACCTTTATCTCACTATATCTAAGGTAAGGATAAATTTTGATGGATATTATCTCTAATGTGATGTGATGTGATGTTATGTCTTTCCTAAAACGTTAGCAAACGAGATTCACAAATGTTGATTGTAAAGAAAAGCACTTTCAGCCTATTGAAATACTATGCTGTGGGCCCAGGGGGTATTTTGGCCAGCTTTCGAAATGAAATATGCCAAGATTAAAAAAACAAAAACTATCCCACTATATCTGAGGGAACGATACATTTTGATGGATATTAAGTCCAAGGAGATTCCCAAATGTTGTATCTCCAAACATCAAAGCCAATACAAATATTCAATTCTTCCCCAGATATCCCCAAAACACCTCCTGTAAGCCCTACCTCAGGTGAAGCTCAAACATTTTATATTTTCTCGGGATAGTAAACCAGCCAATGGCTGCTGCCCTAATCCTATGGTGCAGGACTGTATTTTATTTGCTGCGGCGCTGCTCGGCTATGAAAGGTGGGGTTTTGCTCAGGTAATAAAGGACATTTCATCCGCTTACAAAGGATTTTCTCTCAGCCTCCATTAGTGTTTGGTTGCCCGGACTGCCTCATTACTTGCAAGCTTTTCCTCATTTCAAACATTGCCACTTTATTCCATCTCATTCTTTCTTTGTCTCTGTGTTTATTTCTCTTCATATTTTCCTCTCTGTCTTTCTTCTACCCGCCTTTTTATTCTTGTTTCTTTCTGTGTCTGTCTGCCTGTGTCTGCCTGTGTCTTTCTGTGTCTGTCTGTGTCTGTCTGTCTGTGTCGACTATGGCCTTAAATCAGTACCGAGGTTGTTCTAAACACCATATACCAGGGCGTAAAGCTTCCATAGTCAGCAATTGGGTCAGATTTTCAGAAAATGCACAATTGGCAGCTCTACACATTTAGTAAATTCTGCTGAATTAAACCGAAAAATTGTCACTTGATACTATATCTGAGTATATTTGATATTCCATTGAATAACAGTATCAGTTATGTTATGTTAAACTGCATTTTGAAGCTCATTTATGTCTTAAATGTGGGTTATTCGAGACGATTGGTGAAGGCGAATTGTACATTTTCTTAAAATCTGATCCATTTGGTTCTAGAACACGCCCCTGTACCTACCACAACCACCTCATAATCCCCCCTGGAGGAGGTTCCTCCTGTGGTTGTCATGGTTTTTTAGCATGCAACCCCACCATGGAGGAAGGGTAGGGTTAGGGTGGAGGTTAATATAGCTATGGGTAACTCCCTCCTGGGTATTGAGCACCTCTCTGAGGTGTCTAGTATTGCATGGGTGGATATTGCCTGCACAATATATCCGACTTAGTGAGAGGATGCTATATGGGTGAAATTTCTTGAAAATGTACAATTCAAATTCAGAAAGCCTCCCAAATAACCCGCAAAAATGAGACTCAAAACACAATTTAACATAACCAAACACATCATTTGAGTCAACCCGATACCAAATATATCCAAATAAACCCAGTATTTACCATTTCTCAGTCAAATTTAGCAGAATTTACTAAATGTATTGTGCTGCGGATTGTAATTTTTCTGAAAATTTTCTGAAAATCTGACCCATATACTACCAAAGTCAAACCACGTCATGAGGATTAACTAAGCATCTATGCAATGCTGGCTGAAATGCTGACTGAAATGTTGGAACATTGGTTAAATTAAAGTTAATTTGATATAAAATATTGAATTGTAACTTAATTCATATGCTCTCCTTTCTCATTACGACCTTCACACATAAACCTGTGATCAATGGGGATGTGTCAATATTCTTAACCAACCAGATCACAGCATTTTAGGTCACATGTAATCATGGCTCCACCCCAAATGAGACTATAGTAGCCTATTTGCAATAAAGTATATATTTGCAATAAATATCTCTAAATAATCTTAGAAACATTTTATTCATTTGTAGCAGTCATATTTTGAGATTAGCCATCTAGATATCAAATTTTATTGAATATATATTTCAGGCACAGATCACCAAGATTGTCCTTGCAATGAGAAATGATCTTTTCAGTTCACATTTGGACCCACACCGATTCTTTTAGTGCGATATAGCTTTAAAATTGCGTTTGTTTAAAAATAAATTACCAGCTCACATAAAGCCTAGCTAGATTTTGAAAAGGAGGGGACACGCACCCCCGTGCCACCCCCCTAAACCCGCCGCTGATACTGTTGTGTAAATGACTCATCCCCTATATTGTCACTATATACATACAGAGGTCCACAATGAATAGGAGGCAGGAGTATAAAAACTAATCTCATCTCCACTCCTATTGTCAGCTGTGAGGAAAAACACTGAGTTTGAGATGAAGCCCAAGATGAAGTCTTTTCTTCACTGTAGATAAGGAAATATTTGCATGGACAATTAGAGAGTTAGAGAGGAGGGGGTTGGCAGAGTTGAAACAATAGGTGCACTGTGTGTGAGTGTACAGTGAGTCAGTTAGTGTACACTATTGGTCCATACATGAACATGAATAGGGGACTTGCATAGCCGCCATTTCGAATTTTGATTCGCATGGAATTATGGGACTAATTGTACAGTGTAACATCTATAGGAAAAATGACACTTATATGATTGGATATGTATCTGTTCTCCAATGTCAATATCCATGTGTTATACATGTTTAACTTTTACCTAACAAATGCCTCCATCTTTCCCATCGTGCATTTGGTTTTCATAGTTCATTTATACAACCTCTGATATTGTGACAACACATTTGCAATTTTGGATAAAAATATTGCCAAATATTTTTATGCCAGATTTCAACAGAATCCATCCCATCATGCACTCTAACAGGCATGCGCAGTGGCACATGCAAATCCCCTATTGTGCATATGAAAAATCTACTTCAAATACATTTTCTGTTATCATTTAATTTACCTAGGAAAGTGATACAAAATTACTCAACATTGCTGCAAGGAACACATTTTCACCCTGATCCCAAAATAAGCAACTTGGAACATCTTTGTTGATAGCAGCATATAATATTATTATAGACTAATCCGTCCCCTTCGGCACCCCCTTCCACACATTCCCCTCCCGTACCACACAGAACTCAGGAAGCTACCACCCCCTTGTATTAGGTTTTCCCATGTTCAATGCATGCTTACAATGTCCATTCACAGTGACACTTACATCCATAAACACACAAACCGGAAGGAAGTAATCAATTCTAGCTTTTCATTGGCTCTTACAATACCACCGGAAGTAGACAACTCCCTCGGATGGTGAGACGGTGCATTGTTACAAAAGATATAAAAACCTGGTGGCAGACGAATGGACTACTGTTGGTTTTATCACTTGCACCTAGCGGAAACTAGATTAGTCGTAAATATTTCCTTCAACTTGCAGTGTGGAAATCACTTGGTGGAAATAATGAATCTAATTCAGTTAGCGATGTTTTGAAAGGCTTGCATTTAAAAGGTTCGCCATGCAACCCTGTGAAGTTAATTTGGAAGATGAAATCGCCAGAAAATGTACAATTCATCTTCGCCGATTCTCTCAATTAACCCAAATTTAAGTTAAAAATGCGGTTCAAAATACAGTTCAACATAACCAAGCAGATTGTTTGAATCAACCCGATACCAAATATATTCAGATATACATATAATTGACCATTTTTTCGCCTAATTTAGCATAATTTCATGAATGTGTACTGCGGCCAATTGTACATTCTTTGACGATCTGACCCTGGATGAAAGTTGGCCCGAAGATAGGAAATTTCATTCGGCACGTTTTAGTCCCCATGAATTTGATGTAGTAAATTGCATATGGCATAAATCTTCTTACTGGAATGCATGACAGAAGGATATGATGTAATTACGAATGTGATTTAGCTATGTTTTATTAGCAATGCATGCAGCATGGTACAGATGGTTATGTTGGTGTAAATAACATCAGGAAGTGATTGAGACACACTGTAGAAAAAAGGATGACTGCGCACATTTGTGATTATCGGAAAAAATGAGTCGCAAGTCGCAAAAATGGATTTTGAGATACCATCATATTTGAGAAGATGAGATAATGCCGATTCTAACGATAGTAAACATTATGATATCTATTAAACATTTTTATATTTCTTAGGTTTGATATTTCTATTTTTGAACAAGTTTCCTAAATGTCTTGGTGGGCAATTAGCAGTAAAGCAACTGAAACATACACAATTGGATGACTTTGGAAACCCAAGGATATATTGAATACACTGTCTTGAAATTTGGTACATCGATTCATGTGACTAAGAGCGCTAGACCACCCACATTCCAACTAAGAGATTTTGTAAATAAACCACTTTGGAAAATCTAGTTTTTGCGGCTTGTCCCTGATTTTCCTGGAATACATCACATCTATGGTAAATGACACTAGTCCAAACATGCTCAGTTAAAGTAAAGAAAAGAACCCCAAAGGTGCGAGTAAGATCAGTTAAAAACCAAAAAGAGTGCCATTAGCTATTTTTTACACCAACATGGTTTTGTAACTTTATTTATTCCTTATTTACCTTTTCAGTAGGAGAAAGATTAATTGCAGCAGTTAGGTCACGTGACCTGGCATGCAACCCCACACTGAGCGTGCGCAGTTTGAATCATGCAAACTGCAAACTGCAATTACCAAAAAATATTTTGCAAACTTAGTGCATGAGAATATGGATTTCAACACAAACGAACTATTGACGAAGTCTTGCAGATTATAAGGGACAGATTTTAAGAAAATGTACAATTGGGTAGCTGTATACATTTAGGAAAATCTGCTAAATTTGGCTGACAATGATGAGTACCGGGTATATCTCAGTATATTTGGGATCGAATTGATTTAAAGTGTCAGTTATGTTATGTTAAACTGCATTTTGAAGCTCGTTTTTGTCCTAAATGTTGGTTATTTGAAAGGATGGTGAAGGTGAATTGTACCATTTTTTGAAAATCAGACACATGAGTGCATAATATTCATTATATTCTCCTGGAAGAGCTATGGTTCTCATAGAAGGGGCTGCTGCCAATGTCCAGATTTCATTTTATTTATTTCATTATTACTACTGTTGCTTTAATTGTACAACGTGAACTGGAAATAAACCATATAACATACAATATATTATATTTGTAACATTAAATAACATTCAATGTATACTGATTCATGTGGGCTGGGGCATAATATGGCTAGTTTGACTAAAATTAGGAAATATCTAGATCTATAAGGGTCAAATTTTAAGAAAATGTACAATCGGCAGATCTACATATTAAGTAGATTCTGTTAATTAGACTGTACAATTTGTCAATACTAGGTATATATATGAGGATATTTGACATTGCCTTGATTCAAACAATCTGTTTGGTTATGTTTACTGAATTTTGAACCTGATTCTTGTCTTAAATTTGGGATATTTGAGAGGATTGGTGGAGATGAATTATACCTTTTCTGGCGATTTCTCCCAAATGTAGGTTACTGAAATATCTTTTAAAAGCGGGTGTACCTCGAGTCCCAACAGAAATGTAATATACACGAATGACAATAGATTTTGACCAATAATGATTAAGTCAAATATTTGTGTACATACTATTATTCATAAAAGCTTAGGTTTCGCTTTGCTGCTAGAATATAGCACATCCAAATCTGACACTTAACAGATGTTCTGATATTCTCTCAATCTCTGCACTTGTTGGATGTTTTACTTCTCTGAATAGGGGAATTTATTTCTCTGAATAGGGCATTTGAATGTCGTACTGCGCATGTCTACTGATGGATGTGCATGCTGGGATGGATCCTGTTGAAATCTGACATACGCCCACAAATGTTTGACAACAAGAATGAATTTGTCTGAATTATCTATGGAAACCAAATGCATGATGGGAAAGATAAGCACTTGTGTCATGGAAACATGTATAACATATGGATATTGATAGTGGAGCATTGATAAATAGTCCATGCGGAGCATGGCATGTTTTCTATAGATTCTAGACTCTACCATTCATTAGTCCCATAATTCCATGCGAATCAGGATTCAAAATGGCGGCTATGCAACTCCCCTATTGATTCACTTTAGGACAATAACGCCACAAACCATGTAAAATAAAGCCTAGTGCTGATAGTAATATAACTAGTTAAAGCAACATCCATATCCTCTTCTCCTCTTAGCATCAGATTGCTCAGATGAAACCAATGTTGCCAGCACAGAGACATGAAAGGCTTAGAATCGCTCAAATCTGCCTCCCTCTGATTTGATGTCTTGATCTCATCAGATTTCACAGCTTGTTTGATTTGATTTAGTGTAGATGTTCTGGCTGGAAGCACAATTATTGATCTCAATAAGATTACATGTGGCTGGCAGCAGGGGATTAGCGTGTCTCAGCCTCTACTCTATCCCCCCTACGCACCATTATCTCACAGTCCAGAGAAGCATGCAGAGCTAGACAGTCCTGTGTTGGTGTATTATAGGAATAGATTATTGCAGATGTAAAGTGTTCTTGTATGACTAATTTGAATCATTAAATCGCCTGTGGCTGACATAGGGGACTTCATGGATAATGTATTCTCCCCTACTCTTCAATCACCATGAGGAGAATGGGGGATTATTGTAAAGCTGAAATGTGATGCATCAATGGTTATGCCTAGTGTTTATATATGCATGTATTCTAAAGTCCTGTATGGTCAAGTGGTTAGCTTGTAAGACTACCAAACTGGATATTGTGAGGTTAAGTCCCAGAGCAGAAGGCCTATAGATAACATTTGTCTCATTTTCAAGTCATTTTATTTTTTAATTTCACTAATATCTTCACATCTGGGTCCCGGTTTTCTTTTAAACTCACACATTTACTTCTGGAACTCAAGAAGCACCACACTCAGCATTTTAGGTATTGAAGGTTTCAAATTAAAATAGCTAGGATGGATTTTGGATGTGTCATAAAGGACATTGGGGACATACACAGAAATGTCTCCCTCAATCAATTGTTGAGTTGAGTTGTGAATCATTCATGTTTAACTTCAACTATTAAATCGACTTTGTTAAAGAATGGGAATTTGTTGAATGGAGTTAGATGTAGTAAGATAAGTAACTTCATTTGATAAATTCTCAATAAAACTGTTAATTTAGGTTAGAAAGTAAAACAGCCATAAATAAAAATACAATATGCTATCAGTCATTTTCGGTCATGTATCAAATCTTTTTCAAATGTTTCTATTTCGATATGTATTTCAAAATGTATTTCGTATTTGGAAGATTTCCCGCTCGATTGTCACAAATATTTATCACTACATAAAATATCCCTACCGTCGTTTGAATCTTAGAGCAGCTCGCAAGTTGTGTGAGAAGTAGAGTAAGCCTACCACAGAGTAAAGGGAGATGGCCGCCATATTGGGTGGTTAACACAATCCCACTGTTGAATCCACTACCTTCCTGCATTATTAAAAATGCATTAAGAGGCGAAGACAAATGACCGTAGAGAGGAAGAGTGGAGGATGTTTTCCCCATCCACGACCCAACTGTGACTGGCGAAGAGTAATTTGTGCATGTGTGATAAAGGGGGTGGGTAGTCATAGGCAGTGTAGCGCAGTGGGTAAGGCTATGGTATTGTGGCAACACCAATCAAGATAACCTAGTATGTAATTAAATGTAATTAAAGGGAGACATTGAAAAATGTGTGTTTCAGTATTTATATACCTCTGATATGTATGAAAATAATCATCTGAGATTATATTCAATATTAGTTCATAAGGATTTCATCGTTATTTTCCTTTTGTCAAGCGTCTTTCCTAAAAATGATAAAAGCATTTCCACTATCTTTACTTCCAGACAGTCTGAACATAAAGTTATTACAATGTTCCATGGTGTTGTATGCCTCCACAAACAGTATAAGTATAAGTACAGTCTAGGCCCGAAGCTGACAAACGGAGGGAAAGCCTCTCGTCTCAAATCGCAAAGTGCCATTATAATTCCATTAAGACCGTACAATGTCATTATATTCCCATTAAAACGCCGAGCCCTAAGCCAGAAAACCAATTAGCGAAGTAGGCTGACATACCATTCTTATCTGATCAGAGGGTTTGGACCTAGGGTGGGTAGGTGTTGGAGACCAGAGGTATGAGAATGTACTGGGTTCACTTCTCATCAGCTGCCTTTCACAAATGTCACCTTCCTGCCTGCCTTTGATTGGCTGTTGACTGTTGTTAATATATAATAGAAATCTTGCTTCAGGAAAATCACTTCTAGTACAAAATCTTAAAACTGAAAATAGATTAAAAAGTCCCTCATATACAAAGGACCCGTTCTTTGGAACAGCATCCCATACCATGCTAAGAAGTATGACCTTAGAGAGTTTAGACATTCCTTAGAGATTATATGCTAAGGGAGGAGAGAGGACAAATCCCCTGAGTCGCTTCCTTCTTCCTAGGTTATGTTGATGTTAATTTAATATGATAATAAACACTTATACTCATGTAAGCCTTACTCCAACCCTTATTTGACCATACTGCAAGGCTAACTAGCCCCCACCATGTTGGTAAAAACTACTCAAATATTTGATTCTATTATTTTATTTTATCCAATTGTTTGCTATGTGTATTTAGTATTTAGATGTAGAAGGTCCCGTCTAAAGCACTGTCCCTGACAGAGACAAGAGTCCTATTTTCATACAGACTTTATGTACATCAAAATGAAAATAAAGTTTCGATATGTATAATTATAGGGATCCTTTTCGAACACACAATATCCTGCAAAAGATCATTTGGGATGTGTTACAGGAAAATGAGTCACAAGTCGCAACAGTTTTAGTGATATATTCACAAGTTTTCTTTATTGAAACGTTCTGACTTTTAGCACTACTACTTTAGTAGAGGCTTTAGCACTTTTAGTCATAAATCTATGTGCCAAAGGTCACTAACCTTATAACTTCTCATATATTGGACTCCCTTTGGATTAGATTTCGTACTTTCTTGTTTTTCTGACAGTTTGAAATCCTATTAGATTTCTACCTTTTTAGTTCTCTGTTAGCAAGCTAATGTTTACTACGATTACTATGAGTATTCATATTATAACTAAAGTCTTCTCTTATTGTTGTGACAGTAGTCTTCTGTTATTGTCGTTAGAGTAATGATATATTTCTATTGATCTGTTCCTATGGATACTGAGAAGGAATGTTTCAAATCATTTCTATCTCTATATTTCTATGCACATTTGATGGTGCAGTCCTTCTGCCAAAATTGGAAGGAATTTTCACTTTTGTTCCTTAGATACCATTAAATTGTTTTTTACCACAGACCTCCTAACTAGAATGGTTACCATGGAAACATGATTTTGGAACAATAAACCCACTTTTAGCAAAAAATGGTGGTCAGAAATGGAAATTTCAGAAAAAAATGGTACCAGTAAGATAACATGAAAACGGTTACAAGACTTGGTCACAAACTCCTTAGATAAGGCCTTTTTTGCATATCAAGTAAATATCTCTTTTATTGCGTTAAACTCCATTTTGAACGTCACTTTTCACTTAAATTTGGGCTATTTGAAAGGATTTGTTAAGGTGAATTGTACATCTTCTGAAAGTTTCGCACAGTTATAATACAAAATGCGACAATAAAGCCTGTTCATTTCATTGTTTCATTTCAAACATAAAACCAAAACATTAATCAATGGATTCGCATTAAGTTTACTTGAATTTTCCCTCCCCGAGTGGGCTTTTTTTTATGCATCCTGCATTTCTCCAGTTCTTTAATTTTTGATGGAGTGAAATGAGGTGAATTTATAGATCGGTGTCAGAATGCGGGTCAAAATAAAAAGAATTGCTTTTAAATCAGGATTCCTTAACCCTTTGTGTGGAAGGCTTTTTCTGGTAATGCAAATTTAATTTCCCGCAAACTGTAAAATATATGGACTTTGGTTTTAATTTCGTATGCATCTTTCAAGATGAATTTGGGGCGATAATAAAGGAAAATAGGGCTTGAAAGTAGGATTCATTAACCCTTCCTCTTTCAAATGTTTTTTTTGTTCCTTTTTTTGAGTGTTGCTGTCCATAAATGCATTTTCGATTCACTTCTGAAGAATAGCCTCTTGATATTAGGGTTTTAAACGGTTTTAAAGGTTCTGTGTTGCATTAAAAAATATGAGTCATCCTTTTATACGATATATAGGTTAGATATGGATAGGTAATGTATGGAAGTATATGATAATACTTAAATATCGATCTATAATTGGAAAATGACACAATTACGGAGACTCGCTAATATCTCACTGATTATATACTTATTTTACTTATTTAGTATTTAAAATTCATTTCATCATTTTTTTTATTTTTTTTTTCAAATCAAACATTTCTCTTACAAACCTGATGAATATTCATAATAATCTATCGATTCGTTATCAACTATTTCTTTCTTTATGGATATAATTCTGCTTTCCCAAATCGTACCTAGTCTTGAAATATATTCTTAGCTTTCAGCAATATCTGAAAACAGTACGTTTAAGGGTCAGATCGTCAGAAAATGTACAATTCACCTTCACCACACCTCTCCAATAACCCAAATTTAAGACAGAAAAAAAAGCTTCAAAATACAGTTTAAAATAACAGAACAGATGTTTTAAAACAACATAATACAAAATATACTCAGATATAACTGGTATCTATCATTTTACAGCCTAACTTAGCATATTTTCTAAACGTGTCGAGCTGCCAATTGTACATTTGCTGGCAATCTGACCCTTAAGTAAAATGTTGCATAGATAAAATCTTAAAACATCTAGAGAAATCCGTCTATTGTCTCCAACGGTACCTCGTCCAGTCAAAACACCGTAACCGTGCACAACCCTTCTATTGATGATTTAATCCAACTCTTTCCTTAATGTATAATAAATACAATTCACCATTAATTTACTTTGATGACGGGAACCGAGGTAGCCCGAAAGCTAGTAAATAAAAATCCCAAACCTAACAGAAAGGGTTTTATTTCCTACGTTGTTTTAAAGCTTTTATTTATACTGGGTTGATCAAGTCCCTCTTTCAGGATTAACATCTGAGAATATTTGAACTAGTTGTATACAAATGTCTTTGACCTGAATAAAATATTTTTCAAATAAAAAAGAAATAAAAAAAACCATCACCAACCAACTAAGTCTACCGGAAATCTCGATATAAAAACAATAACCAATCTCGATAGATGCTTTTATTTTAGAATGAAAATGTTTACTTTCCCGGGGGTAAATTTACTCTAACCTTAGCCCCTGCCAACCTACATTCCTCCACCAAAAAAAATACTGCACTATTGGTTAAGCGGAGGTTCAGCATTGCGTCGTTTAATGTTTAAATTCCTTGAAGCCACTCCTTTAAGGGTTAAGCTTTAAGGTACTGCCCCCTGGGGACTGAAAGGTAAATCACTTTGCCCCCTGCTACTGCGCCTGTGTGCCTATAAGGCAAGACATTCTTCCATTCCTCTCAGTCTGAATTATACTTGTGAGTCAAATCGCCAGAAAATGTCACAATTTATCTTCACTAATCCTCTCAAAAAACCCAGATTTAAGACAAAAACCAGGTTCAAAATTCAGTTCAACATAACCAAACACATTGTTTAAATCAAGGCAATGTCGAATATACTCAGATACACCTAGTATTGACCATTTTACAGTCTAATTTAGCAGAATTTACCAAATGTGTAGATCTGCCGATTGTATGTTTTCTGTAGATCTGACCCTTGTATGTCCTCCGGTCTATACACCCTGCCCTTCAGTCCCACAGTCCATACTTTGTATTCTAATTAAAGATGCTAGCGAGCTTTAGTCAGTGCATAAAGCTTAGACTTGTGCATGAATGGAGACGGGCGAGCAGTTGTAAATGGGTCGCTGTTAAATGTACAAAATACTCTTAAATGTACAAGCAAACGTTTGAATAATCCTTGTGCCTTTGGTTCACAATCATGGCCAAAGGGTTTTATCTGTGTGCTCAAAATGTACAATTCACCTTCATCAATCCTTTCCAATAACCCAAATTTAAGGCCGAAATGAGCTCCAAAATACAGTTTAATATAGCAGGACATATATTCTAAAACAACATAATACAAAATATACTAAACTATACCCTGGTATATATCATTTTTCAGCCTAATTTAGGAGGCTTTCCTAAATGTGTAGAGCTGCCAATTGTACATTTTCTGAAATCTGACCCACATAGTCCCCTCTGCCTTCCATCTGGTACAGCAGCTCAAGGCCCTAATTATTTAATATATGTGATGTGCCACAGGAAAATGAGTTACAAGTCGCAAACCTAGTCATATATGGGTCAGAAAATGTATAATTCGCCTTCACCAATCCTCTAAAATAACCAAAAATTAGCTTCAAAATACAGTTTAACATAACAGAACCGACAGTTTAAAACAACACAATACAAAATATATTCAGATATCCGTAGTATTCATCATTATCTCACCCTAATTTAGCAAAAATTACTTAATTGTACATTTTTAAATTCAGTTCAATAGAAACATTCTTTTTTTTTCGGTTTGTTTGTTTTTTTATTTTTTTTTGTATGTATGTATAATGCTTTATTTCCCGACTTTCAATAACATCAATCAATTTTTACACCAAAAAAGGATGCCTCTCCTCTATGAAACCATAGGTCTTTCCGAGGGCCCCCTTCCAACAATGGAGTCACGTTAATTATTAAGCAGGTATAGCAGTGGTTAATAGATAATCATTGTTACAAAACAATTGGTTTTTCAATTCTGGCGTGCCAGATCTTCCTATGAATGCCGCAACGACATTAGTTTGTGTTAGAGACAATATGATAGAATTAACAATATGGTAGACTTAACAGTATGGTAGATTTAACAGGAATAGTAACAAAAATGGGAATCGTATCCTCAGTTGGTGACGAGAATAACAATCGCTCTCAACAGTTAGGTGATAAGCTAAGTATGGTAGGAATAACAATAAGTGGTTTAATAATAATGTTAATATCAGTAGGTAGCTTTATATATGCAGTGAATACCTACGACTATCTACAGTACAGTTGACAGTAGCGATCTGACCGATTAACAAATGATGTGTTGCAAATGTGTATGGCAAGTCGTTTGGGTAACAATTCAAGAAACAGTGTTTCTAAAGATAAAACACTGTTTTAACTCGAGAAACAATGTTTTATCTTCAAAAACACTGTTTTTCAATCGATAAATATTAAGTGATGAGAAACACTGTTTTTCAAACAGTTAGATAGATCAAGATAAAACACTGTTTTATCTGAGAAACACCTGTTTCTCATCTGAAAAGCAATGTTTGTTGAGATGAAACAGTGATTCTCAAGATAAAACAGTGTTTCTCGAGATAAAACACTGTTTTATCTTGAGAAACACTGTTTCTTGAATTGTTACCCAAACGGCTCGAGAAACAATGTTTTATCTTCAAAAACACTGTTTTTCAATCGATAAATATTAAGTGATGAGAAACACTGTTTTTCAAACAGTTAGATAGATCAAGATAAAACACTGTTTTATCTGAGAAACACTGTTTCTCATCTGAAAAGCAATGTTTGTTGAGATGAAACAGTGATTCTCAAGATAAAACAGTGTTTCTCGAGATAAAACACTGTTTTATCTTGAGAAACACTGTTTCTTGAATTGTTACCCAAACGGCTTGCCATAAATGTGTCTCCTCACCACACCTAATGTGTCTTTCTTATTCTTGTATGCCCACAGAAATATAAACCCCCAGTGGGAAACTATATCAGGCTAAAGTTCTTGCACATGTTCAATTCAATTACCCTAGTACTTACCCTAAATATGCCTGGTACAAAATAGGTAAACTTGTCCATGTCAAGTATGCATATCTCCCACTCCTTGTGTTCGTACATTCATGGCAGAATAGGGGATTTGCATGTCTCACTGCGCATGTCTACTGCAGTGCATGCTGGGATAGATTCTGTTCAAATCTGACTTACACATTTTTGGCAACATTTTTATCGAACAAATGTTTTCCCAAATATCAAAGCTTGTATAAATGATCTATGAAAACCAAATGTACGATTGGGTATATGGGAACTTGTGTTATGGAAACATGTATAACACATGATTATTTTTATGAGAGAATTGATAGATATCGCATGCTGAACATGGCATGTTTTCTATAGATTTTACACTGTACCATTACTCCCATAGTTCCATGTGAATAAATATTCAAGATGTCGGTTATGCTATTCCCCTATTGTTGTTTAACTGCTATTTTATCATACAAAGTATACTGTAATGTCCTGTAACCCCATCTACCACCAACAATACCACCATTCCTATCTGACACAACACATTTCACTTATTTTCCCGACAAGTTCATGCCCTCTAACACCTTCCATGACCACTGGCGGCGCCACCAAACTTACTTCTTTATTTCCCCTATTATCGCTCACCAAAATGAGGCTAATGTTCTTTTCCCAGCCTCGCTCTAGCTTGCCCTCATTGATTGGGATTATTTCATTGGTGGATGCCGTGTGCCATGGTAACAAGCTCTTCCCTGTGCGAGGCCATTTTCTGATGCGGCTAGTTTATCCGATTAGCCGCTCTGGTCGCAGAGAAGATTCCTACTTAGCCTTATTAGTAGCCGGAGGTTGGGCTTCATTATTGGGTGGTGAGCTGAGTTTTAAACAAAGCTTAGCAACCTTACATAGCAACGCCAAGCAGGGGTAAACAATGTGATAGATTGCTCGACCTAAATGTAGTAGAGGTAACGTTCATTACTTCAGATTTGTTTTTATTCTGGCAGGAGCCCGTTGCATAAGTTTTGGGGATATTGTATCACTAGAATTTTAAGAGTGATCCTGTTCGAATTAATTTTGTTGGTGTTGCATGAAACCCTGCATTATCAGATATCTAGAGTCGACACCTCGCCGCCCATATTTGGGTTGGGAGCAGTCACATGGCCTTGACCACGCCCCTTAGACTTCAGCCAATCAGGTTGCGGCGCTTCGCTATTATGACGCGCCCATCAACGTATATCAACAAACCACGCCAGTGTTTGGTGAAGGTGAATTGTACATTTTCTGAATATCTGACCCACATGGCTACCATATCTACTAGACCATTACTCTCACATTGCTTAGGGCAACTAATGAATACACGTTGAAGTTCTTGTTATTCACCTTAAAATGGAACGACAACATTTTGGACTTTCTGCAAAATGGGGTTATATCAGAGTGCTTTATATGGGTCAGATCGTCAGACAATGTACGATTGGCCTTCACCAATGCTCTCAAATAACCCACATTTAAAACAACAATGAGGTTCACAATGCAGTTCCACATGGCAAGACAGCTATTTTTTCGGCCTAATTTGGCAGAATTTCCTATGTGTATGGAGCTGCCAATTGTACATTTCCTGACGATTGCACCCATATCCTTAATACTACTCTAAGCCAGTTTAAAGTAAATTAATAACAGATGTTAATATGTGATATGTAGTAATCTCATATATAAAGCTCTAGAAAGGTTTTTGTGTCACAATGTTCTGGGAATCTGTGATCTCCCCATCTGTCTTTTTGATTTGTAAAGGTCCGTCAACACTGTCTGGAGGACATTATATATGTGTATCTGGGGTGAAAATGTGATTTTGAAGCCTTTTTTAAATTGGGATCTACACACTCTATTTATAGCCTGGGAAATCTACTATACTGTCACTTCCAGGGGGACCCAAATACATGCAGAGGGGTAGGAGAGTGAAGAAGAGGGGAGGGAGAAGGTTGGGGTATTGAAGAGGGGAAGGGAAAAGAGGGGAGAGAGAGGATGTAGGGGAAGGAAGAGGAAGGAGAGGGTGAGAAAGCGGGGAGGGGGAGCATGAGGAATAAGGGGAATTTGGAGATGGGGTTGGGAGAGAAAAAGAAGGGGAGGGGGAAGTGTGGGGAGAGAGGGGGAGCTAAACCTAAACCTAAACCTTAATTTAATCATTCATTATATATCATATATTTTATATATATATAATATAAAGTCGATGAAGCTACGCTGTAATTAAAGCTTTATTAGGGGTGTTCCATCTATAATATAAGCAGAGGCTTGTGTATACACAGGAGGATATGTAGTACCCTGTATGGGCCTGCATATAGCCCCCAGGCTACTGCACAATAGACCCTACTCGCTTACCTACTCCCTGCATAGGCTGGTTATAGCACAGTTTACATGTATGCCATCTTGATCGGACCTTGTACCTGTTGTACCTGTACTTAGTTTCAGTGAAGCTCCATCAACTTCTTTTTTTCTTAATCGCGCATCTCCGTAATTAACACAATTTCCTTCTTAAAATAGGTGGTAAAAAAGATCACAATTTAACAGTTTTGAACTCAATTATTCTCTCCGGTAACGCCAGTTTTACACAATAGATTTGATCGATTATACCAGAAGTAGAGGTAGTAGAAGAAGACTAAGAAAAAGGAGAAGAAGGAGAAGAAGAAAAATAATGAAAATAATGAAATAATAAATACTGGGACATGTAGTTATCAACGATTAAATGCCAAATTAAATCCTTTTACTTGGAGCTTTGTGCCTCTAAAGCAAAGACTGTAGCATATTCAACTTCCCTATTGGGGATTTGCATGTGCTACTGTGCATGTCTGTTGCAGTGCATCCTGGGATGGATTCTGTTGAAATCTGACATACAAATATTTTGCAACATTTTATAAAAAATTGCAAGAATCTTTTCACCAATATCGTAGCTTGTGTAAATGGTCTATACAAACCAAATGCATGATGGGAAACATGGGGACTTGTGTCATGAAAACATGTATAACACATGGATATTGACCTTATAACATTGGTAAATATTACATCCTCAACATGACATGTTTGCTATAGATTTTATACTGTACCATTAGTTCCATAATTCCATGCGAATCAATATTCAAAATGGCGGCTATGCAAGTCCCCTATTGCACATTACTACTGAGGTCACTGGAGGCTAAATGTAACTGTAGGCCCATGGGAATAGTGCCCGCTGTGTACACATATACAATTCTCTGTGGCGGCAGGCTCTGCATAAGGGGACATACAAATGTATCAGTCTCCCTCCACACGCCCGAATAATGTAACTGAGACTGATAGAGGCAATTGGGTAGGTGAGTCAGATTCTCAGAAAATGTACAACAGGCAGCTCTAGACATTAAGTAAAATTTGCTAGTTTATGCTGAAAGAAATGATAAATACCAGGTATATCTGAGTATATTTTGTATCATGTTGTTTTAAAATATCTGTTCTGCTATATTAGACTCTATTTTGAACCTCATTTCTTTCTTAAATTTGGGTTATTTGAGAGGATTGGTGAAGGTGAATTGTACATTTTCTGATGATCTGACACTATAGATGATGATAGGACCGCTATTCCTCAAAGACTCAAATGGAAAAACGAACTCAAAAACACTCGTACACACGAGTGAACATTTTTTCACCAGATATTGACAAAAGTCAAACAGAATGTATTGCTTTAAAGCTAAATTCAATTTTCATATTGATTTACAATGTTATCTAATGTCCTTTGTTCAGGAAAACCTGCTTAAGAGTGGGTTTTTTTCATGGAACCATGCATCCCAGAACCACATTTACTCACTTTTCTCGCTTAATTTGATGTAAAGAGTCTAGTCCACTAAGCTGATTCTCATGTGATTTTCACAGAATGTAGTGGGAAAGAGTCCTCTGCAGCGCAAAAACGTAATAGGCCTTCAGACAAATTCCTTCACCAATTGAAAGGGAATGACATCAATAACTAAATGTGTGAGTTTAAAAAAAAAACGAGCCCCAGATGTGAAGATGTTACTGAACTTAAAAATAAATGACTCGAAAATGAGACAAACGTGAGAAAGCCGTCCTCACAATGTCCCGTGTGGATGTCTTCCTGTAACACATCACAAATATATCTCCATATTTGTTTGTAAATAATTTTATTGGCCAAACATTTTATCAAATTGTAAATATTGAAATGAAACCTACAAACAACAATCCGGTATGCTTTTTCTCTTATTTATTTTTCCCAATGCGTTTCAACATATTGGTCGTCTTCCTCAGGGGTAATAACCGATACAGAAAAAGTTCATGTTTATATAGCGGCCGGGTGTCACTCCGTGTGACACCTGGTGCAGTGTTGCTTGTGTTGACACCTTAACACTTTTAGCACTCGGGGCACTTCTCTAGTAGTTCTATAGTACCACTCTATGGTAGATCTTGTTAGGTTGACTCAATTGATTGAGGGGTGGGGTGGGGGGTGGGGTTCTCGATGGCATTTAAATTGATGAAATGATGAAGGTACAATAAAGGTGCATTCAAGGGTTTATTAAAAATAAGTGAAAGAGAAAAAATGATGCTTATATAAAATGTTCATCAAATTATCAAAATACACATAACCAACTATTGTGGTTGTTTTCGTGTGTTGCCATATCATCACCGAAATTACAAAAAAGATTCCTTATATCATATACGGCTCTATACTTTCCATAATCAAATTACATGTAAAGCACTAGAGAGTACAAGTCATACAAATACTACCATATTATACCAGTCCATTTCAACTATATATTCCTACCCAAGAAAACAACATCTTATACAAGTGTATGTAGCAATCTTACATAACTATGTCAATCGTCTATATATCAATTGTCAACCGTTTTAGGAAAATGAGTCATGAGTCGCAAAATATGGATTTTGAGATATCACCATATTTAAAAAGAGGAGATCAAGCTGATTCTAATGATAGTAAACACTAGGAACCTAATATGTATTTCTATATTTTAAATTTGATAATTTAATTTTGAAAACAATACGTTTGTAATGTTTCTGGATTGGTAATTACTAGTAAAGTAACTAAATATACTCCATACGAAGGACTTCAAAACACAAGGATATATTTAGTACAATGTCCTGAAATGTGTTACATGGATTCATATGACTATAAATGCTAAGCCTAACAAAATCAGAACATTTAAATAAAGAAATCTTATGGAAAATTCCCTTTGAAAAATACCAATTTTGCGACTTGTGACTCAATTTCCTGAAACACATCACAATTGTATCATTTGATTGACCAGCAATCAGCGATTGATTTAACAACACATAGCTCACCATGCTGAACCGCTCCACACGAGCAGCTCAACCTACCACATCTCCCTGCCCCAATCCCTCACATGTACTCATCTCTATGCTGGCCATGTAGCCAGAGGCAGGTACTAATGCTCCCCGCTTCCCTCTATTCACCAAACCTAACCAAGGGTTCACTGCTGTCCAATATATCCTCCACCCGCCCTCAATACAAGCTTTACACATCAATTATCATGGACACTACCCAGCCTTTAATGGGATGATCCAACAGGAAGTCTCCCCTTCTTTAGCTCCAAGTGAGGGCATTTTTCTTGCTGGGTTTCTTGGGTAATGGTTGGTAGCGCCAGCCTGCTATTTAAATTTTAACCAGCGGTACTTGGCCCAATCTATCTGGGTTGTTTTCAAGTTATCTTTTACTATAAATGTGTTTCTGTTTTTAGTATTGATGAGGTTATTAGGGGTGTTTAGTAGGAACAGGCAAAGCATGATCCAACTATTAAGTGTAAGTTTTTCTTTAAGCATCGAGTGTAAGTGTTTATATAAGCATCAAGTGTAGGTGTTTATACAAGCATAAAGTATAAGTGTTTATATAAGCATCAAGTGTAAGTGTTTATACAAGCATCAAGTGTATGTGTTTATACAAGCATAAAGTATAAGTGTTTATATAAGCATCAAGTGTAAGTGTTTATATAAGCATCAAGTGTAGCATCAAGTGTAAGTGTTTATACAAGCATCAAGTGTAAGTGTTTATACAAGCATCAAGTGTAAGTGTTTATATATAAGCATCAAGTGTAAGTGTTTATACAAGCATCAAGTGTATGTGTTTATATAAGCATCAAGTGTAAGTGTTTATATAAGCATCAAGTGTAAGTGTTTATATAAGCATCAAGTGTAGCATCAAGTGTAAGTGTTTATACAAGCATCAAGTATAAGTGTTTATATAAGCATCAAGTGTAGCATCAAGTGTAAGTGTTTATACAAGCATCAAGTGTATGTGTTTATATAAGCATCAAGTGTAAGTGTTTATATAAGCATCAAGTGTAAGTGTTTATATAAGCATCAAGTGTAGCATCAAGTGTAAGTGTTTATACAAGCATCAAGTGTATGTGTTTATATAAGCATCAAGTGTAAGTGTTTATATAAGCATTAAGTGTAAGTGTTTATATAAGCATCAAGTCTAAGTGTATATACAAGCATCGAGTTTAAGTGTTTATATAAGCATCAACAGTAAATGTGAGTTATAAAAAGTGGTAAATGTATGATGGAATCAGTGTATTTAAGTTAGATAGAACCAACAAGACCACAATAATGTAGGCATATATCATACAATGATCTCTACAAATGTACTTCAAAACAAAAAGAAAATTGTCAACACTACAATGATTATGGTTAATTCAGAAAGGCCTGTGATTTTCACCGATAAAAAGATACCTTTACCCAATAATATAATTGTAGGTAAAGGTTATAACATACATACATACATATTAAATAAATGAAAGTTTATTTAATAGATTAAATGTACCAACCCCTTGAAGCGTGTGAAAACAATGTACTGCTCAGTGTTGCGACATTTAGGTGATGTTATTTTCACATTCAGCCAGCCGCCGGGTGTAATGAACATAGACATTGAAGTGGGAGTTGGTTGAGTCTGCTTTTTATTCCATTAAAGCTCTGAAAGCTTTTTTATTAAGTTTAAAATGTCCAGTCCTTTCCTTTCCCAAAATATAAAGTGACACAAGGATTTCTTTCTTACTTATTATTTGGAGATTTTCAGCCATGTTTTACATTTTGTAGAAGCTTAACAATTGCCGTAATGCCCAATACATTTAATCACCATCAATATTTGTTTCCCTTGGAAACGCAATCTTCTGCATGAACTGGAAAATAAATGTAAACTGATCACTGTTAACGAATTCTTGTTATAAATATATAGTATACCTTAGAAAGAGATTTGAATTAATAAATCTGATAGAATTGTGTTTCGATGCCCCGACCATGAATATGTAATGTTTAATTCAATTTGACATAACTTGTATGTATTCTTTCTTTACAGGTGAGAACCAAAAACATCATTATTACAATATATAATAATATTATTGGTACAGGTAAGATTCACGCCGGCGGGGAGAGATAAGTAATTTCTGGAGATACGTATTCCGTATTGACAATAAGTGAGGTGTTCCAGGGAAATGAGAATTAAGTCGCAAAAATTAATATTTTCCAAAGTGATTTATTCACAAGATCTCTTTGAATGATATGATCCTTTGTGGTTTGTCACTTGGAGTCATGTGAATACATGTACAAATTTCAAGAAAATGTTTTAAATATATCTTTGTGTTTCCTAGATCATAGTACATTTGTATTACTACTGGTAATTGCCCAGACGAAAATACTCTGAAATCTTTTTCTCAATCTCAAACACTTTTGGGATACCGTTAATGTTTACCATCATTGGAATCGACTTGATCTCAGCCTTTCAAATATGATAAGATCTCAAAATCCTTTTTTCAACTTTTTTTTAACAAGATCTCTTTATTGAAAGGTTCTGATTTTTAGGGAGTTTAGCACTTATAGTTATATAAATCCATGTAACAAATTGCGAGACCTTGTAATAAATTCATCCTTGAGTCTTGAAGACCTTCATATGGAGTATATTTAGTTACTTTACTGATAATTACTCATCAAGAAACATTGCAATTTTTTTTCCGAAAATAAGAATATTAAACTTAAAATATAAAAAGACTTATTAGGTGTCCTAGTGTTTACCACCATTGGAATCGTGATCTCACCTTTTCAAATATGGTGATGTCTCACAATCCTTATTTTGCGACTTATGACTGATTTTCCTAAAACGGATAACATATTGATATACCTGATGTAGAATGTATTTCGACGTCAGGGTATACAGATATAATGTGAAGCTAAATGTTTTCGCGTGCTAAAATACCACGAATTCCGCAAAATAATTTCTGGCGCCACAAAATCTTTTTTGTCCGTGAAAGAGGTCAACACTGGGGTTTCACATATCAGTCCTATGGCAAAGAGGCACTTATCCGCAAACAAATTAGTTCTCTGCAAAACTGTTTTGAAATGCCCAACCGCGAAATATAACCACACAAACATTTTTAGCTGCAGGGTAAAAAAGAGTTGTGTAAAACATCTAAACCGGTGCCTGGGATGTGCCAAATAACAACCATGATATACACATACATAGATAACCCTAAGTTATTGCTTTCCTTTACAAGCTAGACCATGCCAAGGGAATTTTAAGGGGTGGAAGAGTAAAAATCAGGGCCATACCAATACTCTTACAAGGGGTGGCAGGTTGACCATCCATTCTTAACAACTGGACAGCTTCACTACCTTTTTATCTGTTTTATCTCTGTTGGGGAAACAGGCTTTGAACTGGTCTTCGACCGGAAGGGCCTAACCAAGCGTTTTATGGGCGTTAAGAAGCAGAGGTTTATGGGAATGACGTCACAGGGCAGATAGACGGGGTTTGTATGTATGAGTGACAGCTGTTGACTTGATAACCTCCCACAAGACACCGGCGCTGATAAAATATAAAGTGAAGACTTTAATAAAACAATCATTTTCTATTTTTGATCAACATTGACATTTTAATGAAAAATAAGTAAGACGAAATTCAACACTACTTTAATTTAACAACTAAAACAAATAATAAAATAATAATAATAATAATTTACTAACTGTATATAATCGTCATAAAAATTATAATAACGGCGTTTTTCATGACGAAGTGGATTAATATGATATTGATTTGGAGGGAGTCAATGTTAGTTATGTTAGGACCAATTCAAACGTACATTTATCAATAATAAAACAAGTTTTTATTGCTTAATTATGCTTCAAACACAGAACTACTTTCTGTCTACACAATGCTCATGTAAGGATATGTGCACTACTTTCGGATTCTCGTTTTCCCGCCTCTACATGCCTTCAATTTAGCGTTCAAATCTCAAGTATGGCCCTAAAATTATAAGTAGGCCTATACCAATTTATAAGTTACACATTCCAGATTAAAGGGC
The DNA here is from genome assembly GCA_942159475.1 of Sthenelais limicola. Classification (NCBI taxonomy): domain Eukaryota; kingdom Metazoa; phylum Annelida; class Polychaeta; order Phyllodocida; family Sigalionidae; genus Sthenelais; species Sthenelais limicola. Next base: position 31,544,027 of record OW804097.1, on the reverse strand, counting down.
TGAATTTTATATTTCTATATAAGTGTCCATGCCATGGGCCTTATTTAGTGCAATTACCTATATGCCTACGCGCCGGCTACATACAAATAGTCAGAGGGAGGGAGTTGATCACTATTCCAGTTGATGGCCACCTCCCACGCAGCTGTCAGTGAAACACAAGGTAACAGCATTGCACAAGCAGGGGGAGGGAGTGCGATAGTTGGAATACTGTATGTTTCAAAGGGCCTACGTTTGTATTCCCAGACTCGCAATCGGCCGTTTCGCTCGATCTTCGGGCCTTTTCGTACAACTGACCACCAAACAGTGCACATCATCAGACTGAAAATCGTCCAAGCTTTAATTTGATATAAAGTATGCTTCTGAATTCGTACGTTTTATTAGACATTCTAGCATGACTTTCACCAAAACATGTTCTGCATGTCAACAACACCTATCAAGACGCAATATTTTAGGACGTAACGTCCCCTAATTTATACAACGTTAGTAATGCGTCCTTAACAACGCTTTTCCAGCGCACAGAGCTCGGTGTGTGACAGTCATTCTATAAACAGTTAGTATGGTTCAACTTGTAATAATAATAATAATGATAAAAAAAATAATATTAACTTACAACACTAGTCTAAATATGCTTTCAGGTTTATATTAATTGATATAGTTACAAACAGCTGACTATTATACACAGGAGCCCTTGTAATTTGAAAGCCTCTTTGTACATATTTCTTCATTGATAAACAACTACTTATCATGACTAGAACCCCCCTCCCCCACCCCCACTTCCAACAAACTACACCGTACGTATCGCTGTTTCAGCCAAAATATTTAGTGTATTAGGTAACCACTCAACCTATATGTACATGTCGGCCACAATTCCTTCAACTTTACTGATGCAGAAATCTGTCAATAGAGAGAGGGGCAGTATACAGGGCTTCCCATCATGCCTTGCCTCCAGCTAATGCAGTATCGGCTTCCGCTAAGAGAAAATAAATATGTTTGTGCAACTCTCTAGTCAAGGAGTCCAGAATTGCGGGTAAGACGGAAGTGAGGGATCTTTTAGCTATATTGGGGGAATTGGTGGTGTGGTTGCTATGGAAACGGTGAATATCTGGAACGTTTCTAACATTTTGTCTTAATCTATGTGGTAAAGATGGCGGCCACTTGTGGTTCTTCATGCTTCACATGTATGGCTGGTGATAATGGCTACTTCCGGTTTACGATCAGTAATAAAGAGCTTCCATTAGCAAGTCTATTTCATTCTTTTAGACATTCTAATTTGTGATCTGTTTCAGGGAAATGAGTCACAAGTCGCAAAATTAGTGTCTTTCAAAGTGTTTTCATCTCAAGATCTCTTCATTAAAATGTTCTGATTTTTGGGGGGTTTAGCACTTATAGTCCTATAAATCCTTGTAACAAATTTCAGGATATTGTATTAAATATATCCTTGCGTTTTGAAGACCTTCATGTGGACTATATTTAGTTACTTTATTGGTAATTATCCATCCAGAAACATTGCAAACATTTTTTCAAAAATAAAAATATCAAACATAAAATATAGAAATATTTATTTGGTTTCCTAGTGTTTACTATCATTAGAATCAGCTTGATCTCCTCTTTTCAAATATAGTGATATCTTAAAATCCAAATTAAAATCCAAATCTTGCGACTTATGACTCATTTTCCTAAAACGGATCACATTTACCAGGAGATAACATATGAGTGACATTTGTCATGTCAGTCCCTGAAAAATGGCTGGAAGTGCCTGGCTTATACCTCGTTCATGGACTAGGTTCCATCATATATGTGATGTGTTTTAGTAAAAAATGTCATAAGTCGCAAGAAATCGATTTTGAGATAGCATCAGATTTGAAAATATGAGATCAAGCCGATTCCAATGATAGTAAACATCTAAGAAGTACTTCTATATTTCAAGTTTGATATATTTCATTTTGAAGATACAAACTTTCCTAATGATGCTGGGTGGATAATAACTAGGAAAGTAGCTAAATATACTCAATAGGATTACCTTGCAAATACATGGATATCTTTAGTACACAGTCTTTAAATTTGGTAAATAGATTTATACACCGTTAAGCAGTACATATGCCAAGGGTGAGAACATTCCATCAAAGAGATCTTGTGAATAGAACACATTGAAAAATATCAATTTTGCGACTTGTGTGTCATTTTCCTGAAACACATGTAATACATGATTTCTGATATACGTTATAACATCGGAAGGAAGGACGGTGATTTTGATCATATTATGTGTGATCTCCGTACATATTGATGTTTAAGGGCCAATTACAACGTAATCCAATCGAATTCAAATTTACCTTTGAACACTTTTCATTTATAAATATTTCTTTTCTCATTACATTTTATTTTCCATCCAAACTTGAACATAGTTTAAAATTGTAGTTATTGAGACAGGTGGCATCATTTTTTTTTCTCATAATTCAACCCTTTTCATCTATTTTCATTTTTCATTATCATTGATAGTTGATTTATAGAAATATTAACCTTCAAGTAGATTACTTCTGATTGTTGCACATCATAATCCATGCTGCATCCACTGCATCAAATATCACATGCCAGGGGTTGAGGACATGACGAACAACACTCGAAAGAGCCAGATTGTGAACACTTCATAGGCCGGGCCCACACATTCAAGAACTCAGAGCCGAATTGGCCTTAATACAATTCGTATGAATTCAAAATCATTCTTAAGAAACTTACTTGAGTTCGGTAATGTGTGGGCTTTCTTAGGAATTGGACCCCCAATAAAACAAACCTACAACATACTCCCAAGTCCTCGTCCTACTTCCGTTTTGGGTGAATTATTCCAACTAAGATTTTCTTAGGAATAAACCTCCAACTCTATCGTGGGCTCTTACGACAACTCAAAGGCAAAATTATGGACTTTTCGTGAGTCCCTCATACGAATTGTAAGTTTTTGAATGTGTGGGCCCGGCTTTACCTGAGTAAAGATAGTTGTGAAAAATAAACCCACAGGTCACAACCGTCTGTTGAATTATGAGACGAAATGCAAGAGTAGGAATTCCTATTTTGGAATCTGAGTATGTCCTATTACATTAGAGGGGGTGTGAGGGGGGGGGGGGCGTGCAATGTTTATAAAGATGTTAAATTGAGACTTTAATGGCACATTAGTTGTTCTGGATGTATTAATGTGCAAGGATTAGGTGACAAGTCCATCAAGGACATCACCGTTAGTCCTCCCACTCCACACCCACCCACTCTTGTTAGATGATTCGGGACGTGTCTGTACGCCATCTTGAACCTCGATTCGCATGAGTTTAGAGTTAGAGTTTAGATTCTTTCATTTGGGAATTATGTATACAATACATCGATGATGCTATTCTCAGAAAACCTGATGTACTAGATTATTTCTTTGTATATAAACAAAACTATAATCTACTACAACTAGAAAAGGTAATAAGTACATGTATATAGATAAACAACAAAAGCAAGATTATCAAAAGTGACTTCTGTCATCCATAATTATAATATACGGGAAGGGCGATTTCTACGAAAAAAGGTAGAAAAGAGGGGTTTCTCGGAATTTGTTGTTTTACCAACCGTTTTACTCATCTGTAAAGTTCTGTCCACCCTCTCTGGAGGACGTTGTATGTAGTTTGTGAAGTTATCTGTGGTGGAAATATGATTTTGAAGCTCTTTTTAGTTTCTTACTAAAATGGAATGGAGGCCAGAGGGGTAGAGTGAAGAAGGAAAAGGAGGGAGGGACAACCCTTTAGCTTTACCTTCATCATTTTGTTCGCAAAGACGATTCACAAATCAGGAATATTGGTGAACATATTCCTGAATCAAATGGAACCAAATGCTTAATATGTCACATTCAAATTGATGCACCCCAGGATCCTATTAGCATGTTTCATCTGTCGCCCTGATTTAGATTTAGATTTAATAATATTTTATTCAGGTCGATGAACATTTCCATACATAAAGCCCGAATATTCTCAGGACAGCCTGAATTATTACAAAAACATTTCTACGTAAGTCAAGATGGTTACATACAACTGTTGGTATCATTACTGTTATATACATTTAATGTTAGCATATCTTATTTTAAAGCCAAGTTATACATGATCCATATTTGCAAACGAAACAATATAATATAAAAACAGAACCCATTCTCGATTAACACTGCAGTTACAGGAATTTGAGGGGCAATTAAAATACATGTATTATATTTCTACAGACGCCGTGCTCATTCATATTAACCATTAATAAACCCTGGTATAGCACCATATATATAGCTAAGTATGGTATCAAAGCTGGGCATGAGGCAAGCAATCCTCCAAACATATGCACTGTTGCAGACCTGAGCGCAATCCACCAGTACCCATGTACCAACTTTGTGCAGTTATCCTCACCCTTCACCTCCGGTAGTAGTATATGGAAATGTCTCCACTCTCCGGGTGAAATTAGAAATACAAGGCTATATTTAGTACATATTAGTACGCGTTGGTTTATTAGAGATAAATAAAAACATTTAAAAAACTGGATCGGAGTGATATTTAGAGGAGTTCATACATTCTACCATTTAGGACATATCGTTAAAATTGGGTACATGCATTTGTAAGACTTTTGCGGTAGATACGCAAAACAGGAGAACATTCCAACAAACAGTCTTGTAAATACAACACATTGAAAAGTATGAATTTTGCTACTCATTTCCCCTAAATACATCACTTTTATACACTTGCAACTGTCAATGTGTATCAGTGATATAACTGTCTCTTTTCTCTGTCTCTCTCTGCCTTCTTCTCTATCTCTATTCCCTGGGTAAGATCATAAACTTGCTCTCCCTCCCTTCTACTCTGTCTCTATTTCCTGGGTATGATCATAAACTGCCTCCCTCTCAGCTCTCCCGCCCTTGATATAACCATCTTTAAAGTGTTGATAAGGGCGTAAAGCAACCAAACTCACTCACTCACTCCCTTCTTCTCTATCACTATTTCCTGGGTATGATCATAAATTGCCTCCCTCTCAGCTCTCCCGCCCTTGATATAACCATATTAAATGTGTTGATAAGGGAGTTAAGCAACCAATCTCACTCACTCACTCCCTCTCAGCTCTCCCGCCCTTGATATAACCATATTAAATGTGTTGACAAGGGCGTAAAGCAACCTTATCTCACTCACTCACTCCCTCTCAGCTCTCCCGCCCTTGATATAACCATATTAAATGTGTTGATCAGGGCGTAAAGCAACCAATCGCACTCACTCACTCTAACTTTTTTTGTCAATTGCCGTTCATAACGCCTTTAATACAAATCCAAAGTTGACTACCCTGGCACAGGTCTGTGAGTATTCAAGAGAGTTGCTCTAAAGGAGCTAGACGTCCATTGTGCATTGCTGATAAAGGACGGCTATAATGTAATAAAAGTAGAAAAAGGGGCAACACATGCTATCTAATTGATTCATATCAATATTCAAGATAAACAAATATCAATTCTACCCTTAGTGTTAATGCTGAAAGCACAGCGTCCTTATGCGTCACCTAGACCTATAAATCGCCCCCAATTCAATGGCGACGTTGATTCACAGCGGTTTCAATGCCAGTCCCCGACTGAATATCCCAAGAAAGGTTATGGGTGAAATCGCCAGAAATTATACAATTCATCTTCACCAATCCTTCAAAATTTAAGACAAAAAGGTTCAAAATTCAGTTCATCATAACCAAACTGATTGTTTGGATCAAGGCAATACCAAATATCTTCAGATATACCTAGTATTGATTATTTAACAGTCCAATCTAGCATAATTTACTAAATGTGTAGATCTGCCGATTGTACATTCGCAGAAGATCCGACCCTTATAGGGTATTCAGGAGAGGTGCTTTAAGTTGTGATAGAGACCTATTGTGTATTGGGGGCATGGGGAGGCTATAATGCAATAACACGGGAGAAGAGCGGAGCAAGCCCACAGTCATTTAGACCCACGCCTGGGTATGAATAAATTGAGGGAGAAATTGGACGCAGAGAACGTGTTTGGGCTGGGAGTTATGAAATCTGTCTGATTACCCTGTAATTAACTCTCCTGTGGAGGAGGGAAGAACAAGGCTGTCACGTGGGGACTTGTCACGTGATGGGTGCGGGCGGGGGTATTATGGGATGGTGGAGGGTTGAAGGAGGGATGGAGAGGAGAGAGAAAGTGTGAGGGGGAAGGGGAGAGGAGAGAGGCCGAGAGGGGGAGAGGGAGAGTGGAGCGAGGGAGAGGGAAGAGAGGAAGGGGGAAGGTAGGAAGAGGGGAGAGATGCGGAGAGAGGTGAGAGGGAGGGAGAGAGAGGGAGAGAGAGGGGGAGAGCGAATGAGAGAGGAGAGAGAGGAAAGAGGGAGAGGGAGAGAAGAGAGGGGGAGACGGAAGAGAGGAAGGGGGAAGAGAGGAAGAGGGTAGAGATGGGGAGAGATGGGGAGAGAGGGGGGAGGGGGAGAGAGGGGGAGAGAGAGGGAGAGAGAGAGAGACAATGGGGTGAGGAATCGAGAGGGAGAGAGAGGGAGAGAGAGCAAGAGGGCAAGAGGGAGAGAGAGCAAGAGGGAGACAGAGAGAGAGAGAGGGATAGAGGGAGAGAGAGAGGGAGAGGGAGAGAGGGAGAGAGGGAGAGAGAGAATGGGGTGAGGAATCGAGAGAGGCAGAGAGAGAGGTAGACAGAGACAGTCAGGGATGGAGGGAGAGGGGAAAGGGAACACTTTGAAAAATCTCAAGTTTACGACTTGTGCCTCATTTTCCTGAAACACATCACATTCGCCTGCATGGAGGTCTCATTATAACCATCCCCCTGGGGCTCCTGTCACTCTATTTATCCCCCTGTCAATTACACCTCTCTCACAATATTAATTACATCTTAATTATATATAATTAATCATCTGGGAATTAGTCTCTGATGTAAAATGGACACACTGACTGTTCATTCGTAAAGTAAATTTCCCTGTTTCTGCAGTAGATGCATTTAAATACAATGCTACATATAAAGGAAATATATAAATTATTAATGGTAAAAATGTTTGAACTATAGACAAACGGTACCCCTGAGTCTAATTACATCTCATCGCTGAGTACCTCCTGATATACTGCTAGTGATTTGGAGAAATGATTCAACATATAGCATTAATCATGTACACGTGTAATGACCCTTGGATTCTCTCTCGAGGAGAATAAAACACATACAACGTCAAATGGTAATACTCTAGCCTTTAAGAGATAAGAGATAAGAAAGAACGTCATTAAAATGATCATGACAACAAAAAGGTGTGTTTATGAAAATATTAGAGGTACACTATGAATAATGCGGAAATGATGAACGGTGAAGGACAGTTCCATCTAGTGGCCTGATCTGACATCGACAAGGCATTTCCAGGTATCAACTAAAAACTAGCTGTCAGGATGCTAGTGGAGTATAACTACTGCCTATACTGACCTAGGACCACACATTTAAGGTTAGGTTTAGGGTTATAGTTAGCATCAGTATACATCTATGTACTCTATTCCACTTCACAGAACACATGAAAATACAGTGCGTAATGGTAACAATGCTCTAATAACATCCTGGCAGCTAGTATATAGACGCTTCCTGTTTCTAGCCAATACTTTAATGCCATGATAAATCACTATTCAATAAAAAACAAAAAGAATATTATTAACATTCCTTGTGTTTTACTTGCAATATACTGTTATTCATTAGTACTAATGGCACCAAAGTTCACAATATTACAGAAGTATTATTCTAAACAATCGAGTAATCATATGAATAACTCTAAAACCCCTGAGAGGGTAATTTAATGCTGTGCATAAGAACACATTTCCACACACTACTACCATTGGAAATGCGGAAGCGTCTATATACTAGCTGCCAGGATGTTATTAGAGCATTGTTACCATTACGCACTGTATTTTCATGTGTTCTGTGAAGTGGAATAGAGTACATAGATGTATACTGATGCTAACTATAACCCTAAACCTAACCTTAAATGTGTGGTCCTAGGTCAGTATAGGCAGTAGTTATACTCCACTAGCATCCTGACAGCTAGTTTTTAGTTGATACCCTAGAAACAGATACCCTTTGAAGTCCATTAAAATATTTCAGAACGTATTAAATGTTGAAACAAAATGACATGCGCGAGACAAAAAAATCGAAATCTTAAAACAATAGAATATAGGGCTTTGACTCTCTCCACATATATATTAGGATAGGATATCACTTTTGAAGTAAGATGTGTTCCTTATATTCTTGGCTAGAACTTCTCCAACAATTTATTGCTAATTTAGATGAGATTTAGAGATGGTGTCAACTAAACATCCGTGTGTCTATCCAGTATTAGGGTCAGATCGTCAGAAAATGTACAATTAGCAGCTCTACACAGTTAGTAAAATATGTTAAATTAGGCTGAGAAATTACATGTATATATCTGAGTATATTTGGTATTATGTTGTTTTAAAATATCTGTACCTATCTACCCATCTGTTCAGCTATATTAAACTATATTTTGAAACTCATTTCTGTCTTAAATTTGGGTAATTTGAGATAATTGGTGAAGGTGAATGTCACATTTTCTGACGATCCGACCTATTTACTTGGGTTCATTATTACACTTACCATACAGTGACTATATATATAATGAACCCCTTGTTACATGGCAGAACAACACTCTGTCCCACTCTCCATGTTAGGAGATTGAGAAGTATGTTTATTGAGGGCCGGAAATGATGTAAACCAGACGCTGATGTAGGCTTCCGCTCTTATACAGCCCCCAGATGTCATATAGCTCCCCTGGCGAGGGAATTGGAACTATTTATAGGGGTAAAGTGTGTTGGCTGACAGCTTGTTGGTATCTGGGTAGCATATGGGTGTAAACATATGTTGGTGTCAGTGACTTCTCTGTAACATTAGTGGTGTGCTGCTGCTATATGGGTCAGATCTTCAGAAAATGTACAATCGGCAGATCTACACATTAAGTAATTGCTGCTAAATTAGGCTGTAAAATGGTCAATACTAGGTATATCCGAGTATATTTGGTATTGCCTTGATTCTAGCAATCTGTTTGGTTATGTTGAATTCAATTTTGAACATGGCTTTTGTCTTAAATGTGGGTTATTTGAGAGGATTTGTGAAGATGAATTGTACATTTTCTGGCGATTTCACTTATATGCATGTATGAATATCTACCCTGTCATATTTGGATGTGTTTCATGAAAATGCGTCACCAGTCCAAAACAACGATATTTTTCGAAGTAATATATTTGCAAGATATCTTTTTTGGATTGTGTTTTTTTTTTGGTTTCTGTTTAATGTACTTGAGGTTGTGTATATGTAACAAATTTCAAGACGGTTTATAAAATATATCCTTGCGTTTCTAAGGTTATCCTCTCCTATGGAGTATATTAAGATACTTTACTGGTATTTTTCCAACTAGAAATATTGCATATCTTTATGATGATATCTGAATTTACTCCTGTAACATATGGGTCAGATTTTCAGAAAATGTACAATTGGCAGCTCTACACATTTAGCACATTCTACAAAATTAGGCTGAAATTTGGTCAATACCAGGTAAATTCGAGTATATTAGGCATTGTATTGTGTCCAGCAATCCGTTTGGTTAGATTGGCCTGTATTTTGAACTTTATTTTTGTCTGAAATTTGGGTTATTTGAGAAAATAGGTGAAATTGAATTGTACATTTTCTGAAAGTCTGACCCATATCCCATATGTGGAGGTTCGAGCCAGTGGGAGAAGGGAAAGTGTGTGTGGGAAGGCGAAAGAGGGAATAGATGTATAGAGAGTGCGAGAGACGAGATGGGGCCAAAGGGATATAATTCTGAATGAGAAAGAGAGATAGAGACTGACAAAGAGGGATAGAGAGGTATAGAGAACCAGCGACAGATGGACAGGCAATGAGATACAAACAGACATAGGGGTCAGAAAATGTACAATTGGCAGCTCTACACATTTAGTAATATATGCTATATTAGGCTGAAATATTATTTATACCTGGTATATTTGAATATATTTTGTATTATGTTGTTTTAAAATATCTGTTCTACTATGTTAAAGTGTATTTTTAAGCCCATTTCTGTCTTAAAGTTGGGTTATTTGAGAAGATTGGTGATGACGAATTGTACATTTTCTGACGGTCTGACCCATTATAGAGAGAAGTTTAAGGGAGAGCCAAATGTAGCCATATTTATAGAGTCATGGAATCAATGCCATGAGGGATATATAGCATTGCTTGTTTGGTACACAATACACATCTCGTTAGGCCTACTATTTCATTGTGGCTATGACATTGTTTATGAGGCGGGTTTGTCACATTACTAATTGATAATGGTTGTAGGGTCTCGGGTGTAGGTTTTATGACTATGGTGTCAGTGTCCTCCATAACCACGGATGTGTTTGTTATTGCTAGAAAACATAGACACACTTATTTTGTCTTCCATCTTTCTTCCTCTTTCTCATCTTTCTACCCTCTATTCTCTTCTTCCATCCTCTTGCCCCTCTATCTCGTTATACTTTTCGTCTCCGCTCCCTTCTCTCTTCCCTCCCATCACTCCATCCTCTCCTCTCTTTCCCTTTCTCTCTCTCCTCTCTCTGTCTCCTCTCTGTCTTCTGCCTCTCTCTCTCTCTCCTCTCTGTCTTCTCTCCCTTTCCTCTCTGTCTTCTCCCCCTTTCCTCTCTGTCTTCTCGCTGTCTCCTCTCTGTCTTCTCTCCCTTTCCTCTCTGTCTTCTCTCTCTCTCCTCTCTGTCTTCTCTCTGTCTTCTCTCCCTTTTATCTCTGTCTTCTCTCTCTCTCCTCTTTGTCTTCTCTCTCTCCTGTCTGTCTTCTCTTCCTATCCTGTCTGTCTTCTCTCTGTCTTCTCTCTGTCTTCTCTCTGTCTCCTCTCTGTCTTCTCTTCCTTTCATTTCTGTCTTCTCTCTCTCTCCCCTTTGTCTTCTCTCTCTCCTCTCTGTCTTTTCTTCCTATCCTCTCTGTCTTCTCTTCCTATCCTCTCTGCCTTCTCTCTTTCCTCTCTGCCTTCTCTCTTTCCTCTCTGCCTTCTCTCTCTCCTCTCTGCCTTCTCTCTCTCCTCTCTGCCTTCTCTCTCTCCTCTCTGTCTTCTCTTCCTATCCTCTCTGCCTTCTCTCTTTCCTCTCTGTCTTCTCTCTTTCTCTCTGCCTAAGTCCTCTTCTGCCTCTGCTTAGGACATCTGCCTCTCTGTCTCTCTGTCCCTCCTACTCCTCTCTCTACCCCACTCTCTGCTCCCTGTCTCTGTAATATTACTAAGGAATAAAATGACTTGAACTCTTAAGTATAGAGTCACATCATAATAGTTTAATGCATTTATTCCTAAAGTATGGTTTATCATTATATTTGCACTGACAGTTATAATAATGATTGTTTCTAAACATAGTAAAGGGATGCAATCGACAGAAAATGTACAATTCGCCTTCACCAACCCTTTTAAATAACCCTAATTTAAGCCAAAAATGAGGTTCAAAATACAGTTCAACATAACTAAAACGACTCTTTGAATCAATCCCAAACCAAGTATACTCAGATGTACCTAGAATTGACCATTTCTCAGCCTAATTTAGCAGAATGTCTTAAATGTGTAGTGCTGCCGATTGCACATTTTCTTACGATCTGACCCAGATGTGAATACTGTTTCTGTTCCCCATACAGGGAATTAAACTGAGGACTTTGCACCAGTAACTTATAACTATTACCCTCTGAACCATTCCCTTCGACACTGGCCACCATAAGATGAATGACTCAATCGACTAGCAGCAATCCAATACTTCTTGTCTTCGCCGTTCAGTGGCGCCAGCATCAAAGGTCACGACCTCAAGGTCAGGCAGTTTCCTGGTTCCCTGGCCTAGCAACAGAGAGGACGGGTTCCCGGACACTTTGTGGTGGTAACCGGTCCCCTCTCAACAGCAGTGGAAGGCCTTCTATAAGAGCTTAAACATATGGATATTAACATTAGAGCATTAATAGATACTCCATGCTGAACATGGCATGTTTTCTATAGATTTTAGACTGAGCCATTACTCCAATAATTCCATGCGAATCAAGATTGAAAATGGCGGCTATACAAATCCCCTATGCCACCAACCTGCACTCCCATTAGTCTAGCACCACAACAATACATAGTGCCCCCACTACCGTACCCCATCTGGCGGTGAGAAATGGAGGCTTGTTACTTTGCTAAACAGCTTGTCCAGCGAGTATCCGGGTCTTGAGCATCGTAACATACTTTGTTCTCACATCAGTTCTGCCCTCTTGCGGTCAATTCTCCAAATAGGACATCACAAAATGGCGCCCCATCTGGTGATAAATATTGAACTAAAGTAATATAGCCGTGCCCCCTGTCAGCCTGAGTATGATTTGGTCTGTACTGTGTTGGGTTGTTTGCTGTTGACTAGGACGTCTCACTCTGCTAGTAGGTATACATGTAGCTCTAGTTGATTTAGGGACTGTTTATTTTTAACCACTGGGAGGGGGGGAGGAGAATTTTCAGGGGAGGGGAGGCAAGTTTCTGAAGTGGGGCGGTCACCTTTCATGTGCAGACTCTAAAAGTAGGAGTGAGTGAGATTGGTTGCTTTACGCACTTATCAACACATTGAAAGGTTATATCAAGGACGGGAGAGCTGAGAGGGAGGCAGTTTAGGGGCATCTTTTTTGCACAGACTCAGAACAACAATGATGTAGGCGGGTCATGACATTTTGTACAAACTTTCAAGGGTTGGGGCGCTGGGGCAATACATTTTGCAGGGGATTTTGAGTAGGGGGTGAAGCAACACAAGAATATTCCCCAAATTCTCCACCGTTCCCCCCCCCCCGCCTAGTGGTTATCTGTGCCCCCCCTATGTCTCATCATCTGCATCGTCTCTTTCGTCACTATCTCTCTCTGCCCTCTACCCCAGTACCTGTCATCTTTCTCCCTACTCTCTTCATCCCTTCTCCCTCACACCCTTCTTCCTCTCTCCTTTTCTCCCCACAATCTCTTTGCTCCGTTTTAATTCTCTGTCTCAGCCACTCTTTGTGTTAACTCTTTGTGTTACTGTGTGTCTCACTCTCTCTGTGTTGCTCTGTCTCGCCTTAGACACAGAGAGCGCAAATTGTTGGCGCAATTTGAGTACACTGTTGTTATCAAATTCATAAGTATATTGATATCGTAGTATGTGATGGTAAATCGGTTTCGGCAATCAACAACCACCCAGGAACCCACTGGAAGACTTGGAATCTAGGTTTCAAAACTTGGACTTCCTTTTTGTAGTCACCATTTATGCAAATAAAAAAATGTCTTGAATTGAAATGACCATAAAGTGTCTTTCTGTCTCTTTTCTTTGTATCTCTCTCCCTTCTTCTCTATCCCTATTTCCTGGGTATGATCAAAAACTGCCTCCCTCTCAGCTCTCCCGCCCTTGATATAACCGTATTAAATGTGTTGATAAGGGCGTAGAGCAACCAATCCCACTCACTCACTGAATTGAAATAAGGTATAAAACTGCAGAAATGCTCTAGATGGACCTGTGGTGAAAATGTAGGCACAGTGAGCACCTGCAGTGATACTGGCAGCATGTGATGTCCTCAGGGCGCGTTGACCCACTGCATACATTATGCTCCAGTACTGCTTTTGTTTATTTGAGATGCATGGATCGGCAAATACGCTCATAATGATGTTAAATAAACATGCTTTATATGAAATGAAAGCCTGTTTGATGAAATGTGGCTTTTTACTGTCATTAGTGGGTTAGATTTCAAGAAAATGTACAATTGGCAGCTCTACACATTTAGTAAAATTGCTAAATTAGGCTAAATAAATGATGAATACCTGGTATATCCGAGTATATTTGGTATTGTGTAGTTTTAGAATATCTGTTCTGCTATGTTAAACTGTATTTTGAACCTTTTTTTTGTCCTAAATAAGGGTTATTTAAGAGAATTGGTGAAGGTGAATTGTACATTTTCCGACAATCTGACCCTAGTACTGTAAGGGTGAAAAGCAGGTCTAAACATCAAGTCAAGTGTAGCAAAATGATGCTAGAACTGGATGTTGACAGAACACTGTGAGTGAGTGGGATTGGTTGTTTTACGCCCTTATCAACAACAGATTGAGGTTATATCAAGGGCTGGAGAGCTGAGAGTAGAACTCATGTGAAGTAAACACATGTATGGCAAGCCATATGTGTAATAATTCGATAAACACTGTTTATCACTCGATTAACACTGTTTATCAACCTAAAACACTGTTTGTCATTTCAAAAACAATGTTTTACCTCATAACTATGTCTTTCGAGTGATATCAACATTCAAATTGAAAAACACTGTTTATCAAACTAAAACATTGTTTTTCAGTTGATAAACAATGTTTGAGTTCGATAAACAGCGTTTTCCCATTGAAAAACAATGTTTAGCTCAATCAGCAGTGTTTCTGAAGGTAAACCAGGGTTTCTCTTTGATACACAGAGTTCCTTAAGGAAACCTTGTATATCAACCAATATCAATATTTCAGCTTGATATCATTATTTTCATATTGAAAAACATTGATTCTCCTTGATAAACATCGTTTCTCCTTGACAAACATCGTTTCTCCTCGACAAACATCAATTTTCCTTGATAAACATTGTTTCTCCTTGATAAACATCAATTCTCGTTGTTAAACATTGTTTCTCCTCGATAAACATTGATTCTCCTCGTTAAACAATGTTTCTCCTCAATAACCAGGGCAACCAGGTAAACTGGGTAAACCGGGAAGCCAATGAGCAACCGGGTAAACCAGGAAGGCGATGGGTAATCGGGTAAACTGGAAAACATATGATACTGATATCAAGGAGAAACCTTGTTTATCAAGGAGAAACACTGTTTATCAAGGAGAAACACTGTTCATCACATTCGACCTCTGATATCGATATCGATATCGATATCGATTTTCCTCGATAAAACACTGTTTTCCCTGTACAGTGTAGCCCACTGCCCATGGTTGCCCAACACTCAAGTTGCCCACTAGCTGCCCGCTACCCCCAGTTGCCCTCTAGGCCGCGGTAGTGGGTGGGAAACCAGGGAAATGTGCAGGCAATCTGGGAAGTGGGAGGCAACCAGGCAACTGGGTGAGCAACCAGGAACTGGATGGGCAACCAGGGAACTGGGTGGGCAACCAGGGAAGTGGGTGGGTAACCAGAAACTAGGTGGGCAACCTGGGAAGTGGGTGGGCAACCTGGCAACCGGGTATTTGACCGGGTTTCCCACTTACCCGGTTCCCCACTTACCCAGTTACCCCGCCTGGTTTCCCACCCGGTTACCCACCTGCTTACATGGTTGCCCGCCCACAAATCCATTAGCCTACCAACTTCCCTGGTTGCCCACCTTCCCTGGTTGCCCACCTACCCTGTTTGCGCACCTACCCCAGTTGCCCTTAGTCCAGGATGCCCTGAGTGTAGGGCAACCAGGGGTAGTGGTCAACCAGGATGTTGGCGATCACTGTTAATCAAGCAGAAACAGTTTTTCTGGAGGAAAAACAGCATTTCTGGAGGAGAAACTGCATGTAGGAAAACCACTGTATCTCGCATTAAAAATGCTGTTTATCAAACTTTAGCTGAGAACATACCGTTATCGCTTGATATACAAAATTTTCCAAACAACTCTGTGTATCGAGGAGAAACAATGTTTCACATTGACAAACATTGTTTCTGCTCTATAAACATTGTTATCGCTTGATTAACACTGTTTTTCTAGGTAAAACATTGTTTTTCAAATGACTAACAGTGTTTTAGGTTGATAAACAGTGTTTATCGAGTGATAAACAATGTTTATCGAATTATTACACAAATGGCTTGCCATACACATGCTGAATGGGGAGGACGATCACAGATCACCACGGGTAAACACCCAAAGTGCCTGGCTTTTCACTGGTTTGTTTCACTTCACAATCAGTTTTAATTTGTTAAGCTGAATGATTTAGATTTAGAAAATATTTTATTCAGGTCTACAACATTTCCACACGTATGAGTATGAATATTTTCAGGACAGCCTGATTTAAACAAATAGAGAAAAATAGATATTATACATCAACTCTGTTTAGGACAGTACAAGTTACGGAGTACATTCTCATATTAATATAAGATAGTTGTATATAGTTACTCATTTAAGGTACAATTCAATAAGATATAAGATACAGGATAATTTATGGAAATTAAAAACAAATATTCCAACTCATATCACCTTGTCGATGGTGGGTTTTTTTGAGAGGAAGAGATAAGTTAAAAACATGGTTTATACAATATTATCGACGCCGTGCTCTTTCATATTAACCATTAATAAGGCCTTTGGAATTTGGCCTGTCTGTGACTAAAGATATTAACAGGTCTTGCTATCCCCTGCTACAGTCTCCTCCCGCCAAAATATGGACCAATCTAGTCCCCTAATAAATATATCTAAGATAGGAATTTAAAGCTAATAATCCAAGACTTTAAAGCTGCAGCTGCAGTTAAAGTGGCAGGAAATGTATGTTGAATAGTCCATAATAATATAGCTAGACCTATGATTTGTACACCTTTGAGATACAGAAATAATTCAGCAAAAAGAATCAATATGGGTCCCGTCCACATTTGCATGTCTTTCTCAGTTTCAATGAAAATTATATTTTCCCAGATATTGTTATCAATTTGACTTCCAACCAAGTTTCAGGCATGCAGGGAGTATTCATAGAATTTGTAGTTTTTATATTTGACCTGTCCCTGCCAAGAATGCAGCAGTAAGACCCGCCTTTATTGTGATGTTCGCGCCATATGAGAAGGTCCATGTGGGAATCAGTCTTATTACAACACAAGATGGGTTTATTTTGACCCGGGCTCAGTTTATGGAACCTAGGATTCGTGAAGTCGCTAGTATTGTTGGTCATAATGTGGTGATGTTATTATACCTAATGGCACAATGTAGGTTTATAATTGGGTCGAGATGAGCTGCAGAACAGAATGAGTCCCGTGTGAAGGGACGAGTTCCATTCTGCAGCTCATCTCGACCGTTCACAACACTTCCGCTTTTTCCCTGGAAAAAGTCAAAAAGACTTCTATCAACCCCAAAACCCGTTGCAACAGCTATATCTGTTCCACGCCTTACTTCTAGTTATTCCTATAATTATTGACTCGTTCTCCTTATTTTTCCCAGTGAAAAAACTTTTCATTTAGTAAAATCGTCCTAGACACCAATTCTGTACACTTTAGTTCAGGCGGATTACTCAAATTGTTCTCACTCGATAAACAGTGTCTGTAAATACAGGAGCTAATATTCCACTCAGCATCGAGCTTCCGCCACATTTTAGTTCCGAGACAAGCACGCAGACATGAACGTCCCATACACACGACGCCAGTGGCGGTGTGTGTATGGGACACTAGGGAGGATGGGGCTGGGTGGAGGGGCGTGTGTCGGCAAATGTTTTTCTTTATTCATATAACCTAACAATAACCATAGCAAACCTTACACAAATCATAATATCTCGCGGTTATACTCTGGACCCAATTATAAACCTACAGAGTGCCATTTGGTATTTATTACATACTGATTTGTAGATTCATCTGTTATATTTACCTTATTATTACTGTATTTCTTGCCAAATTATTGGAACTTTGCTTGAAAACTTTCGAAACTTGCAAGGCAGTGTTACGCACCAGAGCGCAACGTCGCCAAGTGCGCAACCTCGGCAAACCAATGAAATTGCATCCTTTGGGTCACGTGTTTGTGTCCCGCTCAAATAGCATATAGGTGCTATTTGACTTTTTAAAAAGCACCCCTGAATAGCACCCTCGAAATCACATACGTATGTAATAATTATAGCAAATGGCCCGATGGAGGGTTCAAACTGATCGAGACCCATCAGAAAACGGGACGAACCCCGAAGGGGTGAGTTCCCGTTTTCTGATGGGTCGAAATCAGTTTGAACCCGAACAGAGGGCCATTTGCTATTTATTACACACTCTATTTGGATGTTAAAAAGTAAATTTAACTTGTTAAGCCTATAGTTTAGCTCGAGGAGGCTTCATTCACCGCAATTTGTAGGCCTAAGTTACACGGTCGGGACGACGTCATCTGGCCTACGCTGCACCAATCAAATTGCGTCTTTGGCCAAACGGCACACGTGAGCGGTTCGTATCAACCGAACTGCACCCCCAAACTGCACCTTTCTAATTGCTCACATGTGTAATAAAGAATCAAACTGTACAGGGAAGTCATAGATGGAATATTTGTAGATGAAAAATACTCATGAATAAATTTGCTAGGAATGTGAATGATTAATAATCTATTTCTCTGCTCTTTCACTCAGTCTCTCAAACACTCTTACTTACACCTCCACCCCTATCCCTCAACCATCCTTTCCCTATCCCTCTGTCCTCCCTCTTCCCACTTTCAGTATATTAGGCTGTCTCTCTCTATCCCTACCCCCATGAGACCCCGCCTCTCGCTCCTCTCACTCCCTCCCCACATCGTCGTCGTCTCTCCCCTCTCTCCCCTCTCTCCCCTCTCTCTCCTCTCTCCCCTCTCTCCCCTCTCTCCCCTCTCTCCCCTCTCTCCCCTCTCTCCCCTCTCTCCCCTCTCTCCCCTCTCTCCCCTCTCTCCCCTCTCTCACCTCTCTCCTCTCTCTCCCCTCTCTCCCCTCTCTCCCCCTCTCTCCCCCTCTCTCCCCTCTCTGCCATCCCCTTTCCCAATGCCCCTGTACCCACTCTCTCCCTCTGTTTTTCCTCTTCCGTCTGTCACAGCCTCTCTCCTCTCTCCAACTCTCTCAATCCACTCTCTCGCTTCTGTCCTTCTCTTTCCCTCTGGCACAGTCTCTCTAAGATGAATGAAACGAGTTAGAAGGCTTTTTCAGCTTTGGTGCCTTAAGAGCTGGTTCAAGGCTATTATGGAAAACTTCGGTTTGAAGGTGTAAGAGTGGGTGGGGGTGAGAAGGTAGGGTTAGGGGTTAGGAGGGGGGTTCTCCAGTGTGTATTGACCACAAAGCCCCCTAGTCTACTCACCACAAAGCCTGGATCGATGACCAGTGGGCAGCTACACGACCACACTAGCTAGAACAAGGCAGAAGTGTTCTTTGTGTGTTAGAAGATGCGTTCCCAAGTGTATCTCACTAAAATGTTTTGGGCCCAATCTTCTCATATGATGATATGAGTTACTTCGCTGAAAAGTATGATTATTTTGTTTAGCGTCTTTTGGCAATTTGCTCTATAAAATTCCAGATTTTGTTATTTCTGCATATTTATGGGTCAAATCGTTGGAAAATTTACAATTGCCAGCTGTACACATTTAGGAAATTTGGCTAAATCAGTCTGAAAAAATACTGGGTATATCTGAGTATATTTGGTGTCATGTTGATTTATAGTATGTTTTGCTATGTTAAACTGCATTTTGAAGCTCATTTCTGTCTTAAACATGAGTTATTTGAGAGGATTAGTGGAGACGAATTTTACATTTTCTGATCAAGATCTGACCCATATACTGAATCCCCATAGGATGGAAGTGGGTGCCTCCTTTCCTTATGACATTCTACAAAGCCACGGATATTCCTCAATATGGCTCAATGGTGATACCAATGTTCCATGTCCTCACACGGGTGTAATGATTGCAGTGAGTAAGCATAGCAAACAGACAACATTGCATAGCCAAAGTGTAATATGGAACTTGGAGTTCGCCAGAGGGATATTTTGTACTCAGTAAACGTTTCCCCGCTATTTATGGGGAAGAAATAGTGAAAGTTCAATGTAATTTAATGGCGATACACTGCCTCTGGGGGCCCTCCCACATCAATCACTACATGAGATTACATCTTCCAGTTACAGTGCGTTTCAAGGCATTGAAAGATAAAAATGTTCAAGGGGTCCACCTACCGAAATCTGTTAGTCAGCAACTCCAAGCAGGTTGGGTTAAAATCAACACACATGGGCTAGCTGGTACACCTACCATGAAGCTTCATTAAGCCCATGTCCCCTTTTCAGCTTAATATTTTTGTAATGTTCTAGGGAAAATGAAATGATTGTATTATTACTTAGTGAGATATGCTTAAATGAATCTACATTTGTACTGTTTTGCCAAAATGCCAAATTTATGATTCATATCTTTACACTAAAAGTTTGGTGCAGAAACAAGAGTATTTGTATATAGAGAGACATAACTAAGTATGGATGAAAAGGGAGAGAAACCGGAGGAAAAAAGAGCAAAACTGAAGAAGAGAGAGAGAGAGAAGCGGGAGACAGGAGGCCAGATATAAAGGAGAGAAAAGCTATAAAAAGGAAAATGAAAGTGAGAGAAAGGGACGATAGAGTTGAAGAGATGAAAGACTAGGAGAGAGCTGACAGATCAGTCAACCGTAGGAAGCCTTGGCCAGTGCGGCTCGTGACATAAAGACATGCGGGGGATGGGAGAGGAGGGGGAATGGGGGAGGAGGGGGATAGGGGAGGAGCGGGATAGGGGAGGTTAGGGGTATGGGGGAGGAGGGGGGGATGGGGAAGGTTAGGGGGATGGGGATGGGGAGGGAGGGAGGTTGGGGGATAGGGAGGGGGATGGGGATGGGGAGAGAGGTTGGGGGATAGGGAGGGGGATGGGGATGGGGAGAGAGTTTGGGGGATAGGGAGGGGGATGGGGGAGGCAAGGGGAGACGGGGGAGGGAGGAGGATAGGGAGATGGGGATGGGGAGGAAGGTTAGGTGGAGGGGTGGTTAGGGAAGGACTGGAGGAGATAAGGGAGGGAGTGAATTTGTTAAGACTGTATGTCCTTACAAAGGCAAGGTCATGAAGATGGACACATAGGTTTTGGAGGGGTAGGTTTGCGGAGGGGTAGGTTGAGTAGGGGTAGGAAGAGAGGGGTAGGTTGAGGAGGAGTAGGGAGAGGAGGAGTAGGTTTGCGGAGGGGTAGGTTGAGGAGGGGTAGGTTGAGGAGGGGTAGGGGGAGGAGCGGTAGGGGGAGGAGGGGTAGGTGCAAGAGGGGTACGTTGCAGAGGGGTAGGTTTGCAGGGGGGGGGGGGGGTAGGGGGAGGAGGTGTAGGTTTGCGGAGGGTAGGTTTGCAGAGGGGTACGTTGCAGAGGGGTAGGTGGAGGAGGGGCAGGAGGGGCAGGAGTGAGGAGATTGATGGATAGAATGTTATTTGGAAGAGTTAGGTAGGGTGGAAAGGGGTGGGGTGAGAGCTAGGTAGTCGAGCGTGTAGAGACAGAGCAGTATTTAGGTGTACTGGATAGTATGGATTGTCCTTGAAAGATGGCTAACACTTCAAAGCAAATTCCAAAAGCTTTGATGTCTTTGAGAACTACAACGTAAGGTTCTTCATTTAAAACCTAGATCTCATAGATTTCTTGGGATTTCAGCACTTAACTTGGACTATTTCAAGAGTATGTAACAATATTAACTAACATGTTGGTTTGCATTGCTAAAGACTGGACTCCACTGACGTGTTTTCCCTCTGCGGTCGTTGTGGTTGCATTCTGCAGTGCATTCTCAATCAGAATATTATAACAAATGGAGCTGGTCAGAGGAAGCTTAGCTCAGATAGGTTGTGCAATATAGGTTCTTTATAACAATTGATACGGGTCAAATTTTCTGAAAATGTACAATTCACCTTCCCCAATTCTCTTAAATAATTCAAATCTAAGAGGAAAATTACGTTCAAAATGCAGTTCAAAACTAAGAAAGAGATACTTTTAATCAACACAATGCTAAAGGTACTTGGAAAGGCATAGCATTAGAAATATTCCACTCGAATTTGTTAGAAGTTACCAGATTTGTAGGGCTGACGATTGTACATTTTTATGAAAATCTGACCCATGTGTCAATAATTACCAAACCGCATATTAGCCACAATAAGCATGCGATCTGGTGGAGTCCTACCTTTAGCGTATTGTACAAAATTCATAAACACAAAACTTTATATATATATATTTTATTCTGATTTTGCACATAACTATACATCAGAAGTGATGAAGCTCTCCGAACAGAGGACACAGAACCGTGTTCATAATTAAGACAGAGATAAGAAATAAATGAACGCCTAAAGAATCTTTAAAAAACGAGAAAGCATAATCAATAAAACGTACTGTTACCCCAGTAGTACGTTCTCTCTTAGCATACAATATCTCTTTCTACTTAATGGAGAGTAAAAGAGTGTCGTAAAACAAGAGCCGAATGTTGGCCGATCGTTTAATGGCGTAATCCCCGCTGCATGGTGGGACTTGTGTTCCGGTAACTAGAGATGTGCCCAAACGAGGCTGACATGGGAAACATGTTGTCACATGACCCCCCGACCTCCTCCATCTGCCCTCAAGCGATGATCTTAGGAACTACAATAGGTCTAAACAGTACAAACTCACAATACGTATACAGTTGTCGTAAAATGTCTTTTGAGTGGTGATTTATGTGATAGGTTTCTGATACTAATGTGTTATGTTGAGGAGTGATGTTTCTAGCACTGGTGAGGATTTTATGGGTGATGATGGGTCAGGTTGTCGGAAAATGAGCAATTAGCAGCTCTACACATTCAGTAAAATATGCTAAATTAGGCTGAAAAATGATAAATACCAGGTATATATGAATATAGTTGGTATTGTGTTGTTTTAAAATATCTGTTCTGCTATGTTAAACTGTATTTTAAAGCTCATTTGTGTCTTCAATTTGGATTATTTGAGAAGATTGGTGAAGGTGAATTGTACATATTCTAAAGATTTCACACTTCATGAGTGATAATGGTTCACAATGTGTTGTCTCTCATGGAAATTACGAAATAATGTAAACTAAATGACCCCCGTTCAAAACGGGTAGTAATAGGGGAGTTGCATGTCTCACTGCGCATGTCTGTCATAGTGCATGCTGGGACGGATTCGGCTCAAATCTGACATACCAATATTTGGCAACATTATTATCAAAAATTGCAAAAATGTTTTCACCAATATCATAGATTATGTAAATGATCAATGAAACCCAAATGCATCATGGGAAAGATGGAGGTCTGCGTCATAGAAACATGTATGATACATGGATATTCACATTAGAACATTAATAGTATTTGATGCTGAAAATGACATGTTTTCTTTAGATTTTATACTGTACCATTACACCCATAATTCCATGCAAATCTAGATTCAAAATGGAGGCTATGCAAGTCCCCTATAGTAAGCATGTAGTTTGTATTAAATTCCTCCCTCACTCCCGCCTTATGATTCTCGTACTACATGTATCCACTTTAGTAAGCCTTGAGAAACTGCCCTGCCTAAAGGGTGGTCTCCACTGGCTGCGGTAAGCTCTGCGGTAAGCCTTGCGATGGTTTGTGGTGGTTCTGTAAGTGAAGAGGAATGACGGGGTCTTGCCTACATGGTCCACTGGCTATGTAGGTAGGACCTCGCCACTTCTCACCATCACAGCACCATCGCAAGGCTTACCGCAGCTTACCGCAGCCAGTGGAGACCACCCATTACCCTCCACACGTTCTCATGAGCTGCGTCTGGGAGAAAAACTGGGGTACCAACCGAAATAGGGTTTTTTCCCTTGCTTCATCCTCTCCCCCCCCCCTCCCGTCAATGGCATTGGAGCATCTTTCTATGTCGTGAAGCCGATCTGCCGTAAGTGGGTCGAAGTTTGTGCAATGTTCTGAATGGAATAGCATTGAAATAGCTTAAAAATCACTTCCTGGACAAAATTATTTCCGTGAAGTAATACCAAGATAACTTCATTTGAGATCTATGTAAGCCATCTTGAACGTTAGAGTCCTGTACATGCAGCCAGTAAAACGCCTTTTATAACTTTTGAATGTCGTAAATCTACAATTAATATAGTGTGGATAAGCACTCTCAATAGATCCTCTTAAACGATCTTTTTGAACGGTGTTGCCTGGTATAGTGCAGCTCATATCATTTAATGAAGGACTTAGTCATATAGTACATTTTATATATATATATGTTATGTCCGTCTAAGTTGCCTTACATTCTTATAGAAAAAAGGTGAACTTTTTTGGCCAATATCGTCGCTTGAATATTATGATCAATGAAACAAAAGGGCATAATGGTTAGAGGTATTGCTTAATTGCCTCTAACAAACCACATGTGGGTCAAATATTCAGAAAATGTACAATTGGCAGCTCTGCACATTTAGGAAATTCTCCTAAATTAGGCTGAAAAATGAAGAATACCGGGTATATCTGAGCATATTTGGTATCACATTGATTTAAAGTATCTGTTCTGTTAAGTTAAGCTGAATTTTGAAGCTCATTTGTGTCTTAAATGTGTATTATTTGAGAGGATTGGTGAAGGCGAATTGTACATTTTCTGAAAATCTAAACCATGTCTGTTTACATTGGAGCATCGTGAGAGATCCCATGGGGAACACAACATGATCTGTTCATATCTTTTCTATGCTGAAATACAATTCTCACAAGTTCATGCTATATCAATAGTTACAACCGATCGCATATTTGACCAATGATATTTAACAAGTTTATTATTACCAGATATCAATTGGATTGACCTGATGACAGCCCTTTTATAAAATTGGGTTTGATCAAATATTAGAATAATCAATGATTATCCATATGACGGTCCAATATCTTTCATTCTGAGCCAAAAATGACCGACTTAGGAGACAAATCCCTGGACGATTAAGAAAATGATGCTTTAAGCCATGGACACACACAGCCGATTTGGCTCCCGATTGTCCCCCGATTTTGGTCTTCCAAATGAATCCTAATTTCATTTCCAATCCTGGTTGATGTTATTTCAAAGACATAAACCAAGACTTGCAATGAAATCATAGGATTATCAGGAGACCAAAATCGGGGGGCAATCGTGAGCCAAATCGGCTTTGTGTGGGCAGGGATTAACAAGGACTGTTGCAGCGGTTGGTCCAGAACTGTATATTCAGCCTAGGCTCGGAGTTGAGAGAATTCTCGATTAATAAAATCATGCTTGAGGAAAATTACCAAAATCGCGTCAGTGATTGTGACAGAGGTCTATAACGTAACCAGGGATCAGCCGAGGCCAAAGCAAAGAGATCTTGTTTCACATCTTTTTTTACAAGTCACACATAAAAAGAACATTTCGGGGAAGAAGCTAACTCTGGCCCCAGGCTACTTCCGCCCCACTCTGCACATCCAGCCGGGCATTATGACATCAGTAGTACCAATACTGGTTTTCAACTCTCTTAAAACAACAGCGCTTTTTATGTTTGATAATTTTCTTATTAATTGTATTCGATCCTAGGATTACAATTATAATATTTTGTAAACGATCAGTGAGAATTAGAAATAAACTTTGAGATTCTACTATGTTTTTTTTATGAAAATCTAAAATACTTCCGTTCATCCCTAAAATGCCGATATTGCTTCACAGAAACCAAACGGCAACAATTAGAACTGTCTTGGAATAATAGAATACATTTACTATACATTATTACAAAGTGTCTTAATATAATAAATATAAATGTATGTTTAGTCACACTCTTGAACAATACTGAGGCTTGGATTTGGAGCATTCTGTCTGGTTGTTTTTGCTATAGGCCTTCTAAAATGTCCAATAGCATTGTAATTGGAGGACCCACGAAAATCCTTTCCTATGATGACTTCACTTATTATCGCTTACGAGCGCTGTTTTCTCTCGGCGGATTCCCCCTCAAATTCTTGTATTGAATATTGATGAATCTAGTCCTATCAATCATAAGACGTGTGAATTCGGTAAGATATCTTTGGTCGTAATAGCTGAGAATGAAGCTTTAATAGGATAATACTAGGCAAATCCTCTATTGTGGATAACGTTGTCCCCTTTGCCCAAACACAGAGAAGGGCAATAGGGGAGATGCATGTCCCACTGCGCATGTTTACTACATCGCATGCTGGGATGGCTTCTGTTGAAATCTGACATACAAATATTTGGCAGCATTTTTATCGAAAATTGCAAGAATGTTTTCACTAATATTGGAGCTTGTATAAATGATCTATGAAAGCCAAATGCATGATGGGACAGATGGGGATTTGTGTCATGGGAACATGTATAACACATGGATTTTGACATTAAAGCATTGATAAATATTACATGCTGAACATGGCATGTTCACTATACCATTAGTCCCATAAATCCATGCGAATCAAAATGGCGGCTATGCAAATCCCCTATTGGCGAAGTATCAAAACGTTTGGAAATCCTGCTTCAAGATGGCACTCACGCCCTTGGACAATTTGGAATAGTTGAGTAAAAACAACTGGAACTTTTAGCGAAGAAATAAAAACCTGATTAAATTACCTGGAAATGCTAAATGACTTAAACAACAAGCGCCAAAGTATGAAGATTAGACTTTTCCTTCCTACCTACTTCCGCCGGAAGTGGACCTATTTCCATGGAAACGGAGCGGTGGGTAATCTGGATGAAGCTAGTGCGAAGGCAACAAGGCTCTCCTGGAATTCTGATTGGTTGTTTGAATGTGAGCACGTGATGGCATAGACTGCAACGCCATCTATTGTCAGATTTCAAAAGAGACATACGTTCAGAGCGTCAAATGAAAGTTAGGGCATAATTACTAGATTAGTCCTCTAACAGAGAAAACACTTTAAGATAGAGGTATATATAATATACAACTATCTACGCATTTCTAAATATATATGTCTACAGTTATCTTAAACCTAGTTATAAAAAGGATTGCAAGTAAGGTAAAGAAACTTTGATAAATAATGTGAAACATACATGCTTGCCATAATAAGTTGCTAGCATTTTAATCTTTTGTGATGTGTTACAGGGAAATGAGTCACAAGTCGAAAAGAATAATTTATTATTTTAAAATATCATAATTTGAAAACATAACATTAAGGGGATTCGAATGATAGTAAACATAAGGACATACTAAGTATTTCGAATAATTATTTCTATATTTTAGATTTCATATATTTATCTTTGGAAATAAAGGTTTGCAATATTTATGGGTTGACAACTATACTAGTAAAGTAACTAAATCCAAGAAATGCATGAATATCAATAATACAAGGTCTTGAAATTGGGTACATGTATTCCTATAAGACTTAAAGAGTTGGATACCCAAGAATGACAACATGAGAACTTGTGAATAAACTACTTCCTTTAAAAATATCAATTTTGCAACTTGTGACTCTTTTTTTAAACAAATCACATTTTACCAATGTATGTTGTGGTTTTTTTATGACAATTTTGTAATATGAAGGTGCTATTGTCAACAAGGTCTTTGAAACCATCAATCAAGTTGAGTAAATTGGGGAATGCCTCCATTGCGGCTATTACAGCTGAGTAGTACAGCCAGGACTAACTGGAAGAAGAGAGGCATTAACTTTGAGGGAACTGACCAGTAGAATGACCTTTCTACAATTGGCCTGTTAAAAGTTGCTTGAAAGTTGTGCAGAGAAATATATTTGATTTAACTGTAACCGCTTGGTAATTTATCATGAGAAAAAAATGAGTCACAAGTCGCAAAAAAGGATATCTTTGAAACATGTTTTTCACAGAAACCCTTTTTCAGAATATCTTCAGTTCTGAGCATAAATACTTGTAGCGAATTTCAAGATTGTATATTGAAAGTATTTTCCATATCTGAGGTTTTCCTAAGGAGTAAATTTACCATCAAACCTTTTTGTAGAAATGTAACTTGTTTTCATACATAAGAAAGTGTATTAGTATTCTTGAGATGTCCTAACGTTTACTATCATTGGAATCGGCTTGATTTCATCTTTTCATATTATGATGATATCTCAAAATCTATTTTTTGCTACTTGTGACTCATTTTCCTGAAACACATCACGTTTTTTTCTCTTTGTGATTTGGTTTTTTGATTTTTGACAAGAAGAAACATGTAAAGAATAGAACAGTGACAAAAAACAGAACTATGCTTCCTTATCCGGGTCCGGGTTAATTTGTTTATCATTTACATAATGGACAATTCAAACTCTTTCTCCATTTGATACTGTTTAATACTCTTTCCTCTCTGGGGCATGAGGAAGACAAGGAATATGTTGTATTCTATGTATATCCGTGACACAGTATAGGATAAACAAATATGTCTGCATTTGATCAAAGACAAATCAAATTAAATTCTAGATGTTTAAACCACCAGTTTAGTCCAAAAGTCATAATGTCATTAAATAATGTTAATAATAAGTTATCAATGATGTTAATATTAAGTCACCAATAATGATACATGGTTTTCCATCTTCGTCTATAACCTGATGCCGCAATCTATACTCTACCCGTGAGCACCAATAGAAACTACATGATAAAGTTTCTGTATTTTGTGTAGCGGCGCCTGATTAGTCTATATATCACGTGATCCAGCCCTCTGTAGTAGTTCCACCTTTGTGCACCAGAATGATATCGGCGCTCGGGTGAGGGATTGCTGTGTATACTCAAACCCCTTATAATTCCTTGGACTGAGACTCATGCTCCTTAAGCCAAACCTATTTTAGTTGACATCCATATATAGTCACTGACTCAGAGAAAGAGGGAGAAAGATTGAGACATAGAGAAAGACAGGGAGAGAGAGAAAGAAAGAGAGACAGAGACAGCGAGAGGCAGAGACAGAAAGATGGAGACAGAGACAAAGAGAATGAGAGAATGAGAGAGAAACACAGAGAAAGAGAAAGATAGAGACACAGAGAGAGAATGACAGAAAGAGATAAAGAGAGAAAGAACGAGAGAGAGAGAGAAAGAGATAATGAGAGAGAAGTGCTCCTTGATACAAAACTGTTTTAGTTAACTTTCCTTTTACCTTTTTTTGTACAAAGATTTTCGAAAACATATTATCGCTCACAGGCGTCCGTTTTTGCTTGGCTAATTAGTCTTCAAAATCATGTATAAACATATACCAGCAGCAGAATATTGATGAATGCTGTCCTATAAGTCATAATATGAGTAAACGTGATATCATTTCCTTTGTTGTAATCGCTGAGAAGGCAGTATTAAAGAGAGAGAGAGAGAGCGAGGGATGGGGGAGGGAGAGAGAGTAAATGAGAGAGAGGGGCGGTTTGGAGAGCGGAGAGAATTAGAGAGATATCGTCAACATGTAATGTTTAATGTGTAATATGATAGGGTTGCGCGTGCCTTTTCCTACCTCTGAGAGAAATATCAATGTTCCATGTCATGTATGTTTGCTCTTTTACAAAGAGTAGCAATTAAAATCTGATCTTCTGCTTCCATTTTGTTTGCAACGCTATAGGTGGTATATATGTTACCAAAGCTCCCTCACCCTTTCTTTGTAGTCTCTGGTTCCTCGTTGCTCACCATGCGTTTTCACCATGTTGTTTTCCAATTATCATATATATATGTGATGTGTTGAAATCCTAAGATTCATCAGGAGACCCAAATCGTGGTGCAATCGGGGGCCAAATCGGCCATGTGTGGGTCAGCTTTTTGTCTCCCTCACAGATGGCCATTTCCACCAATTTGACAACATTTGGCCCCCTAGACACCCCCTGGGTACCCAAAAATAAATTTTACATTAATCAGTTGAGTTGGTATTCTTTATCAACCTTGTATATGTGCGCATTGAACCACCAAGTATGGAACAATTCTGATTATTAGTTATTTTTTTACAGGGTGTCAAAAAATAGCTCCTAAATATGGAAAAAATGCCAAAAATAGCATGTCTCCTACCGTTGGCCTATGTGAATAAGAACATAAAATGCAAGCAAAATTAATATTTGTATTTTATTTGCCATCATATTATATAATTATGTATAGATAAAGACTCAGAAAATGATATAAAATGATTATGACAGTAAATGTTTATAAATCCATCACAAATCGAGCTGGGGAACAGGTATATATTATTTGCTTCACTTCTGTGCTTTGCCTAACAAATTAAAGAAATAAATGAGTATTTAAATTAGAAATAAATAAAACAAAATATGCACATACTGTATTGAACTATTTTGTACCTGATAGGGCTCGACATAAGGGTGATAATGCTTTTTAGTTTGTGAAAATATTCAAACTAGAAGAAAAGTTACAGCCAAATAACATTTTGTGAGGGCAAATCTGAGGGCAAATCTGAGGGCAAAATACGGTAGGAGACAGCTAGGGCGATGGTAGGAGACAGTACAAATAAAAAGCATTTTGCTGTAAGGATCATGTAAAATCTACTCGGAAATTATGAATTTTGATATACATAGACTGATATTAAGCAAAGTCAATAATAAATGTCAAATTTAAAGTTTATTATTAATTAAGTAAGTAAGTAAGACCCTAAAAGCCCTAAAATGAGGGCGACGGTAGGAGACAGAGTCTCCTGTTCCAGTGACTTTTGAAACCATGGTTTTTTTTGCCTAATAGTCATAAAAAACTCAAATCAATACATCTGATGTTCTATACATATATAACCCAATGCATTTTATCATTATTCAACATCATTGGATAATTTTAATTTTTTTTTTAGATTTCTCCTCCTTAAGCAACTAGGGCGACGGTAGGAGACAGAGGGGGGTACCCACTTCTTTTTTTCCAATTTTCTATGGCTTTAACCCTAAAATTCTTTTTTTTTCGATTTTTTTTTACACAAATCATCTACACGTAATCTACTATCATGACAAATAAAGAAAATCATTGAATTTAAATGATTATTTAAAAATTCAGCAATTCCACGGTACATTGACAGTAAAACAAATAGATGTTTGCCCCCAAAATGGGATTTTAATAATAATAATACAAAAAAAATCGGGTAAAAAGGCCAAAAATGTTGTTCCACAGGTTGGTCGAACCATCCAAGCACAAAAGAAATTCAAATTATAGGAAATAAATTGGTATTAAGCCCATTTAATCACTTTCCATGGTAGGAGACCAAATGTTGTCAAATTGGTGGAATTGGCCAGATACGTCTCCTCATCTCTATACCTCCCTCTATATTATTTCATCTTTGATAGCTGTCAATATGCATGACTATTTACCGACAAATCAGTCTTGTGGTTGATATGACGGTCATACCGGGCCTGAGGCAGATATGGCATGAATATAGTGCTGATGTATGTATTCACATCAATCTCAACTAATCTGCTGGTCGCAAAAATAAAGGGACAAAACTGCATATCGTATTTCATTGAAAAACCGCTGGGTGTTAAATAAACACCGGGTCTTGAATTAGCACCGGGGTCAATTATGATTTTATGAATTAAGTTCTATATTTAAAGTACCGCAGGGTCTTGAATTACCGCCGGATATACATTTCTTGAGTTAATAAGCGCAAGGAGGCGGTAATTCAAGGAAATACGGTATATAAAATATAAACACTTATATGGGAAGTCAAATCAACTCCGAATATAGCAGCATATTGGTTGTGAACAATTCCCTGAAATTTGTTCACTTAAAGTTGCACTCTCAGTTAACGTCGGCCAAAAACCGAACATTTTCTACTTCTTTTTCCATTCTTTTCCAACCAACCATCTAAAGGGTATCTGACTATATTTGGAAGATTTTGTCCAGTTGAATCCAGAGGACCCGCCCATCTTTTCTTTGTTTTTTTCTTGAAGAACTTTGTAAATAATAACTGTTTTTAACACTCCCCGTCCCTTGAGACTGTGAAATGTATTTTACTCATGTATATGCCTTTATCCTCATATAATAATTGATTAAATTTCTAAATATTGTAGACTAGTGTAATCATATCAGAAGTATCTATGTCACTACTATTGTAAATGTGCTGACATCTATTCTATTTTTCTTAAAACGAGTGAATGTATAAAATCTAAACCTTTTTACTATTATTTAAATCAGGCTGTCCTGAGAATATTCATGCTCATTTGTGTGGAAATGTAATTGACCTGAATAAAATATTTTCTAAATCTAAATCATGTGAAGACTTCACTTATCATCGCTCACAGGCGGCAGTTTTCTCTCGCTGATTAGACTAATTTCTTGTATAAACATATAACAGCAGAATATTGATAACTCCACTCCTATAAGCCATAATATGAGTAACACTTGTGTAAACACATAACACACAGCAGCAGAATATTGATAACTTCAGTCCTGTAAGTCACAATGTGAGTAACTCCTGTATAAACATATAACAACAGCTGAATATTGATAACGTCAGTCCTGTAAGTCACAATATGTGTCAATTTAGTAAGATTTGTTTTGCGGTTATAGCAGAGAATAGAGCTTTAAGTGATAGGATATATATTCCCGTGAGGAGGCTGGGTATGATAGCCTCTGCCTTTCACCTACTTCAATAGTAGAAAGTTCTGAAAATTGATGTGGGAATCCAATTTAAATTTTGAGCAGATAAGTGGAGAGAGAAATCTGTGAAATCGCTCTCCGGATGTGTAGGCGGAGAAATGGCTCTGTCTGAATGATGGAGGAGAGGGAGGGTGTGGGGGGGGGGGGCGGCGGGGGGTATGAATAAAGGGGAGGGGGTTGTGGGGAAGGGATAAGACTGCGGTGAGAGATAGGGGGGGGGGCGAGAGCGGGAGGAAGAAGAGAGGGAGAATGGAAAGATATTATAGAGGGGAAGAAAGAGAGTAGGGGACAGAAAAGAGAGAGAAAGGCTGGGAGGATAGGGAACAGTACAGTCTTAGGCATAATATGCGGAAAAAATAGCTAATATAATAAAAAAAAATCTAAAAAAGGAAGAGAGAACAAAGGAAAAGAAACGGTTGGGGGAGTAGTACAATTAGCAAGGACTTTCAGGTTTACCCTAAAATGTTTCAAATCTCCCTAAGATAATAATTGGTCATGTAATATGTATTTCGTCATATGGGTCAGTTTTTCAAATGATGTCCAATTCACCTTCACAAATCCTCCCAAATAACCCGAATTTAAGAAGAAAATCAGGTTCAAAATACAGTTCAACATAACCAGACAGATTTATTGAATGAATACATTACAAAATATACTCAGATACACCTAGTATTTATCATTTTTCACACTAATTTAGCAGAATTTGCTAGATCTGTAGAGCTGTAGATTGTGCTTTTTTTCTGAAAATCCGACCCATATACACATACAACATGTTTCAGATTCTCATGATTATTCTATCTATTATTTATATAAAAACCCATGGCCGCCAAACCTCGAAAGGAGTCCTTTTACTTCAGCTTCTATTAAACAGTATTTCTAAGTTTAAGAACTATTTGTGACGAGTTGCAAAGACGTCAATACGTCATTTCAGTCCATTACTAGTATGTTGGGGTTTTTTAAAAAAAATCATTGTAGGTAAGTTTGGATAATAATAAGAGGGTGGAGATGAGATGAGATGAAGGTGAAGGTGATAGTTGGATGTCATAGTAACATTTGCATCGATGATGTAACGGTGATATAGAGCATAAGACAAGTTAACACTTAATGGTTTTGCAACTCGGATATCTGTATGGCATTGGCCAGAATACCGTTTTTAGGCGGTATTTGAAATGTAAGGGGTCAGTTTATTCGCAGGACCTTTTTATAAGAATGCTTTTAATCTTAATGTCCTGTGTATGGATTTACCAAATTTCAAGACAGTGTGTTAAATATATTCATGCATTTCTAAGTTCATTCTATAGAGTATATTAAGTTACCTTACCAGTAATTGTACACCCAAAAACCTGTTTTTTCAATGATAAAAATATCAAATTTAAAATCTAGAAATACTTGCTAACTTCCCAAATGTTTACTATCACTGGAATCGGCTTGATCTCATCTCTTCAAATATGAAAGTATCTCAAAATTCATTATTTGCGACTTGTGACTCATTTTCCTGAAACACATCACATTTGAAAGCAGTGGTAGGACACTATCTCAGAGTTTTAACTTCTCCATTAAAAGGGTGGAAGGAGATCTTACACTTGAAACTCTTTTCTCAATTCAATCATTCATTCTGGTGGCAGGCTTTGGACGTAAAAAGAAGTCAATACTTCATTCCAGTGGGGATGAGACAATCTGAGGATGGTATGATCTGCCTCAGATATGATTACTTGTCACACTGAGGGCAATGTGTGTGTGGAAGGGGGAAAACGATAAAAGTATTGAGTATAGATTGTTGCCACGAAGCATGACCATCAGGTCGAATTTATCTTTTCATTTCGGTCGGTCAGTCTTTAATAATTCAACACGGCGAGACTAAGCCAATAGATGAGAATGGATAAAGACAATGTTTTAAAAAAATAGGGGAAATGCACAGCCACCATTTTTAATCTTTATTTCCATGGAATTATGTGACTAATGGAACCGTATAAATTCCATTGAAAACATGTCATTTTCAGCAATGCTCTAATGTCAATATCATAAATGCTCTAATGTTAATATTCATGTGTTATACATGTTTTCATAACACAAATTCACATTTTTTCCATCATACATTTGGTTTTCATGAATCAATTACACAAATTATATTGGTGAAAATATTCTTGCAATTTTTTATGAAAATGTGACACATTTCCGTAGGCCAGATTTCATCAGAATTCATCCCAGGATGCACTGTTACAGACATGCGCAGTGGCACATACACATCCCTATTCCACAATCCATGATCCACAAAAGTGACAGAATCAACAGTGCAACCACTACCGTCCTCACAGTATGACTTGTGCCATGGGATTCCAGATAGAATGGTTCATATCAATTCCAGTCGAATCTATATTTTACAAGTTCAACTTACTGGATTGTCATCAAAATTGTTTTTGTTTTAACACATGGTCACATTTCATTTGCCCTATTTAGTTTCGATTCCAAATTGTCCCATTTTCTAAATGTCTTTTCTCCTCTAATTCCTTATACACGTTTGACGTCTTATCTGTGTCCTTGATCTTTGACCTTGAGTAAACTAGTTCTTGAGATGGCTGTCAAGATAGAATAGGTAGGGGACGGTTATTCCAATTATCTTGCTGTGGAATGCTGCTATTCATAATCCTTCGCTCCTTTGTATGTTCTTCAATTGTCTGAATTAATGTTTAATCATTCTTTATTGGTCACATACTTAATATAAATAACAACACAAACATGAATTACTTTTCATGTGTTGCCATTTAATATGGTGCAATATTTAATTGTATTAAACAGGGCTACTATTACCTCTCTTATCATCTCTTTGTTTATTCACCTTATTATCCCTCCAATGTAATGGATGGGTCAGATCATCAGGAAATGTAGGCACATTTAGGAAGTTTTGCTAAATTGCTGAAAAATGGTGAATACCGGGTATATCGATGTATATTTGGTGTCACGTTGATTTATAGCATCAGTTCTGCTATGTCAAATTCCATTTTGAAGCTCTTTTCTGCCTTAAATGTGGGTTATTTGAGAGAATTAGTGAAGGCGAACTGTACATTTTCTAAAGATCTGACCTATATGTGGTACATTTCTCTCGATAGCTACCTTTACGTGATAGTTAAAGAAAGCCTAAACTTAGTAGTATTGACATTTTATTACAATTTAATATCATTTAAAAAGGGCATTTTCCCCCAACTTAATAACTAATGTAATTGTCCTTTAAGAACAAAACTATCTATACGTGTGTACACATGCCCATTGATTGGAACACATTTGAATGAAACCTCTTCATAGAGAACTTTTCAACTATTCACAAGCCCACTTTACACATATTTAAACACCAAAATAAGTGTCGTACTTAACACACTGATATCCCATATAAAGCTACAAAACATAAGCGTAGGTAACTTAAGACATTATTAAACACTTGGGATATATAGATAAAGCTTAAGGAGGGGCTGAGGGGCTGAGCAGTATAATAGATGGGGGGAGGTGACCATAAAGCAGTGGGACTTTACTAAACTTAGTAACGTAGATGGGCCATATATAGCGGGTGGGGCGGGAAGCTAAGCAGGTAGGCAGTACGGGGATAGCCCTATAAATATAAACATTGTAATAGAGATCTTGGTGGTGGGAAGCCGGGGACGTTACTTAAGCTTGATCATATATAACAGAAGCTGGCAGATATGTTGGAAGAGCAGAGATACCTTGAACTTGTTAAACTAAAGGTATTCATCATACAGGCTTTAGATATATAGATGAAGTCGCCAGAAAATGTAAAATTCACCTTCACTAATCCTCTCAAATATCCCAAATTTCCGGACGAAAATAAAGTTCAAAATACAGTTCAACCTAACCAAACAGATTGCTAGAATAAATGCAATGCCAAATATACTCGACTTTACCTAGTATTGGTGATTTTCCAGCCTAATTTGGCAGAATTTACTAAATGTATACAGCTGGCAATTATACATTTTCTGAAAATCTGACCCATAATATATATATATGGCATGACCTAAACTATAATGGTGTGTTTCAGGAAAATGAGTCACAGGTCGCAAAGTTGATATCTTTCAAAGTATTTTATTCACACGATATAGGTCAGATGAAGATATTTCAGATATTTGCAATAATAACAATGATTATTGTATGAGGGGAGCATATTTCTCTCTATGATTTGGGAATGCTGAAAAGGAGGTCGGATAGAAAGCAACAGATTCCTATCGCAAGAATTCCTCCCCAGCTACTAACATGTGAAATAGCAAAATTAATAATATACAAAATAGTTGGACTACCTATTTTTCATTTATGAATGTTGTCTTGGAAACTAAGGGTAAACAGTTAGATGATTCTTAGGAAATTGAAAACAAAGTTAATCAATACAGGTTAACTGACGCGTTCTGTAGGATAACGTTTTTTTGAGGTTTTATTGAGTCCATTTTCATATAATGATAATCTCATGGAAAACCCAAGTACAAAAATGTAGTGTTACAGATTCAATACACAAGAAGAATTTAAGTCAGTTTAACATCAATACAGCAAGTATCAAATTATTGACATTCTGATGGTATGTATTAGTTTCATCAAATATAAAGTATAAATGCTTCGAATTTTTCTGGTTTTTTCCCTCAAGCATCAATAAACATTGGCTTCTCAAACGATAAAAACAACGTTGGTGCACCAACGAGTGCAATATCCTTGGTGACTTAAACCAACAAACCCATTAAAGCTACATTCTCAGCGATTACTACAAAAGAATCTGCCCAAATGTACTCTTATCATAACTCATGAGGCTAAATTTATCAATATCTTGATGCTGCCGTTTTTCCAGTCAAACTAGTTGAGGAAAAATGACCACCGATGAGTGAGTGATAATAAGTGAAGTCACCACAATCCGGTACCCAAAATAGGAATGTGGACTTCCTGAAGTATGGATGTATTTTGTACACTGTCTTGAAATTTAGGAAATGTATTTATACAACTTCACTACACTCCATGTGTTCCCTGTAACACATGTGTATATACAACACATATATGTGATCCGTTTTAGTCGCAAAATATGGATTTTGAGATATCACCATAATTGAAAAGGTGAGATCAACCTTATTCCAATGATGGGTAAACACTAGGACACCTAATAAGTATTTCTATATTATAAGTTTGGTAGCCTATTCTTAGTTTTGAAAAAAAGTTTTGAAAAAATGTTTCTGGATGGGTAATTACCTGTAAAGTAACTAAATATACTCCACACGAAGGCCTTCAAATTCAATACAATGTCTCGAAATTTATTAAATTGATTTATGTGACTATAAGTGCTAAACTCCCTAAAAATCATAACATTTTAATAAGAGATCTTGTTAAAAAAAAACCTTTGAAAAATATCAATTTTGCAACTTATGACTCACTTTTCTTAAACACATCACATTATGTGAAAGAATATCCACGAAAAGAGAACCCTGTCCACTGCTTATACACCAGGCCCCTGGTGCCTTATGATACAAGCAGGACGAGTATGGAAAGCAATATCCCCGGTAATAGGGAGATCACAGTAATGAAGACTTAGCTTGCTTTATCCTATTTCCTATTAGTGGAAACACCAGACTCAGGGCCTGGCAGTGTCTAGGCATTAATTTAGTATGGTGGAGTGTTACAGGGAAGCAGCACGATACACTGTACTTGTATAGGGCAGCCCTGACCGTCTTAACCCGGCAATAATCAAGCTGTTTCATTTATTAGATTGAAAGATATTGTAATGATAGAGGTAGGCCTATGTATTAAGATAAGATAAGATAAGATAAGTTGTTTTTATTTGTCATTTTCGATGAGTACAAACGAGCAATATATGAATGGACAAATTGGTCGACATGCCTTTATGATACAGCGAGGTACCATTTCTTCCGGTTTTTACCACAATTTGGAATATAGAGTACAAATAATCTAGGTGACTTGTAGTAACCTGTAGTTTTTGACTTCTATGTTTTAAGTTTTATATTCTTATTTTTGAGAAGAAAGCTTGCAATATTTCTGTGTGGATAATTACTAGTAAAGTAGCTAAATATCCTCTATAAAAATGACTTTAGAAATACAAGGATATATTTAATACACCGTCTTAGAATTTGGCACATATGTTCATGCTACAACAAGCGGTAATCACCCCAAACATGAAAACATTCCCCAAAATACATCTTAAGGGTCTAGTCCACTAAGCCGAGTCTGATGCGATTCTCACAGAATTTATTGCAAAACAGTCCTTTGCGGCGCAAAATCCCATGAGAATCAGCTTAGTGGACAAGGCCTTTATGGATTATTCACTTTGAAAAATAGCAGTTTCGTGCCTTCTGACTAATTTCTCTGTTACACATCACATATGTTTATAGATGAACCACTTCAACTCTCCTTTTTAGATTGATGTTATCATCAATCTAAATGGATTGGGGTGAGATCTGTCAATCATTGATAGCATCTTGGCTCCTCCCATCCTGGATATCAGTGTGAAGAATCTGTTGATTCTGATATCAGCAGATGGGATCAGAATCATGCTGGTAATGGCTGGGAGGGGGAGGGGATGGCGTTTAGGTGTGAATTAAAGGGTAGACCATGCATGTGTGAATTAAAGTGGCAAGTTGCGAAATAAGATGCCTCATATGCAAAGGTGTTAAAGGAACCAACAGAATCACATGGAATGACCAGTCATATGGGATAGGGATTTCATGTTTTCTGTCTCCACTTCCTCTCCCTCCTACTATCCCTCCCTCTCGAACTTTACATTTAACTGACATCAATCTCCGTTTCCCTTGGAAACGCAATCTTCTACATGAACCGGAAATAAATAAATAAATGTAAACTGATCACTGTTAACTATTTCTTGTTTTTCAATGAGGTAGTATTTGATTCAAGGCTTTACTCTATTCAGTCACATTTGTCCTTACCCCTGTCCACAATAAAAGGTGCCTGGATAAAGGGATGGGGTGAAATGTAGCAGGGGTGAAGGTAGGGATGACACTACAGGGGTTCAACGTGGGGTAATGCACCCCATGAGGGTTGTTATTACCCCTCAAAGGTCTGCAATCTGGAGGTGAAACAGGCCTTGTACAGTCAACCGCATAGTGTGGCTTATATTAGCCCAGATATTGTCACATGAACAAGGCAACTGGAAATATTTATTGATCTTTCAATACTTCAATGCCTTTTCCTGAAGCATTACAGGGCGATGATATGAAATATTTAGTTATACAGAATTCAAAAATATTTTAATCATATTATGGGGTATAAGTTCCACCAAATGTAATGTGTTTAAGGAAAGTGAGTCATAAGTCGCAAAATTGATATTTTTCCAAGTGTTTTCTTAACAAGATCTCTTCTTTGAAATGTTCTGATTTTAGGGAGTTTTGCACTTATAGTCATATAAATCCATGTAACAAATTTCGAGACATTGTATTGAATTTATCCTTGCGTTTTGAAGGCCTTCGTATGGAGTATATTTAGTTACTTTACTGGTAATTACTGTAATTACTGTGTTCGTGCTACTAACAACGGTGAACACCTAAAAAACATTCTGAGAAAGGGTTCCTCTGAAAAACACGTTTGAAAAGTATCATTCTTTGCGACTTGTGACTCATTTTTCTATAACACATCACAAATCACCACTAAAGTCAGGTTAACACGGTGTGTCTATTTTTCACAACACCCACACCCACACTTCATACACCTACAGTGCCCTCACCGGTTGACCATCGAACTAATGTCAACCTGCTCACATCACCACCAGGTGTCCCAGGTGGTCTGCTGTGACGTCATTAGGCTTGACGTCAGTGGGAGGTGTCAGACGCAGCCGGAAGTGGACTGACGTGAAGTAGTCTATAAATAGCGCTAGAGACTAGAGGGCCAGAACCTAGATGAACAGTATACGGTCCGGTTTATTTCCCGTGGATGGAAATGAAATTTAGATTCACGATATAGGGTCAGAACATCTGAAAATGTACAGCCGGCAGCTATATACATATATCTATTAAATTCTGCTAAATTAGGCTGATATATGATGAAAAACCGGGCAGATCTAAGTATATTTGGTTTGGTGTTGGTTTAATATATCTGTTCTGCATTGTTAAACTATATTTTGAACCTAATTTTCATCTTAAATAGTGGTTATTTAAGAGAATTGGTGACTACGAATTGTACATTTTCTGACAATCTGACCCATAGGTTACGGATTCAGTAGCCATAGTGGATCGCCGAGGTGGAAACTTGAGGCATTGGAATTCTTTCTGATGAAAGAAAAAAATAACTCGATTCTGCAGAGTTTGCCACACGTATAATGTGTTAAAACCCTCCGTGTATTATAAAAAGGAATTTCCGAATATATCCAGGGTAATGACCTTCCTGGAGGTTGAAATATTCCAGCCCAAGCAGCACTGCTATACATGGATAATAAATCACATATAAAACACTAGTCTTTCCCTATGTTATGACATATTACAGGTCTGCATATAAAAACATGTAAGATTTCAGAATATCCAGACAGTGATCTGATACCTTGATTGATACCCCCGAATTAAAGTTAACTTGAAGCGCATTTTACTCATTTCTCAAATTAAATAAATTTTATACGTTTTAATCATCAAAATGTCTAATAAATGGGTCAGATTTTCAGAAAATGTACAATTCACCTTCACAAATCCTCTCAAATAACCCACATTTGATACAAAAATGAGCTTCAAAATGCAGTTTAACATAACAGAACTGATAATTCACATCAATGCGGTCCCAAATATATACTCAGATATACCCGATATTCTTCATTTGTTCAGCCAAATTTAGCAGAATTTCCTAAATGTGTATAGCTGCCTATTGTACATTTTCTGAAAATCTGACCCGAATATTTAACCTAGGAGAGCGTTTTTGTAGGTTGGGTCAGGTGTTAGCTGGTGATATTTTAGAATATGCAGAGAGTGGACTAGTGGCCCTAGTAGTTGTTGACACAACCCAGCCCCAACGTCAGCACCATCGCCCATGCGCACACACCCTCCCCTGGGAGTGATACTGCAGCGCCACCTCCCCTCCTGGCGGCTGTCTCCTGAATCAGAACTGTCCCCTGTGCGCATGATCAATGACTAAAGGACACCATTGAGCATTTTCTCAGTCTTGAATTAGGAATTAATAATA
Organism: Sthenelais limicola; assembly: GCA_942159475.1. Lineage (NCBI taxonomy): Eukaryota > Metazoa > Annelida > Polychaeta > Phyllodocida > Sigalionidae > Sthenelais > Sthenelais limicola. The sequence continues at coordinate 31,502,646 of OW804097.1, read as the reverse complement.
TTGTCTCAATTTTTAGTCTCTTTTTACAAGTGTCACTTATGTATTATGTGTGCTTTTGTTTTAAGATTTTGTATTCAGCTAAGGAATATGTAGTAGTTACACTTTTATCAGTACTGGCTGATCATGTAATACATTAAAAAAGAAATGCAATATCGTGGAATTATCTAAGAATAGTTACCATCTTAATAGAAAGTGTTCAGTCTAGAAAGTATCCGCAGTCGATATTGTAGGTATAGGGTAACGATTTTGCATGGTTTGTTTGTAAGATTGATTATGTATTTTTTGGTGTCAGGACAGCTACCCGCCGGACATATCCCCGCCGGACATATTCCCGCCGACAAGTACCGTTCCTAGACATTACCCCCGCTAGGACATTTACCATCTAAACATTGTGAGATTATCTATAAAGAGTTACCATATTAATACAACGTATTCCATCCAGGTCCAAACCCTCAGATCAGATGAGAATGCTATGTCAGTGATTGGACGCCTACTTCACTAATAGGTTTCCTGGCCAAGGACTTGGCGTTCCAGTGGGATTATAATGACATTTTGCACTCTTAATGGAATCATAATGAAACTTTGCTGTTTGAGATGAGAGACTTTCCCTTCGTTTGAAGGGACTCTTTCATCTTTGGGCGTAGACTGAGTTGATTTTTCTACAATATCAAGCATAGCATAAAACAAGTAAGCCAAAGGATGCACGTAGTAGCTTCCACCACCTTTAATAGGGGATTTGCATAGCCGCTATTTTGTATCTTGATTCGCATGGAATTATGTGACTAATGGTACAGTCTGAAATCAATAGAAAACATGCCATTTTCAGCATGGAACATTCATCAATATTCTAGCGTCAATATCCATGTGTTTTACATATTTCCATGAGACAATTCCTCATCTTTCCTATCATGCATTTGGTTTTCATAGATCACTTATACAAGCTGTGATATTGGTTAAACATTTTTTCAATTTTCGATAGAAATTTTGACAAATATTTCCTTGTCAGATTTCAACAGAATCCACCCCATGATTCACTGTAACAGACACATGCAAATCCCCTATTTAATTTCTTTCCCGCTGTCCACCTACTCGTGTCTCTTGATGAAATAGCTTGAAATATGTCATCTAATCGATATTCCCGGAAGTTAAATGAAATCTGCCAAAGTGCTCCTACATTTCATTATGTTGAATAATTTATTGATTTTCACTCTAATATAAACAAGCTTTATGAAAGGTGTTTCCTAGTTTTGCTGAACACATTTGTAAATTGAACGCTGACCCGTGAGTCACAAGTCTTTTTTAAAAAATGTATTTTAAGATAGCATCATATTTGAAAAGTTGAGATCAAGACGGTTCGAATGATGGTAAACACTAGATCATCAAATAAATGGTTTCTATATTTTACATTTTGATATTTTTATTTTAAAAACAGATTTTGCAATAGCTCTGGATGGACAATTACTAGTAAAGTAGCTGAGTATACTCCAACGGATGAGCTTAGAAATATATGGATATATTTAATACACTCTCTTGAAATTCGGTACATGTATTCACGTGACATGGAGCGTTAGATAACCCACAAATAAGAACATTCGTCAAAATCTTGCAAATGAGGGACTTTGAAAAATGCTGATTTTGCCACTTGTGACTCAAGTAATGTTCCTGAAACCCATCATGAATATATGTTAATTTGCTGGATTAATGAAATTCAACAGTACATCTTTTACAGTACTGTAAACGTATTTATTTTCGCAGAGATATTTTCGTGCACTAAGTACTTTGACACCTTTTCGCGCGGATTTAAATTCGCGCAGCAAGGAAGTCTCATACCGTATTTATGCAATAATTATATACCTGTCGTGCAAGATTTATTGGCACTCACAAAGATGGGTGCGCTAAAATAGCGAACATAAATACTGCACAAACATTAATACCTTTTCAGTATTCACTCGTCCTCTTCCATATTCCCTAGGTATATACATGGGTCAGATTGTCAGAAAATATACAATTGGCAGCTGTACACATTTAGGAAATTCTCTTAAATTAGGCTGAAAAATGAAGAACACCGGGTATATCTGAGTATATTTAATATCGCATTGATTTAAAGTATCAGTTCTCTTATGTTAAACTGCATTTTCTAGCTCATTTTGTCTTAAATGTGGGTTGTTTGAGAGGATTGGTGAAGGCGAATTGTACATTTTCTGAAGATCTGACCCATATATATACCTGCGCAGAACACCAACCACATCACCGCCCTCCACAAATACTAGCATAATGTCCATATTTTCCATCGCCTATGCGGCCCTCTCCGACCTTATTATCCGTCTCCTATGCGGCAGGGTATTTCTCTATCAGCACGAGCATAAGCGGCCCTGTATAATAAAGGAGATACGTCACAGGACGCTTTGAGGACGCCAGACTGCTTATCTTTTCTCTATTTCCCAATAGGCGGCGTTCTTCTCTCATCTTACTTTGATTTCCCTCCTGTCCACCATTTACCCCCACCCCCACCCCCACACTCCTGCCCCCTCCCTCCCTCCCTCCACCCTGCGCCCTCTTCTCACCCTCTCCCTCTCGCTATGCCTCCCAATAGCCATGGGTCTTATGCATAAAGGTGTAGACATGGTTTCTTCATTATTAATATGTTCAATTGAATTGAAAAGACTTGATTAATTGTGTCAAAAACGGTTACATGTGTGATGTGTTAAAAGAAAACGAGTCACAAGTCGGAATAAATTGTTTTTTAAATATTATCATATTTGAAAAGATGAGAACGAGCCGATTCCAATGATAGTAAACATTATTGACATCGAAAGAGTGTTTCTATATTTCATGTTTGATATGTTTATGTTGAAAAAAAAGTTGATTTTCATGGGAAAACATATTTCCAGTATACATAGGTAATTTTCATGAAAATAAAGTCTGGAAATATTGTATCCATTATACATATGGACAAATATGAAATTAATATGTAAATAGAATTGTCTTAGATTGACAGAAATGGTTCTCAATTTGTGCAATTCTTTGCTGCCTTGTTCACAGTGTGGACTGAAGAATTCAGATACAGACTTCATTCCTCTCTCATCAGAAAGCTTCCGTACAGTATAAATATACAACGTTAGGGTGATAAGCTAGCAAAAGTCAGCCTCTGTGATTCATTTTAGTCCAGCACTCCCTGTATAATCCAATGTTAGAAAGTGGTTACCGGGAGAGAACCAGCAATCAATAATATTGGATATAGAGACCGTATAGAGTTGGCATAGAGTATTATACTCCCCCACCCTCTAATACTTAGAAAGAAAGGAATACTGATGAGAAAAAAGAGAACATGAATTGCACAAGTTTCAAAGTTTTTCGAAAGGACTTGCTGAATTATGAATAGTCTTACAAGTACTGTACTCCATGCAGCACATTGGTACTGTAATGTATGGTTACCAATAGTCATATATAAAAGTTTACCATGATTTAAAGATTTTTTTTTCAATTACAGCAGGCGGTAGCGTTAAGGGCTTAGTCCACTAAGCCGTTTCTCATGGTCATGCGATTTTCCGCCGCAGAGGACCCTTTAGCACTTTACTCGATATATTTACTTGACTTATATCCCTTGCATATGCCAACCTACCTGTTTATTAACATTCGTTAAAAACAATGAGGTGTAGGCCAGGAGCTGCATTTTCACCTATTTTTGCTCTCTGTCCATCTTTCTTCACTCTCAATTTCTCCTTCCTCCACCTGTCTACTCGGTCTTTATCGCATTCTGTACACACCTTCATCGCTCCTCTCTCCTTTCTTCTCGCCTTCCCTCTCTACTTCACTCCCTCATCTCTCTTTCTCTCTCTACTCCTCATCTGCTCTCCCCCGATTTCCTTTGCTTCCTTTTCTCAAAGAACCTCTATCCGCCTCTCGCATATCTCTCCTTCCAACCAATTCCTTCCCACTCCCTCTATCTTCTCTCACCTCTCTTCTCTCATGTCCTGGGTAAGACCATAAAGTGCCTTTCTGTCTCTTTTTCTCTGTCTCTCTCCCTTCTTCTCTATCTCTATTTCCTGGGTAAGATCCTAAACTGCTTCCCTCTCAGCTCTCCCGCCCTTGATATAACCATATTAAATGTGTTGATCAGGGCGTAAAGCACCAATCTCACTCACTCACTCACTCACTCTTCTTCTCTACCTCCCTCTCTCCTTCTTCTATAATCTAACGTCAGAGAGTGGTGCCAATCAATACCCAGACCATGAGAGAGAGAGAGTGGACATAGGGCATAGAGTCTAACCCCTCCTCCCTAGCACTTGTTACAGCTTCATAAAGGCTCTACAGCACTGCTACTTATTTTAGCACTCTTCAAAACCTTCAACTGTCAAGGGAGGAAGTGGATATTATTAGATCAAAAGATTGCACCAGTTGGGGTCTAGCTTTAGTTCAAATGGTATATATAGTACATGGTTAGGAACTGACATGTTTTCCGGCCGAGGTCGTTGTGGTTTTTTCAATTCAATTCAAGAATTCTTTTTTGCAGCAGATCTTTTTACAATAAGGTGGTTCAACAATCTAAATAAACAAGTGTCTAGATAGGTCTTCCGTTGTGCCTGATTCTTGTTTTTGAGCTTTAATTAGGTTTACATGGTTTCTATGGTTTTCTAAGACTAATACATAATTTATTAAAATTGTGGATGGTTAATGAGATGGTAAACGAGAGGTACAGTATTTTATGGTGTATGAGACATTTAATGAGTACATAGGAATTATTTTGGGTTAGGTATGTGTTTGAGTTCAATATTAGGTAATGTTGAAATTGCCTCTCTACTTTCCTGAATTTACAATAATTTGAGAGCTGAGACCTGAGGTCAAAAAACCACAACGGTCAAGGCCAGAACATATGTCAATTACTAACCTATTCAGGATATGTTTGGGCTGTTTATGAAGACAAATACACATAATTAAACTGTTCCCACCTTGGTTCTATTAATATTAGATCCAGAACATACTTAAATCCTTGGGTAAAAATCCGAAGCGTGGAGGTGTCCACCATTTAAATCTCCTTGCTCACTTCTTCACACATAGGATATTTACATACATACGGGCAATCCACAGCCAATTGAACTGATGATTGGTTGAAAGTTACCATGTTTGATTGCAATTAAATGGGACACCTCAATGGCCTTTCTGATTTGCTGTAACATAAATTAACAACAGCAATATTGACATACCCATCTCATCGTTTACAGGGCGTTGCATGTGAATTTTCACAATGACATTTATTTAATATAAATGAAGTGGTCCTGTCAGAATTTCAATGATCAAATCCCTGGTTTGCCCATTTCAGGACACTGGTCACTATTGCTTCTCTAGCTCCAACCAATCACAGGCAGATCATCAATCACTAATTAGTGACCGGTATATGGGGGCAAAAAAGTGCATATTCTAATGGAAATAAGCAGAAGGGTCAAGTCTCCAGAAAATGTACAATTGACCTTCACCAATCTTCTCGAATAACCAAATTTTGAGACGAAAATCCGGTTCAAAATACAGTTCAGCATAACCAGACAGACTTCTTTGAATGAATACAATACAGGATATACTCAGATATACTCATTATTTATCAATTTTCACTCTAATTTAACAGAATTTAATGGATGTTTAGAATCCATTTGCTATATCAATAAGTCCACCACTTTTGTTAAAACCATTATTATTCTCGGATTTAAAAAATGCTGGTGAACTTCCAATAGCTCCTGGTAGAAAAGCAACCACGAAAGAAAATTTGCTGAAAAATGAATTGTCAGACTTTGTTGAATGATGCATGCAAAGATTCCCTGCATATCTCAAGTTATATCATAATATTTGATTACATTGAGACGATGGAGATTTTGTTGAATTGAAGCAAATCCTATCAGTTAAGACAAATCCGCTCTCACCAAGTACCATCACGTTCGTCTACTGGCTCAAAAACCTTGCAATCCATCACAACCTTTGCCGTATTTGTATTTCAATCTTGGATTTCTGAACAAATGAGAGATCGATCGAGAGTTGGAGAGAATGAGGAACTGGGCGATGGAGGGATACTCATTAAGAGCCGGGATTAAAACCTGCCATCAATTCTCATCTTGCAAATTCTTGAATTCAGATTGGGAATTGTGTTCAATTAAAGAAGTTTTTGTAGAGTGTTGATTTGTTTATTCGGTTATTTCTGTAATAAAACATCAAAATATCTATTTTGGGATCTGAGGGGTCCTGGGGATTTGTCCATTTGGCTTTGGTGAATTGGACCTCAACATCATTTAACAAAGATCACAAATGTGATGCGTTACAGGGAAATGAGTCACAAATCGCAGAAACTGGATTTTGAGATATCATCGTACTTGAAAAAATGAGATCAAGCCGATTCCAATGATAGTAAACAGTAGGACATCTAAATAAGTATTTCTATATTTTAAGTTTGATATTTTTATTTGTGAAAAAAAAGTTAAAAATATCTCTGGGCGGATATTTACTAGTCAAGAAGCTGAATATACTGTATAAGATGACCTCAGAAATACATGGATATATTTATTAGACTTACCTGAAATTTATTACATTATTCAAGCTACACCAAGCGTTAAGCACCCCAAAAATGGAAACATTCCAACAGATACATCTTGTTAAGAAAACACTTTGAACAATATCAATTTGGGACTTGTGACTCATTTTCCTAAAACGGATCACAAATGCAGTATAGATGAATCCGGATAATTCTCCTCAACTCTGCCAATGCTTTTCAGTAGACAGTTTGTAGGCCCTCACAAACATCAGTTCCTAGAATTATTCTTTTAAACAATTTTATTTGAGATCAATTTCTGATATATTTTGATATTCTCATGAAGTTAAATTGTATGAAACTTGCTATTCTGACACTATTGGATGGGCCCCGGTAAAATGAGTCAAATATTTTTAATAGTGTTTTATTTACAAAACCACTTCGTTGGAATGTTTTCGGTTTTAGAGTGTCTAGTTCTTGTGGTTGTATGAATACGTGTACCACATTTCAAGACAGTTTATTAAATATATCCTTGCTTTTCAAAGATCTTCCTACGGAGTATATTTAGCTACTTTACTAGTAATTGTCCACCCAGAAACATTTTTTTTGAAAAACAAAAATATCAAACTTAAAATATAGAAATATTTACTAGATGCTCTAAATGTTTATATTCATTGGAATCCCCTTGGTCTCATCTTTTCAAATATGATATCACAGAATCCGAAATAGTTATGTTTGAAAAACAAATTTGCATTTTCTCTGGATGGACAATTACTAATGCAATAGCTAAACATACTCCATAGGATGGATTTAGGAACACAAAAGATATTTTCACTACACAGTCCTGGAAATTTGGTAACTGTATTGATATGACTTGGAGTATTAGATACTTCAAATGTGAGAACATTACTACAAAGAGATCTCGTAAATAAAACATTTCGAATAATATCCATTTTGCGACTAGTGACTTATTTTCCTGTGACACATTACATTTGTGACATTTGCCCTAGTACTTAGTACTTTAGTCCTATTCTACTCCCTGTCCACCCTCTGTCATCTAGCCCATACGGCCTTTATCACACCCCAATATCATCTCTTTATCTGCCTCTCTGTCCTTCTCCTCTTTACCTATGCTCGGTCCCTATGGGTCAGATTTTCAGAAAGTGTACAATCGGCAGATCTACACATTTAGTGAATACTACTAAATTAGAGCGTAAAATGGTCAGTACTAGGTATATCTACGGATATTTAACATTGCCTTGATTCAAACAATCTATTTGGTTATGATGAACTGAATTTTGAACCTGAGTTTTGTCTTAAATTTGGGTTTTTCAAGAGGTTTGGTAAAGGCGAATTGTGACATTTTCTGGTGATCTGACCCTTATCTTCAATGCTCCCACTTCTTCTGTGAATAGTAGAACATGTCTTTTCTCCGCCGCCCTTCATCTTGACAACAAGCACTGAAAGGGCGGCAAGATATGCCTTCTGTCAGGATTCATCATGTTGTGATGAATAGAGGGCGAGGGGCGGGGGAATATGATCAAAGGCCAGGCGGGCAGGGTAGTATGAGGGTCAGATTTTCAGAAAATGTACAATTGGCAGCTGTACAGATTTGGTAAATTCTCCTAAATAAGGCTGAAAAATGAAGAATACCGGGTATATCTGAGTATATTTGGTATCTCATTGATATATGGTATCTGTTCTGTTATGTTAAACTGCATTTTGAGGCTAAATTTTGTCTTAAATGTGGGTCATTTGAGAGGATTGGTGAAGGCGAATTGTATATTTTCTGAAAATCTGACCCATGACTAGGCGGGCAGGGTAGTATAAGGTGTCCATGTTATTGTACATGGGCCCAGGCCGCAGTAGGTGTACAACTGGACATGACAACGTTTACATGGGTCAGATCTCCAGAAATCAGATCTACTCATTTAGTAAATTCTGCTAAATTAGACTGTAAAATGTCCAATACTAGGTATATCTGAGGATATTTGACATTGACTTGATTCGAACAGTTTGTTTGGTTACTGAATTTTATACCTGATTTTTGTCTTAAATTTGGGTTATTTGAGACGATTGGTGAAGATAGGTTAGACTTGCTGGTCCAGATTGTCAGGAAATGTACAATTGGCAGCTCTACCCATTTAGTAAAATATGCCAAATTAGGCTGAAATATAATAGATACCAGGTATATCTGAGTATATGTTGTATTATGTTGTTTTAAAATATCTGTTCTGCTTCATTAAAATGTATTTTGAAGCTCATTACTGTCTTAAATTCGTGTTATTTGAGAGGTTTGGTGAAGGTAAATTGGACATGACGATCTGACCCTACTGAAACTCCCTACTAGGAAAGAGTATGAACGCACTAGTTCAATATAGAGACCATCTTTCCATTCCTCCTTCCTCCCCCACCTTCGCCAATACCCCAGTTAATACTAGGCTAACCGCCCCCCCCCCCCCCACACACACTCCCCCACCCCGGCCCCAGCAACAATTGCTTCATCCCCCCCTCCCCCCTCCCCCCACCCCCCAATCCTCACCTCCTCCTCTTAGGCCTCTTATGCCGGATAGACTACAATGCACTGCGCTATATCAGAGCTACGGTTGCCATGGAAACGGATGTGATAACGTATAAGAAGGGATATAATAAATAAAATGGTGGAAAAGGTGATATTAGCGGGTAGTGGTGGTGTGTGGATGGTGAAGGGATGAGGTATGTGGGGGAATATTGTGCTTACACTTCATATCTTATAGATCTTCAACCTGTAACATAACCAGGATTGGCAATTGTAGCCTTTAACAACAAACCCCCGCACCCCTGGAAAACTTTCTTTTTATTATTACAAACAAAGGCCATTCATTTAATCATGATGATAATAATAATAATAACTTTAATTAACAATTATAATATCAGATTTCATTTCAATATATTACATGTAAATTTATAATACCATGTAGCAGAATAGAAATGTATGTGATGTGTTGCTGGCAATTTCCAAGTCGGACCTTTTTCCCCATATTTATGTATGCGGTGTACAACAACATCTATCAGTTTTCAATTCATACTGCCAGTTTATAGCAATTTACATTAATATGTGCACATCTTGTACATCGATCAGAGAAAGACTCAGGGCCTTTTTTGTCTTTGAATATAAGCTAAAGAGGGAAGGAATTATAGGTATTTCTTATCTTGCTAAACCCGTAAAAAGAAAAGGAAATCAATTATCACATGCTGATTGTGGGTTAAAGCCCCGAATACATATGCATGATTTGGGGCCGTGTGAATTATAAATAGATTCTAGTATTGATCATTCTCTAGTATTATCTGCTCGGCAGGAGTAGGGAGAAGTGATTTAAGGTAGAATCAAGGTTAATTAAATTCAGTAATTAGGTATTATGCTTCAGTGTAACAGGGTTTCCCTGCCCACTTGTCCTAGTTTGGAATGTGTGCGATGATGTTTCTGACCTAATAGTGAGATTTAGCAACCACAACGTACCAACGCAACACTAACGCGTCCACTAACTATGTGTACATTGTTACCGCAGTGGGGATATCTCGAGAGGTGCTAGGCCGAGGGCATCTGCATTGCAGATTTTGAGATATCCCCACAACGGTAATAATGTACTAATAGTTAGTGGATGCGCTAGCGTTGTGTTGGTGCGTTATGGTTGCTAAATCTCCCTAATACCCTAAGGGTCTGATAACATTCACACAATTTCAATTCGAAACCCAACCGCAGTTATTAGGGTGAAATTGCCAGAAAATGTGCGATTCATCTTCACCAATCTATTATCCCAAACTTAAGACATAAATCGGGCTGAAAATTCAGTTCAACATAACTAAACAGATTTTTGATTCAAAGCAAAGTCAACTATCCTCTCATATACCTAGTATTGACCATTTTACACTCTAAAGGGTGGTCTCCAACGGCTGCGGTAAGCTCTGCAGTAAGCCTTGCGATGGTTTGTGCTGGTTCTGTAGGTGTAGAGGAATGATGAGGTCCATCCTATATGGTTCACTGGCCATGTAGGCTGGACCTCGCCACTTCTCACCATCACAACACTATCGCAAGGCTAACCGCAGAGCTTACCACAGAGCTTACCACAGCCAGTGGAGACCCCTTTTAATTTAACAGAATTTACTTAAAGTGTAGTGCTGCTGATTGTAGATTTTCTGAAACTCTGACCAATTGACATTTTGGAAGGCAGTAGTTTGATATTTCTGACTGTGGAAACAGGAAATTATACCTAAATATGATGACTCTCTATTAAATATAATTATTTTAATTGATGTTTTTGATATTTCCCATTTCCTATTGAAAACAAATTTTCCAGATTACATGGCAGATTACATTGCTCCCTTGCTATGCTAAAAATTTATCACCTAACTAATCATTATCTTATCAATAAGGGATTTGCATATGCCACTGCGCATGTCTACTGCAGTGCATCATGGCATAGATTCTGTTGAAATCTTACAAACAAACATTTGGCAAAGTTTTTACCGAAATTGCAAGAATGTTTTCACCAATGACATAGGTTTTATGAATGTTCCATGAAAACCAATTGCATGATGGGAAATATTGGAACTTGCGGTACAGAAACATGTATAACACATGCATGGCTATTGACATTAGAGCGTGGATAAATACCCCATGCTGAACATGGCAGGTTTTCTAAAGATATTATACTGTACCATTAGTCCCATAGTTCTATGCGAATCAAAATTCAAAATGGCGGCTATGCAACTCCCCTATTCTCTCCTTTCTTTATTATCTTGCTCAAAATGCCTACTCCCATATTATCCACTGCACGTAATAGCGACCTATAGCGAGTGGAAATCTTTATTAACTGTGCGGAACCGTCTTCCTCTAACATTTCTCTACACATTTAGGAAATCCTGTTAAATTAGGCTGAGAAATGATGAATAGCAGGTACATCTGAATACTTTTAGTATTATGTTGTTTATAAATATCTGTTCTCCCATGTAAACTATATTTTGAAGCTCATTTTGTCTGAAGTTTGAGTTATTTAAGAGAATTGTTGAAGGCAAATTGTACATTTTCTGACAATGTGACCCATCATCTGCTGACAACCAGTACTCCTATAAGACGCTAAGCACATAATTATGTGATGTGTTTCATTTTTAACACAAGTCACAAAACTATTGACTATATTTTTTAAAGTGTTTTATTCACAAGATGTCTTTGTTGGAATGCTTATATTTTTCGGGATGCTTAACCTGTACATGGCATGAACACAATGTCCCAAATGTCAAGACAGTGTACTAAATGCATCCATGCATTTCTAAGGTCATCTTATAGAGTACATTTATTTACTTTACTGGTTATGGCCCCCAAGAAATAGTGCAATTTTTTTTTCAAAAACAAAATTACCAAACGTAAGATATAGAAATACCTCTAGCAGGGAAACATCATAACTAGATAATAAATCGGTAAAAAATGGGCATACAATACAGACCCTGAGGGTACATGTCTCACCCTCTAACCCATATCTACAGTGAAACCTCTCTATATTGAGACCATCCTTGTGACTGACCGATTTGTGGTCTCATAGCGAGGTGGTCTCTTTAGAGGGGCTAATGTAATAAGTAGAAAACAATTTGGGACTGAGAAAAATTGGTCTTAATAGAGAGGTGGTCTTTATACGAGGTTCCACTATATATCCATGCACTGGATACACTTAACCTCCATGACTCCCATGATCCATTTCCTATACCCCCCCTCCCCCCCCCCCACAAGCCTGACTTAATGCCATACCGAATCCAACCCTACCTACTATTAGGTCGGTGTAGTTTCTTCCCTGCCTCTCCATTGCATGCTAATTTTGCCAAACAGAAATTTGAGAATAGTTGCTGCGTCCCTCGACACGTGACGCCTATAAAGCATTTGCGCATGCGCTATTTTCGCAAAATCTTTTAGTCAGCTGGATTAGTTTTAATTAATTGGTTTAATTAATCTCTCAATGGTTTCATGTTATGGGTCAGATTGTCAGAAAAATGTACAATTCGCCTTCACCTATTCTCTTAAATAACCTGAACTTCAGACAAAATGAGCTTCAAAATGTATAGTTTAACATATTTTAAAACCACACAATACTAAATATTTTCAGATATACATGATATTCATCATGTTTCAGCCTAATTCAGCAGGATTTCCTAAATGTGTAGAGCTGTCAATTGTACATTCTCCCATGACAAAATGGTGGTAAAATACCCCAGGATTTAATTATAGTGGAAGACCAGCATGAGGAGCTTGCACAAACGGCGTGGAAAAACATCATGCACCAACAGATGGTCGCATAAGATCCTAGTATAAAAACACATTGAGTAAAGAGCCCCTGTTACATTAGTCGGAAAACAACATTGAAAGCTGAACTTAGCCGCCTCGTAAAAAGTTACGTACCCACATTTACATTACGAACGTTAATGATAGTTGCATTGCCTGAGTGATATCACCAGTGGTTATTAGTCTCTCTACCTGAATCATTTGCATAGTGAAATTTATTAGGGTCAGATCTTCGGAAAATGTACAATTCGCCTTCACCAATCCTCCCCAAAAACCCACATTGGGGACAAAAATGAGCTTCAAAATGCAGTTTAACATAACAGAACTGATATTTTAAATCAATGCGATACCAAATATACTCAGATATACACGACATTCTTCATTTTTCTAATTTAGGAGAATTTCCTAAATTTGTTGACCTGCCAATTGTATATTTTCTGAAAATCTGACCCATTAGTTAGGACCCATTAGTTAGGAATTATATGCACAAAAGAGACAGCCCCAGACAGAATAGCATGGTCCACCCCGTGAGCACTGGTTTTGACAAAAGGTTGCCTGATATATCAACATTTTGAATACCGAAAAATAAAAAATAGGGGATTTGCATAGCTGCCATTTTGAATACTGATTCGCATGGCATTATGGGACTAATGTAACAGTATACAATTCATAGGAATCATGCCATGTTCAGCATGGACTATTTATCAATGCTCTAATGCCAATATCCATGTGTTATAAATGTGTCCATTACATAAGCCCCTATCTATCCCATCATGCATTTGGTTTTCATAGATCGTTTATACAAGCTATGATATTAGTCACATCAAGCTTGTAATTTTCAATAAAAAATGTTGCCAAATATCTGTATGTCAGATTTCAACAGAATCCATCCCAGAATGCAATTTTACAGACATGCGCAGTGGCACATGCAAGCCCCCTATAGCTGTCCCCTGCATGTCTTCGTGTGAATGTTGTATCCAGGAGATTGTGGCGGGAGAGGGAGGGAAGGTGCTGGGAGAGGATGTAATAGAAGTACAGCACAACTGATACGATTCTTACTGTAATTTAAAATTTAAAACGGTAATTTAAAACTCTAGAATAAACTGTAATTTAAAACTCTAGTCTAAGGGACCCTATGGATGAGCTATGGCTGCCATAGAAGAGGGCCGATCCCATTTCTGGTGTAAATTATGTTATGTATATCTTATCATGTACTGTTTTCTGGAAATAAACAATATACATACATTAACATGAGCGTTGTAGGAATCTTCTCTTGATAAGTTACACTTATCGACTTTCGAATACCTATTTATATGATATTTATGGATACTTCTTCAATTCTTTTTAATTTTCTTACGCTCACTTATACTTCCAATGATTCTCAAAGCCGAATTGTGATTATGTAAATCAACAAAGGATATAATAGTGACAATAAGAATAAAAAAGGGTCTTATTAGGTACACATCAGTATTCGCAAACATGGCTGAATGTGGCCATAGTTATTCACAAACATGGCCTGTATTGTAAAATCTAAATCTCTTTAATACCTCCAACTATCCAGGGAGACGCTGGAAGACCTGGAGATATTTTTCAGATGCATATGGGTCAGATTCAGAAAATGTACAATTGGCAGCTGTACCCATTTCGTAAATTCTGCTAAATAAGGCTGCAATTTGGTCAATACTAGGTAAATTCGAGTATATTCAGCATTGCATTGATTCTAGCAATCTGTTTGGCTAGGTTGAATTGTATTTTGATTTTGATTTTCGTCTAAAATTTGGGTTATTTGAGAAGATTGGCGAAGTTGAATTGTACATTATCTGAAAATCTTAACCTTTATGTCATTCTTAGCCACACCTTGTAGTTAAAGCTGCATTTTCAGACGTGTTTAGAGTGTACAGTTATTTTCACTGTGTTCCTGCCTCACACTGGCATGAGCCCCTTGATCCATTTTCTCAGAGTGTACGCTAAAAACGGAGTAACTGGCCCCAGAGGTTACAAAAAGGCAGATGCGTATTTCTTTTTACATATTATAGTGCAATACAGAATGTATCAATCAATTCTTTAAAACCATTGTGATGTGTTTAAGGAAAGTGAGTCATAAGTCGCAAAATTGATATTTTTCAAAGTGGTTTTTTTTCACAAGATCTCTTTATTGAAATGTTCTGATTTTAGGGGGTTTAGCACATATTGTGATTTAAATCCATGTAACAAATTTCGAGACATTGTAATAAATTTATCCTTGCCTTTTTAAGGCCTCCGTATGGAGTATATTTAGTTACTTTACTGGTAATTACCCATCCAGAAACTTTATTATGGTTCTCAGATGAATCTGTAACTGCAATCAATATACATATTTAAACTAACTAAATGTGTTTTTCTCCAACAGGTGGCTTGTTTGGGGACGGTGAGGAGCCGGATATAGAGAACGCGTTCCGTTACGCCATTTTCCAGGTGAACCAAGACCGCAGCATACTAACACATACGCGTATTGCGTATGACATCCAACACCTTCCCGCCCACAACTCTTTTCTCGCCTCCAAAAAGGGTGAGTAACACTTTGTAACATTACCGTGTACTAACTTTGTTCCAGGTTTGCATGGGTATGGTATAATTACTCTATTATCAATGTTTTATTCATGACAATATTATAACTCTTTCCTTTTTTGAAACATTGTTTACAAAGGTGTAGCTGAGGCATTGATAAAGCACGTTTAGAGAAAGACATATTTTGATTCTTCAATAACATGCGGAAAGGAAGGTTCTGTGTAACTTAGAATAGAATAGAATAGATAATCTTTTATTTGTCCAAATTAAGTACAATTACAGTGGGTTGTAGACAAACAGGTCGACATACTTATGCATTGAACCAAAGTCCAATGTATATCCCCATCTTTCCCATCATGCATTGGTTTGCATAGATCTAACTATAAAAGATATGATATGATATTGGTTAAAACATTCTTGCAAATTTTAGCTACAAAAGTTGCCAAAAAATGTTACCAAATATTTATACGTCAGATTTCATAAGAATCCATCCCAGGATGCGCTGTAACAGACATGCGCCGTGGCACATACAACTCCCCTATTGTTCGCCAAGTGTATGAGCAGTGGCCAATGCAACATCTGTAGTGTGATGTTTTTTTCGAGTAATCAAAACCTTAGAAGCAAAGCCTACGCTAGCTTTCCTCCATGAACCATAAAGATCAGCCATTACACATTATTCCCATCAATTACAGAGCAATCAACACGAGTAATTCTGAGTAGCTCGTTTCAGGCTACTGGTGATATTTACCTGCTCGCGCTGGCTCAATCCCTGCTAAAGGTCCATGACTAATCTGCTCAGACAACTGCTCACTAATCGCTCTCTAATTGACTTAATTTAATCTGCTTAACCTCTTCACGCCTCAAATGCTTATTAGTTGAGGTTCAATCTAAGGATTCCCATTTCTCTAACTCTTCTAAATGAAGTGTTAATTGTTTAACGTTTTTTAGAGCTGTGGTTCTGAAGAGGTTGAAAAATAGTCATTTAGAGTAAGCTCTAGTGCAAACACGTAACTTTTTTAGGCATACACAATCATGCTTAACGTTTGGTACAACAAGATCGCTTTATGCCTACCTGGCACAAAGTTTAAAATCATGTTTTTATCTCCAACATTTCCCCCTCAACTACTGTCTTAGTTTTTTAAAGAAATTAAATAGTTGACACTCGATTACATAAATGTACAGTGTAATTTTAATTTAATAGATATTCTACATTTGTAACATCATTTTCATCAAGGGTTCAGAATCCAGTTACATCAATTGAAATTAGCAAAACATAATAGTATAGCATCAATAATCTAAGAATTTAAACTTTATACTATGTGCAAGAGTTTGAAGTGAAAAGTACCGCCGGTGAGCGATAATAAGTGAAGTTATCACAAAAATGATTCGGGCGGTCCTCCAAATACAAATAAGGACGTTTTAGAAGCCCTTCAGCAAAAATAACTGGACACAATACTCCAAAAGTGTAGTCAAATGGCTTTGAGATGGGTTGGAAGAGAATGGAGGTAGACAATGTTCAATTTTTGACCGAGGTTAACTTTAAAATATTGCAATACTTGGACAAGAAGTAATGTCTAGGGTAAAAGAACTAACATTATGAAGAGGCGCCTTAAACCAACATCACGTTCCCATGACAACTACCAGGTCCTCTTTCTTCTATAGATTTTCTGTATTTGTCCCGTTATATTTTTTTCTCTCGCAATGCTCCTCTCACTCTTCTTCCTATCTCTTAAAATTGTCACATAAAGAAGGTTTGTTTTTATCACAGGATGAAAAGGATTTATAATGGCATTCCTTCTCTCTCACATGGCCATCAAAGGATTTAGCCGCACAGTGCCAATGTTTCAACAAACTATTATATAAAATATTACAAAATTGTCAAATTGTGAATGTCATATAACAAACCAACCTCACCAAACTCCCCTTAAGTGAAATATTATACAACAATAGCCAAAAATGTTCATACCCATCTCATCTAATAATTGAGTAACTCATATAAGCACAAAGAAGCTCACATATAAACCATTGATTTCAGATAAATTGTTTTGTTATATTGTAGAAGCTAATTTCAATTCGGTTAGGAAATAATGTTATATAAATACTTCACTGCAACGACGATATGCAATAGAATTGCATCTTCAGGACATAACGAAAATCACAATTGATTTGTGAGAGTATAACTGTTGTCTTTTGCCTGAATAAAAAACACACGTTGGGAAAACAAAATCTCAGGAGGGAAGTTTAACGGGTACAACCCTTGCCGCGCCAAATCTTTCCGCGCTGTACTTACCGCGACAGCTTACCTAACCGCGACTTGCGCCCATGCAAGTGGTTTGGCTCACCGCGCCCACTGCACCCCTCGCCGCCCCGTACATTGATGCGCCCAACCTTGCCGTGAACCTTTCCCCTGAGAAATTGAACTTTCCCACGCTCCCCCCCCCCCCCCCTAGTTGCGTCACAAACTGTCAACGTTATTAAATGACAAATCTACATGTATGCGGGTCCAAATTAGAAATGTGTACATGTTATGTAACATTACGTAACATTGTGTAACCTCATTATATTTATATTAATTATTAATTATCACCTATTATCTCATTACTTAAAATTGCTAATTATACTTAACTAGCTAGGACTGTGAACTTTGAACAGAGTACCTTGAATATTTCTAATGATAAGAGAGTGTATACTTTGGTATCTCTCTCTCTCTCTCACTCTCTATGATTTGATAATAGATCTAGGCCCTAACCCATCGAACATAACAGGTAATGCTAATAACAGGAAACATCTTAATTTAAGATGGACAGAAGACTTAAATCCTCACTTAAAATAGACAAATCTTAATAAATCTTGATTTAGATCAAAGAGTGTTATTCCATCAGAATCGGTCCAGTGGTTCTCTATGTATGGTTGATTTGAATAGGTCACTGTTATTCTTTATTTCTCAGTCAATTCTGCGATATAATTCTTTTGGAAAATTATTCAGTTTGTCCGATTCTGTGGGGATAAAATTTTCCTGAATACTCCAAATCCATATTTCATGATTCAAAGATGATCCGACACGGATAAAAATACTGCAGAATCAGCCTCCAGCTCAGCATCATTGTATGCAGTAGAGATACCCTATAGAACAGGAAACATAAATGAACCAGTAATGGTTGAAATGTAAGCGGCCATGCTACACTTTATTCATCCCTAACTTTAAAATAGTTTGAATGACATCAACTTTTTATTTGATTTGCATCAAACACTGTCTGTCCAGTCAGATGAACCACTTAAAATTCCCATATCAAAACAACTTATTATTAATGATTTTATTTAAAAATGAATGTGTTAATACCTTTGCATGCAAATAACTCGCGGAGATACCACTATATAATAAACTAGGATGAAATTTGTGTAAATATTACTACAATGATGTTCAAGGAATTAATAATGTATGCGCATGGTCGCTTACATAGTTACTGAACTATACCCAGATTCAAAATATCATAGGGTTGTTGATTTTTAAGATTATTTTCCCAATTTATGCATAGATATTGCCAAAGACATTGGTTATATTGCATAAAAAATGAAATAAGCACTTCTAAGTTGTGCTTGTTTTGAAGTCATATGACGACAGATTGGTGGATAGACTCATATGATAATCTAAGCAATTATCTGCGCGATATTGTCACGGGCATGTCCATCCACCGCATCCTCCCAGCAGAGTTTTACTCCTTTTGTTTCCTCTAGATTAGTAGAATCGGCCCTGCTTTGGGAGGTTGATCCACCGATCACTTCAAAGAACCGCATGCCCCTCGACCTTGGTCGTTGGATGGGAGAGGGCAGCTATCGGGGAAGCGACTCAAA
Organism: Sthenelais limicola; assembly: GCA_942159475.1. Taxonomy (NCBI): domain Eukaryota; kingdom Metazoa; phylum Annelida; class Polychaeta; order Phyllodocida; family Sigalionidae; genus Sthenelais; species Sthenelais limicola. Next base: position 31,483,426 of record OW804097.1, on the reverse strand, counting down.
ACTGTACTGGCATTTTCCATAGACCTGGTCGTCGGTCTATGGCTTGTTGCACAATGGTTATTGGCAATTTATTGTCAAATCTTTTTTGGGGGCGTCCATAAGGTTTTTGCATGATATCATCAGGAATATTGACTTTAGACATCTTTGAGATTCACTGAATCCGCCTTGAAAAATGCTACAATCCAAAACCTACTTTAAGGGTCTAAAATGATTACTAACAATTCCAGATTTCAAAAACCTCCTAAAATAGGCCATTTTCACGATAAAATGTCCATTTCTCATGTAGATGATCCAGAATATTATTTTTTTCCCAACGTTGGTTTTTTTATTCAGGCAGAAATAACAACAGATTACACTCTCACAAATCAATTGTGATTTTCGTAATGTCCTGAAGATGCAAATCTATTACCATTCATTCGTTGCAGGGAAGAATTTGATTAAACAATGGATCCTAACCAAGTTAGGCTGTACATTTACTATATAAATACTAACTTTTCTTATATATATGCTTACACTATAATTGGTGAGCTCTAGGTTCATTTGAATTGTAGGAGTTCCATGATAATGAGATGAGATGGAGCTGTTTCTTTTTCATTTCGTTTAAGGGGAGTTTTGTGAGATTGGTTGGTTATAAGTAATATATTTATATTTAAATAATTTTGTGTCCTAGGGGGTATGGGATATTCTACAGTTTTTTTGACCTGCAGAGACAATAGTCAATGTGTATTCATATTCATCATCTTAACAGGTAATCATGCATTATACATATATAGGCATAATATTAAGTATGCCCCGTGTCCTGGTGAAAGAATGAATTGGGTTTGTGTGAAATATTCAACTCTATTATAGTATTGGCGTCAATGGCGTGTAAAACAAATACATCCTCTATCCACCCCCACCCCCCGCCACACACACACAAACAAAACAAGTTTACCCCCACCCCCAATAGTATATCTGTTCCGCCGCGCATGTGGAGTTAAATTGCGGGTGTCATTCAGGAAGGGACGCCATCACAGGAGGCCTTGGCATGGTCCTCTTTCCAGCACGAACACATTGATAGGAGCGTGTCGGCCGTCGGCCGGGAGCGCAAAGCTTTAGTGCGGTATGCATGGGAGCGGTATGGGAGGGGAGCGGTAAGCATGAGCGCGAAAATGCAGGTGCGCGGTATACATGAGCGCGGTAAGGTACGGAACCAAGTTTAACCCCAAACAAAACAAGAACAGGGGCGGTGGGATGAGTTGTAGGTTTGTTTATTGAGGGCTCCGACGTTTATTAGGCACATTTATTATATAAAATGTACATCCATGGATGGATCCATGTTTCCTGTTTACTAATATTCCTTGGCAACCTTTCATAGATTGCCTACATTTCTTCATCTCCCTATTAATAAGTCTTCTCTCATAATCCGCCCCCCCCCCCCCTCCCGCCATATTGCCATAACATATCACGGACAAACTGCACAGCCCCCAACACCCAATTATGACGTCATTTGCTATTAGTTTGGCCGCGTCCCGTTAGAGGGCATTTAATGCATCAGCTGCAGGGGTTGGAGAATGCTGCCGCAGTACCTGCTGGGTAATAGGGAGTTCAATACAATAAATGTACCTGTCTAGGTGGAACAGAATAGTTGCTCAGGGTTTGTGATTCCCACATTGTAACGCTTAATGCTTAGATTTTCAGAAGATGAACAATTTGCAGCTCTACACATTTAGTAAATTCTGCTAAATTAGGTAGCAATTTGGTCGATACTGGGTAAATTCGAGTATATTCTCTATTGCATTGATTCTAGCAATCTGTTTGGTTAGGTTGAACTGTATTTTGAACTTTATTTTCGTCTGAAATTTGGTTTATTGGAGAGAGTTGGTGAAAGTGAATTGTACATTTTCGGAAAATCTGAACCTTTATGTCATTCTTAGCCACACCTAGTCGTTAAAGCTGCATTCCCAGCTACTACGACAAAATAAATCTCACCAAATTCACTTATATTATAACTTATAGGACTGATTCCATCAATATTCGGCTTCTGGTATATATGTTTATGCAAGAATATGAGGTCTAATGACTCAGATAAAACTGCCGCTCATGGGCGATAATAAGTGAAGTCATAACATGAAAGGATACAGATGAGGACGTTTTAGAAGCCCTTTAGTAAAAAAGAAAACTGAAACAAGATTTTGATCAAATGACTATTAGATGGGTTGGAAAAGAATGGACTTCATGGCTTTTGTATCTGCCGTTCGGTTAAATAGGCAAGCATCAATCTAATTCTGCATTGTGTCTCGAAACACCAACCAACCCACTTTTTTATATCAGAACAAATACTATCAATTATATCAAATTAAATATAATCACAATAAGGCGGGATGGCAATGATTGTTTTAACCACGATTCACATAACCAAATCTAGCGATCTGCAATCAATTTGTATCCGAATATCATGGTGGACAGTCCCAATGGCGAATGGGTAAAATAACAGAATAGATGAATGCATGATATAACTTGGAGTGATTATATTTTAAAAACAGACACTATTAACTCATTTCAGTGTCAATTATTCCTTAAGTCTGAGTGATTGGCCAGTGGCAATCATCAATATTATATTTTAGTCCAGAAACAGGAACACACCTGTTATTTTCACATCGCCAAATTGAATTACACTATTCTTTAAGCCTATATTTGATGAATTACCTACATGTGGAGCCCATTACCATGAATCACATAGACGCCGCTCGGGCAATCTACATTATTAAATGTGATGTGTTACAAGAAAATGAGTCACAAGTCGCAAAATTGCGATTTTCCAAGGTGAGATAATCACAGGATATATTTGTGGGAATGTTTTCATTTTTGGGATGTGTGACGCTTCCCGTGGCCTGAATACATTAGCCAAATTTCAGGAGCGTGCAAAGAATATATCCATGTATTTCTAAGGTCCTCTTAATAAATATGTTTTTGCTACTTTACTAGTGATTGCTCACTCAAAAATACAGCAAACTTTGTTTTCAATAATAAAAATATCAAACTTAAAATATAGAAATGATTATTAGATGTCCTAATGTTTACTATCATTAGAATCCGCTTGATCTCATCTTTTTAAAAATGATGATATATCTCAAAATCCATTTTTTGTGAATTGTGACTTATTTTCCTATAACATATCACAAATGTATATCCATAGATCATAGATGCTGAATTGCAATGTGAAGGGAGGAATGATAGAATAAATACAGGTTAACTAACGAGTTGGTTGAAGGAGCGTGAATATTCTAAGGGACTGAAACCATCGAGTTAGTTAGCAGATTTATTATACATGCTTTCAATCATGAAAATAGAAATAAATCGAGTCATAAATTTTAATTCTACCGGTAATCTTAGTAAAAAAACATATTGGTTGCCATGACAACCCCACATAAATCACTAGTGAAATACGTACTATGCGTAAATCACTCTAGATATGTTGTTTTCAGAGCAATGCGTGCATAATAACATCAATTATGTGATATAATGTATCGTTTAGTGTTTGTCATACATCATATAAACCCATTATTTTATTCCTTTTCTGACATTCAATTTGTCTTTTCTATGATTGAGTGTAAAACTGATGAATTGGTTCGGTAATCCAACCAGGCTGTTGTAGAGCGGAAACACTTTTGTACAATATAGGTCACGTTGTATGTTAAAATTATTTTGAATATTTCTTTTTGACTTTTTAAAGCAAGTAGCAAATAGTATTATTCAAACGTTCTCTTTAACATTTTTTCTTTGTAGTGGGGATGCAGAATGCGTGATCTCAAAATAGACTCAGGCTGTTATATAATGAACTCTTATCATAGAAGTAGACAAATGAATGGAAATCACCAGGTTCCAATTCCCAAGGAACCTTGTGCTCTTTCTAGCTTATAGCCATTGGCCGCCATTGAACTAAATCACAAACTCATCCCGTGGACCTCTCTTTTAACCATGTGCAGGCATTCACAACATCCTAAGCTTGCTTTGAGTTTAGTTTAGTTTTATTGTGTAAATTGTCTGACATCTGTACAATTATTTTATTTCTGCCGGCATGCAGTTGAGCATGGGCATGTTCTTATAAGTTAGTATAAGATATGGGAGAATCAAGCCTATGCCACTACTTGTCTCGTAGTGAAGACGTCAGCATCTTTGCGGTGATGGGTTTGCATTGTTTAGGAGGGGGGAGTGGGGAAAGGGGGGCAAACGTCTACGTGCTTAGAAATCAACAATGACATTGTGATCCATAGAACTTAGAGATCTCATTGCCACTGGTGTTTGCACGCTATTCTGACCAACACCATCAGGCAAAGCACCGATGTTTTCCATAATGCCAAAACTCAGGTTGAACCATATACCTTTGGGGGTCAGATTTTCAGAAAACGGACAATCGGCAGATCTACATAATTAGTACATTCTGCTGAATTAGACTGTAAAATGGTCAATACTAGGTATATCTAAGGAATTTGACATTGCCTTGAATCTAATAATCTGTTTGGTTATGTTGAACTGAATTTTGAACCTGAATTTTGTCTTAAATTTGGGTTATTTGAGATGATTGGTGAAGGTGAATTGTACATTTTCTGGCCATTTCATCCAATACATTTTGGTCGAATAGGCAGGGAACGCAACCTTGAACCACAAACTGAAGAATGCAAAGAGGAAAGATGTATCAGGAGCCTCCTAATCCGAGTGATGTTCTCTTTGAGTTATGCATGTATTTGTCAGCAGTAGATCTTCCTATGGCTCAGATCATCAGAAAATGTACAATTGGCAGCTCTACACATTTAGTACAATATGCTAAATTAGGTTGAGAAACGATGAATACTGGGTATATCTGAGTATATTTTGTATTATCTTGTTGTAAAATATCTGTTCTGCTATATTAAACTGTATTTTGAAGCTCATTTCTGTCTTAAATTTGGGTTTTGTGAGAGGATTGGCGAAGGTGAATTGTACATTTTCTGACAATCTGACCCCTATCTATCATAATGCACATCCATCAATCTATGTGGAGGGCAAAATATGGGACCGGAAACCCGATCCATCTGACAAAATCTAATTATAGAAATGTAGCTGTCACGAACCCCAGGAATCTTATATTGCCATACATAGACATCACATTATGGGGTCAGCAACCTGATAATGTCTTATGCATGTGTAGAGAGGGAGAGAGAGCGTGTGTGTCAATGCTGGAATAGGGTTGAATGCTGGAACAGTTGTTTTCTACATTTGTTTATTCAGGAGAGAAAACATGACATTATTATGCCAATTTTTGCATGGATAGGGTGTAACCCTGTTATCCCCCACCATATCCTGAAATTTCGCAATAAACATTTAAAACAATTTTACATCAGTTTGTGATGACCAATAGTGATGATATTAATAGGAAATGGAGTACAGTTTACTGATTGTTAATATTAAATAAACATTATAAATAAAGTAGTATCTTCTTTTGTTACAGATGAAATATTCAGTCTGAACAACAGTTATACCATGATAACAAATAAAATAGACATGAAATATAATACATTCAGGTTTGGCATGACACTTAGTCAAAGTATATATGGGTGAAATCGCCAGATTCGCCAAATGTACAATTCGTCTTCACCAATCCTAACGCAAATTTAAGACAGAAATGCAGTTTAACCTAGCCAAACCGATTGCTAGAATCAATGCAATGCCGAATATACTCGAATTTATCTAGAATTGACCAAATTTCAGTCTAAATTATCAGGATTTATTAAATGTGTACAGCTGCCATTTGTACATTTTCTGAAGATCTGAGCCATAAGCTCGTGATGCTATACATTCCTAGGTTATATCCTCCAACGTCCCCCAGCAATGCTATAACGTTACCAAAATCACAGACCGTTTGCCTGTGCTGCTTACTCGTAGAACAAAATACAAGATTTAGTTCAAAGTAGGTCTTAAGCAGCTTGATTATATGGGTCAGATTGTCAGACAATGTACCATCACAGCTCTACACATTTCACCTAGAATTGACCAAATTTCAGTCTAAATTAGCAGAATTTATTAAAAGTGTAGAGCTGCCAATTGTACATGTTCTGAAGATCTGACCCTTATCTACTTATATGGTCTTGTTAAGCAGCGTGGTTTTTATACCAAGATTAAAGCGTTTAACATCAACAGTTTGTTAATTATAGGCCCAGCTATTTTCCTATGGGTCAGGTTGTCAGAAAATGTACAATCAGCAACTCTTCACATTCAGTAAGTTCTGCAAAATTAGGCTTAAAACTGATAAATAAATACTGGCTATATCAGCATGGGTATATTTGGACTTTTGATGTTTCACGAAAACTCTTCAAGTAAGCTAAACTGTATGTTTACCCTTAGGAATAGCCATGGCTTTCTGCCAACTGATGTGTCTAACTAAATCAATGACTTGTATGTGGGTTGGAAAAGGACAAACGTTTTTGACTGTCATTAACTGACTTAAATTTGTGTTATTTGATAAGATCGGTGAAGACGAATTGTATATTTTCTGACGACTTCACCCATAAAAGAAAACTTAAAGGATGTCTCCACTGGCTGCGGTAAGCTCTGCGGTGAGCCTTGCGATGGTTTGTGCTGGTTCTGTAGGTGACAAAGAATGACGAGATCCTATCCACAGGGTTCACTGACCATGTAGGCAGGTCCTCGCCGCTCCTCACCAACACAACACAGTTGTAAGGCTTAACGCAGACCTTACCGCAGAGCTTACTGCAGCCAGTGGAGACCACCCTTAGTGGAACAACACCCAGGTGAATGGTCGATGGGACAATGGTGTAGAGAATTGGGTTAATTGAGCAGCTCTGGTTTTAGCAGCACTGGGGTGTGTTTATAATCAACCTAATTTGCCTGTCTCACCCTTCCCTTGTCATTGCAGTCAGTACGTGGGGGAGGGACTCTTATTTCTAATTAATTTTTAATTTAACATGTTAAAGGTAAATGAAAGGGGTTCAATTAAAAAAGAAGGAATCATGGAATTTTTTTTAATCTTTGGTTTTAGAAAGAACATTGTTGGGGGAACCCAAAAAGCCAATAAAAACCATGTTATTGGATTACTTTTTATTTCAGGGACGACTGAAATTCTTTACCATTTACTATAGAAGTCAATGAGAAAAAGGGGTTTTCTACCATCTCGAATTCGATGTTTTTGTGTAGGCACTTGTAATCAAATTAAACGGATCCAATAACATTATTATTGCATCTCCTAATGGTTGAATTGTTGATCATTGAATATTTCCCCCACTTGGGTAGTATCCAGCTTGACAACTATCACCACATCAAAAGATATTCTGACTTTCTATTTCTAATTCCTTCCGGTTGATATTCCTCAGACCATCCGTTGAGGTTCTGGGTTAGATTGTTAGAAAATGTAAAGTAGGCAGCTCTACACATTTAGTAACACATGCTAAACTCGGCTGAACAATGACAAATACCAGATATATCTGGCTATATTTTGTATTATGTTGTTTTGAGATATCTGTTCTGCTATGTTAAACTGTATTTTGAAGCTTATTTCTGTCTTGAATTTGCGTTATTTGAGAGGATTGGACAAGACGAATTGTACATTTTCCAATGACATGACCCTTCTGTTCCTCTGTGGTACATCCTGGCACCTGTGTAAGTCCAGATATCCCAGCATGCAATACAGGAAGAGATGCTGGCAGCAAAGAGATCCTCATGTAGCCAAAATATAGGGCTAAATTTCCTGGCAGTATCATACATGAGATATGTTACAGGAAAATAAGTCTCAAGTCACAACAAATACATTTTATTCACAAAGCGATTTATTCACAAGGTTTTTTTTTGTAATGTTCTGATTTTTTAACGGTTTAGCCCTTTCAGTCATATAAATTGATGCAGCAGGACACTGTATTAGATATATCTTTAATATTGAAGGTAAATCTTATGGAGTATATTTAGTTAATTTACTGCTAATTGCCTATCCAGACATATTGCACATTTATTTAAACATTAATATATCAAACATAACATATAGAAACACATCTTAGATGTCCTTAGTGTTTAGCATCATTGGAATCAACGTGATCTCATCTTTCCTGGATCGCTGCTTGTATCTCAAATTTGCAAGCTTTTGTTTGTACATTCAACGACAATCTAACCCATATAAGGTGATCCACCATGAGCAACTGAGTTGTATTTTTTGCCAATCTGAGGCACTCGCATACTTATTATAGATCATAAACCATCTGCTCGGTGTCTATGGACACTTCTAAAACAAGACTGACCAACTCCCATGTGAACTAAGAACTTAAAGGTGGTGTACATGCCAGGCGCGGATTGGCAAAATAATTTCTCCGCAGCCTCTTTAAGATCAATGCATTATACTAATTAGAAGCCTAATGAAACTCTAATTAACATTTAAATAACTTTTACAATGGGACTTTCATATCCTTCCAGAATTGGAAAGGGTTTAGATGAAATTAGAATCGGCTCCAGCTGATTACAAAACATAGTTCTCCTGTGGTCGATCTAGTAGATGGGTCGGATTGTCAGATCATGTACAATTGGCAGCTCTGCAAACTTAAAATATGCTTAATTAGACTGACAAATGATCAATAACGGGTATACATATCTGAGTATATTTGGTATTGTGTTGTTTTAAAATATCTGTTCTGCTATGTTAACCTGTATTTTGAAGCTCATTTTGTCTGAAATTTGGATTATTTGAAAGGATTTGTGTAGGCGAATTGTACATTTTCTAACAATTTGACCCATATGATGAAAAGTTGGACAGTAACAAAGTACACATGTATTCATGCATGCAACTCTGAACACACACGTCAACATAGAATTTGTACATCAACATGTGAATGTGCAATTTTAGTTTTAAAAACAACTGAATAACAATTCAGGCAAAATTCAATTTTATCCTTGCAATCAATTCCAAAGTGCGAAACCCATTATTTATGAAAGAGACAATCAAAGAGAGTTTTATTTCTAACAAGAGCAGAAATCTAAAACAGTACATTTGATAAAACTACTAACACACTGATATTTCTATCCCCAGGCAAAAAGTTAATTGGCATCCCAAATGCCATGGAAACCGTTGATTGTTTCCAACCACCAAAAATGTCATATTGACGTCACATGAGTAGTTGTACGTGTGTTTATGTGTGGGGTGCTGGTTGGGGAGGGGTGAAGGGAATATTCCCCCTTAAACAAATTTAATTTAAAATTATAAGTATTTCTTATTTCAAATAATGGTTCAAAATACAGTTTAACATAACAGAAGAGACATTTTAAACAAAGTAATAACACATATATTCGAAGTTTCCTAGTATTCATCATTTTCCAGCCGAATTTAGTAGGATTTCCAATTGTGTAAAGCCGTCAATTGAACATTGTTTGACGATCTGACCCATATGTACCTGTTCATCTCATCATGTCTTGTGTAACATCACGCATTATTGTAACTGCCATCATTTGATTGTATTCTAAACTATAGTTCCTACTAGTGCTACTCCCTTATTTTGAAGGGAAGTTTCTGCCTCAAAGGGTAATAGGACTTTCGCTGGAAATCAAATTAAGTGTTTAAAGTTTTTAAATTGAATTCAGAAATTGAGGATGACCATGCTGCCCAACTTGACATTCAGAATGTAATACAATATGTAAAAACGTCCAAGATTCAAACTGTAATAGAAAAAGGAAATTGGTATTTCTTTCCTTGGTCAGACCGTCAGAAAATGTACAATTCACTTTCACCAATCCTCTTGTCTCAAATAACTCTCATTTAAGACGAAATAGAGTTCAAAATACAGTTTAACATAGTAAAACAGATATATATTAAGCCAAAAATAATATACCAGCTGTACACAGATATACCCGGTATTCATCACTTGTTATCCTGATTTAGCAGAACTTACTAAATGTGTAGAGCTGCCAATTGTACATTTTCTTGACATCTGACCCTCCTAGTACTCATATTATACCACCGATATAAATCAGTTTTGCCCACTATCAGATATGTTATGAGTTTCATTTTTGGGGTGTATAGTGCTTGCGGTTGTATGAAAACATTTGCCAACATTCAAGACTGTTTATTGATTATATCAGTGCGTTTCTTAGATCATTTTAATGAGTATATTTAGCTACTTTACTGGTAATTTTGCAGAAATACTGCAAACTTTTTTTTTCAAAAATAGAAATATCTAACAAAAAAGATAAAAGTACTTGTTAAATGTCCTTAATGTTTACATTCATTGGAATCGGCTTGGTCTCATCTATTCAAATATGATGATATCTCAAAATCCAATTTTCGCGACTTGTGACTCATTTTCCTGGAACACATCACATATGTCTGTATAACAGTCTTGTCTATGACATTTAACTCACGTCCGAGGAACATCAAACACGGAGAAAGTAGCGAGACTAGAATATGCAAAAAGCTGTTTCTGGACAGATAAAAATACTTCTTGGCAATTGTAATTATTTTCGCAACATTGTACATTTTTTCCGACACTGCTTCCAGCTAAACAGAACTATAAAACAATTCACATCTAACAGTGGTTTACCCTCGCTAGATATAACTAATAAAAATTATTGTTAATTCGAGTTGATGAAAAAGCCAATTCGAGTTGCATAGCCATATGTTTTAGATGTTTCTATAACACACAACTTCATCTTTATGATATTCATCTTACTGCTCAAACTAATTTCTAATACTCTAAAGTATCTGTTTTGTTATGTTAAACTGCATTTTGAAGCTCATTTCTGCCTTAAATGGGGGTTTTTTGATTGGTGAAGACGAATTGTACATTTTCTGAAAATCTGACCCAAACGCATTGTGAAACATTCCACCCTAGTGGTTCATCCCTGGCCGTGGCGGGGTGATCTATTTTATTGCTGTTGCCACAAGTTTTATTTCGCTCTCTTTAAACTCGGATCATGCGCAGAAGAGACTAGACTGAGGGGTCATGTATAAAAGGGTCAGTATATGGCGTGATGCGTACAGCTGGTATGGGTGTCGGCGTGCATGTGCCATATGGTATTGCTTGTGGGTGAAAACGCCAGAAAATGTACAGTTCGTCTTCACCAATCCTATAAAATAATGCAATTTTGGGACTTGTAACTCTTATGAAAATTATAATATGGGTCAGATTTTCAGAAAATGTACAATTGGCAGCTCTACACATTTAGGAAATTTTGCTAAATTTGGTCGAAAAAATGATGAGTACCGGATATTTGGGTATATTTGGTATCGTGTTGATTTATAGTATTAGTTCAGTTCTGTTAAACTGCATTTTGATGCTCATTTTAGGCTTAAATGTGGGATGGGATATTTGAGGGGATTGGTAAAGGTGAGTTGTACATTTTCTGAAAATCTGACCCATATATAAAAAGCAGCTTAATTATCCCCACTTTAAGTGTTACCATTATTCATAGTAAACCCTTTTTACTAAATGAATAGAATCCCTTCCTAATAATGTATTATCATTGCAGCCTAATCACACATGACTTTTAGTATGCTAATAGGGGATTTGCATTTGCCACTGCGCATGTCTGTTACATTGAATCCTGGGATGTATTCTGATGAAATTTGACATGAAAATATTTGTCAACTTTTTTTTATCAAACATTGTAAGTATGTTTTCACCAATATCATAGCTTGTATAAATGATCTCTAAAAACCAAATGCATGAGGGGAAAGATGGAGTCTTGTGTTATGAAAACATATACATGGATATGGACATTAGAACATTGATAAATAGCCCATGCTGAACATAGCATGATTTCTATAGATTTTATACTGTACCATTAGTCCCATAATTCAATGCGAATAAAAATTCAAAATGGCGGCTATGCAAAGCCCCTATTAAGAGGTTTAGCTCCAAATATGTTACATATGGGAGACACTGGCTGTATCTATAGGTCTTCAGAAGAGTGTAAGCATTCATTTACATTTCTTTAATTGATGTGATTCGGGAATAAACGTATGTTAATCGTCACCAATACCCATTAACAAACCAAATGTAAATCACTTAATGTGATAGCTATACCTCCCTCTGAAATCTAACCCCACCCGCCCACACTCTGACGTCATTATTTAGCGTCTCTATGAACAGTCACGTGGCTCGTTTGTGGCCTTTTGATTGGTCCCTTCGCAGCGGCCATTACTTTTACCTCCCTCTAATCTAGCTCATTAGTTGTGTCCAATCGCCGCTAGGGGTGAAGCACAGAGGCGATTTGGGAGCCTCGTTCCGATGTGATAGGCTACCAACACCACCTGGTGGTTAATGAATTATATAAAATTAGAATCGATCTGATGAGATTCTGGGAGGTTTTTTTTCTTTATAGATTCCCTCTAAACCACTTCCGTCCCCATAGATCCGTCCCTATAGATCAGTATCAAGCCTATAGTTCAGTCTCAAGACTCCCTATAGATCAGTATCAAGCCTATAGATCAAGACTCAAGACTTCCGTCTCCATAGATCAAGACTTCCGTCTCCATAGATCAAGACTTCCGTCTCCATAGATCAAGACTCAAGACTTCCGTCTCCATAGATCAAGACTTCCGTCTCCATAGATCAAGTCTCAAGAGTTCCATAGATCAAGTCTCAAGAGTTCCGTCTCCATAGATCAACCCAACCCAGTCAAGTAGGCCTATAGAATGAAAAAAAAGCCATGAGACCTGACGAGGCTCGAACCCTCGACGTTCTCCGCCGAAGTCGAGCAGTCTAACCACTACCCTATGAAGCTGTTAGTGAGTGTTGGGTCCATAAAGGGTCCACCAAGATGCAAAGATTCAACTTTTACTTATCACTTGATTTCCATAGCGGAAAACTTCGCTATCGGGCTCCAACAATATTTAAAACATTTCTACCGATTCAAATCTTTTATTTATTTCTTTTTTAAGTCCCTAGACACACGGACACGGCATTCGTAGATGCTTCGTTTGTTGACGTGCGGGTCACTTTCGAATGAAATCCTCTGTGCGCTATATAGGCCACCGTACACAATGCAACGCCAAGTGATTGTGCACATGAGTGGGTATGCCGAAGGATCTCCACATCTCTTCCGGTCGCACGTATAGCTTCTGAACTCGCCATTCATTTATTACTCGATTCCCGTCGACTAAATCTTCGCTATCGGGCTCAAACACTATTTAAATCATTTCTACCGATTCAAATCTTTTATTTATTTCTTTTTTAAGTCCCTAGACACACGCAACACGGCATTCGAGAACCGGAAGTGTCCGATGCTTGCCGCGTTAGTCGGAAACTGCATGATACCACGACGGCTGGCCAAGTGAAGTGGGCGGGGCTTAGCGGAGAAACAGCCAATCAGAGGTGCGTATTCGCTAATGTTTACGTTCAGCCAGCCGCCGTGTTTTCGCAAGGTTCCGCTGCTTGCTATCCAAAGCATCGTTTTCAGTAAAATAGGGAAATCACTTCCGGTCTCATAGAAAGGCTCACGACTCGCATGGCTTTTGCATGATATTTTGGATGTTTTTGGATGTTTTTGGACGGAATAAAGAAGGTTTGTCTATCTTTTTTGCTCTAACATTAAGGAAATCTCATCAATTCTCTTCTAAAAGCAATAATTTCCTCGGATTTTTCTGCTCGCGGTGTCTATAGCGTCAGGGAATTCTCGGGCTTCGCCCTCGAACTCCCTGACGCTATAGACACCGCGAGCAGAAAAAACCTCGGAAATTATTCCTTAAAGGGTTTCTGATGTCTCTTTGGGGTAGGAAACAATTGTACAGGTCTATATTATAATAAACTTCTGTTTGGATTATACCCTAGCAATTCTCAGAATTATATATATGATGTGTCATAGAAAGATGAGTCACAAGTGGCAAAATTGCTATTTTTCAAAGTGTTTTATTCACAAGATTATATGTGTGGGAATGTTTTAATTGTTGGGGTGCTTGTGGCTTGTCGTAGCATGAATACAGCTACCAAACGTATTAAATATATTTATGCATTTCGAGGCAGGGTCATCTCATGTCTATTTATTCAGTTACTTTACTAGTAAATGTCAATTCAGAAATATTGCAGGTGAAAAACTGTCAAGAAAGCAGAAGAATGAATTTCTATTATAGAAATCGTCCCATGACGATTACACACATACAGTTAGCTGTAAGGATCGACGTCAACGCAACTGACACAAACTTCTTCACAATAATTAATAGTAGTCGAGTGACACCAAAACTATGAGTCAGCAGATTCTATGATCTTTGAGTTTTATTTAAACTTTTATATAGTGGCCTACGTTTCGGATCTAGTGGTGATCCTTCGTCAGGGAATCATAATATAGTTTTGATCTGACTCTTCTTCATTTCATATCAAAACCTCATTTCTTTGAGTCGTTTTTCATCGAATTCCAGCCATTAACCGTCACAGAAGAGCATACAACTCATTTTCAATATGTGATATATTACAAAACAATGTGTCACAAAAGATAATCTTGCCATACCGGTACCATCATATTTCGAAAGATTAGATTATACAGATTCCAATGATGGTAACAATTTACACATGTAATAAGTACTTTTATATCTTTTCATGTTTGAAAAAATAGTCACTCAGCCAATCACTAGTGAAATGGTGAACTATATTCTCTTAGAGTATCCTTTCAAAGCGTATAATCTATTCAGTGCGTGGTGGTGAAGTCGCCAGAAAATGTACAATTCACCTTCACCAATTCTCTCAAATAACCAAAATTTCAGACGAAAATTAAGTTAAAAATACAGTTCAACCTAATCAATCACATTGCAAGAATCAATGCAATGCTGGATATACTCGAATTTACCTAGTATTGACCAGATTGCAGCCTAATCGAGCATTTTACTAAATGTATACAGCAGTCAATTGTGCATTTTCCTGAAATTGGGTGCACATATTCAAACGACTCTGAGAGCCAATCAACCTAAAAATCAAAACATCCTAACTAACAGTTCTTGTGAATAAAACACTTAGACAAATATAAAGCTTGCGGCTTATGACTCATTTTTATGTAGCACATCACATATGTTGACACATATAACAAATGCTGTTTAAAGCCCAAAGCTAACAGAGATCTAAATCTCAAAGTGTTGGCACGCACGCTCTTGGAAACCGTGACGTGAAATGAACGTCACGACGTCACGTCATGACGTCCGTGCACGCCTCCCTCAGGTTAATCGATTGAAAGAAAGGCAATGACGTCACTAGTCACGTGAGGAACACATCACGTGGGTTTGTGTAATAGCGTGAACCAATCAGATTTGGACAAGTCGATTTGTACCTGTCGCTGGTAGATTAACGTGGTTGATGGGTTGATTTATGGGGGAGTACTGAGAAGAGTGTTGGGTGGAGAGTGAGAGGAAAAGGGAGAGGGTAAGATACCGAGGGTGAAAATGCTAGAAGGGCCATGAAGGAGAAAGCTATTTAAAAGACAGAGGGAGGAGAGGGAGAGGAGAGGGAGAGGGAGAGAAAGGATGGAGTGGACGAGAAGGAAGAAGATAGTTGAAAGACAGAGGGAAAAGAGCAAGAGGAAAGGTATAAGCTAAAGGGAAAGAAAGAATAGAGGGAACAAGAAGGAAAAGATAGTTAAGAGACAGAGGGGAGAGAAATTAGAGGACAGGGAGAGGGGTAGCTCAGATAAAGGATAGAGGGGACGAGAAGGAAAGATACTTAGGGATAGGGAAAAGAGAGAGGAAAAGGAGAGGGTAAGGAAGAGAAAGGATAGAGGCTACGAGAAGGAAAGATATAATTAAAAGACTGAAGGAGAAGAAGTAGAGGAAAGGAAGAGGATAAAGCAAGAGAAAGGAAAGAGGGGACGAGAAGGGGAAAGATGGTTAAAAAAACAGCGGTAGAAGAGTGAGTGGAAAGGGAGAAAGTAAGGGGAGAAAAAGGTTAGGCAGTGGAGATGAGGAGGAGAATGAGAGATGAGTAAGGGAAACTGTATAGAGGTGGCAGAATAAAGGTAAGGAGAGAAAGCAGTTGAAAAAAAGAAAAGAATGAGAAGAGGAGGAACTAGTAAACATCTGTAATGTAGAGATGTGAAAGGAATGGGTGTTAACCATGGGACGATGTAAGTGTGAGAAGAGGGAAGAAAATGAAGTGGGAAAATTGGAACTTGTAGAGAGAACTTCCAAGTCCCCCTCCCCTGCCACGAGAGACATAGATAAAAACGAGAGTGAAGGAAGACATGGAATAGGCAGGGAGAGACAGGGAGGGACTTAGATAGAGACAGAGAGTGAGGTATATAGTAGTTATGAGTGAAGTCGCCAGAAAATGTACAATTCATCTTCACCAATCCTTTCAAATGACCCAAATTTAAGACAAAGAACGGTTTCAAAATTCAGTTCAACATAACCAAACAGATTGTTTGAATCAAGGCAATGTCAAATATCCTCAGATATACCTAGTATTGACCATTTTACAGTCTAATTTAGCAGAGTTTCCTAAATGTCTAGATCTGCCGATTGTACATTTTCTGAAAATCTGATCCTTTAAAAATAGTGAAGAGAAGATAGAGGATAGGGACCGCCTACTCTACTTCACAAACTATTTCTAGTCCTGGCCCAATGCTAGGAATGTGTCCACAGGTACTAACCTCGACATTACCTTGTATAAATCGCCTTATCTCTGCATGCCTCACCGCATTGCCACGTGCAGGAATCTACATTTATCCACCCGCTAGACAGTCTAGGCCCAAAGTTGAGAGAGTCCGTTCAAACGAAAGGGCAATCCTCTCGCCTCAAACCGCAAAGTGCCATTATAATTACATTAAGACCGCAACATGACATTATATTCCAATTAAAACGCCGAGTCCTAGGCCAGGAAACAGATTAGCAAAGTAGGCGTCCAATCACTGATATTCAATTCTGAATCTGATCTGAGGGTTTGGACCTAGAGTGTAGAGACAGTTAGGTCCAGGATATACTGGAAACGTATGTATTTTCGCGCGGATAAATTTTCACATACTAATACTATGATATCTTGCACGCAGCAAGCAAGCCTCACACCTTGTTCATGCAAAAATTATACCTTTCGCACAGGATTCATTTTCACGCACAAAGGGGTGTGTGCTAAAATAGTGTTTGCATTAAACAAAATGTTCTCCTTTTTAAACTTGTATTTCATGCAGTTTGGGCCCACAGGATGATCAGTATAGAACAGTGATTTCACCCTTCAGTTTTATATCATTAATTGCATGTTGCTTTCAAATATATTTTCATAATATAATCAGTATGGGCATGCTATCCGTAATTAGGCGATCTATACCGTTTACCTTACTTACAATTCATTTAATCTAATTTTAGATATTATATTTCACTAATAAGTACCAATTCGTAGCGCCTTGAGTAATGGCACGATACATTGATATCTCCCAAAGATGTCTAGTAATTGATGATTTTCTTGTTGGTTTATGAAAATCAAATAGTGCTGCAAGATTATATTTGACTTAATTTGATACACTGAGCTGAACAAGAAATAACTTACCGGAAGTGGCATGTGAGTCACGTGATACGCCCACCTGAGTGGTTAACTCACCTGTCTCATGTACGATGAACTGGTAGATATACACTAAACACAATTGGTTTTTTAAAAAGTAATTTCATTTCTCGAACATTTGACATTTGAGAATTTTCTCATATCGAGTAGGAAAAAGAAAGTAAATATATCTAAGATAAATTGTTGATGATCTTAAATACCAAGCGTAGTTTCAAATAAGAGATCTATATATAATGAGAGAAAAGAGCAGAGTGGAAACTCTTGTTAAATTTTATGACTGAAACAAGTTATTAGAAACCATCATTAGAGTATCATAAGAGTATTTTTTGGTCAATTGACCGACGTGGCATTTTGAAATCAAGGTGAGTTTGGACATATGGGTATTGGTAGACGTGGCTTTGAAAAACTCCACCGGGTCCGGGATTCGAACTCATGTCCCCCACATCAGGCACAGCGCCAGCACTGAATGCCGAGTGCCTAACCAACTGAGCCATCGGGAACTCCTTAAGAAAGGGAGGCCCAATGGGAATCATAAGAGGTTACATGTATTATATAATAGAAAGTTGGGACGGTTGAATTGTGGAACACAGATGCAACGATGTTAGTGGTTAGTAACGATTGCTACATTTTCTAATATACCCAAGTCACTATATCTGTAATCACGAGGGCTATTTAGGTTGGGTGACAACAATGAAAGGAAATATTCCTGGGAGCATTCTGTCTATGTCTGATTACATTTTTTACACCTGTGGTTGCCATGTTTGAACATAATCCATCCCAACATGCAGTGTAGGGTCAGATTTTCGGAAATGCACAATCAACATGTCTACCAGCTTCTGCTAAATGAAATATTATAAATACTGAATATATCTGAGTGTATTCTGTATTGTATTCATTCAACACATGTTTCTGGTCATGTTAAACTGTATTTTGAACCTGATTCTTGTTTGAAATTTGGGTTATTTGAGGGGATTGGTGAAAGCCAATTGTACATTTTCTGAAGACTTGACCCTGTAATCGATGTGAATAATGGCACATGCAAATCCCTAATTGACTGAGGTGAAATTAACAGACACAAATGTGATGTGTTTCAGGTCAATGAGTCATAAGTCGCAAAATGGGTATTTCTCAAAGCGATTTATTTATAAAATACCTTTGTTGATATATTCTAATTTTTAGGGTGCTTAATGCCGCTAGTAACATTAATATATGTACAACATTTCAAGGCAATGTATTAAATATATATTCATGCATTTCTAAGGTCATCTTATGGAGTAAATTTAGGTAGTTCATTAGTAATGATCCACCCGAAAAATATCAATAACTTTTCTTTAAAAAATAAAGATATCAAATATAAAATATAAAAACCCTACCTAGATGTCCTATTGTTTACTGCCATTACAATCGGCTTGATCTCAACCTTTCAAATATGATGTTATCTCAAAATCCATTTTTTTGTGACTTGTGACTCATTTCCCAGAACCACATTACAAATGAAAAGATGATTATTGGGTCAGATTTTCAGAAAATGTACAATTCAGCTGCACCAATTCTCTCAAATAACCCAGATTTCAGACGGAAATAACATTCAAAATACAGTTCAACCTAACCAAACACATTGCTAGAATCAATGCAATACAGAATATACTCGAATTTACCTAGTATCGACCAAATTACAGCCTAATTTAACAGAATTTACTAAATGTGTACAGCTGCCATTTGTACATCTTCTGAAAATCTAACCCTATTATGAAAGGAGCCACAGGACATACGAGAGCAAATCAGTCCTACAATATTCGTGATATTTACAGTTGAATATGGGATTATGTTTCGTACAATTACCTCTTGGACTTCCCAGTGAGACAATGATTAATTAGACATGTTTTAAATCAGAAAATGACATATAGGAAATATCACATTTAACATTATCCTTAGGATGACCTTCAAAGCGCAGGGATATATATTTAATCTACACTCTGGAGGTTTGGTTCATGTATTTATCAAAAAACAGTTCAACACCACCAGACAGATCTGTTGAATGAATACAATACAGACAACACTTAGATATACTGATTATCTACCATTTTCCATTCTAATTTAGCAGAATTTGAGAGATGTGTAGAACTGTAGATTGTGCATTTTCTGAAAATCTGTCCCAAATACCGAGAGTTGTTAAACATTTTACTGGCAGGGACGGAACTATGGATACATAATGCGAAGACAACTACATTCTGAAAGTGTATGAATTGAGATTTTATAAACTGGTTTATTAGCCTTAGTACTACAAGGCTAATTGAATCTCACATAATAAGCTACTGTAATGTACATTGCGGCCCCTATAATGTCTAACAAGAATCGTTATATATTTTAATAGATTTTGTGTTGTTACCTTGAATATATACTCTGGATTATATGTAATAACTTGTGTGTAGTTTCCCATTAGTCACAATAACACTTTCCTATATCTTCTTCTTTAGTAAAGGTAACAGCAAGAATACATGGAATTTAATTCCATAAGCTTGTCAACCTTTTTATCGCATTTAATTTGACCTCTGTATAACAAATTTTGAATTCAATTCCGTAAAATTGAAGCAAAATGGCTTCTAGATTAGAAGCGAAAGAATGGAACAAAAAGTAGAAAATTCTATCTTTAACAATGTTAGCTGAGAACGCAGCATTAAGCCGTGACGTCATCACTTCCGGGGCTCAGGTTACCCCCTCACAACAACTAGTTCTCCTCTGGAGCACCAGGTGGCATGTAAGCAGACCTGTCTCCATGGCGACACAAAATGTAATCAAGTCTGCTGATATCTGGGCGATAATACCAGCAAATACCAATATAGCCAGTATTGGACGCCCTGCCCTTCCCAGAATGCAATTCTGTAGTGTTCTCGAGTTCCATCTAGGATTCGAGGGAATGCTGGGAGTTCTGATAATGACGCCATTTTGATTTTCCCCTGAGTCATGTCAACGTTAACTCGTTATTTTCAGCTCTATTCACCGATAATTATTCCATCAAATTTCGATCATTTTTTTTAAAAGTTGATGGTATGAATACGACAAACACAATAAATCGTTATATATGGGGTCAGATTTTCAGAAAATACATTATCTACAGACCTACACATCCCTCAATTCCTGCTAAATAAGAGTGAAAAATGGTTAATACTGAGTATATCTGAGTGTATTCTGTATTATATTCATTCAACAGATCTGTCTGGTTATGTTGAACTGTATTTTGAACTTGATTTTCGTCTTAGATTTGGGTTATTTGAGAGGATTGGTGAAGGCCAATTGTGCATTTTCTGTAGACCTGACCCATATTGTGAACAAACCTGTTTAAACAATACTGTATGCCTTTCTGACTTCTCAAACCTAATTAATTCCTGAACCACGTGGAAGGACATGGAGCAGGACATATAAATAAGATAGTGTTTCAGGAAAATGAGTCACAACTCGCAGAAAACTGATTTTGAGATATCATCATATTTGAAAATATGAGATCAAGCGAATTCTAATGATACTAAACAGTAGGAGATCTAATAAGTATTCATATATTTTAAGTTTGATTCTTTTAGTTTTGAAAAACAAGTATATACATGCAATATTTCTTGGTGGACATTTACTAGTAAAAAAAGCTCCATATACCTATAGAATGACCTTAGAAATGCATGGATGTATGCAATACACTGTCTTTACCTTCAGTACAAGTATTCATATGAAGTAAAGCGTATATACACCAAAGATGACATCATTTCCACAATTGGCCTTGGCCATGTTTCAATCAAAAGTTATGAGCTTTTTCAAAATTGTCCGATTACCTACGATGGCCATCTTGGATATCGGTTATTAGGCAATGTCCAACACGATTATAAATATCACTAGTGTGTTGGGCATATCTGAAAACCCCTTCATAGACACCAAATTCATCTTCAAGTTACATTGATATTTTGCTAGGCACTTTCCCAATGGCAGCCATTTTGGAAAATGGTTATTTTCCCCTATTTCCCAACAATAAATCTGTCTCCATTTTTAGTATGTTAATACAGGGCCCGCCTAGGAGTGCATGGGCAAAACCGCATTTCTGTTCTAGCTTTTATGACCTTTTTCATATTTTGACTAGACTACAAGGACATCCTGTGACAAATCACTTTGGAAAATAACAATTCTGCGACAAATATTCCCGTAACACTTCATATTTGATCCCATAAACGTGCCTAGTAATGTTTTGTACTGGTTCGTTTTCTAACATGGTATCTCCCAACACCCCTTCTTTAACGTTGAATGGACTCGTCCACAGCGCAAGGATCACGGCTGCACGGTTTATTTGTTTTCAAGCAATTTTAGTGAACGTTTTTTATCATTTTCTTTTGTACGATAAATGGCGATCGAGGTGCAATATTGTTGAAATGTTGTTTCAAATGGTGTGATGCAGACTTTTTGTGGTCAAGCAATCCTTTGTACAGTTACTGGTCCAAGTACATGATGTATGGGAATCATATTTCTCTAGAACGAAAGTCATGTGCCGTTGATTTTTGTATATTCATTAAAGTTTGCCAATTTAATTCTAGTAGGTGCTTAAGAAAATGAGATCGGTTGTAGAATTGTATCGTCAACCATAGCAGCCATGGGAATGTTATTCACGTATATTATATACGAAGCAATTCAGATCTATCTATATTTTATTTTCATCTTTATATTTAGGGTTTGCAGAGGTAATAATGATACCCTTGTAGATAACCTGAGCTGCATATACATGCACCACCAATGTATCTAACTGTAACGAGGATTTCTCCTCCCCTACAAACTAGAGTGGAGATTGTGGTGGACATTGTAATGGACTAACCTGTCCAATCCTTGTGGTGGTCATTTGGGCTGATTTGCAAGAAATGTTGTCCACCATCTTTGATTCCTTGTCTATCTCTCATCACTGAGTTGTTCTGGGGGCAACGTTTCCCCATACGGCACCACCCCGTGGGTATGATTAGTGCTAATGAAGGAATGTAGGGGGCGCCTCACATCACGGTACATGATGACCCCACGAGGTGGTGCCAGGGGTCCAGTAATGAGGGGAAAACTGCTGCGTCACTGTTGCTGCTTCGTGAATCCATTCTCTGTGAGATTGCCATCCCATAATATAGTCCCGCACGTCACGTGACCATTATGGGATGCTTGCGTTGCCATGGGAACAATGGCGGCCATGCAAAGGGGGAAGGTTTGGCCTGACATCTAGCGAATATATGAGACAACAATGCTCTGTCATGGGCAAATATATTGGAGGGAAGTACCTCCGGGTCAGGGATTATTTCCTTCCATTTGCTTCCTTGTATTTGTGAGCGATATTAGAAGTAATTAGGTTTAAACACGAGAAAGTGATGGATATGGGCGGCGAGTGCGGGGTGCTGTTATTCATAATCACGTGACCCCAGGTGCAGTGTGGGATGTTAGCTAAGCGTACAGACCATTTACTGGTAGGGAGGCAAAGAGAGAGATAGGTGAGCGATGGAGGGAGGGAGGAATGGCAGGGAGAGAGAGATAGGTGAGCGATGGAGGGATGGGGGAAGGGAGACAGTGCGATGGACATAGGGACAGAGAGGGAGTGATGGAGGGAGAGAGGAATAGCAGGGAGAGGGAGGAGAGAAGGGAGTCTTAGGGAAGGACAGACCAGAGGGAGGAAGAAAAGAATGAAACTGAGAGGGAATAAACAGA
This sequence comes from Sthenelais limicola, assembly GCA_942159475.1. Taxonomy (NCBI): domain Eukaryota; kingdom Metazoa; phylum Annelida; class Polychaeta; order Phyllodocida; family Sigalionidae; genus Sthenelais; species Sthenelais limicola. The sequence continues at coordinate 31,460,237 of OW804097.1, read as the reverse complement.
GAAAAATAAAAAGAGTCAGTTTGAGTCTAAAAGAGAGTCGAGCACATGTCGCTAGAATAACTCCTTTTTGGAGTCATTTCGGTTCATCATTTGCTTGTTCGTGTATTCCTTGATACCAAAAGCTAGTGACTGCAACCCTACAGCACATTATAGGCGAACAACTTGCGACAGATATATTAATGAACTTGAATTGTACATGCATCTAGGGGACATAATGGAAAGTCTAACAAATTATGTTTCATGAGAAACGGTTCAGGGAATGTTAGTCAACTATAGCAGCGCTTCGTTTTATCACACTCTGTAACGCTAATGAACAGCCAATTTCGGGAGCGGCAGTGGCGGGGCTCAACACCCTTCAGCTTCTGTATAGAATACAATACAGCTATATTAGATGCAATGCATCTACAGTTGTTACATTTCTATGGGAGTATACTAGGCTGTATAATATTCCAATTTAGACACAAAAATAAACAAATCGGTGATATATATCCTTACCAATGCCCGTCTAGCTAAAAGTGTATGTAAACTGGCCAAATTATAAAGTCTGTCTGAAGTAAATTAACATGAATACATTAGAGCGTAGGGATGAGAATAAAGGAGTGAATACATCCACGCAGGTACAAAAAAACCTATATATGGGTCAGATTTTCAGAAAATGTTCAATCGTCAGATCTACACATTAAGTCAATTTTGCTACATAGACTGTAAAATGGTCAATACTAGGTTTATCTGAGAATATTTGGCATTGCTTTGATTCAAACAATCTGTTTGGTTATGATGAACTGAATTTTGGACCTGATTTATGTCTTAAATTTGGATTACTTGAGAGCATTGGTGAAGATGATTTGTACATTTTCTGGCGATTTCACCCAGTTCGTCCTCACTTTCTCCAGCCTCTCCATAAACCATAGAAAATATCCAAGGAACTTGCGAGATGCGCCTAAGTAAGAATCTGACCGGAAGTGGCTCTTCAAGTGAAGTGTCAAATAAAAGTGTACAATTACGGATAGATGCGTCCTTTGTCTTTACTATATGTGGGTGGCTTAATTGGCGCAAAACCCAAACTACCAACGATATCTGAGACAGGAAATGCAACAGGGAAGGCCTTCAGTCCCTTAAACTAAGGTTTCTAATACATCCTTCCTTCCATATTAATGAGAAGGATCATATACTAACCATTAAACATATATAATTAGAAGGGTCAGATCGTCAGAAAATGTACAATTCACCTTCACCAATCATCTCAAATAACTCGAATTTAAGACGATTTAAGAGTTTCAAAATACAGTTTAATATAGCAGAACAGATAATCTAAAATAACATAATACAAAATACACTCAGATATACCAGGTATTTATCATTTTTCAGTCTTATCTAACATACTTTACTAAATATGTAGAGCTGCCAGTGGTAGATTTTCTGACAATCTGACCCAGAAAGTTTCTATCTGTGATAAATTAGAAATCATATCAGGTCTGGTCAGACAATGTTTGATAGTGCCCTTGGGGAATGTATCATAATAGGATGCCAGGTTGTTTGTGACTGTTTTTTTAACTATAATTTAGTGATATCTTTTAGATACTTTGTCTGTATAAAACAATGACACTTGACAGCTAAAAAGGCACTGCACGAAAGGGAACCAACTGTTTTGCAGCTTGTGAAATATCCAACTGATTTGACTTATACCCCCTAGTATATATCTCGTCTAGCAATATATATTATATGACTGTCAACTGTCAAAAACGCCATGTATTCTGGAAAACCTAAGCCTTCCTCCATGTGCATCTCCTAATTTGACCAATTTGAAGGGAATATATGAATAATACATAGTACACATAATATTGCTGACCTCCGAGACGAGTTTATTCCTGCTATCAAACCGTAGGGTGTCCTGTTATAGATGGTGTATTCATATTTTATATTCTGCAGTTATATTGATGGATACTTATTGGTATAATTTGGGATTATTGAGTAGGTAATTAGGGTAGAATGACACCATGGTGTTAGGGTAATCAATAGGTGGAGTATGTATTACTTCAGCAATGTATATAACTCATTACTCACACAGATGGATGAAATCGCCAGAAAGTGTACAATTCAAAATACAGTTCAACCTAACCAAACAGATTGCTAGAATCAATGCAATGTGAAATATAATCAAATTGTCCAAGTATTGACCAAGTTGCAGCCTACTTTAGCAGAATTAACTGAATGTGTACAGCTGCCATTTGTACATTTTCTGGAAATATGACCCAGATAGATACATAAATGTGCTGTGTTTCAGATAAATCAGTCACAAGTCGGAACAAATCAATTTTAAGATACCATCATATATGGGAAGATGAAATCAAGCCGATTCTAATGATAGTAAACTTTAGTACATCACACAAATATATATTGCATGTTTTGAAAAAACAAGTACGCAATATTTCTGGGTTGGCATTTACTAGTAAAGTACCTAAATATACTCCATACGATGACCTTAGGAATGCATGGATTCAGTACAAGTATTCATATGAAGTGAAGCAAAGTGCAAGCTTGTGTTATATAACTTTCTTCTAAGCAGGCGATATATACTATATATGGGTCAGATCGTTAGAAAATGTACAATTGGCAACACTACACATTCAGGAAATCCTGCCGAATTAGGCTGAAAAATGAATATTAACGGGAATATCTGTGTATATTTGGTATCGCATTGATTTAAAGTATCAGTTCTGTTATGATAAACTGCATTTTGAAGGTTATTTTTGTCTGAAATGTGGGTTATTTGAGAGGATTGGTGAAGGCGAAGATCTGACCCATACATGACATCGCAGAAAATTGACAGAGGTATGACTATGGGCTTCCATTATATATATGTGCTAGAAATCCCTTCTACTCTCAAACATTCATTGACAATAAACCAGGTCCAGTTGATATGACTGCTACAATCTCTTCTATGTGTTTTCTCAAGTGATCAATTGGAACTCAACCCTTGCTCAAAAAGTAATAGTTACCAAGAAAATCTGGCCTCCAGAAACTCCAAATGTAAATGTAAATATACAGTACTAGCCTTAGCTCTTGGTAAAAGCCAGAAGTCCTGGTTAGAGCGGTTCTATTGTATATATATAAATGGGTCAGATTTTCAAAAAATGTACAATTGGCTGCTCTACACATTCCGGAAATGCTCCTATATTAGGCTGAAAAATGAAATATACCGGGTACATCTGAGTATATTTTGGTGTCGCATTGATTTAAAGAATCAGTTCTGGTATGTTAAGCTGCATTTTGAAGCACATTTTTGTCTTAAATGTGGGTTATTTGAGAGGATTGGTGGAGGTGAATTGTATATTTTCTGAAAATCTGACCCATATATTGCTACTGACAGGTTGATCGTGAAACTACAAAACACTCTTTCACCCAACCCTCTCTGACTTTCTCCACTCTACCCACCATATTGCCTTCAATCAATAGATTAAAGGTCTGGCTACTGCTGGCTAGCGCCTCTGGTGGCAGTGCAACACAACATGGGGGCACATTTGCTGCCAATACGAGTCACTCGTGTCTATTGAACCTCCCCCTGTGTGGCGCTTTGGGTAAATGCTCTCTTGGCTTATGAAATTATTTTGTTTTGCTTTTTTCTTGAAAAACAAGTATGTACAGTGTTATTGAGTTATGTGGGTCAGATTGTTAGAAAATGTACAATTACCGGTTCTACACATTTTGTAAAATACGCTAAATTAGACTGAAAAATGATGAATACCAGGTATATCTGAGCATATATTGTATTATGTTGTTTTAAAATATCTGTTTTGCAATAAGAAACTGTATTTTGTAGCTCATTTCTGGGTTATTTTCTGGGTTATTTGAGAGAATTGGTGAAAGTGAATTGTACATTTTCTGGCAACTTCACCCATGGACAAAGACATAGGACCTTGAGACCGTTCATTAATATTGGTCAATATCTGCGGCACAATTTTAGTCATTGTAAATGTTAACTATTCATATTATCAAAGCATATATAATCAAGTTAACCAACTTATTGGTTTCAGTCGCTTAGCATATTATATTTCAGTTGCTTAAAATATTGTTCTCGTTGCTACGCAACTCTGCAATATTCACGCTCCTTCAACCAACTCGTTAGTTAACCTCTAAATGGGTCAGATTTTCAGAAAAGGTCCAATAGGCAGATCTACATAGCTAGTAAATTCTGCAAAATTAGACTGAAGCATGGTCAATACTAGGTATATCTGAATATATTTCACATTGCCTTGATTCACACTATCTGTTTAGTTATGTTGAACTGAATTTAAACCTCAGTATTGTCTCAAATGCGGTTTATTTGACAGGATTGCTGAAGACAAATTGTACATTTTCTGGCGATTTCACCCAATATTAAATTTGATACATGTATATGACCAATAAATGGCCTATGATTGACCACGCATGTCCATTATGTATTTCCAGCGTGTAATCAAGCGGGGCTGGGAGTGGCTGCGATCTTTGGACCATCTGGAGACGACATAGCTGGTCACATAAATTCCATGTGCAACACGCTGGAGATCCCCCATATAGAGATCCGCTCTGACCCGGGCAATGACCACTCGCAACTCTTCTCTATGAACCTCTACCCGGACTCCGGCCAACTCTCCCGCGCGTACCTCGACCTCCTCAAACATTTCAAGTGGGAAAGATTCGTCGTCATTTATGCTGACAAGAAAGGTGAGTGACTTGTCTCAGTCTTATATTAGTCTCAGTCTCAGTCTCAGGGACTTATAGGCCGAGTCCACCAAGCCAAATCACATGCGATTTTGCACCGCATAGGACTCTTTTCCACTAAATTCTGTAAGAATCGCATGAGAATAGGTTTAGTGGATTAAATAGCGTATCCACTTACACGTCCAATTGATACAACCGTTGACCGTCCGCCCTTGGCCACCGTCCGACGGTGGCCACAGCGGACGGTGGCTATGGACGGTCCCCGGTATTTACTTACACGTCCAAATATGCTAGATGCTGACTGTCCAGATCATGTATTAAACATATCTATGGACTTCGGAGCTCATCCTATGAAATATATTTAGCTACTTTATTATAGTAATTATCCACCCAGAGCTCGAGATAATTATTAGTAAAATATATTCTCAAAATAAAAATATTAAACTTAAGATATAGAAGTGCTTATTTGATATATTAAGGTTTACTATCATTGGAATCTGCTTGGTCTCATCTTTTCAAATATGATGACATCTCAAAATCTATTTTGTACGACTTGTGACTCATTTTCCTGGAACACATCATATATACGAAGATCTAAGCTGTAATAGATGTAGGGGCATATTACCTTATTATAGCGAATTTTCATGTTCTTTATTTAACTTTGGGTTACTTTTCACTGTGGTAATGTGAATACTTTATTAATGTTATTAATATTCAATTTTATCAAGTTTTAGACATTAAATGATATAATATTGGTATATGTTATTTCTTAGACAATGGAATGCTGAGATTTGATAAAACATGTTTCTCCATTAATAATTAATGAGCCCGGGGAGTTTTTCCAACCCAAATATATATATAAATCGATCTCTATATTATTCAATATTGAATTATACTTATAGGACCAAATTTCCGAAAAGTAAAAGATTCACTTTTCGATTCGTTTTGTTCATCAAAAGTGACCTTAAATGAGTTTAAGAACATCATACCTTTGTGGTACAAACCCTCAAAGTAACTTGTCACTCATCATTCTTTTTAAAAATTTTCAGAATACTGAATATCTAATACATAGGAATAAACTTGAAAATTTCTTAGGGCAACCAGAAATTCAGGCGGGCAACCTGATTTTGTCAGTAGATTACCTGGGCGGGCAACCTATTTTTTTTATCCTCTTTACTCTCCCATATGTTCAGTTTGTGTAAAATTCATCTAAATTAATCCCAATTAATCTACATCAATTCCAATCGACTAATCGTTGTACTAAGTACTCCACAGTACTCCCAGACGGCAAGACCATGTACTCAGGTCATAAAAAAATCAAAAACAAACAATTTTTTTTTGGTGGGGGACCGTCGGACGGTGACCCTCCCGTCCAAATCTAAATTTTTAGATATGGACGGGAGGGGGGACCGTCGACGGACGGGAGCGTACCCACCGCTTGACGGTCGCTGCGGTATCCACTTACACGTCGAGCGGTCGCTAGGATAACCGTTCGACGGTGACCACTCAAAGGACGGTCGACGTGTATGTGGATATCGTGCTTTAGGCCCATTCGGGAATTGAGACTTTTAGAGTCAGCACAATAAAAAGGTGGCATTTTCACACTCTTGTATAAACATATAACAGCAGCAGAATATTGATAAATCCAGTCCTATAAGTCATAATATTATGAGAGCATTTGATAAGATTTGGTATTATAACATTGGCATAATATTGATATGTTCTATAATATGTGTAAAGTTGATAAGATTTGTTTTGTCTTAATAGTTGAAAATGCAGCTTTAAGCAGGACCACTTATGCAACAGGCTCTAATGGGTCAGATCTCCAAAAATATACAATCAGTAGATCTACACATATATTAAGTTCTGCTGAATTAGACTGTAAAATGGTCAATACTAGGTATATCTGAAGATATTCGACATTGCCTTGATTCAAACAATATGTTTGGTTATGTTGAACTGTATGTTGGACCTGAATTTGTTTTACATTTGGTTTATTTGAGAGGATTGGTGAAGTTGAATTGTACATTTTTTTGGCGATTTCACCCTAATGGGGTGTTTACATGGGAATTAATCAGTTGTCGTTTAATCAGGTGAATGGTAACTTTGATATATGGTTTAGGAAAAGCAATCCCTGCATCGACCTCTCCCTCCCGGACAGAGATTGTTTGTTAGTGCCAAGTTCTAATTCAACATGGTCCCTATGATGGCCCATCATGAAGAATGACTATTTAGAATATATTATCCATTTATGGGTCAGGTTTTCAAAAAATATACAGTTCACCTTCACCAATCCTCTCAAATTACACACATTTCAGACGAGAATCAAGTTCAAAATACAGTTCAACCTAACAAAACAGACCGCTAGAATCAATCCAATGCCAAATATACTCGTATTTACCTAGCTAGTATTGGCCAAATTGCAGCCACATTTAACAGTATTTACTAAATGTGTAGAGCTGCCAATTGTACATTTTCTGAAAATCTGACCCTTATATAGATACGTAACGGAAAGAAATAGTGCTTTTAGGGCACTTAAATAAACCCCTTTTAATTTGGATTAAACGAGAGGAAAAACGTCAGTAACGGTGAGGAATAATTTACATTTGTTTTCAACTAAATGTTATTGCCTTTGTCCTGAATCAAAATCATAGGAATTATCAATTATATATAATCTTACCGAATTCCCAATCATAATAACAGATGTTATTGATCCCATGAGAATATTTAACGAGAGAAACTATCCAGATTATTTAAACTCCATATTATTCCTGAACAATTCAAAATGAAAATGGTAGACTAAAGAGAAATGGGGAACCCTTTGTAAAAACGAGAACGAGGCTGGCCGCCGTGACGTCATCAAGCATTGCATGCAAACCACGTGACCTGTCCCTGCTCCCACTAGTGGCGCCATCTGGATAATGAAGTTGACATTCCCATGACACATGCTTACTTACCTCCTTCCCAAGAGAGTTCCATGAAACCAAAGCGAGGCTAGTTGACCCCCAGTATGCTGGGTTTGCATGATCAAGGTTTGGTTGTTGATATAGATAGGTCTGACTCGTATAGTATTGGAGATTTTTGAATTTAGTTGAATGCACTCATATATAGCAGGATTTGAAGGTGCATTCTAAGCTATTACGACTAACGAAATCTTACAAAATGTACGCATGTTATTGCTTATAGGACTGGATTCATCTATATTCTGCTACTGTTATATATGTTTATACAAGAATTTAAAGGTATATCCACCCTGAGAAAGCAGTCCCCATTGAACGATAATAAGTGAAGCCATCATTGGAAAAGAATTCATTGGGTCCTCAATAAACAAATGAGGACGCTATAGCAAAAAACAACGGAGACAATCTTCCAAAATGTTGGTCAAATGACCCTTCAATGGGTTAGAAAAAAATGGAACAAAAAGTAGTAAAGATTTGGTTTATCACTGATGTCAACTCATAGGATATCCTTAAAGTCAGTTTTGTATAGATACAACTAAACTAAAGGTGTGATTCCACTGGCTTGCTTGTATATGTGCTCTTTGCTTGTTCTTGCTTCGTTCATTCTTAGTGCGCATTACTTTCACTCTTCACCAGCTTTTACTTTTTAGATTGATGTTATCATCAATCTAATTGAATTGGGGTGAGATCTGTCAATCATTGATAGCATCTTGGCTCCTCCCATCCTGGATATCAGTGTGAAGAATCTGTTGATTCTGATAACAGCAGATCGGATCAGAATCATGCTGGTAATGGCTGGGAGGGGGAGGGGATGGCGTTTAGGTGTGAATTAAAGGGTAGACCATGTGTGAATTAAAGTGGCAAGCTGAGAAATAAGATGCCTCATATGCAAAGTGTTAAAGGGACCAACAGAATTACATGGACTGACCAGTCATATATGGGATAAGGATTTCATGTGTTCTGTCTCCCCTTCCACTCCCTCCTACCATACCTCCCTCTCAAATTTTATATCTAACTGACATCAATCTTCGTTTCCCTTGGAAACTCAATCTTCTACATGAACCGGAAATAAATATATAAATGTAAACTGATCACTGTTAACTATTTCTTGTTGTGCAATACAAGCGCAGAGCGATTCTACTGGTGCGCTTGTTTCCTTATGAAATCAATAGCAAGTATGTTGGTCTGCTCTTATTGCGCTTCTTCAACAGGCAGAAAGAGTGTTGTGTAGTTGCGCTCATATCAAACACAGCAGATATTAGTGCAATGTCCAAAAGAAGCGCCAACCTCACATTTTATAAGCATATAGAAAGCACATGAACTGATTCCATTGCACCGCCCTGGTTTCACTCTATCTCTGCTTGTTTAGTGCTCAGTGAAAAGAAAGGAGTGAACAATGAGCGGACCAAAAGAGTGATCCAGTGGAATTGCACCTTAAGTAAGCCTATACAGACATAAAGCACTGGAGGCCAGTTTCCAAGGACATTAAATAAAATGAAAATCATGAAATTATCTCTCCCTTCTAATGGGTACCATCTATAGATATGCGTGGAAACATACCTCTAATGGAGCCACCTGCACAACCACACATGCGCATTGGTGTACTTCCTGCTCAGATTCCCGCTGAATCAATGTTGGAAGCAGAAGGTGTAGTTTAAGTGAGGTTTATACATACATGGACAACTAGAGAATGGAAAATTCTGCAAAATAGTGACACATATATTATATGGCGGCTTCAGCGTCATTTCAGTTTAGTAATGCCCTAATAGGGGATTTGCATGTCTCACTGCGCTTGTCTATTATATTGCATGCTGGGGTGGATTCAGTTAACATCTGATATACAAGTATTTAGCAACATTTTCATAAAAAAGTACAATGATTTTTTCGCCAATATCATAGCCGCCTATAAAAAACAAATGCATAAGGGGAAATATGGAGGTTTGTGTTATGGACACATGTATACAACATGGATATTGATATTGGAGTTCCGATTAATATTCCAGGTTGAACATGGCATGTTTTTGTAGATTTTGCACTGACATACAATTCCCATAGTTCCATGTGAATTACGAGTCAAGATGGCGGACATGCAAGTCCCCTATTGCCTCACCTGAGGGCGCCTAAAACTGGCCCTATATTCACTTGTTATTAAAGGGTTAATGAGCGATATTGAAAGGCTGTTGGTGCACTATTCTATGTATATGGGTCAGATCGTCAGAAAATGCACAATCTGTAGCTCTACACTTTCATTAAATTTTGTCAATTAGGCTGAAAACTGATGAATACTTCATATATTTGAGTATATTTGGTATGATTTTGAGTCAGAAAATGTGTTCAGCTATTTTGAACTGTATTTTGACCGCATTTTTGTTTCAAATTTGGGTTTGTTTAGGGAATTGGTGAAATCCAATTGTACATTTTCTGGCGAATTCATCCATAATACCTTTGGCGTCGCCTCGAGATTAGTGCACCAGCAGGCCCCAAATCGAGGTTATTAATCTGTATAGTCTTGGCCTTAGGTTGGCATAGCCCCTGTTCAAGGCAGTGACTATAAAGGTGGAATATATATGGGTCAAGTTTTCAGAAAATGTCCAATTGGCCTTCACCAATTCCCTCAAAAACCCAAATTTAAGACGGAAATCAGGTTCAAAATATAGTTCAACATAACCAGACAAATTTATTGAATGATTACAATACAGAATACACTCAGATATACTCAGTATTTATCAATTTTCACTCGAATTTAGCAGAATCTGAGAGATGTGTAGAGCTGTAAACTGTGCATTTTCTGAAAGTCTTACCCCTAGAAGGCCACAAGGAACTAATACATTTCTGTATATATTATAGATTGGGGCATCCAATAAGTTCTTCTATATTTTTCTATGCACACAATACAAGTTAGCAATATTTTTTAATGGACACTTACTATAGTAAAATAGCTAAATGTAGTTAAATATACTCTTTAGGATACATGCAGTTATGCGTAGATATATTCAATACATGGTCTTCAAAAATGAAAACATCCCCACAAATACATCTTGTGAATAAAACACCTTAAAAAATATAACTTTTTGCGACTTGTGACTCATTTTCTGGAACGCGTTACATATAGGAAAGTTCCCGAACTGAACAGTGTAGCTTAAGCGTTTGCTTTGCCTCAGGCAAATATCCCCAATTTTATATGCAGCAACTGGCCTTGGAGAAGATAATGTATACAGCAGGTACACACCCGCTGGTATCATGCAAATCAACACTTAATTCTAGCCTTGCCATATAGTACAATGGGGTAGCATTGCTACCACTACCCCTGCCTATGTTGTGCATTAGCCTTCAGGGCAACACACGCTATTGGGTCAATTTTTAGAAAATGTACAATTAGGAGCTGTGCACATTTAGTAAATTCTGCTAAATCAGACTGCAACTTGGTCAGTACTAGGTAAATTTGAGTGTATTTGGTATTGCATTGATTCTAGCAGTCATTTTGGTTAGGTTAAACTGTATTTTGAACTTTATTTTCCTTTGAAATTTAGGTTATTTGAGAGGATTGGTGAAGATGAATTGTACATTTTCTGGCAATTTCATCCATAATATTCATAGAACCTCTCAGCAGAGTATTGGACAATGACAGCGAGTTCGTTTAAATATTGTATATTTTAATAAAAACAACATAAAACTTTGCATAAACATATCACGTGTATTTATTTCTATTTTCCTTTTATTATTTAATTAAAGGCTAATACATATTTAAACAGTACAATTGCAACAAATGCTATATCCAGCATGGATTATTTCAAGTCTCGCCTATTCAAAGTGGGCCAAATTGCCTTGGCCTTAAATGGAATAATAATAAAAAAAAATCTCTTTCGTATGTACTTTAATACTATTATGAATTTCATTTAAGCCAGTTCTGTGAAACCACCTACGGTTATACTGTCATATAATAAATGCATATTTAAAGCATATTACTGTCGCCCTGTTTTACTTATCTGCCCATGGGGGAATGCACCCATTACCGCCATTATAATTGATAAAAATACATGTGAAGATAATTATATTTGCGTCATATTTTCAGAAAATGTACCATTGGCAGCTCTAAACATTTAGGAAATTCTCTAAATTTGACTAAAAAATAATGAATATCGGGTATATTAGAGTACATGTGGGACCGCATTGATTTAAAGTATCAGGTCTGTTTAAGTTAAACTGCAATTTGAAGCACATGTTTATATCAAATGTGGACCGTGAGCTATTCAGGACGATTGGTGACGGCGAATTGTACATTTTCTGAAAATCTGACCCATTTGTTTGAATAACACCTGAGCTATCCACTCACATGTTATGACATGAGAAAGGAAAAGGGCAAAAGTAGAGGCATAAACAGACTAAAATATTGAACTTCTTGGTAAAATATAAAACATACTGAAAAGCATTTTTTTAAATAGATTTTATTACGAAGTCAACTTCACAAAGTAATATATTTCACGTGTTTGTGACTACAATATTACAACTCAAGATTTAAAATTAAATATATCACCAATGACTGTCACCTTTACAATCTATAAGAAATAATAAATGCAACCCTCAATACAACAATACCATAGGCCTACATAGCAGTGCTAAACAACCTTATTGTCTAATAACATCTTTTTAAAGATCTTTTTTTCTTTGTTTTGAATACAAATATCCATTAAAATTGCTGCAGAGGCCAATGTTACATGCAGCACTCCATTACAGTCTTGTCTTTGTGGTAGGACGAGCTGGAGCAAGGTTAAATGGCGTGTAAGGTGTTACAGAGACAGTGGGAAACCTGTTTGTGTGGCCAATTGCTGGACAAGCAGGAGGTAGAAGTGATGGAAGCGAGGTGTTAAGATTTGTTGCCCGCTCCTATTTGTCGCTTCTATTGTTTTTCTCCGCACGAAACAATACAACAGGAAATTGGATAGAAACAGTATAGGTTGACCTTTGGACACATTGCAGTTGAAGGTTGAAACTAATAGGAAAATCTGTTATTGCTTAGTAAATGTTAAAACAGGACATATAATTGGCCAATATAATTCCTAAATATAGACAGTAATTGAGGATGAAGTTAAGCTAAACATTTTTTTGTAATAAATACAGTGTGAACTTCAAGTTTTAATCATGTCTCGCAATGTTGATGGCAGCCATTTTGAGAATTGGGGAAATTACTGCTGACTTGTCGTGCTGTCTATCCTAATGGCCGTCCCCACATTACAGTAGAACCTTGCCACTACAGACACTATTGTTCTACTTATACTATTGTTGTACAGATGATTATTAATGATATATTGAGGTGTTCAGATTAAAAGAGGATCACCTTACTGGCACTAACTGTACACAATATACCCTGTATTTCCAGAATATAAAAATAACAGTAATGTATCCATGCATGTCTAAAGCCATTCTATAGATTATATATATATAGCTACTTTACTAGTAATTGTCCACCAAGAGATATCGCAAACTCTTTTCTCAAAAATGAAAATATCAAACTGAATTAATACAGAAATACTTATTAGATTTCCTAATGGTTTACCATCATTGGAACCCGCTTGATCCCACCTTATCAAATATGATGATATCACAAAATACATTGTTTGCAACTTGTGGCTCATTTTCCTGAGGCACATCACACACCATGAATCCATCCGTTTATTTGTGTGAAAAATAACGCTGGTTTAATGGCGCCGCTCCGGTATGAAAAGACATTCTGAGAATAATTGAAGACGGCAACTACTGTTTGTTTCATTGCGTTCATGACTTATTCCTGTTTACGAGTGGTGAAGGTTACAATGTTACTGCGTGTTTGATCTTAGACAGCGAATAAACTTTTTTGTCGGAGCAGGAACGGCCTGGAAGTCAGTGGTGGAATTCAAACACAACCTCAATGCAGCTCCATATTCTGCTGACCACAGCAACTGACCAAGGACACCGGCTGTATTTTAAAATTAAGTCACAAGTTGCAAAATTGATATTTTTCAGTGTTTTAATTTGTTTTAATTTTCTAGTATTTTGGGTATGTGCGGTTTGAAGTCATATGAATACATTTTCCAAATTTCAAGACAGTATTAGATATATCCATGCATTTCTAAGTTTATCCTATAGAGTATATTTAGCTACTTTACTAATAATTGTCTTGCAAACTTTTTTCAAAATAAATTTAAAATAAAAAAATAAATAAAAAAGCTTATTAGATGTCCTACTGTTTACTATCATCATAATCAGCTTGATCTCATATTTAAAAATATTATGATATCTCTAAATCAATTTTTGCGACTTGTGACTTATTTTCCTATAAGACATCACAAATACTCATGTCACAATTCACCCGCAAACAAACACACGTTTTTTTCTGAGCAGGAACGGCCTGAAGTCACTGGTGGAATTCAAACACAACCTCAATGCTGCATATTCTGCTGACCAAGCAACTGGGCACAGACACCGGCTGTCTTTTAAAACATTATTTCATTGAATACTGTTGCGTCCCAAAGTAGACATATGTACCAATGATGACATCCGTACAGACTTTTCCTCTGTGGTACAAGCTATTTCTCATATTACAAATTCTTTTCTGACTACTAACTTCCTATGTCCGGGCAGATTTTACTATTTCCAGAACAAAAAGTTCCATGTCAGTGGCGATTTTCTCCATGTCAGCCTCCTTTTCCACTATTTCCTTTAGATAATCACCACAGAAAAGTATGTCACTGCACCTTTTTCCTATGTCTCCTATGGTATGTCCTATTTCCTCTACATAAAAAGCCATGTCTGGCTGCTCTGACACCTATGTCAAGATTTGGTCATCCATGTCCTCCCTGGTACACTCCCCTATGTGCGCAAGCCAGTCAATAGCTTTCCAAAGGAGGCTTACTGTAGCCTCCCACGGCCATCTTTCACCCTGGCCGAACGTAACCAGTTGCGCAGCTACAGGTGTGTTACTGTAGCCGTCCACAGATGGCTATATGTAGCTGTCCGTGGACGCTACATGTAGCCGTCCATGAATGTGTTGCATACACTCTCCCGCGCGCCGTACCCGCGCGATACGGAGCGGCAAGCTTTTTCGTCTTCAGTGAGACGATTTTTGTCTACCGAGCACCGCGAAAGCTACTGGTGAACTGTGGTGACGAAATTGCGTGAACTTCTGAGACGAAAAACGGTAATTTGAATCACGGAGATGAAATTTGATATGCTCCGTATTCGCGCTCCGTTTTTCGTATTGAGTTTTGAGAACTACATATTGAAAGACCAACATAAGAAATTAATAGTTCATGGTAATACATGAATTATTTAATCATTAATGAGTATTTAGATGCGATTTTTATTGCGCAATTTAGAACACACTATATTTTGAACATCTTGCTGTATATATCTGGAACTTACTATAATTGTATTACCAGAAATGTGAATATACTATATATCTCTATATCATCTCGCACACACAATGTAAGATAGATAAATGTATATTTCTGAACCTCAAATTGTATGTGGTGATTACTAGGAAACTTATGTTTATTTAATAACTTTCAATCGGCCATTGATAGAAGCGTCACACTTCACTTGTTTGTAGCCAATCACAAAATGATTGCAGTGCTATCACATTCAATTGCACTCAGTGCCTGTCGGGTTGGTTTTGACTATCTGTTGAGCAGATATCTTCATCAATTTCGGTGGTGTAGTGGTGTTCAACTTCGCTTGTGAATACTAAGGTTGCTAGATCGAACCCAAGCATGTGTAAGTTTTTTTTCTCTGTTTGGCATCAGTGGTTCTACACTAGTGGCCGTCATGCACTAATGGTCACGCCAGCTTGTCTGGCACTGGCCGGCCGGCCTAATCCTAATCCTGTAGCTTTCCCAGGTTATTATTTACCCGTCACAGGTACGAAAAACGCCGCGCGAATACGCTGAGACGAAAAATTTCGTATCAAAAGTGGGTACAAGAATTTCGTATCCAATTTCGTATCGCGCGGGTACGGTGCGCGGGACAGTGTAGGTTGTCTTTTGAACACTCAATACAGTTAGGGGTATTTACGGCTAGATTTATTTAGGTTTAGGGGTTGGGGACTAGGTACTTTGCCTTCCTCTGCCTCCTATGGCCATTTAAAATATGTTACGAAATGTACTGCCATGGAAATAAAATGATGAACGAAGCAGATAATACAGAAATTATGTTTTGTATTCCTCTTTATTGCATTTGATATCAATATACAATATATACCATACAATAAGAATAAATCACAGGAGTATATACAAATGTAATAACTATAATACAATACTACTACTTATGAATGAAGAAACCCGAAATACCTACATGATAAATAGGCCTATGCTGATTGTGTACAGACATTCATCACCTCTATTTAGCGATTTAATTTATCTTAGTCTATCATAAATAAAATGAGAATAAAATGATTGTAAGGTCAAGATTCATCAATGACTATTTCTGGGACGCTTGATTGTTCTTCTGTATTGTTCTGTCTGTGCACTGGGTATAATACCTCTTGAAGACCTCTGCAATATAATGATATAAATATATGATTATAACACATAAATAATCAAGTTAAACACATATCAACGCATGGACAAGCAAATACCTTTACCTTTATTCATGAATAACCATTTTACCCATGTGTCATTGTGTACTTAACACCTATACTGACACTTTCGCTCAACCATTGAGGCATGCAAGGGGCAGGGGGCGGGGCAGGGGCTGGTATCTTTTTGACACCTTAAAGAGCTATATGCCTATGTGAAACCTAGAAACGGGGGTTAGAAAGTCTTAAATCCTACAAGAGTATGGACGCCCCTTTCTTCAGTCTAAGATTATTTTTTGCAAGCCAGTACGGGGAAATAAGGATTATATTTACACTACATTTACAATGGATTTAATCAAATTGATTGGGAAAGTGAGATATCATACTACACACAAACATGAAGACGGGAGATATAGGCATAATTACTGTGATGTGTGTTGGGGATCTGACGATAATTAATAACCCCATTTTAAGGTAGGTTTCTGATTACTCTGATTATTGTTTGACTGTGCCTAAAAAAGAGCAATCCAACAAAGGGATCTTGTGAATAAGTGACTTAGATGATATTTAACCCCCAAAATATTTTTTTTATAGGAATTTTCGAAAATTTTGTATCACTTTTCTTTGCTATTTTGAATCTCAATATTCATGACCAGCGGCCTTTGCTTGAGTAGGGAAAATGATTTATAACTAGTTTTGATAGTCTGCTTATTTCAACCCCTGAAAACACTTGTAGTAGCTGTACATTTGTAAGAGAAATAGTTCTTAACTTGACCCATATAATAATTTGTTTTCTCACGTAGATTGTGAGTGGTGAAGGTGGCAGAAGCCTTCCTCACACCTGTGAGATTTGTCGCTCAATGCAACACTAAGACACAAAAAATGCTAGCCTAAAAATCATTATTCATTATTCACTATCATAACTTCTACCCAACGCCGATCTATTTGCATTTAGATATCATCTGATTCTTTCAGACTATTTTTGGCCAGTTTAGTCATGCTAGGGTCGGTCATTGTAGGGGAAGTCATGACGAGACCAATGCAATTTTAGCCGGCCGCCTGCCGTCAATGTGAGGCGGCAAGCGGTTGCGCTCTCTCTCATCCCTCCCTATTACGATTTAAAGTAAACAATCCCTCCCTTGATTGTCTACTTTACCTATGTACACATCGGTATATATTTACCATTCATAATTACACTCAATATGAACGATTGTGAACGCAATTTTGCATGGTGATTTGAACCTGGAATTTACAATTACACGCAGGGCATGGAGCCCATTGTTATGTTTTATACCCAAGATCATGGATATATTTAGGTCATTTCTTCTCCATATCTCTTAGGAAAAAGACTACTTAGTAATTAGGAAGATACTCACCATATATATGAATAGATGATCCCTTATATGTAGCCTTGTGCATCTTCAACAGACTCCATTTTCACGTTGATGTTTAAAAATATACGTTAGGTCACATGACTAATTATTTCCGGTGCCAATTATGTGTACAGTTAGCCTGTATTAGCAGGCTTTGTGAAGCCTGTACAGGAACGCTTCATGTACACACTGTAACCCTAGAATTATTTTCCAATTGTTCACATACAAAACTATAAGAAAATCATTGTCATAGTAGTTTCAGGAATACCAATTATATATACAACTATAATCAGTGTACATTCAGTGTACATTTTTGGTAATGACAATGTTTTTTCAACAATTGAAAATGAGGTGGATACCTGAAGCCTCTAATGGACAACCTTGTTTGTCCACCCCTAGGATAGGTTAGCACAGGGGTGTCCAAACATGTGGACGGGTGGCTACCTAGTAGCTGGCCGTTGGTGAGTTCACACAGCCGCCCGTAGCAAGCTTCCTGTAACGTCTATTGGTCCCAAACTGTTTTACAATCCTTTATGTAAAAAATAATAATGAAAGCATGGTCGTCACAACCTCAGCAACAACAATTACATATGTTCTTCTAATCAGTGTCAATTCAGTGTACATTCTCAGTAGTTATTCTTTCTTTTTCCTCAAATGAAAATAAGGTGGCTACATGAAGCGTCCAATGGACAACCTTGCTTGTCCATTCTCAAAAGGTAATGGGGGTGTCCATAGGTGTGGACGGGCGGCTACCTGGAGCTGGAGCCTAGTTATCCACACCTGCGGACCATATTTGGAACACAGGCCGCCATATTTGTGCACATAGGGTCCTTTTCTCCCATACAAAAGGAGACATGAGTAGGCAAGTGAGTGTTAGTATAGCAGTGTTACATAACACACCCAACTCAGTCACTGGTGCACCTGCACTCCACCAGCTGCATGCATGAGTGATCACACTGATCAGTCTGGTCACCATAGCAACACAGATGGTTTGAGGCACCCCCTATTGTTTCAATGAAGATGGGTGAAAAGGAGTGGATATTTGGAAAAGGAGTGGATATCCGGAAAAGGAAAAGGATATTCTAAAAAGAAAAAGATATTCCAAAAAGGAAAAGTATAATCCTAAAAGGAAAATGATAACCTGAAAAGGAAAAGGATATTGGCAAAAAGGAAAAGAAAGTTGACAAAAAGGTGTTGGATATTCCAAAAAGAAAAGTCTTGGATATTTTTGATTTTTCCTATTTCACGTTTATATCCTTTCAGATTGGGGACAAAACAAATACACTACACTATCACAGTAGTGATATTATCAGGGAATACTGATACATTCAGTCCTATAAGTCATATTATTATACGCGCATTCTATATGAGACGTGCTATAAGTGGGGTGCTATAAAAAATATTCATATAGGACGTGTCCTATATGAAATGTAGTTGTCTAAAAATAGCTCTGTTGTTATGCTTCGCGGAGCTTTGGCTCTCCGCGGAGCATGTAAACAAATCCCCACGATCGGTAATCCACCCGTAATTCTGGTACTATGATTATAGAAATACATGATAAAACCTACATAATTAAATAGAGCATTACATTCTCTTTTGAATGATATAAATTGTATTAATGTAGCTCAAGGAATGGCCATGATATGGACGTTTTAATTAATAAATATACTAATGGGGCTGTCAGCGGGGCAGCGGGGCTCTCTGAGACTTCTTTAGTATTTTTTCAGTGATATCTGATGAAATATGATCAAATTTTATGCACATATAATAAATATAGAATGGAACTCGCCAGCAATAATCGAAAATTTATAGGACTTGATTCGTCCACATAAGCACTCTGCCTACGGCATCGTGCTTATGTGGACGAATCTCGTCCTATAAATTTTCGATTATTGCCGGCTCGTCCCATTCTCTCTATATATGAGAAACATTTAACAGTGGCAGAATATTGATAAATCCAGTCCTATAAGTCATAATATGAGTAATTCTTGTATAAGTATATGACCGCACCAGAATATTGATAAATCCAGTCCTATAAGTCATAATATGAGTAACTCTTGTATAAAAATATAACAGTAGCAGAATATTGATAAATCCAGTCCTATAAGTCATAATATGAGTAACCCTTATATAAACATATAACAGTAGCAGAATATTGATAAATCCAGTCCTATAAGTCATAATATAAGTAACTCTTGTATAAACATATAACAGTAGCACAATATTGATATGATAAATCGAGTCTTATGAGTCCTAATATGAGTAACCCTTGTATAAACATATAACAGCAGCAGAATATTGATAAATCCAGTTCTATAAGTCCTAGTATGAGTACATATGATAAAGTTTGTTTTGTTGAAATAGCTGAGAATGCTTCTCATGCTAAATACCCATAGCTCATTTCACCCCAAACAAATCTGCTGGACGCTCACATCAAATTTTTTGGAACACATTGTAGAGGTTATAATTCCTGTTCTGGCCACCATGTAGCGCTCTATAATTAATTTTACCACCAGTGGCGCCCCTCAGGGGTCGTAGAAGGAAGCGCAGGTGTAGGAAGTGATGTAGAGAGGGCGCCCCAGACTGGATAAATGGGACCAAGAACTGGAACTCTCACCTCTCATTCTTGTGCACTCAGTAGTAATCCACACTTTAATGGTGGCTTTCTCAAGAGTCAAGAGAAATATTCTTGTGAAAAATAAAATATTCATGGCATCAGAACAGTTTGAAATATTTCATATTCATATAAGGACTGAATGAATGCAAGCCAGGGTCGAAATATTTATCTTAAAATGGTTGACCCAAGAATGATATATCATTGTGCAATAGCTTTTTCTACCAGGGCTAGTTAAAGCCGCACTTTCAGTTAACATCGGTAAACAAATAAACATTTTCTACTGTTTGTTCAACTCGTTTTCTACCCATCTATAGATCATTTGACCGGAATGTAGGAGGAGGTAGGAGGTATGTGGCACCAGAGTATCGTCACAACTTGATGGGAAGTCTTGAGCTATTTACTTTCATAAATATAGATTATTTTTGTAGGTTGACATTGCCCACCATCCCACCCACCATCCTCAAAGCTGTCCCTTCCTCCTCCCGTGGCCAGTCACATTAAAATTCTTTCTACTTTGTGTTAAATGCATGTGCAAACCTTCGTCGATGTACGCTGAACAGATGCTAACATAAAAAGTCTTTTGGAGTCTATGAATGCAAGGTGCAATCATCATTGCTGGCATGATCACCAAAGTTGATATTTACTTTTTGATAGATTTCTTCACCTAACACTTTTCCTTTTCAGAAATTTGTCTGCAGCAAAAACTTCAGTCACAAATAATCAAGGCTGATCTTTTGCCCACTTCGTTCATATTTTTCAGTTTTAATGTAACTATTAATATTATATTGGGCCTAAATGAATGGAAAAAAATATGTGTGGGTTATTTGTGTCTACATATTTATTTTACCAAGTGTAGGGGCTCGACTTAAGTCAATGACCAAGGCGAAATTGTTCCAAACATGAAACGTTAGTAATTATAGTATGAAGGGGCATTCATCAAATAAAAATAAAAGTTGTTCAAATTAAGAATTCAGATATTTTCACTTCTTTTTTTATATTTTTCAGATTTATTGCTGCTGCAAGACATAATCAGGGCACCCATGAACAGCCAGGTTGAGATTACGGTGCGGCAAGCGACACGTGAAAACATGCGGGAAACGCTCAAGGAAATAGATAAAAAGGGAATTCACCATATCATCGCTCACCTTAACACAGAAGATACATATTGGTTACTCAATGCCGTAAGTACTATATATCCAATTTATATTGGTATCATGAATCTTCTAAATTGAAAAAAAGTATGACAGGGTCAGATCGTCAGAAATAGTACAAGTGACAGCTTCACACATTATGTAAATTCTGCTAAATTAGGCTGAAAAATGATGAATACCAGGTATATCTGAATATTTATTTAGTATTGTGTGGTTTCAAACTATCTTTTCTGCTATGTTAAACTGTATTTTAAAGGTCATTTTTGTCTTCAATTTGGGTTATCGGAGAGAATTGGAGAAGGTCACTTGTACATTTTCTGACAATCTGACCCAACTAAGTGGAGTTGACACATTTGTCTATAAGGGACGTCCCAATATATGTATCTTTAGAAAGGTCTGATTGCTTTATACTCCACCAAGCCGTGACGTCATACATCTACGTCAGACTCTCACGTCATCTCAGACGATAGCTCATCTTCCCAACTACATCGGGGATTTTTTTGTCAGAGCAACAAAACCCGTTGGGCCATATTATTCCTTATTATTGTTGAATCATATATATAGTTTTTAGTACATAAAATGATGTGAAAGTAATAGTATGGTTGAAAGCCGGGAGTATCTTAGTATACTCGGGATAATCAATCAAGTTTATGAATGGCTTTCAATACATACTGTACACTGGATACTAAATTTTTACTGTTACACTCATTAAACCGTGACCACACACTAACCAGAGCTGACCGGTAGTTGACCTACCCAATTTAGTGTCATGCATGTGGCAATATGGAGGCATCCAGGACAGGCCCCGGGTAGAGCGGGAAACAAATAACTTGAGTGATTCTGGCAATATCATTGCCCAGAAACGAGTATTATAATGTAAAATCCCAGGTATTAACCATAATTGAGCTGTATGATCTGCAATTGTAACAGCCCAGTCTTTTACCTCAACCGCAAGCTTTGCTTATATCAAATATCAATCGCGATCAAGCAGTTTACTCAAGGATTTAGGGATTTAAAGTCCTTCAAAACATCCTGAGGTAACGTTAAAGGAGGTTTGAAGGACTGTAAATCCACAGCATTCCGTTTCCGAAATTTGAATAATAATTGGAATGAGCGTGATTGAGATAGTATGAAGGATCTCACGACATTTGTCTGGTGAGGTTTTATACTCTGTGATTTGATTGCATAAAGCAAGATATGTGTTATATTAGTATCACTAGATGAATTTTCTTTTACATAGGCGACGCTTGAAAAGATCCATGATTGATATCGTCTTTTTTCCATAGAGTTATTGTTAATTGTATGGCCTTTAAACAGATTTAGAAAATAAAAATAAAATAAAACACTTAGTGGCTCACTCAAGCCGAACTTAACTCATACTAGCCTGTATCTATAGAAGTCAATAATTATAATTATAATCATTAAGGCTTAATCCTTAATGAACCATTTAGCAGGATGTGCTACCTTCATTAATAGAAGTTTTTTTCCTGTTTAAGGAGTTCGTTGAACCAAGAATCAAATGTGATGTGTTGCAGGAAATAAGTCACATGTATATTCTCATTTTTGGTGTGGCTAACGTTGGACGATGTATGAATACATGTATCAAATTTCAAGACAATGTATTAAATATTTTCATGCATTATTAAGGTCATTCTATGGAGTATATTTAGTTACTTTATTAGTAATTGTCCACCGAGTGAGGGAGTCAGTGAGTGAGTGAGATTGGTTGCTTTAACGCCCTTATCAACACATTTAATATGGTTATATCAAGGGCGGGAGAGCTGAGAGGGAGGCAGTTTTTGATCATAACCAGGAAATAGAGATAGAGAAGAAGGGAGAGAGTTAGAGAAAAGAGACAAAAAGGCAGTTGTGACTCGCTGTCCTATAACACATCACAATTAATCTAATCAGTTAGGCTTAAACATTAATGGCTCACTTAGCAGGAGGTGCCAGTTTCATTAATAAGAACTTTCTTGTGTTTAACGAGTTCGTTGAACCAGGAATCCAATGAGATCTGCATTAAATAAGGCCCAGAGAAAAGTGGGACTAATACAAACGTCCCATATCTTGACACCTGCTTGTTTACTGGGGTGGCATTTAGCATTGGAATGTGAGAAGGGAAATGTCGACAATATTCAAGTGGATAAAGAGGCCAATAGGGGGGTTTTACTTACCACTGTCACTGTACTGCGCTCTTAGTTATCGTCGGACCAAATCTAAATGTGACAAATCTAATGAATGAATCACAAATAAAAAAATTGTTTTATTCACAAGATGTATCAGGTGGAAGGTTTCCATTGTTGGATTGCTTAACGCTTCTTGTAGTAAATTTTAAGAATGTGTATATAT
This sequence comes from Sthenelais limicola, assembly GCA_942159475.1. NCBI lineage: Eukaryota > Metazoa > Annelida > Polychaeta > Phyllodocida > Sigalionidae > Sthenelais > Sthenelais limicola. The sequence continues at coordinate 31,436,538 of OW804097.1, read as the reverse complement.
ATCTATGCATTTCTAAGATCATCCTATCGAGTTAAAACAGCTACTTTACTAGTGAATGTCCACCCAGAAATATTGCAAACTTGTTGTTTTTTCAAAAATAAAAATATCAAACCTAAAATATAGAAATACTTAATAGATGTCCTAATGATTACTATCATTTGAATCTGCTTGATCTCATCTTTTCAGATATGATGATATCTCAAAATATAATTCTTGCTACTTGTGACTCATATTTCTGTAACACATCACAAATATGTTCTACTTATTTCCAACCCGGCTAACGGTCAATTCGATCAACATTTTGGAGGAATTTTTGTTTGTTTTTTAATTGGAAACATTTCAATGGATTGTTCTAGTTTAACTAGGCCTACATGCTCCTGACATAGATGAAAAACCAATCGCTTTAAAAACTATAATCGAGCAAAACATAATATGTGATGTGTTTTGAAAAATGAATCACAAGTCGCCAAATGTGTATTTTTAAAGTTGTTTAATTAAAAGATCTCTTTGTTGGAATATTTTCATTTTTGGGGTGTATAGTTCTTGTGGTGGTATGAAAACATTCACCAAAATCCAAGCTTTACTGGTAATGTTTGCCCAAGAAATATTGCAAACTTTTTTTTCAAAAATAGAAATATCTAACTAAAAAGATCAAAGTACTTGTTAAATGTCCTTAATATGCACATTCATTGGAATCGGCTTGATCTCATCTATTCAAATATGATGATATCTCAAAATCCAATGTTCCTGACTCATGACTAATTTTCCTGGAACACATCACATAAATTATTTACAATGAATTGTGTCAACTAATCAGAAATCCATGCATGCAAACTGCTCTATGAGGGACAACCTACTGCTGCACCGCCTGTGGTACAAGGACCTGGAGTTGAATATCAATGTCACCTGGCTTAAAGTTAAATCGGTTACCATGGTAACCGAGTAGGAAAACACAAGCTAGAAACATTCTCCTCGGGACAAGTGCTTCAATTATTGCCTCTCTAGTTTTGTGTCTTAACGCTAGGAGCTGTATTACATGTGGGTGCTGGCCTGCCATGATTGAATTTCATTTTCTTAGGACGGTTTCTAAATTTCATTAGAAATATTGTTCATGAAGCGATCGCTTCCGCCCTTTCGCTATTTTGAACCAAATATAAATTAACTGTTAAATCATTGAATTGGAGAAGTTAACATTCTCTGTAATATTAAAGGCAAACGCTGTTATTGACCTCCACGCCACCATCCGCCGTTGGTAATCTATGTACTACCGTTATAGATACCGATTTTTAACCTAATTCCAGTGACAACAATTCAGCAAATTGATTTCATATATAATTGGTCAAAATCAGTGAATTGGGAAAATTGAAAAAATGTAAAATCTATTTCCTGTGATTGTACAATAGGGGAGTTGCATGTGCCACTGCGTATGCCTGTTACAGTGCATTTTGGGATTATTTCTGATGAAATTTGACATACAAATATTTTGCGTTTTTATTGAAAATTGCAACAATGTTTTCATCAATATCGTAGCTTTTATAAATAATCTATGAAAACCAAATGCATGATGGAAAGACGCGGCTGAGTGCTACGGCAACATACATATGGATATTGACATTAGGGCACAGATAAATATTCCATCCAGAACATGACATGTTTTCAAAAGATTTTACATTGTACCATTAATCCCATAATTACGCGTATCAAGATTCAAAATGGCGGATATGCAAATCCCCTATTGTTTTTAGCATGAGAAAGATACTATTTTGTTATACACATTAGTGTTTGCACCTTTATAGTTCCCAAATTCAAAGACTCATTTTTATATTTTGGTGGCTCAATGAAAAACTTTGCTGTGTTGCTTTCACCTATTTTCGCTCACAGGCGTTCTTATTTGGGTACAAAAACATAAACATTACTCATACCTGATGTTAAGTTTCTCATATTTCTGAACTTCAGGGAAACTCTTTCAATTCTTTTTTTGTATTTAGGTAGATTTGTTACAAGGGTCAAGTTTCCAAAAAATGTTCTCAGTGTACCTGAGAAAAAATCATAGAGATTTTAGATATGGGTCAGATTTTCAGAAAATGTACAATTAATTGGCAGCTCCACATATTCAGGGGCGTCGCTGCCGGGGGGGACGGGGGGGACATGTCCCCCCCACTTTTGGTGGGAGCTTAAAAAGGTCCAAGCCAGAGGCTCTTAACAAATTCCTCCCAAAATAAGGTCCAAGGCCCTCTGAATAATTTTCATTCTATAGCCTTCTTATATTTAGTACAAAGTACAAAAGGTCCAAGGCTGTATAATTTTATTTTAATCTAAAAGGTGTATGCTTCATTTGCATCAGAAAACCTCATTACAAGTACACATTTTAAGGATGCTTTAGTGTTACTGAAACAAATTACTGTGTTATTAGTGTGTCTCACACTGTGGTCAGTTCTGATGAAACAGGCCCAATTTTCTGAAAACTATTATCACCAGTCATTAGGTCATACAGTAGGACAAATAATTACATTTTCTGTTTGAGATTATACCTTTATCTGTTGGCTATGTACCCAGACAAAAATATATGTTCTGTAAATATTTTGTATTCCTCTTAATTCAATTTATCTCATGGGGAATTTTTTCCGCTGTGTTCCAACGCCCTTTTAATAAGCCCATCTAATCATTACCTACTTATGTCCAACGTATGTCCAATGTATATGCCAGTCCCTTTTCAAAGGTAGAAAAAAGTGTTGTTGTACTGTATCATTGAAGTATGTTGTGTTGTTGTGTTAAATAGAGTATTGATCCTTAGACACATGTACTATTCCACTATTGGAGAAATAATTTGTTGGTCCTGTTTATAAAAGAGTAAATAATTTCCATGGGCAAGGTCCCTGCTTGTTCCGTTAAAATTACATTTCATTATTGTTTTAAATGGATTTCTAACATTTAGACATGTGAATGTTTTATATCAAAATGTTTTCATGCATGGACAGTTAAAGTGTAGTTCCACTGGACGGCTTCTTCTTACGTTCATAGTTGGTTTTGCTTAAGCTCAGTAGCCGAGGGTTGAGCCTAATCAGAACCGATGAGAAGCGTGGTGTATTACGCTCATTTTCGGCTCTTTTTGCGCTTGTTTTAAGGAGCCGAACTTGCTCCGGCTCAAATTAAACATGTTTGATTTGAGCCGAATGTCTTACACTTCTTTAATGAGCGTAAGAATAGCGTGAACATAGCGGGGCAGTGGCACTGCATTAGGCTTCCCTTACGTTTCTTTTCAAATGTAAAAACTATGGAAAACGTTCTTATTTAGTTATTACGCTCAATTAGCGGCCGCTAGAATAGGAAATGAGCGTAACCAATAGAACCATTTTACGTTTCCCTTCGGTCAATTTATTTTAGCGTAGGCTTCTTTTGATATGTGAGATAAAAAGGAGCGTAAACAAAACCGATTATGAACGTAAGAAGAAGCCGACCAGTGGAACTCTACCTTTAGAATTCACAATATTTGTTTCAAACTTTGTCTTGAAAAAGAACATGATTGGGTGAAAAACAAAAAGCAAAAAAATATTTCTTTTGAAAATTCTTCAAAACATAGCCATCATAGCTATCAGTTTGCCCTCATGCGTGAATGAACAGGTTATTAATATATTTTGAAAAATATTATTTAGCCTTGAAATTTGTTAATACAAAATTATCAATACTCCGGTTTTTAGCTCATCATAATGAAAATTCAGCCGATGATGTTTTTTTAAAAAAGCTTGTGACCCCAACCCCCTCCTTTTTTTTGCTTGTAAAGCAATATGATTATAAAAAGTTAAATTCCATATACTTTTATACTGGAAAGATTGCCCTTTTCCCATAGAATCCTACTGTGAAAGGTAATACATTTCAGAGCTCCCTTTAAATAAAATGTTATAATTTCTATTTTTTCTCCTGAACTGTCTGTTGTCTGTTTATACCTTAATTATCCATAATACAAATTTTCCACTGTCAGTCATAGAAACCAGGAGGGGCATACACATTTTATGCATATCAACTCATCAAGTCATAAAATTCCTTAAAAAAATATACAATACAAGACCAATTTTTCTCATTACAGTTTGTACAATTTTTTTCCAATGTTCGCACCGGCAGGTACTGTTCTGTTCTGTTCGAGACCGGCTTGTCTCCTAGCAACCGTCAACACTCTAAATTCAGGTGCCGCGCTACTGTTCAGTCAATCATTTATACCTACATTTACACATAAATATAATCCATTAAAAGTTAGAAAGAACGTTATTATACATGACAATTTAGGGGAGCTCATTTCAATGGGCGGGAAGGACCCAACATCAGGTCAGAGTTTGTTGAAATATAGTTTTCCTGAATTAACAGAGCCAGTGTGATATAATTCTTGTTCAACTTTGCTTTGTCCAAGCCCCACAAGTTGGAAAATAGCTAACTTAAAAAACTTAAACAATTGCGAGAGCCTGTTTTCAACCCTACTATTATGTACCTTTCCTGGCATTAATAAAATTTCTTATATCATAGGTCAGATATGTTTTGAAATTTTCTCATACTTCTATGATGTATATTTAATGATTGTTGTACCTCTTTCTGATTCTAGTTAGTGATTTGTAACAATATACTTGAATGTCTTGAAATGATTAATCAAAGAAAATGAACTGACACTATTATGATCCATCAGTGTTTTACACAACATAATGGCATCTTTGAACTAGTTTCTTGACTTGAAAAATGATTCATGTTGTTGTACACTTCATACATGAATATGGGAAAAAGGTCCAAGATACCAAAATATGTCCCCCCCACTTGGAAATTGCCAGCGACGCCCCTGATATTTAGAAATTTCTGCTAAGTTCTGCTAAATTTTTTTATAAATTTTGGATATATCTGAGTATATTTAGTATTGCATTGATTTTTCTGTTATGTTGAACTGTATTTTGAAGCTCATATTTGTCTTAAATGTGGGTTATTTGAGAGGATTGGTGAAGGTGAATTGTACATTTTCTGAAAATCTGACCCATATAGATCGGTTACAACAGCTATTCAAATAGTCCTACACATGGCACGTATTCACTGGAGAAATGTTTTGATTTCCTTTGTCCCCAAAAAACCAGGTCAATTCAGCTTCCTCTCATGAATTGCATCGAATTTGAGAATGATTTCTCTCGATCATGTTTGAAAATCATATTTCATTTCATTAGTCCTTTCTGCATGACCTCAGAGAATGTGACATTTGTTGAGGAGCTGTCTCTTGATCTGGGCTATTATTACGTGTTGTAATATGAGATTATTGCCTGGTCATATTATGGAGGTCAATGACCGAAATCTTCTTAAAGCAGGATTCACTATTAAATCGACCAATAGGGGGATTTGCATAGCCGCCATTTTGAATCTTGATTCGCATGGAATTATTGGACTTATGATACAGTATACTGTAAAGAAGTCTAAGGGTTTTAGCCCATAGGTTCAGTAAGATGAAGAAGTGAGACAAGAAGTCTGAGGTTGTAGTTCTGGATTCGGCCTAGGCGGTGGTGACTCAGGGAGTGGCTAAGACCTTGTCCATCCATTTATTTATACTCCAAAATCATGAATTATTCATAGAATCAAACCCAAGAATTATTCCACTTACTCTTCCCCCTCTCTCTAATTGGTTGAGGGAGAGAGAGGATCTTCCCTGCCCACACACTGACCTCTGCTCCCCATGCATAGGCCATGCGCTGAGTGCATGCAAGTTGGATCCCTCTCCTCAGCCTTCCCCCTCCCACCCCTTACTCATAGATCCCAAGGCTCGTGCCTGCCCCCCCTCCCTCTTCCCCTTCCCCCCTCCCTCTTATTTACCCAGAGCAGTGGATACAGTAATTAGGTCGGGCTGGGTGGAGGGGTCAGCTCTGAGTAGCTCATCCCCCCTCCCCTCCTGGCCAGGCCACATGTGGCATGCATGGTCTGGCCATGATCAGGGGCTAACTGGGTCAGATCCCAACCTACAGAATGCAAATTCTTTACATTCGTCCAATATTTTTCTTTTGGTTGAAAGATTTCTTTCTTTCAAACAAAATATTAGCCACTGATCAACCCAGTCCAACCAAACAAGAGAAATAGAAATAAGGTTACATAATTACAGAAATCAATGGTAAGAGGTACCCTAATTGAACTAAGGGGCTCCGTGGACCAACTGGCCTGGAGAACTATAAAAATGGCTCAATTTAAAAGAATGTTCATTAATGTGAGTCCATTATCCGGTTACTAAAAAGTCTTTTAGTGAAGTAAGTTCAAAAAGTCTGTGTGTGGAGGTGTGCTTTTGAACACCTGTTGAATGTCTTAACCTCTCATAGGAAATTCAATACACAAAGGTCCACATGTACGGTCGTCACCGTTTCCTCCTCTGTCTGCCCGGCCAGCCGAGGCCCCCGCTGGACCTCGTCGCTGACCGACAGGACACTTGTCTTGCCCCGTTCTCCTAGGTGTTGGAGCAAGCACAGTATGAAATCTATAGAAAACATGCCATGTTCAGCATGGAATATTTATCAATGCTCTTATGTCAATATCCATGTGTTATACATGTTTCCATAACGCAAGCCTCCATCTTTCCCATCATGCACTTGATTTTCATACATAATTTATAAAAGGCGTGATATTGGTTTAAACTTTCTTGCAATATTCGATAAAAATGTTGCAAAATATTTGCATGCCAGATTTCAACACAATATGTCTCATGATGCTCTGTAACACACATGAGCAGTGTCACATGCAATCCCCTATTCTTTTCCCCATTCTCTCAATATTTGATCCAAAACAATACGTGCATTGGAAGGAATTGTATCTTGAAAAAGCATTATTTAACATGTTTAAATGTTTTCATGAAAATTCATGAGATTATTGACGTTCATTGATTGGGCGCATAGAGGAAGAAACTAAACCATAATTATATGGGAATTATTGAAATTTTTGTTTTCACTGAAATTTGAAATCTGTAACTTTGTGAAGCAACCCACTGAGATAATCGAACAAAATCGAACAAAATCCTACAAATCTGTTGTCAGATGACGTTAGATGGGTAGGAGAAATATGTTTGAAAATTAGCAGTGCATGTAGCTCTAATTGGGGTTATACGCACAATACACAAGATATAGCAATTTTCTTGTTAAGAAAATTAATTTTATTGCAAAAAATGCACTATTCAAAGACATTCAAGCTTAGGACCTTACCTGATGTAAAATCAACCTTTGTAATCCCATATTTAGAGTACTGAGAATGTAAGCCAAGCAGGCATTTAATAACTGCCTTACTGACACTCAAAGTGCCCGGAGCCGAACGTAATATGTATCAGTTGTCAATATAGAAAATGATGTCCGTGATATGAGATAAATATGACAATGCAGTGGGTATAAACCAAGATTCTAGGAAGCTTTGTTGTCACTACTTCTTTCAGATTTACACATGATACATTGGTGATTAAACATCAAGTTTTATGTCTATATAATAAATATAGAATGGAACTTGCCTGCAATAATTGAAAATGTTATTGGACTTGATTCATCTGCATAAGCACTCTGCCTACGGCATCGTGCTTATGCAGACGAATCTCGTCCATTAATTTTTGTATTGTTGCCAGCTTGTTCCATTCTCTCTACAGGGGTACCATAGTGGTAACAATGTTGGGTCATGATTAATGTTGTTGTTATTCTGGAGTAAGGACCATTGTAACCACCTTATTGTTGCATGAGGAAGCGGTAATACAACTGCCCTATTGTATGATACAGTGGTATTGATGGGGTAACAATATGTAGACTGATGATTAATGTTCTTGTTGTTTCAGGCCCTACAACTCGGCATGATAGACCCCGTGCATCATTTTATCATCACTAATCTGGTAAGTGCCTTACTCTATACTCATTGCCTATCTATAGGATGGCTAAATACCTTACAATATATGCAGATAATCAGTGTATTAAACGGTGGAATATGGGGGGGGGGGGATACTCAAGGAAGTCGGTACCATACAGCCAGCAAGAGCATGTGGTGGGTAAGATTTTCAGTTCTGCATATCTCTCAAATTCTGCTAAATTAGAGTGAAAAATGATAAATACTGAGTATATCTGAGTGTATTCTGTATTGTATTCAATCAATAAATATGTCTGGTTATGTTGAACTGTATTTTGAACCTGATTTTTGTCTTAAAAAAACGGGCAGAAATGAGCTTCAAAATACAGTTTAATGTAGCAGAGAACAGATATTTCATAACAACATAATACAAAATCTACTCAGATATACCTGGTATTTATCATTGTTCAGCCTAATTTAGCATAATTATTTTACTAAATGTGTAGAGCTGCCAAGTGTACACTTTCTGAAGATCCGACCCATATATGGTTCAATCGATATTTTGGACAATCAATGGTTAGCAATATAGAGTAAATATAGAATCAAACTTGTGAAGGTAATATTTTCACCTTATGCCATTCGCATAATTTTGTTGGCGCATAAACGCACTCGGGCAATAGCACTTGTGATGTCACGGAGAAGAAGTAGATCAAGCATATGAGAATATGGGTCAGATTTTCAGAAAATGTACAATTTGCCTTCACCAATTCTCCCAAATAACCCACATTTAAGACAAAAATGAGCTTTAAAATGCAGTTTAACATAATAGAACTGATACTTTAAATCAATGCGGTACTAAATATACTCAGATATACCCGGTATTCTTCATTTTTCAGCGTAATTTAGGAGAATTTCCTGAATGTGTAGAGCTGCCAATTGTACATTTTCTGAAAAGCTGACCCATATACTCTATATGCAGATTACCATGGTATTCAGTAATGCATTTATTGCAGGACTTAGGCGGTTAAGCATATTCTCTTGTATTGTTTAGATTGGATTGATTCAATATATTGAATACCGATACCCATGAAAATCACTACGTTTACTAGCTTGGATCCTATATGGGGTCTGTTTGAGGAAAATGAGTCACATCAGAAAATGGATTTTGAGATATCGTCATAATTGAAAAGATGAGATCAAGCCCATTCCAATGATAGTAAATAGTCTAATAATGTAATAAGTATTCCATATTTTAAGTTTGATAATTTTATTTTTGAAAAAAAAAGTCTGTATTTCTAGTAATATTTCTGGGTTGGTATTTACCAGTGAATTAACTAAATTTATATCATGGTCGGGGGTTGTACACCCTGGAACAGAGGGAAATCCAACCATCGTATAACGTCGCTGATGCACCACGCGTGAATTTAGGCGTATTCATTTAGAGGCTTCCTATTGGTCAATGCCCGATGGACTGTACTAGCTAGGGAAGAACCAGGCGAAATTTGATCTAATGCAATAGTAAATTTTGTTAATGTTCTATGGTGCAATGATACTTGCATGATTTATATTCATTCATTAAACATATCTTATCTCTAAACACCTCCTTCATACAAGGTGAATTGCGTAATTTAAACCTCAGCAGTCGGGCATTGTTTTTCCCATGACGCCCCCTAGATGATAATGATAATATAATGATACAATGATACAATGATACAATGATACTCGTTTTTACCGACCTGAGAATCTCTCTCGAGGCCTAGCGGCCTCTCGAGAGATTCTCAGCTCGGTAAAAACTGGTGGGCATCGTATACAGCCTCCTAGACGCGGCTCTCATTACATTCTATGTTAATACTCCATATGAGGACCTTTAAAACGAAAGGGTATATTACATACATTGTCCTGGAATTTGATACATTGATCGATAAAACTATAAGTGATAAACCCTCCAAACATCAGACCATTCCAATAAATTAATCCTATACAATAGGCTATTTGACAAATATAATTTTTGTGACTTGTAACTCATTTCCCTGAAACACATTAAATATATACAATGATGCTGCGCTGGTTCTGTAGGTAGGGACGGGTGGCGAGGTTCTCCCTACATGGTTCACTATAGATCTGGTTTGAACCTGACCTTTTACACACGTCAGCATTAATTGAAGGGAAATGCTGTCAATTAATTAAGACAATGGCAAGCTATTGTAGCGCTACTAGTGCAATATTACTTTGAACAAATAGATAGAACCTGATAGGAATGTGGTACAAGGGACACTATTGTACTGTCCGAGATGTTTGTTTTCTCTCTGAAAGGCGAGTGGGTTACGAAAAATAAACAATCATCAAGGACAGTGTAATAGTGTCCCAAGTACCACATTCGAATCTAAGTTCTACATTTACCCCCACGTTGCTATGCTTACCTTATATGGCTATGTTTACTGGGGACAGGAAGTCATACTACACGCATGGAACTGGTGCAAATTACCACACTACTCCCGCCCATACAAATAGCATGTGGTACATAAATAAGTCACAATTTGCTAAACTGATATTTTATTTATTCACAAAAACCATTCCTTGGAATGTTTCCATCTTTGTGGTTCTTAGAGCTGTTTGTAGCATGAATACATAGTTATATCAAATTTCAAGATGGTGTATTAAATTTATCCATGCATTTCTAAGGTCACTTAGCCACTTTAATTGTAAATATCCACACGGAAATATCGAAACCTTTTTTTTCTTTTCAATAATAAACATATCAAACTTAATATATAGAAATACGTTTTTCATGTCGTTATGTTTACTATATCATTGGAATCGCCTTGATCTCATCTTTTCAAATATAATGATATCGCAAATCCATTTTTGGCGACTTGTGCCTCATTTTCCTGAAACATATGACATATAATTGTTAAAACTCAAACTAAAACTCACCTCCCCTTCCTTTGCAAACCATCCCCCAAATGTAACCCCCCACCCCCACCCTACCTCCACTAGACATGATGAAGACGGAAGAGACGCTGAAACCGCCATGTTTTACGTCAATACGTCATGAAGATGGCCGTCAATAGCGTCTCTTATTACACTTACAAGGCGCTAGAGGGGGTAAGGGAGGGGGTAGCAGAGGGGAGGGGGTGAATAAAACAGCCTTTAAGAAGCGTAGGAGGGTGTTGGGCGGGAGGGGGTGGCTGATTTAAACAGCCCTGAAGATGACAGGAGTGAAATCTAACCTTGAGTGTTGTGCTAACTTCGGTGGGGACAGATCATTAGGGGAAAAGGAAGGAAAGCAGGTGAAGGAGGCCAAGAGAAAGAGGGCATGTACATCAAAGGAAGAAAAGAAATTGTACAATGTCATGGTGCAAAGGGGCTTCGCGAGCTCAAGAAGGAAATAAGAACTCACATTACCATATAACGTATGCACTGGAAATTGTTTACTCTGTAACTCAGAGAAATGTAGACGATTTTAGAGAATTTAAAAATTGTATACCAAACTAACCGAATGAACAATGGATAGACACTGCTAACTCTGTATGTAGATACCAAACTAATAGATTAATGCTGACTCAGTATGATTGCAAAATTTGCTCATTTATTGATATAACCCCCCATGAAACCACAATGTAACCACTCTCTGATGAAGCCACACCCCTCAACGAAACGCGTAAGAGTCGCCAAAACAATAAATATGCTACAATGAATTTTCTGTGAGGTGTTTTTTAATTGAGTTGATTCATTCCCTTTATCTCTAATTGAAGAAAAGAAATGTGGAGGACCAGAGGGAGGAAGTGGTAAGGGGGAGTAGAAGGGGCAAGGAGAGGATTAGGGACAAGAGGGGAGGGGAGCAAAACACAAGGGCTTAGTTACTGAGGTCAATAGGGAACTTGTATAGCCGCCATTTGGAATTTTGACTATCCATATGTTTTAGATGGTTCCATGACACAAGTCTCCATTTTGCCCATCTTGCATTTGGTTTTCATAGATAATTTATGCAAGTTGTGACATTGGGGAAAATATTCTTGCAGTTTTCGATAAAAATGTTGTTTAATATATGTGTGTCAGATTTGAACTAAATCCATCCCAACATGCACTGTAATAGACATGTGCAGTGGCTCATGCAAATCCTCTATTGTGGGTTTGAACTCTTGTATGGCTACAATTTCACCTCTTTTCTGTCTGTTTTCTCTGTCTCTCTCTCCCTTCTTCTCTATCTCTATTTTCTCGGTATGATCATAAACTGCCTCCCTCTCAGCTCTCCCGCCTTTGATATAACCATCTTAAATGTGTTGATAATGCTATAAAGCAACCAATCTCACTCACTCACTTACTCCTCCCCAATGTGCTTGGGGCAGCCATGCTGTAAGTACTGACCTATAGTCCTGTAATGCATTACAGCTTAGCGATATGATACTCGTGAAGTTCACAAAATAATTCAAATCTGTCCAATTATTATTATAGTTACTATGTAACTCATGTACATGAAAACCGGTTACTTAATACTGTTTACTATAAATAAAAGGTAGATTAGATTCAGGTGGAAGTGTAACAAATGTAAGATAAGAAGAAAGGCATCTTCTGAGATACCTGAGATAGTCATAACCTTTTTGTTGAAACATTCTTATGGCAAATAAAGAATTATCTTACTATTATTTGTAACCCTTTGCCTTGACCCATCCATCTACCTCTCCTCTCCTCCATCTATCTCACTCTCATTCACCAAGGCATCCATAACGTCATAACCTTGGCCAACTGCCGCCAGCCTAGTACATGTAAGCTGATATCTCTTTATATTATCGCTCATGTCTGCCTCAAAAAGCGTGCAAATAAGGGCGTCTTTACCTGATACAACGCATAAAAAGTCGTCTGCTAGGCGGCGCAGAGGTTATGGCAAGCGTTGGAACTGTTTTTACGAGATTTTACTTTGAAGATGATATCATGGAGTTGGAATTTATGCCGGTGAGCATCCAAGCAATACAACAACTACTACAGGCGAATTCCCCACTTGCAAATAAATTATTCTCAATTGCAAAGAGGAACTACATCTTTAGGAGAGTTATTTTGCCTGAATTAGGTATGTCCTTGTTGTGCTGATTCTGAAGTGTAGGTCGAGGGGTGGCAAGCTCCTCCATACATGGTTTACTGGCCAAAAATGAGTTATTAGACACAGAACATAGATTTTGAGATACCATCATATTTGAAAAGATGAGATTAAGCGGATTGTAATAATAGTAAACATTATGACATTTAATAGGTATTTATTAAAGTTTCATATTTTTATTTTTGAAAACAAGTGTGCAATATAGGATAACCTTAAAATGCATAGATATAGTGAATACGTAATTTTGAAATTTGACACATATTATAGCTGTAGTAGTAGCAGCTCTAAGCATCCCAAAAGATGAGAACATTCCTAAAAAGAGATCTTGTGAATTAATAACTTTAAACAAAATCAGTTTTTGGAAATTCTGCTAAATTCTGCTAAATAAGGATGAGCAATGGTTAATTCTAGGTGTATCTGAGTATATTTGGTACTGCCTTGATTCAAACAATCTGTATGCTTATGTTGAACTGAATTGTTAACCTTATTCTTGTCTAAAATTTGGGTTATTAGAGAATGTTTGTGGAGGCGAATTGTACATTTTCTGACGATTTGACCCATATGGACAACGTGTGCTTTGGTTCTGTAGGAAAAGATAATTCCCTTCTCATTGGTGCGAAAAAATGCCCACAATTGTAATCACAAGCAATCTCCTAAAACAAAATATGCAAGTAAGGGACCCCAAACAGATTACCGTACATAATGACATGCATGGACAAACAGGCCCTACATGTATCAGCATTATAGCCACTTACCAGTGCGCTATGCTCATTATTTTACTGCTTAGCACTCCAGTGCTGGCCCGGTAAAACGATACCTCACATCACAGGGAGCGACCATTAATTACTCTATTCCCATAAACTAGTGCCAATAGATATTGATGAGGCTGTTATAGAAACATAAACACTCCCTGTGGGGGTTATTGCCGGAGTTATGAGAGGCAAGGTGGATGTTTGATATAATTAGATTACAAGTGAGTGTTCGGGGATTTACAGTAGAGTCTGTATTTAAGGACTTTGGGTAAACACTTCACGGATCCGGACACCTCAGAACGATGAAAGGTGGAGATGGATTTTAACTATGGGGCAGATCGTCCAAAAACGTACAATTGTGGCTCTACACATTTAGGAAATCCTGCTAAAACGACTCTTTGACCTTTTATAACCACTGAGTCTTAAGGTCGTTTAATTAATTTATCGTCGATTGAAGAGGGTTGGTAAGTTAGCTTCTTGCGCTGTGTTTTTCTTAGCAGTCGATTGATAAACTGTAGATGTACTGTTAGAAGCAGCCATAGTTAATTTAGTCTGATTTAATTATAGCAGAATGGGGTGGCTGGGAGGGTGTTTTGGGGCGTACAGCCAATAGGTGATTTGCAGGTGCCACTGCTCATGTATGTTAGAGTGCATTATGGGAGAGATTCTGTCGAAATCTGAAATACAAATCTTTGGCAACATTTTTGTCGAAAATTGCAAGAAGGTTTTCACCAATATCAGAGCTTGTGTAAATGATTTATAAAAACCAAATGCATGATGGGAAGGATTTTGTTATGAAAACATGTAAAACCCATAGAGATTAATATGAGTATTTCATGGTGATCATGACATGTTTTGCATTGATTATCTTTTGTACCATTAGTCCCATATTTCTATGCCGATCATGATTCAAAATGGTGGCTATGCAAATCCCCTAATGTCTCGGTCATAACCAGATGGATTGGCAAAGCATATAGTTCGAGAATGCAGCCTTAATTTGTTGATTAGTGTGTTGTGTGCGAAGAGACCATATGTGGGTGAGATTTCCAGAAAATGTACAATTGGCAGCTGTACACATTTAGTCAATTCTGCTAAATTAGGCTGCAATTTGGTCAATACTAGGTGAATTCGAGTATATCCAGAATTGCGTTGATTCTAGCAATCTGTTTGATTAGTTTGAACTGTATTTTGAACTTTATGAAATGTGAAATGTGGGTTATTTGAGAGACTTAGTGAAAGCGAATTGTACATTTTCTGGCGCCTTCACCCATCTGGTTTCAACCTGTGTTCAATGATTCCCAACATGACCTATATACAGGCTTTCATCAATCAATCAGAAAAAAATAATTGCATATTCACAGGTTGACATGCATTAGATTAAGCTTCTGAACTTACATATTTTGCCTCTCTAACATCAGTAGTTTATGACCCATTCTGAAATATCAAATCTGTTGCCATGGCAACCATTTCAAGGTGAAAAATAATTTTAGAGGGGCAAAGCCTTTGATCAGTTGATCGTAGAATGCACTCACAGGACAGGTATTTTATGTTTAACGAAATAATATATACATGTTTAGGATATATCTATATTGGTTGCTATGGTGAATTCTTAGTTTCTTCCAATTGAATCTGCCATATGAGTAAAACCTTTTATCTTATTAGTTCATGAGTGAGTGAGATTGGTTGCTTTACGCCCTTATCAACATATTTAATATGGTTATATCAAGGACGGGAGAGCTGAGAGTGAGTGAGTGAGTGAGTGAGTGAGTGAGATTGGTTGCTTTACGCCCTTATCAACACATTTAATATGGTTATATCAAGGGCGGGAGAGTTGAGAGGGAGGCAGTTTATGATCATACCCAGGAAATAGAGATAGAGAAGAAGAGTGACAGAGACAGAGACAACATATCAATTCATGTAAAAGCATTAATATTAATGGTGCATCAGAGTATTATATGTTTTAAAATGATAAAAAAAAATAAAGATGCCATGGTTGCTTAAATGTCTTATACTGAATACTGAATACTGAATACTGAAGTAAAAACTCATTAGCTAAGCATCAGGTAGACAATGCCTTATCCCAAACATAAACAGACATTGAATTTGACCTAGTTTCCATTAACTTCCAGTAATCAATACTTGATATAACATATACAGGCCGTTATGCTTTGGGTTTAATCAGAGACAGGCACTCATCTCATATCTGGGCTTCTGAAAGGCTGTTTTTCAGTTTCTGTAGCCAACCTGATCCATCAAATTAGCACTGCATGGGCACTTTTTACCAATTTTAATCATTCCATCAGAGCAGGCTCTGAAGGCTGTGGCCGTATTTTTAATAACAAGCGATGCCATGAACAAAATTTATGTTCGTGTATAAGGTTACATGAAACAAAAGAGGGTTTGGCTCTGAGGACAGTGGAACAACCTTTAAGCACATCTATATATATTAATAAAATAACCTCAAATATGTAATTTCCCCTATCTTCTCAGAAACCGTTGGATGGATCGCCGAGATTTTCGGGCCGCACCATGCCAATCATGATGCAAAGCTATTCCACTATGTTTCATGAAAACCTTAGGGTTTAAAAACGGTTAAAAAACGGTTAATAACAGATTTCCCTCCTCAACTGCTTGAGGGATTTCCACAATTTGCACGCTGGACATACTTTGGCATAGTGGGAACCCATTCCTCTACGTTGTATGAGCTATTTCCAATAACAAAAAATGGTTTTAAAAGGGTTTCAAATTCCTAGTTTTAATTGTTATACAAAAGGTATAGTATCAGATGAGGATTCACTGATGGACTCTTTCATGTTTATGTAAAATTCAGGGATAGTATCCTGATGAGAAATAAACCCGTATAATAAATCCACATGATATGATTTTGAAAGAGTGTGGAATCTGCTGACGAGGCCTATAGGGTCATTGATGCTTCATCACTGAAGCCAGCGGCAGCCGGTTACCAATAGGATCGCAGATTTTGGGTAGTTTTTCAAATGATTTTATTTCGATTCATGAGCCCCCTATTTGCACTTCTTCCTTATTTGACTCTACCATAGATGTTACATACAAACGACCTATTGTTTTCTCACACAAATAACATACTATCCCATTATGACGGACATGTTCAGTGATGTATATATGTGATGTGTTTTAGGAAAATTAGTCACAAGCCGCAAAAAAAATTTCAGACTATTTTATTCATAAGATCTCTCTTTGTTAGAATGTTGTTATTTTGGGGATATCTAATTTTCCAAGTCGTATTTATAAATCCATGGCCCAAATATTAAGACAGTGTATTGAATATATCCATACGTTTTCTAAGGTCATCCTATGGAGTATATCTAGCTAATGTACTAGTAATTGTCCACCCAGAAATATTGCAAACTTTCATTTTCATTTTTCAAGAATAAAATACTAAGCTAAAGAAATACTTATTAAATGTTCTTAACGTTTACCATCATTGGAATCGGCTTATCTCATCTTTTCAAATATGATGATACCTCAAAATCCATTTTCTGCGACTTATGACTCATTACCCCGTGACAGCTCATAGCCTAACCTAAAAACCTGGATTCACCAATCCTCTCAAATAACCCAAATTTCAGACGAAAATCAGATTCAAAATACAATTCAACCTAACCAAACAGATTTATTGAATGAATACAATACCCAATACACTCAAATATACTCAGTAGTTATCATTGTTCGCTCTAAACTAGCAGAACATGAGAATTGTGTAGAACTGTAGATTGTGCATTTTCTTAGAATCTGACCCATATGGTGACATATAATGGCAGACGTTAGATTAGCGTGCTGCACCTGATCCTTGGACAGGGTATAGAGTGAGGATTAAAGGTAATACATGCAGACTTAGCCATCTATCCCCGCGCAGGCACACACTGAAGGTCATAGGTAGATGTGGAGGAAGCAGCTAGTTGTCACGGAGCTCACCTGGAAACAATAGCAATGGGACTGTGGCCATATTATTGTATGGACACTTAAGAATTGTCACTCTGACTCCGTAAATTGTAGTCTTTATTTTTATGATTATTATATACTGGTCAGAATTTTGGATAATATATTAATGTTCTTGGTTGTCTCGACAAAGTATTATGATTTATTTTTAAAATTTGGATACAATAATATAGTAATAATGAAGTAATAAACTTTTTGTCAAAGCTAAAAAGAATCAAACTAGAAATATACAAATATTTGATATCTACTGTTTGCCATCATTAGATTCAATTTGATCTCCTCTTTTTAAATATGATGATATCTCAAAAGCCACTTTTGCGTCTTGTGGCTCTTTTCTCTGTAACACATCACAATTATTGCATACAGATGATAACAGATAAGCTCTGATCAGGAAGGAGGCTTTCTTCTGACTTAAGTTTCCATTTAAAATTGATTACGTTGGAATATCCCCAGCATTAACACCATTCTTATGATATTTCTTATTCTCATATATTGCTATTAAACTAGGATTTCATTTTGAGATTGTCCGTCATCTCTGTCATCTTCCCACTTTTTAATTCGATTTTCATTCGACACGAATATAATTTTACTGACGTTTACATTAAATGTGCACTTCAGTTTTCTTCCCAGATTAATGGACAGCGTAGAAACCATTACACCTGTCTTTTCTCACACCTACAACCAACTACATATCAACTGAAGGAGTATCGGATGAGATCTTTTGCTCAGACTGTCCTTATTTTAGATGGGCCTGCGAAATTGAACGAGATAATGTTAGGAAAAATGTGTGGGAAGTTAGTTCTCCGTCACCCACTCACTGGATTCCTCTTTTTCCCACACAGGTTAATAGTGAGGTTCCGCATGCAAACTTATCTCAATTACGTACCCGTATCCCTATCTTTTTTTGTGAATTACGTCGCATTTTTATGTATACAAAATAAATTGTGAAATAAAACATTTTGCTTCATATGTTACGTTACGTTACGTTATTCCCGCCAGGTTTCCCGACATGTTTCAAAGCTATATGGATACGTTAATGTTTACGTAAAGGTTAGACTTGCTGAAACTCCCTAATACCCTTTCCTGCCTACCCGCCTCCCTCTCTTTTTCTCCCTCTTCCACTTCCTCCTCTACTGACTCTTCCCTCCGCCAACCTCTACCGACTCCCTATTTCTTCCCCCGATACTTTCCAACCCCTCCCTTTCCTCCATCTACACCACCCTCCCACCTCTTCCCTCTCTCTCAACTCCCCCCCTCCCCCTCCCCACCCACTTCTCTCCCCATACCTCCACCAACTCCCTATTCCCTCCTCCCCCGATTCTGTCCAACCCCTCCCTTTCCTCCACCTACACCACCCTCCCACCTCATCCCCTCTCAACTCCCCCTCCCCCTCCCTGCCCACTTTTCTCCCCATACCTCCACCAACTCCCTATTCCCTCCTTCCCCGATTCTGTCCAACCCCTCCCGTTCCCCGCTCCCTTTCCTCCACCTACACCACCCTCCCACCTGTGGTCCTGGGTATGACCATATAAAGTGTCTTTCTGTCTCCTTTCTCTGTCTCCTTTCTCTGTCTCCCTCTCCCTTCTTCTCTATCTCTATTTCCTTGGTATGATCATAAACTGCCTCCCTCTCAGCTCTCCCGCCCTTGATATAACCATATTAAATGTGTTGATTAGGGCGTAAAGCAACCAATCTCACTCACTCGCCACCCTCCCACCTCATCCCCCTCCCACCTCATCCCCCTCCCTCAACTCCCCCTCCCGCGCTCTATCCCTCATTCCATCCCTTAAATCCCTTGTCTCTAGAGCTCCGACATAACGAGATATAGCTCTGCATTTATCTTACAAGGGGGGATACATTGTACATTATAAAGATCTTTATCTTATCTCCCTCTGATCTCTCTATCATTCCCTCTAATCCCTACTTAAACACAATCTATTCTCTACAGACAGAATCTCATTATATCTCTATATATCATGCAACTAAGTTCTATATATCCTCCACGCATAAAATACAATCTCACCTACATGCGAGAATCTCACAGGAAAATGCAGAATACCTACTTGAAGGTCGAGTAAAAATAATACAATAGCTCAAATAATATGATAGTTAATTTAGGTACACAGCACCAAGATGATACTTTAATATTTTGGGCTCCTTTATGTAGAGTCATGGTCCTGGGTATGACCATAAGATGTCTTTCCGTCTCTTTTGTCTGTCTGACCCTTCTTCTCGATCTCTATATCCTGGGTATGATCATAAACTGCCTCCCTCTCAGCTCTCCCGCCCTTGATATAACCATATTAAATGTGTTGATAAGGGCTTAAGCAACCAATCTCACTCACTCACTCATATAGAGTCCCCCCCCCCCCCCTCGCACCCCCCCCCCCCCCCAAAGAGAGAAAAAAAATGTGACTACGATAGATCCGTCTAGCCTACGGGTAACTTGTTCTCTTCACTCTGCAGACCATATCAATTTTGTTTGCCATAACCACGATTCAGGACAGTAAAAAAAGTAGTAAGGAAATCATAAGCAAATGTCATTTATTACTTCACTGGAAAAGTTCATTGCATACAGAACAGGATTAATTTGAATAAGTATAGCAAATACGTCGTGAAGTACATTAAACTGAGTAGTATTTGCAACTAAGTTATGAGAAAGTAGCAATACTAAGCTGGAAGACCTGGATTTAATCTAGAAGCCTGGTAAACCATTTGTCTATCTCTACTTGTAAAACTTCAGACAAATAAAGTATTATTCAATCCAATAGAAATTGTATAATATAGATGGAGATTAAAGACTCGGCTCCACTGACATTTGTTCCCTCTGCGGTCTTGCATTCTCAATGCGAATATAATAACAAATGGAGCTGGTCAGAGGAGAGTCTTGTTAGCTTGTGCAACATAGGTTCTTTATAACAATCAATAAATCACAATAACTATAATACCACTGATTCACCACAGTAATCATGCGGTTTGGTGGAGTCCTGCCTGAACAGTAGCAACACTGACTCTGACATAAACATGAGGGCCTTGTTCACTGAGTCAATTCCCCCAGAATTTAGTGGGAAAGTGTCCTCTGCAGTTCACAATTGCATGCGAATCGGCTTAGTGGAATTGGGCATTATATAGTCATAACTATGGGCTGTAAAATGGAAGTTCATATGGGCCAGATTGTCGGAAAATGCCGAATCTGCTTTTCTAAACTTTTAGTAAATTCAGCTAAATTAGGCTGAAAACTGATCATTATTACGTATATTCGAGTATATATTGGTATGACTTTGATCCAGAAAATGTGTTCGGCTGTTTTGAACTGTATTTTTGTTTAAAGTTTGGGTTTGTTGAGAGAATTGGTGAAGACCAATTGTAAATTTTCTGGGGAATTCACCCATATAGAAAAACTAGAGCCAATCAGTGCAATTTATTGATATAATAATCTTAACAATAAAAATTGTTTTTCATGTGTTTCAGGATATGGAAACAATAGACATGGAGAACTTCCGGCACAACTATGTGAATCTGACCGGCTTCCGGCTGGTGAACTACAGTGACATGCGCGTGTCGGATATTCTCCAACAAATGGAAACATACCAACAAAATGTACCCAATGCCAAGCTCTTAAACTCTTCAGGAATTATTAAGGTAAGTAGATGAGGGAGGAGCTGAGGTCGGGAAGGTTTATATGGGAATATTCTTTTTCATTTTTGCAAAACGATTTCATTACTGAACTTAGAAAACATTTGAACCAGGTTACATCGAGCTCAATTGAAACAATAATTGCATGATATAAAACACATTAGTAGTATCTCCTTTTCTTATCTTGGTAACTGTACAGCAATGTTAACATTATTTTTTGACTTTTTTTCTCAAATCAAAACCTGCCCTTGGCCTCTACAATGCTTAAACAATTTGTATCTTTTGTCTTCTAACCTGGGTTTCCCCATATCATATGCACATGTATAATAAATATAAACAGATAAATATAGATAGATTAACCTATTTCTTATCTGGGATCATATATATATATGGGAATATCCGTTATTCAACATGGTGGTTTAACACTTTAATAGGAATCATTCAGGTAAAGAAATCATAGGGGTTGGGTAGTGGGGAGGTGGGGAGGTGGGGAGGTGGGGAGGTGGGGAGGTGGGGAGGTGGGGAGGCGGGGATGCTATAGTAGGAACCTGGTCTATGAGCGACAGAGCTGCTATTTAACAGCCTCATGTGTCTTCAAGCTCTGTTAATGTTGCAAGATGACCTGAGCTTATATATATCCTCTAAGGTAAAACATAGATAACCCTATCTTTCGTATGTATGTTGACACTATGCACTTTCCAGGATCTACATAGATTTAATGAAGTAACACCTATTATCAATATTGTGTTTTATACATCGTTGCTTTTTGTTATATATCTTGTTATTACTTAAACATCACAGAGAGTTACGTTGTATGTCAACCAATATGCGGAGGGATTCTTGGAAGAACAACAGATTGTTGAAAGGATAACACATTTTCTCAAGAAAGAAAATATTGTAACTGACTTGAAGAGAGAAATAGAAATACTTATATATATTACATATTAGTTTAAATTTCCGCCACCAGGCGTCATGTGTGTTTTCTCTCCTGCAGGCGGAGGCTGCTCTCATGTATGACGCCGTCCACGTCCTCGCGCATGCGCTCCAACAGGTCGACAAGAGCACTCGTCTGCGATTGGTCAACTTGACTTGTGAAGGGGACCAAGCCTGGGCCTTTGGAAGCAGTTTATATAACTACTTAAATTTGGTTAGTAGTTTCAAATCATGATGAGCGATGGCGCTCCTTTCAAACACCTTCCAATGCCAACAATTTCCTCCAAACACCATGTCTCTAAGTGGACGATGGTTATTGAATCAATCACGAAAGTTATGATGACGAAGATAATAATGCGAAAAGAGAGATATCTGAGAAGAAGACAAAACATGTGATAAAGATCATAACTGTGATGAAGACTTGAGATAAATAGTGATTGATTTGACAAGAAATGTTTACCTCAGATAATTTCGCAAGCTGAATTAAAAATGATCTCCTCTGGAATACAAATAAGAAATGAAAAGGGTGTAGCCTTAGAGGCCTTTTGAAGAAATATTTCTTACTAAACAAGTTCAGGTGAGCGATAATAACATGAATAATCTAAAATTGAAATAATGTAGATACAAAACAAAGCCGTTAAGACAAACACTTAAAATAAAAATAAATCTAACGAAATTTACAATTGTTGATTTGAAATGACGCCAACAAGAAGTTATGATAATAATGATGAAATATTAGTTATTTCTCGTGATAAACAGAACAACAAGTGGAAGATGCATGTGGTCTTTAAGAGCATGCCTAGTTTAAAACCTGGAACACCCTAGGTAGATAAAACTTGACAAAAATGTAGTAAATACAGGTTCAATACAAGAAACCAGTAATCCTTAACTTGGAAACGATCACAGTATAACAAATAATATTGGGAATTGACCATTAATCATACTATATCAAAGTCTTTGAAAAGGATAATCTTTAGCTAATGCAATACTATTGTGCGAAAGAAAGATTAGTTGGAGCGTCCTGTGTTAGAATAAACATCTCAGACAAATACAATACCCGATGATTTATTGATGAATAATCATATCTGCCGCTAAAAGTAAAAAAACCACATCATTTGGAATTCAAACAAACTGCAGGAATCAGCCTAGAAGGAGGGGATGCAACCTGTTTTTGCTTCATTTCGAAAGCTGAAATTATACTCAATATTTGCTCGATTTAGCTTTTGGCAAAGGAGCAATGACAAGTTTACTGTTCGGTCAGAGAAAAGCCCTCAATAGTAATTAAAAGCAAACAACAAATCCTGATTGACTAATTCAGATTCTGAAATAATAATTAGAATATAATTACAAATACTCCCTTTTTCCTATAAAAGTAACATAAAAGTTACATTTGGAGGGAACTATTTCTTCTTTGGCAAGAAATCAGTCAACAAATCTTATTCGATAAGAATACAGTATCCTTTCATTCTGAAATCTATATAAACACAAGTCACACATTTAATTAAAACATAATAATGGAATCTAATAGTTATATGGTTAGTTTTAATTGGAGTCGCTAGTCAGACATCATGTTATGATTGCATTCAATCGAAACTTTTAAAACAAACAAAAGACTCCTTTCAAAGTTTGAATCCTGAAATTATAGTTGGATGAAATTTGTCTTGGCTCGTTAGATATAATTAGAATTCCAAGGTGAAAGTATTTAAAAGATATTAACCTTCCTCCAACGGAACTAAACGGGGTATTATCCACAGATGTCAGATAAATATGAGAAAAGAGGAACGTGTGTCATGTAAACAAGTAAATAATAATGTAAATAAAGATAAAGATAAATAAACTGATTGCAATACCATAATTAAAAAATGTATATTATAACAACATGGAATATTGTTCCTGATAAATTGAAATAAGGCATCTTGAATAATTAATCATGTAATTTGTACACATACAATGAGGAGTTCTAAAATAAATAAAAAATACGATAATATTTTTTTAATCTATCCATCTGACGTTAGGAATACTTAAAAGATGTCCTGGTTTCGCTACTACTACAGGATTGTCTCATAGTATCATATCATATAACGGAAAATATGGTACAATAGCAAATTATGGACAATAAATATTTTTGGAAATATTATTCAATTTCAAAGCATGGACAATAAAAAAAGCGAAGATCATCATGAATAAGAATCTATGAGGAAAAGGTCCTGATATATGCATAGATCTATAGCACCTATTCTATATATAGCTCAAAGAGGAGCAAATTGTTGGCTATTGGAGGTGTAGAGCAGATCTCCAGGCATGCTCGTGTTGCTCACTGTGGCCCTAATATTCTATATATATAACATCTGTTGCTCATTATTTATCATTATCAAACAACTAACAACCATCCAATCACTGCTTAGTACTAGCTCAAGTTGTAGTGAGTAGATTAATCTCCTATTATAAACAACATAATCCATCCGGCTCTGGTCTGTCTATCAATCTAACATGGAAAGATATTGCTTTATTTCATATCTATCGAAGAAGCGTTTTTTGTTTTTTTTCTCAACTAAATTTTTATTTTTAAAAACTCGATTTTGGTTGGTGGAAAGTTTGCTTGTTGACAGACAGGAAGTTACAGACCGGAAATGACCCCATTGTTGGTTGTTTATTTCCAATATGGCGTCCTGCCCATAATGGTTTGAATGTTGTTGAGGTTTCCAAATCACCGAATGAAGCCCCCATCTTCACTCTATCTCTACTGTATATATTATTATGATATTATATGTCCAACGTCGGGGACTTCAACCCTGAAATGTGCACCAATTTACCATCAATCAATTGCACACTCGCTGTGATGAATATCTTGATATCAAGTAATGCTGTACCATGCCCCTCCCCGAAGTGTCTTGATGTATGTATGTATTTCTAAAATGGTCGCAGCAGAATGGCTAATATTTTGCCCCAAAATTATGGCAAAAATCTAATCTAATTTAATCCTAGCTCGATGTATTTAATTTCACTTTGAAATCTTTCCAAAGCTTTCATTTTTATGCTTGGTTATTTTCATTCAGTACTATACTTGTGAATAAATTGTATTCAAAGATCACCAAATTAATAAGATGAATGATACGGAACAGGTCATGCAGACAACAATCGGCCTTTGCATGAATGAAGTATGAAAAATCAGAAGTAAAACCAGTGTAAATATTCAATGAATTCGAGGAAATTGCCAATACCAACGGTACTCCATTAAAATTGCTGTATTTATGAATGAATTGACCTGATATTGTACATTATATGGCATACATATTATATTATGTATAGGGAAGATCCTTCATACTGAATACTGAATACTGAATTCATACATATATGCAAGACACATGGCCTGCCAAATAAGATTAGGACCCCGATTATTACAATTCCATACCTGACATTATTGCATCTACTTTATAACTTTCACTCTGCACAATGCCCTCCTGTTATGAAATCTCTAAATACATGTATCTGTAAATATATTTTTCAAAATAACCCCTACACGAGTTAAAGGATAAAAACCAAATGCATTTTCGATAGAAGCCAGTATCGGTCTTTGATCAGAAATCTGAGAAATTGTTCATTGTTCTTGTTTTTCCTACAATTAGTTGGAACATTGTGAGGAGTGCCTAATTAACGTGCTCCTTATTTCACAACACAGAATGTTCAAATTTCATAAAGAAGTAAGATATCAATTTCACAATTTGCTAAAGCTAGAGGTACATTTCCATGCAGTGCCCATTCAATTATATTGTATCGCTTCGGAAACTGGCTTTCCATGCCTTGTATTTTCTATCCATAACAGAACAATGTAGAGCGAGTTTTACCTTATCCTCATGAAGCGTTAACTGAACTGCAACAATACTGCACGAAAACTCCCCCAGACTCTAATGCACATTGTCCTTTTTCAAACTATCCCATCACCGTCCTACCACTGAGAAAGAAAGTGTGACACAAAAGGAGAAACCCTCCGGAAACCTCCGAAAACCTCCGGAAAACCTTCATCACTGATCCTTTACCACCCGAGTGAGATGTTTTAGTATATCTATAAGTCTATGATCAACTGTTTCTATGGAAACCCCACCTGAAACCTCGACCACCAAAACATTATGGGCGGATCGCTACGATGATGATATTATTACTCTATATTATGACACTATTGATTCTCCCTTGTATGATAATGACAATAATACTAATGATGATATTAAATAAATATCGCCACAAAAGTGTACACATGGCATGCAGGCCCCGGCGGACCCGACTTGAAGCAGGTCTCATTGATTTATTTTATATTTCTTTATAGCAATCTTTCTTGAGGTTTGGATTCATTACTTTTGTATCTCTTTTCTATACTAATTTCACTTCGATCGAAGTGAAAACTTTGTCAAGTTATTTTGAACTTGAAATTGAAAGGCTTCCTTTTGACGGCTCAAAATGCATTCTGCATGAAATTAGGAACTAATTAAACGAAATACTTTTTCCTTGTATCTATTCTATGGCTACATTTTTGCTATTCTATTCATTCCCTTTGGTTATTTCATCTCAGCTGATATGTACTATTATTGAACTATCAGCTTCTTCTATGTACTGACCTTCTTGCAATGGATCCACACCTCAAAACTGTTTAAATAAAATACCTTTTCTCAGTAAAGACTTGCTACAAGACGATCCGTGGGCCGCTGCGCATATTTCACATTGAACTAGTGGCGAAATTTGAGTGGCTGTAAGATATGCTTCCCTTTACCCTTTCAATGCATTATTAACCCTCTTCCCCCTGCTACTTGTCCTCTACTAATGACATCATGTGTGGTAAGTAAAATAAAGGGTTAATCTTGCCAACCCTGACATAACAGAGGTAACGATGATGCTTTCTGATTATTACTTTTTGAGAAATTGAACTGTATTTTAATCTGTGTGTTCATATTGGGCATGACCAGCAAGACATGACACAATCATTCTGTTTGAACAAATATCGGAACTATTAAAAATCTAAAATAAGTTTTAAAATTTGGTCTGAATTTGCAAAACTAATTGGCCATGAGAAAGAAGGGGATGAGATGCAAATCTGGAAAAAAGATTTGACAGAAATTTAATTCAAATAGTCTAATAACTGGAAGGAATTCAAATTGAAACGATCGTCTCAATTCTAAAGAATCAATGATGGCAATAGTTTGGACGATTTTGTGAGAAACAGAACTTTGTGTACATGTATCTTCTGGTGTGGTCCATGAGACTCTATTTCAGGGCCTGCGGTCCAGTGGTCCCTGTAATGATTTCCCTCCTTCTGAGAGGAACACATACCTGCGTAAAATTGCTTGTAGATTCAAAATCAAATTGTATATTTAAATAACAACTAGCAAAGTATAATTTAAGCTACTTGAAAAGAAGCATCTAATCTAACGTTGTTCTACAAAAACATACTTCAATTAAATTAAAATGTTTACCGGTAATATGTTCTAATGATTTATTGTTTATAACTTTTAGTTTCAATTTAAATATACAAGGTCAAACGTTTGATATAAGAGCAAAATATGAAGGAAAAGTTAAAAATATATTAATCAATATGATCTGTTATGGTTAGCAACAAACCAGTTAGGGTCTGTTGAATATCAGTCCAAACCACATCGATGATTTTGAAATGTTGCGGTAATCATCTTCTTTCCCCGTTTTTTTTTCCCGAATTAAGAACAATCTACAAAATATGTACCCTTTTCATGGATGTCCTTGAACCAAGACATAGACATCTGTTTGAGTGTATATTGATACTGATGATAAGAGGAAACAAATATGATTATTTTACAGGAAATCAGTCAGAATTAGGACAGCTAATAAGTAGTTTTATATTTTCAAATATCATATTTTTTATTTTTGAAAAAACAAGTTTGCAGTATCTCTTGGTGGACTATTACAAGTAAAGTAGCTAAAATATACTCCATAGAATGACATTAGCAACACAAGGATACACTTACTACACTGTCTTGCAATTGGATACATGCGTTCAGACCCCTCGGAGCAATAGATACATCGAAATTGAGGATATTCCTACAAAGAGATCTTGTGAATAAATCACTTTGAAAAATATTCAATTTGCGACCTGTGACTCATTTTCCTAAAACGCGGTTCCTTTTGATCCTCCGCCGAAAAATAGGTCCTCATTTGCGCATGTCCAGCTGCCGTGACCGGAAGCAGCACCTAAAGAATAAATCTTTATTCATATCTCCGTTCACAAAGTCATTGAGGCATTTACAATGCTCTTAACTTCCTAATTCTCCACTGTCCCAAGCATAGCTCTACCCATTTCCCTTGAATTCAGGGGTCAAATAACTGACCACTAGCCTTAAATAACATATGCTCTATAGTCAAAAGGGCAGAGAGATCAGTTACACGGTTTGATACTGATATCTTAAGTTGAAGAGTCTCCACCTCATATGATTGTATACATCAAGTCATATAAATAATATATAAGTAATTCCATTGATTTACCAATGAATTCATTTGTGTATTTTTTGGTCAAGATTAGAATAATCTAAAGTCATTTTTTAAATAGATAGTTGGTGAGTAGTGTGTGTATGGAAACAATTCTGTTTCTGTTCCAATAAACGATTCCATCAATAAATCAGCCAACAGTTCACTGATAACTGTGATTATTCTATATGTAATGTGTTTCAGGAAAATCAGTCACATGTTGCAAAAACATGTATTTTGAGATATAATCATATTTTACAAGATGGGATCACGCCGATTCCAATGACGGTAAACAGTAAAACATCTAATACATAATTCTCTATTTTAAGTTTTACATTTGTATTTTTGAGAAAAGAATTAACAACATTTCTTGAGGGACTATAACTAGTAAAGTAGCTAAATATAATCTATATGATGAGCTTTAAAATGCCTGAATATATTCAATATCGTCGGGAATTCGGTTTGTATGTATACAATTATAGTGGTACTAGGTAACCAAAAAATGAGTACATTCCTATAAAAAGAACTTGTGACTGTCCTGGAACATATCACATATAAGATAAGGCTTAGGGACCGAATATGTACCGAACGTACACTGTCAACCCCTCTCCTAGCAAGAGTGTAGACCTCCCCACCTCTTTTATCCTTTCAGTAGCGAGCTTTATATATATATAGGTATAGGCCATCTCAGCCCAATACTTTCGTCTCTCTCTCTCTCTTCCTCCTTTCCCTTGGTCATAGACAGATCTCCATAGTAAAGGGAGGGGACTTTTGTTAGTTTAAGTACAGGAAAGATTAAAGCAAGGCTCCCGCTTAGGTGCCATCACGTCCACTATAATCAAGGCTTAGACTAACCGCTCCCTGCCCTAAGGTCAAGGTCGATTTCAGGTCTGCACCTAATGTCCCCGCCCCTAATGATAGGCTAAAGTATAATGGATATAGAATAGTATTGACAACCAATACTGATGGCGATTTTCTTTGTCCAGAAGAGAATGTAATCTTTTTTGTTTAAGAGTCGATAACTTGAATGGCAATGTACTCTGTAAATTTCGATAAATGAAGTAATATCTTATCTTATCTTAATGAAGAATCTATATATGTGATGTGTTATAGTAAAATCAGTCACAAGTTGCAGATATTATCATATTTGAAATGAGGAGATGAAGCGGATTCCAATGATATGAAACATTAGAGCATCCAATAATTACTCCCATATTTTTGTTTGCATGACAACAATGTGAGTGATAGTTCTTAATGGTCAATCACTAAAGTAAAGTAGGTAAATTTAGTGAGATGTACTCCTTAGGATAATTTCAGATATGCATCGATATATTAAATACCCAGTCATCAGATTTGGTACATATATTGATGCTACGACCAGCACCACAAATATGAAAACTTTCTACGAAATGGTTCTTGTAAAAAGAATCACTTACAAAAATAGCATTTTTGGACCTTGCGACTCATTTGTCTGAAACATATCACATAATTGAGCTTAAGCTGCAGTCCCAGCTGATTCTGTACACTGTTTCGTCTTAAGATTCGGCCACTGTAACATAAACAACCTGACTAAAAATGGCAAAAGTGAGCAGAATTTTATCGTTGCACGAATATAATCAATCTTGAAATTAGAATGGTAATCTCGCCGCATACAGACATTCATAAGACAATGGCAATGACCTTAGTATATTTCTATTTCGATGAGATAGTATTTGCTGGCAAAAGGGTAATATGCTGATATGCCGATGAAATATGTGATCTGTTATAGAAAAGTAAGTCACAAGTCACAAGTCACAAATAACTGATTGTGAGATATCAACATACTTGAAAAGTTGAGATTAAGCTTATTCCAATGAGAGAAGTAGACATTAAGGATATATTACTAGTATCTTTATATTTTATGTATGATACATTTATGTCGGAAAACAAGTTTGCAATGTTTCTGGGTGGGCAATTATCAGTGGAGTAACTCAACACACTCGATAGAAATGACCATGGAAAAGCAAGAATACATTTAATACACAGTCTTGAAATTTGTTACGTCGATTTATACGACTTATAGCGTTCCACAACTGAGACATGATATCATTCGAATAAATAAATCTTGTGAATAGATCCCTTTAAGAAATATCAATTTTGCAACTTATGACTCATTTTCCTGTAAACCATCACATTATACTGACATTTGTCGATGAAAGATAATGAAGGGCCAGATCAAAAATACTTCCATTCACACAATAAACTTATAGAGCAAAAACTGTATTTATGGCTGAGGACGCTTGAGATGAAATGTTACATAGTTTCTTTATATATTTGTCGACATTTAATGTCGGATACAATTGCTTTGATTAATCATGAGCAGGACTTGAAATGTCACAGTTCAAATATTATATGGAAGCTAAGATAAGTTTTAGTTGGTTCCTGCATGTGAATAATTAGATATATGGGTGAGATTGTCAGAAAACGTACAATTCACCTTCACCAATCCTCTAAAATATCCCAATTTTAAGACAGAAATTAGCTTCTAAATACAGTTTAACATAGCAGAACAGATATTTTAAAACCACAAACTAGAAAATAATTATATTCAGATATATATATCGGGTTTTTATCATTATTCAGCCTTACATAGCGCATTTCAATTAATGTGTAGTGCTTCCAGTTGTTCTTTTTCTAAAAATCTGACCCACATAGAAACTGATGCGTTGATATTATGCAGAAGTGGTCTTTCAAAGATGTATTTAGGCGTCTTTCTGGCAGTTTCACATATTATCGTTCACCGGCAGGTTTTCTCTATTTGCCGACTCAACCTCACATGGAGAGTGGGAGACCATACCATGCCTGGTGTTTGTAATTGCTACCTGCCATGATCTCAAATACTACATGTTCTGCAGGCATATATGTTCCTTGATCTAAAACAAAAAGAGTGAGGTTGAGCGATAATACAGGAAAGGTCTGTTCACATCAATGGCTAGCGTGGGAGACAATTTTTTTCTGATCAGAACTGAAGTCCCATAGCTCAAGTGTATTATGCCCCTCCATTTTACTCTAGAAAGATGTCATGAATTCGAGATGAAGGAATATACAACCCAATTTACCTCTTTTAAAAGAAACTAGCAAAATCGTGGGGTGGGATGGTCATATACCCCCACCCGACTCTACTACGCTGTATATATATGGGTCAGATTTTTAGAAAATGTTCGATTGGCAGCTCTACACATTTAGTAAATCCTGCTAGATTAGGTCGCAATTTGGTCAATAGCAGGTAAATTCGAGAACATTTGGCATTGCATTGATTCTAGCAATCCGTTTATTTAGGTTGTACTGTAGTTTGAACCTTATTTTTGTCTGAAATGTGGGTTATTTGAGTGGATTGGTGAAGGTGAATTGTACATTTTCTGAAAATATCACCCATATATACCAAGTATAAGAAAGACCTGGCCAGGGCGCCGTCACCCTCAAGGGAAATTAGAGCTTGTGTTGATGACAGCACCACCCGTGGCAGGTCTGGGAACTGACATGGGTGATTACAGCAGTCCCGCAGTTAATGCCCACCCCGGGGATGCACTGCCATCTAGTGCCGTGTCACCACACCATACATTATGTACTGTGTACTGCAGGATACACCTGAAATGTTTTTATGCGGTATATTACGATTATCTCTAATTAAGAACACCTCTCAGCGTATTTATTTACGCAGTAGGGTCAGATTGTCAGAAAATGCGCAATCTACAGCTCTACAGATCTATCAAATTAGAGTGGAAAATGATAAATACGAGGTGTGTCTGAGTATATTCTGTATTGTTTTCATTCAATAAATCTGTCTGGTTATGTTGACCTGTATTTTGAACCTGATTTTCTTCTTAAATTCGGGTTATTTGAGAGGATTGGTGAAAGCCAATTGTACATTATTTGAAAACCTGACCCAGTGTATTACGATTATTCCTTACTCAAAAACACCTCTCACCGATACACTCATATCATACCCAACCTTTTCCTACACTACACTATTTCAAGGAGCAAAGTTTGTGACTCATTTTGCTGTGACACATTTTGAGATATCATCATGTTTGAAAAGATGAGGTCAAGCAGATTTCAATTATAGTAAACTGTAGGACATCTAATAAGTATTTCTATATTTTAAGTTTGATATTTTTATTTTTGAAAAAAAGTTTGTAATATTTATAGGTGGGCATTTACCAGTAAAATAATCAAATGTACCCCATAGTTATAACGACCTTCAAAACGCAAGAATACATTTAATACACGGTCTTGAATTTGGTAAACGAATCTATATGACTTAAACCCTTCAAAAATCAAAAATCTCCAACCAAGAAATCTTGTTAGTAAATCACTTTGAAAAATATCAATTTAGCGACTTGTGACTCATTTTCCTGATACACATGACATTATGTTGTGAAGTCAAGTATTTCTGGTAAGATAGGCGAAGTTGTATGCATTAACCTACCCCTGCTTCTGCCAATATTGGGATAATAATAAAAAGGTCATGCAACATTCATAAGACCTTAGGATATTATTGGGAATGAATGCAATAATGTGGGCATTACGCGGGTTTCCCACAAAATGTACAATTGGCAGCTCTATAGCCTATAGCTCTATAGCCACATATTTAGTAGAATCTGCTAAATTAGGCTAAACAATGATAAATACCAGGTATATCTGCATACATTTTGTAGTGTTCTGTTTTAAGATATCTGTTGTTAAATGAGGGTTATTTAAGAGGATTGGTGATGGTGAATTATACATTTTCTAACGAACTGACCCATAATCATTCTCTCCCGATTTCTTACTTTTTCAAATTACTGCCGTTTACTTTATACCTCCATCTTTCCGTAGATTAAGGCAAAAGCGTTTAATATTTTCAACCAAGGATTGCTGAGTCATGATTTCTAAGAATTACATTGACATCTTTGTTCTTTTGTCTACGGTCGCAGGGCCGTACAATTGCCAGTCCCAGACACTGTGACATTACATAAACAATTGGAACTACCTAGATTCCTTCACAGTGGTCCAAATAAAAACAAAATAAAAACTCGATGAAAAAGGGTCAGATCGTCAGAAAATGTACAATCGGCAGCACTGCACACTTAGGAAATTCTGCTAAATTAGGTTGAAAAATGGTCAATACTATATATATATCTGAGTATATTTGACATTGCCTTGATTCAAGCAAACTGTTTAGTTATGTTAAACTCAATTTTGAAGCTCATTTTTTGCTTAAATTTGGGTTATTTGAGAGGATTAGTGAAGGCGAATTGTACAGTTTCCTAAGATTTCACCCAAAAGCACTTTGAGTTGGTTTATCTGGGACTGCACTTTTGAGCAGCAGCCATTAGCGGCGACTACAACTTTAAGAAGCTCCCATCAGATGATAAGGCCCAGCGCACAAAGGTACCACGGCTTCAGTACCAGAGGGAGATATAAATAATCAACAATAGAGGAATTGCATAGCCGCCATTTTGAATCTAGATTTGCATGGTATCATGGGACTAATGGTACAGTGTAAGATCTATTATAGAACCATGTCATGTAAGCACGGACTATTTATAAATGCTCTAATGCCAATATCCATGTTTTATACATGTTTCCATAACACAAGTCCCCATCTTTCCCATCATGCATTTGATTGATATAGATTATTTATAAAGCTGTGATACCAGTAACATTTTTGCAATTTTCGATAAAAACGCTGCCAAATATTTGTATGTCAGATTTCAACAAAATCCATCCCGGGATGCTTTGTAACAGACATGCGCAGTGGCACTTGCAAATTCCCTATTGCCTGGCCACGAAATAGCGCCATTTCTGTAGAGACATCTGATTGGCGGAGAATGGAGGAGACTGATCAGAGGGAGGAGGGAGGATAAAGAGACTGCCAGATAGCTTTGATTGAAAGGCTTTGTAGGAAAGGCTGTTAAAGAAACCTCCCTCCCCCCCTCAGGTGTCTTAAATGGATGCACCCAACCTCCCTATCCCCTATTATATGCACAAACAACGAAGCCTCTCTTTCTGGGACTGAGTTTCAAAGTCTGTATATGTAGATGGCCATCTTAAGGCAATGGGAAAATGACCGACCTTTATATCCTTTAATTAAATACCATTAAATATTTTGAAAAAATCTTTGTATAATGCATATATCTCATATAATGCATATATGTCATTAACAATAGAAGTGATTTCTTATTTGTGAAATAATCAAAATAACTATGTATAAGGAATGTTCATCTGAGCAGAGGTGATACACATCAGTGATGTTTTACAGGAAAATGAGTCACAAGTCGTAAAAATGATATTTTTCAAAATGTTTTATTCACAAGATCTCTTTATCCGTTCTGATTTTCGGAGGGTTTAGCACTACTAATCGTTTCAATCTATGTACCAATTCTAGGGCATTGTATTAAATGCATCCTTGCGTTTTGCAGGTCATCCTATGGAGTATATTTAGTATTTACTGGTAATTGCCCACCCAGAACTATTGCGACTTATGTAGATAATAGACCACTAAGGGTGGTGTCCACTGGCTGCGGTAAGCTCTGCAGCAAGCCTTGTGATGGGTTGTGCTGGTTCTGTAGGTGGAGAGGAATGACAAGGTCCTTGCCTACATGGTCAGTGAAGCATGTAGGCAGGACCT
Source organism: Sthenelais limicola (assembly GCA_942159475.1). Lineage (NCBI taxonomy): Eukaryota > Metazoa > Annelida > Polychaeta > Phyllodocida > Sigalionidae > Sthenelais > Sthenelais limicola. The sequence continues at coordinate 31,401,197 of OW804097.1, read as the reverse complement.
CGCCACTCCTCACCAACACAGCACCATCGCAAGGCTTACCGCAGAGCTTACCACAGAGCTTACCGCAGAGCTTACCGCAGCCAGTGGAGACAACCCTTAAGTCCCATAATTCTATGCGAACTAAGATTCAGAAATGGCGGCTATGCAAATCCCCTATTAGGCCACGGCACCCTATTCTCAACTATTCTGCAACACACCTAGACATATTAGAGACAGAGGGAGGCATGATATACCCTTACACAGTGTATGCAGGTACAGGCTGGTAGCTAAATGCTGAATCACGCTTCCTTTCCTGCCCCGCACATGGCAACTATCCGTGCAATTTCCTCACGACTCCTCAGTGTCAATGTGTGACAATGCACCCGGCAGTCAGGGCGTGACTTCGTGCATGCACCCAGGTCGCCTTACTCCTGCTACTGTTTGTATATGGGGCAGAAGGCCTTGCTGTTATTTCCTTAAGAGGGCGGAGACGATACCTCTTCATGTATACTAAATTATGGCCAGGTTCTGCTGCAGAGCCGTTTCAAATTATCAGGGTCAGATCTTCAGAAAATGTACAATCGGCAGCTCTACATATTAAGTACATTCTGCTGAATTAGGCTGATAATTGATGAATACCAGGTACATCTGAGTATATTTGGTACTGTGTTGTTTTAACATATCCTTTTTACTATGTTAAGCTGTATTTTGAACCTCGTTCTTGCCTTAGATTTGGGTTGTTTGAGAGGATTTGTGAGGACGAATTGTACTTTTTCTGAAGACCTGACCCATCACCGTGTAAACCTGCCTATAATATGTGAGGGAATATCGGGTGGTTTAATTTCAATCATGCACATTTTATATCACGGAGTTGTATAATGGGAAGGCAATTATGGTTCGCCATAGTTCTTTCAGAACAGTCTGGGCCTAAAGATGAGAGAGTCCCTTCAAACGGAGGGAAAGTGCCATTATAATTCTATTAGGACGCCTAGTCGTATGCCAGGAAACCGAAGTAGGCATCCAATCAGTGACATATCATTTTTATCTGATCTGAGGGTTTGGCCTAGACTGTAGATGTCTAGCTATTTAATGCAAATGAAGATTTGATTGATTAGACACCTCTATACAATCGGCAGCTGTAAATTAACATTGTCAATACATTCTGCTAGATTTAGGTATATCTTTTTTTTTAAAATAAATTGTTATTTGCATTAAATTTAACATCACTGATCTTTAAGAGTTAGAAAATACACACGACTAGCAAATGTAGTTTTCTTTCGTGCGTCGCCAAGAAATCCAAATCATGATCTTAATTACTTTTTCAACCAAGCGGATCTCTATCGAACTCCACTGCCACCATATATAATAAACAATAGCTTCATTCTAAACTATGTGGCCTTATGGGCCTGACTGGCGACAAGCTTCGTTTTCTGGGTATTCATAAAGCATTAATACTAGACCTGTGACTCAGGAATATATTGGGAAACCTCATGTCACCTGTTAATACCCCCTCCCCCTCTTCTCATAACCATAGATATGGGTCAGATCGTCAGAAAATGTACAATTCGCCTTCACCAATCCTCTCAAATAACCCTCATTTAAGACCAAAATAAGGTTCAAAATACAGTTTAACATAGCAAAACAGATAATTTAAAACACCACAATACTAGATGTACGCAGATATACCTGGTATTCATAATTTTCCAACCTAATTTAGCAAATTTTATTAAATGTGTAGAGCTGCCAATTGTACATTTTCTGGATACTGACCCACATACGCCCTTCATATGTATTCATACTCTGTCCCAGGAGAGACAGTAGCTTTTGTACAAAGCTAATAGACAAAACATATAGTATATAGAACTGGAGGCCTTCTGTATGGGAGATATATAGCTGCTGCAGGGAACGATGCCAATGAAATATGTATCTGTCTGACTATGAAGTTGAAAAGAGTTGCCCAGAAGAAGATCTGATTGCATTTGTCCTCTATAGGAAATAAAAGAGTATAAAAGACATATTTTATTACAGGGAAAGGCCCAGGTTGACGTCTAGCAATAGGGGAGTTGACCAAGCCACTATTGATGTCAGAAAATAGGGCATTATACTTAACCCTGGACCTTAAATGATAACAAGACATTTAATGCATCATTTAAGAGTCGTAAAATCGAAATATTTGGACGGGTTCACCCTGATGTGTTTGATGCAGGACCCATTTCGGTGGCTCACTTTAATTATCTGCTGCAGTTGCGTCTGTTATTATTGCTCATGTATGCTCTTTGTCTTCCTACCAATTTGACTAAAGATTTAGTACAATGTGAAATGGGCCTTAGGTTCTCATGCGATATTGCGCTGCAGAGGACTCTTTTCTAATTAATTATATGAGAATCGCATGAGAATCAGCTTCGTGGACTAAGCTTCGTGGACTAGGCCCTCAAGTCTTTGTTCAATCGCATACAGGACACTATCCAATTGATAATATCTAGGATATATATATATATATACATATAGAATGAATTGTTCACTTCAATCAATTCATTTTGTATATTCATCGCGACGACAAAAATAGGATTGCCTTACAATACTGCCCTATAGTAGGTAGAAGGAAATAGATATCATTTCATCATATCAGGGGAACACAAGTGGGTCAGATTCTTAGAAAATGCACAATTTACAGTTCTACACATCTCTCAAATTCTGCTAAATTAGAGTGGAAAATGATAAATACCCAGTATATCTGAGTGTATTCTGTATCATATTCATTCAACTGATCTGTCTGGTTATGTTGAACTGTATTTTGAACCTGAATTTCGTCTTAGATTTGGGTTATTTGAGAGGATTGGTGAAAGCGAATTGTGCATTTTCTGAAGACTTGACCCATGTAGGCCATTAAGGGATTGATTGCAAGACTATAGTATCACTTTGATATGTCCAGGGTACACATGAATAATATGGGTCAGATTTTCAGAAAATGTACAATCAGCAGCTCTACAAATTTGGTAACATCTGTTAAATTAGACAGAAAAGTGCTAAATAATGGGTATATCAGAGTATCTTTGGCATTGTGTTGATTTAAAATACCTCTTTTATTGTGTTAAACTGCATTTTTGAACGTTACTTTTCACTTTAATTTGGGTTATTTGAAAGGATTGGTGAAGGTGAATTGTACATTTTCTGACAATCTGACCCATATAAGTAAGCTGAGAGTAATACATCACATTAAGAGACGCCCATTCATCCTCGTGTTGAAAGCTTATGTTTACTTTCATAAGGCCTCATTTGATTCATGAATAGGACCTGAACAGATAAAATACGTGATCTACTGATGTTGATTGATAATGTAGCTTTAAGCCCCTGATATGCTGTCAGTACTGTCAGCTGTCAGACTCCCTTTTACTGTACACTATGACGCTTTTCCAGAAGATATATTATCCCTGCCTTTCCATACACCAACAGTGCACAAGCAGGCCCCAAATGGAGGACACTAATCCTTTTAGTTTCCGACTAAACAGCCTACATCCCCGAGGCTGTTCATATATATTTATTACACACGCATTGCTCGGAAAACAATGTATCTAGAGTGATTTACGCATACTGTGTATTTCACTAGGGATTTACTTGGGGTTGTCATGGCACCCAACCTTTTTTTTGCTAAGATTACCGGTAAAATTCAAATTTATGACTCAATTTCTTTCTATTTTCATAATTGAAAGCATGTATGATGAATCTGTTAACTAACTCATTGGTTTCAGTCGCTTAGAATATTTCACAAGTTGCGTAGCAAATAGTGCATTATTCACGCTCCTTCAACCCACTCGTTAGTTAACCTGTAGTAAATTATTATTTACCATATCACATACTTATTGCCTACATGGAGAATGGATCTCATGACTCTGTCAGAGACAGTTCCTCTGAAAGGATCCTCTACTTATTAAGATAACATATGTTTATCATATAGCAGACAAGTTTAAGGCAGGAAATATAATGTAGTGGTACTTATTTTACAGTAGGAATATTACACTTATCGGAGAGTATCCCATGGTTATGGTGCTCTTCATGTCTATGTCTTGGTTCTTAATGCTATGAGATTTCCCCGTTCCCTAACACATTCACATTTATAAACAACTGAACAAACTGAAATGGATAACTGGACAATTTGTCTTTTTTTTAAGATTTTCTTTTCCCAGATTCCCAGGATTTTCAAATGCGCCCAGCATATAATACATTACTTCAATTAACCTCTTGTTAATCTCACTAAAAAGATGTTTAATTTCAAATTTTCCATTAAATAAAACACTATTAAAAATAGAGATTAGATAATTAACAAGAATTCCATTCATGAGTGACTTTCTCTATGATGTTCTCGTTACACTTCACACAATGCAATAACATGAATTTATTATCACGCGTTATATTTCATGTATCATAATGGCCTTTCTACACTATTTATCTTTTATAAAAGAGTTTCTTGCAGATGGACAAGCATGAGTGAACATGAGAAAATATTAGGGACCATCCATAAATAAAAAGAATTACAGTCCTTTATACCGAAATAGAAGAAAGTATACCAGAAAATGGCAAAACCAAAATATGGGTCATTTAGTAATCATTTTCTGGGATGTTATTAAGCCTAAACAGTTATTACTTTCTTGGAACAATGCATACTTCATCTAAATAATACGTGTGTATTTATGTAAGACCATCATACGTTTATCATTATCTTAATTGCCTTTAATTATTTTTTTCTTATCAAGGCAATGTCAAAATTTCACAAGGTGTGGCATTGATTTGATGTCACATAGTACAACCACTGCCCTTAACTACTCCGGGTTAGTGCGTTATTTCTTCCTAGAAATCTGTGATACAACGGTGAGACAACTCATTTTCAAAATTAGAGTTCTTCTGAATAAAAATGAAATTAATTCAACATTGAATCAGTAAGAGATACAATGTGGACTGAAACATTAACTTATGTTTCATTGATCTGAATATAGTACTTTTTCCAAAATGCAATTTAAAAAAATTGTATTTCAGTGATTAATGAATGACCCATACTAAGATCAATTCTCGTAAGAATGCAATTGATCCTATTATCTGGACATGTTCAATATGGCGGCCATTCTTGCACAGGATCCCACATTTTCCAAAGCTCACAAAATCATTTGATATGGCCCCAACACTAATATCAACACAGAAATAATTCTGCCACTATTTGTTCAGATATTTCTGGCATAATAGAAAGCTTTATGGATGGTAGCTAATATGTTAGGAAACCCCTGTTGCCTAGCGACCATACTGGAGCAGGAGGAGGTGAGAGGAGGGGTGTATATACTCATGTGTATATGTGTTACAAGGTGGATCTGGAAGGCCTCACGGGAAGGATTACCTTTGACCGTGGAAGGAGAATGGACTTCAGCCTAGACGTTTTACAGCTACAGTCTTCCGGCCTTACTAAAGTAAGTACAGTCATGTATTAGTGAGGTTCAGAAAGTCTAACGTATACGTAAACGTATCATCCATGCCTCTGATATACAAACATATGTTAAAAGGAAGAAAGAGTTTCTGCCAAACATGGGAGAAAAACGTAACGTAACGTATCATGCAAAATGTTTGATCTCACAATTTATCTTTTATACATAAAAACGTGACGTACTTCACAAAAAATGAAGAGATACGGTTACGTGATTGAGATTGCTTGCGGAACCTCCCTATTAAGCATTGTATTAAAACTTAAAGCTTCACTCTCAGTTAACGTAAGTAGTAAACAACTAAATGTTTGCTACATTTTTTCCATTCTTTTCCAATGCATCTAAAAGTCCAAAATTGACCAAAGTTTTGGAGGTTTATGTCTGGTTGTTTTTTGCGACAAGGCCTCTAAAGCGTCCTTATTTGTACTTGGAGGAACCATCCTAAATTCTTACTTAGGATGACTTCACTTATTATCGCTCATTGGCAGCTGTTTTTGCTAGGCCGATTTACCTTCAGATTGGTGTGAACATAAACAAGCATAAACATATACAAGCCGCAGAATATTGATGAATTCAGTCATATAAGTAATAATGTAGTGAACCTGCTGAAAAATGCCATTGCCTTGACGGGGAACCAAACCCCGGACCTTTGGATTGACGCTCCAATGCTCTACCAACTGAGCTATCGCGGCAAGCACAACTTCAGCAGGTCACAATCCCAAGTTCAACCACCAGGACCACTACAATAATATAATTAAATTTCATAAGGTTTGCTCTGTCGTAATAATTACAAATGCAGCTTTAGAGTAACAGGCCATCCAAAATGAATTATAGACTGTAAGACACAAATTGTTTTTTTTATTTAGTATGTATATACAGCTCATCATCATGAAATGACAAAGGTATTGACATATAGTTAAAATACAGTTGAAGTTGTCAAGATTATGCGCTCACAGGAGCTTATTCACTTGGAAATAACCATGGTCTACCGCCCACTGCTGTGTCTAGGTTATACTAGGTTATACACTTTGAATTAATGAGTGAGTGAGGTTGCTTTACGCCCTTATCAACACATTTAATATGGTTATATCAAGGGCGGGAGAGCTGAGAGGAAGGCAGTTTATGACCATACCCAGGAAATAGAGATAGAGAAAAAGGGAGAGAGAGACAGAGGAAAGAGACAGAAAAGCACTTTAAGGTCATACCCAGGACCCAACTTTGAATTAATGCTAGGTGATTAATGAGATGAGTATGTTCACATCATACAGCAGATGATATCTTCAGGTATGATTGCTGAGTAATTAAAGATAATGGACGGACATCTTATCATGGGTTCAATTTTAAGGGTTGGGGAAGGAAGGGTTATGTATATGGGTCAGATTTTCAGAAAATGTACAATTCGCCTTCACCAATCCTCTCAAATAACTCACATTTAAGACAAAAATGAGCTTCAAAACGCAGTTTAACATAACAGAACTGATACTTTAAATCAATGCGATCCCGAATATATTCAGATATACCCGGTATTCATCATTTTTCAACAAAATTTAGCAGAATTTTCTAAATCTGTAGAGCTGCCAAATGTACATTTTCTGAAATTCTGACAAATATGTTTTTTTTAATTCTCTTCATCATTTACACAATTTAATGATTCAGCTCAGAGCTGTTCTTCCCAGGTACCCTATAGGCATCTTTGATACAAAATCTCATTCACTTGAAGTTTAATTCTAACAAATACAAGTAAAATACACACTGAAATAGTTAACAATATGGTTGAAACATTCGACCTTTGAAGATATCTTGCTGTGTAAAATATCACCAGTCAAAGTTGTCAAGCATCCTGTACTGGATGAAGATCTGTTGAATGTGCTTCAACATGGAGTGATGAGTGAGGGAGTAAATGAGTGAGTTTGGTTGCTTTACGCCCTTATCAACACATTTAATATGATTATATCAAGGGCGGGAGAGCTGAGAGGCAGGCAGTTTATGATCATACCCATGAATTAAAGATAGAGAAGAAAGAAGATAGAGACAGAAAAAAGACAGAAAGGCACTTTATGGTCATACCCAGGACCGAATATGGAGTGATGGAGACAGTAGAAAAGGAATGGCATACCTCTGACTGAAACTATACGATAAGAATTGCCTCATGTTTTAAACATTCTCTAAAAGCATGGTGATAAATACAGCCCAACAGTGCTTTAATTTAAATAGGACGGCAGCAGAGCTAAAATGTCAGCCTTTGTTGATGGTGGAAACAGGGGATCAGCATCACATTACACTTTGAGGAAGTTTCTGTAACTTTTAGCTTCAATTGAGAGAAATAGGATGAAATGAACCTGCTGACACAGGTCATACAACATCTAGTTTCTTTTGTTGCTTTTGTTTTTATTCACAATGTTACGTAATGTTACATAACAGATGTAAAGTAAAATCATGAGAGTGATCAAGTATGAAGTGCAGGAGATCATACCATGAACAATTATTATGATGTGGGCTCATGGGATCAACTAGGAATAGCCATGGTTTTCCGTCACCTGCTGTGTCTAACTAAATCAACTGACTCTAATTTAGATATTAAGCTAGGATTTCTGAATGCTAGCACATTTAGACATTTTTGTAACACATCACATATATGATTTACTCATAGTATTCTAATAGCCTTCATCCCAGGTGCTTCAGATGTTCAACAATTCAGGAATACTGGACATGTGTGAAAGAAAATGTCAGCTTAATTTTATTTTGTTAGTAGCCAAATCTTACATACATAGGCAGAGGTTATTCGGTAGCGATAATATAATATTGGAGACTTTTATAAAGGAGTTTGAAAGAAGGATAAATGCCACGAGCATAGCAACTGATAACTCAATTTGTAAAGCCTTTAAAAACTGGCGACGGTTTTATCAATTTTTACAGAGGTGTTAAAAGACCCTCCGGGGCAACTTATTATTTTTACAGTTGCCAAATGTCTCTTCGCTTTTGTATCATGTATAATCTTGAGTGAGTGAGTGAGTGAATGAGATTGGTTGCTTTACGCCCTTATCAACACATTGAAGGTTATATCAAGGCGGGAGAGCTGAGAGGGAGGCAGTTTATAATCATACCCAGGAAATAGCGATAGAGAAGAAGAGAGAGAGAGACGAAAAGGCACTTTATGGTCATACCCAGGACCGTTCATGTATAATTATCAGAAAGTTCATGTATAATCATCAGAAAGTTCTAGTCGAATTGCTTTTGATAGAAAAGTGAGTATTGAAGTTGGTCGAAAATAGAAAAATCCCCCAAAACTAAGAATGAGTTGATGAAAAACTGAATTAATAACATGTTTTAGTAATGCATGCGCCAAGAGGGCAGGATACGATGGATAAAACCCGTCCAAAAAAGCGCTAAAAGAGTGCTAAAAGGATATCAGATCTTGCAGCATCCCGCAAATCATACTCCACAAAATCCAAAATGTTCTAGGGTCAGATAGAACAGCTGACTTTTAAAATGTTGTTGAAATTTGTGATCCATTTTAGGAAAATGGGTCATAAGTCGCAAAATATGGACTTTGAAATATCACCATATGTGAAAAGAGGAGATCTAGCCGATTCCAATGATAGACGTTCGTTAGTCTTCTTCTATTAGATCATTACATAAACACTAGGACACCTAATATGTACTTCTTAATTTCAAGTTTGATATTTTTATTTTTGAAAAACAAAGTTTGCAATGTTTTTGGATGGGTAATTACAAGTAAAGTAACTAAATATACTCCATACGAAGGCCTTCAAAATGCAAGGATATCTTTAATACAATGTCCTGGAATTTGTGATATGGATGTATATGACTATAAGTGCCAAGATATACTATACTATAAAAATCAGAACATTTCAATAAAGAGACCTTGTGAATAAACATTTTGAAAAATATCAATTTTGCGACTTATGACTCATTTTTCTTTAACACATCACAAGTTCTTTGTGCAGGCACTTTGGTTGTCTAGCGTTGGTCACAGTGTGACCTTCAGAAGGACATGCACCAATGAGAGCACGACATGACAAAGGTAGCATTTGTTGAGAGAGGCAAACTTGACAGCAATGTGTCTGTGCGCTGTAGGACAATCATAATGGCGGAAAAATTGCGCAAATTTGCGATTTGTTACAGAGATATAAGTCACAAGTCGCAAAAGATAGATTTTCAGATATAATCATATTTGAAAAGATGCGATCACGCCGGTGACAATGATAGTAAAGACTTGAACATCCAATAAGTGTTTTTATAATTTAAGTTTGATACATTTGTTTCTTAAAAAGGTTTGCAATCTCTCCGGGTGAACACTTTCTAGTAAAGTAGCTGAATATACTCTATAGGATCAGCCCAGAAGTATATGTATATATTGATATATGATCTTGAAATTTAGTACACATACTCATAAGAAATGCAACAGTAGCTATCCATAAAAAAGATAAGAACATTCCCACCAAGATATTTTCTGAATATATCACTTTGAAAAATACCAATTTTGCGACTTGAGATCCATTTCCCTGACACACATCAAACTTGTGTCACTGTACAGGGTCTATTTCTACCAATATTTATCATGCAGTGAAAAATATTGCAGTAAACCTGATCCATTTGAAGTTGCCTCCTCACATTCAGATTGCTACCGTAAACATATATGTGCCAGTATATTGGCTATAGAGGTTGGCAGTGGAATATGACTCCCATCGCCATCACTAGCCTAATATAGAGATGAGTAACTCCTTCAGTATGTGAGCGACTCGGCCTAATGGTTAGCAGGGTCAGATCGGCAGAAAATGTACAATTCGTCTTCACCAATCTTCTCAAATAACCCAAATTTAGGACAGAAAACGAGCTCCAAAATAGAGTTTAATATAGCCGAACAGATATTTTAAAACAAGATAATACAAAATGTACTCATATACCTGTTATTTATCATTTTTCTGCGTAATTTAGCATATTTTGGTGAATGTGTAGAGCTGTTAATTGTACATTTTCTGACAATGTGATCCCACAGTGGTGGATGTGGAAGATGGTAGGGTGAGGGGGGGGTGCAGGGGGTGCTTAGTGAGCTGAGGGGTGCATAGGCTCAAGGGGGCTGAGGGGGTTGGGGTTAATCCATGGTGGATGTGTTGAGTCGGAGGAGGAGAAGAGGTGATGGGGTAAAAGGGCTTGAAGTGGGTAGAGGACAGGCGAGGGGCATAGGGAGAGGAGGGAGATCGGCTGGGGGCCGGACTGAGCTGACCCTTCTAGAAATTCATAGAAGTGGGGTCTTTACCCATGTATAGTTTACCCCAGCATAATTATTTGGCAGAGATATCCCTTTGATGGCGATGTGTTGAAATTAAATGCCATTAATTGCTATAAATTTCTCACCTCCTGAAAAAATAACAGCTGGTTTATAACTTGCTCGATGGCGAAACTCAATTTTGGGGGTCAGCTTGTCCTGTCTTATCAGTAACTAGGCCATTTATGTCCCTCCAAAGTCTTTACTAACCACATAGGTGGCAGGCCATATCAGGGGGAGGTGTGTGTGTGGGGGGGGGGGGGGAGGGTGCGAGGGTCGCATGATTAATTACCAAAACAGCTGGGTTGTTCTCCACCCTCTCTTCAAACTTATCCTGGGATAAATTATAGTGGATCTGCCACGTTAAATTTCTTTTAGGAACTATAGCAAGACTTGACTCCCTCACAATAAAACACAATCTCAAATTATCGATCTGCGTCAGATCCTCAGAAGATTTACAATCGGTAGCTCTACACATTAAGAAGTCTGTTGAATCAGACTTCGAAATTATATATACTATAGTATATATAATTTGACTAGGTTGATTTGAGTGTATATGGGTCATTTCAGGGGATTGGTGAAAGAGAATTGTACATATTCTGCCGATTTTACCCACCTTCTCTGTGTTGCAGAAACAAGTGCTTTGTGAAGGAGAATTATAATTATAATAGTTTAAGGTAACTGAGTCACAAGTCCCAAAAATTGGATTTTGAGATATTATCATATTTGATAAAACTGACAGTATTTCTATATTTTCAAATGTAAGTATTTTCAATATTTTAAGTTGATTGATTTATTTTTTGGACAATTCCTAGTAAAACAACTAAATGTACTCTACATAATGACCTTAAAAAAACCATGAAAATATGTAATACATCTGGTACATGTATTCGTACATCGTCCAGCGTTAGACACACCAAAAATGAGAACATTCCTACTGAGACATTTTGTTAATATATCACTTTGAAAAATATCAAATTTGCGACTTGTGACTGTGAACATCCAATAAGTGTGGCACTATCATCAGTCTCCCCCACCCCCACCCTCCGTCATAACCTCCCTTTCCCTGCCTCAGAAGAAATTCCCAAAACAGCACAGCAAGCAATAACATCCTCATCCCCATATACAGTTACCATGGCAACCAGAAATGAAGAAGGGAATCATGTTGGGGATATCATCTTCTGATTATGTTCAGCTCTGGTGTCCGCGTCCTCGTCCACAGGAACTACAAAACCAGCTCTGTATGACCGGGGCCGATGTGTTGTGTACTTCCTTCACCATCCAGCTAATATCTGTTTATTTAGGTGTGGTGTGTCTGTTTGGGAAGGGGGTGGGAGTGGGGGTTGAGAGGGTTATTGTATACCCTAACTTGACATTGTATCATGATGAGTTGAAAAACGGGAACATGTGTCATCTTCTAAGCTGTTTTAAACCTATTTTTTTTCTTTGTGAGGACAAAGCCTTTAAAGCCTCTATAACCAGAGCATTTGAATAAAGAGATCTTGTGGAAAAAACACTTTGAAAAATATCAATTTCTCATTTTCCTGAAACACATCACATATTAGGACTACCATAGGACTGGATTCATCAATATTCTGCTGCTGTTATATGTTTATACAAGAGTTACTCATAATTATTATGACTTATAAGACTTGATCTTTTAAAATGTTGCCGCTGTTATAATGTTTATCCAAGAATTGGAAGATGAAACGATCGAGCAAAAACAGCTGGGAGTGAGTGATAATAAGTGAAGTCATCATCAGAAAGAATTCAGACACGTCCTCCAAATACAAACAAAAACATTTAGAAGCCCTGTACCAAAAACAACTCAAATGAGTCCTAAACGAATTTTTGTCAATTGACTTTTAGATGGGTTGGAAAAAAATGGAAGAACAAATAGAATATAATTTGTTTTTGACCGACGGTAACTGGGGCTTCAGCTTTAATGTGTAAATGTATAGACTAATGCATCTGTCAGATGTTAAGTGGCTGTTAATAGGGGACTTGCATAGGTGCCATTTTGAATTTAGTTTTAGCGCGGAAGTAATGTGACTAATGGTACAATATAAAAAGCTATAGAAAACATGCCATGTTCAGCACGGAATATTTATCGGTGCTTTAAGGTCAATATCCATGTGTTATACATGTTTCCATGACACATGTCCCGATCTCTCCCCTCATGCATTTGGTTTTCATAAATAATTTTCACAAGCTATCATATTGGTAACAACATTCTTGCAATTTCCGATGAAAATGTTGCCAAATATTTGTATGTAAGATTTCATCATTATTACACACATGAGCAGTTAGAAAGGTGCCGTTTGGGGGTGCAGTTTGGTTGATCCAAACTGTTCACGTGAACAGTTTTGGCCAAAGATGCAATCTCATTGGTGCAGCATAGGCCAGATGACGTCGTCCTGACTACGTAACTTAGGCCTACAAATTGCAGTGAATCAAGCCTCCTCTACGTAAACTATAGGCTAAACAAGTTAAATTTACATTTTAACATCCAAATAGAGTGTATAATAAATAGCAAATGGCACTCAGAGTGAACAGAGTCTCTGTTCAGGTTAAAACTGATCTTGACCCATCAGACAACGGGAACTCCCCCCTTCAGGGTTTGTCCCGTTGTCTGATGGGTTGAGATCAGTTTGAACCCTCCATCATGCCATTTGCTATGAATCCATCCCGTGATGCACTATAACAGACATGCGCAGTGGCACATGCAAATCCCCTATTGTTTCAGCCTTCAGGTCCTCATGTCATGAAGTCAACCTCAGCTATACCAGCAATGTTCAGTACCTTATATTTCTTCTGCTAAGAGATATTTGAGGCCGGAACCTATCCAACATCCTGTCTTTAAATGACTTATATTTATTTTTTTAAATCATTCAATTATAACTAATATATACAAGTGTTTCATATGCTATGCATGTTGTATGTTAGGTATAACCCATTATAAGGAGTTGTATACAATCACGTATTTTCACCGCTCATACAGCATGGGTGACTGGTGCATGGTGCACTGTGTGGGTGCATACACCCATGCTAATACAGTCTAGGCCCAAAGTTGGGAGACTCTCTTCAAACGAAGGGAAAGCCTATTGCCTCAAACCGCAAAGTGCTATTATAATTCCATTAAGACCGCAAAACATCATTATATTCACATTAAGATGCCTAGGACTAGGCCAAGAAACCGATTAGCGAAGTACGCTGACATACCATTCTTATCTGAGTGTTTGGAGTGAGTGAGTGAGATTGGTTGCTTTACGCCCTTATCAACACATTTAGATGGTTATATCATGGGCGGGAGAGCTGAGAGGGAGGCAGTTTATGATCATACCCAGGAAATAGAGACAAAGACGAATAGAGAGAGAGACAGAGAAAAGTGACAGAAGGACCTAGTGTGGATATACTACAGGTCTCCGCACCTATGCTACATGACGGGTGCAAAGAAGGGGTTGCAATCGTAATCAAGGTCTCCATCGTGGTTTCTAGACAACCAATTCAATCCGGTCAAACTTGTCCATGGCAATTGCTGTTTTGATATATTTATTGCCGACAGGAGCTGAATGCACTGTCTGGCATCGTTCACAAAATTTGGGCTTGCCCAAGTTTCCACAAAATTCAGATTTTCCAATGACGTGTCTGCGCAGTGCAGAGTGAATAAAGCATAATGAAAGGTTTTTGAACTGACCACATCATAACAGTACGCTTGCTGTGATCTCATTGGTTGCTGGCGAAGTGGGTGTGGTCAGTTGCCAGGTAACCGCCCCCCGATACCAAACATGGCATGGAGCTATAATCGATATATATACAATTCTATGTTCCCTTTGTAAGAGGATAAAGGGACGGACTCTTGTCTGGACCTTAATTAAATACCCCATTTATTTTTTGGCTGTGGAGTTTTTGGCGCCTGATGTTTGCTTTAAACTTAAATGGAATTGACATCCGTTTTCTGCTTTGTCTTTACTGATGTCAGCCCAGGCTGGTATCCAATGGGACATCTTGAATTTATATACATTAGCACTCTATGTGCTTGTTATTGTGATGGCGATTCTGAGTATTATCATTGGAATATAAATGTCTCAAACTACCAGGAATCTAGCATATGTTGGTACAATATATCAGATATACATGTTTAGCAGAAATTCTGAATATCTTGGGAGGATATCCTGGGAGGACTTGCAAATGTGACACATGTGCGACACCTGTCCTGATGTTGCACGACATTGTTGCAAAGTCGATTAAACTGTGAAGAGTGAAAGGCGAGCTTGGGAAATTTAAAGTTTCATTTTTAATTTTTGCTAAATTTGTATATAAAAGATGATTAAATATGTAAAAATTTGGTAAAGTTGAGTAAAATTGAATTGATTATAAATAAGTTGAATTGATTGATGATAAGATTTATGATTATATTTTAATGATGATGATAATTAATAATGAGGGGGGGACAGAAAAAGGTATGGGTGGGTGGATGAAAATGTTTGAGGTGCAGTGGGAGCGGTGACATAAGGCGAAGTGAGGGTTTGATGTATGGGATCAAGTGGTCATGTCTTAGAAGGGGGAGGGGGTTTGTGATGGGCTTGTGATGATTGACCAGCAACAATGCCATGGCATTCCCTTATTGAAATGCCATTTACATTATGCAATACTCTTTAATCACTCACTGAAAGCATTAATATCCTCCAATTTGGGCACTGTGTGTGTACCAGCAGCCCCTTAAAGCTGCACTCTCAGCTAACATCGGTCAAGAACTGAACGTTTATTACTTTTTGTGCCATTCTTGTCCAAATCTTCTAGAAGTCATTGGACCAAAATGTTGGACGATTTTGTTCAGTTGTTATTGTGAGATGAAGACTTCACTAATTATCACTCACCGGCGGCGGTTTTTGCTCAGCTAATTTGGCTTCAAATTTATGTATAGACATACAACAGCCATATTATATTGATAAATCCAGTCCTATAAGTTATAACATGAGTAAATATCGCAGTATTAGCTGAGAATGTAGCTTTAATGTTGATCCTGAATCGTATAAAATACATTTCTAAGGACATGTTGGTCAGATTGTCAGAATACGTACAATTGGCAGATCTACACATTTAGTAAAGTCTACTAAATTAGGCTGCAATTTGGTAAATACTAGGTAAACCCGAATATATTTGGTATTGCATTGATTCTGGCAATCTGTTTGGTTAGGTTGAACTGTATTTTGAACTTTATTTTCGTCTGTATTCTCGCCTGATATCTGGGTTATTTGAGAAGATCGGCGAAGTTAAATTGTACATTTTCTGAAAACTTGACCCATATGCGACTTTCAACAATATTACACAATCAGGGCAATGTTAAACTAGCTCCTGTACATTATTTCTATTTCCTACCCTAGGTGGGGAGATGGAGCACGGCAACCGGCATCAACTTTACAGCACCTTTTGAAATTGACAGACAAGGAGGCATGTTTGGCAATAAAACACTCATTGTAACTTCTATTATGGTGAGTACATGATCATTATTACACTTGTTATTATATAAATAATGTCATTGTGCAACAAATGTTAAATGTGTATGTAAACATGAATGCCTGCTACGATGAATAATTGTAGTCTTTTTCAGATTGACAGGTAAATTCCTGGTTAATACTCTTATTCTATTTCAGTGTTGTTTACTGATCTTTTGACAGATTCATGAAAATTGACAATTTGGAGCATCCAAGACAGACATTCCATTTCAGCAAGGCAAATTGATTGTGGTGCATATGATTTTATGGTAATAGTATGTATAACTAAACTAACTAGACACAGCCATCAATACATAAGGATAAGTAACACTTTAATTAAATGAAATAAATATCAAATAAAATTGAAAAAGTACGGTACTATGACAGGTATGGTATACATATTGCAGATGACAAGAGATACTTGAATGGTATGGGATTTTATATTACATATATATTGAATTTTTATTCAAGTAACAATAACAGTTACATTCATGAAAAAGTCAGACAATTCACCAAAGTGGGTCCTCCATTGTATCCTAAATATTAATAGATTGGTACAATTTTACTCTTATCATTCCTAACATCATGATATACAAGTGTTCCATTATTTCTCTTTGATCCCCAGATATTCTGTCACATAGCAAATTGTGAAAGGTACAATCTTGACTTAGTTTATTAGGAAATGTTGTATAATATTAAGTGGGCCGGTACAGTATTAATAATAACGTTCCTCTTAACAGTACAGTTAATCATTTGAACCACCTTTCTTTTCATCAATGACTAACATTATCGAGATGTAACGGCAGGCCTGCCTCTCTCTGTGTTACATATTAACTCCGTGCGTTACATGTGGAAACAAATACTAAAAAAAAACTGAAAAAAATATACACAAGCTTCTGGACAGTGGCATATTCGTCTTGCTAGTGGTTAGATCATTTTATTTAAAATTCTTATACCGCCAAACCTCTGTAAAATGACAGTTGAACATAGGTAGGCATTCCTGTAAAACATCACATATAGCTGGGTCAGATTGTCAGAAAATGCACAATCTACAGTGCTACACATCTCTCAAATTCTGCTAAATTAGAGTGGAAAATGATAAATACTCAGTATATCTGAGTATATTCTGTATTGTATTCATTCAATAAATCTGTCTGGTTATGTTGAACTGTATTTTGAAGCTGATTTTCGTCGTGTATTTGGGTTATTTGAGAGGATTGGTGAAGGCCAACTGTGCATTTTCTGAAGACCTGACCTAGCTATTCTTCCCAGAAGAAGAGGTGAAACAACATGCCTCTGGGCCGACCCAATTATTACACCACTCAGTCACCCTGCATCCTTCTTAACATAAATTTACCCAATGCTTGTCAATGATGGGTGGTCGCCAAGTGTTCTAAACACTTCCCCCTAAGTTCACACAACTATTTTTGACGAACCCTGTAAAAGGAGAAATTTAAATCAAGTACCCCATGTACCCACACAGAATGGCATATATGTAGAGGTCCCATAACAAGGGGTTTTGATGGACTTACTGAAGTTTTTCTGTACAAAAACCTGCCATTAGAGTATATATAATGGCCAATTATAATGCTCAATTAGAGCTCTTGTGACAGACCCCGGGAGTAGGGATGGCCATGAGCTGGTACTGAGCTAATGCTGAGCAGGTTGTTTGTGAGCAGCTCATCTCTCTGTGAGCCATTCATCAAGCTTTCCACATTTAAACATTTGCCCTGTATTTTATCTTACTTTAGTGGACAATTTGTACATTTTCATATTGTTCTCCAATCTCTACTTAGTCACCCAGAAATTTTAAACTTTCACAAATTAGGAGCAAAATAAGACCCTTTATGTATTTTCCATGAGTCCCTACACCTCATACTAATCTGGGACAGGTCTTCCTCCCTTTAACATTTAATATTTCATATATGACTTAACAATATAATGAACATTACCTTCTTTAATTAACCAACATATCAAAAGAGAATGAGCTGTCTGTCCATTTGACCAAGAGTCAAATCAAAGCGATGTAACCCAATCTCTCTGTCAAGAACAATAATATCTAAAACACCAATAGTAAAGACCAGTGTCTACTGAACCGCCGCTAAAGTGTCGTTGGGGTGGGCAATCATAGTTGGTTAAAGCCGCACCCACAATTAACGCTGGTCAAAAACTGAACGTTTTTTTACTTCTTGTACCATTCTATTCCTACCCATCTAAAAGTCAGTTGACCGACATTTGTTTAGGATTCTGTCTGCTTACTTTTGCTGCAGTGCTTTTAAAACCTCCTCATTTGTATTTGGAGGACGCGTTTGAATACTTTCTTATAATAAATTCCCTTTTTATCTCCCAGCAGCGGATGTTTTCACTTTACTGTCAGTACTTCAAATTCTAGTATAAACATATACAAGCAGCAGAATATTTATGAATACAATCATATAGGTCATAGTATGTGTGAATTTGGAAAGATTTAGTTTGTCATAATAACTGAGAGTGCAGCTTTAATTTATGAAAGATTGACCCAGTCATCAAATTTATCCAATCCTGATGTATCTGACCACTGACAGTCAACTCAATCTTTCATGCATCTCTGTATTCCCTCCCTCTCTCCACCATTAATTGTCTCAGTGGAATGTAGCCTTAGAATCAACCTGTCACCATTTTCTATGCAAAATTGGAAATTCTGCCACACAAAACCAACCCAGGACAGGCACAGTTCATATTGGATACTTGATACGTTCTCTAGCCTATCCCTAGCCTCTAATGTTTCACAATAGGTCTGTATTGTTTTCTAGCTTGACTTACAAACTTATAGTTTGCCTGGGGGATCTAAAACTCTGTATTTCAAATGCAATGTAGGATTCTAGTAATGGCAGAATTTGCCTTATTTCTTCACTGAAGGGCACCAGAAACCAGTGGTAGAAAGCAGTTCAGTAGATGCCCCTATCATGTATAATGATATGTACCCTATCATTGACATTGCATAATAGGGGATTTGCATAGCCGCCATTTTGAATCTTGATTCGCATGGAATTATGGGACTAATGGTACAGTGTGAAATCTATAGAAAACGTGTCATGTTCAGCATGGAATATATATATAGAATGTACCTAGGGCTCAGTCTGTCCAAGGGTTATGCATCAAGGTTGTGGCGGGAGACCGAGGGGCGGAGCACAGCGTAGCCCCAAGGTCTCCCTCCTCAACTGAGATGCATAGCCCTTGGACAGACTGAACCCGTGGTACATTCTATATTTATTACACTCTGAAAATAAATAAACCGAAATAACAAACTTTTCATTTTGAAGCTTTATATTTATTATTTCAAGAAAAATTAGGGTGCATTAATACACAATTTGGCCTCCAGTGATCAGGCTTGGCTGCCAGACCTACTTGTTGTATGCGCCAAGGGTGGCATAATTTACATGTTATGCGCCAAGGGTGGCATAATTTACATGTTATGCACCAGCTTGACCAAGTGTGGCATACAATGCTAAAGGTATAGGCAACTATACCACAGTGGTGTAATAAGTATCAATGCTCCAATGTCAATATCCATGTGTTATACATGTTTCCGTAACACAAGCCTCCATCTTTCCATCATGCATTTGGTTTTCATAGATCATCTATACACGCTCCGATATTGGTGAAAACATTCTTGCAATTTTCGATAAAAATGTTGCCAAATATTTGTATGTCAGATTTGAACAGAATCTATCCCAGAATGCACTGCAATAGACATGCGCAGTGAGATATGCAAGCCGCCTATTACAAATGCTCTAGGATTATTATGGCATTATCACTGTCAATGGTGTTTATCTAGAGCAGTTAATTGTGGCCCCGTGCGCAAAACCATTTTGGCTGAAAATAAACACAAGCTTAGTACTCCCACCCAAGCCTCTGGTCTGAAGGAGTTCTTCAGACCAGAACCCCATTTAACTCACTTTTCTGACTTAATTCTACTTTAGCCTCTCCAATGGGAATCTGATGGAAATGGCATCAATAACTAAATGTGTGAGTTTAAAGAAAACTGAGCCCAAGATATGAAGATATTAGTTAACATAAAAAATGAAATGACTTGAAAATTTCACAAATGTGAAAAGGCTGTCTGCTCTGGGACTCAACCTCACAATGTCTAGTTTGGATGTCTAATGAACTGACCACTGAAGCAATGATATTTGCTATCCAGAGCATGCATATAAACATTAGCCATACCCATTGCTGCATCACATTTTAGTTGTACTTTAATTGCCCTTTCTTCTCATGATGATTGAGAAGAACGGGGAAAATAAATTATCCATGTAGTTCCCTGTGTTAGCCGCAGGCGATTTAATGATTCAAATTATCATAAAAGCATCTGCAGTCTATAATGCCAATGCATACATGTCTAGCTCTGCACACTTCTCTGGATATCCAAACCAAATGAGAGCTAAAATACCTAATTATTACATCCCTGTGCTGTAGTTGCCTATACCTTCAGCATTGTATACACCACCTAGACAAGCAGGTGCATAACATGTAAATTATGCACCTCCAGGTGCATAACGAAAGTAGGTCCGGCAGCTAAGCCTGATCACCGGAAGTCAAATTGTGTATTCATCTGCCACTGATCGTTCACCCAAATTCCTCTTAAAATAATAAATATAAAAGTTCAAAATGAAAAGT
This sequence comes from Sthenelais limicola, assembly GCA_942159475.1. Taxonomy (NCBI): domain Eukaryota; kingdom Metazoa; phylum Annelida; class Polychaeta; order Phyllodocida; family Sigalionidae; genus Sthenelais; species Sthenelais limicola. The sequence continues at coordinate 31,380,306 of OW804097.1, read as the reverse complement.
TCTATCGGAAAATGCCATTTAAAAATTCTATTTTGCTGAAGTATATCAATTTAAACCATCAATGAACAAAGATCCTATAGCGAATCGGTAGTGATTCAGACAGGCCATTTGTTGGCTTAGCGTGTCCGACTCGCAGTTATAGCCTATGTGTGATAAAGGCGTGTCCGATCGTTCAATCGTTTTACCGATTTTCTCTGGAAATAATAAAGCTAGAGGCTCCAAATGAATGTTCAATGGAAGAGTCATATGTAAAAATGCGATTTTGCTAAAGTATATCGACGATAATGATTTATTTCATTAACTAGCCACGACAGCATGACAGGCTCTGACTGACAAGTAGATCGAAGCTGTTATTATGAATTTGCGGAGCTTATATTATCGCCCACTCGATCGTTTTACCGATTTTCTATGGAAATAATAAAGTAAGAGACTTCAAATGAAAAGTTCAAGGGAAGAATCATATGTAAAATGCGATCTTGCTAAAGTATATCGACGATAATTTATTTCATTAACTAACACCGATAGCCTGACAGGCTGAGTCTGACTGACAGCTATGGCTTCATGTGTCTGACTCGTAGGCCGTGTGGCTGTGGCGTATCCGATTCGCACCAGAGGGACTTTTTTTTTTGGATTTATTCATATTTCTTATTAATAAAAAATAAAAAGGGATGTAATAAATATGGAACAAACTTGCTGGACGACGAAAGCTAAAGAAAATGCTAAAGCCCTCGAATCTTTCACCGTAGTCTCTCGGTGCATAACTAATGAACGTACGCCCCAGCAAGTTCGTTCCATCTATTTATGCCCTATACACACATGGTCATTGCCTTTCTCTATTCTGTGTGTATTAGGTACTTCTATGAACTGCTTTGTTGGAAATCCCCTATTAATCCTTGACCCAAGCTGCATGAGTTCAACTGCGCTATTAATTTCCCCAGATAAAGAAACAGGCGCATCCGGGTCTTACAGCCTCAAGCTTTGCTCTGATTGGCGCTCGCTATAAAATCGTTGTGGGGGAGAATATTTCCTAGGGCCTGTTTTATTTATGGGCTACAGCTTCCGGGTAGAAATGTCATGTGACCTACCAAAGATGGCGTCTCCCAGTACTGGAGGAAGGTGAGAGAGTAACACTGCTGTTCTACACAGGGGAGATCTAATTTACACCTTATCTATTGATCCATATGGTACAATAGGGCAAAAGTTAGGGAAGGAATAGAAAAAGATATCAGTATGATATTGTTATGGTTGTTCGCCCTTTATTAAACCACCCTGGATCATATGGGTGAAATCGCCATCAAATGGACAATTCTCCTAAACAAATAATCTCAAATAACCCAAATTTAGGAGAATAATTAGGTTCAAAATACAGTTCAACATAACCAGATAGATTCTTTGAAACAAGGTAATATCAAATATGCACAAATATACCTAATATTGATTATTTTCCAGTGTCATTCGGCAGAATTGACTAAGTGTGTAGATCTGCCGATTGTACCTTTTCTGACAATCTAACCCATATCAGAGGTCACCTGCCCTAGTGGGTTAATCATAAACACCACCATCTTCTAGAGCAAGAGCGGGAGAATAGAGAGACAGAAGAGATGTGTTACTGAAAAATGAGTCACAAGTCGCAAAAACGATATTTTTCATAGTGGTTTATTTGCATTTTTAGGGTGCTTAACGCTTTTTATAGAGTTCATTTATCAAATTTCAAGACAGTTTGATAAATATATCTATGCTTCTAAGGTCATCCTTTAGCGTATCGAAGCTACATTACTAGTAAATGTCCACCCACAAATAATTTCAACAAAGTTTTCAAAAAATACAAATTTCAAACTTAAAATATAGAAGTACTTATTTAAAGTCCCACTGTTTCCTACCAGTGGAATCCGCTTGATATCATCTTTTCAAATATAATGATATCGACTCATTTTCTCTCACAAACCACTGACTATACCTGACTACTGAGTATTTATCAGTCTTTTTAGGTTTTGGTTTATCCAATATTAGTCACTATCTTGAATGGTCCGGATGATATAACCACCTGATGCATAGACTATGGATAAAAAAATGGGGGATTATTATCTATCCCTACTTCTAGGAGGACGAAGCCAAAAATTATCCAAAACTACCTGGTTTCAACCAGATTCCTTAAGCATTCTAGGCCCAAAGTTGAGAGAGTCCCTTCAGACCGTAAAGTGTCATTATAATCCCATTAGAACGCCGAGTCCCTGGCTAGGAAACTAATTAGCGAAGGAGGCATCTAATCACTGACTTACCATCCTTATCTGATCTGAGGCTTTGGATCTAGACTGTATAGGTGACTTTTAATACTATGCTGATTTGATTTATAATGCATATGGGTCAGATTTTCAGAAAATGTACAATTAGCTGCTTTAGTAAAATATGCTAAATTAGGGTTAAAAATGATAAACACCAGGTATATCTGAGTATATTATGTAAGATGTTGTTTTAAAATATCTCTTCTGCTATATTAATTTGTATTGTGAAGCTCATTTCTGTCTTAAATGTCGGTTATCTGAGGGGATTAGTGAAGGCGAATTGTACATTTTCTGACGATCTGACCCATATATAATATCCAATCTAAGTCCAAAGCCTTCGTCCTGCTATTTCACGCCAACTTTGACCTACGATTACAGGTTTGCTAAGGTTAACGAGTGTCCCTCATGTTGAGTGTGTGTCGTTTGACAGCTGTGACAGCAGTAATGTAGGTAGGAATATATAGCTGTCACCCCTGGTGCTGACCCACGCTTACTTGTGTGACAGTGACACGGCTGTGTCATGTCATAATCATGCCTTCCAGTTCAAGAAGCAGGGAGAGGAGGTTTTGACATTTGTGACAGCTGACATTACACAACTGCATTGCACCGATTTCGGTTTTTAATTCTTCATTCCTACAAAAATACGAATATAAATGTAACCTTGGTTTATGTCAGTGTCAATAGGGGACTTGCATAGCTGCCATTTTGAATCGTAATTCGCATGGAATTATGGGACTAATGGTACAGTGTAACATTTATAGAAAACATGCCATGTTCCACATGGAATATTTATTAATGGTCTAGGCTCAATATCTATGTGTTATACATGTTTCCATGACACAAGTCAACATCTTTCCAATCATGCATTTGGTTTTCATTGATCATTCATACAAGTGATGATATTGATGAAAACATTTTTGCAATTTTTGATAAAAATGTTGCCAAATATTTGTAAGTCAGATTTGAGCTGAATCTATCCCAGTGTGCACTGTGACAGACATGCGCTGTGCGACATGCAACTCCTCTATTGATCCAACATATAACGCGTATACATACATGTATTTCATAACTATTATATTGGTCTTTAATGAATATAAGAAATAACTAAAAAAACAAAACATAATCACCCTAAATTCTAGATATATGGAAACACATGGAATATTTATAGCTAATAACGAAATCTGACAACTTAAAAGTCGATATAACAACTTAAAAGTCGATATAACTCAGGTAAATAAAATTATCTCGATGCAATATTCATGACAAAATAATACTTTTTTTTGTCAGCATGTTTTGAAATTGAAATAGTCTGAAAATAATATTCAATGAAATGACAAATCTCTTTTGATTGAAACTCATGCATTTAAGCAAGGTAAGAAGTCTCTCAGAGATTTAAAATAATCGTATGCAATGCATGTTATGATAAGAGGGAGTTGCGAGGCCTCTAAGAGTGATTTACCACATAATCGTATATAGTGCAATGCACCCATATTGGGGATAGCAATGGAGATCATTCTTATGTTCTAGCCATCTTCAGAGCAACTCTTATCATCTCAGGCTCCACCAAAGAGCAACTCTTTCCTTGGTATTGTTCGGAAGTGAGAGTGCACCATAATAGGAGCCCACCATGGAGGTGGTTAACCTGCACTGAATAGAATGACTATAATTGCTTTAAATTCGGTTACCATCGGATATTGAAGACAACCCACTCGCTTTGCTCCTTGAGTTACTCCATGTAAAAGGAGAAGGTAACAGGTGGGAATGGGAAAGAGGTTGTTTGACAGTTGACTTCCCTTACATTCGTGTTTGAACCCACAGTAGCATGCCACATTTCAAGTTGTCTTCGTGTGAATCATGTTAATCTAAGGACGTGCGATTGGAGTCTATATGTTAGTCAGATTTTCAGAAAATGTAGAATTCGCAGCTCCACACATTTAGGAAAACCTCCTAAATTAGCCGAAAAATGAAGAATATCTGGTATATCTGAGCATATTTGGTATCGCATTGATTTACAGTATCAGTTCTGTTATGTTAAACTGCATTTTGAAGCTCATTTTCTGTCTTAAATGTGGATTATTTGAGAGGATTGGTGAAGGCGAATTGTACATTTTGTGAAAATCAGACCAATGTACCATGTTAACGGTCGTATTCTTAGTGAACCATGTGAGAGGATCTGGTAGCAACTCTCAGTTTGGGTGCGTGCATGTCAGAACCTCTGATGACATGTGACAATTAAAAATGGTTAGATTTTACTTTCTCTCATTTACCATCTCTTTATATAAACGTACTGTGGGACAGGGTTTGGCAAAATTGTGCCTAAAGACACCAGATTTACGTATATCCATTAGATTATTCTCTAACATAAGGGGTTATAGGTGAGTAAGTAAATGAGTGAGATCGGTTGCTTTACGCCCTTATCAACACATTCAAATGTTATATCAAGGGCGGGAGAGCTGAGAGGGAGGCAGTTTATGATCATACCCAGGAAATAGAGATAGAGAAGAAGGGAGATGGAGACAGAGAAAAAGAGACAGAAAGGCACTTTATGGTCATACCCAGGACCATTTAAAGGGTTATATTCTTCATATAAGTGGTGGTGGGTGTCATACACTCTACCTCAAAGAATATGCCACATTTCAGGTTATTTTATTGTGGTAGCCCACCCATAAGTTATGGTGGGCAGGAGAGGGTAAGAAGTGAGGAGGATTGTGGTGCCCTAACCATGATATGGTGGACAAAAGAGGGTTAGAGGAGTGGAGGAGTGTGGTGGCCCACCCAGAAGTTGGGCAGAAGAGGGTTAGAGGAGTGGATGAATGTGGTGGCCCACCAATAGGTTAGAGTGAGCAGGAGAGGCTGTGAGGAGTGGAGCATTATACTGGCCCACCCATGAGTTATGGTGGGTCAGGGACAAGGCATAATTTGGCCAATTTAAGCCCATGTCCAATGTAAACCCATATATAATGGTGGGAGGTGACACGAGAAAGAAATTCCATAAGTTAACTGTGGAATTGGGTGGTCTAAAGGTGTATGGTTCAAGTCCGTGCAATATAATATGACCAAAACAGTGTTCTAGCCTATGTGGAACAGGTGACAGGAGGAAGTATCTGGCAGCTAGCTTTACTTCCTTTTTGGCCTAAACTACTAATGACATGTCAGATTACAAGACATTTTTCAGTGAAATAATGTCAAACATGATTTAAATAATGAAACATTGTAAATTTAACACAACAGGACAGAAAGTGCTAGTCGTGGACAAGATCACATTCCCTTGATGAATATAAGGCGTAAAGGACACACAAGTCCCACATGCATGTCAGTTAAAAATGGGATATGCAGACGGGTTATTATCAAAATACACATTATAATATGTTGCAGGATAGTTTCAGGAATTGGCACAACCTCTATCGTTAGGTATTTTTTTTTTTTTTTTTTAAAGAATTTTATTTTCACGTTAACAGAAAAATTTGCAGATGTACATATCGCCTAAAAATTAATTTAGGCGTTTTTCAAAGCAATCTGCATTGTTCTATGGCAGTATAACATATAATTGGTGATGATTAGAAAATTTTAAGAAAAAGAACAGATTCTGGCGACAGGGATTGAAAATTATAGAACCGATATAGACCAAAAGAAGGTCTCAGAGCTACTAATCAAACATTATAACAATTATTAGCAGTATTTCGCATATTAAACAGTAAGAAGAAAAAAATGAATTTTAGAAATAATGATAAATGAAAAAATAAAAAATAAAAAAGAAGTGTTTCCTTACTCTTGTTACATTATATTTCTGAGGCTAAACGGACACATGTGAGAGACCGAGCAATCAGATTTTACTGGATTTTTTGTAGGTGGTATCTTTTGATTTCATTTTTAAAGTGCTCTTTATCTTGTATATTTCTAATATTAATGGGTAAATTGTTCCAGGTATTTGCTACTTGGTAATGAAGGGATGATCTATTTTTTTCTTTTATGGGTCTAAAAATAGGGAGGATTGGGGCATCGTATAGTCTGGTTGCTCTTACAATGACCGGTATAGTACCATTATTCTGGAGTTTTGTTTTTTTTATATATCCCATCTTGGACAGAAGAAAAGATATTCGCTCAGCAATTCTCATAGTATTGGTTTGTTGGTGGATAAGATTCGTTGATGTTAATGGTGGGCAGTTAAGGGCTATTCTTAGGGCTTTATTCTGTATTTTTTGAATTTTATCTAGGACTTTCATTGGTGAACCACTCAGATAGGGAAGAGAATAATCAATGATCGACAGTATATTTGCCTTGACTAATTGTATTGCACTTTTTTGTGTCATATTTTTCCTAATTAATGACAGCTGATAAATCCTGTATTGAAGTGATTTTATCATGATATCATTTTGGTTTCTGAAATCTAGGTGGCGATCAATATTGATCCCAAGATAAACATAGTTATCAACTTGATCAATTTTGACATCATTAATTTGTATATTTACTAGGCTATTATATCTTTTCTTCTCCCCGAATAACAACAGTTTGGTTTTTGATAAATTGATTAAAATCTTATTTCTCCTTGACCATTTAAAAAATGTGTCTAGGTCCTGATTCATTTTTTTCTCTAGATCTTTTAAACAACTGCCTGAGTAGTATAACACCGTGTCGTCCGCATAGAGAATATACTTGGACTCAAGTTCTAGATTTTTGATGTCGTTAGAGAAAATAAGGTACATTATTGGCCCCAAGATTGACCCTTGGGGCACACCACATTCAACTACATGACTGTTAGAATAATTGTTCTTAATTTTCACCACTTGGGTTCTATCAGAAAGATATGACTCACACCATTTTAGAGATAATTTATCCAGACCTATAGCTTTAAGTTTTTCTAGTAATATTTGGTGATTTACACTATCGAAAGCTTTGGAAAAATCTATGTAGGTCGCAATGGTATAATTATTATTATTATTATTAATATCAATATCATTTATAAATTCATACAGCGCTTCATGCGTACTTCTCTCTTTTCGAAAGCCATATTGGTTATCAGTTAATATACAATTTTCATTCAAATGTTCCCAAATTCGCTTAGCAACAATTTTTTCTGTTAATTTTCCAGCTATATGTGTTAGAGCTATAGGTCTTGAATCACCTGGATATATCACTCTAGTTTTTTTCGGAATTGGCTTAACAATTGCCTTCTTCCAAGATAAAGGGAAGATTCCTTGCTTCAACGATAAATTGATAATATACAGTAATTGTTCAGGTAAGGCCATAAAAAATTGCTTGTATAGTCTGATATTGATATTGGTGCAACCAGATGATTTGGAAGTATTTATTTCTTTTATTAAATTTAGCAGATCTCCAATATTATTTGGGAAATACATCATATATATTATATGGGTTAAGGTTCCAGAAAATGTACCTTTCACCTTCACCACTCCTCTCAAATAACCCAAATGTAAGTAAAAAATGAGATTCAAAATAATACTTCAACATAATCAAACAGATTTATTGAATGAATACAATACAGAATATATAATCAGATATACCTAGTATTTATCAATTTTCACTCTAAATTAGCAGAATTTGATAGATGTGTAGAACTGTAAGTAGATACTGCTTTGTGTGTAAAGTATGGTCATATTATACTAAGGAAAGTGAAGTAATATCGTGGTAAAAAGGTAGAACTGTGTAGGTGGTATATCGCAGAGAAAATATTCATACAAGCAACTTATAATTGACAGTTAATTGTATACTACCCCAGGCTTTAATGGAAGTCTAGCTGTAGTAACTGAACTAAACAACCTGGCAAGCACTTCACAAACATTGATGTAACTAAGGGAATCAATGGTCATCTAAAATGTGTTGTCCACCATGAGTGACGACTGGTCAAAGTTGGGCCAGTGGCTAACAAGCTCCTCCAGGTTCCCTCAAACACAAAAGCTGCCCACCAATCATTGAGCTGGAGACTGTTACTATGGTGACCAGTGTCAAGGGTGCATACAGGGCCAACTCATGGACGATAATTGGGAAGTTTGGCGTTGCGTATAGGCAGTTTCTGTGATTATTGTACGGATCATATATATTTTAATAAAGGGTTTCAGCAGGTCTAGTTAACCTATACGTGAACATATCCACATCTCTGATACGCAAACATATGTTATAGGGAAGAAAGAGGTTCAGGAAAAACGAGAGAAACGAAGCATAACATACTAAACAAAATGTTTCATCTCACATGCTATTTTTTATCCGACGTAATTAAAAAAAACAATATGGATACGGTAACGTAATTGAGATAAGTTAGCTTGCAGAACCTCCCTAATAAGGTTCTCTATATACCTTGCAGATCTAATGCATACACTCAGTGATTTGGTCATTTAAAAATTGAAGCACAGCAATGATAATTATGATAACTAGTTATTCTGCTCGTAGGATAATAGTCAAGGCAATCTAGCTTAAAAAAGGGCTGAACCTAGGACAAATTGCAACTAAACTTTTCTCAACGGTTTTGGGTAGTATAATTTCCCCTTATAAAAGTCGAGAAAAAACTAGGAAGGAGAACATGCCCAAAATCTCAAAAAACAAAATGGCCAACTCCAATAATTCCATGCAAATCAACATATCCCAGCCTTCTTGTAACGGACCTGTGCAGTGGCATATGCATGGCCGTCATGGGTGCTCACAGTCTCCCATAGCAACACAAATTTCCCATAGCAACGTGCACACAATACCATCTCCCTGTTCCTCAAGGGGCATTCCATAACACTGAAAACCCATACATAATAGGGAGATTTAGCAACCACAACGCACCAATACAACACTAATGCATTCACTAACTTTCATTACATTATTACCATTGTGGGGATATCTCGAGAAGCCTGCAATGCAGGTGCCCTCGGCCTAGCGCTTCTTGAGATATCCCCACAGTGGTAGTAATGTACAGATATTTAATAGATGCATTAGTGTTGTGTTTGTGCGTTGCGGTTGCTAAAACTCCCTATTTACTCAACCCACGTTCCATACACACGCCAAACCGCAACCGATTCCTTCAGGGAATAAGGACAGGAAATAGGATTTGATGGTTTTAATGCGCATGATCATAAAACAGTTGACATGGTGACATATTTTATGTCTCATGAAGTTTGGGACATGTTTCCTTGACAGCGAAATGACATGCAGGACTATATTTAAAGTGCAGAAAACAATGACTCTGAATTTAATTGTGGTTTTATTTGGTGGAAGAAAATAATTACTTTAGGCATGGATTAGGAGTGGAAGGGTGGTTCATGCTCAGGAGAGAATCTGCTGCCTGTCGAGAGTTTCTGATCATATTCAAATTCTGAATGTTTTCTGGCCTTTTGCTTTGAGAGGCATCTAATGGTGCTGAATCATGGCTACCACCTTGCCTTGTGGCATGCATTGGACATTCTTTTACAAGAAACCTTTAATATTTATTAACTAAATTTGACTGTTTTTGGTGAAATATTAAGAAACTATATGGGTCAGATTTTCAGAAGATGTACAATTGGCAGCTCTACACATTTCAGATTTTCTGATAAATTAGGCTGAAAAACGATGAATACCGGGTATATCTGAGTATATTTGGTATCACATTATAGTATAAGTTCTGTTATGTTAAACTACATTTAGCAGCTCATTTTGGTCTTAAATGTGGATTATTTGAGAGAATTTGTGAAGGCAAATTGTACATTTTCTGAAAATCTGTGACATATAATACAAATATTTTAAGCATTTAAGTCTTCATAATTATTGAACATAAACAATATAATCATAATACATTATAATATGTACATCGATTCATCATCTTATCTCACCCTACCGCCTGTACGACCCAAACCACTCGTCCAATCAAAATCGGTTGACACCTGTGTCACAAATGTGCTACACATTAATCTACCTAATGAACAATTACCACCAACTATGTGATTCCTCTCCCGAAGACCAACTTGCACGGTTGAAACACGTAGGGACTGTCCTACCTTATTACAAAATAAACTGCAATCTTACTGAAAACTACGGGGGTTATTTATTTGATCGGAGTTTAAACTATTCAAATATCTTAAATATTTGTCATATATATGTCGTACCTGGCCCCTACAGTAATAATAAAGCCGTCATTAAGCCATTACAGTAGATCCCACTTGACAACAAATTTAGTCATGTGACCAGCCCACAATTTCACCCTTTTGGTGACTGTAAGTACATGTTGACATGCTGTGTTCCTGCGCGAGTTCTCTTATTACTTTCCTATTACAAATATGATTCTTTGATAATTATTCATAATGATATGAACCAAGATCTTTATTTCAGCATTCAAGCGTTGGTCTCTGCATTATTCTTTGTAGAGACAGGGATTTTGATTGTTCTATGAAATTCATTATCTGTGCACAATCTTAGGCGGTTCAAATCACACAGACCTGCCAAGCAGTCAGGTCCATACAGCCACATTCCTCGATTCTATTTCCAGCGATAAGCTTAACCACAAGGCTAAGACAAGGCTAAAAGTGGTAATGAACCCTAAAACTTAGGTTCCAAAACTGCCTTCTGAACCTGACTGCAAGGAAAGGACGTTGTGTTTTCCCTTGATATAGTATTAATGAATGTTAAAGCCCTATATGAATAAAAGGGATGTATTTGAATAATCTTCTCTCTCTGTTTTTCCAGGAGGCCCTGCGCATTACAACCATCTTGGTATGTGCGACCACAACGCCCTCTATAAATATGTAGGCGGCCAAACTATAGGGTTGCCATAGTTACCAACTAATAACAATAGTTGATTACTGACCATTGGTTACACTCTCAGTCCGTTTTCCCTCTATTATCGCCCATCAATATTTTCAGAAGTTCTTTTCTTTTTTTTATATTTTCAGAAGTTCTTGATTAATATTTGAAATCGGTACTTCGAGATTCACTATGTTATTTATTTGTTATTCCTTATTTTATTCATTACCATTTATTATCATTCGTTATATTTATTTAATGAGGAATTAAGCAGTTTATAAACACTGAAATGTATGATTATCTTTATTTTATCATTCTTGACTCAGTTCGAAATTTTAGAATAATTTATTCTAAAATTCCCTAATATTCAAAAGGGATATTTATGATGTCCAATAGAAGGAAAGCAGGCTAATAGAATGAGTTTGGTTTGTAATAATGCAATAACACTGAAAGTTTTATTCTACTAGGGAGTTTAAGCATCGGATTGTATCCTCAAAACGCATACGCGCATTTGATCAATTAAATTAACTAAATCAACCATTGGTAGAATAAATGTACGACACAACAAAAAAGTTGATAATTCCCAATAACTTGGGAACATTTATTTGCTTTTTGGTTCAAAATTTAATAAATCATAAAACAAATTATGTAGGCTTTGGTTCAAAATCCAACTTGTCCTATTGAAGTGTAAATATTGATACGAACAAAGCATACGCTTTTGAGGTTACCACTAAGTGCTAAAACTTGCTATTAGCGATAGCAAATAACGATTGAACTATCCACTATGCCTGACACAATCACTTAAAACTGGTCCTCACTACAGTGATGTTGCGACCTGTTTGCGATCCACTAAAATACTTTTGATTCATGTATCAAGGATAAGCATATGTTCTACTACTATCTATCAGATATTCATTACAGCAAATAGGATGTAAATAAAGATCTCTAGACCTAGTTAACATCAACGCAACGTCATACTGAATATCTCATGTAGATCGCAAGGTAATCGGTAGGAACATCGCAACGGTGTGGACCTAGTTTAACACTCTGAGTGCAGACAGGATTAACCATTCTTGGCATTCTATTATCGTAGCATACATCATTCTGAAATTAATCTCAGTATGCCTTTGATTGGAAGCGAAATATGTCCTGTAATTATATAGACTAACGCCATCAGAAATATATAGGTTTTAGAGTTAATTAATATAATTGATTTCGGGTATAACATTTTGGTTAAATAATTTCAGTACTCCTACCTCCATTTGTGATTGCGCTAAGGTTATTTTTAAGCCTAAATATTGGATTCCTTTATCTGTAAGACCTTTTGTAAAAAGAAATTAAAGAAGACATTGACTTGAATGTTGTAATTTAGTTAATATAAATATAAGTGTTGTTATGTGTACAATTAGGCCACGTATCTCCCCACTAAATCCTGATATTTGTATAATAAATTATAAGGCTATTTAAATGTCCTATCACGTGAATATAACGATAAACAATTGATTTATTCTTTAGTTATTAGTTGTTGATTTTTTCTCCTAAACAATTAAACGCAGAAGAACATAACTTTCAACAATCATTGTTTTTTACAAAATGATACTGATATTAAAACCTAATTAATCATGTCTCACGGTACTAATACCAAGTGTACTTATTTTAGGCAACATTTATGTGATGAATTCACAGATACCATGATAATGGAATAGTAGCCATCTCCATCTGACATGATTATTAGTGGAATTTGCAAAGCAACATATGAAAGGCATCAAGTAAAAGAAGAACATAAAAAACTCTTCTATATTCAATGTGCAACCTAAAAAAGGAACGAAGTCATATACTTATAGAAATTATCGTGTATCATAACCCAACATATTATTCAAATTGATTTAAAAAATATATTAATGGGTCAGGTCTACAGAAAATGCACAATTGGCCTTCACTAATCCTGTCAAATAACCAAAGTCTAATACGAAAATCAGGTTCAAAATACAGTTTAACATAACCAGACACATCTGTTGAATGAATATGATACAGAATACACTCAGATATACTGAGTATTTACCTACTCAAATTTAGCAGAATTTGAGAGATGTGTAGAACTGTAGATTGTACATTTTCGGACCCCTATATTCAATGTCTAACCAAAAAAGGGAACACAGTCATATACTTACAGGACTTATCGTGTATAATTATCACCCAACAAATTGTTCAAATTGATATCAAAAACATCTATAATACCGTTTGGTCATTTATCGCTTCATGGGAAAGAATGCTCGAATGAATGCCAGGATTGCAATTGATGACTTAGATCTCACTGCACGGACAAATAATTGCATCAAAGAATGTAATTAACACCACTAGAGTTTGACTAATGGTGACTACGTCCTACCAAGGAAACAAGAGCTGCCCCGGCAGTTACCATACAATTTATATATAGTGATAGCTCCACCATCAAAGGACCATTCAAGGGGGAAATAAAAGGGCAAAAGAAACGTACCACTAACTCAATCTGACATTTTGTCCAATAAAATCTATTTTGAACAAAAAATATTAATATCTAAAGCGGAAAAGGTTGCTTTCATTATTGGTTTATAATTTTGACTGGCGCTTTCAAATCATCAATATATATATGCTTGCAATGGCTAGGTAGCCCACTCTTAAAGTTGACGATGTGCCAAAATAGTTGCGAATAGTTATTTCATCATGAGCTTATCATACATGTATACTAATGTATACTGCCATGTATTCAGCGTAAATATGTTATAAGTATTATGATGTAGTAAAACACCAAAAGCAGTATAACTGTGGCATATAATGGTGGAAGCCTAACACTCAGATAAATGGTCCATGGAAAATCAGTTATCACTATATGGAAATTGCATGACGAGTTATAGCATAGTGGATAGAAGCTGGAGAGTTTCAATAGCATTATATTTTGAACATGCCCTCCTTCTTCAAATCTCAAGCAACATAATTATGTGATGTGTTTCAGGAAAATGTGTCACAAGTCACAAAAAATGATATATTTGATAGACTGTCTTGAAATTTGATAAATGTAGTCATGCTATACACAGCATATTGCACACCAAAGATGAAAACATTCCAACGACAACATCTTGTAAATACAACACTTTGAAAAGTAGCAATTTTGCAACTTGCGACTCATTTTCCTGAAACACATCACATAGGATAATTCATATGAGTTCCCTTGATTCACCAATAAGTTATTGAAGGTCTCCAAGTGGTTTGTTTCAGAACACATAGGGGTCACATATGAACAGCATTTCGCAAATTCTGTGAGCCTCGCATAAAAGTTAGTGACGCGACAAATGCAACAAAGATTGTGACTTTCTCAAAGTTAGCGGAATCATTTGTGACCCCTTATTTGCATTATTGTATCACGTACTAACAATATTAACTCTTGTGACCTTGACATTGCCTGCGTGCGCTTATTACATGATAACTATGTGTTTCTTCAAAAGTTAAATTACTAATCAAAATTTATTTCATGACTGTTGTGTTTAGGACGATGGACTCAGTAGAAATACATTATGAAATAATTATTCATGCGATGTATAATAGTCATGCATATAGATGCATATAAATGTTCTTCATCAAAAATCGATTTATTTTAAATCTGTTATCTTTCTGCTAAACTAAATGTGTACTATAGATCCAGTTTGTTAGATAGCTTCGAGTTAAAAAAGTGTCTATCAAACAGAAAGGGGAGCTTGACTGGTTTGATTTGATTTTATGGATGAGTTCTTTATAAAGCAATAAGCACTGATCGGCCGAACACTTGGCATATGCCACAAAACTACATTTGTGATCCGTTTCAGGAAAATGAGTCATAAGTCGCAAAATATGGATTTTGAGATATCACCACATTTGAAAAGAGGAGATCAAGCTGATTCCAATGATAGTAAACACTAGGGCATCTAATAAGTCTTTCTATATTTTAAGTTTGATATTTTTATTTTTGAAGAAAAAGTTTCCGGATGGGTAATTACCAGTAAAGTAAGTAAATATACTCCATACAAAGGCCTTCAAAACGCAAAGATCAATTTAATACAATGTCTCAAAAGTTGTTGCATGGATTTATATGACTATATGTGCTACACTCCCTAAAAATCAGAACATTTCAATAAAGCGATCTTGTGGAAAAACACTTTGAAAAATATCAATTTTGCGACTTGTGACTCATTTTTCTAAAATGGATCAAATTTAGTGTCTAGACGCAGATTCCCTTTAGTGTATTCATGTATGTAAACCACCAGTTGGAGCCCTAGAGAATAACACATGAGACTATGTGATCTACGGTCTTCGGCCACAGAGACATAAGACTATAGAAATCCCAAAGACCACAGGTCTATTTTATTAAGATGACCTTTAGCCTCCATGTTCCCACGTTTGTACATACCCTGTCGCACATGACATATGCCAAGGTGGGGTAAGACATCTTTGACTCCACTTTTGGCTTGAGGAATTCGACTATAGTTCAAGTTAGATCGAAATGCGGTCAAGATATGTTTAATTTCGTGACCCCAATTCCCCCCAAAAAGTTTAATTTTGTGATCCCTATCCCAATAAGAAGTTTAATTTTGTGATCCCAATCCCAATTAGAACCATAAAAAAAAGGAATAAAAAAGGGGAAAATAAGAAAAATAAGAACCATCTATGATCAAATTTAAAATGATCACAGTTACTATTGACATATATTCCTTATGATGATGAATGTATACATTCCTTCCAGATCCGTTTGAGAATTGTATCTTAGTTATTACAACAGAAGGAAAATTACATAATGGGTAATTCTTTGGATGATTTCTCAGCCATACACATTCATTCTTCCTTCTGATAAGAACATGATTCCTACATGTTATGCTATTTTCTTGCGCCTCTGGAATATGATAACTTGAGTGCCTTTTATTTGAACATCAAGGAGAACAAGGATGAGTATCATCCGAGAATAGGCCCACAGGTCAGAGAGTCCCTTCAAACGAAGGAAAACCTCTCACCTCAAACCGCAAAGTGCCATTATAGTTCCATTAAGACCCCAAAATATCATAAATATATATATTCCAATTAAAACGCCGAGTCTTAGGCTAGGAAACCGACATACCATTCTTATCTGATCTGAGGGTTTGGACCTAAAGTCAATAAGAAGTTTTAAAAGAATGTCTGATGGACCTTGATCATGTCCTTGTGTATACATGTGCTTTGAACCATCATCAATTATACTTCAAATAAATATCCATGGAGCTAATACATCCCCCTTACGATCTCTTCCTCACAGGAGCCTCCATATGTGATGACTAAAAAATCAGAGAACGCTCTGGTAGGAAATGATATGTACGAAGGATTCTGTGTTGATCTTCTCGCTGAGATCGCAGGTATGGTAGGTTTCAGGTACAAAATTGAGCTTGTCCCGGATGGAAAATACGGCGCGCCTGACAAACATGGGCAGTGGAATGGAATGGTTCGCCAACTCATCGAAAGGGTGAGTGGATATTCATTTGTTACGGCCTCAAGGGCCTAGTCAACTAAGCCGATTCTCATGCGATTCTGCCAGAGTTTAGTGCAAAAGAGTCCTGTGCAACGCAAAATCGCATGAGAATCGGCTTAGTGGACTAGGCCCTGTAGTGTGTTTGGTAATGTCACAACAGACCGTATGCTTTAGAAGAACACTAAGTAGAGCCAAAAACTTGTTTCCCAGACTCTATAACTAACCTATAATTACTTTTAATTCTGGCCCACTCTGAGTAAGTAAAGAATCTATATTCAGATGTATGGCCCCTATGTGTATAACATCCTAGATAGAAATAAAAGATGTTTTGAATTGAATTGAATAACTCTTAGAAATGAATGATATCAATCTCTGCACAATGATTTGATTATCGATATGTTTATGCTTAGAAATATAGTCACGATTTAAAAACATGACTTTAAAAAAATAGCAAAATAGATCAAATGAAAGTTTTTTTGCTTCCTTTTCTAACCCCTCTTACGGGAATTCTGTCCAGAAAATTTAGTTATCGATATTTCAATATCCTGTGTGTCCCGATATTCTACAAGCACTCTAAAATTGATGGAAAGGCACAGTAAACATGTAAAAAGACAAGCTTATATTTAAGAGTTTATTTACATAAAATCCTACCATATATATAAAGATTTCTATTCAAAATGTCTCCGTCTGCATGCCCAATTCTCAATGAAATTGTTAATAGAAAGAGACGCCGAAGGAGTATAAATATGAGAACTTAGCTTTGGTTGAGCATCAATGCAACACGCAATGTTTCTCCTCCAAAACACAACCAATTTCAAATATCAAATCAAAGTGCAGCATAACATTCTAGCACTTACAAACTTAGAAAGTATTGTGAAACTAGTCCTTTTGCCTCTGGTTCTCGCTCTGTAACTTCAAGTAACATCACACAGAGCAACTAAAGTATCATCACATTAAAGTGTTGAAATAGGTCGAAAATAAGAAAATCCGAAAAAAAAGCTACAAAAGATTTCATGAAAAACTGAAATGATAACATGTTTTAGTTGTGTATGCAACAAGTAGGCAGGCAGTGATGAAAAAACTTGTCCCCCAAAAAATATCATCAAACTAGTCAATATTCTCAAACCTAACCACTGAACGATCGTCCCAGCGTTATTGAAAATTAAAAGGAATTGGCCATTGAATTGGGAGTTTCTATACATTGGGAGTTTATATGAAAGTACATTAATTAGTATTCTCATAGGCTAGGTCATATGCCTGCTACTAGCAGCGTGTTGGATATTTGGTTACGGGGGCACTTTTGCACCAAATTTCAGATTCAGGCTTTTGCTCCAGATAGAACAAAGTGCTAGCCATGCTTTACTTGAAGCTAGGGATTGTGGGGTTTGGGGTGGGTCTTGTAATTGATAAGTGCATAATGCCTCATAAATTCTACATATATATGGTATGTTTATTATGACAATATTGGTGAGGTCCTCCTTTCTCCTCATTGCTTACAGAAAGCAGACCTTGCAGTGGCTTCGCTTACCATCAACTATCTGCGAGAGCAAGTCATTGACTTCACCAAACCCTTCATGAACCTCGGCATCTCCATACTGTTCAAGAGACCCCGGAGAGAGAGTCCGGGTCTATTCTCATTTCTCAACCCGCTCGCTATTGAGATCTGGCTGTATGTGATTGCAGCCTACTTTGTTGTGTCGTTACTGATGTTTGTTCTGGCACGATTCTCACCCTATGAGTGGTACAACCCTCACCCCTGCAACCCTGACACAGAAGACTTAGAGAACACGTTTACGCTGTCGAACAGTTTTTGGTTCGCGGTCGGAACCCTGATGCAGCAGGGGTCGGACATTAACCCGCGGGCCGTGAGCACCAGAATAGTAGGAGGCATTTGGTGGTTCTTTACCCTAATAATAATATCCTCGTATACAGCCAATTTGGCGGCTTTTCTCACAGTGGAAAGGATGGTTTCTCCAATAGAGAGTGCGGAAGACCTGTCCAAGCAGACTAGAATAGAATATGGTACAATACAAGGCGGTTCGACAATGACATTTTTCCGCGTGAGTAAAAATCTACTGCTGACTACTACTGATGGTTTGTGTATAGCTATATACACGCATATATCTCATACCAGAGTATAGCAGTGTTCGTGATAAGCTAGAGATATATGTGTGTATATACACTCTGTTTGAGACCTACTTAGCGTAAACATCAAAGAGACCCAATGGTATCCCTATGGCGAGTAGATCCCAAATAGAGTGTATGTAATATATAGAAAGTGAAGACAGCCCAGTGGTTGTAGCCTTGGTTCCTGCTTCTCCACCAGTGTGTGATGGTTTATTGGGGAGTGGCTCAAGAGCTACTCCTCCTACTCCTACTCCTCCTACTCCTGCCACCACCACCACCTCCCACCATCACCTACCACCACCTCAACCTCAGGACTACCTCCTCTACTGCCACCACACCTTTACTATGGGGTCTGAGGAGAGAGTGGTCAGCCTGGATTAGGATGACCAGCTGACCAGTGTCCACCAGTGTGGGGTTTTGTCTCTAGGCTTGTCATTATCATTATTTAATTATCTACATTTTCTCTCTTACTTTGCATGTTTTTGTTTGTAGACTTTGTTGTTCTGTATAATGAACTGTTGCTGTAATCCTGAACATATTTACATGGAATTGATTTTTGAATAATTTTATTTTCACATTTGTGAAGTTTTCATTTCGAATGGAATTTTCTCATTTCGAATCGAATTTCATAATTTTCTATGGTCTGAGTATGTGATGTATGTATGTCAAAACGTTCAAATAATCTGTTTCACAAAGTGAATTGTTGAAACAAAATTACAACAAATTTAAACCTTTGTTTCGTAAAATTAGACACCACAAGTCTTGTCTGAACCGTACATATTTGTACATATTTGTGACATCCTTTTCTAACCCATTCACTAATTTTCTAAGAAATAACACATCTAAAGCACTTCCCATGACAATTAGAACATCAAACAATATTTCTTATCAAAATTCCTCTTCATATATACAAAGAATTTAACTAAATCATCACAAATAAAATTTCCATTTGAATCTCAATATAAAATTCACATATGCATGCTTTTTAAAGTTCAAGTGAACATGTTATGCAAATATGTTTTCATTGTGACTTCACACAATGTGTCCTGACCCTCCTTCCCTGCGCCCCATCCCCTATACCCTCAGAGTACATGCAAAGACAAGGTTAGAGCATCAGAAAATGTATAATTCGTCTTCACCGATCCTCTCAAATAACTCAAATTTAGGACAAACATTACGTTCAAAATTCAGTTCAACATAACCACAAATATAGTTGGAATCTACACAGTACACAGTATAAAAAAAATCTACGATTTTTCTGTCTATTTTGTAGAATTTAGTAAACATATAGAGTTGCCAATTGTACATTTTCTGGCGATCTGACCCATATTTGAAATCTCTGATGTCCTGCTCCCTTCCCTTCTAGCTGATATCGGGTAGGTGCACTACTCCAACATAATTGTGAAGGCTCCACTATCCAATCTTTCGTCTTTGTTCTAGTCTATCAAACGATTTGATAATATTTCAAATTTCAGAACATTTATAAAATATTAAAAAGGAAGGTAAACTATAGAGCACCTACCCAAATACTAATTCCAATCCTTACATGCATATATGTGTATAGGTGGATATAGGTCAGATCATCAGAAAATGTACAATTCGCCCTCACCAATTCTCTTAAATAACCCAGAGATTAGACAGAAATGAGCTTCAAAATACTGTTTAATATAGCAGAACTGATATTCTTAAACAACACAATACTACAATATTCAGATATTTTCATCTTTTCTCAGCCTAATTTAGCAGAATTTACAAAATGAGTAGAGCTACCAATTGTACGTTTTCTGACGATCTGACCCATGTGTACAATTCAAATTTACAATTTACAATACTCACATCCTCATTGATCTATGTAAGACAGATAAACTAATATGAACTAACACATTAAACTTTGTATAAAAACATGATGCCGATCTGTCCTATCGTACATATCATTTTCTCACGACCCCCGTATCAAGTAAACATGTTTTTATGAAGAAATGTTGAGACTTGTTTATGTAATACATGTTTAAAGTAATTGTTACTATACAAATTGCATGACACCTTATTCCATTACTTCCATACAACTTGATGGTTTCTCACAAGTTCTATTAAGAAGCCCCTTCCTTCAATGCGATCAAACACAGATTAGGAAATTACTATCAAAACTTGTTGAAACTTGTCGAAAATACAAATTCCTCGTTGTATATGAAACACATATTACATTGTGAAAAAAAAAAAAAATGGGACAAACTCCCACAAGGGACTGCTCATTTCTAACCACTGGCGGGGGAGAGAGGAGAGTTTTCAGGGGGACATCTTTATTTTTGCAAACTCTGAAGGGGGCATCATATTTTTGCATAGACTCTAATAGGGGGCACCTTTTTGCGCAGACTCTAACAGTAAAGAAGTGTATGTACCGGGGGCATCTTTTTTTTGCATAGACTCAGAACCACAATGATGTAGAGGAGGCATGAGGCATGATATTTTGCACAAACTTTTAAGGGGGGGGGGACATTTTGTACGAGACCTTAGGGGGCATCATACCATTTTGCACAAGAATTTGTCTCAAGTTCACCCCCCCTCCGAGTGGTTAATTATGAACAGTCTCCTAGTCTCTGAACTTGCATGTGGCTTTCCATGAAGAAATCTGCACTTGATATATATTGCGACCACCCTTTTCAAAATTTATACTGATTGACATTTGAAAGGCCTTTAATGAAAGGGCAATTAGCTTTACCTATAGGTAAGAGATATTAGACATATTTTAAATATATTTATATCACTAATGGATCCAAACGTTCCAATAAGACGAATATTAGTTGTTTGGTCGAGGAGAGGGTATTCATGAATTTATAGAAAGTGTTATCTATGTTGAAATGTGAAAAGAGGAGTCGCATTGCAGCCATAATTATTCAATAATTACTCAAACAACTCACAACCTTATAACTGAAGAAATGGAGATCACAGCTCATTCAAATTTAGAACTCATACAAAACCACACCAGGAACTATACATTGCATGCATTGCATATCAGAATTTTATAATGGCATCCACGCACCTCCCCTTTTCCTTACAGGGTCTGATCTTCAGAAACTGTACAATCGGTGAAAGCTCTACACATTTAGTAAATTCTGCTAAATTAGACTGAAAAATGGTCAATACCAGGTATTTCTGAGGATACTTGCCATTGCCTTGATTCATAGAATCTGTTTCGTTATGATGAACTGAATTTTGAACCAGACTTATGTCTTAAATTTGGGTTATTTGAGAGGATTAGTGAACATGAATTGTACATTTTCTGCCGATTTCACCCCACAGTTCAGCAATATTTACTTTTAAACCCCAAATAATTCCATTATAAATTAACCATCTTCCATTACTTTTTTTCTGACAATACAGGAGTCGAAAATCCCCACGTATCAACGCATGTGGGCATTTATGGAGTCCCGTGATCCCTCTGTGTTCGTGAAGGTATCACAAGAGGGTGTGGACCGAGTCCTCACGGGCAACTACGCATTTCTCATGGAGTCTACCATGATAGACTACACAATCCAGCGAAACTGTGATCTCATGCAAGTAGGCGGGCTGCTGGATTCTAAAGGATATGGCATAGGCACTCCTATAGGTGAAGTGTTATTATTTATCATATATTGAATTGTTATTCCAGTTTTCATTATTTCTTTTTTTTTTTTAAATATTGTAATTGGCTGAAACAGTTTAACAATTGGTGTTGAATATAAGTAAGACGCATGACTGACAGGATGCAGTTATATTTCGTGCGTTGCCATGACCAAGTAGATAAGAATCTACAGAAATTAATCCTTATTAGATCTATGAGCTGATCAACAAATAGAGTTATCAAAGTTTCTGAGTTATCAAAGTTTCCAGATTATACAGTCTTACAAGTAGATGTCATTAAATTCATCAAGCTTTTTTCTGTGTTTTCGATCTCATCTATATACCTTAGACCTTAGATCCTTTAAAATAGATAACACAGTATGAAGGAATAGGACACACGATTCTACAGTGTAGTTCTTCCATTTTGCCCTTGAAATTGATATTACAGCAAGGTTTGACAAAATTAGACTTTTACATTTATATTTACATTAATGTATTATACACACATTGCTCGGAAAACAATGTATCAACAGTGAGTTATGTGTACTATGTATTTCCCTAATGAGTTATGTGGGGTTGTCATGGCAGCCCAATCTGTTTTTTATACTAAGATTACCACTAACATTTAAATTCATGACTTGATTTCTAATTCTCTATTTTCATGATGGAAATCATATAATAGATCTGTTAAGCAACTCGTTGGTTTCAGTCGCTTAGAATATTGCACTCGTTGTGTGACACACACAAATGAAAATTTCTTCATAAATTAAACATTTCTTTTTTTTGCACAGGTTCTCCTTACAGAGACCCCATCTCGATGGCAATATTGAGCCTACAGGAAAACGGCCGCATACAGATGTTGTATAACAAGTGGTGGAAAAACACGGGTACGTGTAACAACGACGACAAGCAGAAGGAATCGAAAGCGTCCTCCCTGGGCATAGAGAACGTGGGGGGTATTTTCGTAGTACTCATGGCTGGCTTGACCCTCGCCGTTGTCACCGCTGTCATTGAGTTCATCTGGAATTCCCGTCGTAACTCCGCAAATAATAGAGTGAGTGTTACAAACCTTGTGATGTGATATGATAGAATTAGGGATCCTGGGCAATGTTGTATAGGGGTCAGATTTTATGAAAATGTATAATCGTCAGCTGTACAAATTTGGTAACTACAGGCAAATTAGAGTGGAAAATATCAGATGCTATGCATTTCCAAGTATCTTTTGCATTGTGTTGATTAAAGGTATCTCTTTCTTAGTTTTGAACTGTATTTTGAACATAGTTTTTCTCTTAGATTTGGATTATTTAAGAGTGTAAATTGTACATTTTCAGAACATTTGACCAATATAAGCTAAGGTAGGGAGAATTGTTGGTGGGAATCCCTAAACTTTTCCCTCATCCTTTAGACACTGGTGGGTCTGTCTTCCTACCCACCACTTTGAGCCACCACTTTGAGTATAGGTTATTTGTACCAGAAATTTACATAGGAAGGAATGCTAAAGGGATTTACACAAAAATTGCATTCCATAACTTATACAATAAGCATCAGGTTCAGGAATCAGGGATTAAGGGTCTCTCTCTTCCAGCATCATTATTTTATCATTATTACCTTCCCCTCTGCTCTGTCTTTTATATTTGTTCCCCAATTTGTTTGTTAATTTATAGTCTGACAGCTATTAGATTCATATCATCGACGGGGAATGGATGATGCAAGCATAAATCTCAAAACATTGAATATGAACTACATGTTTTATCGCTACTCTCATCATTGTATTGACTTCAGAAAGGCTTTTGACCTTGTAAACCATGATATTGTACGATCCGAAGTCATCTTTGTATCAACAACAACTATCTTGGTTGGATAGCCTCATATCTTAGTAACGAAAAACACAGCAAACCATTGTCAATAATGAGCTGTCCAATCCTGCTAATACTATCACAGGGGTACCCCAAGGGTTAATAATAGGGCCTTTGTTGTCCTTGACATTTAGAAATGTACCTTGGTACCTCTCTGAAACATTTGAATCATTTATTATATGCAGAGAAAAAAAAGAGCAACTACCTGGTAAGTCCATTGGTACTCTAAAGGTTGCTATACAGAATGATATAATAAAATAGAGCGTTAAGTACAACAGCTTTTAAAGAAAAGATGTCATTGACATTCACAGAAATCTATCAGTACCTTCATTTAAGAATAGAAGTATCGACCACTTACACATATTTGACTTTAGCAGATTGAAATATGATAAATACCATGATGACAATAAAAACAGATATACAAAAGCTCATGATGGTCCCCTACTAAAGGTTCTTAGATAAAGAAGTAATGCTGCTGAGAATTCTGTGACTGTCAGATCTGCCCAAACATGGAATGAATTGCCACCAAGACTCAGAAACATTGCTACTGTTGAGACTTTCAAATTTAAACAAAAACTATGGCTATAATCCAACTGAATATAATAATACATGTATTCAATAAGATGCTTTCTGCTCATACATGTCTACTCATAGTATTACCTATAAGCATTTGGCCAGGTTCACACAGGCTAGTGGCTAACCTTGTGCCATTAACATACATGTAATGATAATCCTACTACATTCTCTACTATTCTTCCCATGATTGCCTATGTCTATGTATGACAGTGACTATCAGTGTCCCTCTTTTTCTCTCTATGCTTTGATATCTATTGACATATTTAGATGATAATCTGTCTTTAGCATTCTGCTTTTGCCTAAGCTGGGACTAATTGAAAACCCGTCCTTGAGGGAATTGTACCTTCCCGGTGAAAATAAAATCCTCAAGAAAAAAAAATATTTCTACTCGTTCCAGTAATCAGATGTATACCTAAGCATTGTAACCAGAGGGCAGAATTCAGGAATCTGCACAAGCTAAGAATGATAACTTGCCCTTCTCAGATCAACATATTCTGTTTTCCCTTTCACTTGGACATCAGAGGTTTTATGGGATGATGAATGATGTATGAACTGTATTACCTTTTCAGGCTGCGTTCTCAGCTATTACAAAACACTCCTTCCTCATAATCAGGACTTATAGGATTGAATTCATCCATATTCTGCTGCCGTTAGTTTTTTATACAAGAATTTGGAGTTGAATTGACCCAGGGGAAATGGGCACATGCATCGCTTGACTTATTCTGTGAATTTATTTTTATTTTTTTTTGGTAAAATTCAAAATTTTTAATGAAAGGATTTGGGATGGTTTTTGAAATATAAATGTGGACTTGTATGAAGCACAAAGTCATTCAAAATTTTGAGTGGAACAAAATGTAGAATACCTTTATATTTTGACCAATGTTAACTGAGAATGCAGTTTTAATAATGTAATGACAAGTTGTACAAATGTAATGTTAGACATTAAAAGGGGTCTTCCTTTACTAAAAGTAAGAAGACCTCTCAGATGTTTAGTATCTAACGATGTCTCTTATGCCATATTATTTAATTTTTATACTTAGATCGTTGTTAATAGAAACAGTTGCTGTCACAAACTATTATTTTGATAACTCCCCTGAATACATTTGTACGTAATTGTGTCAGATTTATTGACTTAATAAAGTTGTTTTCTTGATTTCAGTCATGTCATGCTGTCAGACACGAGGTGAGTGAATATTTCTCATTTAGTTAAAAACCTTTAACGCCTTTGTTGTTTAAGTTATTTGTCAGTCTGGTAGTTATGAGAAAACAATGTATGAACCAGTTGAAAGGAAGTTATACTATGTTGTTAGTTAACTTGTATTTAGATCGATTTCTTAAAATGAATAATAATAACATATTTTTTCATTTATTCATTCTAATTTGCTCAATGCTTTCAACTTTAGAATGCAAAGAATTCCAATGCAAACACAAAGACTGAATGCATATATATTTTTCACACAATTCTCCCCTAACAAATATATTCCCTCATTACATCTTATTCTTTATTATTCTTTCCCCCACAGTCGATCTGGGCAGAGATGATGGAAGAACTTCGCTTTGCCATCCGATGCCACGGCTCGGCAAAGAAGCCCGCATTAAAGCGTCAGTGTTCAAAGTGTGTTCACCATCCCCCAGAGCCTTGCGCTATCGACTCCCCGAACGGCATCATCCATCTGAAGGACGTGCGTAAGTCACCACTCCCGAACCGCGAGCCTCATTTCCACTACCACGACTCGCCTGATACGTACGCTGTGGACTACCGCGACACCCAGGCGTGACGTTGTGTTAATCCCTGTTCCAACAGTAATCACCATCACTGGAATAACTGTAATCATATGAATAATGAAACTAAGAACAATAACAACAACAGTAATACTACTAACGGTTACTTACAAAACCCAGCATGGCAAAACATTCATTGATTGATTTACCAACGATATCAACATTGCAGCCAGCTTCGGAGCCCAGAAGTTAGACACTGGAAGTGGTGACTGTAGTACCACAGTATCCGACCCCCCCAAAAGGGGAGCTGCTACAGAAATAAAATGAATGCCAATGCTGTGACTGGAGTGGAAACATAGGATCTCCTGAGAACTCATTCATCAGTCAATGGTCTGTATAGGCAAAGAATCAAATGAAAAGAAAAAGATGAGGACTAATTCGAAAAAAAACACACAGACAAGAAATTCGAAATATAAGATCCATAAAAGTGAAATATGATGATTCTGACAAGGGAAAAGAAGACATAACAACACAAGATACGGAAGTCCATGAAGCCGTTTCTGGATTGGCTGTCCTTTGTCACGTGATTCTCAGGAAGTGTGTCCCAAAACAAGGACACATCTGGGGATGACCCTTCAGTTGTCGTGGTGACGTCAGGTGATATGGCGTCATATGATGACGTCAAGGTGATGATGGCATAGTCCTTGGTCTTAGTAAATGTCACCATGGTAGCCACGTGCTAGTTTAGGATTCACAGTTTGTCATAGAAAACAAGAAAAAGGACAAACACACCAACAGAACACAAATATATACTGCTAAGAACAACAACTACTACCACCAACCAATCAAAATGTGAACCAATCAAAATAAACCGAAAGCCACCATGTGTGACAAAGCGGAACTACTAGAATGTGCTGAAATGTACACAGGAGCACGTGCAGTGCAGTGCATCATTATATTGAGTGCTAGCACTGCTGTATGTGCTGTAATGTACATGCAACAACAACAACAAACAACAAACAACACCCGTGTATCCTCCTCCACCAATAAAATGTCGGCCTTACATCTGCGGGAAAGTGCCCCCGACCCCTACCGTGAATTAGGGCAGGGTAAAAAAATTCCAATACGCCACCGCGCCATTCTATGCTACATTAACAGCGAAACGGAAAAGTGCAGGGGTGGCAAGAACGTGGAAGTGCTAACGTATTCACCTAAGTGTGATATACAAAACACTCCACCCCACAGACTACTTCTACAAATACTACTACATCTTGTCTTATAGATTTTACTACTCCAGGATCGAGTAGTGAATCACACACATAGACAGAGTGCCAAAGAAATGGTGGCCTTTAAATGCTCACCGTGAGGTCATACCATTGGACGCTTTGGCCCGGAACAACACTAATATAAAGGGTATTTCACTCAATGTGTACCCACAAGAGGTAGCGTAGTACCGGTACCTCATCAAAGGTACCTGAATAAAGGGTACTGTCCTGGTACCTCAATACACATAACACGAGCAGTTCAGATACTGCTCAGTAAGTGAATATCTAGCTCAACTATAGCTAGCTATTATTGTCATCTGCAACCTGGATTAGAAACAGAGAGCAAGAGAGAAATATCAGCATCTTCAGGATGGTTGTCTATATATCAACTGTCATCATCAGCATATATTAAATATACATCAAAGAGAAAATAATGAAATGTTTTCTTTTGTTCACAAATATCCTGATTTGCAGTAGAAAAGAGCAAATGATATTTTCTTCCCAAGAGGAACTATTGTTTTGTAAATCAGGCTCATAAACACTCAAAATAAATCAAAGGATCAATCAACCAATCAAACCACTATTGCAAGGACTAATTTAGTATACTTCATTACAGCGATGCAAATATAGGTCAAGCGGGACAATATTCACAAAGAATATTGTCATAAATATCAACAAAAATTCTTATTATTAGCCATTGATCAAGAAAATTGATCACATACACTTGGAAGATGTACAACAGAGGGATTACCATATATAAGAAATATTAAATACCAAGCATCACATTGTGACTGGGTCAGTTAGACGTGTACATAGGCGTTTATATATATATAGATATTATTATACTACAATAGCACAGTGGTCCCCTTAGCAACAGATAAACATATACGGTAACTATGACAACATTTTCCTCGCCTGCCGCCTGCCCTGATTTATGCCTTTTTGTTCTACATGACACAAAAGATGTCTCCCTACATTTTGTGGGGAAGTGTGGAATGAAAGGAAGAGAAAGAAAGAGAATAAGAAATGTGTATGAATGATTCAAGGTTAACAAGTTTCAATATGTAAATGTGCTTGTCCACTGTGAAAATCCTCATGGCCATATTGTCATTTAAAGTTATAGGACATTGTTAGTGTTCTTGACGAAATTGAGATATTAACCAAATTCCAATGTTACTTTAACTATACAGTTACTCCTTAGAAGTTCTCGGTATCTGATTGATATCAATTTGGTTATCTCAATAGTGACCATAGCAAAATTATAGAATTGATTATGATTCTAATTTATCAAAAATGAGGTCAAACGTGACATAGATGCATGATTAATTACTAAGATTCGTCATGTTATACATTTCACTTAATAATAATAATGCTTTAATGGCATAGATTAAAGAATGTAAAAGTTTTGATAACAGGTTCATATTGCCCATCATATGTTAATGGTCACACCCTGACATCAAGAACGCCAATGAAGGACCCCACGTCACTGCAGCCATCCTGAATGTGACGTCACAAGCGCATGTTGACCTGTTTGTATTGTCCCATTTGTGATGTACCAAAAACTGGTTCTGTGTGTTGTGTAACATTCGTATGAGATGGCGTAAAAGTTAAATGTTAAAGCCCTCCTCTGGCAGTATACTACCGTGACGTTATTTATTACGTCACGCGGATGACGTCATCCTTTTATGACTACTTAACTAAGAGACAAAAGTCAAGGGCAAGGGACCATTCTGTAGAGTTGATTCAAATGATAACAGTACCAATAGAGGATTTGCATAGCCGCCATTTTGAATCTTGATTCGCATGGAATTATGGGATGGTACAGTATACAATCTATAGAACATCTATGCCATGATCAGCCATGGACTATTTATTAATGCTTTAATATCAATATCAATATATTATTTGTTTCTAATTCTTGTCGCTCTCCCGGCATTGAGGAGACGACAATTTTGTTCTTTTCCCCTCAATTCTTTTTTTCAATATCCCTATATTATACATGTTTCCATAACATGCATTTTGTTATCATAAATCATATATAAAAGCTATGCTATTGGGGAAAACATGATTGCAATTTTTGATAAAAAATATTGCCAAATATTTGTTTGTCTGATATCATCTGAATCCATCCCAGGATGCATTGTAACAGACATGCGCAGTGGCACATGCAAATCCCCTATTGGTCGGTTGAAATAGTTGTTATACTGTTATTTTACTATTCATCGCAGTGTAGACTGATGTTATATGGAAACAGGTTGCATTTAGTAATGAATGATATTTCAAGTTCATGATGTTACAAGAAGTCTGAGTTTTGTCATTCACTCTGTTCCTCTACCTCTCCCCACATGTCCTTACCATTAGCATCTCCCCGAAAACATTGTTTTTGTAAAGAACAAAGAGAAAGCAAATGGTGTAATGCTGTGGTGTAAGAGCACCACATAACGTACATACCTTGTATAGCTGAATTAATGTATATCACTGTACTGGCAACTGTCATATCATAGCTTTGTATATTCTTTTACCATAATCACAATCCCTTCTGATACTCTCAATACATTGTTCAAGGTCTTTCCTTGATCAAAACTCAAACCTCCTTTAAATATGACACACGTGGACTGAAAGGACATCACTAAACACAAATTCTCATTGTAGTTGAGAGGCAATTGCTCATTTCAATATTTGAGACGAATGCTTAAGAAATTGACTCAAAAAATCGTTTTTTGTAAGTTTGAAACACAGACAAAAAGAAAGGGATCTCTTCTTGTACATAAACCTTGCGAGTGATGCACTAATATGTCTGCTTAATGTCAAATAATAATGAGAAGAAATACTGTTTTTTTCCCAAGAGACTATGATCTACATATGGCAGTGCACAGGCAAAATGTAACCAATGAGCAGAAGATTTGTGGGCGGGGTCTGGCTTTAGCCACGCCCCTCCCCCAGTGGTCAGGGTGACATCTAGTGGCACATACTGCAACCTTTAATATCGCTTGACTTATTATGTGAATTTTTTGATTTTTTTTTGTAAAATTTACAACTTTTAAATTAAAATGGTTTTTTTTTTGGTTTTTTTTTTAAAAATTGTGAAACCTTTTTAAATTTGTTTGAAACTATGAAATCTCTTGTACTTTATTTGAAAACATGTGAACTCTAAAAAAACTTTGAGACAACTTGAGACACTTTGAACAAGTTTGAGACTGGTGCTTTCGGCCTTTTTGTATGTTAGATTTTACACTTGTGGACTATCAAACGTTTGGGATAAAAAAATGACTACTAACTTTTATATATAAAAACTTGTTTCCTATGTTTTAAAGGAAAACGAAACATATGATTTAGTTCAGCTTTCTTGACACTTCAATGGATGGTCATGCTCATTACCAGTCTTCAAAATCTTGTTAGAACAAGATAGTTAAGTAATTACAAAATTGGATATTTAATGAAGTGATGTAATATTAGAGTTACTACGGTATGCCGCCATGGATGACCCCATTCCGCGAGGCCCCTCCTAACCCCATACTTGCAGATGTCTCATAGTTGTCGTCGTCCGTCCTCTAGCGTCAAAAAGTGGAACTCATCTGTTCAGGTGGTTTATTTTACAAAGAACCTTTGATTGATTTTATGTTGTCCTTTCTAGTACCATTGTGAGTATAAGTGACCTCTCCCAAGGCTTTGGTTTGTGTAAGTGTCTACTAAACATGTACTAAAGGCACTCATTGACAGTCGTATACAAATGTATCACATATATTATATTATGTATCACCATTTGATTCAGGAAGAGCTATTTGGGTTATTTTTCATTATTTTATTTGTTGTAATTTACTCTGTAATATCGGGTAATAGATATAATGAGATGTTATAAAGCATGGTCAATTTTATGAAGTATCACAGGATGGAAACAGTAATTCTGGTATGGATTCAAAATGTCAGTTACGTGAAATTCAAAAGTGATACTATGTTTATCAAACTAGAAATTCCATCAATCTGAAAATAAAAATAAAAATTGTTGATTAATTTCCAGTAGATACCATCTGGTTACAAACATACCTGGGGTTTATAGAACTGAGATGTTTAAAATAATTTTAAATAGTCTCAGAACATCATAACAATCAGTTTGTTTTTACATCATTTTGTATTGGAAACATCATTCGTGAACTATTTTTACCGAATACCGAAACAACTAAGAACTATACAGGGAGCAACTATGGTGCCTAATCGATTCTGAAAAGCTATTAAAGTCCATCTCAAATAGGCGCTCATGACAAGAGACGTGATTGACATTTTGAAACTGTACCACAACCAACATTTTTGCATTTAAATGACCTTGATGGTTCTAACCACTCACAGGATGTGCAATTCCAAAGACCAAAACGAGGACCAAGAGGTATATTTACGTTCCTCCTTTGAAATCGATCACGGTAAGGGCCATGTCAAAATAATTTTGCGAATATCGTAGCAGTGGACTGGTGCGTGAATTTCCTAACTTAACTTTGACATGACCCCTAATATCATTTTAAGAGTTTACATGGCAGTGATCGACCAAAACTTCTTCAATTTTCTCATTTTTGTGAGAAGCAGTGAAGAAGAAGAAAAAGAAGAAGAAATTGATATTCGCAGCTTTTATCTATTGAAAATATGCATTTATGCTTTTTAGGTGTTGAGAGCAGATATTTGGTATTTGAGAATGTGTCTGTAAATATATAAATGTGTAATAAAATATAATAAAAATGATGATAAAATCTTGTAAAGAGCCATACGTATATATCATATTACTCGGTCTATATCAATTTATTTGCCTTGTAAGTGACCATGAGTTACTGAGGGACGATTGAACTATAATTACTACACATGTAGAGGTATTGGTAATGGAAAGGAAAAAGATATGTAATTGAATTTGTTTTTTTGTACTTGGAAAATCTAAAAAAAACAAACAAAGCTCAATCAGGGTCATTTGACTTTTTGTTGAAAGAAGAATTGATATTAAACAAGTCTTAATTAGAGAAAGTTATTGATAATAATGTTTAAAATGATGTACATATGTTTTCAACTATTAATAATGTATGTGTGTGTTATGGACAAATTAGCGTTGGAAAATAAACCTTGTGTGGGGTATGAAACGATGTACGTAACGATGTACGTAACCAAAGAGCAGCAACTTTTTCCCTCTTTGGGGGAGCTATGTTTGTCTGCAAGTGTCAGGTGTGAACAGGTAAAAAGGTGAGACCTTTTTTCTCAAAGACACCTTTAATCCATAGGGGAGTTGCATTGTGACGTTGACAATCAAGTATCTAGTACTTATCCCAGAATTCGTTGCAGTTGTTGTCCGTTCATTTTCCTCTCGAATTTGAAAACAAGGTCATGCAATATTTCGTTTGAAAACAATAGTCATATAAAGTGTTGGTAGGTCACACTTTTCAGTAACATCATCACTTTAATTATCGGCGAACAATATAATTATTATTAGATATTAAAAATATCTTAGCTTCAGTTTTGAATTTTCGTCCTTCATTGTCCAGGCTAGATGCTCCATATCTAGATATCCCCGTTTCGTTTAACAGCATGTAATTTGTTAGAATCTTATTCAGTAAGGAAGGAATCCATTTTTGTACAAGGGATAACGGTAAATATTATTTATATTTTGAGGAAAATAAAGGTTTTCTGGAAAGTCTCCTCACCACACACATCGGAAATGAACGGACAATAAGGAACATCAAGCACAAAGTATACGATATTTTAAAAAACTGTCGTGTGTTTTTAACTAGTCATGTGAAATATGATTAGAATGATGTAAATCATGTTAATTATTAATGTTGTTAAAGCTGTGTTGATCAACTCCAAGGCTACGCACATTTTTAGATGAATATTGATGTTAAATTATGTATATTAGTGTCAATTTATTCATTAATTTAAATATGATCGAACAGAGCTTAAGTCACCTGGGACTTACAATAAAAGCATGTATGACGTCACTATAAGAGAAAAGGGATTTGCCAAATAGCATAGCATAGGTATTTAGGGAATGAATACTCATATTGCTGAAAATGGTGGCTGATAACTTGGCCCCACTGGGGAGAAAAGAGTACGACTTTTCGAGGAACAGTTGTATGGTTGTGAAAGAAATTCCTTTTTAAAATTGGAACATACCACCTTTTGATTCTTACAACTTTATTTGATTTACATTGTATGGGGTCGTTACGGAAAAACTGCATGTTCTGTCAAGTATAGTGAATAGTAGACCTGTGCTCTTGGATTCCTAGTTATCTTACTATGTATCATTGTGGCTAGTTTAAGAATTATTATGAACAATTTACACTGAAGGCTAAGATGAGAAAACGCCATGAACAGTACAGTTATCCATATTTATTTGTGTTCATATGTTCTGATGAACATATGCACCTGATATTGTTAAAATATTTTGCAAAACTTTTTGACGAACTTTTTTTTTAATAATTCAATTTAGGCCACAACATAAGGTTAGTATTATGTGCAAACACACGAGAAAACAAGGTCTAGTAGAGGCAGGCCTGCTTTACCTATACAAGGCAAGTGACTATGTAAACAATGTAAGCAATGAAAGAACGACGGTTGTTGTAATGTGTCACATCTTTCAGAATGCTTAGTCTTAAGGCTAAGATATTGCCAGTCTTGAGACTAGATTTTTGTTCTCCGGTGGTGGTCGGGTGGTTTAAGTCCTAGTTCAACATATATGGATTATTCATCTAATGGCAAATGGCTAACATCTCTGAATATGCTAAGTGGCAATAACGCTCTTATTGGCAAGAAACTCCTTCAATAAATGGAACTTGTCAGCCTCGGAACACACGAGCGATAATCCAAGATTTGCCAATGGTCTGGCAATCATACCTAGCACTACTTGGAAGATAATAATAATTATGTGTTGTGTTCGATCTTGCTGCAATATTTTCTTTAATTGCAATACAAGAGAAGGATCGTCTAACAGAGCTAACGTTGAATACGGTTAGGGTTTATCCGATATTATCTCAAATAAAGATACACCATGAATTAATCACTCTATCAACTCGGAGTCTTCTTAAAATAAAGTACTCTAAGGGAACTAGCATGAGTATGAATTCCATGTGTATGAAGCATAAACATTATAGAATTAAACGTTTGTTTAATAAAATACTGGACAAAAAATGAAGGAAAGTCACAGACAAATGACAAAATATTTAAATTCAAAGGGATGAACAATAATCATCCTTACATGGGTTGGACATAGATACAGAATCCATACCCGAATGCATATTGTGTGTATAGATATCATTGAGTTATGTACGAGCAGTTATGGTATGAAGAGAGCTACTCTAGTCAGATGAGGTGTATACATGTGTGTAGGTATAGAGTTAGCTTGGAGGAACACAATTTGTATTTATTGATTGAAAACCATTTTTATTTCATTTAACCATGGTGCAATCAACGGTTCTGAATATCAAATTTAGTTGTTTACCTATGTCATTAGTATGGTTCATGATACATATAATAATCGTAATTATCATTATAATAATAATTATCATAATAATAATTATTATTATAATTCTAATAATAGAATTTCCTTTATAATCGTTGATGTAGTTAGGGAATACGAATGAAAAACAAACCTTTATTTGGAAACTATTCATGACAAACGGTGAATTGAACTTCAATAGTTATTGGACTCGACCCCTCCTGAATCTCGTCCATTAAGTATTGAATAATGATCTAATTCAATGATAATAATATAGTTCCTAATGGGACCCCATGGTTATCAATCTGTGAATTAACTAGTGTCACTCCATCTGGCTTAAAGGCATTTTCAGTGTAAAGGACCTAAATGTGTGCTTTCTGTCGTTGTATGTTTATTTAACAAGGGATAATTATTGCCAGTTGCCATAGAAACGCATACAGTAGCTTAGCAACAGATGCAATTGTGAATGAGAAGTTATATGGACTATCAAAACATCGATACGGATCAATCGGTGTTATAATATAGAACCTCTGTTGTATATTATCAGTGTATACTCAGTTGTAGATAATTATTTAGGTATGTAAAAGGGTTGGATTCTCTATCTAATGAGGCCTCTTTAAAGAAAACAGATACAATAAGATGTATTAGTAGGGGATTTGCATATGCCACTGTGCATGTCTGTCTTATTTACATGCAGGAATTAAGAAAAGGAATTAACAGGTAAGAACGATTGATTTTCTAGAGTGAACTTTGAATGTTTCCTTTAGATTCCCTCTATCATGAACTACCCAGGATTCATTGTGAACCGAAATTCAATATGGCGTAAATGCAAGTCCCCTATTGTATGCCCTTTTCTAAGACAAACACAGTGGAGGGAATACATATCTATAAATAGGTAAGCTGTCACCTTATTAATGTCGACAGAAAATGACAATTTTCAACTGTACATGAGCAAGTGTACAAAATAGGGGAGTTGCAACAATGCTTATAATATCTCAAAATCAAACGATAAACATATATTCACATTAACTTTGTTAGAATGATGCCATGACAGATGAAGCTATTGAGCCAGACTCATAGATGTTGCATTTAGGACTTAGTTCAAAGGGATACATTTAATCTAGTACGAGCAAAACCCCCCTATTATAGCAAAGAAACTAAAAGCGTCACAAGCAACTCCCCTATAGTTGCATAGAAGTGGAATGTGTAGAATGATACGATGTTAATGTTACTATAAATAGACTCTGCCCCTTGTTCAAAGGCAAAGTAAGAAGTGAAGATATTGTATGTAATCAAGAAAATTATTTTGTTTTTGTCTTGGGTTTTTACGATACAGAATGCCAGGCAAGTGATGCCTTAACTTCTGTTGTGGGCCGATGTATACATTGCATACAGAGTATATTGCATATTAATGTGCTTTCTCATCATAATCCAACATTTTATCATCATAAAACCACATTTTTGCAACTGGTTTAAATAATCAAGTTCAATTCCTTGGTATAAAAAATGAAAAATAGAATGAAACCCCCTGGAATTATGTGACTGTAAATCTACCCCCTCCCACACCCTCCCCCCTCCCCTAATATCGCCTATAAACGTCTTTATACAGTCATCGCCACTTTAACCTTAAAGCCGCATTTCCTGATAATGTCGATCAAACATTAAAGTTCTCTGCCTGAAACTCATTTTGTCTATAATTACAAAATATTTCACAGTAAACAAATACAAGAAACAGGTCTTTTGATTAAAAATATATAATAAAATGGTGACAGAATTGTGGACTCATTTTTACGATTTAGCAGGGAATGCTACTTTAATACGTATTACCCCCATCCCCCTCCATGCATCTTAACCCTTTAATCCCTCTCTTTGCTGCCCCACTTTGTGACCCTATTGGTGACCCCTACTGTGACCTTCTCAATGATCTCTGACCCTTTGACCCAGGACGAACACTAGATGACCAGCGGTCAGTTGCCTAAGGGGTATACTTTAGGTATGTACTAAGGGTATAGACCAGATTATGGCCAGCAACCAGGTTCAGACTAGATACATATGAATATAATAATGGTAATAATGTTAACGTATTCCCAAGTGTTCTGCTCTTATAGAATGGTTGGCACTAACAGTTTGAGTCACGAGGGATGTAATAATTTTATGTATCAGTTTGGAAGAAAAATAAATGAAAATTTCATAAAAAAAATGAAGTTCTGTGTTGTTTGTTCTCCACGTTGTTTTTTATTTCAGTCGTTGATAGGGAGTTTGCTTGTGCCACTGCGCATGTCTCACACTGCTGTATCATGGGATGGATTTGATTCAAATCTGTCATACCCGTTTTTAGCAACATTTTTATCGAAAATTGCCAGAATGTTTTCACCAATATCCGAGCTTTTATGAATAACCAGTAAAGTATCCATCTTCTGGACTATCCCTCTCTCTCCCCACACTTCCCCCCTCCCTCTTTTCCCTTCCCCTCTTCTCTGTGTTCCATACTTGTTTTTCTCTCCCTACCTCATCTCCGATTACCCCTTCTCCCTCCCTCTCCCTCATGCTCCCCCTCCCATCTTTCTCTCCCACCCCTTCATCCTCTCCCTCCCCTCTTTTCCCTCCCCCTCTTATTTCCCTCCCCCTACCCCTTACCTATTCCCCCACCTTCTCCCTTTTCTTCACTCTCCCCCTCCTACACCCTCTCCCTCCCCTCTTCTTCACTCTACCACTTCTCCACGTGTAGTGTGGTCCCCCTGAAAGTGACATAGTAGCTTGTGGGAAATGACATAGGGAATGATCCCCCAGTTGTACATTACCCAAATAAAAAGGGCTCCCTCTCATCCACTTCTGCTATCTCCCAACCTCCCAACCGCTGTCAGAGGCATGGAACACGTTGCCAGGACCCAGGACGCAATGCTAGGGTCCTCCAGGATGCAATGCTAGGGAATCCCGCATTGCTGCGAATAGTGGGTCAATCTCTTCTACTTCCCAACAGGGGCTTTCCCAGGCTATAAATAGAGTTTATCCGATGTCCGATCCTAATTTATCCAATATCCGATCCTAATTTTAAAAATTGAGTTGACGGAACTGTACAGAGCACAGCTGGTAACATATTCTATTGGCAGCTCTACACATTTAGGAAATTCTGCTAAATGTGGCTGAACAATGATGGATATCGGGTATATTTGAGTCTATTTAAAACCGTATTGATCTAAAGTATCAGTTCTGTTAAGTTAAACCGCATTTTGAAGCACATTTTTGTATTAAATGTGGGTTATTTGAGAGGATTGGTCAAGGCGAATAGTACATTTTCTGAAATTCTGACCCATTAATAGAGAGTACATGCGGAACATGGCATGTTTTCTATAGATTGTATACAGTACCATCAGTCCCAGAATTTCATGCGAATCAAGATTCAAAATGGCGGCTATGCAAATTTCATATGACCTCTTGGGCCAATCAGATCATTTCAATAGAAGGGTGCAGTATAAATAAGTATAATGTAATAAGTACTATAAAACAATTCCTAAGTTCAAATTTCAATTTTTATCATAATTATTTCTAAACGTGACAATGATATCATTAAATTAAATTAATAGGTTCAGTGTTATAACTTGGGTCCACTTTCAGTGACAAATGTTTCTTACAATAACTACTGTTCCAACTATTTTTGAAGATTATCCCTTACAAACTGTTCACTGGTATTAGTCCTGCATATATTTCCATGCCCCTTATGAATTTCTTATCCAAAGTAGATTGCTAATTATTGCATTCGTTAATTATCTAATTTCTAGTCCTCATATGATATTTATAGATAAGCATTTAAATGAGTAATGTGTCCATCATAAAACCGCAAAAGGCTATTCGATTTGTGGCACTCAGCAAAAGTTTATGATTACAGATCTATCAATTATAATTTCGTTTTGTTTTTGATAGCATTCTGTAAGGGCTACTTTAATAAGAATTTTCCAGGCAGAAATATTGCAAACTTTTCTTTCAAAAATAAAAACATCAAACCGAAAATATAGAAAGACTTATTAGCTGTCCTGTTAGTGTTAAACACCAGTAGAATCGGCTTGATCTCTTTTCAAATATGATGATATCTCAACATCCATCTTTTGCGACTTGTGACTCATTT
This sequence comes from Sthenelais limicola, assembly GCA_942159475.1. Classification (NCBI taxonomy): domain Eukaryota; kingdom Metazoa; phylum Annelida; class Polychaeta; order Phyllodocida; family Sigalionidae; genus Sthenelais; species Sthenelais limicola. The sequence continues at coordinate 31,341,072 of OW804097.1, read as the reverse complement.
TCCTGGAACGCATCACATTTAACACCCGTTAAGAATTTGTGCAAAGCTACTTATAGGAGCTGAACTAAATAGCCTGGTAAAGTATCGTTGATTACAATAGTATACTGGTGTGGAAAAAAGTTAGGGAGCTTAGTAACCTATCAATATAACGAATGCAATGACTTTGAAATTAAGAGATATATGGAATTTTCCCCAATGAAATAAATGTATCCGACGTAAGTAAATTCACCTACGAATGAAGGAATATAAGGTAAATACAGATACAATTAAATTGTATACATTTTGTCATATCATATACCTGCAGTTCATAATTGTAATTCTTCGCTGTTCACCAGAGGGCAACACTAAAACTTAATATAAAATATTTCCATAGTTTGACAACAGGAGTTGAAACTCAATGTAAGGACTCTACTGTACACATATGGATCAGATTGTCAGAAAATGTACAATCGGCAGATGTACACATTTAGTAAATTCTGCTAAATTAGACTGTAAAATGTTCAATACTAGGTAAATCTGAGAATATTTGACATAGCCTTGATTCAAACAATGTGTTTGGTTACGTTGAACTGAATTTTGAACCTGATTTGTGTCTTAATTTTGGGTTGTTTGAGAAGATTTGTGAAGATGAATTGTACATTTTCTGGCGATTTTACCCATATACACATACATGCATTGTTTCACTATTACTCGACCCTGAGAAAAAATTGCACATATACGATTATAATAAGTAAATGTGCTGTGTTCCAGAAAAAAGGAATGACATGTTGCAAAAAACTGGATTTTGAGATATCATCATAATAGATAGGATCAAGCAGATTGCAAGGATTGTAAACATTTGGGCATCCAATAGATCTATATTTTAAGTTTGATACGTTTACATTTGAAAAAAAGTTTGCAAATCTCTGGGTGGAAAATTAGTACTAAAGGAGCCAAATATACTTCATAGGATGACCTTAGAAATGCATGGATATATATATTCAATATAATACACTGTCTTGAAATGTAGCACATCTGTTCATGCTACGACCAGCATTAAGCACCCTAGAAAAGAAAACATTCACAGAAAGACATGTTGTGAATAAAACACTTTGAAAGATATTCATTTCACAAATATTAAAGGCTATGAGACACTCTCATAAAACTCCCCCGAGGAAAGAGATCGCTGGATGATAACATCTTTGATGTACTTCGCTGTTGTTTTGAGTCATCGTGTGTTTATACAAAACCAATCAATAAATCTTCTAAAGAAAAGCTTGTCTCGGATCGGAAGTACTTCGAATCAAATACATTAATGACAGTTCATGAAAGAACAGAAATGCCAAAGCCTACACCCGGAATCTCTGTAAAGTAGAAAGTGTATTATCATACGTTAACCAAACTTAAAAATAATCATAAACATCAAAAATCATTGCTTACAACGTTAAACAGCCTAGGTATACAACAGACTATAAATCGAGATGTACACATTTAGTAAATTCTGCTCAATTAGGCTGCAATTTGGTCAATACTAGGTATATTCGGGTATATTCGGCATTGCATTGATTCTAGCAATCTGTCTGTTAGGTTGAACTGTTTTGAAATTTGGATTATTTGAGAAAATTGGCGAAATTAAATTGTACATATTCTGAAAATACACACGAACATTGATAAAGCTGTACTCCTTTAATTTACCTTCTGTAGATTACATCAACTATCCTTGGCAATAGCTGCAAGATCGGGAAATCACTCCATGCAGAAGCATGTCTACCCTTTTGTCGATCCCCCGTATATGTATGTAGTAATTTGTCAAATAAAGTATTTTCAAACCAAATCAAATCAAGCATTATTTGTGAATAGATGATACGCCATTCTAACGAGTCTGATTTTGTTCACTGAAATCTGAAATCAACCAACTGCCTCCACCAATAATAGAAGTGTGGCATCTCTCTTGTGAAGCTGTAATACACTAATAGATGGGTCAGATTTTCAGAAAATGTACAATTGGCAGCTGTACACATTTAGTAAAGTCTGCTAAATTAGGCTGTAATTTGGCCAATATTATGTAAATTGGAGTATATTCGGCATTGGATTGATTCTAGCAATCTGTTTGGTTAGGTTGAACTGTATTTTGAACTTTATTTTCGTCTGAAATTTGGGTTATTAGAGAAGATTGGCGAAGTTGAATTTTACATTTATGAAAATCTTACCCAGATACGAGCTCAATAAATAACAATCTAACACTAAAGATGGCGGCTTTCACATCGGATCAACACAACACTTACACGATGAACGTTACAAGTGTAGGTTTGAGTTTTAAGCGTTGCTAGGTAACACACCACTGGTGACATCTGAAGTTTAATGTGCCAGTGACAGGAGGTGGAGGAGTAGGACGAGTAGAGGCAGAGGAGAAGGTGTAGGTGGAGGCCCGCATCGGAGGCTACATATATGTGATGTTTTTCAGGAAATGAGTCACAAGTCGCCAAAATTGATTTGAGATATAATCATATTTGAAAAGATGAGATCAAGCTGATTCCAATGATAGTAAACAGTGGGACATCTAATAAGTATTTGTACTGTATGTTTTCGTTGTACTGTATGTTCTTATATGTATATGTTCTATATCAGCATTTATGTTTACAAAACTATTTGTCTGTGCTCGTATACGTATGTGTATATATGTGTATGTATGTATGTGCATGGGTGTGTATGTATGTGTATAAACATGCTCTGCTTATGCAAATAAATTGATCAATTAGTAAAACAATATGATTCATGCACTGAACGGTTGTACAGCTTAATTAAATATTTTTGTTCTACTATATTTTATATAATTCTTCGTTTTTATATACGATACGTGTTTTAGGCGTCTGAGAAAAACATCCAATGGTTACTATGGTAATGTCATTTTCCTGCAATAAAAACTATTTCAATCAAATCGTATGAAATATAAATATTACCTTACCTTATTCAACATTGCTGGTAATACTTCAGGGCCTTCTAGTGGAACTTGATCTTCATAGAAGTCGGGTTTCTCCTTAACTTCATACTCAGTCTTTACGATTTCCATTATATTCACGAATGCATCGGCCATTGTTGACTATACAAATGCTAGCAGACACCTTCCCTGTCACTACAACGGTCAGTTGCGGCTTACGAAGTAGTAAATCCAGGTGGTAAATCCAGATGGTAAATCCAGGTGGTAAATCCATGTATATAGGGTGTTACTTTACCAATGTCCCGCGTTACAGGAAAATAAGTCAAAAGTCGCAAAAAAATTGTTTTGAGATCTCATCATATTTGTGAAGATGAGATCAAGCCGATTCCAATGATGGTAAACATGAAGGACATCTAATAAGTATTTTGATGTTTCATGAATTTAGTTTTGAAAAAGAAAATTGCAATATTCGTGGGTGGAAAGTTAGTAGTAAAGCATGTATTAAATATACTCTATAAGATGAGCTTCGAAATGCATGAATATATTTACTTCACTATCCTGAAATTTGGTGCTCCGACAGGCGTTAGTCACCACAAAAATGAAAACATTCCAACAAATACATCTTGTTAAAACAACACTTCGGAAAATAGCAATTCTGCGACTTGTGACTTTTTTTCCTGGAACACAACCCATTTATATATGGTCCAACTATTGTGACTATTTGGGAGGTGTATCAAACTGCACAAATCTCTTCACTAACGGCCTCTTTTCAACATACCAGTATTTTAGAGCAGTTCAATTAGTTTATTACCAAGTGTGGATCTAGTGGATACCAATGAACTTGAATCTCATATGCCGACAATAAATGCAAATCGAATTGATTTAATTCAGGAAAATATATTGACATTTGGGTCAACAAAGTTACTTTTCTGTAATCATGGGAACCATTGAAACATTCGCAAATATCATGAAACTTCTCGAATTTGTATATATGGGTCAGATATTCAGAAAGTGTACAATTCACCTTCTCCTAAATAACCCACATTTCAGACGAAAATAAAGTTCAAAATACAGTTCAACCTAACCAACAGATTGTTAGAATCAATGAAATGCTGTTAATTCTCGAATTTACCTATATTGACCACACTGCAGCCTAATTTAGCAGAATTTACTAAATGTATACAGCTGCCAATGGTACATTTTTTGAAAATCTGACCCATATTTGATGAACTAACCGAAAACTGAATTTGTTTGGAAGTGGTAGCAAAACTTTATTGGTAACTTCGGATACAAAATATAAGGAAATATCAACTGATTCGCTACATACGTCTTTGTTCCATACATAAGGAAAATGATAGATTAAATGAAAAGAGAGAATAGGAAAGGGGGAAATATTTCACATTGTAAAATAAACCACTTGGAGAGTTTTAAAGGTTACACGAGTTTTTGCAATGTACGATCACTTGTTATCAAAGAGCTTAATGGAAATCATTTTCTCATAAAATACCCATGTGAAAAGAAATGAAATATTTTCTGAATTGTAATGTTTTATTTCCAATTAATTCTAGTTCTAATATGACATTGATCAAGTAAGATCAAATAAAGTCTTCAGAGGATTTATGAAACTGTGATACTTAGGGAATTTATGAAACTGTGATAATTCCATACGGATCATTTTTGAGAAACTTAATCCATTTTTAGGTTTAGCACAGATAATGAGGTTAACTCTGCCGATGGATACCTTCAATACACATTAAGTGTCTTTAATATTTTAAGAAAGTAAAACCTTTTTAAACATGCCATGTTACAATCGATATACGGAACCTATGAATTCGTATTTCTCAAAGTAAAATCATCTTGAATCTCAGTAAACAAATTATTTGAACCAACTAAAGTGCATATTGAATGTCCGAACCAATATTGTCTGAAATATTTCATGCCGAAACCACATTCTTATGACACAACGGTAAACCACCTCAATTAATCCATTTGAGACTTTTTTTATAGCGGTACTTAGTTTGTGGTTTCCTCTTAGTTCTAATTACTAAAAATATTAAACACCTGGGAAAGTCAAACCCGTTTAATCCCACTCCGAATGCGATACTCAACTACTTATGAAACTTTGTCTAAGATATGTTAATTAAGACCCTCGAGTACCAATGCCAGTTTGCAATCATTCTAATATTCGGAAAGTAAACAGTCACAAATTGTCATAACAAGAGAAGAAGAATCAAGATGAAAAATTAAAAAAATGAAAAGATGAAAACTCGTGTGATAGGAACATAATAATCGACATCGACACTTCTGTATGTTTCCCACACAAAGAAACAAAACATAATATAAAGTATAAAGGAAAGAGAAATGTACAAGGTCCTATTATAGGTAAGCCCTACACATGATTGGAGTCGATGACACTCACTACCAGAATCACCAGAAGCAAAACAATACATTAAACTTGGCCAGATAATCCACCAAAGCAATATTTGACTCCTTGCGTTATTTGAGTTTGTCTTTTGACACTCAGAAGTTGTAATAGGGATTTATATAATATTTTCTTGATGCCTTTCACTAACTTAGATATGATACTATAGTAGTGTGTGAATTTATCATGAATATTTATGATAAACTAGTCTCTTTTTGTTGATAATAAGATAAAAAGAAATGTATCTCTTAGATTACAATTTGGGCACAGGATCTGACATGAATACAATTTAGACTTAATTAAAAACCAAGCTTTCTAGCTTAGAGTTTTGTTGGATTTGGGACTGATTTGATCGATTTCATATCCAATGGTCCTCTCGTTTGCTTTAACTAATTTGAAACTCTTTCCAGAGGCAAATATGCATTGTTTCCTACATTAGAAGCGAAACATTCACAGATTCAAAAAAGGATGTCTTTCTCTTTTCCATTCACGAATACCATTTCAATGCAATGGTGGATTATCGCTTTTAATATCAAAACTTTTTTTGTATAAACAATCTAGGAATGAAGACTAAAGTTGTTTAGTAGTGGCCTAAATGCAGCAGTAGTATTGTAGATAACGAATGGTCTAACAGCTTGTCCAATAACTAGTTTACAATGGTAATAATAAGGATTTGATGCAATATGTGATCCGTTTTAAGGAAAAAGAGTCATAAGTCGCAAAATATGGATTTTTAGATATCACCATATTTAAGAAGAGGAGATCAAGCCGATTCTTATGATAGTAAATACTAGGACACCTAATATGTATTGCTATATTTTAAGTTTGATATTTTTATTTTTGAAAAAAAAGAGAGTTTGCAATGTTTCTGGATAGGTAAATACCAGTAAAGTAACTAAATATACTCCACACAAAGGACTTCAAAACGCAAGGATATATTTAATACAATATCCTGAAATCTGTTACATGGATTTATATGACTATAAGTGCTGAACCCTCTTAAAGTCAGAACATTTCAATAGAGAGATCTTGTGAAAACAACACTTTGAAAAAAATCATTATTTGCGACTTGTGACTCATTTACCTCATAACAGATCACATATTATTTTTATCAGCCGAGACATGGTTCACTGGTGAAAAAGAGGAGACCCGTTGTTACTTGTACCAACTTGTAACAACAGAAAAACACTTCAGCAACAACTAGACATACCAAACGCTTTCCCAGTATATATATGATAGATCAGGCCAGCAAAATGTACATGCGCATTGGGACCAAGATATGTACAGTCGGGGTTTTAGCTAAAGTTTCACTAAATTGTGGAAATAAATTATGGATCCGGAGTTATTGAAAATAATGAAAACGTAATGCATGTTTTGTATCAGTAGGTGTTTGTATCACCAAATTTGGTTTGTATGACTTTACTTTTAAACTTGTTTTACCTCGAATAATTATGGAAAGATTGGTGAAAGAATTGAAGTCTTGAGAATTGAGTTTCTCTTACTCCAATGTTTCATACTTTTTGTCCATTAAGAATACCAATTTACGAGTGCCTTGAAACTGGGCCCATGGATGCTCAGAACTCAGCATGTCAAAATCAGGATAATTGAATCAATCAAGAAGATTTTAATCAATTCATTAGAAACTATCTGAATATATCAGCGCTTAATATTTCTATATTTTCCGTCTGAACTCCAATGACCTGACCCATATATATACGTTTATATGTGTGTGTACAGGGGGACCGAGATATTGTTACATAATAATTATAATAATAATTAATTAATAATTAATAAGTACAAATGGTGTGGATACATTTCGGATAATTCCAAGATGTCCGAGTACTGGCCTGGGTAGTAGTGAGTAAACTCATATTATTTATTGTACACTTGGGTTGAATATACTTATAAATCGTTTGCATTTAAAGCTACAATCTCAGCTACCGTCGGTCAAAGCAGTAGATATTTTTTACTTTTTGTTCTATTCCTTTCAAACCTGAGAAACATTTTGGAGGATTTTGTCTGGTTGTTTCTGCTAATGGGTTTCTAAAACGTCATCTCTTGTTTTGGGAGGACCTGCAGAAATATTTTAAAAAATATTGATATTTATAACTTTAGTCCTATAAACCCTAATATGAGTAAATGTGGTAAGATTATGGATGTCATAATAGCTGAGAATGCAGTTTTAACGATCATAATTAGATCTTAAAGTACGATTGCAAAACTTCCTGAATGGTATATTCTTTAACAACTTGATGTGTATACAATTTCTAGACTATGTTCTTATTCTGCACATGTATACATCTGTCCCATAGTTTGGATTCACATATATATTTACAGCATTGGTGTTAACTGAGTGATAACACTTTTCCATTAGTTCATATTAACGCATATATTCGCAGAGGTGGTTCCCAGCCTTAACCACACACACATATAAAGGGTAAGAATGATGCAGTTTTCACAATGAGTAAGGAAATGATGTTGCTGTTTATAATACAATGGATAAAACCCTCGCATTGTATCTGATTCTTTACACCTTGAGGCCTATATCCACTGTGCGGTTTCTGCGATTGTAAGGGAGATACCTTGCGATGTTTTAACCTTATCTGAAACATCATTATATCTTTAAACTACACATATCCCAAAGACCTGGAAAAAGAAGAAAAATCTCATGATTACTAATGTAATCATAAGATATCCAGAATCACAGCACCGAGTGCTCCTGATGAAAAATAAAATAATGTCAATTCCAAACTTATTGAAACAAACATAGGCAAACTGCTCATTTAAAAATGCTGTGTGCACATCTATTATCAATTCTAAATGTGAATCTGACTTTTATCCCTCAGAAATGAAAGGCAAAATATGACTCCCTTGCAATCTTGTCAGCTTCTGCGTGAAAATTATATGAGATCGCAAGGAATTGCAAGAAAATCGCTAACAGTGGATACAGGTCATTACTAAAGCAAAATGTCACCTATAAGTATGTCCCTGCTATAATGTTTATATATACACGTGTATAAATGTCCTAATTGCCTAAACACTGGTTGTATCTATAGGGTTCTGCAGAATATTAACGGTTACACACTTTATTAAATTGACCAAAGCAAACAACTTCTATATCTCCAACCTGAAGCCAACTCCGGTGTGATTATGGGAGATAATAATGTTTTCTATAAAAAAAATTAATGTCAAGGAATAGTAAATGGATACTGATTCGGTACATTGCTTTTGTTTTGATATTCATTGCCTCAAAACATTTAACAGAATTTATCTCTTTGATATTCTACTATAGGTAAGGAGTCAATAAGACCTAGAGTCTATAAACCCTCAATCATTAACACATAGAAGGGGTGAAACTATATGTAAAAGATAGCATTTAGAGTCTATGAGTTTCAGTATATTGCAATGGTCACTCAGAGAACGATATCAGGGGATTTGCATTTACCATTAACAAGTATGTAAATAGTTTTTGGTCTACAACTTTCTTCTCACGATTTCAAAATGAGATACTTGTCTGTAATATTGATTGATATGGTTTTGGCATTATAAAGTATATTATTAGTTTCGGAATAAGGAGTTTTTAAATGAGAAGCAAATTTAAATTTGGAGAACTATTAGTTAAGTTGATAAAAAAACAAATCCCCCATTGGCAGATCATTCTACTGAGGTTTGTCTGCAGAACCCCATACATACACAACACAAGATAATCTATTTTTGGTATCGCATTGAGCGACCACTCACTTGTCGTGAGGCATCGCATGGTGTCGTCTCCATCGCTGAAGTCACAACAAACCCCTTAGACATCATCTTATGGAGGTATAATCCTTGCAAGTCTTTATATGAAGAACTAATAATTGTTTTCAATGTTCAGCGTTATAAGTGTCCTGTAAAATATCAAAGTATGTCAGTTTTATAATCATCATTCCCTCAGCCAAAACTCCATGTTAAACACAATCCCACATGTTACTATACTGGGGGTTCTTTACACATATATGTATATATGATGAATAACGATGCCCAGAGAAAGGCTGGTCGATTATATATCAATATATGACACTTGATCATTATCTTCATTCTTATTGTCATTTTATCATCATGTATAAATGTTTTAATATGGAAGACATGGTCGTCAGTTGCACTTTCAGTAGCTATCCAGGTTGTATCATGCAGTGTCAAAAATCTTGTCAGTACAAAACTCCTTCATAGTAAGCTCAATGAAAAGACATTGGTTCTGCTTGGTCAGATAGCAATGTCTTCAGTGTCAATATCCTTCACGTGTGTCCACCCGCGGGGGGCGGGCAAATCCAAAGTAAGCACTTGTATGTAAGTACGCATGCCGATGTGTTGCTTCCGCAGGGCCAATGTATTCATGCCAATGGAGGCCAATCACAGTGACCAGGTTGGCCAGTTGCAGACTGTTTTATAAGTGACAGTCTGTGTCTGAGGAATTCCTTTTACTGCAAATGGACATGGGATATGAGCCTTAGTTGTGACATGTTGCCTCTTGTTATCACCCATTATCACCCATCAGCGCCATTTTGAATATGTCATCGGAGCTAGATTTGTGTCATCATTTTGACATATTTTGTCATCAATATGTCTGTTCTTAATTTCAGCAGCAGTATCATGTTGTTGAATTTTTGCAGGTATCACAGAGTCGATTGTTATCAAAAACATTTAATGTGACTCAATGTTAATTAATTTTGTTACACTTCCATATCATGAATTCCGGTTCATTTCCAAAAGATGTCTGTTCTGTCCATGAGCTTTAGATCCGAATTTGTTTGCCAGAACTATTTCCTTTATGTTTTTCAGCAATACTTGTTGCTCAAGTTCTAGAAACTGAAGGATTCCTGTGGTGATCTATGAGGAATAGCGACATCACCAAATACCGGAAGTACCAGTGATGGCATTTCATTGAAACTTCCGGTTTTCAGAGTCCTCATGTATATGTATTCTTTTAGGTCTCAGAGTCTTTTTTCTGATGTTTCCTTTTGTCTGAGGTTCCTATCTTTGCAACTGGTTCATATATCATGTCCTATCTCCTCTGCCTCTATATTTACTCCAAAACCCACCACCACGAGTCGCCACTTCCGCCCCAACGCTCCACGATGTCGGTGACATCATACCTGAACGTCGGTGACGTCACAAATGACGTAGCGTAATCTTCAGCAGCAGTAGTAGTTGCAGCAGGCTTGAATCTGATTGGCTCCTTCCGCATACACATCAATTCTCATTGGATTATCAAAATGTCTTTCTAAAATGTAAACAAATCCCGATTGAATTTTCATCTCAATCATTCATAAATCGTCACTCAAGCTAGGGTTTCCTTCCCCGATGCAGAATACACTTGTCCACTCCCGTGGTTGGGTACGAGACCCGTAAGGGGCATAAGGGTCATGCCGTTACCATCAACGTAGTGGTCAGGATGTGTGTGCCTCGTATTTTTCTTTACTGGTTTTGTATCTGAACCAAAACACTTGAGCGCGAATCTCAACTCTTCCGCCATCTCCACACACAACGGTTGCTGGAAAAATAACGAATAAACAATTATTAATACATGTGTAGATAGTTTTACATTATCCACAATTTCAATTTCATATTTGAAAAATATCTTAATAGGTAGATATCGGCATGTATGTGTTAACCTCATATGACTTATGTATACAAGTTCAAACATATATGTATCACCATCATTGCACAATTAAACTGATAAAAATGTAGGATTGGCAGCAACAATATAAAAGCAATATAAATGCGACAAAGTTAGATAGGGAGGCGTCTATTTCGATAGGCTACTTAGGTAATGGTATACCACAATGCAGTTAGCTTAGAAAACTAAATGTATAATGGCAATAGTAGAAAATGTAAACGTTACCATATTCATAATTAATGGTTATTTACTCTAGGTAATTTCTTCAAGTAGATATATGATTCTCTGTTAGTCAGAATTAATTAAAGATCATTATTATTTTGGTGACTTTTCTTTAGAAAACATAATGAAATAAGTCTTTTTTCTAAACTTAATGAACAACTAAGTTGATTTCTGTTATGAGTGGGAACGTCCATTTGTTTCATTGCAGTTAAGATAGTGCAGGAATGATATTTTAGGCTCAGCAGGACTTGCAATTAGTTCTTGAATTATATGTGAAGCATATAATAATATATACCGCCCCTCTTCTCCCATTGAGATAGAACAACTCTTTTATGAACCTTGAGTTAAGTAGGGTTTTTTGTTCTGTACGGTATACATATATTGGACAAAGCCAGTTGAATAACAAAATATGAAATAAGGCAGTGAGGTATGCCAGTTTTAGTAGTAAGTGATAATTGAATATTTCTAATGTCAATGAAGCCGAGAGAAAGAATAAGTTGAATTTAATCTTATTAGCAAGGCAACGCCTCGATTCGTCCATGATGGACAGTGCGTTTTTTCATGTGAATTTCTTAAATATTGTATTGGCCTTTTAAGAATAAATAAATAGAAGAAAAAGTTAGTATAAATTGGCATTTGTCATTTTGCGGTTTGGCACAGGGAGAAATAGGCAAGTAATATTATGCGTTGATGGCTGAAATAGGGCTCCTCCACACATGTAGTTAAGGAATCGTTTGCGTGCGCCAGTTCAGTTGGTGGAATAACCAGTAGGGAATATGTATGCGCTACTGCGCATGTCAGATGTATTGCGTCCTGTGATGAATTATGTTGATATCTAACATCTATATATATATATAATATATAGACATATTTGGCATCATTTCTATAAAAAATTGCAAGAATGTTTTCTCACCAATATCCCATCGTTAAGGGTAACCACTCATAAGTCTCATGTCATTAAATGATCTATGAAGACCAAATGGATTAGGGGAAGCTTAGGCATGATTTCTATAGGTTTTAGACTGTACCCTTAGTCCCATAATTCAATGCGAATCAAGATTCAAGATGGTGGCTATGCAAATACCCTGTTGTATCAATGTATTTGAACCACCAGTCACGAGTAGTCGCTAGGTGGTCGCAAGTGGTCGCTAGGTGGGCACAAGTAGTCGCTAGGTGCTGCGACCTTGTAGGCACCTCAGCTAGTCCATATGTGTCATAAGTCGCGAAAGAATAAATTCTAAGATACCACCATATTCATGAAGATGAGATCAAGTGGATTCTAATGATGCTAAACAGTAGGACATCTAATAATTATTCCTACATTTTAAGTTTGATATTTTTAGTTTGGAAATAAAACGTTTGCAATATTTCCGGGTGTATATCTTTTATGAGCGATATTTAGTGTGATGGACAAGAGGCAATTACTTTAGTGCGACATTAGCTCTGGTCTCGTTGAAGTGAAATATGGCAGAGTGCAGATATATGGGTCAGATCCTCAGAAAATGTCCAATTGTGCTGAACCCAGATAGCCAGATAGCGTGCAAATGTAACACCAGTGGCGCTGTAGGTTGGAATATCTCCCAGTAGGCTGAGACGGAAGCTTCCGCCTTAGGTGTTCGCGCCTGCCGCTACCCGCGAAAACGGCAATAACACCAGCAAAAAATGTGAATATGGTCACGGGATTAAAAAATTTGAAAAGAGTATATTCTCAGCTCTCCGTAGGTATATAATTTTACCTATTTGAAAGAGTAGAGGCCGAGGAATGACTGTATGGGTATAATCATGTTAAGGCCTACTCTGTTTCTAAGGTTGCGGGTGCCATGACCGGAAGCTCCCGCCTTAGCTTTATTTCCACCTCTAGGTGGCGTGATGGTCAGATAGCTTATTTTCGCACTATCAAGGATAAGGAGAATTCGCCTTCACCAATCCTCTCAAATAACCCACATTTGAGACAAAAAGGAGCTTCAAAATGAAGTTTAACATAACAGAACTGATACTGTAAACCGACACAATACCAAATATATTGTAAAGAATTGCATTCTTTTGGGTGATGGAGGAATACCTCTCAGCCAATTAGAGGGGGACAACGCCAAGAAATATTTCTAAGAATCCTTTGTCTGAAATGAATTGATTATTATGTGCTAGTATAAATAAAGGCGAAGCCAAGCTATAGACAGAACTTGCTGCCTGGCTGATTGACTACCAACTTCTGACTTCTGCTTCATACAATACCGAACCTACAAAATTTGGGTACAAAATACCCAAATATACCCGGTTTTCATCATTTTTCAGCCTAAATTAGGACAATTTGAGTTATCATTCATTCGCCAATTGTACATTTTTTTGAAGATCTGACCCATATATTGCACGTGGGTGCCCCATGATACACAGGCTATACAAAGGGCATAAAATCTCCATAGCTTGCCTACATAACGACTTTCCCAGTATACGAGGGTGAGCTAGATTCAGCCTAAGTGGGGAAGGTGAGAAATACAAGGTCAGAAGGGTCACGCTCCTTAGCCCCGCCCTCATAAGCACGTGACTACACCACGTGACATAATCTCAATAAATTGGCACCTGTTCCTGTCATTGCCATGACAACGTCAGGTCAGAGTTCATGTGACCTTTATGCCCGCGTATTTCTAGCCGTCTCAAACATCCGACAGGTGGCATTGGTGGTCGCGATGGATGGAGGATTCTGGGAGTACAAATGCATTGTGGGATACAGACATTGTGTGTACGTCAGGACGTATGCTAGCGTCTCACCGTTAAGATATGTGATGTCTTACAGGGAAATGAGTCACAAGTCGCCAACAATGCATTTTGAGATATCGTTATATTTGAAAAGATGTTATCAAGCAAATTCTAATGATGGTAAACAAAGGACACCAAGAAGTGTTTCTATAGCTTATGTTTTATATATTCATGTTTAAAAAAAGTTTGCAATATTTCTGAGTGGGCAATTACCAGTGAAGATATTTGCATGTAGAAGTATATGTTTGTTTTCATTTTTATGATATCAAGATAAATCGATGCGAGTCGCTTTTTCTAAAATTGGCTTAATGGATAGGTACGAGAACCATGCATGTGCTCGCCCAGTAGGCCTATCATTTTAAAAACGCAATAGTGAAAGTATTGCCCGAAATTTATTCAAAGCATGCCACTATTTAATCCAGGTTTGCTTAATGCTTTTCTGAGAATCGGTATCAAACATGTACCTTACTTACCAAAATAATTATAATTCTTTGCTAATTGAAACTGACATTTAATTGGAAATTTACACTTATCTAAAGAAGTTTGGCATTGAGTCAAGCACGGGTACACTGTCTGTACGTCCACTCTTTGTTACTTGAATACGGACATTGTTGACATATCCATTAGGATTGCTTTTCATTCATTCATCACTAAACGTCCAAGGTATCACGCAGCGAGGCAAATTAGAACGAGGAGTAATTTTCTTTGCAAATCTATTTCGGAGAAAGATGTGATTCAGCTGATGGGCTTGGATAAAGGAACAGAGAAAGAGAACTAAAGTCGGTGTGCCCATCCTCCATACCCACTGCGCAGCTACCTCCGCGCACCCAGTGGCTCCCTCTCTGATCAGACAGGCGTGAAATGTGCTGAGTCATCCCTCAACATGAAGGAGCGTTCACTACCGACTTCCGGTATGTACTTATCACTGATAACAAGCCTCTGATTGGTGATGTGTGTATGGGGAAATATTCTCCCCAGTATTATCTGCACTTCTTCCCTATATCTTTTCCATTTCAATAGTTTTTAGGGGGAAACATTTCGC
Source organism: Sthenelais limicola (assembly GCA_942159475.1). Classification (NCBI taxonomy): domain Eukaryota; kingdom Metazoa; phylum Annelida; class Polychaeta; order Phyllodocida; family Sigalionidae; genus Sthenelais; species Sthenelais limicola. The sequence goes on along the minus strand of OW804097.1, from coordinate 31,326,062 downwards.
AAGACACGCTTGCCTAGCGGAAAGGGATATCATTATTTATTAGTGTCAGATTTATGTCTGAATGTGGCAGCAGACATAAACTATACTCAGTATCGTCATGTGCAGAGGTGCAGAGGCCTCAGCCGTCCTTCTGCTTGTCCCTATTGACAGCCTAGGCTCAAAGTTAAGCAATTCCCTTCAAACTAAGGGAAAGCCTCTCGCTCCAAACCGCAAAATGCCATTATACTCTCATGAGCATTGCAAAATACCAGTATAATTCAGTTAGCACGCCTACTCCGAAGCCAGACAAACATTAGCGCAGTAGGCGTCCAATCACTGGCATATATTTCTTACCTGATCGGAAAGGCTTTCAGTCTAGACTGTTGAAAGTGTGAGAAACTGTTTTTATAAGATTTGACTATCTTAGAAAAAGGCAGAGGGATACTAACTTCATGCTTTATTGAAGGATGACGTAAATAATGAACGTGGTTTCATAGGGTATTTTTTATCACCCATACTTCATTATATTTCACCCGGTTTATCGCTTATACCTATAAAGTTAAAATTGATTGTGTTTCCGGTTTATCACCGATGCGGAGTGGTTTAGACACTGGTGGCTGATTTGTTCATGTCAACAGAAAATTTAGATGTGATGTATCGTGAACAGCGTTTAGATCTTCTGCAGTCTAGGCTCAAACCCTCAGATCAGATGAGAATGTAATGTCAGTGATTAGACGCCTACTTCGCTAATCAATTTCCTGGCCTAGGACTCGGCGTTCTAAAGGGATTATAATGACATTTTGCGGTCTTAAACGTTAAAAAAACACTAAAACACTTGTGTACCTTCCAAAACTCTGTGGTAATTCTTTCTTAATTCTTTTGAGATTTTACCTTCTAGCATCACTCTCAATACCTCATACCGCTTATCAACAGTGCACCAACTTTAATATGGGATGTGTCACAGACAAATGAGTCACATGTCGCAACTGATCGATTTTGTGGTACCATCATATTTGAAAAGATAAGATCAGGCCGATTCTAACATTAGGGCCACTAATAAGTATTTTTTTTATTTTAGATTAATATTTTTTTTTCTGAAAAAATATGTTTCCAATCTTTCAGGGTGGACAATTACAAGTAAATTAGTTAAATATATTGCATAGGATAACCTGTGGAATGCATGGATATACGTAACACACACTCTTAAAAGATGGTACATGTATTCATAGAACTTGAAGCGCTAGATAAACAAAAATTGTGAACATTCCTACAAAGAGATCTTGCGAATAAAACACTTTGAAAATTATCATCAATTTTGCTACTTGTGACCCATTCTCCTGTAACACATCACATATTCTCTAGGGCTGTGCAGCAGCTAAGGATCAAGATCTAATCAAGCTGATTATGCCAGTTTTTTACAGTGTTTTTTTACATTCAAGTTTTACTTTCTCTTATCACCCTCCATGTTAAAATAAACCCTTATCAGTGAGACACCAACCCTAATAGCCTCTTCATGCCTGGCTATAGAGATCGTTATCAGGCAGCCAGGGAGCAGGAGGTAGTAGACAGTGAGCTATAGACGGTACTGCTCTGATCTACTCCCGAGGGACATGAGCAGGTCCTGATCAAAGCACTGAGCTACTCATTCTAACATGCTCCCACTGTGGGTGGTCCAGGGGTTGAACAGACCCAGGGGAATACTGCATGCCTTGTTTGGATAGCCTCTCTTCTTGCTCTTCTCCTTTATATACTCTCTCCTGTCTTGTCTCCCACCTCTCTTGCACTCTCTGTCTGTCTCCTCTCTTCTCTCTCACCTCTCTTGTACTCTCTGTCTGTCCTCTCTCTCACTTCTCTCTCACTTCTCTTTTACTCTCTGTCTGTCCTCTCTCTCTCTCACTTCTCTCTCACTTCTCTTGTACTCTCTGTCTGTCCTCTCTCTCTCACTTCTCTCTCACTTCTCTTGTACTCTCTGTCTGTCCTCTCTCTCTCACTTCTCTCTCACTTCTCTTGTACTCTCTGTCTGTCCTCTCTCTCTTCCCGTCACTCTCTCTCTCCTCTCTCCCCCCTCTTGCTCTGTCTGTCTCCTCCCTCACCCTCTTGCTCTGTCTGTCTGTCTCCTCTCTGTCTCGTCTCTGTACTCTCTCTCCCCTCGCCCCTCTTGCACTCTCCGTTTTTCTCCTCTCTCTCTTTGTCTCTTCTCTTTACTCTCTCTCTCCTCTCTCACCCTTCTTGCAATATCTGTCTGTCTCTTCTCTTCATTCTTTCCTCTCCTCTCCCTCTCTTCCCGTCTCTCTCTCCCCTCTCTCACCCCTCTTGCACTCTTTGTCTGTCTCTTCTCTTCTATGTACTCTCTGTCCCCTCTCTCACCCCTCTTGCATTCTCTGTCTTTCTCCTCTCTCTGTCTCTTCTCTTTACTCTTTCTCTCACCCCTCTTGCACTCTCTGTTTTTTCCTCTCTCTCTGTCTCTTCTCTGTACTCTCTCTCTCTCTCTCCTCTCTCACCCCTCTTGCAATATATGTCTGTCTCTTCCCGTCACTCTCTCTCTCCTCTCTCACCCTCTTGCACTCTCAGTCTGTCTCCTCTCTCTGTCTCTTCCCGTCACTCTCTCTCTCCTCTCTAACCACTCCTGCATTCTCTCTCTGTCTCTTCCCGTCACTCTCTCTCTCCTCTCTCACCACTCCTGCATTCTCTCTCTGTCTCTTCACACTCTCTCCTCTCTCCCCCCTCTTGCACTCTCTGTCTCTCTCCTCTCTCCCCCCTCTTGCACTCTCTGTCTCTCTCCTATCTCACCACTCTTGCACTCTCTGTCTCTCTCCTCTCTCTGTCTTTTCTCTGTTCTCTCTCTCCTCTCTCCCCTCTTGCACTCTCTGTCTCTCTCTCTGTTTCCTCTCCTCTCTATGTCTGTTCTTTCTCTCTTTTTAATTGTTCTATCACCTGTGTCTCTATCCCTCTTATATCTTTGTAATCACCCCTATTTTAATTTGGCAAAGTTTCTCTTCGCTTTCGTTTCACTCTCGTCTTTCTCATGACTTTTCTCTCTCCCTAACATTCTATCTATCTACCTTTCTCCCTCTCTTTCTGTCCCTGTGTCTCTCTCTTTTTCTATCTGCCTCTTTCTGTCTGTCTGTCTCTTTCTGTCATTTCCAGACCTCTTCGACCTCTTCTCGAAAACGTCCACCACGCCTTCTCTTTCTCTTCCCTCTTCCTTTGCACCAGTTCGCCCTGCTCTTCCCACTGTTTTACCTGACTCGTTGTCCCTGTTTATCGCTCTGACTTTACAGTTAAATGAGTGGGAAAAGACAGAGATGTGAGGTCTCATGATGTCCGCCATCCATCAGAATATTTGGTTCTTATTTGTGATGTGTTTCGGGGAAATAAGTCACAAGTCGCAAAAATGATATTTTTCAAAGGGATTTATTCACAAGTTCTCTTTGTTGGAATTTTATGATTCTTGGTGGGATAAGTGCTGTTAGTAGCATAAATAGATGCCCCTAATTCCAGGACTGTGGATTGAATATATATCTATGCAATTATAAGGTCATCCTATGGGGTATAATTAGATACTTTACTAGTCAATTATGTCCATAAACAAATATTTCAAACTTTTTTGTTCAAAAATAAAAATATCAAACATAAGATATAGAAACACTTCTAAGATGTTCTTAATGTTTACCACCATTGGAATCGTCTTGATGTCATCTTCTCAAATATGACGCTATCTCAAAATCTTTATTTGCGACTTGCGACTCATTTTACAAAAACACAACACATTTGGCAATTAGCAGTAAAGTGCAGAGAGACTGCCATTGTTCATGCTTTCTGATGTCACTGTTGGAATTCAAGAAATGAATATTAGAGGGTCTGTTCAATGAAAATTTCAAATTAGTAAATGAACTTTATTCAGGAAAGCACACTATCAGAGTTTCACTTTGGTTTAAGTTATGATGGTGTATTATAATTGAGTATGTTCTTATCTAAAACCCTTCAGGGCCCCTATGCGCTACTAGAGCGGCAAACAAAGCCAAAGCCCTCCTGTGCAGGATCTTATTAATTTCACATGTAGGTGATAGATTAATCATACCGAGCCTCCTCCTGGTGCCCCATATTCAACCCTCACGTGATTAATGCACACCGGAAGAAAGCTCTGCGCATGTCAGGGAACAATTGGCCTCGATTGTCTTATGAAATATTGGTTCAGAATTACTCCGCTAGATGGAGATCGAGGAGGGAGGGGGGAGGGGCACTGGGGGGAGTGAAGGCTTTGTACCTTCTTGCTGGTCTATAGACAGAAGCAGGCCTTGAAAGGAAGGTAGATTTCTTGATATAAGGCGAATTAATTCCACATTGCGTCTCAAAGAATCCATGGATTTTGCATTTAAAGGGCATTCTGGAAGCAGTATCTCTCGATAGGCTGTTTTGCTAAATCTTTGATCCATGGCATCGGAAATATATTGATATTATAAAATATATTGGTTTTGTTTTGTTTGATAATGCACAGCTGTGGTCTAATGGTTCCCCATGACAGTGATCGTGCTTCTAGCCTCTATATTGCCTACTTCTGCTTCTTGTCTTACATATAGAAGTTAACTTATAAAATACTTAATAATGTGCCAGTCGGGAAGTCTCAAGTTAAGGAAGCGAACATTGAATTGATATTGATATATTGATATTTTTCGAAGTGATTTATTCACAAGATCTCCTTGTTGGAATGTTTTCATCTTTGGGGTGTCTAATCCTTGGGGTATATAAATATATGTACCAAGTTTCAAGACAGCATACATATCCTTCCATTTCTTATACCATCCTATGGAGTATAATTAACAACTTTAGTATTAAGTTTCGACCCAGAAATATTGCAATATTTTTTCAAAAATAAAAATATCAAACTGAAAATATAAAAATACTTAGATAGAAATGAACGAGAAGTTAGAACTAAAATGTGATTCACTGGCTTAGGGTTACCCTATTCTTTATACAACAAGAGACCATAGACTGCGCATTGGATTCAAAATAAAGTGTAAGGATTGAATCACTTGAGTAGTTGTTAATCCTGAGTACAGTTCTTTCTTCATATACTATGATTTTGGAATAAGGAGAAAATAGCTATTCTTTCTATATTCTATATATTTCTATATTCTATATTTGTATTTTGAAGTAATTATACTTATTGTACTCGAATTACACCTGCTGAATCGTATACGATCTGATCGATTCATTTCTAAATTTAAATACTCTGTACTGAGTTATGGTAGCGGCTGGGAGAGCTGGATTTTATCTAGATGTCTGCCTACCTATTTGTCGGTTTTGTCGGCTTTATTTGCATTGTCTGTTTTAGTGTGTACTCTGTGAATTTTCGATAAATAAAGTAGTATCTTATCTTATCTTATCTTATCTTTTGTATCATTCTCACAGAAGCAGCGTTTGCCAGCCTTGTTTGTTCTGCATGTGAGTCATGGCTAACAATGCTTGTCTGTGATTGGACAATGTCGGCGTCATTGATGACATCAGACCAGTTGATGACGTTAACGATTGCATTTTACACGCAGAAATAAATCAACACGCTATTAAATGGGTGTATTCTTCCTGCTGGCAGAGAATAACCTAGTCAGTTGTAGTATTATTTCAAATATCCTACTGTTTACCATCATTAGAATCCCCTTGATCTCCTCTTTTCAAATATGGTGGTATCTCAAAATCATTTGTTTGCTAGTTGGGACTCATTTTCCTATAACACAGCACATATCGGCCCTCTTCAGGAGTCATGTACAGCAATCATCAATCCAGACTGGCCCCTCTACAGGCCTTCTGTATGGGCAGAGACCACACATGATATATGGGTCAGAGTTTCAGAAAATGTACAACTGGCCTTCACCAATCCTCTCAAATAACCCAAATTTCAGACGACAATAAAGTTCAAAATAGAGTTCAACCTAACCAAACAGATTGCTAGAATCAATTTAATGCCAAATATACTCGTTTTTACCTAGTATTGACCAGATTTGAGTTTAATTTAGCAGAATTTACTGAATGTGTACAGCTGCCAATTGTACATTTTTTGAAAATCTGACCCATTTATGATTAATCAACGGACCATCACTGACCACTCCTGTATGGATCACTCTGATGGAGGGTAGTGTAATGCGGTCACTGGACACTGGGGTACAGACAGGTAAATACATCACTGATGGGGGCACTGATGGGTTATCTATGAACCTAATTAGGGTCTGGTAATTGCGGTTAGGGTTACTGGGAGGTTGATGTGATTGATTACATACTGTAGTTGATACACTACAGCAAGTCATATATATCTAGATAGGTTGATATCTCATGATAGGTATAGATAGTGACCAAGGCCATAGAACAACACTCGTCCATCAAAGGCAAGTAATCTCTGCTCTTATATGGGTCAGATTTTCAGAAAATGTACAATTGACAGCTCTACAAATTGTTTAAAATCTGCTAAATTAGACTGAAAAGAGATCAATACTGGGTATATCTGAGTACATCTGGTATTGCATTAATTTATAGTATCTGTTCTGCTATGTTAAACTGTATTTAGAACCATATTTTTGTCTTAAATTAGGGTTATTTGAGAGGATTGGTGAAGGCGACTGGTACATTTTCTGAAAACCTGACCCATATATGAAACAGGGCCGAATTGGAGGTTATTAATCCTTTCAGTCTGTGCCTTATAACTCCTGGACCATTTAAGGCAGGGACTTCAACGACATAATAGTATATCTTAATAATAAAAGTGTTATCCAACCTATTGAAAGTAATTGAGAACCGTTTTTATGGAATAGGATTATCTTATGGCAGGGAATTATTTCATGGAAGACAGTTATTTTCCCTTCTAGTGGCCAAAACTAGAAGGCTTGAGAGAGAAATTGGGTTGATAATGGAATGTGCTGCCAACAATGCTAATTTATATTACTACCCTTGGTATACCTATATATGGGTCAGATCATCAGAAAATGTACAATCGGCCACCATACACATTCAGTAGAACCTGCAAAATTAGACTGAAAAATAGTCAATACTAGGTATATCTGAGTGTATTTTGTATCGCCTTGATTCAAACAATCTATTTGGTGTTGTTCAACTGAAATTTGAACCTCATTTTTGTCTTAAATTAGGGTAATTTGAGAAGATTGGTGAAGGCGAATTGTACATTTTCTGGTAATTTTACCCCTTTAGGCCCAGAAATGGCGCCAAAGTGTAATCAAATGACATCGGCACATTTAAGTTACTCCATATTGATTGTAAGAATGCTTAATAATATGAGATGCGGAAATATATTGACTCTTTGCTACATATTTGATTGAAAGTGATATTTGGAACCATTGAAATTGTTTTTCTCTCGTTTCCACGTTTTGACCTGGGCTAGTTCACCTCACACAACTGTCCTCTCTCAAACTCCTGCAGGTTGAGGAGATGACCCTAGTCCAACAGCTGGTTGAAACGCACACTATTCTCACGCTAAGAAAGTTACCGATGTATCATATGAATTTATCAAAAGAAAAATGTACTCAGAATGTGCTTTGAACTTCCCGAGCATAGACATTCTGTTGAAAGAGTTGTTGACATGGTAAACCCTTGTTATGTGCCCTCATGAAGGGGTTTCAGACAAATTAAGGTCACGGCTGTTGGGGTCAAAGGTCGATATTAGGGTTATTTACAATGATTAGACACTGTCTTAGGTTTCAGGGTTGTTCGTTATTGGGGAACATTATTACCCCTGTACATCACCCGAGATCATCCCCAGCATAATGTATTATAGACCCCCACTGATGTATTGATATAATTATATATACACACATTGCTCTGAAAACAACGTATCTAGAGTGATGTACGCATAGTGCGTATTTCACTAGTGATTTACGTGGGGTTGTCATGGCAACCAATCTGCTTTTTACTAAGATTACTGGTAAAATTCAAATTTATGACTCGATTTCTTTCTATTTTAATGATTGAAAGCATGTATAATAAATCTGTTAACTAACTCATTGGTTTCAGTCGCTTAGAATATTGCACTCGTTGCTACGTAACATCCTTCAACCAACTTGTTACTTAATCTGTATATATATACACGATTTAGTGCATAGGACTATAACTCTAACAATAATGTATGTGAGGAATTCTCACGAATTTGGCACACTTAGTGACAGCTATGGGATCTTTTTACCACAGCATATCAAATTTCTGATTCGTTCATGTTAAAGGCAAGTGACGGGAGATAGGGAAGTGCCCTAGTCACAACATTGTATTGCTTGGCATAAGCCAACTATGCTTCCTGAATAAAGAAATGTGAAAAAAAAAAAAAAAGAAAAAAAAAAGGTATTTAAAGGTTAAGTGAGGGCTTTGTTCGTACAATTCTGCTGGACTTTGTCTCGAAGTTGAAATTATTTGGGTATTTGGTAACTATCGTTTTAATATCCAATCCTTTTTTTCATTATTATTTTGAATTAATTTTATTTTCAATCTGATCTTATCAATATGTTAACCACTTAAATCTGACATACTACAATATAATCAAAATGAAATGGTACATAATAATTGATACATAACTGTGTACATATAAATGAGGTTTGTGAATGATTAAGTCGATAAATTCTATATATGGTGTGTTTTCCTCTTAATGGACCTAGAGTGGGTGGGAAATATCGAGGGTGGGTGGATTTCTATTAATCCCAGCTAAGTCTCCTGGTGTACTGTCTCAGCCATTATACATCACACAGTGCACCAGCAGCACCCCACCCTCAGTACTCCATGTTGATTATTAATCCTATAATACATCCCTGTTGTTAATACATTTATAATTCACAATTCCCGTGTGATAGTAATCGTAATAAAAAATAAAAAAATAAAGCACATAAAAATATGTCACTGAAAGAGAACATGTTTTTTTGCATAACTGTCAAGTTTTGTACATCAAATAATAAGAATTAATGCATATATTTCTAAACCGTACTTTTAAACATTTCCAAATAATAAATAAAATTCATGCAGGTAATTCTATGCACAATAAGTGCACAAGATAACCACCATTAACTGAAATGTAAGGTATGAGTAAAATAGCCAGATACCATGCTGAAGAAGTACCAGTAACTGTATATGATGTGGTAGTACATTAACAGAGAGGGAAGCTAGTAAATTGCATCCACCTTTAAATCCTGAGATCAAAGTATTAAATCATCCCTTCTTTCACTACTTAATTTTTTAAAATTAATTTTGAGTTATTTTAACTTAATCTATTTCTTTCCTGACAGGGATATTCTATGTTAAAAGTTATAATTGATGTTATTTATACCTAGTAACATGGAATAGTGTATAGAATAAAGATTAAAATATTGATTCAGTTTTAGACACGTCTTGGAATAATGTGAGCTGTTTTTTTTTGTTTTTTTTTGTCTTTTTGTACTTAAAACTGTTATCTTTCGGAAATCTATTGAAAGAAATACGGCTCTGAAAAAATAAATGCTCATGTTTCCTGCTATCAGTAAAACATGGAGGATAGAACAAGGGTATTGATCACCTTGTAATTTCTTTTTCTTGTAATTTTTTTCTACATTGTAAATTTAATAATTGAAGCAAATAAGCGTCCCGCTGCCTTAACCACACTTATACTTATACACAATAAGATTAAGTAAATCATTAGTTAGGAAACTATAAAATATACCAATATACACACACAACAAAGGTTGGATCGGAAATAAACGAATGGATGCAATTTACACATAGAATAGGTTAGTCAGGCCAAGATTTCCATTCCAATTAACAGGCAACGGACGAGGAAGAGGATAAGGATCCCAAAGAGGGAGTATTCAAAATGGTGGTGGTAGCACGGTCAGGGATATCCCGTCTAGAAGAGCACTGAGAGGGCTAAGTGGGCTCAACATATAAACTTTGTATTTTAATCATTTGCTCGCTGTTTGCAAATCATATTTTTATCTAAGTAATGTGTAGTTCTGATCATGGATGAATCAGGAAGTCTTAGGAAAATACAATCTAATATTTGGTGAATTTAAGGAATGTTTTCAAAATAAATGAAACACTGATCGATAGATTCTTTCACAGTTTTCGATATAGCATTTCAGTAAAATAATAATATCAAAAATCAATAGTTAACTGAATACACAGAGAACATTTCTTGAACTTGAAAAGAAGAGAAAAGAAATGTAGTATAAGTGATAGAAAAATGACCCATTCAGTTTCAGAGATTTATTTCTGTTAATGTCTGTTAAAAACAGTGATAATAATGTATTTTTTAAAGAAATACTCGAGCTCACTTAGCCCTTCTCCCGAATTCGTAACTCTACTGTAAGGATTAAGGCCCCAATACACTTATCCGATCTCGAATTTCAGCCGAAATCTTCACCCAACGAAAGACATGTTCATTTGTCTCATGAAGTCATGCGATAACTATCTGAACCGATCATTGGGTGAACTTCTGCATTGAACAAATTTTCCCATAACAAGAACAAATCCACATGAGTTCTCAGTGATTTCATGTGAGAATTTTGATCAGTGTATATGACCCTTAAGGAGCAGGGGAAGGAAGGGGATGAGGAAGAGGAGGAGGGACAAGGGCAGGTACTACACTTGAGGGTGCTAGCATTTATTATTTTAGCTGTAGTATGTGGACCAGTACACATATATTTATACATATGGAGGAACGCCGGTTATTTTGGCAAATTGCCAATCGTCCTTAACACTAGAGAAAAGTGTTCTCCTGTCATCAATGCACCCTTGCAAAATAATTTGTGAACCCCATACGAGGAGCACTTTTGAAAATGCACTTACGATCTACTGAACCAAGTACATACAAAATTAAAGGGATTGTTATTTTAAAACTAATTTAAAAATACCACTTAAAAGATGATATTTTCAATTTTTCTTTAAAATTGGATTTAAAAATAATGTATGCAAAATTATGCTTCGTTCCACATTCACATACATCATTTAATTAAAAATTAAATTAAATCATAATTATTCTAATAAGTTACATTATAATAATCACCATTAATATTATTTCCATCATCACCATCATAATAATAACCATGAGTGTTATTATTAAAATGTTATTAATATCAATAAATTGAATTATACATACTTTACTAAAGCAATTAGGCTGAAAGATCTGGGTTGGGTTTAAAGCCGAACCCATCCGATTCTTCGACTTGTCTTACATCCATTTTAGAATCATCCATGCAGGCATACAGCCCCAAGCCCCTAAGTCCTCCAGGAACAGGCTTCTACAAAAATGTACTTGTCTAAGTCAAACAGTAAACTCAGTTCCACTCTTGTAGTTCAGGATGCTCATTTTACTACTACATTTATAAGCTGTCTATCCAGTACACGATTTATTGTCCGATCCTTTGAGACGAGTGTCCGATGCAAATGCGTCATCAACAGACAGCATTGACTTTGTTGATGTCTCAGGGTGTTTTACTAATGTTTTGAATTCTTTATGAATGTTTTTAAAAGTTGTGAAAAGAGTGGAGTTTAGTATAGTTTATGGAAAAGTTTTGTTTGATATATCATTTACTTATAGTACATAAAAGCTGTCTCATCGATGTAAAATATTTGTTAATATCTATGTTATCATTTTTGAAAATGATTTTTTTAAAAGATTCAATGGATAATGTGTCAATTATCTATTTCATATTAAATTCCATTTTTGGATAATTATTCTGATGCCGTGACATTCCTTTTTGCAAAAATTGTATTCAAACAAATACATTTTATTGCACTGACTTTTAATGGTCATTTGCCTCTGCCAGTATATGACAAATGTTGCTGTCCCTGTCACTTTTAATGTTGATAAGTAGGCACAAATTATGAGACATATATGTCATTTTTCCTAAACCAATTTGGTGTGATGCCTTCAGGCAATCAGTCTGCCCCAATTGCCTCTAAAATCAATTTCTGTGTAACAAAATAAATGATAAAAAAAGTCTCACAATATTTGGTCATTTAACACACTAGGAATAATTTCCAAATGTAGTAATGTTTGGTCTTTGAAACCAAGTTAGTTTCTGGTCTGGGTTTCTGGGTGTCGGCTCACTAGTCGCAAAGGCAGTAGACAAGAAATCGTGGTAGTGGATAATACATTTTTCTGTCTCGCTCTTTTTACTTCTACTGAGGGGAGATATCAAATTCGACTTGTGAATATTCATAACTTGGATGTTCCCATTTGTATGGCATTGAACTTGCATTGCCTTTCAATTTTTGACATGTGAAAATATATTGTATTTTTAGAGGATTTTCTCTTCCTATATGTCATAGTACTTTTTGTTCATATCCTCAAACTGTGAAGCATTACTTCCCTAACAAACTACCTGAATATAGGTTGATTTATATAATACATTATTGAAAGTTGATGTATGAATTTGACAAGTAAAGAAATGACATGTTTATATGTCGTAGTCAAGAGATACATAATAAATCATGTAAGTCTACAGAGAAATGTTTACATTGTTTGAAATAAATGTTAATAACTATCTATTTGTGCTTAGATTATAAATTGACAACTTCCATGGGCTCATCTTGGCTTTTGTATATAATGCATTGTTCATTTGTTACCTTTGAAGAGCCATACTGAAATATTGATAATATCTCCTATACCCTTCCTTGGTAGGTAAAATAAAGCCTTTATTTTAATTCTTTTAAATGATTTGAATGTGTATAGGTCTGTATGTTATAATATCAACATTATTGCAATCCTGCTCGTAGTCCAGAATTGAAATTTAACTGTAGTCCAGAATTGAAATATCAAATCACGGAAATATTTTTTAACAAATGTTCATGAATATTTTATCAACACATGTCCAACGATGTCACAACCAAGTCATGAATACCGACATATGTAACAAGTCACTTTGATATGTCCCCTAAGCACTACTAAACTCCCAGTCGTAATTACTCTACTATATCTAATTTCCTAACAAAACGTGTGTGTACATAACAGAACATATCCCCCTACGTTGAGTTCTAGCAGTACGAAATAAAAATGTTAACTTCCTTTAATTTAATTATTTTCATCTAAGCGAATTAATTGGTTGTGGTCCACTATAAATAAAGCGTTTGTTTCACTACCACACTATTACAAACAAACCAAAATGTGTGTGAATGATCAGAAATTAAAACTATTTAAACAGTCTAATCCCCTTTGAAATTCAATCTATTCCACCTATGATGCGGTTTATTTTACACATGCACGAAATGATTTGGTTTCGTCTTTTGTTTCTTCTCATAATTCCAAAGGAATTCATGACCAAGCATTGTTTATACAATATAGTGTGGTGCATAATGTGAAATATTCTAGTGCTTATCCGTTTTCAAACAAAGTCCAAAAGTATATGTATGGTCGTATTAATGAATATTTTAATCTGTTCTTGATAGCCAAGTTGGATAATACACATTTTCAATTATGTTACTTTTCATTTTAATCTCACATCGCATGAACATCCAAGGTCATTACAACCTTACGACCTGTTTAAAAAGGGGGTTTCCCCCAGCAAATCCTAATTTTTGTTGTGAATACCCGGTCATTTTATTTTTGGTTTCACACAACGTTATGGCCAAATTGCAAATTGATTTTTACCGAATTTTACGGTATGGCGAATTCTTTTTCTCAAGAGGAATTTAAAACTTTCGAATATTGTTTTCGAAACAGTTTTGATTTCTAAAGATGAGAAATAGTTTTTATTTCAAGCCTATTTTTTAATACCAATGGTATTTGTCTGTTACATATATTTTGGTTCCAGATGCCACAAGAGATCTTTTCTCATTTTAGCCCTTATTATTGAAAATATCTTTTATCTATTTTACAATGGGACTCAACTACGGGTATAAAACAATAATTTAACAACAAGGGAAATGGGAAGATTCTGGGGAACTACAAATTTAAATACGAAACTAACGAAAAACAATTCAAAACTAGCTCTGGACCGCGTGGAAATGTGAACATAAAATGTAAAGCCTTCGAGCAACTGGGGATCATAATCGCAAAATGTGAATTAAGTAGATGAAATATACACACAAGGTTGATAACAAATAAGCAGAAATACAGGATGAAATATACAGTTGTGAAGTGAATAGAACACACTGTGTTGAAGTATCAAACGTTTGTGTGAGACACACATTAATCTAGAAACCAATACATTTTATATTAATTAACAATTATATTCATTAGCCATTGTTGATTATTCATCAATGGTTACTGATCAAGATGACTAAAGTTCACAGTTAGACATATTTACGTCTTTGAATTATTACATGTTTTTATTTTCAATATACTTTCTTTAAAAATATTGAATAATTTCTTTAAATGTCAATATTTTTTCATAAGATTTCATCCCGAATGGTACTGCTCTAAGGTTGGTTGATAAATATGAAGAAGGAAAAATTAACGTCCATGCCAAATCACCAGAATATGGAGGATCAATTAGATAACTCGTAACGGTAATAACCAAAGAAGTCTAGAAGTTCAAGTAGTATACATGTATACAGCATTTCCGACAAAATTTACAAATAGTTCATGTACTAATTTGTGTTTTATGACAGACATTTAATGAAATGATATCGAAATATACATGTACTGAGAGATTTGTTTATTGTTGGAAAAATATTGTTCATATACCTTCAAAAAATGCATCCTACACATTCAAGACTTCCCTGGTTTTTAATTATATACCTCCTCCCATATAAACCTGTACAGATAATGAAAAATATTAATATTCATGATATGCAAATATATGCAAATGAGGGAGATTACTGTACTTACCCGATCGACGTCCGCCGTTTTGTGTGCTTTATATATAAACTCTAGCACTGCCACTATGAGCGATAACACAAGGCCTGCCACTAGAACGACAAATACGCCCCCTACATTTGCGATGGCTAACGCATTTGCGTCTTTCTTGCCCTTGTCGTCCACGTCGCATTGACCTCCACCTTTTTGCTTCCACCATGTATTGTATAACATTTGTAATATCTGGTCTTCTTGTAGCTTTAGTATGGCGTCAGATATTAAGTCTCGATATGGCGACGCTGAAAAAATAAAGGAAGGACATGTTCAAAATTGGGGCATTTAAAAATACAGTGGAACCTCTCTATTGAGACCACCCTTGGGACAGAACGATTTGTGGTTTCATAGCGAGATGGTCTCATTAGCAAAGTTTGAAGGAGGTAAAACTTGCTTGCTGTCTTGTGGTATATTATTGTATTCAAGATTTGTCTTGTATCTTGTAGAATGATGTCAGTTATCAAGTCTGGGTAGGGTAACCCTGTCAAATGAAGTGCAATCGAATGTAGTAACACTGAGAAATCAATGAAGGTTGGTTATCTAAAAGAAAAGAGTCTCATGTAGCAGTTGTAATACCTGGTCATCTAGTGATATAGAATATTAAAGCTGGACTATCAGCTAACGTCAGTCAAGAACTGAAGATTTTCTACTTTTTGTTCCATTCTTTACCAAATTATCTAAAAGATTTTGGACGATTTTGTCCAGTTGTTATTGCGACATAGCTTCTAAAACGTCCCCATTTGTATTTGGAGGACCTGCCAAAATCCTTTTCAGTGAAGACTTCAATAATTATCGCTTACAGGTGGCCGTTTTTGCTCGGTTAATTCGGCTTCAAATTCATGTATTAACATAAAACATCAGCAGATTTCATGTTAGTATGGCATCAGGTACTAAGTCTCTTAATGGCAATCCTGTAAAATTAGATATAAGATACACACTATTAAATTCTTTATCAACATCTTCCGACGAACAATACTGAATTACGGCCAATGACTGTTAGGTCACCGTATCAATAATAAATTATCTGCCTTAGGATAGTTTCCGCGGGCGTATCTGTAATCGTAGGAGAAGAAGCTCAGATTTCTGGTCGAAGTTGGCCATATTGAATTGATGTAGTTAGAGACTACTACCTCCAATTCATCTCTCATAAAGTATCTTGGGATGTCCTATATCTAGTTAACGGCCACTTAACCTCGTTAGGTCGGGTAAGTGTCTTACATCCAGGCCAGTCAATGACCTTGGGAGGAAACTAATAAGGTTCTGCTTATGAAGAATCTTTTCATAATAGAGAGGAAACTACTCGTAAAACGCAGACTCGTAACATCCAACCTTGTCGCTATGTGTGATGTGGTTCATGAAAATGAGTCACAAGTCACACAAATTATATCTTTCAAAGTGATTTGTTCATGAGATCTCCTTGATTGTTGGTCCTGGGTAAGACCTTAAAATGCCTTTCTGTCTCTTCTTCTCTGTCTCTATTTCTCTGTCTCTGTCTCTCTCTTCTTCCCTTCTTCTCTACCTCAATTTCCTGGGTATGATCATAAACTGCCTCCCTCTCAGCTCTCCCGCCCTTGATATAACCATCTTAAATGTGTTGATAAGGGCGTAAAGCAACCAATCTCATCTTACATGTATCAAATTTCAAGACTAGGTTAAATATATCCCTGCGTTTTGCAGGTCATCCTTAGGAGTATGTTTAGCTACTTTCCCGGTAATTTCCCATCCAGAAAATATTGCAAATCTTTTTTTAACACAGAAATATGAGACATAAACTATAGAATGACTTCTTAGATGTCTTTCAATTTTACCATCATTGAAATCAGCTTCATCTCATCTTTTCAGATAAAATATCTCAAAAATCTTTTGTGACTTGTGACTTCTTTTCCTGAGGCATATCACATATTAATGTAGTTACTATGCGTCAAAACTCGTAAACTGCTGCTAAACTCTATAACAGCTTCCTCTGTTCTACCTTTTGTGAAGCATTACCACTGACATCACCGGGGCCAAAGTATTTTGTTCCATCCTATCGTAATTTAAGGCCGGTATAAATTGTAAGAAGATAGAATGAATCGGTGGCCTTATCAACACATGTATTTCAGTTAATTGGGGAGTTGCATGTACCACTGCGCATGTCTGTACAATGCATCCTGGGATGGATTCTGATGAATTCTGACATACAACTAATTTGCAACATTTTTATCAAAATTTTGGTTATATAGCTTAAGTTAGATTTCTATTTGAGACATAAGTGTTCCTTGCAATTTCCATAATGTTTTTGTGCTAGTAGATAAATAAATGTATGGTATGTAAGAATTAATTTTTTTTCGATGTTGGCTTGCCAAAATCCCTTGTTTCCAACTAAAGCCAAGTGAAGGAAACATTAAAAAATTACATGAGTAAGCTATAAATAAATACATCGATGAACAAAAACGAAAATAAATAGATGTAAGAATTAATTAAATTTGAATCGATTTTGATTATTTTAGCCCATGTATAAATACCTCATTCTAAACTCAGCCTAAAACTGGACACACTCCACTGTTTCTATCTATACCAGCCTGGAGGCACTCCCTAGGGAAATATACACCATTTCTCCGCCTTGTTACTCCGGGGCGCCTCTGGCGGCGTGTGGGCACATTAATAACCCCCTGACCTGCACCCACATTGCTGGATGAACATTGAGCCAGTAGGCGCGCTATCATCACACTGCCTAAACACTCACTAGATGGGATGTGTTTCAGGAAAATTAGTCACAAGTCGCCAAAATTGCATTTTTCGAAGTGTTTTATTCATAAGATATCTTTGTTGGAATGTTCTCATGTCATGGGTGCTGAACGCTGGTTGTAGAATGAATACATTCACCAAAGTTCAAGACAGTGGATTAATTATATTCATGCTTTTCTAAGGTAAGCCTATAGAGTATATTTAGATGGTGAGGTTGAGTGCTTTACGCCCTTATCAACACATTAAAGGTTATATCAAGGGCGGGAGAGCTGAGAGGGAGGCAGTTTATGATCGTACCCAGGAAACAGAGACAGAGAAGAAGGGAGAGAGAGACATAGAAAAAGAGACAGAAAGGCAAATGATGGTCTTACCCAGGACCACCTTTAAATATGTATTGGCCATTAATAAAATTTTTAAAAAATGGATAAAAAGAATGTGAACCTTACCTCTAGGAGTGCCTATGCCATATCCTTTAGAATCCAGCAACCCGCCCACTTGCATGAGCTCACAATCCCGCTGCGAGATATGTTCGTTCATGGTCGACTCTAGCAGGTACGCGTATTTCCCCTTCTTAACGCGATCGACACCCTCCTTAGTCGAGTTCACAAACATTGACGGCTTGCCGGACGACATAAAATTCCACATTCGCTCGTATGTGGGTATTTTGGAGGTCTACAATGAGAAGAATTATTATACATTGAGCATTATTATACACGCATTGCTCTGAAGACAATGTATCTATAGTGATTTACGCATAGTGCGTATTTCACAAGTGATATATGTGGAGTTGTCATGGCAACCAATTTGTTTTTTTTACTAAGATTACCGGTAAAATTCAAATCTATGACTCAATTTTGTTCTATTTTCACGCTCCTTCAACCAACTTGTTAGTTAATCTGTGTTTATTAGATGGCCCTTGTTTGGCAATTAAGTACCAACACCAATTGTAGTCAGGATGTTACTCATAATCATAAATCAGCCAAATTATTACAGCCTTGATATGCTCAGCCCATAGAAATAACAAAGGATCTGTATATTATTGTTTAGCTGGTCAGCAAATTCTAATGACCATTTAGACATTTACATTAGTCTTGCACTAGTCCACTATTGTGGACTATGCCGAGCTACATCACATCATAACATCTTTCACAGCCAAATCTTCGTATAACAAACTATCTATGTTGTATTCTTGGACAAATATGAGCAATGGAAGTGATGGAAAATTGATATTTCATTGAATTCCCTGAGTTTTCATGAATTAATCGCTGTTTTAAATATCATTTCCTTGAATAATTATTCAACACACTTGTGTATTTTGAACTCCCCTTTCCTAAGATTCTATATCTAAAAATAGCTTAATAACTTCTTTTTAAATTCAGGATGTTTATACAGCAAGTGAAAAAATAATAATCAAGTATGAAATACATGAATCCGCACAATGAACATAATTATGATGCAGGCTCACAGGTTTAATTCAACAAGGATTAGCCATGGTTTTCTGCCCACTGCTGTGTCTAAAGCACGATATCCACTTAGCCGACAACCGACAACCGACAAAAGTGTCCAAAGGTGACCGACAATCGGTTCTCTGCCATCGTCGGTCACCTTCATCGGTTCCCAGTATTTACTTACACACGACAAAAATGTCACCGACAATTGGTCACCTAGGGGTGACCGATCGTCACTGATCAAGTGGTCACTGATATCCACTTGTAAGACAATCATGCACCAGGCATTTATATTGTATTTTAATTGTGATTTCCTCAGATACTGTTTCAAAAGAAGGTCGATATATTTATCCCTACTCTAATTTAATGTTATTTCTCATTTGGTGTTGCAGTACCAATGTCTTTAGGTATCAAAAGATAGCAAAAAAGAGTTCATTTATTACTATATTTAGGGTGCTTTGCACTATGCATGATAAGATTGTGTCTTAAAGGCCTTGTAACACCCTCTTAAAGTTACGACTACGAGAACTTAATGATATGAGGGTTGTTGCATTGAAACTCATGCATCTGAGCGAGTTAAGAGGCCTGTAGGAGGTTTAACACAGAATCGTAGATAGTGCAATGCACCCTAAGTTTGATTATATGCCAAAATGTGTTGGTGCAGATAAATGTCGCCGTTTGAGATCTGCCAAGCATAAGCACGTCAGAAATGGTAAACCTTGTTGAAACGCGGAGATAACGCCAAATCCGGGCAGTTCTTCGAATTTTAATGTGTGAACCCCTGTACCCCCTCTGCTCACCCAATCTTCCTACTTCTTGGTCACTATAGTCTTTTGTCGGCTATACCAAAAATTCTTTTCCTTGTTCATTCATCATTCACTCATGTTATTGCTGTATCAAATGATCCTATGTCTGTTTAGAATTATGAAATGCCCAGATGGCAGTTTTAAAAAAATAAAGTTGGTTGCAAAAAAAGAAGAAAAGAATTACCTGAAAGTCAATGGAGATGGAACAAAAAAAAAGATCTTGATTTTGAAATTGATTACAAATAAAAAATCAAATCAAATCAAAATCAATGACAATAGAAAATCTTGCCTTAATACTAAGATCAACGCAAGGTTGGGCAGGGTTGTAAAAAAGATTAGAACAGGAGGTTACACAAGCAACCAGAAGGCTGAAACGGTTATTTCTAGGTTGCATTGAAACTCATGCATCTGAGCGAGTTAAGAGGCCTGTAGGAGGTTTAACACAGGCTGAGGGTATCTGCATTGCAGGCTTCTCGAGATATCCCCACAGCGGTAATAATGTATTAATAGTTAGTGGATGCGTTACTTTTTACATTACCTTTGTGAAAAAGACCACAGAAACTTTCTGAACTCTTGTTAATATATATTTCTATTGCCGTGCATCAACCAATTAGACATGCATAGTTCCTATATGAATTTATATCAAATTATAGAGAGTTAAATTAACGTAGAAACAAAAAAAAATACATGACAAATAAATCACAATGTTATATTGTTCCAAAACTATAAGCAACTGTGAGGAGGCGATAGGAACCATAATAGGTAATAAATAAGCGGAAAAAAGGGGAGAAACGCCTTAAAAATACCAACATAAAATGTAATCAACAAAAACAGAATGACAGAATTAAGGTGGAGTTGAAGTAAAACAAAGATGCAAATGTTATTGGGGTGTTTCCCAATCATAACCAACATCGATATGGCCATACCATCTGAAAAAAAACAAAAACAAATTTGCAGGGGGGACTGATGGTTGGGACCCCTCTCGACAATATCTAACAAAATAGATATTGTCAGGAGGGGTCACCGACAAACTTCACCAACAAAATGCACCAAGTGACCGATGGTCGGTCCCTGCATGGTATCGGTCGGTGTCGGTGACCGCTAAGTGACCAGTTATCGTGCAAGTGGGTATCGCGCTTAACTATTGACTAATGATACTGCTAGTATTTTCAACATTATAGGACTTATGCTGATAATATAAAAATATTTTATTCATACAATTTATATGAGGAAGGGATGTGGCAGTGGGGTGGGATGAGAAATGGGGTTGATGAGGTAAAGTTGGAGGTACAATACTAAGGGAGATTTAGCAACCACAACGCACAAGCACAACACTAATGCATCCACTAACTATCTGTAGGCCTACATTACTAAGGCTGTGGGGATATCTCAAGAGGCGCTAGGCTGAGGGTATCTGCATTGCAGGCTTCTCGAGATATCCCCACAGCGGTAATAATGTATTAATAGTTAGTGGATGCGTTACTGTTGTATTGGTGCGTTGTGGTCGCTAAATCTCCCTAATAATGTGTGACTTCTTACCTTAAAAAATGTCATGGTGGATCCGCCAAATATGGTTCCATACTTGATCTCCGTCTGCTTGGACAGATCGTCCGCGTTCTCTATTGGTGACGTCATCCTCTCGACCGTTAGAAAGGCGGCGAGATTAGCGGTGTATGACGAGATCATAATGAGCGTGAAGAACCACCAGATGCCGCTGACTAGACGCGTAGATACCGCGCGCGGCGCTACTTCTGATCCTAAAGTACGGAGAATAGAGGGACATTAGTGCACAAAGGTCAAGGCAAGTAATATAAGGGTCAGATTTTCAGAAAATGTACAATTGGCAGCTGTATACATTTAGTAAGTTAGGCTAAATTAGGCTGCAATTTGATCAATACTTGGTGAATTCGAGTATATTCAGCATTGCATTGATTCTAGCAATCTGTTTGGTTAGGTTGAACTGTATTATGAACATTATTCACGTTTGAAATTTAGTTATTTGAGAAGATTGTCGAAGTTGAATTGTACATTTTCTGAAACTCTGACCCATATGGGTGATATCGCCAGAAAATGTACAATTTGTCTTCACCAATCCTCTCAAATAACTCAAATTTAAGACAAAAACCAGGTTAAAACATAATCAAACAATTTCTGAAGATCTGACCCATTAGTGCAAGAAAGGTCATGCGAAGTAATATACATGTATAATTAGAAACCTTATTTGCGACTATTAATAAAACAATACACGGAAATGGGCTGTTGCTTTCTGTCTGTGCCAGTTCTTCCAAGCTAACCCTTGACTACTTTCTACGTTTACTTTAATCATATATTGTGATTAGTTGGTATGGGCCTAAACGTCTAGATGTCTGCGTTCGTAGTTATGTTAAAAGACATTTTTGTGTCTGTTATTCGAGTCATCAATGGCGTATTAGAATTTCTTCTCTTACCAGACGGAAATTACATATTGATATTCTCTTTGAGAACAGTTAACTTGAAGCTATATGCTTCTTACATATGAAAGAGTAGTATTGGCGAGTGGTTTAGTGCAGAACAAGTATTTAACACCTGAAAAATCAATAGAATTCTGAGTAAAAATCCATTCATAAGTAATACACCAGCTAGAATAAAAAGATATTAGGGCCTTGTCCACCAAGGCGATTCTCATGCGATTCTCACAGAATATAGTGGTAAAGAGTCCTCTGCGGCGCAAAATCGCATGAGAATCGGCTTAGTGGATTAGGCCTTTAACTTTATTGACAATCTGTCTAAACCAATACTTCTACTGCACCAATATATTTGGTTTCACTTTGATGACTTCTTCATGGGAACAACTAGTTGTTAGTTAATGATGAGGAACTTGGACACCAATCAGATAGTCTCATAGTATCCGTTCATATAGTATTACACATTTTTACCGTGTCAGGTGTAGCAATTCGTATAGCTTATATATGCACTATACATGGGTGCAATCGTCAGAAAATGTACAATTCAGCTTCACCAATTCTCTGAAATAACCCACATTTCAGACTAAAATACAGTTCAACCTAACCAAATACATTGCTAGACTCAATGCAATGCCAAATATACTCGAATTTACCTAGTATTGACCAATTTGCAGCCTTATTTAGCATAATTTACTAAATGTGAACAGCTGCCAATTGTGCTTTTTCTGAAAAGCTGAACCATATAGTGATATGGACTCTAGCTGGTGATACTTAAACATAAGTGAAACAAACAGACGACACACCATATTTAAGTTGTTGTTCGACATGGCGGGGGGAATCCTTGCAATACCTGGTTTGTGTACTCACCATGATGGCTTTGCTTCGCAATAAACAGTGGGAGTTATACCAGCTAGGTCCAGAGAAAACGCTCACTGTTCAGACTAGTAATTTTCTATATATCAATCTCGCCGAGTCAAGATGTCTCTGTGGCGCAATCGGTTAGCGCGTTAGACTGTTAATCTAAAGGTTGGTGGTTCGAGCCCACCCAGGGACTCATATTTTCACATATGTGTGAACATTGCCAAGTAAAGCACTGAGCAGTGTAGTATAGATGATATCTTATCATAAGTCATCGTCTTTCCAGTGATACTTTTGAGTTGCGTGAGTGATTTGTAATTGGTTCAACAATTCGAGAAATTTGTCCGAACTCTTTACCTTAATGTATCCCAGTATAAACTGCGATAGGTATACACTGTGCCATATTGGTCAAGTTTTAAGAAATGCACAATTGGCCTTCACCAATCCTCTTAAATAACCCTAATTTCGGACGAAAATCAGGTTCAAAATACAGTTCAACATAACCAGACAGATCTATTGAATGAATACAATACCGAATACACTCAGATATACTCAGTATTTATCATGTTTCACTATAATTTAGCAGAATTTGAGAGTTGTGTAGAACTGTAGATTCTGATCCACACTGGTCCATTCTGATCCATACTTAATAAATTTTACTGTGTCATTCACCCACTACCTTCACAAATCGTTTACTTTGCTGTACCTTCCATATAGGATAATCAGACGAATGTAAATCGAAGCTATAGGTCAATTAACCTCAGTATATATATTATGAATAGGTACTAACTACAATTCTATGTCTAATGCTATGATACTGCCAACGTTATGTATCTAAGCACATAGAAACCTGATGTTGTCTCTATGATATATGGCATACTATCGTCATCCTTTCTGGGGTTCTATTATAACCTGTTTTCACTTAAATTAAATATGTATTTTAATAGTGTGTGCTTTTACAGTATCTAGACAATATTTTAATGTTTAAACACCGACTAGATCTAAACAATCTTTGCTCTTTATTCAAGGTGCTCCTTTCTTTTGCATAAATGACACCGAGGCATGTAAAACCACAATAGGGAGATTTAGCAACCACAACGTACCAACACAACACTAACGCTTTCACCAACTGTTTGTACATTCTACCACTGTGGAGATATCCTGAAAGGCTCTAGGCCGAGGGCATCTGCATTGCATGTCTCACGAGTTATCCCCACAACGGTAATTATGTACACAATTTAGTGGATGTCTTAGTGTTGTGTTGGTGCGTTGTGGTTGCTAAATCTCCCTAATATCTTTAATCAAGAGATGCAAACCATTCTGGTAATCAATTGAGGAATATGTTGGTCATAGCATCCCGTAAAAGCTTAGGTCCATGTAAATGTTTCAAATGTTCAGTTCATATGTATATATATATATACGTACTTACAAACTGAATTAATATGTTGTCAAAGGATGCTGTATTATACTGCCAAGCCGATTGATCAAGAGATATTTTATTTTTTTTAGTAATGAATCCCTTTATTTCCAATGTTCTTTTTTCTTCTTTTTTAATTTACAATGTTTCGAAACTTAGTGTAATAGGATCCTCTGCGCCGCAAAATCGCATGAGAATCGGCCAGGTGGATTAGGCATTCTAGAATTGAATTGTTACAAATTGCAATAAATTTAACAAGATGTTACATACCTCGGAGCATTACCAACATATGATTACATTTAAGAGTGACACACTCATTGACTTCATATTTGTGTATTCATCAGAGTAAGACCCTGCACACACCCAGCCGATTTTCTCCCCGATTTGCCCCCGATTTAGGTCTCCCGATGAATCCTATGATTTCATTTAAAATAATGGTTTATGTTGTTGAAATAACATAAACCAGGATCGGAAATGAAATCCTAGGACTCATCGGGAGATCCAAATCGGGGGGCAAATCGGCTGTGTGTGGGCAGGGTTTAAAGACAAATATGTGTCCTAAAATGTGTATTTATGCATTAAGTGATGCTAATCAGGCTTGGTGTAGATATATAAGCATACTGCTGGTATACCACATAATTACGTTATGGATTATGAAGGAAATCTTAATCATCTATTAATCAACCTAACGATGAATGCATAAATATTGTTCTAGAATATGTACTGATGTAGTGAGAGCTGAAACTAAAACAATTGTTTACAAATTGTAATATATATCTGTGCTACATTCAGTGGCGGATTCCCTTATGTTGAACAAGAATTTGTTTGTTTTAGATATTTAGCTTCGTTTGATCACGAAAACGCCTGCGACTATTTCGCTAAATTTCATGGAAATGTCGCAAATTAATTGCATGAAGTGTAAAGATTTGGTAAAGATTCTTTCAAAAAATATCATTGTGAATGACATATTCTTTCAAATGAGGTCTCTTGGAATAACATATTGGAGCAAATGACACAGGTAGATTTTGGAATAAATATATTCTTTCAAATGATGCTCGGGGATCTTATGTCCTAATATATTCTTTTAAAATGTACTAATGCTTTGGAAATGATTCATTCTTCTAAATAGAAAAGATACAGTTTTGTAAATGATACCCGGCGATATTTGGAAATAATATGTTCTATCAAATTAAGCTGCGAGGTCTTTGGGAGTCGACATACAAGATAATATGTATGAAACAACTTCCTCTGTTCTCCCAATTTGTACTCAATAGTATTTGCCCAAATTTGAGACAGCCCGTTCAAACAGAGGGAAAGCCTCTTGCTTCAAACCGCAAAGTGCCATTATAATTCCATTAAAGCCGCAAAATGTCATTATATTCCCATTAGAACCCCTAAACCTAGCTCTAGGCCAGGAAAACGATTAGCGAAGTAGGCGTCTAACCACTGACATACCATTCTTATCTGATCCGAGGGTTTGGACCTTGGGTATCTTAATAATTTCCGCATATTAAATCCGCCACTGAGTGTGTGAACAAAAGCTTTGCTGTTCTGGTACGACTTAATGGTGTGTGGATTGGTGTTGTACGCAATATAACGCTTACCATTCACTGTTGTACGTAATGTGAGTAGTAGTAATAGGCCAAACAAATTACATTTTGTGGTTCACATCAAAAACATATTCTGTAGTTCATTTCAAAAGCAATATTCTCAAGCAAAATTGAAGAGCATGAAACAGAAAATGGTGTTAATATATAAGTAACAAAGTGGTTTAACAGCAGACAAACGTTAATGAAATAACAAAAAACTGCACAAAATTGGTGGTTTTGTGAATGGATATGTTTACGCCATCAGAAATATGCAATTCACTTGTCAAAACACAACCACACCTGTGTACTGTGAACAATGAAAAGATCGATGGGTTAATATTGCATTTACTATAGATAATTCCCCAATTAAATAAGATGAGATGTTGGACTTTCTGTTGTTGAAAATTGTTTTTATGCGACATGCATAACATTTAAGTGAGAGGGTTCTGGCCACCCATTGAATAGAAACGTTCCACAAAAAATGAAACAACGATTATTTTCATTTCAAATTATCAAAGCCTGTCTAAATAATCGAAAAAAGCGATTTATTTTCGGGTCCAATGGCATTGTGTCCTTTATCATTTTAGATCGGACGTAGCCGGAGGCATACCACAACATAATTATATGAGTGACTTTCTCATGGTTTAGTGATTTAAAGATGTGTAGAATCTTAATAGAGTCACTTAATAAACTTCATTAAGGAGTAGTTATAATTATGAATCCGTTTTAATCAATTTTGAATATCTGCTGCGGGCGATTCAGTTCAGCCATGACAACCTCCCAAAAAGGAATAAAGAACGGAAACTAGTTTTAAGAAAAAACTAGTTTGAAAAAAAAAATTCTCCCAGAATGGATAAAACCAGGAAGGGTGGAAGAATTTGAAATTTAAAAGAATGCAAATTATTTAATGTATTTATATCTCCTCCGACATCCCACAGTCAACGCAATCACCTTAGTGGAAACCGGCCCTTAGTTAAACTAAAGGCCCCTTCACATTAACACGACCAGCCGGCCGATCCTTGCCGGCTGTAATACTTTAACATTGTGTATTTTGCCGTGCGGCAGTCGTACACCAATCGGCCGTTGTAATGTGAAGGGGCCTTAAATCTATTAACAACTAGCAACCACAGATCGTCAAAGTTATAGGCCAAAGCACTACTAACCTTGTTGCATAAGTGATCCGATGGTAAACCACAAGCTGTTTAATAACGTGAACTGGTTTTCAACGACGTCGGAGTCTGGATTGCAGGGGTGAGGGTTATACCACTCATACGGGGAGAATCGTGCCAGTACAAACAGCACAAAACTAACGACGAGGTAGGCTGCTAGCATGTAGATCCAAATTTCAAAGGAGAGAGGTGAGAGGAAGGAGAACAGGCTGGGATTGGTCTTAGCGGGACGTCTGAAGAGGATCGAGATGCCGAGGTTCATGAACGGCTTGGTGAAGTCGATGACTTGCTCGCGCAGGTAACTTATGGTCAATGAGGCAACTGCCAAATCAGCCTTCTGCAAGATACAATAATGATATTGAAGGTCAATTTTTCAGTAAAATAGTTGTTAAATAGAATCTCTTGCTGCTCTGAAATAATTGTCAACTAAGTCAGGGCACAACTTAAACCACAAATATAATTAACTTTTTGTGAGAGTGTAACTGTCTGATTAATCCTGACTAAAATTGTGTCCAAAAAAACCCAAAAAAAACAATAATATAGGTCAGATCTTTGAAAATGTACAATTGGCAGCACATTTAGTAACGTCTGCTAAGTTAGACTGCAAAATGGTCAATACTAGGTATATCTAAGGATAGTTGACATTGCCATGATTCATGAATTTTGAACCTGATTTTTCTCTTAAATTTGAGTTATTTGAGAGGTTTGGACAATTTGGTGATGATGAATTGTACATTTTCTGTCGATTTCACCCATGTAGTGTTATAGGACGAGTTGTTATGCAAAAAACTAAGGTTTGTGTGATGTGTTAAAGGAAATTGAGTCTCAAGTCGCAAAGCATCGATTTTGAGATATGATCATATTTGAAAAGAGGATATCAAGAGGATTCCAATGGTGGTGTACATTGGGGCATCCAATAAGTTTTTCTATATTTTTTATGCATGAAAGAAAAGTTAGCAATATTTCGTAATAGACACTTACTATAGTAAAACAGGTAAAATCTAGTTTAATAAACTCTTTGGAAAACCTTAGATATGCATGGATATATTGAATACACAGTCTTCAAATTTGGTACATGTACATGCTACTGACAGTGCTTACCATCTTGTGAAAAAAAAACTTTTTAAATATTATATTTTGCGAATTGTGACTCATTTTCCTAGAACATGGCTCATACGCGTCATTATCAGTAGTATATAAAGAGGGGCCTTTGTGTCGATTGTTAATCTGGACCTGCCCTAAACTCTCTTTATTAGAAACACGAATAAATGTTTTTTTTAAAGCAACTAAAAATTAGTATGAGACTTACTCTATCCATAAGCTCCCGCACCATGCCTGTCCACTCGTTCTTTGGTCCCTCGGGAGAGCCGTACTTACTGTCGGCCACGAGCCTGATGGTGTAGTTAAAGCGAAGAATACCGGCTATCTCTCTCAGTAGGTCCACACAGTAACCTTCATACCGGTCATTGCCTATCAGTGTTGGGTCTTCCTTCAGCATCATATATGGATCCTCCTGTAAGAGTGTGGCGAATCAAAGCAGTTAGTTTGTATTCGTAATAATAATTATTATTCCAGTTGCTAAACTGGGGTTATGGCGCCAAACATGATTGGTGGTATGGATGATGTTTTATGGTGGATTCTGGTAATATAACATGTCCTGAGCAGGAATCAGCCGGATGCAACTTTGGGACTCTTGGGGAAAAAAATTACGGACCAAAAAAGTATGGCTGCTGGGCGACCCAGTTGCCAATCATAGATAAACCATAACCATTGGTTTTCATAGATCATTCATTAAAGCTGTCTTACTCGTGAAAACATTCTTGCAATTTTCAATAGAAATGTTACCAAACATTTGTATGTCAGTTTTCATCAGAATAAATCCCATCATGCACTTTAACAGACATGCGCAATGGCACGTGCAATTCCCTTATTATTGCCCTGTAAGTTGTTGGTGGCACGGACGCAGGGGAGGCCCAAGTTGAAGTCAGGGCCAAGATAAAGTCAGTCAAACTTTGGCCAATTGGTCCAATGTTTAAAACAGTTATACCTAATGGGGAATCGGAGAAACACCTCTCACTGATAACTATTGCCTTCTATAAGACTCACTGGTTCAGATATTTATTGTTGTGTGTCAGCCTCTATGGCCCCATCTAACCCTCATAGAAAGTACATAAATCCATGATTACATACTCGCAGGGTTAATCTTTATGTGGCAGGCCACTCGGTCGCTCCATGTAAGTTTTACGTGTGGGTAAACAGAACTACGTTACGGTTAAGTGTTCTATGTTCAGTAATTCACTTATTGTAGTGCTGACAAACACCAAGCTTGATTCAGGAGTTGAATTACTACTAGAGTTGGGAAGTATTAAGCGGTTGGTATACGTTGGTGAGTAGTGTTTGGGAGGAATTCTGACTGATATGCACTTTGAAGTATATATTATATACGTTTGCTGTTAAAATGCTACCCATCCCCATCATGTATGCCTTGAACGATCAATATTTGTGGATACATGAACAAAGGGATTCCTTTGAGGCTCAGTTAGAATTAGAAACTGTGAAAGCCTATGAGAAAATTAGTTATCTTAGGACTGAACGAATCGTGGTACATTCAAACAGTTTGTTAATGAAATGTTACATGGGTCAGATTGTCAAAAAATGTACAATTAGGCTGAGAAATGATGAATACCAGGTATATTTAGGCATATTTGGTACTGCATTTGTTTAATATATCTATTCTGCTGTGTCAAACTGTATTTAGAAGTTCATTTCTGTCTTAAATGTGGGTTATATGTTGAGGATTGGTGAAACTGAATTGTACATTTTCTGACGATCTAACCCATATGACAATTTCTCTCACTGGGAAATATCGCAATAAAAAATGGTATTGAGTGTTAAAAGAGTGTTGTCCACTCAATTTGTTGTATGGCCGGGTCTTGTTGCCATATTTCTAAAGTTATATGTTTTCAATATTTTTTTATCCTTTTTTGCTATTGCTTATATTATGTTGTATTGTAAAAAAGGTGGACTTGGAGACCTTACGAAAAAATAAATAGTTTAATCGTAGGTATATTAATTAGGTTGTGATGTCGAATTTTTATTCAGATAATCGAGCTTGTACATCATGTTAAATTAGAAAGAAGAAATATAGAAACATAGATACTTTTTGTCTGCCAATGCATGGAAAGAATCATTGAATGGCTATGCCTCTTTTTTAATTGAGTATCAAACTTTGGTCAATAAACATATATTTTAAAAAACAAAGAAACCAGCAGAACTAACTTCAGCAAAACATTATTAAGCACTGCTCTAAAGAGACAGAAAGAAAACAACAATTTCCTGGCTGATCATCAAGTTTTTTCCCATAGAAAACAAAAGCATGTTTTGATCCATATCTTGCCCTCCATTTCTAACCACCCCACATCCTCGTAAGTAAGATTTATCCCTTAAGGCAGTAGAATCTAATTCCCTACAATTGCCTTTCCTCCCGTTTACTTATAGTTAGCCTTCCTTGGGTCTTGGACTAATTCATTTTTACCAGAACTTTGGAACTCATTCCATTCCTCATCATTATTTTCACTAGGTTATTATATCCTACCTGCAAAATAAATGTTCTCAGGACCCTAGACGAACTAATAGCCATGATCCACTACATTGCAAGAACCAAGGGATTCATTAAAATCCTGCCTTTTGATATTTATGTATGGAAATCCACAATTTTGAATTTTGATTCGCATGGAATTATGGGAGTAATGGTTCAGTATAAAATCTAAAGAAATCATGCCATGTTCAGCATGGAATATTTATCAATGCTCTAATGTCAATATCCATGTGTCCATGTTTCCCTAACAAAATACTTCATCTTTCCCATCATGCATTTGGTTTTCATTGGTCATTTATATAACCTATGGATATTGATTGATAAAAATGTTGCCAAATATGTGTATGTCAGACTTGAACTGTCCCAGCGTGCACTGTGACAGACATGCGCAGTTAGACGCGCAACTCTCATATTGCAATGTGACCTAGTAATCACTGTTTTGTTAAGACTGCATTCTCAGCCATTATGTCAAAATAAATCTTAACTGAGAGTACATCTTTAAATGCTTACTTACAATCACACAACCATATTGGTTATTATCCACACTATATTAATTGTGGAATCACTACAGTCAATGCTCTGCACAAAGTTATAAAAGGGTTTTTACTGGTTGTATGTACAAGGCTCTAACTTTCAAGATGGCTTATGTAGATCTTGAAGAATGTTACTTGGGTATTGATTCCCCCGAAATAATTTTTACAAGGAAGTGATTTTGAAGCTATTTCGAAGCTATTCCATTCGGAACATCACATATACTTTAACCCACTTCCTACAGCCTACTTACTGCAGCTGGGTTTTACGACATAGCTGGCTGATGCAATGTCTTGTCGCAGAGTGTTCCCACCCTTCTTTAATATTTCTCTCTTGGGTGGGTGTGGGTGTCGGAGGGGGGGGGGGATGGAGGAATTGAATAGAAACTATATCTAAACAGAGTCCCTACCCGTTATAAACGGGGGCATCTAGTTGTATATATTAATTTGCCATTCACAAGCAATTGCGTATTCTTTGCAACGTAGTGGGGAAGGGTTCTAAGAGAGGTGGAGGGAGAAAATGATTGGCACTTTCAGAAATAATTATTTTACTATG
This sequence comes from Sthenelais limicola, assembly GCA_942159475.1. Lineage (NCBI taxonomy): Eukaryota > Metazoa > Annelida > Polychaeta > Phyllodocida > Sigalionidae > Sthenelais > Sthenelais limicola. Next base: position 31,294,132 of record OW804097.1, on the reverse strand, counting down.
ACAAATAGGCCTTTTCTCCAATTATTGGTATAAGTTCCACTTTGCAGACCTCCAAAAACTAATTTGGCCTTTGGGGAAATCGATCTAATTTTCCATAGAAATTAAATAAGCAAATGACGGTGTCACAGCCTTTCACAATTCTATTAGAATGACATACTTGGCACTTGACAGAAGAATAACGTCTTAGTAACGGGCATAGCAAAGACCTTTTAGTGCTAAGTGGTGTTGCATGATGAAGTGATGTCATTATACCTGAGTTTAAACTTCTACTCCAAATTCAGTTTCCCACTAATTTCTTGCAATAAATACCCATACAGAAACAACAGTTCCCAGAGAATGTAGCATCGCATCTGGCACTCCTCCATGAGCGTTTTCATTGCGAACATGAAATAAACTCATGTTAGTGGGCAACAAAAAAAATTGTCTCCGCCATTTTTCCACTAGTGGAGTTCCACTATTACATATACGAAACCATCATTGCGAAATATCATGATAAACCAAGAAGGTAAAAAGAAAGAAAGTAATGAGTTATAAATGAAATTGAACGCAGGGTTTAAAATACAGGATACACCGATATAAAACATTAATAAAGAAACGTAAGAAAGCCTATAAAGGTAAACAAAAAATGACACACTAAAAAAGAGTTCAAAATCAGTTTCAACAAATATTTGAATGACATGTCTTAGCATGGTATGATCCGCGACGATCTTAAATAAAGCTAGTGGTGATTTAAAGATTAAAAAATAATGAAGCAAAATAAAAAGCTTAGAAATTGACAGTTAATTTCCCTAGGTTATTTACTTTGGTAATTTGAAACTTGCCCCCATAAATAGTTTGTCATTCATGTCTTGCTTACTCAACAGAGTAGTTCTCGATAAATCCGAGAGAGGACGATACAGGTCATAAGACATCTTAAACAGCCTAATATCGCTCATCCCCCACCCTCCCCACATTGCATTGCCCATAGTTGCCCTGAATGATGTATGTATGTGAGTGTGGTGTATGTGTGGTCACCATACAAATAGTTGCCCCCACACTTACTCATCCTCCACCAGAGGCGCTGGGCACGCATGGAGGGGCAATAATTCACACTACACCATAGCCTAGTGTGGTTTATGTATGTCTCATGCTGGTGCTTGTGCCGCGCTAGTTTACTCTGTGCCTGGATTCTTAATTACTTATTTTACTAGTGGTATATGTGCCTGGCTTATTGACTACTTATATTATAGGTCGGGACACCAGGGTATTGGAAATATGTCATTCTAACTTTGAACTATTTTTTTCCAACAACTCCTTTAGTTAGTTAAAGGTTGAACTTTAAATAGTTGGCAATGTTACGCCACCTATGAATATGGATATTTCCAAACCATTTGTTCACTTTGCGTTCTATATTCAACACAAGGAAATACATAGTATTGTAATTGTTGGCTATAGTCTATTAACGTTTAAGGCTTTGGTAAAGTCCATTTGAACATTGATTTTGACTCGGTGATCAGTGTGGAACTCACTTACTCACCGTAATGTAATAGAACAAATTATGAGATGAATGAAGTGGGAAATAACGACTGGAGGGTCAGATTTTCAGAAAATGCACAATCTACAGTTCTACACAAGTCCCAAATTCTGCTCATTTAGAGTGAAAAATGATAAATACTGAGTATATCTGAGTGTATTCTGTATTTTATTCATTCAATAAAACTGTCTGGTTAATTAAGATTGTGGTTGTAGGCTGTGACTGCAGTTCACGTCAATATCCTTCTCATTATAAGTGAACTAAGCGCTGTAAACACCACAGATAATGATAATCAAGTGTAACAGTTTGTGCCATGTATCATTATTTATTTATTTATTTATTCGGGCATGTCTCTACTATGTAGAAGCATTGGTCCAGTTCTGGACCTGTTTTATAGTGCAGAATAAAGTGTCAATATAATTATGTTTATTATACACGCACTGCTCTGAAAACCACGTATCTAGAGTGAGTTAGGCCTAGTGCGTATTTCACTAGTGATTTACGTGGGGTTGTCATGGCAACCAAACTGTTTCTTTTGCTAAGATTACCGGTAAAATTCAAATTCAAATAGGTTGTTTGTAAGTGCCCTGCCCCCAGGCTTGAACTAATCAGAAACACAATATACTACAAATTTCACCTTTATTGGAATAGCCGGGTCCCTGAACACCAAAACCTTCAGACACCTAAATAATTCACAAAACTATGTAGGGAGGAAGGACTGTGTCTGGAACAACATCGACTTTCTCTACTAAAAGTACCATACGTAAATCTCACTTAATAGTGACATCTTACTTCTCTTCTTTCTTACTTACCCACCACATATATTCTAAGCTTTTTGTATGTTTTAGACTGTACATCACTATAATATAAAAATATCATATCCTACTCATGTAGGATCATGACCATGTATCATTGTTGTATTACACCATTGTACATTCACTTAATCGCCATATGGGTCAGATGTTCAGAAAATGCACTTGTAATCTAAAATTGTACACATCTCTCAAATACTGCTAAGTTAGGGTGAAAAATGATTAAATAATGATAATATCTGAGTGTTATCTGTAATGTATTCATTCAATAAATCTCTCTGGTTATGTTAAACTGTATTTTGAACGTGATTCTCGTGCTAAATTTGGGTTATTTGAGGAGATTGGTGAAGGTGAATTGTACGAATTGTACATCTTCTGAAAACTTGACCCATATATTAGGAAACCTATATCTATCAAATATGGGCCACCATTAAGGTGTTGACCTAAGCCAGGGTTCCACTGCCACGCTACTTCTCCCATTTCCTTGGTCCCACTACTTTAGAAGTAACAGGAAGTAGCGGTTTCAAATCAAAGATGTTTGAATTGAAGCGGCTACCTCCCGCTACTTGCTCCCGCTTCTAAAAGTAGCGGGACCAAAGAAACAGGAGTAGTAGCGGGAGAAGTAGTGTAGTAGTGGAACCCAGGCTTTAATGGTGGATTGCTCTACCGTTTCTTTGTTAACCACAGTGTGTCGTATGACCATAAGGGTCAGATTTTCAAAAAATGTACAATTCGCCTTCATCAAAGCTCTCAAATAACACAAATTTCAGACGAAAATAAAGTTAAAAATACAGTTCAACCTAACCAAACAGATTGCTAGAATCCATGCAATGCCGAATTATACTCGAAGTTACCTAGTATTGGCCAAATTGCAGCCTAAATTAGCAGAATTTACTAAATGTGTACAGCCGCCAATTATTGTACATTTTCTGAAAATCTGACCCATAAAGTGCCTTTCTGTCTCTTTTCTCTGTCTCTCTGTCTCCCTTCTTCTCTATCTCTATTTGCTGGGTATGACCATAAACTGCCTCCCTCTCAGCTCTCCCGCCCTTTATAGAACCATGTTAAATGTGTTGATAAGGGCGTAAAGCAACCAATCTCACTCACTCACTCGCTCCAGACGGGCTTAAAGTCGTCCTTCTATTTAAGGAATTAGACCCTCTCATATGAACTTTATACATGGCAATAAACATTTCAACAACAACAACAACATAAATAACATAAAAGGACAAAAGAGGAAAATACAGGTTGATAACTTACGAGGATTGTTGTGACAACAAGAGTCTTGTTCTTGAGTGAGTCTGCCACCTCCTCCATAGCGTCGTCATAGTTCTGTGTTATGTTGATACCCTGCATAGAGTGCCAAGTGCCAACCTGAAAAACACACATGAAGCAACATTGAGATTACCAAACATGCAAACACAAGGTGCAAACAGAGACTGCAAGCCTGCAAAATGAGGGTACAAACATATCAACCTGCAAAACCTGCAATATTCGTAGAAACCTGCAATACAAAACAAGAGAATAGTGCAGATTTCTGCAAAGGTCCTATCAAGTTGGTTTGGGAACGGCTTCAAACACACTTTAGCGACTACCAATAATTGCTTTAGATAAGAAGGAATGATTCAAATTTAGTTTCAATCTGAGACTGGGCCATAAATTAGATTATTTTTGTATTGATTGTAGAAACAACGTTTTGCCTAGCAGAGACGATCTAGGGTTTGGCTAAAACATGTTTAATCTAAGGGATGATGGGCAAGTCTAGATTTACCCGATCTGTCATTAAAGAAAATTTGTGGGCCAATTTTAGTCAAATGTAATGAAACTTTTAAGCGCCACACTTTTAAATTATACTTTTATCTATTGATACATACTTCTGAGATTATTTATGTGTATGCAATTTTCCCTTATTTTTCTGGGAATTAGTTTTAAAGCTGATTACTCAGTTATTAAGTAAAACACTGTACATTTGTACAACACATTTGTGTTATATTTACTCATATCATATAAACCTACATGACTAAACTCATCAATATTCTGCTATTGTTTTATTTTCAGACAGGAATTTCAAGTTGACTAGGTAAAAAAAATGGCCTCCGGTAAGCGAAAAAGTAAAGATTTTCTGCAAGGCTTTAAACTAGAATTGTGCACTTTCATGAAGTCCTGTAGCAAAGACAGCCTGACAAAATCCTTCATCAAATGAAGTTTAGATTTGTGTTTGAAGAAGAACTAAACAAAAATTACTTATTACAAAAATATCTTTAGTTTTTGACCGGTGTTAATTAAGTAAAATGTAAGTTTCAAGACATAAAACTATGTTTACACATGTACATTCATCGTCTGATGGGTTGATCCATGTACATTCTGTGTTTACGGGCTTTATGCAAGTACCGGTTTAGACAAAAACAATAGAACCCCTGTTTTCTATCAAGCTTCATATACATTATCTTTGTGACATCGACCCGAAATAACTCACAGCGAATAAATTACAACCCAAAAACCTTTCCTCCCTAAAGCCCATTTTCTTTAAGATGAATGGCGCGTTGACAAGCAAAATGGCTTCCCTGATTACATTTCACTGCCGTAAACATACTTCCTATTCAACCTTTGAAATATCTGACCTAGATAAAGGACACCGCAAATACCGCCAGAGGCCTCTGGCGTATGTCACGTGCAATATTCAAACTATGAAATATCTGACCTAGATAAAGGACACTGCAAATACCGCCAGAGGGCTCTGGCGTATGTCACGTGACACCTTGCGAGTTTCCGGTCACGTGATAGGGTGGTTGCGTTCGGGTATCATGCCTCCCGTCATGCATTGCACAGATTGATAATGGAGTTAGGCTGGGAATTGTTTACACAAGCAACCACCAGGGTTTCCAATGGGACAAGAAGGGCAGTGTGGTAAAAAAAAAGTAACGGGTCATCTGAAAATGTGGGTGGTTTGTACGCAGGTTAGGATATATTTCTCGTTTTTTTAAAAGCGATACAATACTTATGTTCTATATGTGACATGTTTCAAGAAAATGAGTCATAAGTCGCCAAATTGATATGTTTCCAAGTGTTTTCTTCACTAGATCTCTTTATTGAAATCTTCTGATTTTTAGTGGGCATATCACTGATAGTCAAATAAATCTATGTAACAAATTTCGGGAAATTATCTTAAATATACCTTTGCGTTTTGAAGGCCTTTGTATGGAGTATATTTAGTTACTTTACTGATAATTACCCATCCAGAAACATTGCAAACTTTTTTTTTTCAAAAATAAAAATATCAAACTTAAAATATAGAAATACATATTAGGTGTTCTATTGTTTATGTCTAGACACTGTGTTAATCTAAAAATATTATCAGATTTCCACCTCATTTTGAAATAGTTTAGCAAATGTTAAAAACAAAATAAAAAAAACTTGTTGATATATTAATGTAAATTCAGAAAACGATAAATGTTCACTTTTTCAGTTGTCAAGGTACATGGGTCAGATTTTCAGAAAATGTACAATTCGCAGCTCTACACATTTGGAAATTCGGCTAAATCTGGCTGAAAAATGATAGATATCGGGTATATCGGAGTATATTTAGGATCACATTGATTTAATGTATTAGTTCTGTTAATTCAAATTGCATTTTGAAGCTCATTTTTGTCCTAAATGCGGGTTATTTGAGGGGATTCGGAAGGCGAATTGTACATTTTATGAAAATCTGACCCACATATGAAAGAACTGTTAACTACAGATGTTATATTTGTTACCCATGCCCGTGGATTTTCTTAAATGTTTTTGGTAGAAATGAAAACTATACAATAGGTTCTTATAGCGGAACTCCACTAGAAGAAAAACGGCGGCGACAATTTTTTTTGTTGCCCACTAACATCAGTTCATTTTTTGTTTGCAAAAAAAACGCAAATGGAGGAGTGTCAGATGTGTTGCCACATTCTCTGGAAAATGTTGTTTCTGTATGGATTTATTTTGCAGCAAATTAGTGGGTAACAACTAAATATGTCGGCACCGTTTTTCTCTCTAGTGGAGTCGCCCTAAAAGTCAGTGTTACACCGTCCTTTTATACAAGTTGTGGAACCAAACTATAATCTTAATTCAAAGTTAAGCCTGAAACTACTCTACTACTACAGAGATACCGGTCAATATCCCAGGGTAGACTTTAATCAAATAAGACCGGGAGATCAATGCTGGAGATGTGTTATGGTATCAAACCAAGGCTGAGTTTGTATACTATTGATTAGAGAGATCTGGGAGAGCAGTAATTGCAGGGTGTAATACATGGTCAATATTACACTAGTAAAGGCTTCCTACCATCAGACAGACGAAGGAGGTGGGGAGTGAGTGAGTGTATGAGTGAGATTGGTTGCTTTACGCCCTTATCAACACATTTAGTATGGTTATATCAAGGGCGGGAGAGCTGAGAGGGTTTGAGTGAGTGAGTGAGATTGGTTGCTCTACGCCCTTATCAACACATTTAATATGGTTATATCAAGGGCGGGAGAGCTGAGAGGGAGGCAGTTTATGATCATACACAGGAAATAGGGACAGAGAAGAAGGGAGAGAGAGACAGAGAAAAGAGACAGAAAGGCATTTATGGTCATACCCAGGACCATGAGGAAGTAGGGAGGAGGTAGTGAGGAAGGGGTCGGGGGACAGGGTTATGTGTCACATTTTTAGAAAATGTACAATTAGCAGCTGTACACATTTAGTAAATTCTGCTACATTAGACTGCAATGTGGTCAATACTAGGTAAATGCCAGTATATTCGACATTGCATTTATTCTAGCAATCCTTTTGGTTAGGTTGAACTGTATTTTGAACGTTATTTTCGTCTGAAATTTGGGTTGTTTGAGAGGATTGGTGAAGATGAATTGTACATTTTCTGAAAATATGAATCAGGGCAGCATAGTAAGAAACCTGTAAAAATTGTGGAAAGCCTCATTTGCAGTAATCTGTGATATGTTTCAGGAAAATGAGTCACAAGTTACAAAAAATGGATTTTGAGATATCAGCACATTTGAAAAGATGAGTTCAGGCCGATTCGAATGATGAGAAGGCTAAAATTTAGGACATCTATTAAGCATTTCTATATTTCTAAGTTTGATATTCTATTTTTGACAAAAGAAAATTTGCAATATTGAAAGTAGTTAAATATACTCTATACGATGACCTTAGATATTCATCGATATATTTATTACACTGTTTTCAAATTTTGGGAATCTATTCATGCTATGACCATCGTTGTACAACAAAGATATCTTGTGAATAAAACACTTTAAAAAAGGCTATTATGCGACTTGTGACACATCACATCTAGTAAGCAAGACCTGTAAGTCACCCATTTTATTAATTGCCACTATATCTATATAGCGCACCAATCAAACTGCATGGACATTACAATTATTTTTTAGAAATCTTTGCGAAAGGTTTTTTATTCAAGACATGTTACCCCAGTAGTCTCTACCTAAACACTTTGCGGCATCAGGGGGTCGAGGAAGTTGAAAGGGGGAAGGGGCGGCGGGCTCCTATCTAATAAGCCTTTAAGTATAGACTGATGCCTTGTGTTTAGGTCACATAGTACAGACGGTAAACTTGTATGGCCTTGGGTTAGGGGTATTCAGGTAATATTTTTCTGTGGACAATTACTAGTAAAGTTGCTAAATATCCTCTATAAGATGACCCAAGGAGATATATTTAATAACTCATGAAACTTGGTACATGTATTCATATGACATCAAGGACTAGGCACCCCAAGCAGGAACACATTGCAGCAAAGACACCTTGTGAATACATCACGTTGAAGAATTTTAATTTTGCGACTTATGATTTACTTTCCTGTGACACATCACTTAATATGTGATCCGTTTTAGGAAAATTAGTCATAAGTCGCAAAATATGGATTTTGAGATATCACCATATTTGAAAAGGTGAGATCAAGGTGATTCCAATGATGGTAAACAATAGGACACCTAATAAGTATTTCTATATTTCTATATTCTATATACTTATTTTTGAAAAAAAAATTGCAATGTTTCTGGATGGGTAATAACCAGTAAACTAACTAATTTCACTCCATACAAAGGCCTTCAAAACGCAAGGATAAATTTAATACAATGTCTCGAAATTTCTTACATGGATTAATGTGACTATAAGTGCTAAATTCCCTAAAAATCAGAACATTTCAATAAAGAGATCTTGTTAAAAACACTCTGAAAAATACCAATTTTGCGACTTTGACACATCACATAATGTGCTTCATTCTACTGCAAGAAGGGGGGGACTAAATATGATGAATATTGTGCTACTATATTGATCCCATCTCTAGTAGTCACCTTTAATCACTCTTGTTCTAATATGCTTTGAATCGATTGGTGAGAATTAAGTTTAAAGTGGAATATTTAATTAAAGGCTGGGGAGGAGTGTAATAAGTGATTACAGGCCAATGGTCCAACCTTCAGGGAATCAATATTGTGCAACCTGACGCCATTACTCTACAGTGTAGGCCCAAACTTGAGAGAGTCCCTTCAAACGAAGGGAAAGCCTTTCGCCTCAACCCGCAAATGCCATAATATTTCCATTAAGAACGCAAAATGTCATTATATTGCCATGAAAAACGACAAATCCCAGGCCAGGAAAGCGAAGTAGGCTCACATACCATTCTTATCTGATCTGAGGGTTTGGACATATAGAGTGTCTCTCTCTCTCTTCCCTTTCCATCCTGCCGTGTCTTCCCCCTCCTACCTATATTCTCTCATATCCCTCTTTTCTTTAAGTTAAGGTTTTGATTGGCATTTATCCATGACTAAAAGGTATGCAACATTGAATATGTTTATGAACATTAAGTACGTAACCTGTCCCCATTTAATAGATATAATAGGCAAAGGCTTATATAAAACAAATAGGTAAAGATGTTATGTATTCTAACTCAAGATTGGAAAGAAAACATTGCGCTGGAAATCATGTTTCCAATAATATCCAATTAATAAAATGATCAATTAAAATTATCAAAGCCACCACATTGTTGTATATTACTGGCTTCAATAGTTATTAAATACAACCCATTATTTTGTTTTCATGAGGAACATGCGACAACAACAAAATGGTACAACACATAAGAATAAAGTTTGGAGGGAGTGGTAGTAGAAAACACAACAGTCCCCTCTGTTTAATAAGCAACAAAGATAATAGTTGTAAATGATAACAAAAAAATAAAGTGCAGACACAAAATGATAACGAAACTGTAATTGAACTAAAGATGCACTGAAGCAATAGGAGTATCATGTGTAAGAGGAAAATAAAAAGCATTAGAAACTGAAACTGAAACTGAAAATATAAGCTGAAAACGACGAAATAAAGCAAAGGGGGGAGACCAGAGAATTAGGATAAGTTTGATGATTGCATGTGGCATTAGTCGCATTATAGGTTAGAATTGGAAAATTTCCTTTAAAAAATAGTGTTAATATGTTAATTTTGTAACAAAAATGAATTACTTTAATCCAGCTATTTCGGATTTCCTCTTTTATTTCATTGTCTTCTTCTAATATCTAGAAATATGCAAGTACACAAATTAGTCAACAAGTGCAAAATTACATGTTAATTGAGCCTTAGAGAAACAAAATCTATTTACAAAATTATACAACTAATTCCTTTTGAATTTAAGTCTAAAAGGCTACCAATTCAATTGTACAAATTCAAATTAACTTGAATTCATCAATCTAATCCATCAATGTAATGAAATAAAACATTTCTCAATTCGGAGATTATTCAATCGATAATGTAGTGACTGGTATAATTTGCTCAAATCATGAATTAATATTATCAATAAGAAATTTCCTATATAATTAATTGATATACACCAAATCGGTATTTGGTTTGTGTCACATCTCTATTAATATTATCTTCACTATCAAATATTATAGCATTAATTCCTTTTATTAGCGTTCACCTGCGAATGACCCCAATGCAATATAAGCCGCAAAGGCGATATATAAAATAGATAAAAATACAAATTAAGTTTTATATAACCAAATAGATATACAGAAAGCCACATTGATAGAGATTAGTACATAGTTTTCTATAGAGTAGCAGAAAGCTCTGCATCATAAAGCAGAAATACAAGAAGAAAGAAAGAAGAAATACAAGATTATTACAGATTTATCTACATATCTAAGAAGACTTTTAGGTTTTAATGTATTAACATGAAGGAATGCATGACCTGGAAATTGAGAGTTTTTCTAGAAAATGTCATATAGTTGGTCCAATGGGGGAAATAGTAGAATGATAGGACGATACATTGTGGTCTGAACATGAATGAAGACCTGCAATAAACAGTCTAAATATGACTGGGATCAGAATTTGGTAAATTCCATGACGATATCTAACTCAAAGAAATAAAATTTCACTTCATCGTGGGGTTATTTACTCAAAAACCAGAAAAAAAATCAAGAAAGAACCAAGAAAAACCAATATAATGGCCAGTTTCAGGTAAGCCATTCAATTATATCAGTATGAGATAAGAATAAGGTATATTTATTGCATATGAAGCAGCATTTATAATAAATAATATAATAAAGAAACCGCTCACAAATACAGTTTTCATTGGACTTAGACGTTGATACCACCACGCTACCTGCAGTTTCACAAAATTCAGGCAATAATCTTGACATTATTACGTCAATAGAAGTTCAATTCATCATTTTTCTATCAGGATATGTGCTTTGTTCTTTCGTTTTCCCTCAGCTGTATTATGAATTATCTTTAGGATATTGAAGCCAGTCCGCTGGCCCATGGCTACATTCTGGCCACCTGATAGACTAGACTTCATGGAATTTATTTAGGAGGTCTTTAGTCAAAACTGCCTGGGACTTATGATCAAATGTATGTTATACTATGGACAGCAACTTATTAAGTTAAACGCTAGCAAAGTTTGAGAAGTCTTTTTATAGTTGCCTAACTAACTTGCCATGGTTTGTTTGATTAATTTGAATCATGTAACATAATGCCCTAGTTCACTAAACCAATTCTCATGTGATTTCGCGCCGTAGAGGACTCGCATGAGAATCAGCTTGGTGGACAAGGGCCTTTAATCTGAATCATGTAGCCATTTTGAGCCGAGTCTCAAATAAAGAATTCATACATGTTCATTCATTTGTCTGAAACAAACAACAGGCTGCGGTAAGCTCTGTGGTATGCTTTGCGATGGTGTTGCGCTGGTTCTGTAGGTGGAGAGGAATGACAACGTCCTGCCTATATGGTTCCCTGGCCATGTAGGCAAGACCTTGCAACTTCTCACCATCATGACACCATCGCAAGGCTTTCTGCAGAGCTTACCGCAGCCAGTGGAGACCGCACTTTATACCGTGCCAACTACCTCTGACAGGAAAAACACCCAGTATGAATGTGACCAGAGAGTTGGCCCCAAGAGGCTTGAAATGGAAGAGCTTGGAGCTAACAAGTATTGTTGTGCATGAGTCACTGCCTTGGGCTATAACAACCTAAGGCAGAGACTAACACGATTAATAACCTCCATTTTGGGTCTGCATGTGCACTGTTTGTGTATAATCAGCAGCCCATCAATGTCGGCCATTAATCCTTTAATTGAGAATTCACCCAGCCCTCGTAGCAGTTGTACCAACCTCACTTCTCACAGTTGCTGAACAGGTCCCAGCCTGATGCTGCTGCTAACCAGATGTGATAAGTGTTGCACTAGGGGTGCATTGCACTATACACGATAAGATTAACATAAGATCTTAAAGGCCTTCTAACACACTCTTAAATTTACGACTACGAAGGCTTTATGATACAAGGGCTGTTGCATTGAAACTCATGCATTTGAGCAAGGTAAGAATTCTCTCAGAGGTCTCTTAGGGTTCTGTCAGACTACTCTCAGAAAACAATCATATATAGTGCAATGCATGTTGCCATAAGAGGGAATTGCGAGGCCTCTAAGAGTGGTTTAACACTGAATCGTATATAGTGCAATGCTGCACCCAATGGGTAGAATGTAGAATAAAGAGTCCCTCACCTTGTGCAGGCCGTCCTTGGCCAGCTCTATGATATCAAGTGCGAAAGAGGAGCGTTGACCCATGCTGTCATACTTTACTACACCCGTCAGCCCGTAGATCTCAGTCTGAAACACAAATACACACATATTTATAGTATTTAAGAGATTTATTTGTGATGTAGTGCAATATACAATAACATTTCTAATGACACACACAATTTCCAATTGCAATTTATTTCATACCTTTATCAAATAATATTAAAGTATGACTGTTTTTAAAAAAAATCAGTGTTTGTTTTTTATTTTGATTCAGAATAGAGCATCCTAAACCTGATGTAACAACATCAGTTCACTGTCAGCCCGTAGCTACATAGCTACAGAGCTGACACGTAGCTACAGATATATATATATACAGAGGTGATGTGTTATAGAGAAATGAGTCACTTGCCCCATAATTGATATTTTTCAAAGTGTTTTATTCACAAGATGTCTTTGTGGGAATGTTTTCATTTTTGGGGTGTTTAACGCTATTTGTTACTTGGAATACATGTACCAAATTTCAAGTCACTGTACTAAATGTATCGTTCATTTCTAGGCTCATCCGATATAGTTAGTTTAGCTACTCGAGTAATGCTCCACACAGAAACTTTGCAAACTTGTGTTTTCAAAAATGAAAATATCAAACTTTAAATATAGAAATACTGGTTAGCTGTCCCAATGTTTACCATCATTAGACTCGGCTCGATCTCATCTTTTCTAATAAGATAATATCTCAAAATCCATATTTGGCGATTTGTGACTATAACACATCACATATCATATAAAGGATTAAGATATGGTATAGTGCAATATACATGAAAAGGAGGATATTTACCTATGAGACCCAGAAGAATAAATAAATAGAATTAAATTAGATATGACTAATTGAAAGGTTACCGGGAGAAAGGCAATGTTCTGCTGCAAGGGATCAACTCTGGTGATAACATTTATAATGACACACACACTTTCTATTCACCATTTATTTCATACATTTATCAACGAATATTAAAATATGACTGTTTGTCTTTATTTTGATTCAAAATAGAGCATCCCATGGGACAAGCTAAAAAATATCTATTGATATTAAATATTGTACACGAACAATATATATGACCATAACTAAGATATATGTGGATCGTCAATTTTGAAATAATTCATTCAGGAAATATACTACATTGAGGTCTCTCCACGTATATTTTCTCTCTCCCTATATCGGCCTACCTGTCCTCTCTCCTTCCCTACTCTCCCTCCATCTCTACCTCTACCTCTGTCACAAACAACTCTCTCTCCCTTTCTTTTTTACCAGGTGTTTATTCAAGTTTTAGTCAACGTAAAGGGCCTAATCCACTAAGCCGATTCTGATGCGATTTTCACAGAACTTAGTGCAAAAGTGTCCTCTGCAGCGCAAAATCGCATGAGAATCGTCCTAGTGGACTAGGCCCTTAAAACTGCATGCTCACTGCAGTGGGGTGGTGTTCGTTGGGCTCTGTAAAACATAGCATAGTTGTACGAGTTGAAGGTTTGTACTATAACGAAGTGATGGTAATGGGAAATAGTAGCCTAGTAAACAAATGTCAGTCTTGTGGTCACTAGGGTGAGTGGGGGTTTTATACATAATTAAACGTCTCTCACGGATCTGGTCCAGGGTAAGACCTTAAAGTGCCTTTCTGTCTCTTTTTCTATGTCTCTCTTTCCCTTCTTCTCTATCTCTATTTCCTGGGTATGATCATAAACTGCCTCCCACTCAGCTCTCCCGCCCTTGATATAACCATTTTAAATGTGTTGCTAAGGGCGTAGTGCAACCAATCTCACTCACTCACTCCCTCTCAGCTCTCCCGCCCTTGATGTAACCATATTAAATGCGTTGATAAGGGCGTAAAGCAACCAAACTCACTTAGGGTACTCAACAAGAAAAAAAACAGTATGTCACTGAAACAGGATATTATCTTTTGGTACTCATTTATACCATGTCGCTGAATTATTATTACAACTCTCCCCACCTCCCTTCTCCACCCCTCTCTACCTATTTTTCCCCCTCAAACACAAGCAATGCCTCCATCAGACCAAACGGTAGTAGACGAAAACAAAACCTGGAAGAAACTTTATAAAAGAGGCACAATAAGGAGCTGCCTTCTCCACCTTAACATCCTCCATTGTTTTCCTCTGAATCAATCAAAGATGGCGGCTCATTTGTTACCATAGTGACGTGATAAATACAGGTCTCTGTCAGGAGGCCGCCATTCCAGCGTCATGGTTGTCATAGCAACGCTGGGGAAGCCATTGTTCACTGCGCCCTCTATTGTAAACAATGGAAGTCTACCACCAGAGCTGGTCTTCTAGCGGGTGACAATTAGTAGTTTCCATAGCAACCGAAACAAACTGGTATAGGATTAATTGTTAAGGTCCTATTTCTTTTGAACGAGTCTTTACGTACAAGGTCATTAGTGCTTTCTCATGATTTACAAGATTATGTTGTTGATGTTTTTATATAGTATCACTCATGACAGGGTTATAGCTTTTATTTCTAGTTATACAATTGTCTTCACGTGATATATGTGATGTGTTCCCGGGAAATGAGCCACAAGTCGCAAAAAGGATACATTCCAAAGTGATTTATTCACAAGAGCTCTTTGTTGGAATGATCTAAGTTTTGGAGGGTTTACCTCCTTTAAGGAGTTTGAATCCATGTACCAAACGTTAAATGTATCCCGGTGTTTTCAAGGTCATCCTATGGAGTACATTTAATTACTTTATAAACTGGTAATTGCTCATCCAGAAATATTGCAAAATGTTTTTGAAACATGGATAATAATAATAATAGATTTTTATTTCCATAAGACAATAGAAATATTTCTTAGATATCCTTTGTCTTTACCATCGTTGAAATCAACTAGATGCCGTCTTTTCAAATATGACAATATCTCAAAATCCATTTTTTGCGACTGCTTTTCCCCTAACACATCACATATATGTTATGTATAAAACCCTGCCCTCACCCAGCCGATTTGTCCCCCGATTGCCCCCCAATTTGGGTCTCCTGATGAATCATAGGATTTCATTTCCAATCCTGGTTGATGTTATTTCAAAAACATAAACCAGGATTTGAAATGAAATCCTAGGATTCACCGGGAGACCCAAATCGGGGGGCAAATCGGGAGCGGGCAAATCGGCTGAGTGTGGGCAGGGTTTTACACCCCTTTATTCCATCTCTCACACTGCATGAGCAATACCTAGACCTATTGCCAACAAAAAGTAGTGGTATAGAATATAACTCCCCTGTAGCAAGTATAATATGGCTCTAAGCTATTAGTGACCTCCACTCTGTGGCTGTGTATGGCTCTCCAGGCAGGAGTAACTCCCTTAAACTGCTCACTGGCTCGCTGTTACTAGACACTCAGTGCCTTCTCCACCAGTTTTACTTATTCCTGGCACACTTGTAACTGTCTTAAACAAGGCTCTTAGCCTAGGGCTAGAGCCGGAGGAGGAGGAAGGTGGAAATTGGAGAAGGGGATGGGGCTATTACTGGGTCTAGGAATAAGTAATTAAAGTCGCTCTCACCTCACTGTCCGCATGTCTCTTCAGTTTGCTCCATCTATCACCCTCGAAACTGCTTTTTCCCACTCTCTCCCTCTCTCACCCTCCCTCCTACTCTCTCCCCCTCTCACCATCCCTCCTACTCTCTCCCTCTCTTTCCCTACCTCCCACTCTCTCCCTCTCTTTCCCTACCTCCCACTCTCTCCCTCTCTTTCCCTACCTCTCTCTCCATCTCTCTCCCTCTTTCTCACTCTCTCTCCCTCTCTCTCTCCCACTCTCTCCCTCTCTCACCCTCCCTCCTACTCTCTCCCTCTCTTTCCCTACCTCCCACTCTCTCCCTCTCTTTCCCTACCTCTCTCTCCCTCTTTCTCACTCTCTCTCCCACTCTCTCCCTCTCTCTCTCCCACTCTCTCCATCTTTTCCACTGTCTCTCCCTCTTTCCAACGCTCTCTCCCACTCTTTCCCTCTCTCCCACTCTCTCTCTGTCTCTCGCCTTCTCTCCCACTCCCTCTCTCTCTCCCACTCTCTCCCTCTCCCCCATTCTCCCCGACTCTCTCCCTCTCCCCGACTCTCTCCCTCTCCCTCTCTCGCCCTCCCTCCCACTCTCTTCCTGTCTTTCCCTACCTCTCTCCTTCCTTCTCTGGATCTCTCCTACTCTCCTTTCCTCCCTCTCGTTACCTCTCTCCCTGCTCCTCTCCATCTCTCTCACTCCTTTCCGCTCCTCTCTCTTCCTTCCTCTCATTACCTCTCGCCCTCCCTCTACTCTCCACTCTCTCTTCCTTTCTTTCCCCACCTCTCTTCCTCCTTCTCTGGATGTCTGCCCTACTCTTTCTTCCTCCCTCTGATTACCTCTCGCCCTCCCTCTACTCTCCACTCTCTCCCCCTCTCTACCTTCCATCCCGTCCCCACCTCTCCCTCATCCCACCCTCTGTCGCAATGCACCAAAGCCCCCTGGCAGCCCCCCCCCCCCCCGGTCCCCGCCACTACACAACAAGTGTTAGTCCGCTGTGCACCATTCTATTGGCTATGATTCCTATTAGGCCTGCCATTAGTGGGAACCAGCAATTACCTTATTCCCACGCTCTCCCAGCCACCAGACCAATAGACGCTTAATAGACGCGCATTGGACGACAAAAGGATCACTGTTGGCTCCATTGGTGTAGAAAATGAGCATTCAATAATTTGAGAGAACAATGTGTATGGGGCCCTGTGTGGGAGTGGAGGGGGTGGAGGGGGTCGGGGGTCGGGGGAGGGCACAAAAGGGGGCGGGGGGACGAAAGAGACATCAGTACGGAACCCCAACCTCGCGAGCCAGGGCAGATTCTACTAATCTATGACTCAGGAACGCAGGACGCAAGGAGTAAAGCCCTGTTGGGGAGGATGCGGAACCCAGGCCTTGACATGAACTGGACTGCTGTGTCTATTTGTTTTTGGAAACGTTTTTATTCAATAAAGGTGGCTAGACCCCTCTCACTCAGAAGAGGGATTTTCGTTTTGTTTTGTTTTGTTTTCGTTTTGTTTTAGGGAAACCGTTATAATCCAGTTAGAACGCCTTGTCCTAGGTCAAGAAACCGATTAGCGAAGTAGGCGTCCAATCACTGACATATGATATGACTGGTTTAAGGATGTATTCTCTGTAAGTGCTTGGTAGGTGCAATGGATGACAGACATCAGGGAGGAAGCCCTTGGTGTAAGCACTGGGGTCATATTCTCAGAAAATGTACAATTCAACATCGCCAATCTTCTCAAGTAACCCAAATTTCAGATGAAAATAAAGTTCAAAATACAGTTCACCCTAACCAAACAGATTGCTAGAATCAATGCAATGCCGAATATACACGAATTTACCTAATATTGACCAAATTGCAGCCTAATTTAGCAGAATTTACTAAATGTGTACAGCTGGTAATTGTACATTTTCTGAAAATATGACCCACAGTTATCCCACTTGTGAGGTCCCTAATCTAATCTAATTGAATGTATCGATTGGGTTCTAGTTTAGCGGGTTATTTTTATTGTAATGTATTGGAGAAATAAAACATAACTCATGAGATTCAGGTCACCGCGGGAAACCTAGCGGTTTAGTTATGACGTTTGGACAATTTGGAAAATTAAATTGCGTTGCTTTAAAAATGTAGTTGAAATGGTGCAATGTTTATTGCATTCCGATTGTTAGAGATTGATTAGAAAGAAATTCGTTAATTAATCTTTTGATTAAAAGCCATTAAATTTATTTTGGAATTAGGAGAGGCAACCGAAGTGATTCCATGAGTTCTAGTAATTAGATTTGGTTCCTTAGATGATTAGTTAAAATGGTGTAGTTATTTCTGTTGTAAATTTGTCAGAATATTAATTACAAATAATATGTTTTCTTATAAATCCTTGACAACTCTAATAGGGGACTTGCATGTACCCCTGCGCATGTCTATAACAGTGCATCCTGGGATCAATTCTAAATAAATCTGAGGTCAAATGGTATATGGGAGAAATCGCCAGAAAATGTACAATTCATCTTCACCAATCCTGTCAAATAACCCAAATTTAAAACAAAAATCAGGTCCAAAATTCAATTCAACATAACCAAACAGATTGTGTGAATCAAGGCAATGTTAAACATCCTCAGATATACCTATAGTATTGACCATTTTACAGTCTAATTTAGCAGAATTTACTAAATGTGTAGATCTGCCGATTGTACATTTTCTGAAGATCTGACCCATATAGTATAGCTATATGTGATGTGTTTCAAGAAAATGAGTCATAAGTCGCAAAATATAGATTTTGAGATATCATTATATTTGAACAGATGAGATCAAACCGATTCTAAAGATAGTAAACAGTCTAATAATTTAATAAGTATTTCTAGATTTTAAGTTTGATATTTTCGTTTTTGAAAAAAAAAGTTTCCAATATTTCTGGGGGTCAATAAACAGTAAAGTAACTAAATGTAGTCCATATGAGGACCTTTAAAACTAAAGGATGTATTATATAGATTGTCCTGAAATTTGATACATATGTTGATGTAACCATGAGGTATCAACCCTTAAAAAGTTGGAACATTCCAATAGTGTGATCTTATGAAAAAAACACTTTAACAAATATCAATTTTGCGACTTATGACTCATTTTCCTGAAAAACATCACATATAGTATAGCTAGTATGATAATGTATGTTGTACACAACGATATGTACATTTCTTTTTAATATGTTTCGAATTGTTAACACCGATCAATGTATATGAGTAATTCAGGAAGACCTGAGGTTCTCACAAATGATAAAAATCTCCTTTTCCAAACATTACAAATGTATCTGCACATACAATTGGAGCTAAAAGCTATTACATACACACATAAAAATTATTTACGTCGTTTTGACCCGTGTATTCCTATGTATGGTGAATGTTTGTACTTGAAGTTGAATAGTCCTGAGGCGAGTTTGGAAAAAGTTTTTTTTTGTCAAAATAAGTAGCAAAAAAACGTTTTTTGACATGAAATGAAAGATGAAATATTGAACATTCCAATTATGATGATCTCACATTATAAAATTGTCCATTTGAACTTGTATTAGGAGTCAAACTTAAAGAAAAGGAGTGAGATCCCAAAGATATAATCTTATTTCGGAATGAACTGCAGTATAATACACCCTTCTCTAAAGGCTGGCGCACACTTGGCCGATTTGGCCCCCGATTGCCCCACGATTTGGGTCTTGCGATGAATCTTAGGATTTCATTTCAAATCCTGGTTTATGTTTTTGAAATAACATAAACCAGGATTTGAAGTGAGATCCTAGGATCCATCAGGAGACCCAAATCGTGGGGCAATACGGAGCTAAATCGGCCATGTGTGCGCCAGCCTTAACCTAGCCAGTGTCTCGCTCCCATCATCCCTCTACCACCACTACAAGTCCAAAGCTGATAAAATCTTACATTTGCCCTCAGGGAGAAACTTGGTTTCCATAGCAACCGATTTGTGGTTCATTTTTGTCCCCACATCCAAGCTTTCAATTTCGGGTTGGAGGTTACAAATTAGATCTTGCTTTTGTAACTTCATACCTCTTTCTAGCAAGGTTTTAGCTGGGAGTGGTTCTAGGCAGGTTGCTACGTGCTAAAACTTAGAGGTTACATCAAAGTAGATTGATTTTCCTATTCCTTCCTTAATGTGATGTGTTCCAGGGAAATGAGTCACAAGTTGCAAAAATGATATTTTCCGAAGTGATTTATTCACAAGATCGCTTTGATGGAATATTCTATTTGGTGGGGGGTACAGCGCTTTAGTTTGTATGAATTCATATTTACCAAATTTGTATTAAGTATATTCTTGTGTCCATAACGGAGCAATTTACAGTCAAAGTATATGATTATATACTTTACTGCTATACATATACACCCAGAAACTTTTTTTTCAAACTAAAAATATCAAACCTTTGGAATCGACTTGATCTCATCGTTTCAAATATGGTGAGATCTCAAAATCCATCACATAGGCCCGTCCGTAGAGATTTGGTTAACAATCAATTATTAATAGCGAACCTAGTCCATACCCTTTACATAATATACATGTCGACCTATAGGACCTAACAAGTGAAATCAAAGTAGAAAATCAATAATCAATAGTCAATCATGATCGTATTTAGTATCTTATGAGTGTATACTATTGAAACAGTTCTTGATTCCTAATATAAATTAAATAAAAATAATAAAAAAAACCTCTGGGAACGTTCACTCTCCACACCCCTCCGCCTTGCTATCCTCATTAGGGTATTCAGTGACCAATGCTGGAAAGGGTTAACTAAATAGTTTGACATGTTCCCTTACAAGTAAGAGTGGTGGCGAGAGTGTAAGAACACAACATATTGCCGGATGTATTAATAAGTAGAATTCTCGAGAATATCAAAATTACAATTTTCGATGGCATGGAGTTGCTAGAGTGAATTCGATATTTCTTTTCTTAAAGATTTTATTTCAACTAGAGTTACATTTTCGTAGTTACCCAGGATTTCTAAATGTACATATAATTCAGCTACAGAAATCCATAATGCATCCTCGATGACTTACACTTCCAGGTAAAATAATTCGAAGAAATTGTCCCAATTTGTTGCCAATATTCTGCTAGTTGAGGTACAATTAACTCATTTTATCATAAAGAATCCATAACAATAATGGAGCAAGTACAAAAAATCCAAAATGAAATGGAAATAGAGTGAATTGAGGCTCAAGCCCTGATAGGTTTAAATAGCGGATCAAAGATATTAAAATAAAAAAATTTTACTGCTATGTAGATAATAAATCATTGTAGTCACTAAGACATTAAACTAATAATAAACGCCGTAAGGAGTTCCAATTGTAAGACTATATCTTAATGCATTATGGCCCAGATCAGGGAAGATTTTAGTTTTATCTACACTATGATTTTTTACTATACATCTTAAGGACACAGAGTTAATGAATGTCTCAAAATGATGGTTTGTTGATGCGTAGAGTTTCATAAACATGCTAATTTTAATCAAATATTAAAAATTGCATAATGTTTCAGCATTATAGTTATAAGATACAGGACGTATTTATAATTGATATCGATTATTGTATGTATTCTGTGGGTGCATACTTAAGGTGTGATTCCACTGGACCGCTTTTTATGTGAGCTTATGGGTCAGATTATCAGAAATGTACAATTCAACTTCGCCAATCTTTTCAAATAACCCAAATTTGAGACGAAAATGAAGTTCAAAATAGAGTTCAACCTAATCAAACAGATTGCTAGAATCAATGCAATGCCGAATATACTCGAATTTACCTACTATTGACCAAATTGCAGCTTAAATTTGCAGAATTTTCTAAATGTGTAGAGCTGCCGATTGTACATTTTCTGAAAATCTGACCCTTATGATTCACACAATTTCAGTCTAGAATTGTAATTAATTCTGTATTAATAGGAAACTTCACATATTCCACAGTCAGTAACTGCGGGACTTCTGTGAATCATTATGAATCCTATAATAAGTTAAGCGTGTATGCTCAAGCATAGCTGGTAGTATACTAACCCAGGACGGGAGAGCTGAGAGGGAGTGGGTGAAATTGGTTGCTTTACGCCCTTATCAACACATTTAATATGGTTATATCAAGGGCGGGAGAGCTGAGAGGGAGTGGGTGAAATTGGTTGCTTTACGCCCTTATCAACACATTTAATATGGTTATATCAAGGGCGGGAGAGCTGAGAGGGAGTGGGTGAAATTGGTTGCTTTACGCCCTTATCAGCCCATTTAATATGGTTATATCAAGGGCGGGAGAGCTGAGAGGGAGTGGGTGAAATTGGTTGCTTTACGCCCTTATCAGCACATTTAATATGGTTATATCAAGGGCAGGAGAGCTGAGAGGGAGGCAGTTTATGATCTTACCCAGGAAAAAGAGATGGAGAAGAAGGGAGAGAAAGCCTCAGAGTGTACCGCAAATCGTTATATTAATTCTGACCCTGACTTGGTAATGTGTGAATGGAAGGCGTTTCTACAACCCCCCTATCCACTGGCACGTCTCATAAGGCAATTAGGTCAGATCTTCAGAAAATGTACAATTGACAGATCTACACATTTAGTAAGTTATGCTAAATTAGACTGAAATATGATCAATACTATGTATATCTGAGGATATTTTACATTGCCTTGATTCAAACAATGTGTTTGGTTATGTTGAACTGAATGTTGAACCTGATTTTTATCGCAAACTTGGGTGATTTGGGTCAGATTTTCAGAAAATGTACACTTCACCTTCACCAATCCTCTCAAATAACCCACATTTAAGACAAAAATTGGCTTCAAAATGCAGTTTAACATAACAGAACTGATACTTTAAATCAATGCGATACCAAATTTAACAGAATGTCCTAAATGAGTAGAGCTGCAAATTGTGCATTTTCAGAAATTTATTATCTTGGATTGGTGAAGATGAATTGTACATTTTCTGGCGATTTCACCCAGTTGCCACTCGCTGTCATAAATTAACATTGATGTGCCACACGCACACTTGCCTATGGTGATTAAAGAAACATCTATCACACAAACACTCGTTAACAACCTTTCCAAGTGGCTCCATCTCGCCTTTACATCCCCAATTCATCCCCAATAAATCCCCAATTCATCCCCAGTCACCCAACATCAAAGTCCCCCTATGGCTAATACTACTCGTGGTTATACCCCTACAACCACGTCAGTTCTGCACTCTGGTGAGAGCCGAATGAAACACTGGTGTAATTAAGGCTTCGTTAGCGCATTAATTAACGATAGTCACGTGATAGCTTTTATACGGGAAACGGAAACGGGCTATCACTAGGTAAGCGGCTACGACACTGCTAACTAAAGGTCGAGTCAGCATTTTTCTCTATGAGGACTTTTTTTTTCTATTTTAAAAAACAGGTTTGTATTCAAGAACAGAGCATGGCATATGGGTCAGATTTTCAGAAAATGTACAATTGGCAGCTCCACATATTTAGTAATTCCTGCTAAAAATGATAGATTGAGGGTATATCTTCAGGAATATAATATTTGGCATCGCATTGATTTAAAGTATCAGTTCTGTTTTGTTAAACAGCATTTTGAAGCTCATTTCTGTCTTAACTGTGGGCTATTTGAGAGGATTGGTGAAGGTGAATTGTACATTTTCTGAAAATCTGACCCATATGCAAGCGAGTTTATGGCTGAGGAAAACCCGGTCTTCTGCCTTGTCCTGAGTTTTGGCTTATTTGCTACTTAATTACAGTACGATCTATTGTTGGTGCTCAAGTGTCAAAGCTTACATAGACTTCCAAGGGGGTGGATGATGAATGAATACGGTAATGAGATGAGATGGGTCAAAAAGCTGATTGAATTGGTGGATCATAAGAACCCAAGAGAGAGATTCTGACCCCCAACACCCGACCCCCGACCAGGAAATATCATTTTGACTCAAGACAGTTATGGGTCAGATCATCAGAACATGTACAATTGGTAGCTCTACACATTTAGTAAATCTGGCTAAATTAGCCTGAAAAACATACCGGGTAAATCTGGCGTATACATATTTTGTATGGTCTTGTCTTAAAGTATATAATGTGTTCTGCTTCAGATCTTAAATTGCATTTTCAGGCTCACTTTCGTCTTAAATGTGGATTATTTGAGAGGATTGGGGAAGTTGAATTGTACATTTTCTGACGATATGACCCTGTAGGTCATGTCGGAATCTTGAATTTATAATGAATAAACTGCGAGTCAAACCTCTTAACACTGACCCTATGATCCGATACATCCTCCCTTAAGACTGTTCATAATTAACTACTGAGGGCGGGGGGAGTTGAGAATTTGCGAAATGTTCTTGTGCACAATTGTATGATCGGCCCCCCACTCACACACACAGACTTGAAGGTTCGTGCACCCTTCCCCCCCCCCCCCCCCTCACATCATTGTAGTTCTGAGTCTGTGCAAAAAAAAAGATGCTATCCCCGCCCATACACACACACACACTTTGAGAGTCTGCGCACTAAACGGTGGCTCCCCCTTCAGAGTCTGTGCAAAAGAAGATGCCGCCCCCCTCAGAGTTTGTGCAAAGAATGGTGGCCCCCTAAAAAATCTCCTCTCCTCCCCCCCCCCCCTCCACAATGGTTAGAAAATAAACAGCCCATTATTAAGGCAAATACATGAGGAGAAGAGTGGTTTATGTCAGAAGAGGTTTTTAATAACTGGTCGCGTTACCACCAACTACCTGACCATAATATGAGCACCTGATATACAATCAATTACTCTGTATCATATACAGGGGACGGGACGGAGTAGACTTTCACACGGCTTGATTATAGTTGTCTATGTTTAAACCCTGCCCACACTCAGCCGATTTGCCTCCCGATTGCCCCCCGATTTGGGTCTCCCGATGAATCCTAGGATTTTATTTCCAATCCTGGTTTATGTTATTTCGAAAACATAAACCAGGATTTGAAATGAGATCATAGGAGTAATCGGGAGACCCAAATCGGGGGGTAATCGGGAGGCAAATCGGCTGAGTGTGGGCAGGGTCTTATATGGGTCTGCAGAATATGTACAATTCGCCTTCACTAATTCTCTCAGATAACCCACATAATTTAAGAAGCTTCAACTAGGTGAACTTGACAACTTGGAACTTCTGCAAGTGCCACCTACTTTTACCTGATAGGACGTGTATCTGGTTGTGTTATTATCTCATGATTCACACCGAATGCGTTATTCCATGATTTGGTCGTGAGCGTACAATATAATTGATATACTTGCCGCTCACAAGGTGTGCAATATAAACTCGCTATATTGTACAGTGACCTCACAACCATTCAAGACTATCGCTGAGTTATGCGCAGAACACAGTTTGATGAAATAAATGCAAATAAAGTTGTAATAACACAAGAATCATGGAATAAAAGCAAGAATACCACAGTATCGCGTCTTCGGTGGCCCGTATTCACAGAGTATGGCCGAAAACAACTCAGCCATACTCGGTGGATACGGCCCCCTTCAGACGCGATACTATGGTATGCTTGCTATATCACCTTATAACCTTTATCTACTTCATAGGCACAATTTATATGTCAGCTTTTGTCGTAATCATCGTTATATATAGATGCATTTATATAAGGTTTTGTAATCCTTGGTTGAATAAACTATTAATCACGCTAACACATGAAATTCCACATACCACATTGTTTATACAGCAAGCCATGGAACACATCTATTATATTCTACTCGGCCCTCCCTACTAATAGGCATCGTAGTCATGACAACAAAAAACGCCCTCCATTTTTCAGAAGCTCCTTGCCCTCGGATGCCCCCTGCACGGTGTCGCCTCTATGGGGCTTGTCTAGAACTAAGCCAGCAAGCTTTAACTAACGCACATGCGCGCGCAGAAGCTTGTGGCGGACGTGACGTCAAAATGACAGCCACGCTTTGAATTTTTGTGATGTGAGGAGAGCGATCGTCTGCTCGTGATAATGGCGGGAATTCGCGATAAAACGCGGGAAAAGGTGGGAAGAACTCAATGTTAAATTTGAGTGGCGGACCGCCTTAATTAATAGTAATTGAAAGTGAAAAGCTTCTCATCTCTCTTTTTTACACATCCGCCATTTTGTTGTCGCGCCCTTAAGGACATTTCCGAGTCATCATGAAGCATGAGGAGAGAAAAATGAAAGGGGGAAAAAAAGCTCAAGGGGACGTGAGGGAAACAAAAACATTTGGCGGTGGAGGAAGAATGGGAGACGGAAGAGCGCAATGCACACTGGGTAATGAGACGCTAGGGTATCATGGGAAGGGTGATCATGTGACCTCTGTAAGCGATCATAATGGCGACCACGCGCTGGGGAATTGTGGGAGATGAGAAGGCGGGAGATGGGGGAGGACAGACGACATTCGTCGTCTGGCTTTAATATGTGGCCTATTCATATGAACGCTAACAATAGAACTTTCTAGATTCTTTTCCGCCTTGCATTCTGAAAGGAAAAGTATCTAGAATTGCGGCCATTCATTTGATTCCAGAAATGTGGTAAGAAATGTGAAAAGATATCGATTCCTGAACTACAAGAATTGGTTTTGACGATATTACTGTGCTCAAGTTCCGAATTCGATTCGTGTGTAATGAAATATGTAGAAAGGACCGAGAAGAAAGGTACATAGCCTATCACTGAAAAAAGTCAACTGTCTGTTGGTTCTTGAATTCAAAGGTTCTTTACTAGAAATACTGTTCTTATTCTGTCCACTGCACTGTCCACCCTATCTGTGGGTCAGGTTGTCAGAAAATGTACAAATGGCAGCTCTACACATTTAGTAAAATATGCTAAAATTAGGCTGAGAAATGATAAATACTAGGTATATCTGACTATATTCTGTATTATGTTGTTTTAAGATATCTGTTCTGCTATATTAAACTGTATTTTGAAGCTCATTTCTCTCTTACATTTGGGCTATTTGTGAGGATTGGTGAAGGAGAATTGTACATTTTCTGACGGTCTGACCCCTGTCTCTTTTCTCTGCCTCTATCTCCCTTCTTCTCTATCTCTATATCCTGGGTATGATCATAAACTGCCTCCCTCTCAGCTCTCCCGCCCTTGATATAACCATATTAAATGTGTTGATAAGGGCGTAAAGCAACCATTCTCACTCACTCATGAACACGAAAAGATAATCAATTAGAAATGTGAATGCCACTTGAGTGTGGTTATATACGGGTCAGATTTTCAGAAAATGTACAATCCACCTTCAAAGATCTTCTCAAATTACCCCGATATCCGGCGAAAATAAAGTTCAACTTAATCAGCAGAATTTACTAAATGTGTGCAGCTTCCAATTGGACATTTTCGGAAAATCTGACCCATACTGAGTTTTTTTCTGTCGTATGAGCTGTTGTGGAATGTTATTTAATAAATGGGGCTTTTTAGCAGTGTAGATGATGTATGGTATATAGAGGAGACGATGAGAGGTGGCTTCCTATTACACTGTAAAGAATTAGCCTCATTAAATAGTGGGTGTCAGCTACCGCTATCTCTCACTATATCGCCCAGTCTGGACAAACCTCTGCTCTATACTATAGATAGGGAGGGGAGGATCAGGAAAACATTGAATGTTGTTCACGAAAAACATTATATATGTTGTGTTACAGGAGAATGAGCCACAAGTCGCAAAGTTCTCAAAGTGTTTTATCCACACAAACCCTTGCTCAGAATGTTTTCATTCTTGAGGTGCCTAGCCCTTCTAGTTGCCCGATTACATGGGTCAGATTTTCATAAAATGTACAATTGGCAGCTGTACACATTTAGTAAATTCTGCTAAATTAGGCTGCAATTTGGTCAATACTAGATAAATTCGAGTACGGTATATTTGGCATTGCAGTGATTCTAGTAATCTGTCTGGCTAGGTTGAATTGTATTTTGAACTTTATTTTCGCCTGATATCTGGGTTATTTGAGAACATTGGTGAAGGTGAATTGTACATTTTCTGAAAATCTGACCCACATACACCAAATTTGAAGATTGTGTATGGAGTATATCTATGCGTATCTGAAGTAACCCTAATGAGTATATTTAACTAAATTTACCTACTTTACTAAAGTGAGTGACTATTAAGAATATAACGTTTTGTTCATGCATACATGTAGAGTTCCTCATTTGATGTACTAGTGTTTACCATCATTGGAATCCGCTTGATCTCTTTTTTCAAATTATGATGATATCTCAACATACACATTTAGCGACTTGTGACTCATTTTCCTGCGATATATATCACATAATAAGAAAAGAGGGTTCATAGTTCGGGAACAACCTAATACTCTTGCAAATGTATGCCCTATAAGCGGAGATACTTAATCCATTTTTTTATCCGGTTTTTAATCCGGTTTTATAATGTTCTATACCATAGACAAAACACGTATACGGGTCAGACTTTCATAAAATCTAGAATTCGTCTTCACAAATTCTCTCAAAAAATCCACATTGAAGACAGAAATAAGGTTCAAATACAGTTTAACTTAGCAGAACAGATATATCAAACCCACACAAAACCAAATATACTCAGATATACTCGGTATTCATCATTTCTCAGCAGACTTTAGCAGAATTTAATGAATTTATAAAACTGCCAATTGTACATTTTTCTGAAAATCTGACTCTTATGTTTCTCTCGATGTCATAATTGAGTGATATTTGTCTCTTTTCCATTTTTTGCTTTTTTCCTTCTTTCTATAATTACCATAAAAAGTGAATTGCAGAATCCTTGTACGAACCTGTTTGGTTGTTCTTACCTGTTCAGATGTACATCATATACACTCTCCCGCGCAACGTATCCGCACGATACGAAAATGAATACGATTTTCTTGTACCCACTTTTGATACGATTTTTTTCGTCTCAGGCGTTTTTCGTACCTGGGAAAGCTCCTAATCTCCTAATCCCTGGTGTGCGGTGGTGCGTTAAGTGTTGGCGCGCCTGGCCGTGTGCGGCAGTGCGTGAAGGAGTGTGCACTCACCCATGACAAAGTGACAAGGCAGAGAAAAAAACTTACCCATGCTTGGGTTTGATCTAGCAACCTTAGGATTCACAAGCGAGCATCCTAACCACTACACCACAGAACCAGCTGTGAGAAAGACCTCAAGGAATCAGTCTGCATGATAAAAGTGTGTGTGAGAGAGAGGGAGAGAGAAACAGAGACAGAGGGGAGAGGCAGACAGGAGGAGAAAGAGGGGAGAGGCAGACAGGAGGATTGCAATTGAAAGAAAGTAAGAAAGAGATGGGCGGGAAAGGAGAGGAAGAGCAGGGAATGGTTTTTTTCATGAATATATATTGAATATATCCAGGTATATGAGCGATGAGAATATAAAAAAAAACTCAACAATATTTCTTTCTGCTTTAGATAGCTCATAACTCCCTCAAAATGCGTCCGATCTGAATATAAAAAATATCCCCGAACCCCATGAATGTCAGGAAGACAGCCATGTTTTCAGATTTATAATCAGGCTATTACTTTCTTCGTAAATAATTATTTTCGTCAGCCGCATCAAGTCGTTCGAATTGATATAAAATGTATAGGGGACCAAGAAAAAATGCTATGTCAAAACCTTTTGTCTGTTTATATAGTACTCGTTTGTACTCTTTTGTACTCTTCAAAAAGACAAATAAAGAACATCTTATCATTGCATTTGAATATTTCTTGCGTTTTGAAGGTTACCATATATACATAAATATATCAATCATGGAATATAGAATAATCATAAGGAATTACTGGCATGTCACTTTGGACCAGGTTGAAAGGCCATATGGGCTTATTATAAAGACAATCAGTAGACAGTAACTGAGACAAAATGGCGTCAGTCTGTCTGAAGTATTACATATGAATTAAAGGGACTGGACATAGAAAAATTGCCTAAGTCAAGAATTACTCTAGATCAACTCTTAAATTCGTTAGGTATTTGATATTTATTTTAACAATATACATCCTCCCCAGACACCTATTTCATGCAACAATGCTAAAAGGGAATATGGATTCATATTCGCACCTAGTTATATACAGAGAAAGCCTGTGGGAGGTGTTACTTAAGACAATGGCTAGGCAAGCCTTTGGTCTGTTGGTCTTTCAATACGAAAAACGGAGCGCGAATACGGAGCATATCATATTTCGTCTCCGTGATTCAAATGGCCGTTTTTCGTATCAGAAGTTCAGGCAATATCGTCACCACACTTAACCAGTAGCGCTCGCGGTGCTCGGTAGACAAAAATCGTCACACTGAAGACGAAAAAACTCGCCGCTCCGTATCGCACGGGTACGGTGCGCGGGAGAGTGTATATCATATAATAATATAATAATATACCGGTATATCGGTCAGATCTTCAGAAAATGTACAATTCGTCTTCATCAATCCTCTCAAATAGCCCAAAATTTAAGACAAAATTGATGTTCAAAATACAGTTCAACACAACTAAACAGATTATTTGTATCAACCCAATACCAAATATACTCAGATATACCTAGACTTGACCATTTTTCATCCTAATCTAGCAGGATTTACTAAATGTGTAGAGCTGCCGATTATACATTTTCTGACGATCTGACCCCGATAATGCCTGTTTCTACTTGACGTTTAACTAGACGAGTGGGATGTGAAAGTTTTCTCCCCAGACAAAAAGCGCTGTCAATGTATGGTTGACAACATATCAGAGGCCATCACGTAACCTTTTTTTCCATTCATTTCTTTTGACTTCATCGTAATAGAAATACATAATGAGAGGGTACACAAATAGTACGCTACTCTTGTTAATTATTTCATTGAAATGAATTATTCTCACGGTTTGTTAATTTTAGAAAATTTATATTTTGGAAAGTTATCTGATATCTCATGAAATTACAAATGATGAACCAATGTTATTAGATTCCTTCCCAAAGTAATTGTCCAGACCATATATGTGATCTGTTTTAGGAAAATGAGTCACAAGTCGCAAAAAATGGATTTTGAGATATCATCATATTTGAAAAGAGGAGATCAAGCTGATTGCAATGATAGTAAACACTACGACACCCAATAAGTGTTTCTATATTTTAAGTTTGATATTTTTATTTTTGAAAAATAAGTTTGCAATGTTTCTAGATGGGTAATTACCAGTAAAGTAACTAAATATACTCCATACAAAGGTCTTCAAAACGCAAGGATATATTTAATACAATGCACCGAAATTTGTTATATAGATTTATATGACAATAAGTGATAAGCCGTCTAAAGCTCAGAACATTTCAATAAAGAGATCTTGTGAAAAAACACTTTGAAAAATATCAATTTTGCGACTCATGACTCATTTTTCTGTAACACATCATATATGGGATGTGTATGTGCTACAGGAAAATAAGTCACATGTCTCAAGCATATTTGAAAAGATGAGGTCAAGCCGATTCTAATAACGTAAACATTAGGGAAATAAAAAGTGTTTCTATGTCTTAGTATACTTGATATATTTATGTTTAAAAACAAGTTTGGAATATTTCTCTGTGGGAAATTACCTGTAAAGTAACTAAAAATACTTCATATAGGACGGCCTTTGACAGGCAAGGATATATGTGATCCGTTTTAGGAAAATTAGTCATGAGTCGAAAAATATTGATTTTGAGATATCATTATATTTGAAAAGGGGAGATCAAGCCGATTCTAATGATAGTAAACAGTAGGAGACCTAATAAGTATTTCTATATTTTCTAAGTTTGATATTTTTATTTTTGAAAAAAAAAGTTTGCAATGTTTCTGGATGGGAATTTACCAGTAAAATAACTAAATATACTCCATACAAATGCCTTCAAAACGGAAGGATGTATTTAATACAATGTCCCGAAATTTGTTACATGGATTCATATGACTATCAGTGCTCTATCCACTAAACATCAGAAGATTTCAATAAAGGGATCTTGTGTAAAAAACACTTTGAAAATGTTGCGACTGATGACTCATTTTCTTGAAACACATCACATATTTGATAAAAATGACTTGAAATTTGGTTGGGCCTACATATATTAATATGGCTGCAACCGCTAAGCCCTACAAAAATGCAAACTTTCCACCAAAAGATTTTGTGAACAATATATATATAAAATATATATATGGGACCATGTCAAGAATTTATCCCTAGAAATGATTTGCAACCATTCAGTAATCTATATATATTCACAATAAATCAGCATTTATGATTACGACTGTGTCACTAGGTATAATACTATCTAGCCGGTACATTTTCAAAAGGTCCCCAACCCACTATAGAAACCTATAGGTTTGTAACCCTAACTAGATCCCAGCTCGATCTCTATCCAGCCTTATCTGGTATAATATATTATCCTAATCTTCATATCCAGCTACCACTAGCGACCAGTATATACATAGAAAGATGGCTAGATAAGCCGGGATCTAATTAATGGTGATATCCAGTAGCTAGGCCCAGAGTGTAAAATACATAAATTAATTAATAAACAGCGTTGATAAGAGATGGTAAGGCTGCAACGGGAACTTTATGGTAGAGTTCCTTATCTCCGATATTGATATCATGGTGAGCTTGTAATTAAATATTGTTTATAAGGGATCGTGTTAATTGTCTTAGCTTGATGTCCTTATTAGTGATGTGTATGGGTCAGATTTGCAGAAAATGTACAATTGGCAGCTCTACACATTTAGGAAATTCTGATAAATTAGGCTGAAAATGACGAAGACCGGGTATATGTGAGTATATTTGGTATCACATTGATTCAAAGTATCAGTTCTGTTATGTTAAACTGAATTTTGAAGCTTATTTCTGTCTTAAATGTGGGTTATTTCAGAGGATTGGTGAAGGCGAA
Organism: Sthenelais limicola; assembly: GCA_942159475.1. NCBI lineage: Eukaryota > Metazoa > Annelida > Polychaeta > Phyllodocida > Sigalionidae > Sthenelais > Sthenelais limicola. The sequence goes on along the minus strand of OW804097.1, from coordinate 31,261,397 downwards.
TTGTACATTTTCTGAAAATCTGACCCATAGATGCTATGGAAACCTATTATATTCTGTGAACAGAGTTTTGATGATATTTTCTGATTTTCGATCATTTCTACGTAATTGAACGAATATAGCAATTATTTCTTCATTAAATTAGTTTGACAGAACTTCATTACATCTCTGTACACTGTATAATCTGTATTCAAGTTTAGCTAGGAGAATCTGACAATTGATTTGGTTTTTTACGTTATCTATACTTATCTTGATCAAATTATGTCCAAGTAGTATGGATATTTAGGTTAGCAATCAGTAACTTTCTGGTCTTTACAAACTTTATTTACAACTAAATTATCTCTCCCCGTAGTTAAGGACCATGCAGGAAGCCTGGAAATTTCTTTCTGATGCATGGCTCTTGCTTAAAAATAAATTACATCGTATTTAGGTGCAATATTCTGAATTGAATTGAAGAGGGCTAGTACATTGTGAATGCAAAGCATTGCAATGAGTGAAAAGGACTGACAGTATCAGTATTTGTAATGGGTAAAATAATTTGATATCAATGATCGACGCCACAATAGGATTGTCCCACCTTGTATAATAGACTCGTGAAAAGGGATTTTCAGTGATAAGAACACGCTTGTGACTAAGTATCTGGAAATGTGGGCCCTGAATTTAGGTCACAATGAGCTTGGTCCTATGCACACCTTTGTGCAGTGAAAAATGAAAAAGTAAGAATGCCATTTTTGTATGAGAGTTAGGCTATAAAAAAAGCACTCTGACCCAAACAAAATAAACTATATCAATTAACATTGTTGATAGACGGAGCATGTTTCACCTTCCTATACTATAAAAAAAAAGTTTAATCCCAAACTAGACATCGGAAAAGGGAGAAATAATATTCTCCCTGAACCTAAGGTGAATTTAAAACTGTATCAATTAACATGTTAAGCTTCATCCCTATACATGAAAGAAAATCATATTTTGTTCATTAGAAAATCAGATAAAACAAAATTAATCTAGAAAAACATAATAATCTGGACTCACCATCTTCATATAATTTAGTAGAGAGGTACCATGTTCCCATGGTAATGCCTTGTTACAGGAGAGGCTAGTAGTCTGGATGTGTTGTGCACGTGAGAGCTCGTCCAGCGCACGCGCGAACAGGTACACCGCGTCAAACATCAACGCTGTCTCAGTCTGTGGTGGAAGAAAGGTAATAATTGGTTAATTTACCTGTAACTGGTACAAAAATAGAAGAGTAAAAGGTATTCCTCCCAGGTATTTCTGTCTTTGAATCATGGCGCTGTAAAAAGAGTGATTTGATTACTCAAATGAAGGGAAGTTGGGTTTTTCAGGAATTCATGGCTTTTTCTCGAAATAACTTTTCATTTGTTGTTGTAGAGTCACAAATTGGGAAAAAAGGATAGGAAGGACAATTTGTTAGCATCTTGCTATGCCTGTCTAAGCAGTGGTATCCTAACGTTTTTGTTTTCATCGAGAATTCCCTAATTTGAAGAAGATGGAAGACACCCATATTAAAACAGTGGAATTCGGGTCAAATACACCAAAATAAATAATTCAGAAATTGGTTTGGGTCCAAATAATCTTTTCTTGGTGACTTTCAGATGGAAAACAACATTATCAATTTGACGATTTTGACGAAAACTATGCTCATTGGGCAGTTCTAATTACAGTAGTAAAATGTGTTGTGGCAGTTTAAGTAATGCTCAGTCCAGAATTGAAGCTCCAATCTTCCTAAAAAGACTCCTATTCTTGGTATGTACAAACTAAGAGTACACATAGAATTTCGTTGATTTTGCTAAAACCATACAATTGTTAAGAGGGCAAATGATCTCCTGTTAAAGCAATCCTATAGTATGATCTGAAAATGATATTTTCATCATGGTATAAGTTTCATTCTATGATGGAAACCTGTTAATTTCAAATTAAAGCATCTTCTAAGTTTCAAATGTTCGTTTCTGATCTCAAACTGTTTGGTCTATTGCAATGTTTCCTAATCAAATATATATTCTTTATGATCAGCTTATTAAGGCAATCATGATTAATGTCATCTATAAAACCTTTATTACCAAAAACTACTCGAATGATTCCTAGTAATTTACCCAATGACAACATACTGTGGGATAATCGATTTAACCTATGAAACTGGATTACCTACAAAATCACAAAAATATTAAACTGAATTTTCAGAACAAGAAAGAGAAATTCAGAAAAAATCAATAGAACTAAATACAACAAAAAGGAGTCATTTTAGACAAAACGTGTAGATTCCTTTCTCAAAAGATCAGGACAGAATGATATTTCCGAAGTCTTGAATTCTTCCATGCAAAAACATGCCTCATTAGCATAAATTCATTACAAAGTGCAAAACCTAGCTATGAGTCAAACAGCGTGCTTTTCTACGATTTCAAATTTCAAATTTTATGAACAATTTAAGATTGAAATGTAGATCGAGTAGCTATGTACAGCAAAAAAGAGAATGTTCAAACTGATTATTGTTGTTTGCTAATATCTTTTTATTCCTCCCTCTCACCTCACCTTACACACTCTATTATGAACAATGTTTTTATATATCATAATATCTATGTAAATTGCTACTTGCGATGATAGTAATCTGTTTGTCATATGTAAATTTAAGAAATGATTGAAATGATGTTATCAATGAAAAAGGGGGCCTATTAATGACAAATACAAAATACTCGTTGTTCTTTTGTTTCAGAGATTTCTTTTACCCATTGACAATTATGCTTAAATAACAGACCTTGATTAATGTAGCAATTGGTAATCATTTTCAATAAAAGTCTTTGTTGTGAAACCTGTTGCTAAACTATAGGGCTTGTATTTATAAAACTGCAGTACCCTACACTAGCATAACGGCGCAACCCTTTGAGACCAGTCCTCATCAATATCCCATCACTAATCTCTCAGTTCAAACTTAAAACACTAGGCATCAACACTTCTAGAGTAAGTACAGAGGACTCTGATTGGATAATAAACAGCCAGGCTGTTGCCATGGCAGATTAAAGGGGAGGAGCTTGGCTTTGATCCCGACTTCAGCAATAGCAGTCTTCCTATAGCTGCTAAAACATGCAATGCAATCGGACAAAACACAGAGAGAGGAAAGTTGTCAACTTGTCTGCATCATTCCCCTTCATATCACTATTATCATCATCGTTAGTGGTGGCAACAGAGAGATCCCCTGTCTCTGCTGTCTTTTGTTCTAGGTGGGAGTACAAAGGTTTTGATGGGATGGGGTGGAGATAGGTTGGTTGGAACGTGGGGATGGGAGCGCTAACACTTGTGGATCTGTGATTATAATTGAGATTAATATTTTTCTATGATGGTTTTTTTCTACTTGTGAGGCAGAATTCTGAGTCCTTGCTGCTTTCCGAGATATAAAGTATGATATTTATGTATCTTCGATAATCTTTCGTTATAAGCCGTGAAATTCGATAGGAGAGGAGTGTGTGGGTGGGTGGGGTGGGGGGGGGCAAATTTCAAGGAAACCATCCAATTTTTTTATTGTGCATCATCTGCTTTTTTTTTTTCAAAAATAGAAATATCAAACTTAAAATATACAGAAATACCTTTTAGATGTTCTACTTGTTTACTATCATTAGAATCGACTTGATCTAATTTGTTCAGATATAGTGATATCTCAAAATCTCATTTTTGTGACTTGTGACTCATTTCCCGAAACACAGCACAATTTAGCAATTTTGTCCAAAAGGCATTTTGCCTAAGAAAACTTGTGGAAGCAGGTGTTTTGGCTGGTAGATTGTGGGGCGGGGATTTGAGGCGAGGAGCGGTTGGTAAAGGGATAAGGTATCTTAATAGGGGATTTGCATAGTCGCCATTTTGAATCTTGCTTCGCATAGAATTATGGGACTAATTGTACAGTCTAAAACCTATAGAAAACACGGTATGTTCAGCATGGACTCTTTATCAGTGCTCTAATGTCAATATCCATGTGTTATACATGTTTCCAGGACATAAGTCCCCATCTTTCCCAACATGCATTTGGTTTTCATAGATATTTCTTACAACCTATGGTATTGGCGAAAACATTCTTGCAGTTTTCAATACAAATCTTGCCATAATTATATATACTATTTAAAATAGGGACTTTTTTAGGAGGGGGTAAAGGGTGACATAGGTAGGTGTTGTCGGGGGCGGGGAGGGGGGGGGGGGGCGGGGGAGGGCTGGGTAGGAGTGCCCAAACATTTCCCTGAAATGAGAACTGGATTTAAAGTGGAATGGTTGTTCACAGGGTAACAACAAGCCCAGGAATCCCCCCTCTCTTTACCACCACCCCCCCCTTCACCCCCCCCCCACCTCTCTCGCCCCCTGCATCAATTCCTTTGTTTCCTCATTGCTTTGTGGCATGAGAATCGGTCCTTATCATTTACCACACAAAAGAAACTCCCTCTCAAGACCAAACACAACATGTTTTTAGATTTCTTTTCTTCTCTTTCTCCTTGGATTCGTCCCAAGGCTCCATCACAAAGGCATGTCCCTCGTTCAGTTTTATCTTCGCAGCTCGCTGCCTTTACGTCCAAGTGTAAAGATAATTCTAATCACTTTAGTTTTTGAGAATTTTGACAGTTTTGACTACTTTTTCAACACTTTTCGATTGTTTCCAAAGCATTCAAAATTGGGAGAAGAATGATTGAAAAGAGGGGTTGCATTTTGGGGGATTTTCTAAAGATTAAATGAATAGGGGTGTGTGGTAATGAAGACAATTTAGTCAAATCTTGAAAACATTGGTTCAGCACTGATAGTATATTTTGTTACTTTTTGTGAATACCTAGATTAATTGCAGATCCAAACAAAAATTGAATTGAATTGATTTGTATACTGAGTATGAGTTTGAAGCATTTTTACTTATTCATTAGATTTGAGTTTAGTCGACATATTTTGTTATAACTCTGTCAAAAAGTGTATTTCTTTTATACTTTCCTAATACATATGCTTCTAAAGAAAATGTGCATGAATGCATTCCCCACTATAGGATGTTTGAAGATGAGGAACAATACAAATAAAGTATGAGTGTTTTGCCATTTAGTATCTGATATTTACTTTATTTATTGATTGATTTCTTTCTGTATCCAAAAACAATCTCAATTAATGTATCCACAAGCAATATATACCTTGTTGAGACAAACACCACTACGATGATGATATGAAGCTGAAAACGCAGAAATCTGTTGCAGTAGTAATACGGTATAAACAATGTCCTTGATATATATGGAGTAGTAACAATAGGAGGAAGTATACTAGGCTGTAGTAGGCCACATACCGATAGTTTGTTGTCTAGCGTGGTGTTATTCTCCTGGGAAAGCGTGGGGAGGTAACAACAGCAACAACAATTGCAACAGGTGGTAATAACAACAGCAATATTGGTAGGTGGTTATTTGGCAATAACCATGGTAATAGCAGTAAGATTTGAGGTAATTGGGGTTATAACAATGATGCTTTTCTTGTATTTCTTTGTACAAAAAAGGTTTTACTAATTCGGAATGGCATGATGATTTAAAGGAAAGATGATATTACATACTTTAGATCTAAAACAAACTTTCATTCAAAAGTTACATCAAAATCTAAAGAAATGGTTATGGTAATGGGTTTAATCATGCCACATGGGTTATAACAATGGGGAATGGTGGTTATTAAGGGGGTAAAACCCTGCCCACATACAGCCGATTTGCCCCCCAATTGCCCCCCGATTTTGGTCTCCTGATGAATCCTAGGATTTCATGTCCAATCCTGGTTGATGTTATTTCAAAAATATAAACCAGGATTTGAAATGAAACCATAGGATTCATCGGGAGACCCAAATCGGGTGCCAATCGGGGGCCAAATGGGCTGTGTGTGTGCAGGGTTTAATAACCGACATTGTGGGCCTGCTGGTGCACTGTTTGGTGCATAATCCATCGGGCCTGCAATGGCAGTTAGTATGTACAATTGATGCACAATCCATGTTATTTAAGGCGGCCGAATACGGTTCAAGGTAGGTGTTAGTAGGGTATAACATTCAGAACATTCAGATTGAAGGAAACATTTTATCGGGATTATAAACCCTGCAATTGTGCTTACTCAGAACGCAATTAATATGAAAAAAACCCTAGAAAATTAACGAAAATCATTTCTATTGGTTTTGGAGTTATTAGGTTATGGGGTCTTTACATCCCTATTTAAGGGTTTTGACTATGTTAATTTGTATCTGAAAAGGAATTACTAATTCAATTTCAACCCCAGAGTAAGGTCAATGTTATAAAGTTATAGCTATATCCTTTTTATAAACTCAAAGAAAATATCTAGTTAAAAAATAATTCTAAATTCAAGTCCTCTCCTAATTTCAAAAAGGGGTTTTAGATATTTATTTAGATAATTATTTTGGGTGTTATAGCTCCTTGAATTCACAATAAAATGCTTAATCTGCAAATATGGAAGAGAAGTGCCCTCCCAAATAACTGGGATAATCATGATTTCTCATTGTCAGTGCCATGTAAAAAGGGATCAATTATCAATGACTTTTTGGAGATTTTGTTTCAAAATCAGTTACTTTTCTGTGACAGGAGTGTTATCAAATGCTACCAGGGGTCCTTCTCACTGTCCTTGCTCACAATGAAACGGAGGCTTCCCATTGGCTGAACTTGGTCAGGTGACACTGACCAACTTTTAATTTCACCCATGATCGCTTTCTTGTTTTCAATTTTGACAACGTGAGGTTTTTGCTGTGTTCCGGGGGACATTTTACCAGAGCAGAACAAAAATGTGATGTCTATCAGATATCATTGTTGGAGGAATCTAAATACTGATGGAATTTGTGACAACCATTCCCGTTTAATGTCTTAGTTTAAGAAAAGGTATGATTAATCCGACCGAGTCTTCTCGGTTTGGACATTTGTTGAAAGGAAAAAAATATTCACTTTGTTTCAGGTACTTTGGAATACTTTATTTAAATCTGCCTAAGGTGTGTGGGGAGGAAACGCTCCCATATGTTTTTCTTGATGTCCTTATTTTTTTATTTCATTAAAGGCCAATACAAATATTTAATCTATTGTTTGAAAAAAAACCGCAATATCACTGGGTATTTGTTTTACAAGAGGAAAACTGGAAAGACGGTGCATAGTACATTATAATATGACCTATATGCTCTTTACTTTGTCAACTATTTGTTTTAAATTGTTTTTATTCATTTAAGGCTAATTATATTAATTAATTACAAAAAGACGCACTGTCCATCATGGAAGTTTTCAAACGATGCCTATAATATTAGAAAAAGAAAACATCACTTATAGCCTCTTTCATTTTTTTTTTCATTCAGGCAGTTATATATCAAAATATCACTTATGACCTACATACCCGACTCTTGACTTACATCTATCCCCAGTAACCTATATCCTTTTCCCAATGTAATATAACGATTAATTTGGCAAATAAAAGATTTTCTTATCTTGTTTTATCTTATCTTATCAAAGGAAACCTAGGAAGACCAACCTAGCCTGGGTTGACAGGTCACACCCTTTCTCTCTCTCACATATTGTATTGTATATGTCAAAAGAGAAATACCAATTCGTATATAATATAAGTACTTACAAGGATGCCCTTCTCGCCGTCTAGCGGGGAGATGTCGTCCAACATCTCCTGCTGGTACCAGTCGTTGAGGACATCCCGTGCCTGCAGACTGTCTTGGTCCACAAGCTGCACTGCTGTCACATTGGTCCCTCCATATTTGTAATCATCCAGGTCCACTAGGCCCACATCCTGCAAATAATGTTTATACCAGATATACCAAGTGTTTTAGGGAAATGAGTCACAAGCCGCAAAATTTGATTTTGAGATATTGTCATATTTCAAAAGGGGATTCCAATGAATGTAAACATTAAGGGCATCTAAAGAGTGTTTCCATCCTTTTAGTTTAATATTTGTATTTTTTCCAAAACAAGTTAGCAATATTTCTGGGTGGGCATTTTACTAGTAAAGTAGCTAAATCAACTCCATAGGATGATCTAAGAAACGCACTCATATTATTAATAAACTGTTTTGAAATTTGGTACATGTATTCATAAAACCACAAGGACTAGACACTATAAAAATATAAAAAAATATCAACTTTGCGACTTGTGACTCATTTTCCTGGAACACATCGCATATTGTTGCTCGACCATTCAATTCCTGGGGCATTTCATAACAAAACTTAATTCAGAGTTCCATTGCTTGTATATTTTTCCTTGATAAGCAAGCAGCTGGTAAGGGTATTCTTTGGAATAGGAATTTTGGAACAAGACAAGGTCAGCAAGGAAACCTTCGCAGCAAAAGATTTTGGCGGTTCACCAAAATATCAATGTGGATATTTATTAAGCTTTATAACACAAACAACAGAATACATTGATGTGCAATAGATTACCGGTCAGAGTAAAGCATTAAACTTCGTCGGAACTTAAAAGCTTCCTGAACGCTAATGATCAATGGTGAGGTATGGCAATTCAATTTAATAGTGATTGATCACTATGTGAAACAATCCTAACTCTATGAATATGTCAATATGTCTATGAATATATGCCCATGGATATGTATTGAGATTAAACGTGACTTAGATGCATCACTTGGTCTGTGACTGATAATAAACATCGTAGTTTAATCTAGCGGATAATGTTTTGTATTGACTTTAATTGAAAATCTGAAAAAAATGTTATTAGACGATTAGGCTGTACCGCACTGCTATGTACTCAACTGTTATCGTGGAGATAAATTAGTATAGATTATAACGGTGACAGTCACTGATAATAAATTGAATTGGAAACGTTGTGTTATAATAGTATAGTAACAAATGAAATGTATCACATTGTGAAATTGGCTTCGTAATAAAATCCTTCAATAAATTGGCAGCCTTTTTATATAAAAAAAACCCTCCAAATTTCGGTCAAATCATATTAAAAAATGCAGGAAAAGAAAGGAACAGAAAGAAGAAACTCTTTAGTTTTTGGATCTAATTTCTGAGAGTAAAAGTTTGAATGGAAAAGGCTGTACTTACCAGGTTAGTAATAAGGTAATGGTAATACTGCGTCATCATGTTAATTGACATTGCCTGCAAGTAAACAAACGGTTAAACATGAATAAAATACCAATGTGTCGATTACAAATACTAGATGTTTCTTCTGTATGGAGGGGGGAGGGGGGGGCATGTCCAAGGTATTGCACAAACCTCGCGATTATAAAAAAAAAAAAAAAAAAAAAAACTTTGCGACTATCGCAAAGCGTTTGGCCAAACATACATATGGGTGAAATCTTCAAAAAATGTACAATTGGCAGATCTACACATTCAGTAAATTCTGCTAAATTAGACTGAGAACTAGTTATATTTGAGGATATTTGACATTGCTTTGATTCAAACTATCTGTTTGGTTACGTTGAACTGAGTTTTGAACTTAATTTTTGTCTTAATTTTGGGTTATTTGAGAGGATTGGTGAAGGCGAATTGTACATTTTCTGGCGATTTCACCCATTATGTATAATTAAACAATTGTCTATTTAAGTTCAGGTTCTTTTTTTAAAAAGGAAAAACGGGTAGTCGTCCTATTTAATTTAAATGATGAAAACAAAATCAAATACAAATACAAAGTTACATCAAATTGATACCTTACCACCCACGCAGCGAACTATCACAGGATTCTGAATTGATCTTAATCCATTTCTAGAGATATTACACAGATCTCTCCAAAATTAAAAAAAAACGCAAAATAATTAAACCATGAAAGTTTTCTTCACAAAAATGTAATTCCCTGGTTGCATGAATGATCTGCTTTGGGGAGTTGGGTCGGTTTTTCACAAGAAATTTGTGTGATAATTAAGATGCGATTATTCTTTTCCTAATTGGCGGGTCATTAATTACCACAAGAACGCAGCTCTCATTAGGGACACGTATCAAAAATACAAGATGGATGCTAAAGGATCGCCCCTCAATAGGGGAGTTGCATAGCCGCCATTTTGAATTGACTTGTGACTCATTTTCCTGGAACACATCACATATGGTTCTATAGGGAATGTGTACGCTCCAGAGCATGATGGGATAGATTCAGTTCAAATCTGACATGTTGACATATAGGATAAAAGATTTGCATAGTCACCATTTTGAATCTTGATTCGCATGGCATTATGGGACTATTGGTACAGTATAAATCTATAGAAAACATGCCATGTTCAGCATGAAGTATATATCAATGTTCTAATGTCAATATCCATGTGTTATACATGTTTCTATGACACAAGCCTCCATCATTCCAATTATGCATTTGGTTTTCATAGAACATTTATAAAAGCTGTGATATTGGTAAAGAAATTCTTGCAATTTCTTATAGAAATGTTCCCAAATATCCGTGTGTCAGATTTCATCAAAATCCATCCCATGATCCACTCCAACAGACATGCGCAGTGGCACATGCAAGTCCGCTATTATTACACGGGGTAGAATAGGGCCTGCACATTCCTACATTGTACTATCTATGAAGTTTTTATAGACCCCAAAGGCACTTAATATTCAATTCTTTAATAACAAATTCATTGATAATGAATTAATCAAATTAAACAACGACAAACTACAAACTGCAAGTTCCTCCCACACTCACGCCAGTTTGTTAAGTTAAGTAGCATTTTCGCTATCTCAATATGTTATTGAACTCCATTAATAGGGGAGTTGGATAGCCGCCATTTTGAATCATGATTTGCATGGAATTATGGGACTAATGGTACAGTATAAAACCTATAGAAAACATGTTCAGCATAAAATATTTATCAATGCTCTAATGTAAATATCTATGTGTTACACATGTTTCCATCACACCAGTTCTCATCTTTCCCATCATGCATTTAGTTTTCCTCGATCATTTATAAAAGCTCTGATATTGCATTTTTCGATAAAAATATTGCCAAATATTTGTATGTCAGATTTCAACAGAATCTGTCCCAGCATGCACTGCAGTAGACATGCGCAGTGAGACATGCAACTCCCCTATTGTAACATTCATTGTACACTGTTCATGCCTGTCTACAACTCAATTCTCATATTACAGAGGATTGGCTGTGTACACATTCTGGAAGAAGAGACCTGAAGCAGTGGAACACCAGCTACCAGTGCTCAACTACTAACAGAGTCCTCAACATAAAAGTACAAGAGATGGCAGTATACTATATGAGGGATATAGTTCATAAACTGGGACCTGATTTTGTTGTGGGATTTCTTTCACCTGCTTGACAGGACAAAGGCCTTCCTACATGAAATTTTCAGCTGGTAGGAATAGCCTATGCACACAAAGGTATGTGGGAATCTGTTTTCCCACCCATAATAGAAAGTGAAAAAATTGTATGAGTTCTCTCAGGGAACTTCCCTTTCCTATACTAAAGGGCCTAGTCCTGATCTAGGCCGATTCTCATGTGATTCTCTTGGAACTTAGTGGGAAAGGGTCCTCTGCAGGTCCTCTGCGTGAAATAGCATGAGAATCGGCTTAGTGGACTCGGGCCTTTATACTACGACTGAATGGGTTATTCACTTTGAGCGGGAAGAATATGCCCATTTAATACTTTATTCATTTCTGTAGCGTTGGATATTGGTCTATATCCCTTTCATTGATGACGTCAGACCAATCAGAGATGAGCTTACTCAGCAGCGATGCACATTAAGAAAAACATGGCCATCGCGAACTGCTTCTGCCAGCCTATTACAAGTGTAAGAATGATGATTTTCTATTATTTCCAAGTTGTAGTATAAAGAAAGAACTGTACTCGAGGTTAGGAACTACTCGTGTGATTCAATGGCTTTTGTTAAAACATTTTTTTGCATCAACGCATGACCTGTGGCCTCTTGTTGGATGCAAAATGAAGTTTTAACTCGAGCCATTGAATCACACTTGTAGTTCCAACCTCGTGTACAGTTCAATCTAATTATACAACAGGCCTCTGATGTAAACTCTGCACAAGGAACAGCCAAAAAACATTAATTCACTAGATTTAGCACTGCTGGGGAAATATAGATCTATAAAAGATGAATCTGAAACACATCACTAACTATGGGACGGGGCGTGACAAAATGTACAATTAGCAGCTCTACACATTTAAGAAATTCTGCTGAATCAGGCCGAAAGATGATGAATACCAGGTATATCCGAGTATATATTATATTTTGTTTTTCTAACACATCTGTTCTGCTTTGTTAAACTGTATTTTGAACCTTATTTTTGTCTCAAATTTGGGTTATCTGAGAAAATTAGGGGAAGGCGAATTGTACATTTTCTGACGGTCTGACACCCAACTTACAAATTGAAAAAAACAGAGTATGAGTGATTGGGCTGGCCTACACTGTATGTAGTATACAACCACTGTGGTTTGTAGCAGGCTACTATGCAGGGACTGACGTACAAGGTAGGGCGAGGTAGAGTGTAATTAAGCATAGAGCCGTACCATGTACTAACACGTAGTCTGGTGCCGCCACATTAGATACCCACCCAGCCATACACACTTACACACGGCAGTGGTGGCTAGGTGGCGGTAGTGGTGGGGGAGGACATGGTGGTTGGGAGGAGGAAGAAGAAGAAGAGTAGAAGGAGCTAAAGAAAGAGGGGAAATAGAAGAACAGGAGGAGGAGGGAAGATGGAGGAGGAGAGAAGGAGGAGAAGTAAAAGGAGATGGACTGGGAGGAGATGGAAGAGGGGGAGATGGAGAAGGGGGAGATGGAGGAGGAGAGGAGGATGAAATGGGGATGGAGGAGGAGAGGAGGAGGGGAAGTTAGAGGGGATGGACTGGGAGGAGATGGAGGAGGGGAGATGGAGGAGGTGAGTAGGAGGGGGGGTAATAGGAGATGGAGGAGGTGAGATGGAGGAGGGGGCGATGGAGGAGGGTAGCAGGAGGAGGTGAAGTAAGAGGTGATGGACTGAGAGGAGATGGAGGGTGATGAGTAGTAGGTGCAGAGGAGGAGAGTAGCAGGGGGAGGAATGAGGCAGGAGGGCAGGATAGGACGAAGGTGAGGGAGGGGATGAAGAGTAGGGATGATATGGAAGGTGGAGCTGAAGTAGGAAAGGGGGGGGAGAGAAAGGTGGAGGAGCAGGTAGAGGAGAGATCAGCCCTGGTCCTCTTCCCCTCTACATCCCGCCCCTCCCCCTCTACATCCTGCCCCTCCCCCTCTACATCCTGCCCCTCCCCCTCTACATACCGCCCCTCCCCTCTACATACCGCCCCTCCCCTCTACATACCGCCCCCTCCCCTCTACATCCCGCCCCTCCCCCTCTACATCCCGCCCCCTCCGCCTCTACATCCCGCCCCTCCCCTCTACATCCCTCCCCTCCCCTCTACATACCGCCCCTCCCCTCTACATACCGCCCCCTCCCCTCTACATCCCATCCCCGCCCCACACCTCCCTCTACTCCCGTTCCACACCTACCCCTCTACATCGTCCCCCCTCCCCCTACATCCCCCTCCCCCATGCTCCCCCTTCCCCGCCCCCACCTCCCCACACCCAGCTGGTACCTGTCATGTCGATGATGGATGAACCATATAAGGGAACAGATTAAGTCTAAAGCAGCCTGCATCACTAGATTAATGGATAATCCACCCAATACTCAATCCTCTCCTCATCCAATCATACCTGGGCCTGGGAAGTACCATTGTGTACTTGAAGATGGTAAACAGGTATGCATCAGACAGTACTAAAAGATCGTCCCTTAGTTTTAAGTATCTGCCCATTTTGGTTCGTGAGCCTGCACTTCAATCAATTCAATTGAAGTCAAAATACTCTTCCCATTTTCCAAAACATTTTAATTTCAGATCTATTGAATATTGACCCCTATAGAGCCTTGGGTCCCTAAAAACTTATTTACTGATCTCTTGAATTCTAATATGTTGATTCTTCGCAAAACATATCGGTGTGTTAAGGACAATGAGTCACAAGTAGCAAAACATAAATTTTGAGAATCCATCACATTTGACAAGATGAGATGAAGCTGATTCCAATGATGGTAAACATTAAAGATATCTATGAAGTATTTCTATCTTTTCAGTTTCATTTTTTTTAAAGTTTGCAATATTTTTGAGTCTACATTAACTAGTAAAGCTGCTAAATATAGAAATACAAGAATACATTCAATACGTTGTCTTGAAATTGGCTACATGAATATGTACGATGGTAAGCATTGAGCAATCCAAAGACACTCCCATAAATACATCTTATGAATACATCACTTTGACGAATATAAATTTTGCGACTTGTGACTTATTTTCCTGGAACACATCACATTTTTGAGTGAACCAGAGGACTCTGCACCAGATGAACTACAACAGTGCAAGCAGGAGGAGGAGGAGGGTCAGATCTTCAAAAAATGTACAATCGGCAGATCTACACATTTAGTAAATTCTGCTAAATTAAGGGTGGTCTCCACTGGCTGCGGTAAGCTCTGCGGTAAGCCTTGCGATGGTTTGTGCTGGTTCTGTAGGTGGAGAGGATTGACGGGGTCCTGCCTACATGGTTCACTGGCCATGTAGGCTCGACCTGGCCACTTCTCACCATCACAGCACCATCGCAAGGCTCACCGCAGAGCTTACCACAGAGCCTACCGCAGAGACCATCCTTTAAACTGTAAAATGACCAATACTAGGTATATCTGTAGATATTTGACATTACCTCGATCCAAACAATCTGTTTGATTATGTTGAACTAAATTTTGAACCTGATTTTTGTCTTAAATTAGGGTTATTTGAGAGGATTGCTGAAGGTGAATTGTACACTTTCTGGCGATTTCACCCTGGAATAATTTGTGCGTACCTGGCTGAGAATCTCGTGTATCTTCTTGTAGCTACATTCCAGAATGATTTGCGACTCTCCTCTTGTTTTGATCTCCTTCAGGATGGGGCGATAGTCTCCGTCAGGTGCCTCCAGACGGCGTACAGTGATGTGGAACTTCTGCTTGGCGGGGGCTTTAAGTAATTCCTGTAATCTGATTAAACCTGCAAAACACAGAAGGGGAAAATATGGTTAGCAATGTTTATCATACCTCATGGCAGGAAGGTATGGTAAGCCATAGGCTATAGCATTGGAATACTGTATCACCCGCTGGGCGATATTTGCATATCATATGTACCTCTGGTGCAATTTTTGTTGAAGAAATAGGCCCATGTTCTTGTCCTTATTTTCTGTATTTAAATAATTATTTTCGCAGAAAAAAAACTTTGTATACATCTTATGTAAACTATAAGACGCTGTGAAGTTGCGAATTTATTGAGTATTTAAAGAAAAAAATAGACCCGAAAATGACTGATGGAGGCCGGAAGTATGAAACATTCAGAAAAGTAAACAAAAGTGTGGTGAACAGAGCTTGTTCTCCAATTCTAATTCTCATCGGATTTTCACTATTCTTTCACCAAAAACATCGGGAGGGGGGGGGGGGGGGGGGGAGGTGGTATAATAAATACCAAATTGACTTCTGGCAGTGTAAGAGGTGGTTATCTCCGTTGGGCTACGCAATTTTGTAAGGATCCGTTGTTTGCTGTAAAGTTTGCACATTTGTATTGTCTTTCATTCATTTGCCGCAGAGATATTCACTATCGTAAGGGCCTAGTCCACCAAGCCGTTTCTCATGCGATTTTGCGCTGCAGAGGACTCTTTTGTCACTAAATTCTGTGCGAATCGCATGAGAATCTGCTTAGTGGACTAGGCCCATTATTTCCCACTGCTTATTAAATTATTAAATTATCATTGATGTTTTTAAAGGAGCTAGTTACCTATAGCTGTCTAAATATATGTCAGTATATGGAACATTTACCTCATATATGAGTAAAACCATGCATGACTGTTTAAAATCTTCAATGTTACTAGGCACAATCCTATTGAGTAGATTAACAACTGTCATCTTTCCTCCTACACTAATTACTATTACTCATGCACCGCTCCTTTCCTTCCATAGTAGTAGCACTGCACCTAACAGCCCCTGCCGGAAAATCATGGACAATGCTGGATAATACATGTAGTCTCCGTCAGCCTTGTATATCCTTATCACTGATGGCTGTATAAATATGTTAAATAAAACAAAACAAAACAAACAATAACATACGATAGAATATCAATTATCTGCTAGTTTGTCTAGTCATCAGTGCCTGTATATAGGATGTTCTGTTGTTCTGTGTTTATTGTAGAATGAACTCCCTCTATCAGTAGATCCATCTCTGACCCTTCTCTTTGCTGCGTTCCACCTCATCTAAACACTATCTTGGTTCATTTCACTGATCATAGATAACTTGCTATAGAGGGCTTGGCAGGTCTTTTATCAATGTCAATTATGTAATCTATTCATAAATATCCTTTGATATATATACAGTGGAACCTCGCATAAAGACCACCTCTCTATAGAGACCACCCTCTAATGAGACCAGTTTCTCTTTGTCCCAAATTGTTTTCCTCCTATTAGATTAGCCCATCTAATGAGACCACCTCGCTATGATACCACAAATCGTTCAGTCCCAAAGGTGGTCTCAATAGAGAGGTTCCACTGTAAATAAAACAGCGACATAGTTTAGACCCAAACCCTCAGATCAGAAAAGAATGGTATGTCAGTGATTGGACGCCTACTTTGCAAATCGGTTTTCTGGCCTAGGACTTGGCGTTTAATGGCAATAAAATGACATTTTCGGTCTTAATGGAATTATAATGGCACTTTGCGGTTTGAGGGGTGACGTCTTATCTCCGTTTGACAGGACTGTTTGACAATAGACAATGCGGTGTGACATAAATCAATACTTAATTGAAAAGGACAGGGTTAATGAATACTGTTGAAAGAAAAACTTCCAAACACAATGCAAAAAGTAAGAATTGTTGCAGAAATATGTCAAGGGATGTACGTACAAGTGCATATAAACATCCCTACACTATTCCGTTCATCAGAGCGCTTGCATTAAAGCCCTCGACTCATCGCTCCGTACTCTGATATGGAACTCTCTCTATGTGGAGGTGGAGAAAAGCCCAAACTTCCGCCCTCCTTTATTGGAGATTTCCAAGTAAGATAGCGACGCCAGCGAGATAGGAAACTCTGGTAATAAAGACATTCCTTCCTCCTCCCTCCGTCTAGCCAGAGAGGAAGGCTTTCCTAGCAATAGTCCAACCTCCCTGCGCACAAGATCTGATCTTGTCATCTTCTCAGGGAGTGAGATATCTTTTCAGGAAAATAACCAGCGGGGGTAGATCCGGCAATCAGAAGAGCCTAAGAGAGGCGGAGGCCAGGCAATATTACCCATGAATCAGCACCGCAAAGTACTTATAGAAAATGGCGGCTACCGCAAGCAGAATTGCATGCTGGGAAAATCATCGTTTGATGTCAATGTGAGGTATAGATGGACACGTGATGTTGGTGGCGGGAATGTTGTGCTTTGACCCCTGAATATACGAGTTTCCATCGAGATGATAACTGTTTGTTTGATGTACACGTTGCCATGAGCTTTCCATAGACTTCTCAATTTCTGAAAGTTGACATAGCTTCTAAATCTACTCTTGTCGTTACCTGTAGAATATTACTGGTTTTAAGTTTCAATAGTACTTGTAGGTTTGCAATGGAGCATCTCTAACATTGTTGTAAATGTATAGGGCCTTGTCCACTGAACCGATTCCCATGCGATCCTTACATAATTTAGTGCGAAATCGCATGAGAATCGGCTACGTAGTCTAGGCCCTTATGGTGAAAGAATATCACAACCTTAAAAAAACGCATATAATTATATGGATGGTGAGGAGGGGAGTGAGAATGTTTGCTTTTAAAACGCCGATATCAACACACTGAAGGTTATATCAAGGGCGGGAGAGCTGAGAGGAAGACAAAATGGCACTTTATGGTCTTACCTAGGACCAGGCATATGGATGGTTGATTATATTTAATGGTGAAGGTTGCCCATACTAATCGCTGAAAGCGTGTCTTAAACTAACAAGTGACATTTTCGGCGTTTTTAGCGTTTTTATCCCAATGCACTGATGGGGTCTCACCTAATGCACATTTTCAAAAACGAAATCTCTAAATTACTCCAGTTAAAAAAGAATTGGATTACTGAATGAATACATTGAGAATGATGTTGATATCAGGTCACTTTCTAACGATACATAGCTACACCAATTATTATTATTTTCTGCTGTGTGACATTTTCGGGATATTTACTGAATGTTTAGAGCTGTAATGTTCTATGGTCTCATCCAAATTATAAAAGTGGGAAAAGGTAAATGAGGGAGTGGGTCAATGTCTCTTCTTCCATGATTTACTTAGGAATGCAATACTCTCAATAAACTATTATTTATTTGTAGAAAGATGGAAGAAATACGTAGTTCCCAGTATTACCTCTAGATGGGTCAAATCCTCAGAAAATGTACAACTAGCAGATCAACACATTTAAGCAAATTTCGCAAAATTATTCTGAAAATTGGTCAATACTAGGTGTGCATGAGTATATTTGGTATTGCCTTGATTTAAACGGTGTGTTTGGTTATGTTAAACTGTGTTTTGAACCTTATTTCTGTCTTAAATTTGGGTTATTTGAGACAATTGGCGAATGCGTATTGTACATTTTCTGAAGATTTCACCCAGATATCGTGTACATGTATGGTTGTTTAAGGGTCTGGCTTAGTATACTAAGCTGTAAGCTTTAATTATCCACTATGCATACGGGTCAGATTTTCAGAAAATGTAGTACCTACAATTGGCAGCTGTACACATTAATTTTAATAAATTCTGCTAAATTAGGCTGTAATTTGGTCAATACTAAGTAAATTCGGGTATATTCGGCATTGCATTGATTCTAGCAATCAGTTTGGTTAGGTTGAACTGTATTTTGAACTTTATTTTTGTCTTAAATTTAGGTTATTTGAGAGGATTGGTGAAGGTGAATTGTACATTTTCTGGTGACTTGACCCATAATTGTATATTCTAGGGTAGAGTGTTGGTCTGGTTAACTCTATAGTTCTACTATACCCCCGGGGGGTGTGGTGGGTAGTTAGGCAAAAACAAAAAGTGGTTTTCCGATTAAAACTTTAAAGAAGCTGATAAATATAAGAGGAGGGTAACTTTTATAGATAAAAAAAAGAAAGCACTGTTCATGAAGATACATCAAAATGATTTGTTTTAAAAGCTGAAAAATGTATTTTGAAAGTCATTTTCGTCTTATATTTGCGTTATTGGATAGGATTGGTGAAGGCGACTTGTACATTTTCTGAAAATCTGACTTCTACGTCTTAAAGATACTAGAGATACTACTTAGAACTACCCCTACGCATTTTTTTACAAACGAAACACGTTTGAGAATTTAAAACACCGCAAGATGCCAATATATGGGCGCGATCTATAGAAAAGAAATAAGAGATAATGCAGGAGGAAATAGAGGAAGTTAGGTCTGCGCATGTCAACTCTATAGACCACCAGGGGGCGTATAGAGACGTGGTCACGTGCCTAAGATGGCGGGGAATCCCCTAAAGCCGTGTAGCCTCGCTTTGGCTTAGTCTGAACCAGCAATATTACCCTATATGGGCACATGCCTATATATAGGGGTATGAACTTTAAATAGATTCAATAGAATATTTTCTCTCAAGGTTCTTTGTCATTTATATCTGGATAAGTGCGCTTATAATTTGTATTTTGTATGGACATATGTATAAGGTGAAGGATGATGTTTTTAAAAAAGTACGAGTTCACAATGCATTGAAAGTTTGAAGTGCATTGAAGTGAAACCTATCTATATCTCCTTTGTAGTGTCAACAAAACACACTCTAAAGAACATTCATTATGGGGCACGAGCCTACACTCTATACGCCACCTTTTTGCAGTAAACATTAAAGCCCTCTAACGTTAAGGCTATGGCAGGCCGCTGCCAACGGGACGAGTATAGAGTGTACACAGAAATATGCCTGGATTTGTGTTATTGTAACGTTAGAAAAGGGCTTTGATAAAACAACTGTGGCTGCTTTCTTCCCATTGTAGACTACCCTTGTCCTTCAACAATGTGTGAAGCTGAAAACCTAAAGTAAACTAAAGTAACATTCCTCTTATCTTATTCTTTGTATACCCATGAATATATAGTAGTTGTTACTATCTTCAAAGAGGGGCATATAATCTTCTTAAGTTAGTTTCTAGCCTTTTATTAAAGGCTTTGACAGTCGAAAACATCAACAAGCTGACTTCAAAGATCTGGAGATGATTTCAGAACCGCCTGTATAGGTTTTAGAACAATCTACTTCTCTCCCACAACTCTGAGGGAAGTAAGAAATGTTTTGAGGCACAAGTACGGTGAAATAGTAAGGGAAAAAACATAAACCGGGACCAATATGGTACTTGCATATCTGTCACAATGGAGTTTTTTTCGCAATAAAACCTGGGAAATTCATATCAGAAAAAATCTGATATTCTGAAGTAAATTTATTTATTATACGGGTCATATTTTCAGAAAATGTACAATTCGCCTTCACCAATCCTCTCAAATAACCCACATTTAAGACAAAAATAAGCTTAAAAATGTTGTTTATCATAAAAGAACTGATACTTTAAATCAATGCGATACCAAATATACTCGAATATACCCAAAATTTATCATTTTTTAGCCGAAATTACTAAATATGTGGAGCTGCCAATTGTACATTTTCTGAAAATCTGACCCATACGTGCATTCCTCTTGAGAGGTGCAATGAGAAAGGTACAATACAAATATTCATTTGTATCCATATGAAATTGTTTCTCAAAAAGGAGTTTTCCCTAGATTCCTTACGTTTTTAAAATGTCCCTCTCTGTAAATTGAGTTGTTTTGCCTGCATAACCCACGACTTACACATAAAGCAATACCATGACACAAAGGCAGTTTTAAATAAAACTTAATGGCAATTTATTACTCTTGTTCTGTATTAGCTAAAAATAAGTCACCTTTTTTATTCCATCTGCCAACAAATCATACCTTCTCAGAAGAAGAGGAATAGAATCCATAGACTACTTAATTCATCCCATTGCCGGTAAATCATCGCTAGTCGGAGACAATATATTGGGTCAAGGACGAGCCCTGGTGGCAGTGTATCACACTAGGAAGTGGGGGCTTATGAGATGGTGACGATGCATACTGATCAAGGTGTAAAATAAAGGGGGTATTTCTGGCTAAGCAGGGCAGAGCTTGGCTTGTTAGGGTAGTTGCATTATGTGTTCATTCCCATTCATTCATGGGTGAAATCACCAGAAAATGTATGATTCACCTTCGCCAATCCTCTCAACTAACCCAAGTTTAAGACCAAAATCAGGTTCAAAATTCAGTTCAACATAACCAAACACATTGTTTGAATCTAGGCAATGTCAAATGTTCTCAGATATACCGAGTATTGACCATTTTACACAAACGTGTAGATCTGCCAATTGTATACGTTTTCTGAAGTTCTTACCCATATGCTTTTAGCAGTTTAGAGCTTTAATTATGTTAAACTAAGTATGGGTTACTTTTTGAAAGTTGAAATAATGTCAAACCAAACTTCACCAATAAATTACTTCTTCCCCTACAAAGCCAGCACCTTAGCACCCACTGTGAGTAAGCATAATGATTAGGCCATTGACAATTGTGATGAGTTTCAGGAAAATGAAACCGGTTTTTCAAAAATAATATTATCAAATTCAGAATATAGAAACAGTGATTAAATGTCGTACTGTTTACTATCATTGGAATCGGCTTGATCTCCTCTTTACAGATAGGATATATGTCAAAATTCATTTTTTGCGACATTTTTATGAAACACATCACAATTATCCTCGGCAGAAATTTGCCAATGCGTCATAACTGCTTCTTATGATTGAGCAAAGCTCAAGGGTGTGTCCCACCAATCTGTTTATCCTCTACATCCTGATCGGTTTTAACAATGTGGAAAAAAACCCGATTCAACATGTGTTTAGAATAATTAAACAAAAAAGAAAACGGGGAGAAGGATGAGGAAAGTGAGCATTCGGTCCAAACCGTCCAAATTCTATTAATCTTCTTGAAAATATTAGAAGTCTGATTGGGCTCAGATTGTATCCGTGTAAATATCAATTTTCTTCCTTTTCTTCATTTGAATCTTCCATTCTACAGTACTCAGGATAAAGGAAAGAAAAAAAATAAGAAAAATATTGTTGGGTTGCTTTGCCAGGGAATCCAGCTTAAAACCCTGCCCACACACAGCCGATTTGCCTCCCTATTGTCCCCCCCCCCCCCGATTTGGGTCTCATGATGAATCCTAAGATTTCATTTCAAACCATGGTTTATGTTATTTCAAAAACATGAACCAGGATTTGAAATGAAATCCTAAGATTCATCAGAAGACCCATATCGTGGGGCAATCGGGAGGCAAATCGGCTGTGTGTGGGCAGGGTTTTAAACACAAGACTGAAGTCTTCATTTGATTCGACGTTTCCAAGGGAGACGGGAGAGAATGGGAGCAAGGCATGGGGGAGACTAGGTAGCTGGGATGGAGAGGGGGGTACGTAAGGGGAAGAAGAGGAAGGAAGTCAAATTTAAAGTTTACCTTTTACTTTCAGGATTGGTTTTTTGATCGTTCCATCATGGGGCCGTCACAAGTCTAAGTGTACGCCACACCTAATGAATGGCCTTGTCACAGGGAGGATGATGGAAGAGCTTTACATAAGCCTTCTCCCTGTCATCTGGCTATTGGCACTTGTATTGTCACCCCATCCGACCCTCCACACCCACTTCCTCCTCCTTCTTCTTCATCTCCCTGCCCAGACCACCCCCGCCCTGTGTGATGTCTTTGTTCCTTCTTATACTTATTGAAAGGTGGGGAAAAGAAAATGACTATTATATGTTGGACTACCTTGTGAGATGTGGGTCAGTTCTTCAGAAAATGTACAATCGGTAGATCTACACATTTAGTAAGTTCTGCTAGATTAGACTGTAAAATGGTCAATACTAGGTAAATCTGAGGATATCTGACAGTGCCTTGATTCAAACAATCTGTTTGGTTATGTTGAACTGAATTTTGAACCTGATTTGTGTCTTAAACTTGGGGTATTTGAGAGGATTTGTGAGGGCGAATTGTACATTTTGTGGCGATTTCACCCATGTATTGATTACGGAATTTATAATTAACTACGCTATGGGGTGGGGGTGGATTGAGGTCCTTATAACATTAAGAGAATTGACTAAGTGCGAAGTTTAGTATGATTTAGGACAATGTTCATAGTGACTTAGTCCATATATAATCCAGCTATATAAGACAATCAAAACTCCATTAGACTTGAAGGAATACTAATATAGCAGGGAAAATGAGTCACAAGGCGCAAAAGATAGATTTTGAGGTATAATGGTTTTTGGAAAGAAGCGATCAAGTGGATTCTAATGATAGCAAACATCTAATAAATATTTCTATATTTTAAGTTTGATATTTTTATTTTTGAAAAAATATTTTTTCTGGGTGGACGATTATGTGTATAACGTAGCTAAATATACTCTATAGGATGACTTCCAAAATGCATGGATATATTCATTCAATATCAGTCTTCAAATTTGGTACATGCATTTATGCTACTGACACCACTGAACACCCTTAAAATAAAAAAAATCCTACAAAACATCTTGTGAATAGATCACTTTACAAAATATCAATTGTTTCAACGTGTGACTCATTTTCCTGGAACACAACACATGTGAGTCAGATTTTCCAAAAATGTACAATTCACCTTCACCAATCTTCTCAAATAACCCAATTCAGAAAAAAATAAAGTACAAAATACAGTTCAACCTAGCCAACCACATAGATAGAAGCAATGCAATGCCGAATATACTCGCATTTACCTAGTACTAACCAAATCACAGCCTAATTTAGCAGAATTTACTAAATGTGTGCAGCTGCCAATTATACATTTTCTGATAATCTGACCCATATATGTCACACCATTCATAACGATCTCACGCTCTTACTATTGTCCCTCATGTCTAGAATGAAGCCATAAAGAGCACTGTTTACACTGATACTGCTTCCCCTGTCTACACAATGGTGGTAATGGGTTGTCAGAGGGACAGCAACAACGCCTGGAGAAAGGTCACTCACTGCTTCTTGTAACTGGCAAGGCCCTTTAAAGCCCCGTAATTATAATTTCGGCCGGGAGGAGAAAACAACGCCAAAGTCTGGTCAATAGGGACTGTTTATAATTAACCACTGAGGGTGTGGGGGGGGGGAGAACTTCGTGTTAAAAAAACTTCATGACCCCCTCAAAGTCTTGTGCAAAATGTCTTGCCCCGACCCTTGAAATTTTGTGCGAAATTTCCTGACACCCGATCCCCCTTACATCATTGTAGTTCTGACTGTGTGAAAATAGATGCCCCCCCCCCATCACACACACTTTAAGAGTCTGCGCAAAGAATGTGCCCCCTTCAGATTCTATGCACATAAAGTTGCCCCCCCCCCCTAACTTCAGAGTCTCCACAAAAATAGTTGCCCCCCTATTATTATCAATTTGCAACATACAGCTTTTCTGACTTATGCCTCGAATTTAATTATATTTATTATGTTTTAGGCAATTTTGCAATTTGGCCCTGCCAGGGAGCGACAAAACTATAATATACATAAATCTCAGTAACTGTTACACTGTAGAAAATGTACTCAAATTTAGTTTCTTTTACCTTAATTATGATTATCTTGATTATATGATCATATGTCTATATAGTATAGGTATTGAGGTTAGCAATCCATAACTTTCTGGTCTTTGCAAACTTTCATTTTAACTAAAATATCTCTCTCCGTAGTCAAGGACCATATGTGATGTGTTCCAGGAAAATGAGTCACAAGTCGCAGAATTAATATTTTTCAAAGTGTTTTTTTGACAAGATCTCTTCATTGGAATGTTCTGATTGTTGGACGGTTTAGCACTTGTAGTTATATAAATCTATGTACGAAATTTCAGGACATTGTATTAAATATATGCTTGAGTTTTGAAGGCCTTTGTATGGATTATATTTAGTTACTTTACTGGTAATTACCCATCCAGAAACATTGCAAACGTTTCTATTTAAAAATAAAGATATCAAACTTAAAATATAGAAATAAATATCAGGTACCCTAATGTTTACTATCATTGGAACCGGCTTCATCTCCTCTTTTCAAATATAATGATATCTCAAAATTCATATTTTGCGACTTATGACTCATTTCCTTGAAACACATCACATATAGGAAGACCAGCAATTCCTTTCTGATGCATGGCTCCTGTTTATTCATCGTGTTTAGGTATAGATAAAGGATCTTATGGTAGATGGGGTTCAGCCCAAGAACGGAGGGGACAGGGGTGGGATATGGGATTTTGGTTCTGTTTTATTGGGGTCCGACATTTCAGGCACATTTGCCCTTTTTCAAGGATAAATAAAGAATATTTAGATTTGAATTGAGGATAAGTAGTGGAAGTTTTTAATTTGATAACGTTTTTAATGTGACTGAACTAGATTCTGATCAATATAGACTACATAATCGTATGATCAAAACCAATACAATTATCTTAAGTCATATAAAATAAGCTGTGTTTTAGAGCCTCTCTGAGCAAAGATATCGATAAGCACGAAGTGAAGGTTGGAGGGAGAAATAGATTAATCACGGCTGTACCCCAGAACCCGACTAATTAACTGTTGAAACTCATTTGGGTTTTTAATTCCCATGCTGCTTGAACCAAGGCATCAGCAAATATCGGTCACCTAAATACATTTGTCACAGAACTCGATGTCTGTGTACTTGAAGTTTATCTACTGTTTTTAATGCCGACCATAATTTTCATTTTTATTGCTGTTTTTATTGCCAGTTTGATTGCCATTATTGTATTTGTTCTATACTGTTGTATTCTATTTACTATTCTTCTCCTGCCGTAGTATGAAATGTATTAGGTAGTTCAAAATAACTGTTGGCTATATGGGTCAGATTTTCAAAATTGAGCTTCAAAATGCAGTTTAACATAACAGAACTGATACTTTAAATCCCTGCGATACCAAATATACTCAGACATACCCGGTATTCTTCATTTTTCAACCAAATTTAAGAGAATTTCCTAAATGTGTAGAGCTGCCAATTGTACATTTTCTGAAATCTGACCCTGATGGATGAGAAGCTGATGTTTACAGTCTTGTTACCATGAACTACTTCTCCCATCAACCAAACACCACTAGTGTAGGTAAACTAGCCCATATATTCATTTTGGCATAATAATGTAAAACCCAATCTATCATTCCTAACTAGTTAGGAGCCCGCTGGAAGACGTGGAATTGACTCTCAGATGTGGTTCTCCTTTTTGTAAAACTCTTTTGTATAGATAAGATTCCTTCCTTTTATTGGAGTCACAGTATACAACGATTAAAAATACACTTTGGTATTGTCGTAGATGAAACTTTTATAGCAGTAATATTTTCTTTACATGAAAGGTATCACATAAATTGTGAAATTGTAAGAAAATAAAAATCTGTTTAAAAAAATCATATTGAAGATCTACCAGCAGATCTACCAGCAGGCAACAGGAAGACCATCATCACGACAGAGTTGTGGCTTGATGTATACTGATTAATGAAATAAAAAATAAAATAAAACACTGTGGCCAGTATCTACCTTCATTAGAGTCGTATAGTATAGTGAATGAAGTCCAGCCCCAGTGCATGATGAGGTCTATATAGGCCCTGCTCAGGGTGCGGTAGTATGGGTAAAGGTTGATGGAGTAAAAGTCCCGGTTTTCCCGGAAGTCCCAGCGCGTCTCCACGTGCGGGATCTCCAGGGCGTCACATATAGACTGCACATGCGCAGCGGACAGGCTTGACATAGGTCCAAAGATGGCGGCTACTCCGTCCCTCATCTGGCGACAAACTGCAAATAGAAGAAAGGAAAGTCAAAATCATTTTTAAACTGATAGTAGGGAGGTTCAGCATGTAAAAAATGTAATAATTACGCAATCAACTTAATGACTTATACAGTCCTGGCTCTGAAGTCGATTTCGAGCCCCATTTGGGGCCTTTGCAGTAGCCCATGACTGAGTGGACCGATGTGCCTAACCACAACTATGTGTGGCATCAGTGAGGCTTCCGACGATGTATAGTCTAGGCAATCCAGTTTAGCTTCTAGAGCCCTGTTCTCTGAAAGCTAAGCAATTTGTGGTGAAGTGAAAATTAATTTATATACAGGGAGAATGGAGATCGGTATCACTGCTGTGGCGATGAAGCCAGGACTGTATACTAAAAGTCACATCTTGCTCATCCTCTTTAGATAAACTAGTATCGTTTGAACTTTTTCTATCTTCATACCTTAAAGCACTACGCATCGTTGTTTGTAAATTTTTATATTCTCGAATGAAACGTATCACTATGTGAAATTTCGATGAATAAAAACCAGTTTTAAAAAAGTCAAACCTATACGTTAATGTAAATGTATACGTATCTCTGATGTACAAACATATGTTAGGGATTTGTTAAAAGTAAGAAAGAGGTTCAACAG
Organism: Sthenelais limicola; assembly: GCA_942159475.1. NCBI lineage: Eukaryota > Metazoa > Annelida > Polychaeta > Phyllodocida > Sigalionidae > Sthenelais > Sthenelais limicola. The sequence goes on along the minus strand of OW804097.1, from coordinate 31,233,904 downwards.
AACATGGCGAGAAAAACGTAACGTTTTTATCAAGCAAAATATTTACCTCACAATTTATTTTTCATACATAGAAATGCGACGTAACACACAAGAATTATACGGATACGGTTACGTAATGGGAATAGGTTTGCTTGCAGAACCTCCCTAGTCTAAGGAAGTCGGGAACCAAGGTTAAGACCATGTTTGTGACAATTTACACCTAGAATAAATTGATGGAAAGCACGCATGTTATTCCAACAACCAACTTCCAAGTGCTTCAAACAAAGGAACATATTATGTTTTTATTATGTACAAATGACATTGCAAACAGTAAGTAGTCCAACGTAGTAAGAAATGGTTGGACTAGAATTGGCCTAAGCCTCTAAAACAAATCATTGCCCTAGCCTTTTACAAACCTCTCAGGCATGGCAGTTGAAGAAGAATAATTTACTCTGACAAGATTACACTTTGTTGTGTCATATCGCAACATAAGAATTGATGAATGTTTACTTTCTCTTTTGAACTGATACGAGGCAATCAAGGTTAAGAGCATGTTCGGGACATTTTAAACCTACAACAAAGGAATAGATGAAAGCATTCATTTTCTTCCTACAACCGAGTCCACAGTGCTAAAAAGAAGGGATTATAAAGGAATCTGTATATGTTATTATTATATGGGTCAGATTTTCAGAAAATGTACAATTACACTTCGCCAATCTTCTCAAATAACCCAGATTTCAGACGAAAATAAAGTTCAAAATTCAGTTCAACCTAACCAAACAAATTGCTAAAATCAATGCAATGCCAAATACACTCGAATTTACATAGTATTGACCAAATTGCAGCCTAATTCAGCAAAATTTACTAAACGTGTACAGCTGCCATTTGTACATTTTCTGAAAGTCTGACCCATATACAGATGACAAAAATAAGAATTTATCCGAATTAATATGGAGTATAATATCACTGTCTGGTTTACCTCCCCATTGCCCAAACGATTTGGGTCTCCTGATGAATCCTATGATCTCATTTCAAATCCTGGTTTATGTTTTTGAAATAACATAAACCAGGATTGGAAATGAAATCCTAGGATTCATCGGAAGACCCAAATCAGGAGGCAATCGGGAGGCAAATCGGATGTGTGTGGGCAGGGCTTAAGCAAACCTCCCAGTACATGCACCAACTTTCAGGACAGGGTACCTGAATATTGCAAAATATTTTTTCAAAAATAAAAATATCAAACTTAAAATATAGAAATACACATAAGATGTCCTGATGTTTATCATGATTAGAAACGGCTTGATCTCATCTACTCATATATATGATGATATATCAAAACTGATGTATAACTATTAGACTACTCTCAACTATCTTTGCCTGAACATTATATCACTTCACTTAATTATTAGATTCATTTTCTGTCTATTTGTTGTAAATCTATAGGATCAAATCAGGCTATTCTGAGAATAGTTGTACTATATATATAGTAATGTCTTCGACCCGAATAAAATATTTTCCAAATCAAATCAAATCTGCTTATCGTGACTAATTTTTCTGAAACGCATCGCATTTTGTGGACATTTGCCATAAGTGCTATCAGTAGTGCAGGTTGCAGTGATGTACCACTCAGTCGTATAGTATACAGATGCAACGTGTCCCACACTATCTCATATACAATACCACGTCTATATGGGTCAAATTTTCAGAAAATGTACAATCGGCAGATCTACATATTTAGTAGATTCTGCTAAATTAGACTGAAAAATGGTCAATACTAGGTAAATTCGAGTATATTCGGCATTGCATTGATTCTAGCAATCAGTTTGGTTAGGTTGAACTGTATTTTGAACCTTATTTTTGTCTAAACTTTGGGTTATTTGAGAAGATTGGTGAAGGTAAATTGTACATTTTCTGACAATCTGACCCATGAATACAATAAAGTACCAATAATATTCAGTTTCATTACTAAGAACACATACTTATGTTTTACACCATGATAATAGAATAACCAGGGTTGACACAGACACCATTTCGTCCAAATGTCAGAAGTTTCTACTCTTGCTTCCAGTGCTTATGGATTATTGAGTCTCCTCGGGGCGGGAGGGTGAAGGATAGATAGAAGGGCTCAATGTACAGAGGAGTAACCGGGAACAGCCCGCACACTTTACATGGAAAATGAATTTGACAAATCAATGAAATCTGCTTCAACCCTCCGCCAAATGTCAACTCTTTATCCAAGGTCGCTGTGACCTCTTTCTGTCATTTCTCCTCCACTAGGTGTCGTTTTAGTAAAGAGAGAGATTTGATTCTCGAGCCTCTGTGACAGGGAACAAAAGAAACTCCTCGCCATTCTATGTATTGTCCTACATAGACTCCTTCTCTAAGTGTCTTGAAATATTGGTAATGTTCCTGAGAAAGTATTTTAGGATCCCGTTCAATTATTTTTATATCTCTAGGATGTTAGATTCCGTACAGTTTCAAATCAAACCTATTCCGTGGAAGATAGCTCCATTAGAAATAAGTTCTCTGTAACTTTAGCCCTACATTCACTAATTCGGAAAATACAAAAAATTATAATTGATATGATATAAGATATCAGGTATATTTTGGTTATTACTAACATTAAAACCATACACAGTATTTTGGACGAAGAAGTCCTTGAAGGAAACAGCACCAAACCGTTGTGAAGATCACACAAACTTTAGATATAATCATTCTATCAATGGTACAAGGTGGACTATTTATATAAATAATTTGCCTATTTTTCGTTTAACAAATGTGCCTATTTCAAAAGTGAGGTGGCACATTTTGCAACTCCCCAATTCATTTTTCAAACAGCTGACAGATCTATACTGACAGACACTTTAAGGCCAGTATTAGCCACACCTCTTCCTCTCTATTGACCAATTGGAGCATCCTCTGCCGCCACTTCCTGGAAGTGATGTCACTGTGTTTCGACCAGGCGTCACTACGGTAAATAAGTTAGCAATGACCTTGACATTTACTTTAACTAGGTTTAAACTGGCGCAAGCTGGTGGTCGCAATTTAAACTAATCCTCATAATTTGGGTTATATGACCTTGGTTTAACAGTGATATAATTTCAAAGGATTGATTTAACTTTCACATAACCTGTTAAAAAGATGAGATAACTTCTCTATTACTATTTGTTAAACGCGTTTAAATGTGGCATGGTTTTATTGTTCTTGAAATTTTGTAGATTTTTGTAGAAATGGTTTTGTTGGGTAATAGACATTATCAGTCTAATCATAAATTTATTGGAAAGTTATATATATATATAAGAAATACATGTAAGAATAATGAAAGCCGATTCCAAATTAATCTTTTCATGTAGTTTATAGTTCTGAGTACTCCTTCATTGAACTTCACAACAAATCCGAAATAATCGGAAATAAATTTAACCTTTTGAGGAAAATCTGATTATTACATAATATGTCTGATGTCACTATTGCCTAACCCCTATATGGAAACCAATATGGGTCAGATCGACAGAAAATGTACAATTGACCTTCACTAATCCTCTCAAATAACCAACATTTAAGACGAAAACCAGGTTAAAAATACAGTTCAACATTACCAGACAGATTCATTGAATGAATACAATACAGAATACACTCAGATATACTCAATATTTATCATTTTTCACTCTAATTTAGCAGAATTTGAGTTATGTGCAGAATTGTAGATTGTGCATTTTCTAAGAATCACACCCCTATTATGGCCCTTCTTCAATTATTCTGTCACTTTTTTTATGTCCCAACAAACATCTTGCTCTCCTGCAAAGCCTCGCCACTTTCGTGATAAATTTCATGAGCTTTACAGCATTCAGAGTAGGAACAACAACCACGAATTGTGAATTTTAACAGCGTCTTGTTACAAGGTATTTAGTCTGTTTCCATAGTAACCATCAAGGTGACGTATTTAAAAATTCGCTGATCTTTCAAACGGGGAGAACTAGCTCAAATCGCAGATATTGGAATTCATATAATTCACGGTGAAGGAACAGAAGACTATTCAAAATCACATACAAAATTCTGTACACGCAACTCTGTCATAGTAAGTGCAAGACTGCTGAATCAGAAATATGAGATTGTTATTTTTCTGTTAAGGCGAAATCAATTGACAGTGGTGCTATATTTAGACACATTCGTCCTATTAACAGATACAGCCAGCAGTGTTTCATAAAGCCTGGCAAAAAAGCAGGTTTGTTATTGCTTGTATAAACCCGTTTCTTCTTCAGGAGTCATTCTCGTTAATATTACTATATCTATGTCGCAATGATAACACTACAAATTTGTTACGTGTATGCATTAGCAGTGTAGAAGCCAAGATGGTGAGTGAGTGAGATTGGTTGCTTTACGCCCTTATCAACACATTTAATATGGTTATATCAAGGGCGGGAGAGCTGAGAGGGAGGCAGTTTATGATCGTACCCAGGAAATAGAGATAGAGAAGAAGGGAGAGGGAGACAGAGAAAAGAGACAGAAAGACACTTTATGGTCTTACCCAGTACCAAGAAGCCAAGATGGCAGGAAGAGTTTTAATAAAGATGTTGCAAAAAAAATAATAATAAACAGTTTTGCTAGTTAGCTTGTGTACAAGGGTTTTCCTATCAAGAATGAACATGTACACATTATCTGTGTTATTCCATTACATAACCGGAATCTACCCCTGTTGGGATATATGTGATGTGTTTCAGGGAAATAAGTCACAAGTCGCAAATATGATATCTTTCAAAGTGTTTATATTACAAGATCACTTCATTGGAATGTTCTGATTTGTGGAGAGTTTATCACTTATAGTCATATCAATCGATGCATCAGGACAATGTATGTAACATATATATCCTTTTGTTTTAAAGGTCCTCATATGGAGTATATTTAGTTACTTAACTGGTTATTGCCCATCGAGAAACATTGCAAACTTTTTTTTCAAAAAAAATGTATCAAACTTAAAATATAGAAATACTTATTAGGTGTCCTAGTGTTTACTATCATTGGATTTAGCTTAATCTCATATTTTCAAATATGATGATATCTCAAAAGCCATATTTTGCGACTTATGACTCATCTTACTGAAACGGATCACAATATATGGGGAAGCACTATAAGGACACCCTATATAAAGTAGAGACGTGCATATTTGTATTCTACCCCCTACCTCTGGTAGACAGGTCTAGCATTGATCAGGCAGGAATATACCATTGATTGTCTCATATATATAGACCGGGCCAGGGTGAAGACACCCTCGCATATGAACCCTGTCCTATGTATGGATGGGATGGTTCACCAGAACGTGTACAAGTAAGCTTTCTTTCAAAATTCTTTTTTTCTTCATTGTTATTTTCTCTATTATTATTGAAGACTCCATTTTGTTTTTTTCGTCAATGTCTTGACAATTCTGTCTATGTCGTGGTTGACTTTAAGACTAGGCCAATTATTCCTGATATTTTGTGATAGCATTTTAGTTAAATTCATCTCAATTCGTAGTATATGAGGCAGTCAATTCTAGTATTGATGATGACGATGAGCTAGGAGAGTATTAGGGTCAGATTATCAGAAAATGCACACTCTACAGTTCTACACATTTCTCAAATTCTGCTGAATTAGAGTGGAAAATGATAAATACTCAGTATATTTGAGTGTATTCTGTATTATATTCATTCAGCAGATGTGTCTGGTTATGTTGTACTGTATTTTGAACCTGATTTTTGTCTTAGATTTGGGTTATTTGAGAGGATTGGTGAAGGCCAATTCTCTGAAGACCTGATTCATCAGACGATCAATTGATCTCTAATGTAAAAGTAAATGTTTGAAGTTGTTATTCATGCTATTTGCATACATGATTGTCTTTTATTCATTAATCAAATGGTCGCCTGTCAAAATCTTTCCCCGATAATTCAGTTACGTAATACAGTGAAACCTCTCTATTGAGACCTCTCTTGGGACTGAATGATTTGTGGTCTTATAGCGAGGTGGTCTGACTAAAGGGGCCAATCTAATAATAGGGGAAAACACCGTGACTGAGAGAAACTTAATAGAGGGTTGGTCTCTATAGAGAGATGGTCTTTATGCGAGGTTCCACTGTATGCACAGTACACCCCCTGGATAGCCCCAAGGACAATTGTGAGCTGTGACGTCACGCCATGCATGTCACCAGACAAATGGCTCTAGTTACGCTGCTACTTTAGACCTTTGCACCTTTACAAATGGCAGCTCAGATTTTATTGTTCTTTCTCATCATCTTGTACCATGGCGTCAGTATCAGGCTTCAGAATCAACTATGAATATTCATATTTCAATATTCCTTGGAAGGGTAGATGAATTAAGTACAGGACAAGGCTTGAATAGGGGAGTTGCATGTGCCACTGCGCATGTCTGTCACAGTGCATCCTGGGATGGATTCGAATGAAATCTGACACACAAATATTTGGCAACGGTTCCATCGAAAATTGCAACCAATTTTTCACCAATATCATAGCTTTTATGAATGATCTATGAAAACCCAATGCATGATGGGAAAGATGGAGGCTTGTGTTATGGAAGCATGTATAACACATGGATATTGACATTAGAGCATTGATAAATATCCCATGTTGAGCATGGCATGTTTTTTATAGATTATACACAGTACCATTAATCCCATAATGCCATGTGAATCAGGATTCAAAATGGCGGCTATGCAAACCCTCTATTGTCATTGTAATGATACTGTAATAAACGTTTAGATTAATCATTAGTGTCCTTCTGCAGAATCCCATTGCCTTAACAACAACGTATACAGTTTACAATCAGTTAGGTAAATATGGAAAAAAATAGGTAATTAAAAGCCCAGAACAGTTATATTGTTATTATCATTTGTTGATAGGTCAGATCATCAGAAAATGAAGAATTGGCCTTCACTTATCGCCTCGAATAACTCAAATTTAAGACGAAAATCAGGTTCAAACTACAGTTCAATATAACCAGACAGATCTATTGAATGAATACAATACAGAATATACTCAGATGTACTCAGTGATTATCATTTTTCACCCTAATTTAGCAGGATTAGCAGGATTAGCAGGATATATATCTAGAATGCGGGGAAACGAGGCAAGGTATAACCCCAATCCTTGTACATATATATATAGAAAGCATCTTAATATTTTTAAATGGAAATTTCAGTGACTTTCACAAACTATTTTGGTTTAAATCTGCTGTGGATTAGATTGTGGTGGTATTTTTCAAGCAAATATTTACATTTACATAACCCACTGAACATGAAGTTCAAAATGGTAATGAAAGATGCTTAAAATGGGGACATTTCCCAATGTGCATGATTACATTTCTGACCTAGTTTTCACCTGGAAATTTTGACCTGATTCTGACCTGGTGCTTTACTAGTGGAAAACGTAAACAGTTTTGAGGCTCAAATTTGATTTTGCAATGCTCTATTGACCCGATTTATAAATGCACTTTTGATGCTCTCACAGATGCACTCAGAACCAGGTGTATAGAATGCAGTTTATGATGCACTCAGGGCAGCATTTCCGCTGCTGCACCCTAGAAAGTGTGCTTAGGCAGCAATGAGAATAATTGTTAAGATCAACTAAGATAGAAAAACAACTTTGAATCATGAAGTTACATTGATCAGAAGGGTGCAGCCAAAGGTTGCTTCCATCTGCCTTAGTTTTACATCAGTTTGGTCATCTCTTTTCCTGTCACCATCCACCAGCAGAGTGGGGTTTGCTACCCATATAGGTGATGTTAGTGTGCGTGCTCATGTACAACAGCAACAAGTGCTCAAAGCACCCATAGCAATTATGTATATAGTTATATGGGGTGTTTTGATCATGACCCGTTTTAAAATCAAAAAGATAAATTATACTAATGAACTATTGCAAAATATTACTTGCCATGTTTCTAAGTACATGGTGAGGAATATGTATAATGTACAAATGCCATAAATAAGCGTTTAGTGGTGCTTTCATTTTAAAAGGAATTGTAAACAAACTGCAGTTACCAGTAGCGCCACCTGGAGAGAAGCAAGTATACTATAGTGTCACCTGGTGAGAAAAAGTGTCATAATGATGGGCCTATGGTGGGATGGAACCTGTATTGAGAACGATTGGTGGTATTATTGATTACTAATAAGATGGAATATTGTTTCATGCAGGAGTTAATTCTGCATTATTTTACATGCCTTGCCTTTAATGATTTTATATGCTACTTCTAATTACTAGCTCGGAAAGTAGTTCATTAATCATTATCAATGTGACATATTGGGCCACTGTGTTGCCATTTCTCAACGGATTTGAATAATAAAAATACCTCTGGGATACTGACATTTTCCCGATTCGTTTGATCCACAAGTTTATAACCTAAATTGATTTTCCTGTACATCCGTTATACAATGATAAAATTGAAATATCATGTGTATTTCGAATCATGGGATATATAAACTCTCTATGGTACTGTACAGGTACAAATAATGGTTCCATAATCATACGATCTTAGGACAGCCAATGAAAAATATTTGGGTATAATACACTTTGAATTGTGGAAAAGGCTGGAATATATTATACGTTAACATATATACACACTAGTGTCCGACATGACATATATTTCTAGATAATATTGAGAGACTGAAATGTAGACGGTGTAAACATTAGGATATTCTGGTAGTTGTGGTATATCTAGTGTCTATCAGATTCTATATTTCCTTGAAAATACCGATAAACAGGGGGGGCCCATACTATGCATTTGTTGTTGGTTATTTTTTTTATTTTTTTTTTTGAAAATATTTTATTCAGGACGTAGACATTTCCATATATGTAGTACGAATATTCCCAGAATAGCCTGAATTACTTTTAAAATAATTTACATTGAAATTCAATTAAGAAAAAAAAGAGTAATTAATAAGAACTATATATGAAGTTTTTTGAACATTCAATCTTCTCGATATTATTACCAAAATGATCTGATCTGGTAGTATAGTGCTAAGTCAATTTATACATCTAGACAAGAGAATTCATATCAGATATACTTTACGCTTTTTATACATTTAGTATCCCGTTTGTTCCTTGTCAGTATCAGAAACATTTTACTAAAAACATAACAGTTTTTTTTAAAACAAAAAATACAATTATCGGTCGAATCGCAGCGTGCTCTTACATATAGACTGTTGGGTATGTGTGGGTATTATGTGTGGAGTAGAATGGTATCATGCGACCAGTATACATAGTTTGAGGTTGTATGTTATTTTCAGATTAGAGGCAGCACTGGAAAACATGCACGATGGATTACATTTGTTTTCAATATGAGTAATTATGCCAAACGAGAAGCATTTGATTTCAGGAGGCCATTTAAACAAATCGTTCAACCTCTACAATCTTTGGTATACATACAGCAGGGAATATCAGCATAATGCAGGTGAAACGTGGGAATGCTTGGGCAAATATTTCGACTCCTACACCTATGCTTGAGATACCCACTTTTTCCCTATTATTTTGCCTTATTTCGTCCTCATTAACCCTGATCAATCCAATGATTTAGTGGAAGAATGAGATATATTACTCACTCATCCGGCTAGCATGATTAAATGAAAAGTCAAAGCTAGAGAATGGATGTTAGCCGGCAAATGACAGCCTGGTTCTAACCAGAAGTTTGACTTGATTTTTCAAAAATTATCAATTTTATTAATATAAAATCACTGCGTTTTGATAGGAGGGTCTCTTTATTTGTAATAGTTATGGTGTTATGGCAACGTCACGGCGTAACAGCGACAAATAAAAAAAATGTTGCATGTAGTCTACATGCACATATCAAATTTCAAGACTGGATTAAATATACCCTTGCGTTTTGAAGGTCATTCTATGGAGTACATTTATTCACTTTACTGGCAATCGCCCACCCAGAGCAACTTGTATTTTATGATTTCATCTTGAAAGATATACTAACTTTGTGTTGGCCTAAACTCAGGCTTCTGTGAATACACACTCCTAGTATTGCATCAATGTGTCGCACATTCAACACTTGTGAATGCCATATATATATATATATCTGCCACCTGGCACTTTTCGCTCACCCATAGTGTGGCATCACTTTCACACCTCACACCTTAAAGCTAATGCAAAATGCAAAACAAGGATAATAGGGTGTTTCGGAATTGCCACGATTAGAAAGAATGAATTGGTTTGGAATGGATTGGTGTTAGTTTCAAGTATTTTCATAGTATTTAATCTTATTTTGTTTTATATGGCTTGTATAGAAGGTAGATTGATGCCCATTTCCCTTGCACCTACCAAACCCCAGGCATACATAGGTAGATGTATCACCACAAGGAAAAGGCCGAAACATACTGCTTCAATCCAAATCCTTTAAGGAAAGCACTGAGTATATCCCATTTTCAGACGTTAAGAGAAACTAAAATATTTAGTTCTTATGACAAATAAGATCTTATCATATCAATCTGTGTATGTTTATCTCTTGTTAAAATAATGTAACTGCATTCAGCATGTGCATTTACACCCAATTTAGATACATAACTTTGTTGCACATATTGAAGTGCATGAGATGACGCACGTTTCACCAGGTGCAGAATCAGGTGCAAAACTGCTTTTTTGAGAGGATTGCACTTATGTGACTGGTCAGATGCACTTATGCATGCACTGGTGGATTTTTCAATGCACATCGGGTTAGGAATGCCGCAAATACCCTTGAATTGAACATTCGCGAACATTGATACTCCGCAAAATAAGCCACCAATCCACTGCATCTACCGACTCCCTAACTAACAGTAAAAGCAGAGACACGAGCTCAGGTCAAATTAGGCCTTTTAAACTAATGACACGGTCTAATTGCCCGACTCATTAACACAAGTGCCTATTCTGGTGCTGCCCCCAATCTGCCCCCATGTATTAACTTTGGCCCGCTAGGTGGCTGCTTTTTCCACGAGATGGCGTGACGAGCGCAGAGTCCAATACAGCACGCCAGCACCGGAAGTCCCATGTTGCATTGCATCCTTACATACCCCATCTATCGGACAAACCTTGTACTAATTGTAAGGCCTTGGTATGGAGCGACATCATGTGGCAGAAATAGACACAAGGCATATATTCAGCTGGTAGTAAACGCCCCCTCTGGTGACAAGGGAAGAAAAGAGAGCTGGAGGATGGAAACTGTAGGAAAAAGTAAATTGTTCAGATCTCCCACGGGTAAGGTCGGAAAAACATGCACTACATGGGCAAGAGTATGGAAGGTAGAATATAAAACGGTACCTTGATATAGAACGGTGCATCAAAGCACAGAACTAGCCCCCATGGAAAGCTCACTCTGGGCCGCTAATGCTTGGGCCTATGGGAGTATGTTATGAAGCACCACCCCAGCCCCTACTAGCTGACAGGCTACTTCCGTTTTGGCTTTATCATACTGAAAGTTGGTGTTTATGCTCTATAAACCCATTGTATTTTGAGCATGGGTGATTATAACATATCTGTCTAGTTATTTCATACATGTCAGGGTCTTAACTAAGGTTTTACTTTTCACAAAATGCCTAAATATGTCCCGAGTAGACTTATAATGCTATATGTTCCAGGAGCACAAGGATGCAACTGTGTGTATGCTCTACTAGTCTACGGCCAGGGGCACCCCTGGTCATGGCAGGCACCCGATCTCAGTGCCCCTCATCACACTGTGCCCTCACGGACACCGGGCACCTGCCTCTCGTCCAAGCACTATACACTACCCAGTGCAGGCATGTACACACACATGCATGTTACACCCATGTGTTGGCATATCTTGAGTTGAATAATCTCCCTTTGTATCTTGCTGGTAAATGTTCTAATATGGTAAAGTAAAACTATAAGTTATCTCCAATTGTATATGGTATCAACTCTTATGTACATGCCTTTAATATCACAATTATAGGCATCCAAACTTAAGTGTCCCCCTTTGTTTTGATGGCGGACATACTGGGCTGTTGCACAAGTAGAGATGAATAACATTGAGGGCTCTAAACTCGGTCATTTCTTTAAAAACAATGCCAAAAAATTCTCATGTTTTAGGAAAAAGGGTCCAGCAATCTTTCCCTCGATTCAATTTTTTGTCTAGAAGTCCTAAGTTTTGTCTAGAAGTCCTAAAAGTGGACGGTGATGACGGCCGAGTATGCATACACTAGCATACACACTGTAGCCGGAAGTCAAGTGTCAGCTACTAAGCGGGGCAGGGGAGGATTGGAACATCGAGGAGAGGAGAGGCCAGTGGTTCTTCCATGGGGGCTAGTTCTGTGATCAAAGTATAGAATGGTGCATCAAGATATAGGATGGTGCATCAAGGTATATGTTACAAACTAGTCTCGTTAATCCCAGTAGGACTACATAAATTATTTCTAAAAACAGTTTTCCCAGACTCGACGAGATGTCTGGCATTATGACAACGTAAGAATGGCAAGATGAATATTTTAACAATCTCAATCTTATATATTCGAGTGAACAATTTATGTTAAATTTACTGTGTTATGTGACACTTCTCACATTGTTAATAGAAAACTTTCAACTGAAAACCTGCAGGGAATCATTGACAGTCAATGACTGAGATGATATTGTTACTCTACATCAGAAGAATGTTATCAAAACTAAAGGGGCTCCCAAATCCTCCCAAATGCTGGAGAGTTCCCCTATAATTGTCAATGAGTCATTGCAATAAAATGTTTTAAATATCAATATCAATGAATCAAAATATGGTAAAATACCTAAAACAAGGAAATGACTAAATAGGTATTCCTGTTGATGTACTTGGAAGTATTATGTCTTATCAAACTAACACATAATTATTTTGTATTTTGGCCAACTAAAGAGGTAGGGTAAGATGCTTACCTATGGAAGATGATGGTACATTGCACCGAGATTTATTTTTATTTCTATTATTATTTAGTATGTTCATACAGCAATCATCAGACAATACAAGAGATATTACAGTAAGGCATGTACGTTGTACAGTATCTTGTATGAGCTGAATTACTTCTATTATGGATACAATGTTGCGTATATTCAGTTGTGTTTATACTGTGGCCTTTTCCTGTTTAACTGGGAAAATACTAACGTACTAAAAATGGACTATCAGCGCCTTGCAGCGGTAGTCCATGAAATGTACGTGTTGGCATCCAAGTCTCGTGAGAAAGCACGAGAATGTGAGGCCACGAGGGGGCAGCACACTAGTCAGAGGTTCACACCCTCTAGTGGGACATTTGTGAAGCTGGTTTCAGTTCCATTTGTGCTGTTTTTTCTTTCTCATTTTGTTGTTTTTTTGTTTAAAACAATGTTTTAGTAAAGTGGTAAAGTTTGTTCCCGTTGGGTTGGTATCACTAAGATAGAACTAAACGCGAGCGACAAATGCGACAACGTATTCACAAAACGCAAGTGGCTTTTGGGGAATGTCTTGCACAAGTGCCATGATATATATTTACAGTCAGGTCCAGACGGCCACATTTCTCAATTCCAAATCCAGCGATATATATATATATAACTTTTATTTCCTAAGAAAAAGGTTTACAGTTTCTGCTATAAGCAGTTCTTCCAACCATCCCTACGAGAATAATCATGAGAATACAACATAAACAATGACAACTAAATTCCTAATACAGAGAATAGCTACTTAGGCACATAGCAGAAAAGTCTGCTCCTCCCAGGTATTCCACCTTACTGGGGTAGTTTGAATAGCACGTCAACGTGGCAAGAACGCTTTATATGCGACGGAGGTGATCATCTATCTTTACATAGTCATGGATAGGTATAGTGCATTTTATACAATAATAATACTCACTCATGGAGTGGTAAACACTCAACACTCAACCAGGATTTTTCAATCCCTTTAACCCCAGCTCTAGGTTGGGACATTATAGGTTCAATCAACACCATCCCATGTCTGCTGTAGATAAACTGTTCGGAGGAACGTTCTAAATTCCTGTCTATCCTTGCATTTAAATCCTCTAATTTCCATATTATTCCAGTAGTAGGGTATTTGATATAATAGGGACTTTCTTATTTTTTCAGTACGAGGGGTAATAATATTTAATAGTCTTTTATCATCTGTATTTCTAAGTGATCGGGGTTTTAGTATCAAATTCCCTTCTTGCCTACTCATTGGATATGCTAGGTCTAATAAATGCGTTTCTCTCCTCACTGAAAGTGGTGCAAGCCTAAGGTCCCTTTGAATTTGATTCACATTGGTAGTTTTTGGTAGTCTCAATGCTATTCTAACTGCACTGTTTTGTATTACTTGCAACTTCCTGAGGAGATTTTCAGATGCTATATTATATATAATATCTCCGAATTCAATAATCGGCCGAACAGCTACCTTATAGAGCATGATGATGGTGTTCCTACTGGTAACATGACTGAGCCTAGATAAGGACTTCAACTTAGATTTTGCAAGATTTATTTTTGACTGTATGTGAGGTTTAAATGTAAGCTTGTCGTCAATTTTTAGACCCAGATAGGTATATTCATGGGTTATATCTAAGTTTTGATCTCCAATTCTAAATGGTCTTTTTGGAGGTGTATATTTGTTCTGAGTTATTATCATAATTTTACTCTTTTTTGTATTAAGAGAAATTTTATTTTGTTGGCACCATGAGTCAATTTTGTTTAGGTTCTCTTGCAGTGTTTCTATACCTGTTGGGTTGTCCTTATCTAAACTGTTGTACAAGGCGGTATCATCCGCGAATAGCTGGATTTCTGAGCCTTTGATTTCATGATATATGTCATTTATATAACAAAGAAACATAAGCGGCCCAAGAGTAGTACCTTGAGGTACGCCACACAGTACCTTCCTATCCATCGAGATACAGTTATTTGCTAGTACTGTCTGGCATCGATTTGAGAGGTAGTTTTTGAACCAACCCAAGCTGAGTTTCCAACACCCATAGATCTCAGTTTTTCTAACAATATTGAGTGATCCACAGTGTCAAACGCCTTCCTAAAATCTAGGAAGGCCACAACCGTGCCCTTCTTTTTGTTGATATTATCAAAAACACAGTTGAACATTTTATGAAGTGCATCCTGGATAGATGTGCCACTCCTGAACCCAAATTGATTGGCAAAGATTTTTTTACCATCTTCCAAATAACTCATTAGTTGCATGTACGCTATCTTCTCAAGGACTTTAGCCGGCAATTTTACTGAGCTAATTGGACGATAGTTAGTTGTCTGGTTTCTTGGTCCTTCATTCTTATAGATAGGTGTAATAGTAGCTGATTTAAAGTCCTCTGGTATGATACCGGAACAAAGGGAGAGGTTACATAAGAATGTAAATTGTGGGGCTAAGGCATTAAGGCACGGTTTTAGGATTTTTGATGGGAGATAAGGGATTCCTGACGATTTAGAAGATCCCATAGATCTAATAATTTTAGACACAGTCTCAACAGAGACAACATTGAAATTAAATTCCCCTAATTGGTTTTCAATAATGGGGGTGGTAGGAGCATTGGATATATCATGTTTGATTTGTTTAGCTAAGTTTGGTCCTACATTGATAAAAAAATCATTAAATTCATTTGCAACCTTGTTTTCAGGAATATTCATTCCGTCTTCCGAGGTTAGCCTTACTAAGGGTGTGTCTTTAATTTTCTCAGGCGATATTAGAGGCCTCAGCGTGTCCCATAGCTTTTTTGTATCTCCTTTTGTTTCTAGTAGTTGTTTTCTGACATAGTCATTTTTTAATTTTATCAATTTAGAATTAGCTTGGTTCCTTGCTGTTTTTGCACGGTCCCAATGTTCTTTCTTTTTAGAAAGTTTCGCTTTTCTAAATAGCTTGTCCCTTGTTCTTGCTAGTTTAATCATTTCGTTGGTATACCAGAGGGGTTTTACCTTTACATTTTTCAGTTCTTTTAGGGGGCACATCCTATCCAGGTACATCACAATCCTGCTTAATATTATATTCCAACATTCATCTACATTGGTCAATGTGTAGAACTCCTGCCAGTCCAGTCCAAGTAGTATCTCTATAAGAATTTTCAAGTCCAGGTTCCTCATAGACCTTGCCTTAAAGGTAGCTTTTCGATAACTATTCCTCTCCTTTTTCTTAATGATATAAACAGGCATATGATCACTTGAGTTCTCCTCCAGAACTCCCCTTTCCTTAATAAACTTGGCATTTGTATAAATTTGATCAATAGAGGTGGCAGAGCTCATCCACAAGGCTAAGACTAAGGATAAAAGTGTTAATGACCCCTAAACCTAGGGGTCCAAAACTGCCTTCTGAACCTGACTGTTTAAGCATTGTTTGATCTCTATTTAGCTTTAGTTAATCTCTCGCAACCCTCTGACTAGGCAAAAGGAAGAGCCTACAGGCTTGAATTCAGCTTCATGAATTCAGTGTCATGAAATCAGCTTCATTGATTGGCGCAACTAAATTTACCCAACCAAGTTACGCAACAAAATGTACGCAACCAATCAAAATAGCGTAGTTAACTGGTTTCATTTGAAAGGCAGCCCTCACTAGTGAAATCAATGCGTGCATATGCCACAGGCTAATCGGGCCCTCTTTTTGTGGATACGCACATTTATCATGGCATAATAGACCGGCTTTCGTAATGGGCTCGTAGCTGATTGCTAGAATCAATGCAATGCCAAATATATTCTAATTTACTTAGTATTGACAAAATTACAGCCTAATTTAGCAGGATTGACTAAATGTGTACAGCTGCCAATTGTATATTTTCTGAAAATCTACCCCATTCATATCACGAACTTGTAAATCATTACAAGTCTGTGATTATATGAAGCTTGACTAATGTTGATCAGATGTTCATTAAAGAAACAAATATTTTCAATAATTTTGAGACAGAAATTCTTCTCTCCACCACTGCAATCGATAACGTTAAAGAATTTAGACGGATGGGAGCCCTTTAGGCTCCTTGTTATTTTACACTCATGCCCGCCCTGAATTAATTACATGACATCTATCCAAATGTTCCAATAGGGGACTTGCAGACATTTTGAATCTTGATTCGCATGGAATTATAAAACTAATAATATTGTCTAAAACCTATAGAAAACATGTCATGTTCAGCATGGATTATTTACCAATGCTCTAATGTCAATATTCATGTGTAATACATGTTTCCATACAGCAAGCCCCCATCTTTCCCATCATGCATTTGGTTTTCATAAATCATTTATACAAGCTCTGATATTGGTGAAAATATTCTTGCAATTTTCGGTAAAAAATGTTGTCAAATATTTGTATATAAGATTGCAGAATCCATCCCATGATGCACTGTAACAGACATGCGCAGTGGGACATGCAGATTCCCTATATCCCTCATCATCGCCCACTCTCCTGTGGTTTGTCTTCACATTGCCTCTTCATTTCAGTCCAAACACAGAAACTTCACTTTTTCACCAATGGCTACCATTTCCTTAGATCAGGACGACATCACACTGGTGAAGAGACATTAAGAGAGTCATCCGCCTCTCTTTCTCTGCGCTCAAAACTCAACTTTTTGTTCTCTGTTAAAGAGATTGTTAGTCACGATAGGGAGAAATCCCGCCTCAAGCCGCTACTTATTTACCAAACATTCCCCGTCGCCATGACTCAAACATTCTCAGATCGTCTGCTCCGCTTGTGACGTCACTTGTTTGAAAAGACGCGGGTTTTGCCTCAAGCAAACAATTAGAGGGGGACTCGTTCTTTTGGCGCACTCTCCCCGCCCTTTTTACATCGCCCAATTACTCCCAGTACACCCTCGCAACTGTCTCCCTCCGCGCTCCCCCTCTTTCGCTATCTTTCTCTTTTGTCAATTCTCGCGAGAAGGAGGGCCAAACTGCCGGGGAATCACGAGATCTCTTTCAGATCTCGCGTGATTGTGCACGGTCGCCAGAGAGTAGAACGCATGTTGGGAAATGGAAATCTAGGAAGGGAACTTGGTTGACTGTCAACCATCACAAACATTACACGTTGATTAAAACTGTACAGAATATCTGCACCTTGAAATCATGTTACAGAATAATAACATTTATTTACACATCCTATAATATCATTAACAAAGATTCAAATGGTATATGACTAGGCATTTCACCAGAATGAATGAACAAAAAACAAAAAACAAAAAACACTTTTAACCAAAGATCTTGCCATCCTCATAAGAACCTGTATATAGTATCCCTTAATCCGCATTTCAGATTATGTTGTAATACATATCATTAATGATTAAATTAATATAGGAAAATGAAAGTTTATTATAAACAATTTCATTCGTGCGTATATTTGGGGTTATTCCAGAAAATCCCCTAGCTGGTATAACATGCTGACTACTAGTAGCACATGTTTTCCTCTTAGTAAGTGGAGGATAACATCAGAAAATGTAATGTTTATGGAAAATAAAATAATAAAATCATATCAAACTACTAAACAGGACCTTCAGGAGTCGTTTATGTTCGGCAGTATCTACTTTGTTTTCACTTTCTCTGATTCATACAATTTAAAATTGAGTAAAGTATTCCTGTTTATGAGAAGACCAGGAATAATTTCCGTGGTGGTGAAGGCATATCCCCACATCGCTACAACTAACCGAATACATTTCTTGGTCTGATCTATCGATAAAGATTGACTTATTATCTTGTATTCACCGAGAGATCACCTCCTTTCCCATTTCTGCGTAGAGGATAAAGGAAGTATGAGAATTCCCTGAGCCCATATGTACAAAGTTCATATTTCATGTGTGTGTTTTCCAACTTTCAAATCTTTATATTCTATTTTGATTTAAGTAGAGATTCCTACTTTTATACCCTCCTTTATCCTCAAGTAACTTTAAAGCTGAGAACCCCCCTCCCCTTACTCCTCCCCCCCCCCCCCCCCGCCGCCATATTGGTCAGATTTTTAGTAAATGTACAATTGCCAGATGTACACATTTAGTAAATTCTGCTAAATCAGGCCGCAATTTGGTCAATACTAAGTAAATTCAAGTATATTCGGCATTTAAAGTTGAGTAAAGTATTCCTGTTCATGGGAAGACCCATGATTTTAGCAATCTGTTTGGTTAGGTTGAACTGTGTTTTGAACCTTATTTTCGTCTGAAATGTGGGTTATTTGAGGAGATTGGTGAAGGTGAATTGTACATTTTCTGAAAATTTGACCCATATAAAGATCTCCCCCCCCCCGCCCCACCCCCCACCCCCACTTTTCACCTTAACTACCCTTCACCCCAAATCTAGCAGTCCTTGCAAATCTGGCAGCGGGCGGATGAATACAATATCTGACACGCGGAAAGTAGTCCCCAATCGAGTGCCTAATGAGCATGCATGCGCAGACACAAGTTCCGGCGTGCCACAGCAAATATTGATTGCACGGGAGTAAATAGTGCCATGGGAGGACGCATAGTTGGGGTAAGATAAAGTGCAGCATGAATATGCCACTTAAATACCCGGTCCCTAGGCTTACTAGGGTCAGATCGTCAGAAAATGTACAATTCACCTTCACCAATTCTCTCAAATTTTTTTTTTTTTTTAAACATATTTTATTTCAGACAACAATTCCAATAAATTGGTACGTTTCATTCATCTGAAACCGTAATATGAGCAAAACAATATACAATTTAAACGATTACATTAATTGATTTTACTATTGACACAATATATGTTTTTGGTTTTTTCGCTGCGACTAAAACATAATACAACGAGCTATCCGTGAATAAAATCCTGACAATCAACCTTCCTTTACCAATTGGTTATAGTGGGCCATGCGTAGGATCATATATAACATACAATTTTCTTACCAATATCATAGTCATAGTTATTGTGAATCTTACAATGCATTCAGGGTTGCTTTGAGATACGCTTTAATACCAGTCCAATCACGAACTTTAACATCATTGGGGAGTTTGTTCCAAGTAGACGGTCCCAAATAGTGAGGTGATTTTAAAAACCTTTCATGAGTCGCATTAGCACAGATGAGGTTTGGTCCTACTGCAAGTCTCGTCTGTCTGGGCATTATTTTTAGACAGTTAGGCTGTTGGACTTTATTATACATTAGCCCGAGAAGCGAAATCTTCCCTCTGGCCACAACCTCTGTTATGTTTAAAATTCTTTTCATTTCCGCAGTGGAATGATCATTGTTAATAAACACCATCCTAATAGCTTTGTTCAAGATTGTCTGAACCTTTCTTATGTTATTGCTATTCGCTAGGCTGTACATGAATATGCCATACTCCGCCAAGGGCAGGATGTGAGACTTGACGATTATCTTGGCTATGTTCTCATCAATATAGTAACGTATACGTGAAAACTTATTTACCTTGACTTGAATGAGATTCCTCATTCTCACAAAGTGCTCGTTAAACGTGACTGATTGGTCAATGGTGAACCCAAGGTATTTTACATTTTTGGCCTTAGATATAGCTGTACCATTGATGTAGATATTAGGTAAATGCTCAAAGTCAATTCTTTTCAGACGGTTCCTTGTACCCAATACCTGGAGAATGCATTTTTTAGAGTTCACCGCCAGCTTATTACGGCCCATCCAGGTTGATATCCTGTTGGCAATTTCTTGCGTTCCTTCAATACATTTCAGAAGGTCCCTGTCAGTAATAGTCACGGCAGTATCGTCCGCATACATGTTTATTTTTACTTTATCAAAATAAATAACATTTTTCAAGCAGTTTGGGATGTCGTTAATGTATATTAAAAAAAGGAGCGGACCGACCAAACTACCCTGCGGTACACCGTTATCTATTCTCAGGGCTGAAGAAAGGACATTGTTTAGGTAAGTAAGTTGGAATCTGTCACACAAGTAATTCATAATGATCCGGACAATTGTTGGATTGATCTTATAATATAACAATTTTTGTTCTAGAATTTTATGGTCAATGCAATTGAATGCCTTAGAAACATCGTAATAAGTAGCAAGAGTAATTTCACCATGGTCAATACCGTTTAAGATAGGTTCTGAAAATTCGTATAAGGATTTGTTTGTAGAATACCCCTGTCTAAACCCCCCCTGACAGTCCGCGAAGAAACCATTTGAGTCCATATGTTTTCTTAAGGCGAGACAAATAAAATATTCCAAAATCTTAGATGGTAGGGGTACTAGTGCAATAGGCCTGTAGTTGTTAAAGACCCTAGGATTACCTCCTTTTGGGATTGCAACCACGTTGAAAATCTTCCATTCTTTGGGGATTATCCCTTTCCTAATACACATCTTTAACAGTAGGGTTATGATCTTTGACATTTTGTACAGAAAGGTTTTCAGAATTTTAGTGCTGACCCAATCAAGACCGCAGCTTTTATTTTCATCTATAGTTTTGATGAAGTCTTTCACCTTATCTTCTGAAATATCAATTCTGGTACTTGCTAATGTTACAATTTCCTCATTTAGATACGAATTGAAACTACCTTGTGTGTTGACATCTACTTTGCCCATGTCTCTAAAGACAGCGTTTAAACAATTACTAGCCTCAAGACCCGATATAGATTTTCCATCATGAAGGAAATTAGCAGGGGTTTTTTGTGTGTTGGACCCTATCAATTTATTTAATTCTCTCCAGAATTTCTTCGAGTCGTTCCCGCAGTTATTAAACGTTGAGGCAATATTAGTTTTCTCAATTCTTCTGATAGCTTTGCTCACAGCTCTTCTGGCGCTTCTCGCTGCATTCCAGTCAACTGTTAAATTAGTTCTTTTGGCCCTCTTAAACAACTTGTCTCTGGCTCTAATGGCGTTGTGAGTCGCCTGATCTAATACCATCTTTCCCCTAGTTACAATCTCAATTTTTTCTACAGGGCAGACTCTGTCTAAGTACTCGACTAGATATGCTTTAAGTTTACACCATAGAACATCAGGCGAGTCCATTTCTATGTCGTCAAATGCTTCGTTAGACAATACATCCTGCAAGTATTTATCAAGATCAGCAAGATCAACTTTGTTATATCTACGTGAGAACTTGTGCGATCTATTTAGGGGTCTGGTAGTTTTCTTAATAACTAAGTAAACAATCATGTGATCAGACATATTTACGTTTATGGTCCCAGTGCTTTTGGTATGAGAGTGATCTGAGACAATTATATCGAGTAAGGAAGCACAATTCTGACCATACCTTGTAGGAACATTGATGTATTGTGTGAGAGAGTTTTCAACCATCATATCACAAAATTCCCTGTACCCCTCTGCTTTCTTATCCAGGAGGTTTATATTAATGTCGCCACACAGTACAATAGGCTGTTTTTTATAATCGCTCCTTATCAGGCTTATTATTTCTTCTAACCTCTCCAAGAACTTCTTTTTACATCCCGCTGGGGGGCGATACGTGTTAATTAAGAACAGACATTTCCTGTTACCTGGCTTGATTTTCAGAACCTGCGTTTCAACATCAGAATCACAGAAGTTAAGGTTATTAAATAGCCAGGGGTCAACATCGAAGTCAGTATGAACATAACAACCTAAGCCACCTCCATTTTTGATGATACCATTAGACATTGTCGTTCTGTCATGTCTGTATAATTTATATACATCATTACATGTTAACTGAGAGTCAATATCAATCGATTTCAACCAAGTTTCCTGTAATGCCAGGATTTTTATGTTATCTTGGAGTATAGTATCATATAATTCAACAACCTTTTTCCTCAGAGATCTTATATTTAGTGATGCGATTACTAGACCTTTCTGGGCTCTAAGTGACGTTACAGAATTATCCAATGCCATTTCGTTTTCTCGAATAACATAGTTTCATTTCAAGGCTAGCTATATCAAAGAGTGCTAACGCACTGGACACAGAACTCAGTAGCAGGGCTATATAACGGATATTAAAACGAACAATATGCAGTATAAGATAAAAGAAAATTTGTATCCCTAATTGTAGGGTTGACGACAATGCCATTCTCATAGGGCAATGACAGGGCTCCCGATAGCCATACAACTTCAACTCCACGCCGGTATACCCGGTCGCCAAAATAACCCATGTTCCAGACAAAAATGTGCTTCAAAATACAGTTTTACCTAGCAGATATGTTAAAACAACACGATACTAAATATATATGCAGATATATCTGGTGTTCATCTTTTCTCAGCCTAATTTAGCAGGATTTCCTAAATATATGTACAGCTGCCAATTGTACGTTTTCTGACAATCTGACCAACTAGGAGTAATAAACGCTCCCTGCGGTTCTCCTGCATGGTCTCCAGTGTAAACATTGCTAGACGTCCCTGACCTTTTATTGCAAACTATGCTAATGAATTTCGTTAATTTCTTTTTTACATATTGAGCAATGTTTAATGACAAAGATATGTTTTTTCTTTCGAGAATTCAGTATTTATTGAAATTCCTGGTCAAGGGTTATGTAAATAACTGGGATTTTTTAAGTATTGGAAGGAAATGACTGGTTACCTTCCATTAGCGGGTAGACAATGTTATAATTAGGAATGACATCATGTCTACATGTTTATTGTTTTAAGACTGCAACCACTGTAGGCGGTGCAAGTGCCGCAAGCGCTTGTACTTGAGAAATTCTAACCTTTTCTTGGGTGCCGCAATCTTGGATCTGGGTGCTTAACTACGAAAAGATTGATTAGATAAAACCTGGGATAATAAGTTATCCCTGAGGCAATGCCCCAACTGCATATACTACTAACAGAGCTGTCTGTATACGTCTTATACAGTCTAGGCCCAAACCCTCAGATCAGATGAGTACGGTATGTCAGTGGTTGGACACCTACTTCGCTAATCGGTTTCCTGGCCTAGGACTAGGTGTTCTAATGAGATTACAATGCCATTTTGCGGTCTTATGGAATTATAATGGCGAGAGGCTTTCCCTCCGTTTGAACGGACTCTCTCATCTTTGGGCCTAGACTGTACAATAGATAGGTTACCAATGGGACAGACCTTACCAATGGTTAATGATCAGTGATATACCATTCATATAGTGGTCTATGAGTATAGACTGACCAGTGCAATAGCTGTAATAGCCCTGGGTCAGTGACCCGTAATAGAGTCATGCGATCCCCCAATAAACATTGCTTACATCAAATGCTTGTTTCCTTACCCTAGCCTTTTTCATTAACAGTTTCAAACTCAGTCACCAGTTGCATCTGATACTAGCTGTAGTATATAGATAGAACCTGGTGAGAATCTGGTACAAGGGACACTATTACACTGCTCTAGATGTTTGTTTTTTTGTGGCCAATGAGCTGATAGGCGAGTGGGTTATGAAAAAAACAAACATCGAGCAGTGTAATAGTGTCCCGCATACCACATTTGAATTTAGGTTCTATATTTACTCCCACGTTGCTATGCTTACCTTATATGTCTATGTTTGCTTGGGACAGGAAGTCATACCACACGCGTTGAACTGATGCAAATTACCACACTACTCCCGCCCATACAAATAGCATGTGGTACATACATCAACGTATGACTGGTTTATACCTCAAAGTGTCAAACCTTATTCAGGGTTAGTTAGAAAGTCACATTATAAAGTTATTTTTATCAATATTACAACCAAGTAATAACATGACAATTTAAATAGAATTACACTATTCCTCACTTGAATATTATGTTAACAATACCTATGGAATTAAAGCTGAATTCTCAAACATCACTCTGGATTCTGTTTGGTTGCCTTTGGTTGTCTACGGGCTGTTTAAAAGTCCAAATTTAAATTTCAGTGGCCCACCGAAATCGTGCGGTGGCTTCACTTATTAATGTTCATCGGTGGTTTCGCCGGTTCGACTTACAATATTTGGTATCAACATATAACAAGCAGCATAGTATTGATAAACGATGCTCTTCTATAAGTCACACTGTCATGAGTAGTTGTGGTAAGATTTATTGTCGATCGGAGAATATAGCTTTAAACCCTGGTGATAGTCCACGCCAATGATGCACATGATTGGGTTGAGTGTCCAGGGTTGTAAATAAATGGGTGAAATTGCCAGAAAATGTACAATTCATATTCACCAATCCTCTCAAATAACCCAAATTTAAGACAGAAATCGGGTTCAAAATACACTTCAACATAACCAACCAGATTGTTTGAATCAAGGCAATGTCAAATATTCTCAGATATACCTAGTTTACAGTCTAGTTTAGCAGTATTTACTAAATGTGGAGATCTGCTGATTGTACATTTTCTGCAGACCTGACCCACATACAAGTGGTCACATCTGTCCAGTCAGTGGTCAGCGAACCCTGATCTTGTCTAGTAATCCTCCCCAACACGTGACCAGAAAGCTTGCTCTAAATATTCACCCTAAAACGTCCCCCATGCAAGAGATTGGAAATATTTTCGACTGGAGTTTTCCTTTTCTTTTAAGCTATAGTTATAGTTATCAGTTAGCGTCGATTAAAAGCTAAAGATTTTCTATTTTTTGTCAAGTTCTTTTTTAACCTTTCTAAGTGTCATTTGACAGATTTTGCCTTCCCTTATTATCGTTCACCAGCGCCCGTTTTCCCTCGGCGCATTCTACTTCCTATTCTTGTATAAGTTAACGGTAGGAACAGATTGATCAACTCATACATATTCGTATACAATGAGTATATTTCACAAGAGTTCTTTTGTCGTATCAGCTGAAATTGCAGCTTCATTATAACTTATATCAGAGTATATGGGTCAGATTTTCAGGAAATGTACAATTGGCAGGTAAGTCTCCTAAATTAGGCTGAAAAATTATGAATACTGGGTATATCTAAGTATATTTGGTATCGCATTGATTTAATGTATCAATTCTGTTATTTTAAACTGCATTTTGAAGCTTATTCTTGTCTTGAATGTGGGTTATTTGAGAGGATTGGTGAAGGCGAATTGTACATTTTCTGAAAGACTGACCCATATATGACAAACGCACCCAAATGGTACCCTACCATTCGACTGGTTTAAGTATCTATTGACGTAGTAATGCATGTTTTAATGGACAATACACTCATATTCGCACCACACTATTGAAATATGAATAGAAGTAATTACTTTGACCAAAGCTTTTAAACAACTCCTTTTGTATAATTTCGGCAGGCTTATATCTATGCAATATTAATTCTAAAATGCGCGAACCCATTTGGCTAGCACATAATCAATTGGAAAGGCCATTGGGGGCCATATATACACAACACATAATATAGCTGAAGCCCTTTAAGGTCAACACGTGACTAGAAAAGGCTAAAACTGTTCCATATACTCGACCAGAGACGACATGCCAGTAACCCATATATCATGGGTAACGCCCCATGTGCATTGGAGCAGAACTATATTTATATTGATGCGCAATGGACACTACTCCCATGGTAATTATTAAAAACCTTGGTTTAGGTGAGCCGCCGAATGGAGTGAACATAAAATGAATAGTATTGATACGTTTATGTTATACGTTAATGGTTCTTGCGATAGTAATTGGAAAAACACAAGTACACAACATGGTGGAACCCGCAAAACAACTAGTGGAACTAGCAAAGTAACCGTCCTCCGGACGGTCCCCCTCTGTCCCCACACTTCCCCCTCTCCCTCTTTTCCCTCTGCCTCTTCTCTGTCTCTCATACCTGTTTTTCTCTGCCAACCCCATCTCTGATTCCCCCCCTGCTCCCCCCCCCCCTCTTCCTCATGCTCCCCCTCCTCGCTTTCTCTCCCTTTTCTGTCCTTTCCCATACATCCTCTCCCTTCCCCTACTCTTTTCCTTGCCCCTCTTCTTCCCCCCCTCCCCCTTTTCTATTTCCCCATCCTCTCCCTTTGCCTCACTCTCACCTCCTACACCCTCTTCCTCCCCTCCTCTTCTCCAATACCCCCACCCTCTCCCACTCCTCTGTATGTAGTTGGGTCCCCCTTGAATTGTATTTTTGTAATTAAAATGTTTTTATTCAGCACAAAACATTATGTAAAGAGTACACTATATCTCAGTCATTGCTGACTACTATAACTCAAGTATATTATGTAGAAAAAATGGAAAACCATTAGTTGATCATTTTAGTTAATATACACATACCACAATGATATTAAGAGCAATACATATTGACGCAGTAGCTTGTGGCTAATGACGTAGTATCTCACAGGGGCTTTGCCAGGCTATAAATAGAGTGTGGATATCCCAATTCAAAAAAGGCTTCAAAATCACGTTTCCACCCCAAATACCTTCACAAACCACATACGACGACATCCAGAGAGGGGGGAAGGACCTCTACAGATCAGTAAAGTGGTTTGTAATACAACAAATTCCGAGAACATTTGGCTTTTCTTTTCTACCTCTTTTTGTAGAAATCGCTCTACCCTTATATTATATGGATGTGAAGGGTTTAAACGCCGACAGTAAACTGCTGCCATTGAGCGATAATAAGTGAGGTCATTATAGGAAGGAATTCAGGCGGGTCTTCTAAATAAAAATGAGCACATTTTACCAATCCTGTAGCAAAGACAACGGGACAAAATCGTTCAAAATTTTGCTCAAATGACCTTTAAATGGGTTGGAAAAGAATGGAACAAGAAGTAAAAAATAGTTAACTGAGAGTGCAACTTTAAGCCAAGGCTTTTCATAAATCACTCACATGTTTGATGCACCAGAGTACACATATAGCAGACTTGCATGTAAGCCATCATCTAAAAGTATGTCATTCACAGTAAAAAGATACCAGGTTCAGCTTCCTTTATCAAAGAATCACTGACATACATTAACAAACTGTGAGTGCACTGACCGGTACATAACCATGAGGCCAAAGCAGAGGTAATATGTTACAGCAAATGGAGGTTAATAATCCTTTTAGTATCTGCCTATGTTGATGGATGTAGCCCCATGAACTATTTGTCAAATTTGTGTGCGTAGGTATCCATGTGTTAAACATGATAGTCTTTTTCTTAGGCGACATGATATTAGCCTTAATGAAATGGATACAACCAAATATGCATTGGATTTCTGACATGATTCGCGCTAGTTATAATAGCATGTAATACAATTAGTTCAAGCTGCACTCTCAGCTACGGTTAGTCAAAAAGTAAACATGTTTTGTTTCATTCTTTTCCAACCCATCTAAAAGTCATTTTAGCAAAATTGTGAAAGACATTGTACCTGTTGTTTTTGCTATAGGCCTTCTAGAATGTATTTGGAGGACCCGCTAGAATCCATTCTTGCGATGATTACACTAATTTTCCCTTACTGGCAGCAGTTTTCTTGGGGCAAGCCAAGTTGAATACCAACTCTTATATAAACTTATGAACATTGATAAAATACAGTCATATAAGTCATAATATAAATACATTTTGTGATATATTATTTTTCATAATAGCTGATTATGCAGCTCCGGGACATTTGTATAAGATTGGTCTATTCAATATGCCCCAGCATGCAGTGTAACAGGGGTTGGCGTTCACTACAAGTGCCCTATTATCACCCAACCCCGCTCCTCTCAGCACTCCGGTCACACACCTTCCATTGACAGCGGACATTGACCGCCCAGTGCCTGCCCCTGACACTAGGTGGCCTTTGATGTGTATACATATATTAATACCAAGCACAGTGACATGTCACTCCAGGGTTAGACCGCTATCTTCTATAGATGGGTCTGATTCACAATATTGTTAAGGTGTGATGGAAGGAACACTCAAACACATTTATTCATCGTGAGAAGAGATAACCAACTGATTTAATGATCTTGAACCTAAGAAATAGATGTTTTGAAGCATTGATAAATATGTGCCTGAACCTATTTAAGAATAATATACCCCCCTCCTTTCACCCCTCATCCACTCAACCCCTTGCGACACCAAATTCAAGATAGCGGAAATACATGTCCCCTATTGCTACATCCAACGGAACAACTGGTTCATATTTGCAGAAAATGTACAATCTGCAGATCTACACATTTAGTAAATTCTGCTGCATTAGACGGTAAAATGTTTTATACTAGGTATGTCTGAGCATATTTGACATTACCTTGATTCAAACAATCTGTTTGGTTATGTTGAACTGTAATTTAAATTTTTGTCTTAAATTTGGGTTATTTGAGAGGATTGGTGAAGATGAATTGTAAATTTTCTGGCGATTTCACCCACCTGCTGAAGCAGGGGGTCGTTACCTTCGCTTTTCAAGACCTGAATAGCAATGGAGTGGTGCCATTGTCTATTGCTTTAACCTGTTGCAATGATAAAGCATCCTACCAACTTAGCCTGGATGACCGATACCACCTATTTCCTATAGTAGTATCTATATATACCCATGTTCCCTCTACCGAACTCTGGTAGAACAATGAATGGTCAGACAGCATGATCTATGGGTTGTAGTGACCATTGTCCACTGTGTAATATGTCAACGTCTCACTGACCAGCTGACCATTGAACACACAGATTGACCTCATTGTTGACTTGAATCCATGATATACCACATCAGTGTTGATGCATAAGGTCAGATTTTCAGAAAATGTACAATTCACATTCCCCAATCCTCTCAAATAATCCACATCTAAGAGAGAAATTACGTTCAAAATGCAGTTTACAACTAAGAAAGAGATACATTTAATCAACATAATGCCAAAGATACTTGGATATGCGTAGCATTTGAAATATTCCACTCTAATTTGCCAGAAGTTAGCAGATTTGTAGAGCTGACGATTGTACATTTTCTGAAAATCTGGCCGTAAGCGTTATACAATCTATAGGGGAATGGCCTGATGACCACCGTGAATATTGTATGCATGGGGTATGTATCACCAAAGATAAGGGTGAAATCACCAGAAAATGTACAATTCGCCTTCACTAACCCTCTCAAAATAAACCGAGTTTAAGACAGAAATGAGGTTAAAATACAGCCCAACATTACCCAATAGATTGTCTGAGTCAAGGAAATTTGGCAATAAAAGTTTTGAAAAAAATAGGCGATACGAAATATACACAGATATACCCAGTATTTATCATTTCTCAGCCTAATTTAGCAGAATTTCAACGAGCCTCTGCGCTCCTTCTACAGAAGGGTAATCTGTATTGGGAAGATCGGGAAGATTGAGAAGATCCTTGCCAATAATCCCTCACTTCAACCCCTCCCCTGCATCCCTGAATCATGTAGAATGATTTAATCATGTATCAAAGAGACTTCACCTGCTTCACATCACAGCCTGCTCTCTGGAGAGTGGTGCATGCTACATCAGTCACATTTCCAGAAAACGTACAATTGGCAGCTCTACACATTTAGTAAGATCTGCTAAATTAGGCTAACAGATGATGGATACCGGGTATATCTGCGTACATCTGGTATTGTTTTGGTTTAAGATATCTGTTCTGCTATGTTAAACTGTATTTTGAACCTCCTTTTTTTCTTAAATGAGGGTTATTTGAGAGCATTGGCGAAGGCGAATTGTACATTTTCTGAAGACCTTACCCGAATGCATATTGGCCTATGTTTACTGAATGAACCGGGTTGATAGTGCAAATTCTTAGAGACTTTACCATGTGGTAGACAGGATAAAAGCTTCTGAAAGGATTAATAATTTGTGATTTGTTTCAAGTCGCACAAATATTGATTTGTAGATAACATCATATTTGAAAATGCTAGATCAAGCCGATTCCAATGATGGTAAACATTAGGACATCTAATTGCTATTTCTATATTTTAAGTTGATATTTTTATTTTTGAAAAAAATGTTTGAAATATTTTTCGATAGGCAATTACTAGTAAAGTAATTAAATATACTCTATAAGATGACCTTAAAAACGCATGCATATATATCTAATACACTGTCTAGAAATTTAGTACATGTATTTATGCTACAAACTACGTTAAGCACCCCAAAAATGAAAACATTTCGACAAAGATATCCTGTGAATAAATCGTCAAAAAATATCAATTTTATGACTAGTGACATATTTTCGCGAAACACATGAGATATGACGATCGCTGTTAATCCTCCATATCAATTCAGTAGTCCTGGTTTCATCCCAACTCTATGAACTCTTATAGATGATTGATTGCAATACACTTCCAGGTGATGTTTAGCACTTTCTCATGCTGGATTAAATGCCACATGTAAGGCACAATCCTGTATTATCCGCCTGTTGTAAGTTAATCCTATAGATATAATCCCTATACATGAAGTACACATCAATAAGGGGGATGCTATACGAATGAAATCGCCAGATAATGTAAAATTCGTCTTCACCAATCCACTCAAACCACCCAAATCTAAGCCAAAAATAAGGTTCAAAATACAGTTCAACACAACTAAACAGATTGTTTGAATCAACCCAAAACCAAATATTCCCAGATATACCTAGAATTGACCTATTTTCAGCCTAATTTAGCCTAATTTCCTAAATGTGTAGAGCTGCCAATTGTACATTTTCTGGCGATCTGACCCATACATATCTTTCATGTATTCTCAAAGGTAGATCTAAAGTGTACTCGAGGAATTAAAGATGCACTCTTAGCTGACATCGGTGAAAACGAAATGTTTTTTTACTTTTTGTTCCATTCTTTTCTAACTTATCTATAAATCATTTGACCATGTCATTTGACCATACCGTGGCTTCTAAAACGTCCTCATTTGTATTTAGAGGACCTGCCCAAATCCTTACTTATAAAGACTTCCCCTATTATCGCTCACCAGCGGCCGTTTTTGCTCGGATGTTACAGCTTTAAATTTGTGTATAATTTAAAGAAGTCCATTATGCCCGCATCAACTACTTATTGTACAGAGTATAGTAGAGATGGTTGCTGGAGTAGAGAGAACGTCAGTAATGCAGACAAAGTGACCAATAACCCAGGCATGATAATGTACATAAAACTCCCCTATTGAGCTTGCATACGCGATTCTGCTCCAACCCACATATGTTCCTTTCCACTCAAAGGTAGACCACAGAAAGCAGAGATCTCATAGTTGTGGAAGCCTGTATAATAATTAATGTATCCCTTCAGGGGTCAAGGGTCAATGTACTGGATGAGGCCAGGGTTGCTGGAGGTCACGGTAGGACTCAATACAGAGGTCGGGAAGGGTCAAGGACATTCGATACACGATGCATGGTGGGAGGGGAAGAGGAAAAGGTAGAATGAAATGATATGGGTCAGATTGTCAGAAAATGTACATTTGGCAGCTCTACACATTTTGTAAAATATGCTAGATTAGGCTGAAAAATGATAAATACCAGGTATATCTGACTATATTCTATATTATGTTGTTTTAAAATATAGATCTGTTATGCTATATTAAACTATTTTGAAGCTCAATTCTGTCTTAAATTTGGGTTATTTGAGAGGATTGGTGAAGGTGAATTGTACATTTCCTGACGATCTGATCCATAGAAAGACTCTGGTTGAAAGAGGGTTGGGCAAATAAATGATCAAAGAAACCAAGTAGAAAGAGTGACACAAGGTCTGTTGTGAGCATAGGGATAGGTAGGAGGAGATAGATAGAAAAGGGATTAATGTATGCTCCCTGTGTATAAAATACACATTCATGGTCATACTGGGTTCTCCTAGAGTTGTTCAGAACCAACCCTTATTGGGGACTTGCATAGCCGCCATATTTAAACTTGGTTCGCATGGAATTATGGGACTAATGGTGTAGTATGAAATCTATAGAACACATGTCGTGTTCAGCATGGACTATTTATCAGTGCTCTAATGTCAAAATCCATGTGTTATAGATGTTTCTGTAACACAAGTTCCCGTCTTTCCCATCATGCATTTGGTTTTCATGGATCTTTATACAAGCTGTGATATTGATGAAAACATTCTTGAAATTTTCGATACAAATGTTGCTAACTATTTGTTTGTCAGATTTGAAGAGAATCCATCCCAGCATGCACTGCTGTAAACATGCGCAGTGAGACATGCAACTCCCCTATTTACTTTTTCGGGCCTTGAGGCATTCAATGGGGACAGTGCGGAAATGTAGGTGGGTCAGATTTTCAGAAAATGTACAATTCAACTTCGCCAACCCTTTCAAATAACTCTAATTTTAGACGATAATAAAGCTCAAAATAGAGTCCAACCTAACCAAACAGATTGCTAGAATCAATGCAATGCCAAATATACTCAAATTTACCTAGTATTGACCAAATTGCAGCCTAATCTAGCAGAATGTACTAAATATGTACAGCTGTCAATTGTACATTTTCTGAAAATGTGACCCAGGTATGCCTTGAGACATCCAATAGCAAATATCTCGTGCCAAAAATGTGATGTGTTCTAGTAAAAGAGTCACAAGTCCCAAAACTAATATTTTTCAAAGTGTTTTTTCCCCAAGATCTCTTTATTGAAATAATCTGATTTACAAAGGGTTTAGCGCCTATAGTCATTTGAATTCATGTAACAAATTGCAGGACATTGTATTAAATATATCCTTGCGTTGTGAAGGCCTTCGTATGGAGTATATTTATAACTTTACTTGTAACTTTACCATCAAGAAACATTGCAAATTTAATACATGGTCCTGAAATTTGATACAGCTATTCATAGGACCTGGATGATTAGATACTCCAAAAGATCAGAATATTCCTAGAAAAGGATTTTATGAATAAAACACCTTGAAATATATCAATTTTGCTACTTGTGATTCATCACATATATATAATTAAGGGTGAAATCATCAGAAAATGTACAATTGGCCTTCACTAATTCTCTCAAATAACCCAAATCTAAGCCAAAAATAAGGTTCAAAATACAGTTCAGCATAACTAAACAGACTTTGAATCAACCCCAAACCAAATATACTTAAATATACCTAGAATTGACCATTTTTCAGCCTAATTTAGCCTAATTTCCTAGATGTGTAGAGCTGCTAATTGCACATTTTCTGACGATCTGACCCATAACAAGTTGAATAAAAATGAAAAGTTTTCTCCGAATAAGCTGCGAATTTAGTATTCTCTACAGGCGCTCAAATGCACAGAACATCCTGCCCAACAAGAAGGGTGATCAAAGAGTGGTAAGATGGGGAAGCTGTTGACCCGACATTGTCTGATTCCCTGTAATCCCCCTAGTCTACTGACCAGTAGTGACCACAGCACTTGTCCCTGATTGATTAAACGTCTTCATTGCTGGACTCAACCTCCCTAGGCCTGCCTTACAGGAGGGAATCTGGGCCTGTTTCACAAGGGTTTCTTAGTAAAACTGTTTCTTGCTTATAGCTATAGTCCTTGCTCGCGCAGGAGTATTGTACTTTAGAAATAGCAAAAGTAGCATTGTCACTATGGCGACACCTACAAGGTAACGGACTGCTACGGGCATAGAAAATGGCGGCAGATAACCATTGATTCAGCTCTCTATTTTAGCCAATTCTCATCTGTATGAAACCTATCCTTAGTCATGAACAGTTGGAATACTTCTTAAGTTGTGTATGATCAAGGGCAAGTGTTTGAAATACAGAATTATATTTTACTTTCTCTGTAATTCTGCTTGGAAATATTACTAAAGTATGGGGGTAACTTTTTTATGGTACCTTGTGCTTGGACCCCAGAAAGTTACCATGATACTGGGAAGGAATTTGCGATCCCTTTTAACATCAAATTACAGCATTTCCCTCAAAATCACAGGAGTGTTTTCACTGTTACATTCTTTACAAAGGCTCTCAAACAGTACACATTAGTACCGACTAACTGGAATCTTAGAAAACAGAGTTGAACATGTGTGAATCAATGCTTCCCTGCCGCCATTTTCTATGCCCGTAGCGGTCACCATAGTGATTGTGTTTCTATCATATGTACCACAGGTTTCATGTCATAATATAAATACCATTAATATTATATTAACATATGGGAGGAAAATAACTTCTAAAGTAGGTAAATATACTGTATAGCTTGACCCTAGAAATGCATGGATATATTTAATGAACTGTCTTGAAATTTAGTATGTGTATTCATACTTATTTCAAGAGGAAGTCTTGTGCGAATATGACTTTGAAAAGTACTAATTTGGCGGCTTGTGACTCATTTTCCTTGAACCCATCACATATGAACGACTGGATGTTTTAGATGAGGGTTAAATATTCTTTATCATAAATAATACTCAATGGCCCTCGTGTTTCTCATTCAATTGTGCAAGTCATTCCCATAATCTAATCTCAGGCATATCCTAGAAACAATTTTCACTAGAAACTAGAAATAAGTATTCACGTCATATCATATTTTAGAGAGAGAGAACACAGTACAAAGTTTGAACCACTTGAAGAACTGAAAGTGTCTGGCATTGATCTAAAATGCAGAGAAAATTAATTAAGAAGATTGTTGCTGACAGCGCATATTGTAAGTAATCCCTCTCATGCAGGGAGAGAGCGGCTGGCTAGGGGGGATGCTGTCAGTGGGGGGGGGGGGGATGTTGTCTGAGGGGTTGCTGTCTGTATTGCCTCTATATCCCTACTAATTAAAGCCTGCTTGCTGCCTGATTATACAAGCATCACTCTATATCATACAGGAAACTGAGTCGCAAGACGCAAAGTCGATATTTTTTAAGTCTTTTATTCACAAGATCTCTTTGTATGAATGCTCTCTTTGGAGAATTAGATACTCCAAGTATCCAAGCTTTAAGTCTAAAGTGCATAGTCCACCAAGCCGATTCGCATGCGTTTCTGCGCCGCAGAAGGCTCTTTTGCACTAAATTCTGTGATAATCGCATGAGAATCGGCTTAGTGGACAAGGCCCTATACGAAGACATGTATCTAATTTCAAGACAGTGTATCAAATATATCCATGTATTCCTCAAGCCACCTCATAGAGTAGGTGTTGCTAGTTCACTAGTAATTGTCCACCAAGAAATATTGCAAACTTTTATTTCTAAAAATTAAATTATGAAACATAAAACATAGAAGTACTAAATGGAAGTGTTATGGCTGCCTTAGAAGGGGCCAGATCCCGTTATATTTGTTAATTTACCAAAGTTTTAAATTTGCCATTCTGAGTGCAATTGTACATTTCTGCATTTCTGGGCGACCTGACCCATTTATATTCATTGTTGTGTACTGTTTCTTGAATAAACAATTTGCATACATATATAAAAATGTCCTAATGTTTACCAACAGTGGAATCCCCTTGATCTCATCTTTTCAAATATGATGGTATCTCAAAGGCCATTTTTTTGCGACTTGTGACTCATTTTTCTTCATCACATATGCTGGCAGACTGTCATGTATAGCTATATCTGCTGTAGAAAGCAGCCAATACGAGTGTGTAGCCAGTGTCTAGCCTATAATCCAGCAGGTCTGGATGAAACTTATTGTCTCGTGAAACAAGGGAGAGTGAGAGGGACGGGGCGAGGGAGGGGAGAGGGAGGGGGAGAGGGACGGGGACAGGGAGGGGGAGGTGCGAGAGCGGGGAGAGAGTCACAGACAGACAGAGAAGAGAGAGATGTGGAATATCAGAAGAGGTGATAAAGAGGGGGAAAGATAGAGGGAGAGAGAGAGAAGAGAAATGGTGAAAGGGCGATATGAGCGGGATCATAGAAAAAAGGGAGAGTGAAAAGAGAGAGAGAGCGAGGAGACAGTAGCAGGAAACAATATTGAGGTGGAAAGCTATTAGTATGGCAATGTGTCGGAGAGCAAGTGACGGAGAGAGAGAGGGAGAGAGAGAGAGGAAAGGCAAAAAAACAAAATCTGATGAGTCACAAGTCGTAAAAAATGGATTTTGAGATATAAGCATATTTGAAAAGATGAGATCAAGCGGATTCCAATGATAGTATACATTAGGATATATAATAAGTACTTCTATATTTTATACTTTTTTGATACTTTTATTTTTTGCAAAAAAGTTTGAAATATTTCTGGGTGGATAATTACTGGATAAGTAGCTAAACATACTCAATACGATGACCATAGAAATGAATGGATATATTCAACACCCAGTCCTGAGATTTAGTACATGTATGCATTCATACTTCAAGAAGCGTTAAGGGTCCCAAAAACAGAATCATTCCCACAAATACATCTTGTGAATTAAACACTTTGAAAAATAACACATTTGCGTCATGTGCCTTTTTTTTCATGGACAGAGAATGAGAAAAAGACAGAGCAAGGTAGGACATTGACCGAGGGATGGTGTTGACATCGCATGACCTGCTCTTCCCCTCTGGTACCCAGAGAGGGACTCCAATATAAGCTGATACTCCCTCCCCAGAGTTCGATAATAATTAAAGTCGGGAATAGTTTCTTCTGATAAAGTTACCCTGGGGAAGGAGAGGCAGTGATCAAACCAGTCTCCAAGGGGACCGCCCTCCAGGCTCATTATAGATCTCATTCATATATCATGAACGGGAATTTCCATTATTGAAGCCATTATCAGGATCTATAGCTGGGTCAAATTTCTCTGAAAATGTAAATTCACTTTCTCAAATCCTCTCAAAAAATCTAAATCTAAGAAAAAAATTACTTTCAAAATGAAGTTTAAAACTAAGAAAGATAAACTTTTAATCAACATAATGCCAAAGACACTTAATTAGATATGCATAGCATTTGAGTTATTCCACTCTAATTTGCAAGAAGTTAGAAAGTTTGTAGAGCTGACGATTGTACATTTTCTAAAAATCTGGCCCTAATTGTTGAAGGGCTAAATTAGGAACACACACTACAAACTCCATCCGTTTCCATACACACAGTTTGAACTTTGTGCACAAAGTGTTATATATTAAATTATTCATCTCATTTCTGTCCACAGTTGTATGGTTTTGTGTACGGATTTCAAAGAAGGTTCTGTCAAAGATGGGGAGTGGGGAATCTTGAATCAATGCAGTATCGAATTTCCGCAATCAATTTCAATTTAGTAAAATTGATTAACTTGAAGGATAA
Organism: Sthenelais limicola; assembly: GCA_942159475.1. Taxonomy (NCBI): domain Eukaryota; kingdom Metazoa; phylum Annelida; class Polychaeta; order Phyllodocida; family Sigalionidae; genus Sthenelais; species Sthenelais limicola. The sequence goes on along the minus strand of OW804097.1, from coordinate 31,196,202 downwards.
GATTTAATTAAAATTGGTGAATGATTTCCCCAAACGGACAATTTGTGAATGGACAGATGCCATACAAACATTAAAGGAAAAGGAAAATATTGTTCATCCTATCATAACATCTGTAATACTTTCATCAATGACTACCTTTAAATCATTTCGTCAATAACTTTCCAAATGCAAAATGTATTATATTATTATGAACCGCCTCATTGAAATTATCTTTCATGACGCCCTTTACTAAAACCAATCATACAAATTCCTTCAAAATGTTTGTCAAATAGACTTTGGATGGGTTGGAAAAGAAGGGAACGAAATGTAAACAATTTTTAGTTATTGAATGATGTAAGAAGAGCCTTTGATAGGAAGTCGGCCAGATTTTTAGAAAATTTACAATCGTCAGCTCTACAAACTTTGTAACTTCTTGCAAATTAGAGTGGAATATTTCAAATGCTATGAATATCCAAGTGTCCTAATCCCATGACTTGGCATTGGCATTTTGTTGATTAAAAGTTTATACTATTTTAATTTTAAACTTCATTTTAAACGTAATTTTTCTCTTAGATTTGTATATTTGAGAAGATTTGGGAAGATGAATCGTACATTTTCAAAAAGCTTGACCCCTTCAAGATAATCCGACACCCCTTATTCCACTGTCAACTATTGATGAATGTAGATAATAAAATGAATATTTAAATAGCTGTCACCAAAATTCATTGCCATTAAAAGACACGCATGAAAATGGATGGAATAATTATTGTTTACCCCAGGAAGGAAATTTGAAGGTAGACAGAGTGTGTGATGAGTTTTGTCCAGACTCACACCAACTTCATCATGATTGATCCTCATGGTCCAGGCACAAATAGACAGCTCTACTTATTTCTGCTGTGTCATTGTCTGAGCGATAAAACGTACAATAACCAGTACAGCAGGGTATAATCGATCAAACTTCCTTCAATCAATCAAAAGAACAATCCCCCTGTGATTGCAAACTTGTCCTTTTTTTATCACATTCGCAATGAAATCAAAACTTTGGAAAAACTTGCTGTGTCATTCGTTGTGAGCGATAATAGGCGGTTTTATCAGATTATTCTAATGAAATGAGAGGAAAGGCTTACTAGCATAAAAGTACTACATACAAAAACGGTTTGGTCTCTTTATAGCCATGAATAGGGGAGTTGAATTGGACACGCTGCATGAAGTAAAGAGTTGTGGTTGCCATTGGAGGCCGTATCATCGGTAATGAGAGTTGATGATAGGCGGCATTAACCTGATGCTCATTTGATTAACCAACTATAGGTTGGTCTCCACTGGCTGCGGTAAGCTCTGCGGTAAGCCTTGAGATGGTTTTTGCTGGTTCTGTAGGTGGAGAGGAATGGCGAGGTCCTGCCTACAGGGATCACTGGTCATGTAGGCAGGTCCTCGCCACCATCACAGCACCATTCCAAGGCTTACCACAGAGGTTACCACAGAGCTTTCCGCAGCCAGTGGAGACCAGCCTTAACTTATATGAATGACAAAGGAAGGAAGAGGAAGGGGTGGGAGGTAGGTTTCCTGACCTTGTGTAATAACGAATGTAGTGATCACATGTAGGAAAGACTACTTTTGTTGAGAAATTAACCTGCAACTCAATATTTCATGTACATGTGCTTTACCCTCTGAGGTACCAGGTCCAAACTCACCAACCCAACTCAATGTCTCTTGGAGTAACTCTTACTTACATCTGAATGAGCATAGTTCCCCTTCGGGCATAGGATTAATTACCGAGATTAAGAGGCTGCTGGCTATGGAGTATATTTAGCTACTTTACTAATAAATGTCCGCCCAGAAACTCTTTTTATTTTAAACTAAATATATCAAACTTAAAATAAAGAAATACTTTTTAAATGTCCTACTGTTTACTATCATTAGAATCCACTTGACGAAATGTGACTCCCGCGCTTTTTTTAAAAAAAAGCCAGAGGCTTCCCAAAAATTTTGGACCATCACACCGCCATTAAAGGTCGGACCTTTAGAATAGAGCTCCCCTACCTGCTGCCTTAAAACTCGACTTTTCATCATAGATCGAACCTCCTTAAGTAATCTCAAAAGCTGGCTTGCAAAAAATAATTAAGAATGGTCTTGAAAACATTTTTGATTTGAGCAATAATTAAAAAGTTCTCACAAACTGCGCATTCAAAGTGAGGAGAATTCAAAATGGCCGCCAAAACAGAAGGTTGTTGGAAGAGCGAGCAGGAGGGAAGGAGCATGGAACAGCCGCTGCTGCTCTAAGCCAATCAGATGTGAGCACTAGCAATGACGTCATACATTAGGCCTGGGGAAGCCTCTACGATCAGAAAAACATTGTCATTGAAGCACTGCCGCTCCTTATAGGTACAAACTCTGAGATTATCATTTATTCCATTAAAAATAAAAGAAATATAGAGTCTAATCCTAAATCTAAATGTCTGCAGGTGTGTTATGGCGCTGCCATAAAGACGCCTGCAGATCTCGTCAAACAAAACTCTGAGTCCAGACAACCCTCGTTTCTCAGTGGCTTAGTTTAGCTGGGTCCTGCCGGCTCTGCAGTCACCGAAACCATAATTTTAAAAGCTTTGATTATTCCCAACGATATAACAAAGGGATGAAAATATTCTACTAAACTAACCAGCCAAGCAGTTACCGTACACGAATTCTCACGCGGATACTGTCCTGGATCTCATCTTTTTAGATACATGATGACATCTCAAAATCTATATTCCTGTGACTTGTGACACATTTGTCTGTAACACATCACGTGTTATGAAGATGTCATCATCATCTGCAATTCAGCACTAATCCCAACCTAAAACAACACCAATACAAACGCCCTATTCACCACAAATAACCCATACATATATACATTAGTCCACAAAATGGAGACCAAAGTGTTTTTGCTGAGTCATTGCCTGAGCAAAGATAAGTGGATTCATCAATGTAACATGGGTGGGGTAATGGGAGGGAAGAGTTAGTATGGTATGTAGGGTTCTCTCCAGGGCGATGTGCTAGCACCTCCAGATAAGGCTTTCACAGATTACCTGTCTGGGCTGATGGATGGGTACACATGGAGGTACAGGAGGAGTGGTGGTGGGGGGGGGGGGGCTACTGGAGGAGCAACTGATTCACCTGCAGCTGGCATTGCTATATGGGTCAGATTTTCAGAAAATGTACAATTCGTCTTGAACAATCCTCTCAAATAACCCACATTTAGGACAAAAATAAGCTTCAAAATGCAGTTTAACATAACAGAACTGATACTTTAAATCAATGCGATACCAAATATACTCAGATATACCCGGTATTCATCATTTTCCTGCCTAATTTAGCAGAATTTACTAAATGTGTAGAGATGCCATTTTCTGAAAATTTGACCCATATACAGCAGAAGTGCATATATGTGATGTGTTTAAGGAAAATGAGTCACAAGTCGCAAAAATGCTTTTTTCAAAGTGATTTAATCACATGATTTCTTTATTGTAATGTGCCGATCTTCAGAGGGGTTTGCGCTTCTGGGCAGATGAATCTTTGTATCAAATTGCAGGATATTGTATTGAATGTGTCCTTGCTATTTGAAGGTTATCCCATGGAGTATATTTAGTTATATTTAATGGTTATTGCCCACCTAGAAATTTGCAAATTTTGTGTGAAACGTAAACATATCGAACATAAAATATAGAAAAACTTCCCAGATGTCCTTAATGTTTACCAACATTAGAATCTGTTTGATCTCATCTTTCAAATATAAGGATATCTCAACATTAATTTTTTGCGACTTGTGACTCATATCCCTGTAACACATCACATATGGTAGAAGCAATACAACACATGTAATATAATAGAAATGCACGTTGCTGTATCATGAATGTGTTGGTATTTAAGGTTTTATTCAGCAATAGAACATTATGTAACACTTACAACTTTCTCAGGACTTGCTGATTTAATTATACAAAAAGAGTTCGTTAGATGTAATAATCTGATGACAAGCATTTTACATAAGATCATAAAACATTTTGTTATGATATTCGAATAATTTACAAATTGTAAGAGCCTGGCACCTTTAATGTGTTGGATATTAATGAGTGAGTGAGTGAGTGAGATTGGTTGCTTTACGGCCTTATCAACACATTTAATATGGTTATATCAAGGGCGGGAGAGCTGAGAGGGAGCCAGTTTACGATCATAATCAGGAAATAGAGATGTGTTGGATATAGAGTTACTGTTGTGGCGGTCAGGTGGCGCTCACTATTGCTCAACAGCAAAATGATACTATTGGACAATACTATGGTCACGTGACGTAAATGACATGATGCTATTGGCTTCTGCACATTTTGTTATGCATCCGGGTAACAAAGAGCTCAGAGCTACTCTACGACAAGGCTCTTTATAGGTGTTGCTCGGCAAAAAACATACACTATACATTCGGGCATTTGGGGAAATATGATGTTAAAGCATTTTAGTCCACGTTTGGGATAATTTAAGGCTATAAACGCACGGTAAAGCCATGCATTATAGAGCTATAATGACCTGACTGAGGGAACCTTAACTCGCCTGGGAGGACAATTTCCCGTCAATATACCTTGTTTACTGGTTAGGGCGGTTTGTTTGAAATCGGCCCTAAAAACTGATGACTATTTGCTTTCTACTTTGGCAAAACTGCTTACATACCTAGGGTCGTACTTGATATAGTATATCGATGTATAAAATACAATATTTTCTGTTACTTTCAAATGTATGAGAAGACTTTTTTACTGGGTTCCATGAGAATGTGAAATTTAAAATTTCAATAAAGTTTATCACAAAAAAATCCTCACCTAAGGCTTGAACCATTGCACATCCTCTTTTTCATCCATAAAACATGATTTCTACATTATATCTTTACGTTCTAATAAATCTGCAGGGCACAGAGTGAATGGATTTTATTCCATTCCAAGAGTTCACAAAATCATTCCTATGTATCAGCACTTTCTGGAAAGTGCAGCTGAATTGAGTGAGAGGAAGCCAACTATTTTTTCACATTTTCATTCTTCCTGTAAATTCTTCCTGTAAATCTCTCCATAAATCATTAACCCCGGGAGTTATAGACATTAATCGTCCCATTTACTACCACTAAGCCCTGGATGAGCCCTGATATGCCTCCAATATCGCCCCATCCACCCTTCCTCCAAGCACCCAGATTAAAACGTTACACCCCTCCACATGCTATTTTACATTTCATCGACTACCAATAGAAACCATTGAATCCCCGTTTCCAAGGTGACGGCAGGAGGACCTGTTTAAATGATGGATCTACTGCTCCAGGGCATAGGTCAATACCTTCTCCATGGTCAAGCGTTTTCACAGCGTCTTACCCAAGGATGTTGCCAATAAAGGTCGATAATGACCGATAGAGGTCAATATTTAGGCCAATCAAAGGTCGAGTGAAGGTCAATGAAGTGGTGGATTCAAGGACACGTGGTTGACTTAGCGGTAACTATGGTAACGATTAGGTGACCATGGAGAAGTATGCCATGGAGGAAAGGGCAATATACAGGAGGAAGTCAAGCGTTCCTAATGTTGGTGTTTTGCTAGCCATGTTGTTGATTTGAGGAGTTTAGAATAGATAATAGGGGTCTTGTAGGTGGACCTTTTGAATACTAATTTGCATGGAACTGATCATGGGTTGAAAATAACATTCTACTTATTTTTGTTTTGTCTTTAATATTCTTTCCCTTCCTGAGTGAACGTCATTAATTAAGATATAACATTTTTTAAGGGTCTAGTCAGGAAAACTTTTAAGTTTCTTTATAATCATGAACTGATAAAGATATATGTTGTAAAATATACAGGTTAAACTATGTAAGAAATAAAATAGATCAGAACATCAGTGGTTAGTGGTTGGACGCCTACTTCGCTAATCGGTTTCCTGGCCTAGGACTCGGCGTTCTAATGGCAATATAATGACATTTTGAAGTCTTAATGGACGGGCAACGCATGACATATAGCTGCGTGGACTGCTATGCGTATTTGATTGTGATTATGAGATTTAAAAAAAATAATAGCACTTTTCGGTTTGAGGCGAGAGGCTTTCCCCTCCGTTTGAAGGGACTCTCTCAACTTTTGTTAGAAATACAATTTTAATCCATATAATAGTATAACTCTTTACATCAACCAACTTCACACCCGTGATAATTATATTTATAATTCTGGACAAGACACACTGCTAAAAAAATTAACACATATTGATTACATCGCCTGAATTATTGATTTGCAAAATCAATTTTGACAATGATTAAAAGTCTGGACACGGCCTCCTCCTCCCTCCCTCCCACCCCAACCCAATGCACTCTGATACCTTTTGCACTGCTGCACTCTGTTCTCCACCCCCTCACATTACCACTGGTTTTAACCTATCAAATGTCTTTTCTTAATACTGTTCCTGGGGATGACCTTAAAGTGCTCTCTGTCTCTTTTTCTCTGTCTCTCTGTCCCTTCTTCTCTGTCTCTATTTCCTGAGTATGATCATAAACTGCCTCCCTCTCAGCTCACCCCTGGTTCTGGGTAAGACCATAAAGTGCCTTTCTGTCTCTTTTCTCTGTCTCTCTGTCCCTTCTTCTCTATCTCTATTTCCTGGGTATGATCATAAACTGCCTCCCTCTCAGCTCTCCCGCCCTTGATATAACCATAGGAAATTTGTTGATAAGGGCGTAAAGCAACCGACCTCACTCACTCACTCTTTTCTTAATACTTGTTCTCCCTAAAGGGATACAACAGGAAACAAATATTATTCGGCCTTGAAAATGATTAATGTACCATTCATTGGCATCTCTTCGTATCAGAACAAGAATCTTGCAGAATAATATTTATAGTGTGCGAACCCTGCATTTGTTTGTGGCGGTAAACCAGTAAATTAGCCATATAAAGATGGGGAATAGTGAGAAGAAATGGGATTCGTCTGTTTGAAAAGAACCCTGAGAAAATATCCCTTTTTCATAGACTTCTATTGCCAACTGTTAAAAACTTGTTTTTTCTTGTTATCTGTTTTAACCCAACCATGTTAGTCAAAGTCAAAGTCTTAATAAATGTGATCACTTCTCTCGACATTGAACAGGTATTTATATTTTACTCCCTATCATTCTTTTCTTCTTATCATTTTCCTCTCACCGTTCACTCCCCATCCTAACCCCCCAATTGCCTCTCCTTTTCTCACTTTCCTCCACCTCCCTCCACCAAATCCCTCTGCCTCACTAGCGCTAACCTTTCAATTTCTAGTTTCCACACAACTTCCAAACTTTTGCTGAATAATAAGAACAAGCTGTGATAAATGTCCCTAAGAATTTGTCAAACTTCACCATTTGCTAATTGTAGCACTTAGTGAGTGTGGCTACAGCCACCACTCACCACCATCTCTAAAACTAGAGCCCAGACCTCAATTACTCTACATCAATTAAGCTTTTAGGGCCAAGTGTCATGTTCGAGCGGGAGGCAGAGAGGAAATAGGGATGCGAAGGTTGCTTGGGGTCTGGAGCGGGTCGATGTCATGGCCTTTTTCTTGTTTTTTTAAAACGTTTTTTGTCCTTTTCTTTAAAAATTACCAATACTAAACAATCTACTAATTCTAATCATAAGAGGGAAGGGACTGACTAACCTGTTTCTATGGGACAGTTTTTTATTTTTTTATAGTGTAAAATATTTTTATTTTGTAGCTTGAATACAAGTACACGTCATTTGAACAAGTCAATCTCATTTAATGGAGATCATTTTCCTTTCGGCAAGAAGTAATTTTTTTATCTTTAGTTCAATTATGTCCTAAACCTTTCTAAACATGGAATAATGATGCCCTGAATATTTCAATTGAAAACATGAAAGCTGTAAGTTTACACACGAAACCAATGCGTTATATATAGGCCTACATCAAACAGAAACACCTGGGCTTCTAAGTAACTTAAATGATTTGTGTTTCTCTATTTCTGATACTTGCTAATATGATATGTATTTGCGGATATCGATTGGGATATTTGATCATTAAACAGCTTCTGGCTGTTCTGGCCAAACCTAGTCACTTGTCATCTCTTTATTCCTTAGCAAGCGTCGGCATATGGGTTAGATTTTCAGAAAATGTACAATTCTCTATCACTAATTCTCTCAAATAACCAGAATTTCCGCCGAAAATAATACAGTTCAACCTAACCAAACAGATAGCTAGAATCAAGGCAATGCCGAATATACTCGAATTTACCTAGTATTGACCAAATAGCAGACTAATTTAAAAGAACTTACTAAATGTGTACAGCTGCCAATTGTACATCTTCTGAAAGTCTGACTGTTGAAACAGGTCATTGAACGGGCCATCTTCTTATCTACCTGACAAACAGTCTCCAGGCAGTATTCACCCAGATGCACAATTGGGAGTGTAGGTGTTGTAGGTCAGTTTCCTCAGGTGGGTGGGGGAGGGTGTAGAAGGGAGGCTGCGATCGGTCAGTCACCTAGCTTTTCCCCTCTTATCGGGGTCTCCCGTTGACAACTATTGGAATCCAATATTGTAAATAATGTTTTTAGGGAGTTGGAAGGATGTTTACAATACTAGGTCAGACAATGGCTGTCAACATTGTTACCTTGAGTTTACATAAGTGTCAGGTATTCAAAAGTGTCTTTGTTTTGGTGTTTTCATGAATTGGCTAGAATTAGCCCCATAAATTAGCTAACCCTGCTACTCGCTTCAAAGGAGGTTAAGTTTGGTGAATATTATGATGAATTCCAGTTGCAATAATGATAGTACTAAGGGTTAAAGAACCTTCATTAATTTAAATGAACTGGCACTTTTTGGAGGCAGATCCTTATTTGGGACCTGGTGCTTTATTGGTGAAATACGGTGTATATAAGTTGGTACACGTATAGCCCCCCGAAGTATCCGACTTCGATAGTGCATGTTTTTCATTAATAGGTAATTTCTATACTAATGTTGCACCTTTAGAAAAAGGAAAGTATTTTGAAGGGTAAGTGACGTCATTACTGAAAACTGTGTGCAGGATAGCCACATCCTGGCGACAAGGAGGGCACAATCGTGAACCAATCAGAATGCAGGCCTGTAGGCAGGTGCTGGCACCTGGGAGGCAATTTGAGAACTGGTTGAGCAGAGAGAGACAAGTGGGGGGAAACCTCATTGTAAGGGGACAGCCTGAGGTGGCCGTCTCATGCCTTATTGAGGTTGTATAGTGGGGGACAGAGATAGTGGTGTTGTGGTTCTAAAGTTGGGGTGGGGGGAGCAGGGGGGGGGGGGGAGAAAAAGGAGGAGGGGAGAGACGCGTAGGAGGAGGTGGAGATTGAGGTAGCCAAGGGGAGAAGAATAGGGTCTTAAAGCTGAATTCTGAGCAAATACAACAAAACAAATCTTACACATTATAACGTATAAGACTGAAATAATCAATATTCTGCTGCTATTTTATGTTTATACAAGGGTTACTCATATTATGACTTATAGGACTGGATTCATCAATATTCTGCTGCTGTAATATGTTTATACATGAATTTAAAGGTGAATCAGCCAGGCAAAAACCGCCGCTGGTGAGCGATAATATGTGAAGTCTTCTCATGAAAGGATTTGCGCGGGTCCACCAAATACAAATGGGGTGGTTATTAAAGCCCTGTTGCAAAAATGCAAAAGCAACAGTGCATAATGCTCGAAAACTTTGGTCAAATGACTTTTAGATGATTTGGAAAAGAATGACCAAAAAGTAGAAAATCTTTGGTAATTCTATTGGCCGAGCATTCGGCTTTTATTTATTTAGAAGCTTTTCAAAAACATGTATTTCCCTCTAACCAGCTGGGGTCTGACCACATGTTTCTGAATGAGATTTATTCATGTGATGCATTTATTTTGAATCATTATAACTCATTACTACATTACTCTTCTGAAGCTCTAACTACAGGTGTCATACTTACAGACCATGGCATTTAATCAGGGAAACATACCTGAAAAATAGAAAAATACGGTAAGGCGTAAGTTTACAAAGGTTGGACCTTGGTCGTCCTCATGCCCCTGAAGTAGTAATGGTACATATTAGATCGTGATACTTCATTTCTTTAAATGAGCGTAATTTTGGCTATAAAGATCAATCTAGATACACATTAGGTTGAATATGTAAAATGTGTACAGAATAATAAAATGTGACTAGAATACCTCGGTGTGCCAGTGAAAGTTGCAGGGCACTAAAGAATATCACCCCTAGGGTGACAGTGTAATAATTGTAATTGGAAGCCTAAATAAAAATATGTTCAAAAAAAAAAATACTAATTTCTTCATACTGTTTAACAACATCACATTTTCTGAATATTACTAACACACACACATTCAAATTTTTTGACCTGTGGGAAGATTTTGATTATATGAGCGTGTGATGAGATTTAGGCACCAATTTTGTACAAATATATCAGTAATTTGTTTAGCTTTAGTGCTTTAGACCTACAACAGTCATTAATAAATTATATATAGGATTGTTCTCAAATTCTGTTGGAGCTGATGTAGAATTCGATTAATTGATTTTTTTTTTTTTGCGACATCGTTTTATTCAACACTTAGACTGCCATCTGGGCTCCTACAATGCTAAACATTTCAACAACATATATACGTGAAAGGTAGTGACCAAATTAATTATTGATCACTTCACATGTAAATCCATATCTTTGCGGCGAGCCTATTCTCCTTAGCAGTACACACATACACTAAGTCCTATACACTAAGTCCTATACACAAAGTCCTATACACTAAGTCCTTTACAACCCCCACCCCCACCACACACACACACCACCTGAGGTTCAGCAGTCAGGCGTGTGAGGGCGCTTGTTTCCATTCCTAATGCGAGCAAAGATTGAGACCTCGGGTGAGGGAATCTGTCAGTAAATGTGATTGCCTTCTGGTTGGCTAGAATAGTGTAGGCAGAGGTAGTAGGGCGGGGGCAGGGGGAGGGGGGAGGAGGAGGAGCGGGAGGTGGTACAGAAGGTGGACGAGCTGGGGAAGGAACTATTTGTGATGTGTCACAGGATAATGGATTATGGGATATTATCGAATTTGAAGGAGAGATCAGGTCGATTCCAATGATGGTAAACATTAGGACATCTAATAAGTATTTCTATATTTATGCATACATGCATGTTATTGACATTAGAGCATTGATACATATTCCATGCTGAATATGGGATCCTTTCTATATATTTTAAAAAGTACCAATAGTCCCATAATTCCATGGGAAATAAATTCAAAATGGCGGCTATGCAAATCCCCTGTTACCTGACGTAATCCCGATGTGCATGATTGCACTTTTGACCTAGTGTTTACCTGAAACTTTTGACCTGATTCTGACCTGGTGCTTTACTAGTGGAAATCGTAAACAGTTGTGAGGCTCAAATTTGATTTTACAATGCTCTTTGGACCCGATTTATAAATGCAGTTATGATACTCTCAATGATGTACTATTGACCAGGTCAATAAATGCTCAACTGACCCGATTTATAAATGCAGTTCTGATGCACTAGTGAGCAGGTTACAGAACACACTTTCCTTGCTCTATAATAGACCAGGTGTTGTAATGAATATGAATAGCTTACAACAAGAACTAGAGGGTAGCTAATAGTCACAGAGCGTTTATGGCAATACATGTAGCTTTCCATTTAACTTATACATGGCAGTTATGATTCTACCAAAGACCATACATATATTTTGGTCTCTGATTTACCCACCCTCTACTGTGAGGTTGTGGTCAGAATACACAGTCCTTGCCGATCCCCTAAGGGTTCATTGCATTTGTTGAATGGTTCTGGGTCACTCAGTTTACTTGAGGAATACTGTATACAATGATGATGGGTGTTTCGATTACAACATCCTTCAACATCAAGCAGGTATATAACACACATTAACTTTAGAAATATACCACTTATAACATTCCTAAGTAAATGTTAGGTGATATCTATAGTGTATAAATACCATATAATTGTATTGGCGGCACATTCATTGTAAAGAAAATTATAAATACAACCAGGTACCATATAGCGCCACCTGGTGGAACAGTAACGCCACCTGGTGGAACAGTACCGCCATCTAGAACAAATGGCGCAAGGTGCAACATCGTTATAGATATAATTGCTAAAACCGGTGAAATAATGGGAATAATAGAATTTTGGACGAGTGGGCTTTATTGGTATTCTGTACGTACAGAATGTACCCCAATATGTTGGGGAATTAGTTGAATTAGTTAATTAATGGCTGGCGATTAGAACTAGATGAAACTGTGAATTCAGGGATGTCAGAGACTGATTGTGGTTCTTAGAGAGTGGAGTGTCAGATGCATGTGCGACAGGGAGTTTGAATGCCAGCTGAGTGACCAGTGCCAGGTATTGTGGCCTTGTGACTTCATTGTGTTGTATAATTTTATGGTCATTATGTGCGCAGATTTTGTTTGGAATACTGCACCATAATAATAATAATTCGATGAAATTATTTTTTTCAAAATTGCCATGATTATAACTATGAATCCAAACTTTATAATTATGAATTAGACATCAAAATAATGTATTGACCATCCAAACTTTAACAACCATGAGAATCATTCTACTAAATCCATTCATCATAAATACTCACAGATACATGATATTTTGAAATAACCGTATATCCTAATACAGTTCTATTAACAGAGTTATAACGCTGGTGCTTAGAGCTTTAACACCGTCACATGACGGTAAAGATGGATGGGAATATGTAGATAGTATACACAGTAAACGTCCTAAATACATCCCGGTTTTCAAATATATATCTCAAATCAGAAATACCAGCGTTCAAGGGAGGGAAAAGGGAATGTATATCTCTGAACCAGGATTTATTTCCCAGGCCATTATTAGTTATTACCTGCAGAAATAAACAATGCAGTGAATCCTGCAATTCTCCTCCATTGAAACATTTAATCTGGTGGTTAGTGTACTCCCACGTTTTCCTATTGTATTGTATTTAATTTCAGATGCAGAACGGGGTGGGAATTATAAAAGGAGGAATTAAATCAGTGTAAGAAGTAATTTGGGTAATACGGAAGTAGGCTTGCATGTGGCCTAAATGAATAAAAAAAAAACGGGAGGTCTGCGGGAATTTGTCTCTCAAGACATTTTATACATATTTTCCTAATGGTGTAGAAAAAGGGCCAACAATGATAACAAGGGCATAAAACATGTGGGTTAATTCTTATGATTTAACCTTTATATACAGTGTCCTTGCTGTATGTCAAAATGCAGGCTTCTATGAATACACATAGTTCTGTGAATACACCAATGTAGCAGCAAGGTCGCACATGTCACAGTATGGCTTTAACACCTCTGTTCGCTCACCCAAACTATACCAGTGGCACTGTGTACTCATTGGGTATAGGTATACATAACAATAACAACAATTGTCTGTCTCTTTTTTAAAATAGTTTAACTCTTTGCAATTTACACCGGATTTAGATACGCAAGATTTCTTGTTAATAAACCACTTAAAAAAAGACGATTTTTTCCAGTTGTGACTCATTTTCCTGTGACACGTCATATATATATGGGATATACAGTAATGGCCAAAACATTCTATCATCAGCACAAATATTTACATGTTTATCACTTGATGAAATAATTCAATGGCATGCAGCTACTGCATTTACACCCGATTTAGATACATAACTTTGATATGCATCATGAAGTGCATCAGATGATGCACGTTGTATCAGGTGCATAACCAGGTGCAAAACTGCTTTTTTGAGAGGATTGCACTTTTGTGACTGGTCAGTGGCACTTTTGCATGCACTGGTGGATTTTCCAATGCACATCGGGATGGGAATTCAGCAAAACCATTTGTGATTTACTAAAGGAAATTGAGTCACAAGTCACAAAAATTAGATTTTGGGGATATTATCATATTTGAAAAGATGAGATCAAGCCGATTCGAATGATGGTAAACATAAGGATATTTAATACGTGTTTCTATATTTTAATTTTGATATTTCTATTGTTGACCAGTTAACTATATGAACTAGTAACTGAAACAATGGCTTATTTCCAAGCATGCAGACCTATTGGAAGCTATACTTATATTACAATAAGTGTTTCTATATTTTAAGTTTGATATATTAATGTTTGAAAAAAGCTTTGCAATAGTTCTAGTTGGACACTTAAGCACAGAAACTCAATCTACTCAATAAGATGACCTTTGAAACGTTAGGATATATTCAATACACTGTCTTGAATTTTGGTACATAGATTAATATGACTTAAGACATGAGATCATCCCAACAAAGAGATCCTGCGAATAAATCACTTTAGTAAATATCATTGCTGCAACTTGTGACTCATCTCCCTGAAACACATCACATTATATGATAGAAATAAAGACAATTTCCTCAGGTTTAAGCCTCTATAATCGGGTGGAAGATTGACTTTAAATCGACCTGACTAAAAGCAATGTGATGTTTGCCAGTGCACAAGTCTAAATTTAACTGCTCTTTCTCTGAATCATTTACAGCCAGTCTATTTACTGCCCTCTCACTGCCAGGATATAGCCGTTAGGCCTATCTATCATACAGTTAGTACTAAGATAAAATAAGATACGTCTTTATTTAGCCAACTCACACAGTACATTATGAAGTTACGCAAATAGACAAATACAGACAAATAGGTATGTATACAGACTTCTAGATCAGTTCCAGTTCTCCCAGACGGTACCATCTCTCTCAAGGCAGAGTTAACTATTAATTTAGATGCAGTTTAATATCTGAGCTCCTTTTTTGTGGTTGATTCATGAGCAACAGTGGATACTGAGTTCCATATTGATTCAGCCAATAGGGCCTCATGGAGGATAGTTCTTGAACTTTATATATGGTAGGTTATTTATAATAGGTGTTTTACCCCATCCAGTCAGCAGTTTACTTAGTTTCATGAACGGATTCATTGATACCTGCATGAACAGTTTCTTGAACAGTTTCTTGAACAGTTTCTTGAACAGTTTCTTGAACAGTTTCTTGGACAGTTTCTTAAACAGTTTCTTAAACAGTTTCTCGGACAGTTTCTTGAACAGTTTCTTGAACAATTTCTTAGACAATTTCTTCAACGGTTTCTTGAACAGTTTCTTGAACAGCTTTGTGAACTTTTAGAATTCTGCATATTCAACCTCTTTTGATAAGGCTATGAAAATTGGTGAATAAAGGTTCATTTCTTTCATAAAATTTTAACATTTTACATTATGTTAATTCTCTCCGGATACCTAAAGGAAATATTACAAAGATTTATATGAAGCTTAAGTGAACACGTCTAACTTTGACGATGGAAATGTACAATTGGCAGCTGTACACATTTAGTAAAGTCTGCTAAATTCTGCTACAATTTGGTCAATACTATGTAAATTCGAGTATATTCGGCATTGCATTGATTCTTGCAATCTGTTTGGTTAGGTCAAACTGTATTTTGAACTTAATTTTCGTCCGAAATTTGGGTTGTTTGAGAGGATTGGTGCAGACGAATTGTACATTTTCTGAAGATTTCATCCATATAAGATGCAATCTTTTGGCAACAAACACACTCATGCTAAATATCCGCTACGTTTTGGCCAATAACCTAGCTTATAAAAACCTAGGTTATAAACAAGGCCAAATGCATAATGGATAATAATATTTTGTATTTAGAAGATTTATCCAGCCATTATGTGTTGAGGGATCTACTAGGCTAGTTATTCCGCACTAGTCATTCCAGTTAGGGCCTAGGGCTGTTATGTGCACCATTAATAAGGAACATAGGAAGGGAACATATTGCTGGGGATAGTGGGTAGTTAGGAGATAAGTGAAAAATTGTAGTTGTTTTAGATGGGAGTGTTTTTGTTAGGATTGTTCTGGGTGCAGATGATATGTATGGGTTAGATTTTCAGAAAATGTACACTCTGTATATCTACCGATTTAGTAAATTCTGCTAAATTGGACTGAAAACGGTCAATAATAGGTATATCTGAATATGTCTGATATTGCCTTGATTTATAGAATTTCTTTGTTTATTTTGAAGTGAATCTTGAACCTCATTTGTGTCTTAAACGTGGGTTATTTGGGAAGATTGTGGAATGGTAATTATACATTTTCTAGCGATTTCACCCAGAATATACAAATATCATACCCAGTGTAAGTAATAAGACCATTTTGGGGGAAATGAATAAATGTTTTGTGCTGAATTTGGAACAATTTCTATAGATCGGAAGAGCTTACAGCTTCTATAATTCCATACAAATCAAGTTCCAAGATGGAGCACATGCAATGCCCCTATTGTCCCTAAAATTTGGGGTTTGTCCAAATCTATTCAATTGATCTATAGAGAAAAATTGACAATCTTATCGTCGCTTCTCGTCAAAAGAAGACTTCAATAACTCAGCCTATGCCCTACCAGGGTTTCCCATAATGCACCGCTCTAATGCATCATGGGTAGCTCTTAATTCATCACCACTTTGTTTCCCTGCTATTGTTCCCACAATGCCGTGCGAGGTCCATCAATCTACATCCATCACCCGCCACGCTTAGGCCATACAATAACGTCTGGCCGCTTGTTTAACGTATTGCTTTCTTCAGTTAGGTCAAGCCAATAAGTCAATGTTTCACAACCCAATTCTGTATTTAGGGGGTTTTGCGGGTTTAGTCAGTAATTACTGGGGCCTTAGTGTAAGAGCACAGCACGGCAATTTGTTTTTAATTGTTGCTGATGCTTCCTCATTTGTTCCTGTATTTGAATTTTATGCTTTTTTCTTTATTTTTTGTCTGTCTTTATGAATATATTATTATAATCGTTTATGTACTGATTCTTGCTAAAAAGAATAAAAGAAATAGTTCTATGTCATTTTCATTTTCGTAAAATCTTAAAATGATAGTATAAATTGTATTTAAAGTCAGGCGATACTGAGAATATCGTGTATGACGAAATGTATTTGTCTTCCTGAGTACAATATTTTCCAAATCAAATCAACTCTGCATGTAAAGCATTATCTATCCATGAACATGTGTTATACTAAAAATAGCAAACTGCATAATTATTTACGTACTAGATACATAATTATCACATACCAATACATTGGTTTTATCACCTCATTGATTATCTCATTGAATATCTGTAATAGCTGAGAGTCCCCCCGCCCCCCCCCCCCCCCGATCCTCCTAGCCCCTCTAGGGAAGGATCATGGGAAGATGATTAATCTAACAGCACAGAAGACTCTTGCTTGACTGTCAGACAGTCACAACTGACGCCTAACTGACATTAGGGTATGAGCAGACCTCAGGGCTGTCAATCATTATAGCTCCTTAAACAGATTGCCATCATTGTAAGGGTGTTTCCCTCATGTATGGGCTCTCATATTCAAAGGTGAAGTTAAACATGATATGCTTTTTGGTCATGTGTACCTCATTATTCCCTAAAAGAGTCTTGTTACTTAATACAACCTAACATTTAGTCAGTTTAGAAGTGGGAAATAGTAGTGGGAAATAGTAGTCCTGCAGTTTAACACATCGTTCAGGGCCACACTGTTAGCCTATGCCCTAATGTGGCCAAAGAATTAAGAAAAGAGCCTTTAAGACAAAGAATTAAGAACTGAGACAAATAATTAGGGTACAATCTTAAGAAAATGCACAATTCGCCTTCAACAATCCTCTAAATGTAAGCCAAAAATGAGGTTCAAAATACAGTTTAACATAACTAAACAGATCAAGGCAATGACACATATACTCAGATACACCTAGCATTGACCATTGTTCAGCCTAATTTAGCAGAGTTTCCTAAATGTGTAGTGTTGCTTATTGTACATTTTCTGACAGTCTGACCCATTAAGACAAAGAATTAAGAAGTGACCCCTTAAAACAAAAATTTTAAAACGATTGTTTTGAAAGAAGAATCTAATTAATACTAAAACAGTAAAGACCGAACCTTTTAATAGTTAATGTATTTAGAAATAGAATTGACATATCGTCCTCAAGTAATGAGGGGATAAAAACCAAAGGAAATGAAGGGCTTTCCTGCTGCAGCTGCAACAGCAACTAGTTGCTTAATTGTGAATCGTTATGTGTCACAGGGAAACGAGTCACAAGTCGCAAAAAATAATGTGATACCATCATATTTGAAACGATGAGATCAAGCCCATTCCAATGATAGTAAACATTTGAGGCATCTAATAACTGGTTATATATTGTATCTTTGATATATTATATCAAAGATAAAACGATTTCTAACATAAATATTATTTATGTATGAAAAAGTGTTTGCAATAGTTTTGGTTGGGCAAATACCAGTAAACTAGATAAATATATTCCATAGGATCTTCAAAATGCATACATACAGTGTCCTGGAATTTGGTACATAGATTCATATGACGAGGTGGGCTAAACTTCGAAAATCAGAACATTCTAATAAAGAGATTTTGTGAATATATCATTTTGAATAATATCCTTTTTGCGAATTGTGACTCATCACAAAAAATAATGATTATGCACGAATGGTAAAAATCAATTACCAGTCCAATATTAGCGACATAAAAGTGGATTAAAGTAAGATTTATATCAATGCTAAGATATAAATATGAAACCTTGAGAATATAGATGGTCCTGGGCATGACCATAAAGTGCCTTTCTGTCTCTTTTTTCTGGCTCTCTCTCCCTTCTTCTCTATCTCTATTGCCTGGGTATGATGATAAATTGCCTCCCTCTCAGCTCTACCGCCCTTGATATAACCATCTTAAATGTGTTGATAAGGGCGTAATGCAACCAATCTCACTCACTCACTCCCTCTCAGCTCTCCCGCCCTTGATATAACATATTAAATGTGTTGATAAGGGCGTAAAGCAACCAATCTCACTCACTCACTCACTCACTCACTCTGAGAATATAAAATAAGAATAACGCAGAAGAATAATGACCAAAATACGCACTCTAATTAAAAAGGTAAAGACCTTCATCCGTAACTGTACAAAACACTGTTGGTGCAAGATGGGTGACTATCAAGAACCAGTGATAAAAACCTTCCCGTGTATTTTATCCTGTGATAGAGTGAGAGGAAGGCAGTGTATGACCCGTCGCCATCTATTAAATGGTAAAACCGCATCCAATAATTAGTTTATGTATACCCTTGCCATAATAATATAGCTCTAGTGGAATATTGGTTATTAAGAAGCCATTATGTCTGGGATTGAGGTATGGTGGCTTGATAACACGTACGGTTGGGGCCACAATCGTGATATGGGGGACTTCATTATAATCATACAATAATAATGTATTTCTTATTCGAATTGAAATGAATTGAAATAAATGTATTCGTCCAATGGTTACATATATATGAAGTTGGCAAATTGGTAAAACATGCTTCAAGATAATATTGTCCAGTTCTTCCAGCAGTTACCATTAACGATATACAGGTGTGCTTAGCTGATAGACAAGCTGTCTACATGGAATATAAAACAATAAATAGAAAATATAATGTCATAGAGTATGGAACATCAGGTAAAATATCCACCCCTCAGGTTTAGTATGTGAGTGATCTATTGTAATAATAATACTAGTGTGGATCTTCCAGGAATGCAGTTCTAATCTTACAAAATCCTACCAAAATTTTATTTAATCATATTTTGTCTCATAGGACTGGATTCATCAATATTCTGCTGCTGTTCTTTGTTTATACAACGAAATTGAATAAGTGGAATTGTTTGACCGAAAACAGCTGCCAGTGAGCGATAATAAGTGAAGTCATCATAAAAAAAGATTCGGGCGGGTCCTCCAAATACAAATAAGGACGTTTTAGAAGCCCTGTAGCAAAAACAACTGGACAGAATCCTCCCAAATATCGGCCAAATGACTTTCACATCGGCTGGAAAAGAATGGAGGAAACTAAAATAATATCATGTTATTTGCCGACGTTATACTCTGTCCGAAAAGTAGTTGACACGTGATTCCTTAGTGCCTTTAAGGGGAGGGAAAAGTGGGAGATTTCTGATTTCTATTTATGACAAGGACCTGTCCACTCTTTGCCTGGCGAGTCACTCATTGCAATCAATCATTGAGAAACAGGGCCAGTATAACCAGCTCTTCCTTCTTTTTAAGCAAAACAACAGCTGCTGCACATAGAACAGAGACAGCACAATACAGGACAGCTGTACATTTGGTCATGGTTGGTCGCAAACGGCCATGGTCGGTCGCAAACGGCGATTTAGGGGGCAATAGTTTGATGTCAAAAATCCCCTCTTTTCCCTCCCCTTAAAGGGACTAAGGAATCACGTGTCAACTACTTTTCGGACAGACTATAGCTGAGAGTGAAGTTGTGATGAAGAGTTTAAGCACACTCAGGTAGACCATTTAAGACAAGGCCTCTCCATCAGTATGTCTAACAGCCCCACTTAATAACCATTATAGACTGAGGTAAGTAGTATAGGAACATGGTAATTTGATACAGGTAGGGATCTTCTATTATCCGCATAGTTGAGGCTATGGTTGAGGCTAGGTAGACATTCACTTTGATAATAGTGAGGTTCAGCAAGTCTTACTTATACGTAAACGTATACTTATCTCTGATACGTGAAACGAAAGAAGGGGTTTCAGCAAAACATGGCGGGAAAAACGTAACATAAATTGTTTCATCTCAAAATTCATTTTTCATACTTAAAATCACAGTGACAGAAACGTTACGGATACGGTCACGTAATATAATTGAGATAGGAGATAAGCAATGAAGCCTTTGTTTATTTTACTGTGCACGCCTGTTACAGTGCAAGTCAGGAGGTTTCAGGTACAATCCTACAGTTGTATTTGGTAAAAGTATTATCGAAATTGAGCGGAATATTTTGGCTAATAGTTTTGCATCAAATATATGATCTATAATTTTCCAATTGAATGTAGAAAGAGTTGACTTCGTATATCGTACCATGTATCACACAGATTGATATAAATATAAAAAAATCTATTATCTCCTCCAATTAGAAAACATAAATTGGTATTTGATGGTGCACATTTATGAGAAACTATCTATACAGGTATACACCTTCCAAAGAGAGTTATTTACACTAGAATCACCTGAAAAGCAATTAGTTACAGGTGTTGACAAAGCATTGAAGGAGACACATCCCTACACTTGATAATGGGGAGATTTAGCAACCACTACGCACCAACACAACACTAACGCATCGACTAAATATCTGTACATTATTACTGCTGTGGGGATATCTCGAGAGGTACTAGGCCGAGGACATCTGCATTGCAGGCCTCTCGAGATATCCCCACAACGGTAACAATGTACTAACAGTTAGTGGATGCGTTAGTGTGTGTTGGTGCGTTGTGGTTGCTATATCTCCCTATTTACCACCACAGTATTCATCGAGGTTAATAGGTTCTTGGTCTTTAATGAGCCAACTTTAAGTCTTTAATTGAATGTGAATGTTATAAGTACAGAAGCATTTGCTCGTAGTGTGACTTTTTCCCACAGTGATTACAGAGTTGCTGAGCAAATGGATATTGCATTGAGCTGCTCTGTACTTGCCCACTAAGTGCTCATATCTAGGTACCAACAGGGCGTGATGTGGGCAATCTACTGAGGTAAATGTGACGTGAGTAGGGTAAGGCATACTTTTATATTCCACCCTAAATGGTAGTTTTTTGCATAGCTAATCCCATGCCAACATATAAACATCAAAGGGAAATGAAAAAAAACTACCTTTTAGGGTGGAATGTAAACATACGCCTCACACCACTACTGATTTGTTTGAGGAAAATAAGTCAAAAATCGAAAAATATGGATTTTGATATATTGATCATCATATTTGAAAGGAGGAGATCGAGCCCATTCCAAGGATGGTAAATATTAAGGACATCTAACAAGTGTTTTTAATTTTATGTTTAATATTATATGTTTGAAAAACATGTTTGCAGTATTTCTGGGTATTTTTCGACAGCTGAGATCAAGCAGATGCCAATGATAGAAAACATAAGAACATGGAACAAGTATTTCTATATTTTAAGTTTGCAATATTTCTGCGGGAACATTTACAAGTAAAGTGGCTAAAGATACTCCATGGGATGAGCTTAGAAATGCATGGATATATTTAATACACTGTCCTGGGATTTAGTATATGCATTTATGCCTCATACAGTGTTAAGCACTCCAAAAATAAAAACATTCCCACGAAGACGTCTTGTGACTAAAACACTTTAAAAAATATGAATTCTGCAAATTGTGACTAATTTTTCTGTACGAGATCACATATCACCCCTCCCTAGGCCACATGTGCAGATCTAACACAGGGCATAGTACTGGTAAGCCTTATTGAACTGTAAGGCATTGATTCACCGACTGTGGGGGATGTTTTATACACAGAGAGAGATATGAGGGATTAGGGATTATCTCTAACCCTCTGTGTAGGTATTTTCCCCTGCTTCAAAGCTATGGATCATCTTCATCTCAATGGTCTTTGTCGTCTGACTCCATATCCTATACTGCAGAATCAAGTTCATCTTTGATTGTTGTTTGATAAGAATGTTGTGAACCAGTTGTAGATATGATTTTAAACAGAACAAATGGTTCAAAGACATGGATATGCTATACCTACCGATTATAATTGTAATGTGTTCCAGGAAAATGAGTCACAAGTCGCAAATGTGCTATTTTTTATTTTTAATTGTTATATTTACAAGATGTATTTGTGAGGATGTTTCTATTTGTGGGACCCTTAACCGTTCATATACCATGAATATACATACATTAAATTCCATGTCTGGGTATTGCATACATTCATGCATCTGTAAGGTCGTTCAATAGAGTATATTTAGCTATTTTTCTGGTAATGGTCCGCCCAGAAATATTGCAAACTTTTTTTTTCAAAACTAAAGCTATCAAACTTGAAATATATATTATATACAAAAATATATTAAGTGTCATTATGTTTACTATCATTAGAATCTGCTTGATCTCATCTTTTCAAATATGATGGTACCGTATCTCAAATCTATTTTTTTGCAACTTGTGACTGTTTTTTCTGAAACACATCACACATAGTAGTGGCAAATGCTTGAAAAGCCTGACAGCCGGGAAGCACCTCCGAGTTCCTCCATGAATAACAAAGAGTTTAACTCCATAAGAAAAACAAAGTTGGTCAAAATAGTCACGACAGGATATTTTGCGGACTTCATAAATCATTCTACGAGCAGACGACACCGGCTGCCTCCGTGGATAAGCATTGTGTCACATGACAGGTGTTTACCAACCAACTGGCTAGTGGGCATCCAGCAGGTGGGTCAGATTGTCAGAAAATGTACAATAGGGGTGGACTGAGTTTGAGAGTGGCTATGGGCCCAGGGAGGCCAGAGCAATGTACCATGGGAGATTTTAGCAGGAAGGTAGGCCACTTCCATGGTTTGTTTACTTCCTCCCCATAGCTCTCAGTAGGGGCTGGCAGTACACATCTTTTAATTCTTAATTTAAGAGAAATAATATAGCTTAGATCACCACCAAACTAAAGGATATTGAAGGGGAAATGATGAACTTTATTTGTGCTGTCACTGGTAGTCATGCATGCTCCAGGAAAACAACAGATTGGATAAGTATCCATCAAGTTCACAAAACACAGAAAACAAGGGAGAGAAAGATTTGGACTGAATTAATTATAGGCAAAAAGACTTTACATATTTACATCTAGTAAATTCACTAAATTGTGTTCAAAACATTTTAATGATGTGCATCCAGCAGCTGAACACCCACATTCATTATTATTATCATAGAATATTATTGTGAACAAAAACAAAATCAACCTCCACTCTCTGTAAACTGTGCGTCGGCCCGGGCGTCCGCCATTACGGCCGTCATGCAGGGTGTGGGGCACAGGGGAAGATGCCCAAGGCATGCCCAGAGTGACTGCCAAGGGGTTCGGTAGCTACCCCTACCAAATGTGGCCTCCCTGCAGCTCTTAATCTGCACTGGGTGCACCTACTTAAGCCCCTCATATGGTAACTCGGGATACGTCTATTGGCAGCTGTACACATTAAGTAAATGATGCTACATTAGGCTGCAATTCGATCAATACTAGGTAGATTCGAGTATATTCGGCATTGCATTGATTCTAGCAATCTGTTTGGTTAGGTTGAACTATATTTTGAACTTTATTTTCCTCTGAAATTTGGGTTATTTGAGAGAATTAGTAAAGTTGAATTGTACATTTTCTGAAAATCTGACCCATGTATAGGATCTATAGACATTTTTTTTTAAAGATTTTATTTACACTTGGTTACCAACTCCCCTTTTCGGGGTTAGTTCTGTTGGGCCAAGTTGATGAGATGTATTTTACAGTCAGTGAATTCTGTGTCCATTTGTTGAAGATTACTATACGATTTTACTATGTTATTCTATGTCAGTTTTTTCAATATCTCATGTCTTAGAGTTAAGAAAGAATGGTAAAATAAAATAAAATACATGTCTAGATATAAAAGATAGTAGACAAAGGATAAAGTAGATCTATAATTGATTCCCTTTCACTGTGCCACTCAAACATTGTAATGTGGAGTGTTAGTGATAAAGTGCATGTATTTCAGGATAGAGAAAACAGATATCATTTGCCACTCAGACTCATTATGGTGGAGTGTTATGATTCTGCTTCTACCTTAAGAACGAAAAATCTATATACAAAGTGGTTTCATGGAGTATGTGATGTAGAAAATGATTTTGCTATAGGAATATGATGGGGATGTTTATATTTGTATTTTTCCATTTTGTAGAGATGAGATTTTTTATTTATATTCTAGAAATAAGCTATTCAGCCAGTCTTTTTGGTTAGATTTTAGTGTTTCCATAGTGCCTATATTTCTCTGTCTGGGTGTTAATTCGTTCCATGCAGTTGCACATTTTACCTGCACAGAATTTTCACCCAATTTTGATTTGTATCTAGGA
Organism: Sthenelais limicola; assembly: GCA_942159475.1. Taxonomy (NCBI): domain Eukaryota; kingdom Metazoa; phylum Annelida; class Polychaeta; order Phyllodocida; family Sigalionidae; genus Sthenelais; species Sthenelais limicola. Next base: position 31,171,278 of record OW804097.1, on the reverse strand, counting down.
ATTTTAAGGATTGGTCCATCATTTTGTCTGGTATCCCTATTCTGTGTGTTTGTATAGAAAGGATTTGATTTTCTTTTAAAAGCTAGATATCTTAGGTGTGTTATTCTTCTATTAAAAAGTAGCGGAATTTTGGATGTATTATGTAATTGGCTTATCTGTGTATCATATGGCATATTTAGGATTAATCTTAAGGCTCTATTTTGAAGTTTCTGCAGTTTGTCAATGGAGGGTCTATGTGTGTTGTGTATTATGATATCACCATAGTCGAAAAAGGGTAGTATTTTTGTTTTGTATATTCTTGTAGCTGTGTTTATATTTATGTATCTTCTAATCTTGTGTAGTTGATATATTTTGTGAGAAATAGTTTTGATAGAGTGTTGTAATTGTGCTTGGAAGTTTAATTTGTGATCTATTAGGAATCCTAAATACTTGTATGTGTTTGTATGCTCCAAGGGATTATTTTGGTATTTTATGCTCCTATTTTCTATCTTTGTTAAAATATTTTTAGATCTTGACAAAAACATGATATTAGATTTTTTGCATTTACTAAAAATAAGTTGTTGGTGCACAATAATTGAAGATTGTCAATTGCCTTTTGCATTTCAGAATAGATAAGGTCAAGGTTTCTACCATATATATATAAAATAGTGTCGTCAGCATAAAGAGATAATTTACAATTTGGAATATATGCTTTTAGATCATTTATAAAGATTATAAACATCAATGGTCCTAGTATGGGTATATAACATATAATGGTGGTTTAGATATTCTGTGTAGACATTTTGTGTAACAACAAAGATATTTAGTGTAGACATTCTGTGTAGGACCAAATAACTTTCTGGCCTTTACATACATTATCTAAAAATTATCCACCCCAGTAGTCAAGGACCATGCTGGAAGACCATGATATCTTTTCTGAAACATGGTTCCTATTTGTACGACATATGTACAAATAAAGAATATATTGAATTGAATGCACACATAATGTAGAAAGTAATAATAGACGAAGGTAGGATTTGTAACTTCAATAGGACACTTGAAAACATCCATAATAAATCTAGGGAGGTGGTATTACCCGTAAACAAGGAGGACAGGGACTAGTAAGTTGGTTTGTGTTTATTGGGGTCCAACGTTTCGGCCAACATGAGGCCTTTATCAAGGAGGATGAATAATGAATAATGCATTTTTGTTTACTTGTGCCTAAATGTGATGTGTTAAGAAAGAATGAGTCACAAGTCGCACAATTTGTATTTGTCAATGTGATGCATTCCCAAGATATCTTTGTGGGAATGTTTTTATCGTTAACGCTAGCTGCATTATAGTACATTTAACAATTAAGTTTCAAGACTGTATTAAATATATATATCCATGCATCTCTTATGTCATCCTCTAGAGGATTTTAGCAACTTTACTAGTAATAGTCCACCCAGAAATTCTGCAATATTTCTTTTTCAAAATTAAATGCAGCTGTATGTTTCGCTATGGGGGCAAAGGTTTCAAGTCAAAAATCCCTCACTTTTCTCTCATCTTAAAGAAGGGTGTTTAGCCCATGCCAACTACTTATGGAACAGAGTATAAGGAGGGCGTATTCAAATTGGTCAGGCAAATCAGACTTGACTCCCTAAGGCGTGTTTAACGAAGCAGGTGTCTACATAGGCCTATTATCACATGGGTCAGATTTTCAGACAATATACAATCTACATTTCTACACATCTCTCAAATTCTGCTAAATTAGAGTGGAAAAGGATAAATACTGGGTATATCTAAGTGAATTCCGTATTGTATTTATATAATACATCTGTCTGGTTATGTTGAACTGTATTTAGAACCTGATTTTTCTCTGAAATTTGGGTATTTTGACGGGATTGGCGAAAACCCAAAGTACATTTTCCGAAGACTTGACCCATATACTACAACACGAGCAACTCTTTCAGCATCTCCAATATTGACTGAGCGCTTTGGCGATAGCTGGAGGACATAGAGTAACTCATTGGCCTGATCTACCACTGGGCACATATACAGGTGTCACGTCTACCCGTCCCTTTACTCCTATAGTACTACACACCCGGCTTATTCCATATATCCCACTGTGTGTCATATTACCTCAGTCTTTATTATGGCTTGAAGTCTATGTGCTGTAAGTAACTTCAGCTCACAGTTACATTATAGAGAGGGAACTTGTAAAGTGGGTGAAATTGCCTGAAAATGTACAATTTATCTTCACCAATCCTCTCAAATAACCCAAATTTAAGACAACAATCGGGTTCAAAGTTCGGTTCGTCATAACCATATAGATTGTTTGAAACAAGGCAATGTCAAATATACTCAAATATACCTAGTATCGACCATTTTACAGTCTAATTTAGCAGGATTTACTAAATGTGTAGATCTGCGGATTGCACATTTTCTGAAGATCTGACCCAAGTAGCTTCTGCTCACTGTTGGATTATAGAGGGGTCTTAGAGCTAAAGGCCACCTGTAAGGGCCACCTTCATGTCGTTGACGTGCTGGTGGATTGTTACCCTTACCTAATATGTCAACCACCATCTCCGGCAGGGCTTGAAACCCTCCCTAAATGTTGAGAGTTTAGACTTTAGATATTATCCGAAGATAAATAAAATTACCAACAACAACAAAAAAGTAATTCCTGTATCAATACACTTGTCAAGTTTTGGTGAATAAGTTCCGTATATTTTATTGATATTTCGTCATCAAAATGAATTTTGATCAGTTAATAATTAACAGGCCTTCTACATCGGGTTTAAAACGGATTTAGTTGTCCGAATAACTTCTTTAGTTATCACTTTTTTAACAACTTTATTATTATTATTAAGATCATACATAATAAAGGTATCTTAGATAAATATACTTCCAAGAGATTATTATTTGTAGAATGACAATTTTATATAAATTAGATATAATAGCACGGTCTGAGAATATTGTAACCGTTGCAAAATGATTATGTAGCTGAATACAAATCTTAAATACAAGCACTATTTCCGACTTGCAACCACACCAGAACTTTACATATTAACGACTGTTATGTTAGAAACAAGTTAAACCAACGTGTTGTAGAATACACATCGTTATAATCATCTAGAAAAGAACATTACCAGGCTAGAATCTCAACTAAATTTGGTAAAGCGACACAGAAATAGGCAAATTAAAACATTGCCCATTGAGCATATCAAATTATGTGTCTACAAAAGTGATAAGAATATCAAATGGAGGAATCTGGTAGAAACATTTCGAATTCTTCCATCATATTCTAAAGACTATTTTGTTACGGAAACCTCTCCATTCGTCCCTTTAGGGTTAGCTCGTCAGAAAATGTACAATTCACCTACACCAATCATTCTCAAATAACCCATATTTAAGACAGAAATGAGCTTCAAAATACAGTTTAACATAACAGAACAGATCTTTTAAAACAACATCATACAAAATACCCTCAGATATACCTGGTATTTATCATTTTTCAGCCTAATTTAGCATAGTTTATTTAATGTATAGAGCTGCCAATTGTCCATTTTCCAACAATCTGACCCTAAAGTCATATAATAACATCCAAACCTAATAGATGGCGCAGCGGGTTGGAGCAACAGTTCAGATGGTCTAATAGCTTCCTTAGAATGAGACCGGTAACCATGGAGAGTTTGTAATGACCTTGTGGCCCTCAAGATGGCGTTTTTTTCATTAGCCAGATGACCGCTAGGGATGTGACCTTGAGTGAAGGTCACATCAAATTAGATGAAGAAGCTACTTTGAAATGGGCAGGTAGAGAAAGAGAGAGGGTCGGAGGTTATTTGTTTGGGGTGGGGAGGAGGGAGATAATTTGTAGCATCACATGGCATAAGATCTATGCTAATTTTATATAGTCTCTCTAATGTGGGCCTACTGTATGGTAGCGGATATAATTATAGCTTAATTTTGGTAATAGGGGATTTGGAAAACCGCCTTTTTGAATCTAGTTTCGCATGGAACTATGGGACTGATGGTCTAATATCTATGTCTAATGGTACGATGTAAAAGTTATAGAAAACATCACATGTTCCACATATCATTGCTCTAAGGTGAATATCCATGTGTTATACATGTTTCCATTACACACATCTCCATCTTTCCCATCATGTATTTGGTTTTCATAAATGATCCATGAAAACTTTGATATTGATGAAAATATTCTTGCAATTCTTTAAGAGAATCTTGGCAAATATGTGTACGTCAGATTTCAACAAAATCAATCCCATGATGCACTGTAACAGACATGTGTAGTGGCACATATTTGCACATTCCCTATTGGTTGTTAGTGTGCAAAGAATATCCCTTTCCAGAGCCCTTTTAATTTCAACATAGTTTGTCCAAGAACTTTAAATGAATTGCGATGAAAAGGGTAACAGATACGGCATGGGTTGCATGTAGACCTCAGGGCTCATAGGCTCCCATATGAAAACCCCCAAGTTTACCCTCCTCTTTTTAAGTGAAAAGGATGAGTAATCTACTTGTTCTCAAAATATAAGATTTTAGATTCATCAAACTTTGTGTCAATGAATGCTATTATTATTTCGCAAATATTTTCTACATTTTTCGCGGGGTTGAAGCTCAAAATCTTAGCATGGGCCTCTATGGGACTTGCACCTAATACCGCTCAAATGGAACCCACTGTTCACAGCGCCACATGCGGACACATGACCTTCCGTCCGTGAGAATAGGGTTTTACCGAGTCATATGAATAGTGTTTTTCTTTAAACTTTAACATTTATAGCATCACTGTAAATAAGGGGACAGTATTAGACAAGTTACCGTATGATCAACCAAAGTTTGGCATGTTCCCTAAGTGAGGTAAATAGGAAATCTGCCTGTTACTATCGACATCATCTGTCTGATAAACGAAAGGAACTTTTTATTCTATATGACAAATCAGGACCTATACCTCCACAACCTTCTTACTTCGAAAAAGGTCAACCCTCCATTCATCATTCTAAAAACAGTTAATAGCTAATCAGACTAGGCCAATAGTCCCTAGACAGTGCTCTATTGCCTCAGATGTGTGAGAGTCAGCTAGGCCACCCTGCTCTGAGCACGCACTTCTACCATCTGACATTTTTTAAGAAATGAGCGATAAAGGGGAGCAGCCCTATCATGCAGTGCGCTTAATGAGATTATGACAGTGTTATCTTGTATATGTCATTGTTCTATTTCTAACTTGATGGGGACAAGATAAACATTTATAGATGTGCGTTCTACATTTCGACGTCACTTTTATCGTATGGGTCAGATTTTTAGGAAATGTACGATTTATTTTCGTCAATCTGCTCAAATGACCCAAATTTCAGACGAAAATAAAGTTCAAAATACAGTTTAACATAACCAAACCAGATTGCTAGACTAAATGCAATGCCAAATATACTCGAATTTACCTAGTATCGACCAAATTGCAGCCTAATTTAGCAGAGTTTACTAAATGGGTACAGCTGCCAATTGTACATATTCTGAAAATCTGACCCATATGAAAGGTTCAATAGCCAACGTGGCGTTATTCTAGTATTGCCTGGGTCAGATTCTTAGAAAATGTACAATCGGCAGCTCTACACATTTAGTAAATTCGGTTCAATTCCGCGAAAAATGCTAGGTGTATCAGAGTATATTTTTAGTATTCCAATGATCCAAACAGTGTATTTGGTTATGTTGAACTGTATTTTGAAACTAAGTTTTATCTTAAGTGTGGGTTATTTGAGACGATTGGTGAAGGCTGATTGTACATTTTCCAAAGATCTGACCCGTCTATACCATCTCCAACATATTGTTTGCACAGAAAGCAGTATGAGAATCAGTTCAAACAAGATGCTTGTTATGTTCTCAACATCAATGGGATGACAGGCAAGGACTGTAATTGTCCACCCTTGTGTCGGCATTCATCACATTTTTACACATTATGTTAGTCATATGCTTTCTTTGTTAGGGACATCTTTGCCATAAATATTAGATATGTATTTCGCCACTGATTACTTTTGAACAAGCGTATAAGCCAGATCGTCAGAAAATGTACAATTCGACTTCCTCAATCCTCTCAAATATTTCATATTCAACACAGAAATCATGTTCTAAACTTAAAGCCAAAAGCCAAAAATATTCTTTTAATCAAGGCAATACCAAATATACTCAGGTATAACAAATATGAAACGTTTTTCAGCCTAATTTAGAATTCATTAAATGTGCAGAGCTGCCGATTGTACATTTTCTAAGGATCTGACCTGTATTATTCAGAACTTAGCATTGTTGAGGCAAGAGTACAAGCAGTGAGGGATGATGTGATGGCTTTGTTGTTCTGATCCTTTCAGTTCTAGAGTAAAGACATTCTCTACACCGTCTTTAATGATTCAACTCTATTGAGCTCTTGGGATATGGATGCTTTGAACCAGGTGAATAACAACCAGTTCTTACACTACAAGACAAACCCACAAATTAGTAGGAAATGCATTAAAGTACATATTGGATTATATGTTAAAAAGTGGGACTTTGCGGGCTGTCATGATATGAAATATGCGTTGGTGATGGTTTCTGTATGTCTGTATTGCCCTTAATTTCATTATGTCATGTGTATATATATATTAGAGTAGTTATCGTATGGATTTCCAATTTTCCTATGAAATATTGATTTATAAGAGTCAGCCACGACTGAGATATATATATATAGTGTATTCGTTTAAATATTTTAAATATTTAAAATATTTAAATATTTAAATACAAAAAATACAAATATCGATGTACAGGAATTAACACAATTGTTTCCCTCAATGATGAAATAAAGATTATGCAGCTGGAAGTTCTAAAACTAAAGCTGCATTGTCAAGTCCCTTGATGTAGGGTTTTTCAATTGTCCGAGTTTTATGTACAAACATACGGTGCTCTTCTCATCTAACTACAGGCCAGCTACGAAAATCACCTTCGGAGTGAGAGAGCCAGGCACCACTGAATAAAAACGTTCCAAAAAAACCCAACTAATTAGATGACTGATATTGAGATTCTAAAAGGATATAGATAAAGAATTTAATTAATTTCCCCCATCTTAGCACATACAGCTATAGTGTAATCTGCTCTATAAGCAGCTGTCTATATGATAGCTGTATATGTGTATTTATACTGCCTCACTATAGCACATACAGCTATAGTGTAATCTGCTCTATAAGCAGCTGTCTATATGATAGCTGTGTATGTGTATTTATACTGCCTCACTATAGCACATACAGCTATAGTGTAATCTATAAGCAGCTGTCTATATGATAGCTGTATATGTGTATTTATACTGCCTCACTATAGCACATACAGCTATAGTGTAATCTGTAAGCAGCTGTCTATATGATAGCTGTGTATGTGTATTTATACTGCCTCACTATAGCACATACAGCTATAGTGTAATCTATAAGCAGCTGTCTATATGATAGCTGTGTAAGTGTATTTATACTGCCTCACTATAACACATACAGCTATAGTGTAATCTGCTCTATAAGCAGCTGTCTATATGATAGCTGTGTATGTGTATTTATAGTATGAATGGCTCACTAAAGCCTGGGATGGGAGGCTGACATTTAGGGAGCTGTTCCTGATATAGGATAACACTGGAGGAGCGGTATATAGCTCACTCCAGGGTCCAGAGACCTGCTCCTGGAATAGCCTCCTCCTCCTGCACTTACTATACGCTGCTTACGGGTGAAATTGCTAGAAAATGTACAATTTTTCTTCACTGATCCTCTCAAATAACCCAAATTTAAATACAAATGAGCTTCAAAATGCAGCTTAGCATAGGGGCACAGATATTTTAAAAAAAGATGAGGCACAATATACTCAGATATACCCGGTATTATACTGATTTATAATGTGTAGAGCTGCTAATTGTACAGTTTTTGACAATCTGACCCTAAATAGACCATTTTCGTAGCAACTCCTCCTAAGTGTGATGTGTTATAGGAAATGAGTCACAGAGCGCAAAAAGTATCAAACATAAAATATAGAAACACCTCTTAGATGTCCCTAATGTTGTAATCCGCCTGATCTCATCTTTCCAATTATGATGATATTTCAAAATCCATATTTTGCGACTAGTGACTCATTTCCCTGTAACACATATCAATTGCTATGTAACAAAATATTTAATTAGCTAAGCTGATTATACTTCATTGATTATCATTCTCATAAAGCAATCTAATATCAATATTCAATTTTAGAATCGATCTGATGAGATTCTGGGAGTTTTTTTTTCTCTATAGATTCCCTCTAAACCACTTCCGTCCCCATAGATCAGTCCCTATAGATCAGTATCAGTCCCTATAGATCAGGCATAGATCAGTATCAAGACTTCCGTCTCCATAGATCAAGACTTCCGTCTCCATAGATCAAGACTTCCGTCTCCATAGATCAAGACTTCCGTCTCCATAGATCAAGACTTCCGTCTCCATAGATCAAGACTCCATAGATCAAGACTTCCGTCTCCATAGATCAAGACTTCCGTCTCCATAGATCAAGACTTCCGTCTCCATAGATCAAGACTTCCCCATAGATCAACCCAACGCTGCCAAGTATAGAATGAAAAACAAGCTAAAGGACCTGACGAGGCTTGAACCCTCAACGTTCTCCGCCGAAGTCGAACAATATAACCACTACGCTATGGAGCTGGTGGATAATCGCGGCTGAATTTTGCTAGCGTACTGATACCATACACAGGCTTCTGAACTCGCCATACATTTATTACTTGATTCCCGTCGACTAAATCTTCGCTATCGGGCTCAAACACTATTTAAAACATTTCTACCGATTCAAATCTTTTATTTATTTCTTTTTTAAGTCCCTAGACACACGGACACGGCATTCGTAAATCGGAAGTCTGATGCTTCGTTTGTTGACGTGCGGGTCACTTTCGAATGAAATCCTCCGTGCGCTATATAGGCCACCGTACACAATGCAACGCCAAGTGAATGTGCACATGAGTGGGTATGCCGAAGGGTCTCCACATCTCTTCCGGTCGCACGTATAGCTTCTGAACTCGCCATTCATTCATTGCTTGATTCCCGTCGACTAAATCTTCGCTATCGGGCTCAAACACTATTTAAATCCTTTCTACCGATTCAAATCCTTTATTTATTTCTTTTTTAAGTCCCTAGAGACACGCAACACGGCATTCGAGAACCGGAAGTGTCCGATGCTTGCCGCGTTAGTCGGAAACTGTATGATACCACGACGGCTGGCCGAGTGAAGGGGGCGGGGCTTAGCGGAGAAACAGCCAATCAGAGGTGCGTATTCGCTAATGTTTACGTTGAGCCAGCCGGCGTGTTTTCACAAGGTTCCGCTGCTTGCTATCCAAATCACTTCCGGTCTCATAGAAAGGCTGACGACTCGCATGGCTTGGCATGATATTTTGGATGTTTTTTGACGGAATAAAGAAGGTTTGTCTATCGTTTTTGCTCTAACATTAAGGGAATCTCATCAATTCTCTTCTAAAAGCAATAATTTTCTCGGATTTTTCTGGTCACGGTCTCTATAGCGTCAGGGAATTCTCGGGCTTCGCCCTCGAACTCCCTGACGCTATAGAGACCGCGACCAGAAAAAACCTCGAAAATTATTCCTTAATTAAAGCCCTTATCCCCTGTATTTTAAATACCTCCTATATAATCTCCTTTTCCAATACAACACATCTTACAATTGGCTGCTAATAGACAGGTTTCCCAACAACTCTTTCTAATCCAATTTTAATCTTGATCAAGTTTTAGAGCAAACATGAGAGAGACATGTAATCAAGGCCTCTAATCTGAAGCTCATGTGACAACAGCAGAGGAATTAGGGGATTTGCATTGCCGCCATTTTGAATATTTATTCTCATGGAATTATGGGACTAATGGTACTGTGTAGAATCTGTTGAAACCATGCATGTACTATTGATCAATGCTCTAATATCAATATCCATATATCATGCATGTTTCCATGACACAAGTCGCCATTATTCCCATCATGCATTTGATTTTCATGAATGATTTATACAAGATATTGGTGTTGGTCCTGGGTATGACCATAAAGTGCCTTTCTGTCTCTTTTATCTGTCTCTCTCTCTCTCTTCTTCTCTATCTCTATTTCCTGGGTATGATCATAAACTGCCTCCCTCTCAGCTCTCCCGCCCTTGATATAACCTTCAATGTGTTGATAAGGGCGTAAAGCAACAAAACTCACTCACTCAAGATCTTGGTGAAAACATTTCGATGAAAATCTTGCCAAATATTTGTATGTCAAATTTCAACAGTATCAATCCCATGATGCACTGTGACAGACATGCGCAGTGGCACATGCAAATTCCCCTATTGCTATGTAGCAATACTATCTAAACTAATCATATTATATTGATCATCATTCTCATAAAGTAATCTAAGAATCAATATTCAATTTTAAAACTCTGGACCCTTGTAATGAGAGTTACTATAAATACTTCCTAAATAATCTCCTTTTCAGATACAACCAATCATATAATAGTATTATAATAGAACGATGGTTAATGACAGCTTGGAATCATTTGCATCCTTTCTGTTGCTTCTATTGGAATTGACAATATACCAGACGTAATATGAGTTATGTTGGTTGTCCTATACGTATATGTTTTACAAAGAAGAGTTATCACAAATCAGACAAGATGGTTTCCACACCATTGACACGAGTCGCCCCGGGTGGTCTCTGATAATCTATCTTCTCAACTGCCTGGAATACAACCATTGGATCCAATCATAATGATGGGGAAACTAAATACCCCCAGACTGACATTCCAATCCGACTCTTATCAAACTCCTGGGTAAGACCTTAAAGTGCCTGTCTGTCTCTTTTTCTCTGTCTCTCTCTCCCTTCTTCTCTATCTCTATTTCCTGGGTATGACCATAAGGTGCCTTTCTGTCTCTTTTTCTCTGCCTCTCTGCCTTCTTCTCTATCTCTATTTCCTGGGTATGACCATAAGGTGCCTTTCTGTCTCTTTTTCTCTGTCTCTCTCTCCCTTTTTCTCTATCTCTATTTCCTGGGTATGACCATAAAGTGCCTTTCCGTCTCTTTTCTCTGTCTCTATCACCTCTTCTCTATCTCTATTTCCTGGGTATAATCATAAACTGCCTCCATCTCAGCTCTCCCGCCCTTGATATAACCATACTAAATGTGTTGATAAGGGCGTAAAGCAACCAATCTCACTCACTCACTCATAATTATGGGGAAACTAAATAACCCCAGATTAACATTCCAATCAGACTCTTATCGAACTCAAGACGATTGTCTATAATAAAGATGTGCTAAGATCGGGATCGGGAGGGTGTGTGTGTGGGGGGGGGGGGGGGCTGCAACTAGCAGCTCCAGAGTCCTTAAATAACTCCTGAAATATCTTCTTCCAGCACATGGATCAAGTTTTCAGAAAATGTACAATTATTGAATGAATACAATACAGAATACACTCAGATATACCTAGTGTCTATCATTTTTCCCTCTAATTTAGCAGAATTTGAAAGATGTGTAGAAATGTAGATTGTGCATTTTCTGAAAATATAAAATGAGAACATTCCAACAAATATATCTTGTGAATAAAACACTTTGAAAAACTTGTGACTTATTTTGCTGGAACACATCACATATCTCGACGAGGATAATATTCTTTCAAAGTAATCAACTGAAGCTAAGTTGCGTATTATTTGGGTCAGATTTTCAGAAAATGTACAATAATTATTTGTCTTCAGCAATCCTCTCAATAAACCCAAAATTAAGACAAAAAAGATGTTTAAAACTCAGTTCAACATAACCTAACAGATTGTTTGAATCAAGGCTATGTCAAATATCCTCAGATATACCTAGTATTGACTATTTCTCAGCCTAATTTAGCAGAATTTACTAAATGTGTACATCTGCCGATTGTACATTTTCTGAAAATCTGACCCATTTGATCCAACCACTTGTTGTTATGGAGCAAAACAAGTGATAAATCTTACCACTCATTCCCCTGACTCTGACTCAGTCTCTACCTCCACTCTCTGCACCTTATCCTAACACAAGCACCAGATACAACTACTAAGCCTCATGAAACCATAATAGGGTGAAGTCGCCGGAAAATGTACAATTCGCCTTCACCAATCCTCTCAAAAAACCCAATTTATGACGAAATTCAGGTTCAAATTTCAGTTCAACATCACCAAACAGATTGTTTTAATCAAGGCAATGTCAAATATCCCCAGATATAGCTAGTATTGACCATTTTACGGTGTAATTCAACAGAATTTACTAAATGTGTAGATCTGCCAACTGAGCTTTTTCTGAAGATCTAACCATACAACTACTAAGCTCTATGAAACCATAATAACTCACTCTCCACAGCCCTTGTTTACTCGCTGAAGGGCATCGCTGACATCGTCTATGGCCTCCTGAGGTCATTACATGCAACGCAACAAGTGGTGAGTTATGGTACTAGTGTGTCCGGTATCTGGTGCATAACTTAGATAGCTGACCACATCCTGTCACTGCCTCTCCTGCTTTACATTTTCTCATTTATTACGTCTGGTTTAGAAACTTTGGATAGTTCTCCATTACGTACCCCCAGCAAATATATTTTTAAACACTTGCCACGTAAATAGTCTCAATCATGTTTGGTTGTATTTCATATGTTTCAGGAGAAGGAGTCACAAGTCCCCAAATTGATACTTTTTAAAGTGTTTTGTTCAGAAGATCTCTTCGTAGGAATGTTCTTAACTTTGAGTTATCTACCGTTGAAGGTCGTATAAATGCATAAACGAATTTCAAGACTGTGTATTAAATATATCATTGCATTTCTAATATCATCTTATAATAGAGTATGTTTAGCTACTTTACTAATAATTGATTGTCCTACTAATAACTATTCACCCAGCAATATTGCAAACCTTGTTTTCAAAAATAAAAATATAAAACTTGACATGATCATGAGAAATACATGATCATGAGAAATACATGATCATGAGAAATACTTAATAAATGTCATGAGAAATACTTATTAAATGTCCTAGTGTGTCCCATCATTAGAATCGGCTTGATCTGATCAACCGAAATATGGGAGGAGACAAGTCAAGGTCAGCAAGGTCAAGATTAGCAGAATTAGTGGTGTCATTCATTTCTACTCTAATGACCACGCAATATCATTAATTTACAAAACAATCAAAAAGTGAGCAAATCCGTCAACACAGGGTCTAATAATCATTCTTCTCTTGTCACTTGAGTGGCGGCAGATTGATAGTATTGATTACATGGCTCTCTCCTTTTACTCTAAAATCTGATAAAAAATTGTTCGTGGTAATCTCAAATTATTATTCAACAGACTTGAAACCCCCAGCTACATTCTATGATTGACATTCTGGCTCACATGTAATTAGCAGATTGTGATGCCCTTTGTATATGTATATGTTGGGGGGGGGGGGGGAATTAGAGCTATTATTATTCAAACGTACAGATTAACAACCCCAATGTACCAATATGTTGGATTATTGCTGTGTAGAATGGTTCACGATTATCCACAGCGACATTTAGAACGGCAGTTAGCAAAGATATCTGTTGCAAATATTGCAATATCATTTCACTGTAAATTAAGCTTTGTTCATTTCTGTTATCTACACCATGCAATGGGATCTACATCATCTTTTTGACAAAATAATTAATCAAAAATTAAAAATATCCACCGAAGGTGCTTCGTTAATCAGTTTGCTAATAGGGGAGTTGCATGTGCCACTGTGCATGTCTGTTAAAGTGCATCCTGGGATGGATTCTGATGAAATCTGACATACAAATATTTGGCAACATTTTTATTGAAAATTGCAAGAATGTTTTCACCAATATCGAAGCTTTTATAAATGATCTATTATAACCAAATGCATGATGGGAAAGACGGGGACCTGTGTTATGGAAACATGTATAACACATGGATATTAGCATTAGAGCATTGATAAATATTCCTTGGCATGTTTTCTATAGATGTTTGACTGTACCATTAATCCCATAATTCCATGCGAATCAAAATTAAAAATGGCGGCAATGCAACTACCCTAATTCCTCTGCTGTTGTCACATGAGCGTCAGATTAGAGGCCTTGATTACATGTCTCTCTCACGTTTGCTCTAAAACTTGATCAAGATTAAAATTGTCATGGATCACACAAACTCACCCCTCCTTCATTATCTACCACGCTAGTGTGTACAGGCAGTGTTCATTTCACCACAATAGACTTTTAAGGCCAATTCTGCCCTTTGTGTAAGGGAATATAGGCCCGATGTGGGGGTCTGTCGGGTGAACCGTAAATGGTGATCTTTTTTGTTGAGATTTTACTTAACAAACTGGTGAGTTAGTGAGTGAGATTGGTTGCTTTACACCTTATCAACACATTGAAGTGTTATATCAAGGGTGGGAGAGCTGAGTGGGAGGCATTTTAAGATCTTACCCAGGAAATAGAGATAGAGACGAAGGGAGAGAGAGTCTTCAACTGCTAAAGTTAATGGAGGGTCTCTGGTTTTCGTTAGGGGGGCGGGGGGGGGGGGGGGGAGGGGGAGGAGGCATTGCTTCATGTCAACCACCGAAACCATTTTTCATGGTTGAAATATCATAAAAGAATTGTATCAAAAGATGTTGCTCATGTAAAATTCCCCCAATCGGTAGAATCAACCAGATATATGTTCTGTGCAACTATTTCATTTATTAATCCCTTTAGTGTCAGTCTAAGCTGGCTATAGCCTCAAGACTGTTCAAGGCAGTACACTCTAGGTCTAAACCTCAGATAAGAATGGTAAGTCAGCCTACTTCGCTAATTTCCTGGCCTTGGATTCAGCGTTTTAATGAGAATATAATGACATTTTGCGGTATTACTGGAATTATAACGTCACTTTGCGGTTTGAGGTGACATCATTGTCCTTTGTTTGAAGGGACTCTCTCATCTTTGGTCCTAGTATAGACTATGTACCTGACAGGTACTATGGAATGCGATCGTCAGAATATGACCAATAATATCTGTGGAGTTCCCTGCAGTATCAAGTGGAACTTTAGCCTGCCCCTATGGCGGCCTACTTTCCAGGTGCTAACTGCCTGTAGCACAGAGAATATGTATTGCGATATTAAGCATCTCATCTTACTCCCATAATCAAGTAGGTGGTCAATAGTTTTGCAAATTTCGGAAATTCTCCACTCCCCCCCCCCCCCGAGTGGTTAATTATGAACAGTGCCTTAATTTGGCTGCTCCTACACCTGCAGTGAGGACATAACGTGAGGCAACGCATGAAAACATCCGAGTAGGGTACTACTCATGTATTATGTATTATCTAAAAATTTAATGTGATAGGCCTTATATGAAATATGAAAAAAAGTTAATAAAAAAATAATATCCCTCGCACATTGGGCGCCCACACTGAACCCACTTCAGTCAAACCACTACTGACATCCATCCTAACTTCCGCCACCATATCCATCTTCCGCTTCCGCCCGTCATATCCTCCCCAAGCTCAATTCTTCCCCTATTTTCGCTCACAGAGGATTAACTAGTTTGTTCAGTGCCCAGTTACCGCAGTTTGTCAGCTGGACGATAGATGGCAGTGACGTGCCTATCACCAGACTGGGCCCGGGTACCAGTAAAGCATTTGACAGCGCCCTCTTCGGTGCTCAGCGGCAAACACTGAATATCCTGGGCTCGGGGCTTGCTCTGGGGCCAAACCAATTAGTGGTGTTTCTCATCAATAGCTCGTCATCTCATGCAAGTTTTATCAGACAGATTTGTGGCCTTCTTTTATTCGGGATCAAGTCACTAACCTTGGTCTGAACTTTTACTTCTAAACATGCTTTGATATAAGAAAGGTTCTACCGGAAACTGATAATTATCTAGGATCAATGGCATAGAAAGTTGATCAAAACAATTGGTCAGATCAGAACCAAACCATTTTTACTTTCAATAGTGTGTATCATGTTTTGTTGGGAGATGCACTTGGTGTATACATAGGAAAACGTGTCATATGAGTGACTCTAAGGCCAAACCAATTACGGAACATTGTTGTCATCAATAGCTAACCATCTCATGCAAGTCTTAGTCTTCATTCCTCGAGATCAAAGCAATAACTAGTCTGCACATCTCGCGTTAAGGAACTATGACATATCCTTGTTCTCCTTTACTTCTCTGAAGAAGTTATGCCATATACTGGCTTTGTAAGAAAAACACTCATCTGCTACCGCGTGTATAATAATAGAATAATAATGTATCTAAAGATTTGTAGTGAAAGTTTTAAAGGGATTCACCTGTGTAACTTTTTGAATATTAATGTATTTAAAGATCTGTAGTATTGAGAGATCTAAAGTGATTCACCTTGTGTAACTTTTGTATCCTTGTGATCAATGTATCACAACGCTGCATGTGAAACTCGGGATTAAATACTGTTCAAAATATAATCACAGACAAACTAGATGAAGAAATGTCCAGTTAATACTCACTAAACCGCTAGACCTGATGGAAAGTCTCACACACATACCTGCAAAGAAAAGATAGAAACTCATAATTGTCGATTCAAAATCACAGCTTAAAAAGACATGAATAGGGGAGTTGCATAGTCGCCATTTTGAATCATGATTCGCATGGAATTATGGGAGTAATGGCACAGTATAAAACCTATAGAAAACATGTTATCTTAACTTGGAATATCTATCAGTGGCCCATGTGTTTTAGATGCTTCTATAGCACAAACCTTCATCTTTCACATCATGCATTTAGTTTCTATTGATTATTCACATAACCTATGATATCGTTGAGAACATTCTTGCAATTCTCAATAAAATAGTTGCTAAATATGTGTATGTCAGATTTGAACTGAATCTATCCCAGCATACACTGTCATAGACATGCGCAGTGGCACATGCAAATCCCCTATTGGGAATGCATGCTTCATGTGCTCAACCCAAGTCATGTAGACAAGCTTTCTCCAGTTGCTTTCTTGGGTCAGATCATCAGAAAATGTACAATTCACTTTCATAAATTCTCAAAAATATCCCAAATTTAAGACAGAAATTAGCTTCAAAATACAGTTTAATATAGCAGAACAGATATCTTAAAACAAAAAATTACAAAATATACTCAGATATACCTGGTATTTATCATTTTTCAGCATATTTTGATAAATGTGTACAGCTGCCAATTGTCAATGTTCTGATAATCTGACACTCTTGCCTTTTTAAAATAAACTCACACTGTATCTTAGCATTAGCAGTGTTAGTCCTAAATTGTTCAGCAATTATTACAACAACAATCTCCACTCACAGGTCTACACTAAAAGAATGAATAATGGTTTAATTCAGGTTATTCATTGGCACTGATGTTGCCTGAAATAACCCTGTGCATGTCTGTTCACTGTGTCATTTCACCAGAGGAGATTTAGATGGTGGAGAACCTATGAATATTTGATACCCAATTCTGAGGTAAAGATGATGAATGCATCCCACTCCCACTACCTGCTTCCCTTCTCCCTCTATTGTCAAGGAAAAGCTGAGACACTTGTGTGATTGAGGACCCTGTTTTCCTGTAATCCCTGTGTGAGGGGTTGGGATATTGCTCAATGGGGTGCATTGCACTATACACGATAAGATTGTGTCTTAAATGCCTCGTAACACCCTTGTGACACCCTTGTAACACCCTTGTAACACCCTCTTAGATTTACGAATTTATGATACGAGGGTTGCTGGATTGAAACTCATACATTTGAGTGAAGTAAAAGGTCTCTCAGAGGTCTCTCAGACTAGTCTCAAATTTTCAGTAAATAATCCTATATAGAGCGATGCAAGTTTTGCTATGAGTCAGTTATGAGGCCTCTATGAGTGGTTTAACACAGAGTCTATAAATCTTTGTTTCATCCTGCCTTCATAATAGTTTTTTCATTCGGCTTTTATAGCGCACATCCCAGGATGCCTTTGGTTAAAAAAATGTTCATGGTCAATACGATTAGATAAATTATTACATACTTGTTCAGTTACTTCCGTGCTGTTCGGGGGTACTTTAAGATTTTTTTTAACCGTACAGTGTGCCATTAAACTTATCATGGTAACACATGACACAAATGACGCAATTTGATTGGTTTGGCGACGTTGCGCTTTGCTGTTAGAGCTGCTTTGCAGGTTTCCAATATTTTCAAGCAATGTTCCGAATGTTGGCAAGAGATACAGTAATAATAAGGTAAATAGAACAAATAAATATATATGTCAGTAAGTAATAAATACCAAATGGCACTCTGTACGGTTTATAATTGGTTGTCGGCGATGATGTGCCATAATAATGCCATAAAATAGTTCTCAAAAACTGATGATACAAAATGGCGTGTCTGATGTAGGATGACCTTTGAAACGCAGAGATATATTTGATACACTGTCATGAAATTTGGTACATGTGTGTTCATAGGACCTAAGGCATTAAATCTTCCAAAATTCGGAACATTTCAACAAAGAGATCCTGTGTATTAATCACTTAACAAAATATCCTTTTTGCGACTTGTGACTCATTTGCCTAGAACACATCACAAATACCATAGTTCTCCACAACTGATGATACAAAAGGGCGTGTGTAAAAGCGCCCTATAGGGAGAGTGGGTGGATGGCAGAGCAGCTCAGAAAATGAGCGATAAAGGAGCAGGAGTAGGCCATGCGCAATCAGTGCACTGCCTTTCATCCCATAATCAATATAATACGATCCTACAATTACATGTAACCCTCTGTGTATCTTCTCCCCATGATTCAACAGCTCTCCTATGTTAGTTTCCGAGTACATGGGATATGCCCTGATCAAGTCCCATATCCCACCCCATATCCCCACTCATTTAGTGTGTCCCCTTTCCTCAAGTATCCTCTTTCTCATATCCTATTCACTTATCTCACCTTTTGCCTCATTTCTCCAATTCCCCTCTCTTAATCCCTACTTGATTTCGTCTGTTGGGATCATGTATACGTGTGTAATGGCCACTAATACCCCCTTATTCTCTCCTATAGTTCTAGTTCATTCTGTTCACCAGCTTCTCCTTTCTGTCAATGCTCCTCGCTTTCATATTGTCCTCACTCGTATAGATCTGCCCTTTTCTCTACTTTCACTCCGCACTCTATTCTTTCGCCTTTATGAGTCCCTCCATTCTTCCTCTCCCCTCAACTTGCTGTACCCTCTTACCTTTACGGGTTAGATCGTCAGAACATGTACAATTGGCAGCTCTACCCATTTAGGAACATTTGCTAAATTAGGCTGAAAAATGATGAATACCTGGAATTTCTGATTACATTTGGTGTCTGTCTGATTTATATTACCTCTTTTGCTATGTTAAACTGCATTTCGAGGCTCATTTCTGCCTTAAATGTGGGTTATTGGAGAGGGTTAACAAACAGCGTTAATCTATAAGTTCTTTGGGATTAGTGAAGGCGAACTGTACATTGTCTGAGGATCTGACCCATATTCTCCCTCCCGTTCTTCTGCCTTCCTCCATTCTCTCCACGTCCCCTCCTATGATTTCCCTTTGGATTTCCCAGCCTCTCGATGTATCCCCTTTGTAAGAATCTGTCCCCATCTTCCCCATCCTCTCTTTCTCTTACACAATTCCCCTCATCAACTGACATTTTTTTATCATATTCTCCCATGATTCCTTTTGCACCCATTTTGTATTTCATCTCAATTTCCCAGCTTGCTTATATTCCCTGTGAGAGCACATGTACATTACTGCTCTCCCCGTATTCCTTCCCTTTGACCCACTTTATTTCCTTCCTCAAGTGACATTTCTATTTATTTTAGAGTGTCCTCCGGTTCATATCCCTTTCTTATTCCTTTCTCCCCATCTGCCAGTACCTGGCCATTTCCACCAATTTGACAACATTTGGGCCCCTAGACACCCCCTGAGTACCCAAAAATAATTTTTACATTCATCAGTTGATTTTTTATTTTCTATCAACCTTATATATATGCACATTAAACTGCCAAGTTTGGAACCATTCTGATAATTAGGAATTTGTTTACAGGGGGGTCGAAAATAGATCCCAAATATGAAAAAAATGCTAAAAATAGCATGACGAATAATGGTACATATTTCTACATAAATGAGTATTTAAATTAGAAATAGATAAAACAAATATGCACATAATGTATTGAACTATTTTGTACTTGATAGGTCTCGACATAAGGATCATAACACCTTTTATTTGGTGAAGATATTCTAACTAGAAGAAAAGTTACAGCCAAATAACCAATCAGTAATGGTAATAATAATGGCAGCGGCAAGGGTGATAGGTCATTGACCCTCTGCCCACATTATAATGTATTTATACACATTATATAACTCATTATATTTAGAATATATATAACATTCATTACCCATATTTAGGTTTTTAAGTTGACTCAAATACTTGTATTTAATGTTCCTGTTCTGTTTAAGTATTTAGAGGCAAAATCTTCAAGGATAAACGTTCTAATATTATGTATATATGTTAGAGATACAATTTCTGATATTATGTGACAGCAGGCGTGACGGCACACGACGACAGGCGTGACGGCACACGACACAACGTGACGGCAAATTTTTAAAGCATTTTGCCTTAAGAATCATGTAAAAACGGCACAGAAATCATGAATTCCAATCTACAAAGGTTGATATTAAGCAAAGTCAATAATAAATGTCAAATTTAGAGTTTATTATTAAATTTATGCCTTATAAAGCTCTAAAAACCCTAAAATATGCGTGACGGCACACAACATGAACTCGGGGACCCACCACCTTTTGGCACCATGTTATTTCTCTGCTATGATCCAAGAAAAACTCAAATAAATACATTTAATGTTTTTACATATATAATCCCATGCATTTTATCATTATTCATATTAATTTGATAGATATATATATTTTTTATTTTTTTATTCTACCTTAGGCACACTGCGTGACGGCACACGACATGGGGGGTGCCCCACACAAAAAAAAATTGAAGATTGTTTAGAAATTCAGCAATTCCATGGACTAATGGCAGTTTAAAAAAATGATTTTTGCCCCCAAAATGGGATTTTGAAATAAAAAAAAGAAAGAAATTGAACCAAAAATGCCAAAAATGTGGTTCCGCAGGTTGGTAGAACCATTCAATGAAAAAAAATTATCAAATTAATAGTAATTAATTTGATTTAAGCCCATTTAATCACTTTCCACGGTTTGGGGCCAAATGTTGTCAAATTGGTGGAATTGGCCACCTACTCTACAATGACAGCTAATATACATCCTAACTAATTAATGATATCCCGAGCCACATTGACGAATTGGCATATGCCAAATATATTAACCTGAATAAAGTTCGTTTAGTAAAAAAAAACAAAAAAACAAATTTTCTAGTAACTATCCACCCAAAGATATTGCAAACTTATTTTTGTTATTTTTTTTTATCTAAAACAAATATAGAAATACTTATTAGCTGTCCTGTCGTTTACAATCGTTACAATCGGCCTGATCTAATCGTTCCAGATGTATAATGATATCTCAAAATCCAATTTCTGTGACATGTGGCTCATTTTCCTGTTACAAATCACATATAGTAACCATATATACATAAATCTGTCAAAACAATATCTAGCAACATTTTTATCGAAAATTGAAAGGATCTTTTCACCGATATCATGGCGTGTGTCAATGATCTATGAAAACCAAAATGCATTTTGGGAAAGATGGATGCTTGTGTTATGGAAACATGTAAAACACATGGATATTGACATTAGAGCACTGATAAATATTTCATGCTGGACATGGCATGTTTTTTTATAGATTTTAGACTGTACCATTAGTCCCATGATTCAATGCGAATCAAGATTCAACATAGCTGCTATGCAAATCCCTTATAGAAGCCAAGGGCATCCTGGGATAGAGACAAGATGGCAGCAGATAAAATATTTAGCGAGAGAGAGAGATTAAGAAATAATTTGAGTGATTGCTTCGGTGGTTTTCTCATTTGCTGCAAACATGCCTACATCTGGCATGTTAATTGGAATTCTTGTCATGTTTAAGTACACACATCAATTTATTCTAAATGGGTGAAATCGGCAGAAAATGTACCATTCATCTTGACCTATC
This sequence comes from Sthenelais limicola, assembly GCA_942159475.1. Taxonomy (NCBI): domain Eukaryota; kingdom Metazoa; phylum Annelida; class Polychaeta; order Phyllodocida; family Sigalionidae; genus Sthenelais; species Sthenelais limicola. Next base: position 31,149,161 of record OW804097.1, on the reverse strand, counting down.
CTCTCAAACAACCCACATTTCAGACGAAAATAAAGTTAAAAATACAGTTCAACCTAAACAAACAGATTGCTAGAATCAATGTAATGCCAAATATACTCGAATTCACCTAACATTGGCCAAATTGCAGCGTAATTTAGCAGAATTTACTAAATGTGTAGAGCTGCCAATTGTACCATTTCAGGAAATCTGAGCCAAATCCGCCATCTCTCTCTGTGTCGAATGTTTTCATTCTCTCGCCTCTTTCTCTCTCCTCTCTTTTTCCATCCTCTTCCTCTCTCTCCTCTTTCCCTCTCTCTCTTTATTTATCATCTATCTTTCTTCTATCTTCCTCTCTCTGTTCGTCTATCTTTCGTCTCCTTTTCTTTCCCTCCCCCCCCTCTCTCTCTCTCTCTCTGTCTTTCTACCTATCTCCTCTCTTGATGTCGTCTCTCTTTACCTGTCACTGTTTCCTCCCATCTCTCCTTTCCAGCCTCCCCCATAATCCCTACCCTTCTCTCACTCTCCTCTCTCTCACCCTTCTGTTTCTCTACCACTCCGTTATTCTCTCACATCTTCTATTCCTTTCTTATCCTTCCAATTGTACATCTTCATGTTTTTAGTTCTGTACACTTTCTCTCCTTTTGTAGAAGACTTTCAAATGCTCCTCTCTATATTTCTTCCTCTTCCTTTCATTCTCACAAGCATATATATATATAGATCATATATCGCGACTTCTCTTCGGCTCTGCAACCACATTATCTCTCCTTTTCTCCTCCATCTTCTCTCTCTGCCACGCCCGTCTTTATCCCCCCTCTTCTCTCTAGCCCCTTTCTGTTCCCTATTGCTCTCGTCTTTCTCTCCCCCCCCCCGACCCCGTCAAATGATTATCTACCCTGGCTTCCCCAATCCCAATACTGGTCCTGGGTAAGACCTTAAAGTGCCTTTCTGTCTCTTTTCTCTGTCTCTCTCTCCCTACTTCTTCATCTCTATTTCCTGGGTATGATCATACACTGCCTCCCTCTCAACTCTCCCACCGTTGATATAACCATATTAAATGAGTTGATAAGGGCGTAAAGCAACCAATCTCACTCACTCACCCACCGTCTTATGATTATCTACCCTGGCTTTCCCAAATCCACTATTTCTTCCACCCTGAACGTTACTTCATCAAGTCTATACTTGTATATCAATGCCCCATTGATACGTGAAGTGTTTTAGGCAAATGAGTCACAAGTCGTATACAAGATATTTTCTAGAGTGATTAATCCACAAGATCTCTTTGTAGGAATATTCCAAATCTCTAGGGATTTAGTGCCTTAAGTCCTATGAATATATATGTATTACATTTTGTAAAAATGTAATAATAGTGTAATAAATATATCTTTGTGTTTCGAAGGTACATTAAATTACTTTAATGGTAATGTCCCACCAAGAAATATTGCAAACGCTTTTTCAAACGTAAATATATATCAAATATAAAATATAGAAATACACCTTAGATGTCCTTAATGTTTACCATCATTGGAATAGGCTTGATCTCATTTTCTCAAATCAAAATACATTTTTTGCGACTTGTAACTCATTTCCCTGAAGCCGATCATATATCATCCCTTCACCAATATTGCTCCACCGTTTCCTACAGTTTCTTACATTTCCCTACAAAATATGGCGTCCCCTTCCCAGTCTCACCCCCACCCCACTACACACACCTCCATTCCAACGTCCTTTCACCCTCCCCACAAACAACCAAGACAAAATTGTAGTCATTAATTTCCAATCACAAAATCCCTTTTCCTCACACAACCAAACGCACTTTTCACCCAGGCATCAAAAGAAAGTGGGAACCGAGAGAGCCAGAAAGCGTCAGAGAGAGAGAAAGAGATAGGAGGGAAGAGAGAGAGAGAGAGAGAGCGAGGGGGACGAAACACAAAACGATAGTCTCTCTACTTTTTTAAACAAATTATAATGCTGGAAATAGATCAAAGCAACAGCATCCCCTCGCTCTCCCGGCCATAATTTGCATGGAGGGAAAGCGATAATAATCAGAGGTAATTAGTGGTGTTAATTGGGAATTATTGAACTAGCCTAAGCGGCAAGGAAAGGCTCTCCTGTTATTGGCAGTGCGGCTGAGCTAGCACAATGTGGCGAATGCTTGCTTCGCAACAAACAAGTGTAGAATGTAATACTTGCAATGAAAGTGAATATCAATGTTGCAGCGAAAGCCTAAATAGGTGAATCAAATTCACTACATTTCTGGGTATTTTGTTTGGTAAGTAGTGTTCAATATATTTGGGGTCTAAGTTGTGTTGTAATATATGAAATTATATATTGATTAAAGATTCCTTAACTAATGGTAGAGGATATGTGGTGAACAGGGGGAGTTGAAATATCTATATCAGAACAGTGCGTAAAAGCCACTGGGATATTCTATGGTGTTTCTAATTAATATACTCTCCCTGTTTAGGTTGGATGATTTCCTGCTTTTAGGGTTATGAGTTGGAGAACTTTGAGTGTTCAATATATTTGGGGTCAATGAAAAAAGCCAGTAACAGAGAGTTACGATATACATCCTCCACCTTATGTGTTCGCAATTATATTAATGGTAATTTCATGATTGCTCTGTGGTCCCATGAATCCATTTATACGTGTAGGTGACCCATCACCGAATATATTGGCCGGGACCTTGGTGACTGATGCGGTAACCACGCCCCCCTTGTTATGGGCGTTACGTCATAATACACGCCCCTTCCATTCCCAATACAAATCCTCACTCAACGCCCATCTCCTGACCCGCACGCACGTCAGAATTTTTTTTTTCTTATATCTTGTATCTGTTTATGGTGAAATAAACTACATGTCTATGTGGTTTCAGGCCAATTCCTTCGTTGGATCTTCTTATTCACATATTATATAGTCAGCAAGTCAAGGGACACATATATTATTGTAAATTGTTTGCGACTAATAGGCACTTGAACCAAATATCCAAAAGGTGAATATGGGTCAGATTTTCAGAAAATGTACAATTGGCAGCTGTACACATTTAGTAAATTCTGCCAAAGTAGGCTGCAATTTGGTCATTGCTAGGTAAATTCGAGTATATTTGGCATTGCATTGATTCTAGCAATCTGTTTCGTTAGGATGAACTGTATTTTGAACTTTATTTTCGTCTGAAATTTGGGTTATTTGAGAAAATTGGCGAAATTGAATTGTACATTTTCTGAAAATCTGACCCATATTCGTGTATAAGGATTGTAGTGGTACAGTGTTGTGCGCTCATTATTACCACTGAGTTCAATATTAACACTGAAAAAACTACTCGTTGAAGTGTTGTGCAACGGGGGCAATGTTAATAAAGTGGGAAGGTAATCACAACGTTTTACTGAGTACTGGGTCTTAGCATGTATCAGATTTTTAAAGACGTTTTTTTTTCTCGAAAATGTTACAATTGTGATACTTTTCAGTTCGAAAAAATAAAATGATGTTTGTGTTTTGCTGCACTTGTATATGTCTACTGATATGCTGGTCAATCTTAGAGTAGGGAGATTTAGCAACCACTACGCACCAACACAACACTAACGCATCCACTAACTATTTGTACATTACTACCGTTGTGGGGATATCTCGAGAGGCGCTAGGCCGAGGGCATCTGCATTGCATGCCTCTCAAAATATCCCTAAAACAGTAATTAAGTACTAAACGTTAGTGGATGCGTCAGTGTTGTGTATGTGCGTTGTGGTGGCTAAATCTCCCTATTATAAGCAAACACACAGCACAGGTGTACCTAATTGGGCTAGCCATAGCTCGACAAGTATAGAACTACGTGGGAGGTAATTATACAGCCTCAGTCTGAGTATGGCAAACCTAAAGGGCTTCATATAATTGTTGCCAGCCATGGGCTAGTGGGGGAGGGGGTTTTTACCTTTCCTAGCGAAATATTCACTCCCTGTTTTACAAGTTTTACCTACTTTTGGATGAAATAATTAAGCCATCTGAGATATTACCTGTTTTTCATCTCACTTCTTGATATTTTAATTATAACCTTATTCAATCTTACCAATTTATCTTATAAATACCATCGTACCGGAGGCAGAGAAGCCAATTGTTGGTTGCTATGTGGCTTCTAGATAATAGTGTCTGGCTTTTGGGGTGTGATTTAGATGTTAGGTGACAGAAGGGATTCTATTCTCTCTTTTGTTAAACTGATGATAATTATTATAGTATTTGCTTAACTTTATTTCTGCAGATATTCTTTTGAATGGCATGAAACGTATCACGAATGCGAAATTGTTCATCGAAATAAAATCTGTTTAAAAAAGAAAAACAAAAAATAGTAACTACTACAAAGTGACATAACTTGATACGATGGACAGCAAAATCAACACCGCTACTTGATGGTAGACTGATATTTGAGTAAAACGTTCATTTTCGTTGATTCATGTAATCAGATGAATTGATTGAACGACCATTGTAGACCTAACCCACTTGTCAAATCAAAATGCTTCAAGAAATGTGTCACAAATGTCCCACACAATCGATTTCCACAAAATTCAATATGATACAACGAATATAATCTAAACAAATATAATTAACTACCCTCGCCACAACAATATATCTCAATCTATAGGATCTTTTCTGTTACAATACATTTTGTTGAAATCCACAATCATACAAATATACAAACTGGGACAAACGAACCCTATTATCTATATATCAGTCATTGTGTTTTTTCACCGCATTTTACCATTGAATAAAAATATAAAAAATCCTTAAGAAAATCCTAGAAGTCGTCTACAAGCCTACCAGAAATCGAGTACTTGTTTCAATGACTAGAAGGAGGAGGGTAGAATTTAAAATGATGTTTTCATCATATCCAAAGTATGAACATAGTTGTTGAAAAGATCATTTTTCATCGAGTCTGATAATATTGCCAAAACTCCTTCACAGAAATAACAATGGCTATTGTGTTGTGAAGGCAATCCTAGACTTTACCTCTAGGCGGGGCTTGGGTACGTAGGCAGAAGATTGTGATTAAATATAACCAATAATGACTCGGCACATTTACTGTCAGCAATGACCTGGGGATACCGGCCATTCAGTTGACAATTAACCACATTATTTATTTATAACCATTAAGTAAGAATGCATTAAGTGGATTCATTGGTGCTATCGAGAGGTCGCATTGTGAATAATTGTAATGAAGCAATGACTCAGCAGTTTTACAGCCAGAAATGACCGGGCGATAATATAAGCAATTGAGTGAAATCCTATCATAATTATAAGCAATCATATCATATGTTAACATGAGCCACATAGTCCTAATAATTATGATATATCTTGGGGGAAGTATATAATTCGAATCAATTATGTTAGAAAGTAAAAATGCGTTAGTTATTTTCGAACTAAAATGAAGTAGCATTTTTATCAAGTTTCATAGGAATGAATGGCAGCAATATGAACGATCTCTGCATGGGGTAATTAAAAGATGGGTTGGTGAAACTGGAATAGAAATACAAATTGATCAGTAACTCAGATTGTAAGCAAATCAGAAGCCAAAGTCTATACCTGTGCTATACGCATTACTCTGAGAACAACGTATCTAGACAGAGTTATGCACAGTATGTCACTAGTGAGTTACATGTGGTACTCAGAGTGTAGGTGTATCAGAAGCCATAGTGTCTATACCTCTTATATCTAATTGATCTGATCTGCCACCTGGGGGATTAACCAGTGCAGACAGAACATGGTTTTCTTGATCAAACTGTAGTTGGATATATAAGGGTGAAATCGTCAGAAAATGTACAATTGGCAGCTCTACACATTTAGGAAATCCTGCTAAATTAGAAAGGTATATAAGAATACCCGTATATCTTAGGTTATTTTTTATTGTGTTGATTTAAAATATCTGTTCTGCTAGGTTAAACTGTATTTTGAACCTCAATTTTGTCCTAAATTTGGGTTATTTGAGAGGATTGGTGGAGGTGAATTGTACATTTTCTGCCGATTTGACCCACATCTATTATAGACGTTTCCCTCAGTTCTGACCTTCGAAGTTGTATGTCTATTTATTATACATGCATTGCTATGAAAACAACGTATCTAGAGTGAGTTACGCAACGTGCGTATTTCACTAGTGAGTTATGTGGGGCCAGGAAACCGATTATACAAAATAGGCTGAGATACCATTATTATATGATCTGAGGGTTTGGATCTAGATCCGGATTGCAAAAACAAAAATCATTTTGATAGCTTTCATCTAGGAACACTCATAAAACATCCAATACCCTCATAAAACATCCAATATCAGCTGATAGTCACATGACTCTCACGTGCTCACACGTCGTACCCATCACTCATGGACCAACAAAGTTAACAAAAGGAACACATTCACTGCATTGAGACCTTAACTCAAGCTAGGGGTCATGACCTTTCACTAAACGTCACGTGGCGTCTCAAGTATTTGTCCTTTTCTTAAAATAACAGTAATGATACCAGCAGGAGGTGATTGGGACGTGCTGATGACTTCGAGACGTCGTTACTTGCGTGAGAATACGTGGAATCACGTGCAAAACGAGATTCTATGCATGGATTCAGGTCCTGGAACACTGATTTCAGTAATTGGTTTCAATGGAGGGATAAGGGTACGTTGAAACAAGGGAGATCTTTTCGCTGAACAACATATTGATTCGTTTTTCCTAAACTTGAGGCACTGATTGCTCAAAAAATATTTTGTTCTCGGGTGTTTAAGATGTTAACAGATAATGTAGCAAGACAAACAATAGGGGATTTTAGCTAATCTTATCCCAAACAAGACTCCATTCTTTGAGCCTCTAAACCCATGACACGTAACAATGACTGGTAGTTTGTCAGATTCTGTTGGTTTTTGGTTTTTTTTATACATATTTTATTTCGAAAAACAATTCCACACAATATGGTACGTTTCATGCTCTCGAAGGTGATATGTTATAATGCAATAAAGAACGATACAGTAATGCAGGTTACCTAAATACATTAAATAATTATTAATATCTTATACCTGGTTTAGACCACGTTAGGAGAAATATGAACATTTTAGTAAAATGTTTCGGAATGTTAATCAAGATATTATTAGCAGTTTTATACATTTTCACCATTTTAGATTTTGTAAATTGTGTTTAGGAATTATATTCCTATCATCCCTTGCTACGGGTGTATGGCGTTTAACAAATGAAGTCGGCGAACATTAGATGAGTGAGAGATGAATGAAGTTTCATTCATTCATTCAAAAGCAAATAAAAAGTGGCAGTGGCAGGAGTGGCAGGGTCCTGTCTACATGGCCAGTGAACCATGTAGGCAAGACCTCGTCATTCCTCACCACTTACAGAACCAGCACAACACCATTGCAAGGCTTACCGCACAGCTAACCACAGCTAGTGGAGACCCCACTTTACCCTTCAATACTGCAGCCTATTTACCCCCAATCCCCATGGTATCCTATGTAAAGGCACCACCCTGCAGGCCTGTCATACCCAGGATATATGACCAATCAACACTGGCAGCCGGCACACTAATTGCTATTGTTCATACAGCGCTAATATGCCAGCTAATGTCTCTATTACTAATTAGTCGTATCATTACCACCCCGTTACACATAGATCTCATTAGCCTATATGTTGTCCCTTATTAAGCACCATCCGCAACAACAACACTAGCTTTTGTATTAAAGATTTTCCAGGTAAATCCAGGATTACATCTAATCTTATATGATGTTTGGGTCAGATTTTCACAACATGTACAATTAGCAGATGTACACAATTAGTAAATTCTGCTAAATGAGGCTGCAATTTGGTCAATACGAGGGAAAATTTTAGTATATTCGGCATTGCAGAAATTCTAGCAATCTGTTTGGTTAGGTTGAACTGTATTTTGAACTTTATTTTCGTCTGAAATTTGGGTTATTTGAAAGGATTGGTGAAAATGAATTCTTCATTTTCTGAAAATCTGACCCATTTGATCCATTCGCTTAAAGCTAAACTCTCAGCCAGATCGTCTACTTCTTGTTCTGTTCCTCTCTAATCCATCTAAAATTGACACAATTTATTTGGAGGATCATTTATTGTGATCGTTGGATTAATTTATTGTCGCTCATCAATTTTTGATTCGACTACAAATTATTGTATGAACGTATAACAGTACTATATAGCACAGTATTATGAATTAAATCTGCATTTTCTGTCATTATCACAACCAGAATCTTACCAAATATACTCATATTATGACTTATAGGACTGAATTCATCGCTATTCTGCTGCTATATGCTTTTACAAGAATTTGAAGTTAAGACAGTTGAGCGATGATTTAAGTAAAGTCATGAGAAAGGATTCGGGCAGGTCCTCCAAATACAAATAAGGACGTTTAAGAAGCCCTGGAGCAAAAGCAAATCGACAGAACCGCCCAAATGTAGAGTTTGATTAGAGACCCACCCTCATGTAACATGTTGTATGGTACAGAGTTAATAGCAGGGTCAGATTTTCAGAAAATTTACAATTGGCAGCTGTACACATTGAGTAAATTGTGCTTAATAAGGCTGCAATTTGGTCAATACCAGGTAAATTCGAGTATATGTGGCATTGCATTGATCCTAGCAATCGGTTTGGTTGTGTTGAACTGTATTTTGAACTTTATTTTCGTCTGAAATGTGGGCTATTAGAGAAAATTGGCGAAGTTGAATTGTACAGTTTCTGAAAATCTGACCCAGCAATTGTTTCCAAGCCGATCTATAGACTCATCATCATCAACCACACAAAAAAGGCTAATGGGATTCCACTTTCCACAAACATCAAGTCAAGATTTTATCTCACGGCAGGCAAGGTCGCAATTAGCACAACGTAACCCAATATGTTTTTTCCCTTATCATGGATATGTTACCATAGTAACTTGCATGTTACAGGGTCTGAGTGACATTATCTGTCACATGTGTCACAATATAAGCATGACATGTCACAATGGAAGGGCAAGGCATGCTTCATACATTTATGATGTATTAGGGTCAGATTATCTGAAAATGTACAATTGGCAGCCGTACACATTTTTTAGAACATGCTAAATTAGGCGGGAAAATTATAAATACCAAGTATATCTAAGTACATTTTGTATTATGTTGTCTTAAAGTATCTGTTCTGCTATATTAAATGGTATTTTGAAGCTCATGGCTGTCTTAAATTTAGGTTATTTTGAGGGAATCGGTGAAGGTGAATTGTACATTTTCTGACGATCTGATCTATTAATGGATGCTTGAAAGGAGGTATTTGCATTTTTTAAATGCTTTTTTTCAGACATTAATACAGGACTTTTAGCTGGCTTTGCGACAAAACCCAGAAGAAAAACTATTTAAAGCTGATTTAAAACAAAATATGGGCTAGAGTATACCTGGGGATGAATACCTAGAAAGTCCACCACTCAGTATTGTGCGCTTCTCAAGATTTGTATTTGCTTTGTGCCAAATTGGAATGAGAAATCATTTAAATGCAATTTGATTTCGTGTATACCCGTTGCCATCCCATCCACTTAGAATCTTTAGGTGTCAATTCAATGATTTTTCATCATGAAATAAAAACTCTATTGAACTCAGACGGTAATCTGGGCTAACCATAGCGGAGGTTTCATCCTGTTCGGCCCGTTTAGATATTGAAGAATTAAGATTTTGAGCTTGTGTTATACATAATGTAAAAACACTTATGGTCAAAGCAAATAATTGGACCGTATTATGAATGGTTACATTCTATATTAAATAGATTCCATCTTTATTGCTGTTGTTGTTGAGACATTTATTAATCGAAATAAGTGACCATGTCGGCGGATCTAATCTCAAGTCCTGCCGGACATTACAATTATTTTAGTTATGTAAGGGTAACAATACACCTTGGCGTCGACGACACACAAGGTGGCCCTTACTAAGTATGGTCTCAAACAAACAATGAAATTTTAAGATCAGGATAGCGCTTTTTGAGGAAAGCAAAAAATATATACATAGGTAATAAATAAATTTGAGCGAGATCAATAATGTTACAATAGGATTATATGTTAAGGTATCAAGAAAGTAAAAGAGTATGTTCGGTGGTGAGATTCACGTGAAACAACGGTACAAAATAATAGTGATGTGAAATAGATTGTCTACTTTAAGGAAGAAGACAATAGATAGGGAAATTTCGACGTATCAGTATACTCTTATATTTTTTTAACACCCTTATTAGAGCTTTGTAATCATGAATAGCCTACAATGAAGATCTAGATCGCCAAAATGTCATAGTTTATTAATTTCCTCTCATTTCTCCTCATATATGAGGAAGCTCAATGAAAAAACACCCAAACCCAATAAAACAAAATGAAACTAGCTCCGTCAATAAATCAGGGCCATTAAGTACGCCCTACCACACATGCAGACATTAATTGATGTAATCGCCAGAAATCTGATACTTCCTTTTAAGAAAACAATCTTTCAATATTTTTTTTACCCTTTGGATATGCACTATAGCATCTAAGTCGGTGTTGCCAGATCACTTGATGAAGGGGATGGATGTTGTTGTGCTATCATTGTGTTACTACCCTCACACAACCCTCATGGGTCAGATCGTCAGAAAATGTACAATTGGCAGCTGTACGCATTTAGTAAATTATGCTAAATTATGCTAAATTATGCTGTAAAATGATGAATACTGGGTATATTTTGTATTATGCTGTTTTGAAATAGCAGTTCTGTTGTGTTAAACTTCAACTCGAAGCTCATTTTTGTCTTAAATTTGGGTTATTTGAGAGGATTGGTGAATGCGAATAGTACATTTTCGGAAGATCTGACCCTCCATACATCAAGTGGAGTACCGTACCCTGAATGTTCATACAAGTATATCCTCCTCGTGTTTCTAATTATTTGCTCAACTTGCATGGAGCTGCACACATTTTATATCGCTCGATCCATCACTGACGTCCTTAAATTTCACATTTTCTTAAACTCTGTTAGAGCTACTGTAATAACACAGTATATTTGAATTATTATTCAACTTTATGTTCCATAATATACATGATAGTTGTATCTATAATTAAGTGGTACAGTTATAGCATAATCTCATGAAGGAGTAATTACCGGTATTGTAGTATTAGGCCCTAAATGGATGCTATTAATCCTTTTAGACTTTGCTAAGGTGGCCATAGCCCGAAGCTTAGAGTCAATTTCCAGTGAAGGGAAAAATGGTTTTGCCCCCTCATTATTCATCTTAAAGGCTGACGCACACAGCCGATTTGGCCCCCTATAGCCCCACGATTTGGGTCTGCTGATGAATCTTAGGATTTCATTTCAAATCCTGATTTATTTTTTTGAAATAACATAAACCATGGTTTGAAATTTAATCTTAGGATTCAGGAGGATACCCAAATCTTGGGGCTATAGGGAGCCAAATCGGCCCTGTGCACATGTGCGTCAGCCCTTAAACCCTGCCCACACACAGCCGATTTGCCTCCCGATTGCCCCCCGATTTGGGTCTTCCGATGAACCCTATGATTTCATTTCTAATCCTGGTTTATGTTATTTCAAAAACATAAACCGGGATTTGCAATGAGATCATAGGAATCATCAGAAGACCCAAATCGGGAGACAATCGGGAGGCAAATCGGCTGTGTGTGGGCAGGGTTTTAAGATGAATAATGAGGGGGCAAAACCATTTTCGCTCTCACTTGAAATTGGCTCTAAGCTCCATATTGCCCCTATACAATATACACTATATACCTGTTGACTTGACAACAGACATACTTTCTACTGCCGGGATCAGGTTACGAAATAATCAGTCTGTGTCTCTACAACTTTGTGTTACCTTTGTCAGGTTTAAATGCGTTCAATAGGGCGCTAATAAATATATATCTGTCTGATTCAAGAACAGAAGGTATAAGATGAGCCTGGTGGGTAGGGTTGTGTGTGTGTGTGGGGGGGGGGGCATCTTATAGTGAGGGGGGGGGGCTAGGTCGGAGTGGGACGATCTTTTATTTTTGTTAGATATTGTTTTAGTGGCCTTGTACATTTAATTTATTTACAAAATGGGCATAATCACAATGATAATGTTTCTCATGCGTTGCCCAGTTAATCATTTGACATTTCAACACTATGTACATAGCGTTTACTCCGCATTATATATCTTATTTTAAGATGTGGTGAAATCTTATAACCATGTAAACATTTACTGTACAGTTAGTTACAAGTAGAAGATAGAACACACAGGAAATACCCAGCAGGAAAGACATTTGAACCACGGACAGTGGAATGATGGTATCAGGAATAACCAATTGAGACAATGAACTAAAACACAGATAACTTTTAGGAACGAACAATGACAAAAGTCAATTACATGAACCATAATCATATTTTATAAAAACAAAAACTTTATGTATGTATTTTCTAAAAAACAAAACTTTATGTATAATCAAAATATTCGTAGGAAATGGATCTCTCAGGAAGACCTGCTTAGGCAGAGAGTAGTATCCAATTTCGGAATGTTATTTGTCTATTCTGAATAAAAATGCAATATATATCAGTTTTCATAACTTAATCAAATTCTACCAAATTTAATATGATACAATGAATATAATCAAACCATTATTGGAGCAACTGAGTCAAGGTCATGAGAGCATACTATTTGACAGATAGCATATTTGTGAGAGGAGAGGAGGATTTTCTCTGTAATAAACTGTTTCTCACAGAGAAACTCCACTCAGAAATATGACAAGTAGAACACCTCAAGGTCTCGCAACACTAATTCCCTTCCCAAATCAAATGACAGCATCTCTGATATGGTTTCATAAGCCGCACCTGTTGTCCCCATCACGCCCCGGGTAGAAACGCTAGTGTGAGACCTGATTTACATTACATTTGAATGAATTGGCAAAAAATATACCCACAGTGCCTCGGGGCAATGGCGTCGTCATGGCAATAGTGTCGTGAAACTTATTTTATTTTGGTTATAGGTCAATGCCTTTAATCTAGGTCTAGAGTAGAAAATGAAATTAAGTTCAGAAAATACTTGATTAAGGGGTCAGGTTAATTTATTCTGGCGAAATCAGTCGAATATGTGAGCATCCTGAAACGGATGGTATTGTTTTGCATTTGCAGTTCATGAATTGATTTGTGTCAAAGTTTGACATTTGATTATTTTTTGTTTAAATCATGGAAAAATTATGGAAAAGAAAGTGATTATGTCATTTCGTCCATGATCCTATGTCACTTGGTCTATAATTGCTTTGATTCAGAATAAATCCATTTCAAAAGTATATAATTATCTCGATAATATTTTGAGACATTCTACAGGCTAGAAATCTATAGATGAATTGAGATAATATCATTGCAATATAAGCCGTCACCTTGGAAAGGATAAGTAAATAATATGCATATATTAAAGTCAGGGATTTTTTCTTTTTTGATTTACTAGGTCGCGCAAATATTTTTTTTTATCAAACATTGAAAGTGAACACAGATATTTAAGTGAGTTATAAGGAATGAACTTGATATATGATATGGGTCAGATTTTTAGAAAATGTACAATTCGCCTTCACCGATCCTCTCAAATAACCCACATTTAAGACATAAATGAGCTTAAAATACAGCTTAACATAACAGAACTGATACTTCAAATCAATGCGATACTAACTATACTCAGATATACCCGGTATTCTTCATTGTTCAGCCTAATGTAGCAGAATTTCCTAAATGTATAGAGCTGCCAATTGTACATTTTCGGAAAATCTGCCCATATATGATGTTATTGATAAAGCTACTGGGTGAGATGTGGGAGCAATATTTAGTTAAAACATGAACGAGACCTCAGTTTTAGGTACATTTCAACTTTAGCCGCTAGTATGTATGTTGTCTATGTTTTTTTGGTATTACTAACAACACTAGGCTTGCTCCTTTTTTAAAGGTTATTAGTATGATATTCAATTACATTAATAGACTCTTGGATTTGTCTTGGTTCATATGAGAATATAAGATGAAAAAATGCAAGAGCGGATGAGAAACTGTGGTACGATTTAATCACAAGGTTTAATCCAAAAGTTCAGATGCTCTGTAGGGATTGATATTAGGAGCGAGATGGATAGTTTAACATTTAAATCTAGATTAATAAGGGTTTATCTTTCACATGTATTGCCCAGGCCTCTGATACAAATTTGAAAAGTGCAGCATTGCGTAGTGTTGGGTTTATTTGTGATTTAGGAAAATGAGTCACAAGTCGCAAAATTGATATTTCATAATGTGTTTTTTCACAAGATCTCTTTATTAAAATGTTGTGGTTTTTAGAGGGTGTAGCACTCATAGTCATATTCATCCATGTAACAAATTTCAGGACATTGTCTTAGATATATTTTTGCCTTTTGAAGGCCTTCGTATGGAGTTTATTTAGTTAGTAATTGGCCACCCAGAAACATGTCAAACTATTTTTTTCAAAAAAAAAAAATATGAAACTTACAATATAGAAATACATATTAGGTGTCCTAGTGTTTACTATCATTAGAATCAGCTTGATCTCCTCTTTTCAAATATGGTGATATCTCAAAATCCATATTTTGCGTCTTATGACTCATTTACCTAAAGCGGATCAAATTTATGTTGTAAATATGAAATGCCTGGCTATTACAGATTTAGATACTCGGGTTAATAAGGGATTTGCATGTGCCACTATGTATTTCACCCACAGTGTATTCTGGGATCGATCCTGATGAAATCTGACATACAAATATTTGGCAACATTTTATCGAGAATTGCAAGAATGTTTTCATCAAGATCATAGCTTTTATAAATGCAGAATGCTGTAGGTTCCAACCGATATTTTCCGGCTCTGACGAGCCGATTATGTAATACCATTCAGCAAATGTATATTATGTACAACAGGCCGTTACAGCACCATGGCTGAGTGCACTGTCACACCTAACCAAAACCATGTGTCTCTCTCTCCCTTGTATAAGAATCCACCCACTCACAGTCACATCACAAATACAAAGCTTTAATATCTTTCCTCATAGTCGTCACACATTGATGAAATAAAGATGAGAATAGTTCTTATGGCTAGGAGAATACTTCCAAAAACGATTTAGTTAGTATATTTCACAATTTAAAAAAAGGTTTAAAGATGAGTGGACCACCTGCTAATTGATACTGACACCACTTGCATTCAGGGACTAATTGATGCATGTTTGGGTTAGGGATTAGGGTGGAGGAAACTTCCCCCTGCTGATAGTTCTCTGCGGACAAACCCTAGACTGACCAAATGCATGATGGGAAAGTAAGGGACTTGTGTCATGGAAACATTTATAACACACAGACATGATATTAAAGCATTGATAAATATTCCATGCTGAAGACGACATGTTTTCTATAGATTTTACACTGTACCATTAGCCCCATAATTCCATGCGAATCTAGATTCAAAATTGCGGCAATACAAAATCATCTATTCTGAGGTATAATTTACAGAAAAACGTATATGAATAATCGGTGACAAAAATGAGACAAATGGTATCAAAGCTACATTCTTCACCACCGTCACAGCTTTCTCCCAGTTTACGTCGGTAAAAAACCAAAAAAGTTTCTTGATTTGAGTTCCCTTCTTTTCCAACTCATCTAAAAGTCATTTTTAAAAGTCTTGAATGATTTTGTTTGGTTGTTCTTGCCTCATCAAATCCACTCCTGCGGTGGGCTTCACTTATTATCGCTCCCCAGCGTCAGAAATAAATACCAACGAGGGTGGGTGATAATAGGGGAATCCCCCAAAAAATAATCTAAGAGTAGAAATTTGAAATTGTCTGTATTACGCTGGCTGAGTGTTAGTAATCAAATTGCAAAATAATATAAGATTCTCTGGTAGGTAACGGAACAAAAAGTATTTTGTAAAGATTTGTTATTATGTTCCTTCAAGAAGAAGCAGTCCCCATTGCCATACAGTCCGACCTGCCCTCTGACAAACCCGCCCCCCCCCCCCCCCCGCTATACCATCTAAGCTCTCCACTATGGCCACTAGCTGGGTCCTATTTTCCTGTGCGCAGTCATGTAGATGACAAGGCACTATATATCACATGTATTCATACTCACAGCTAATACATCATCATCCCCCACACTCTCTCCTTCACCTCCTCCTCCCCTTGCGCTTACCTCGCTATGTCTTATACATTCATTAACTCATGCACTCTTTGAAGACCCATCCCACATTTAAGATAGTTCTTAATACTTATACTATACGTGTTTACAACCCTCCTGCCTTTCTCTCTCTCTGTTTCCCTCCTCTCAAATTGTCCCAGCATGTCCCCCTGCTACTAACTCTTTCTTTTGTATCTCATCTTTTTTGTCCCTTATCCTTCCTCCGTCCTTTCCTTGACTCCCCTCCCTACTCTTTTTTTTTTTTTTTTTTTAAAGATTTTATTTATCCAGCATCTCAAGACATGAATCACAATAAAACAGTCGAGAACAGGTAACACTAGTAAATTGTGGCCTTCTACCTGCTGCTGCAGTCTACATTTAACAAGTTTAGAAAAATCAACTAATACAACTATCTAAAACATCTAAACTCTAAAACATCGCCTTCCCTGCTACTAAGCCTATATTATATCCTTTGCTAAAACATATATTCAGTAATTCAGAAATCGAAATATCTTTTGTAGAACTTGTAAACTTGTAACATATCCTTTGCTCATGTCTATTCCCCTGTTCGTGGGTGTTCTCTAAGACTTTCCTACCAAGACTCTTTTTTATCTTTTTTTTTCCTATTTCCGTATTTTCTTGCCTTCTCTCCCCTCTCTGTGCTCTCCTGTCCAATGTCTGCCCCTTGCTTTCACTCTTTCCTATCTTATAAGTTCTGAATCTTTCATATATATCCATTCTCCTTTAGGTATTTCTTCTCCTTCTACCATCCTATCTTCTTTGACATCTTCTTCTTCTTCTCAGTCTTTGACTCAGGGCAATATCAGATATATACAGGTTAACTAACAAGTTGGTTGAAGGAGCGACTGAAACCAACAAGTTAGTTAACAGATTTATTGTATATGCTTTCAATTATGAAAATAGAAGCAAATCGATTCATAAATTTGAAAAAAACCCAGATTGTTTGCCATTACAACCCCACGTAAATCACTAGTGAAATACGCACTATGCATGAATCACTCTAGATAAGTTGTTTTCAGAGCAATGCGTGTATACATAACAAATTCAGATATACCTAGTATTGACCAAATTGCAGCCTAATTTAGCAGAATTTACTAAATGTGTACAGCTGCCAATTGTACATTTCCTAAAAAATCTGACAGGTATACATTTCTTTATATTCTCAGAATATACCACACGCAAATTCCACATGTTTGAATGACCAGATTTTAATCCTGTCCTCCCTCCTCCCACTACACACCCCTTAAGCCTCTGATTTCCCAAAACATTTTAAGATTAGGGGAAACAAGCCATTGACTGAAGACATTGCATGGAGTATACAGTGAGTGTCCATATTGTATGAATGAGTCACTTCTTGCTGCATAGAAAGCCTTGCTGTATTTATATAGAGGAGGCTGTCTATGGCTGGTGATGCACCAGTGGTTGTATAAGGCTTTAAATACAGTTACTCTTTGTGTTGTGTATTCTATGGAGACTATACGGACCTGGATAGGAGAGTATACATGTATGGATCGTCAGAAAGTGTACAATTGGCAGCGCTACACATTTAGGAAATTATTCTAAGTTAGGCTGAAAAATGGTCAATTCTGGGTATATCTGAGTATATTTGGTATTGGGTTGATTGAGACAATCTGTTGGGTTATGTTGAATGGTATTTTGAAGCTCATTTGTGGCTTGAATTTGGGTTATTTGAGAGGATTGGTGAAGATGAATAGTATATTTTTGGGAGATTTCACCCATATACATGCCTGCTTGCCAGTTGATAAACTTTGATCCTTATCTCTCCCCTATACTAATTTTCTACCTTTTAAAAGAGGTAGAATTTTAACTATGTAGAAATCTGGTATCCTAATTATATGTTGTCAGAACAACGATGAACATAGTGTTATTGTATTCGGGAAGAGTTTATTATAAGTCAGGTATATACCATCACATTTTGATTTTTTCTAAATTTCTTTTTCAATTTTGATGGTGGTGTATCAAAACATTTTTCAATGCAATTCCAAATATGGTGTATCCAATATACACCATCTTCTTTCGGGATAAAGGGAAATAGTAATTCTATAAGAGAAAAATAAGAAAAGAAATAGAAATTACTCAATGATTTCCTATTTAAAGCTATCTTTTGGGGGCCACAACACTATTTATTACTTTATATACAATCCTATCCTCATCGCTATCTAATCGCAGCTTAATAATGTACATCAAAGCGTTCGTCTGCTATACATTTCAGATAAATAATTTACTGGATACAAACAAGTAACATGTGGGTCAGAATGCCAAAAAATGTACAATTCGCCTTCACCAATTCTCTCCAATAACCTAAATTTAAGACAAAAATGTGCTTCAAAATACAGTTCAACATAGCGGAACAGATATTTTAAAATCACACAATACTAAATATATTCAGATGTACCCGGTATTCATCATTTCTGAGGCTAAATTAGAAGCATTTACTAAATATGTAGAGCTGCCAATTGTACATTTGCTGACAATCTGACCCATGTGTCTTGATCCGTTACCTGCCTATCCCTGTCCTTGTATTTAAGTGACCATTGTATGAGTTTGATCAATGGTAAACATAACAATAAAACCCAAGATGATTCAAGTGTAGTATTTCCCCTCTATGCATGTTGATAACTATTATTATCTAATTAAGGATGAATGGTATCTCAGGGAAAGCCTTTCACGTCAGAGTGAAATATGTAACATGGTCGTTTACATGGGTTTTATACCCAGAGAAGTGAAGGATGGACCCGTTATTAAAGAGTTTCTGCAAGCAAACGTATCTCAATTACGTAACCGTATCCGTATCTTTGATGATACAAACTTACGTTGAATGAAGAAAGAAGTTCAGCAAAACATGGCGGGAAAAAAGGTAACTTAACTTATCAAGCACAATGTTTCATCTAACATTTTATTTTTCACATATAAAAATGCGACGCAATTCGCAAAAAAAATAAGGATACGGTTACGTAATTGATATAGGTTTGCTTGCAGAACCTCTCTATTGACCTTGAACTCGATGCCACAAAGGTTTATATAGAGGTGTCCTTAATCTTGAGGTTTCACGAGATGTTTTAAGGCTCTGATCGTACTAAGCAATTGTCAGTAATACACGAATAAGCACTTCTATATTCTAAGTTTGATGTTTTAATTTTAAAAATAAAAACGTTTTCAATATTTTTGGGTGGACATTTACTAGTAAATAAAGAATCTAAATATACTCTACAAGATGACCTTATGATAATAATTTGGGTTATTTAAGAGGATTGGTGAAGGTGAATTGTACATTTTCTGACCCTGTGTATGACATTCACCTAGAGCTGCCCCTGACGGTTATCCGCTATATTTACCCGTAGATTAGCCTGAAGTACAAAGCCATGCAACTGCTACACTGTAAACCCACACAAACAAACACGTTTAACCCTGGATAATCCATTTAGATGTTTACCCATAGGATTTACAGTGTAATGCTGATCGCTTTACTCTAAACCAGGAGGCAGGGTCATATGGAGTTGTCAAATAGTTTTAAATACATGGGTAAAATCGTCAGAAAATGTACAATTCACCTTTACCATTCCTCTCAAATAACCCACTTTTAAGACAAAAATCAGTTTCAAAATTCAGCTAAACATAGCCAAACAGATTGTTTGAATCAAGGCAATGTCAAATATCCTGAGATATTAAGGGTATTGACCATCTAACAGTCAGATTTTGCAGAATTTACTAAATGTGTAGATCTGCCGATTGTCCTTTTTCTGAAGATTTGACCCACCGTGTATTCACATAGGAGAGGTATGAGAGACAAAGTGTTTGTCTGTGTGTATTTTGTACCACAAGGCGACGCATGAAAGTTTCTGTTCTGTCAGAAATGCGTTATGTGGATAATATCTATTTAGCTATTAATGTTATATCTCTTCAGCCTAATGAACATTTTTCAAATCCAATCAACGGACTGCGGGGGGGGGGGGGGTGCGGGTCTAATCGGAAACGGCAGAGAGAGGGAGAAGCCGAGAGGCGAGACGCAGAGGTGAGGGGAATAAGAGAGAGCCTCTTTTCTCTCTTCTTAAAGGTCAGAAGGAATCCTGTGTCAACTACTTTTAAGACAGACTATACACATTATATATATCCCATTTGTTGAGGCACAGTTCACCCCTATGTACTTAGCAGTAATGGGATAATGAGTTAAACCAATATGTCCCAGCCTGTAATGTACAACAAGTAGTTGTTTAGTGCTACCCACCACATTAAAGCACACTGTCAAGTGCTGCATAAACGGCTTATAACATATTTGTACATCTATGCCTCACCCTTCCTTCTGTGTTTGTTTAACAAGTGTACATCAGCAATACCATGGTACTTGCATACAGAGGAAACACCTATACAAATGTATTGTACAGATCATCTATAGTTCTCTTTTTTTTTTAAAAAAAACCCCTGAAATTGCATCATTTCTTAATATAGGTTTGGTAGCATAGCCTTGAAAAACGCTTAATTGTTAGCGAATTATTATTCCTGCCTTTTTCTGTCATGTACGAAACACCCATACAAATGTGATTTACTCTATATTAGTTCCCATTTTTCTAAAAACTGAAATTGAATCATTTCTTAATATAGTTTTGGTAGCAGATGTTCTTGAATAAACGCTTTTCCTGGCAAAGTGTTATTTCTGTTTTTTCTGTGATGTATGAAATTTAAAACCTTTAAAAAAATACATGTACTGTTGTCAGCAATCGCTGTAAAAAACTAGCAGAAATATTCGAATTATCAGAAACCTAACCTGTATGACCACTGAACGACTATCATCTCCCTCTATATATACCATAGAGGAAAATTAATTCAAAAACTAAAAATAAGAGAAAGGAAATATTCAACTGAATTAATTTACCTTTTTTGGCGGCTGTAAAGCTATCCTCGGCGGGCAGTTGTTGTATATCGTAGGTAAGCTTGGTATAGGGCAGGATATCCCGCCGCGTGTTGATCTTCTCTATTGCATACTTGAAAGCAAGCTCCTGCCCCCGGTATTCATATTCAAAGAGGCCGCCTGAAAAATAAAGTAATATTGTCATTAGATTTTTGAGAGATTTCATGTATTACACCTTGAAGTTTTGGGTGCAACAAAGGTGGAATTGAGGGATGAAGTATGCTTTAATTTTGGAGGATTTTGTCCTGTTGGTATTGCTTCAGGGCTTCTAAAACGTCCTCATTTGTATTTGGAGGACCCCCCCCCCCCCCAAATACCCCCCCAACAAACAAAATAGACAAAATATCCTCCCCAGCGAAAAGATAACTTATTATCGCTCACTGGAGGCTTCAAAATCATTAAATACATTTATAAAAGTGGCAGAATATTGATAGATTCAGTCCAATAAGTCATAATACCTGTAAATTTGGTATATATTTTTATTATTTCTCTTCAAGAGTACATCGTTAAATCATTTGTGAGAAATGGGACGAGAATGATAATTAAGATGGTAATGGGACAAGCTGGTAAGATCTCTTTTGTCGTAATAGCTGAGAGTGCAGCTTTAATCAAATGTCTATGGTAACTAAGGACGCCAGTTGACTGTCACCATGGAGACCAGTGCTGTACCATGGTTACAAACATCCGGGCTCTTCCACACACAAACAGAGCCAGCCATCCATGCCAGCTGATGTTTGACCTCCTCCAGAGGGTTGACCTCTAACCCTGGAGAAGGAGGAAGGGTTGCCAAGGGAGGTTGTTAGGTACTGGCGTTCTCTCTACCAGTGCCAGCAGTGTGCGTGTGGTGGCGCTTGGGTCTATGGTTGATTCTATAATTAGCCAATTAACTATATAATGATTAACAGTCCCATCAGTGGGCGTTGGATAAGTTACTAAGCATATCGCAATGGACGGTTTCAGTCTAGGCCCACAGCTTATCAGACTCCTTCAAACTCAGGGAAACCCGTCAGAATCTCATTAGAACGATAGTGGTCGGCCTACCGCAGCCAGCATAGGGTTGTTATCTCATCTTAGCTTCTTATATAATCACACAACCGGGTTATACAAAAAAACAAATTGAATTATATTTTGTTAAATGTTTAACACTTTGCTTGTGCTGTACATGCTGGGCTTGTATCGAAGTTAAGTCTTGATATCTTATATTTTACTTTCTACATTTTATATTTAGTTTCTCCTTTTTTTTATTTTTTTTTTATTTCGTTAAGGCCAATCCTTAGCAAACCCTGTTTCCTCTATAAAGGTAACGGCTGGAACAGCTGGGTTATTTCCAGAAACCTGTCCGCCTCTTTGTCATCTCTCATATACGTCTATATCTTTGACAAATAAACCAATTCAATTTCACATCAACTGGCCATTTGCAACGACTGGATAATCCTAAGGTACTTGAGGTTAATACTGAAACTGTGATAAAATACTAAACAAATGGTTTTCCATTTTTAGTTTCCCAATTATGCTCAAACTCCTCCCCCTTATAGAAACCTCATCAAAATGACATTCTGTACCCTAAGGGAACACTGCTTCCCACAATGCACCACGCACAATTAAACTGGATGATGATTGGTTGAATTAACAAGTGGGCGGGGCGAGGAGGGCTAGGGGGCGGGGACTCAAACCGCCTACCCATTGTCCACCGTGTGGACAATGGGTAGGAAGCTAAAAACTGCAGGTTGGTGAAAGGTTTCTATTATAGTGGCTAAATAGAGTAACCAGGGCGATATTAGAGAAAAACTATTAATCACCATCTTGTTTTCTTTAGTTCACCCAGAGGGAGCTTCTTACCACCCCTTTTACTTTCACAATAATTGTATTTATACATTTGAGTAAGATTCCCTTCAAACGGAGGGAAAGCCTCTCCCCTCAAACCACACAGTGCCATTATACTTCCACATTAAGACCACAAAATGTCATTATAATCCCATTATAATTTCTAGTCCTAAGCCAGGAAACCGATTAGCGAAGTAGGGGTTCAATCACTGACATACCATTCTTATCTGATCTGAGGGTTCAAGGCAGTGGTTACAATCTGAGACAGACCGACGCAGACTGACACTGACAGCATTATTTACTAGTAAAATGTACTAGTAAAGTAGTTAAATGAACTTCGAAGAGCATAAATATTATTTATTAAACTGCTTTGGAATTTGATACATGCATTTGTATGACTTGGAACATTAGATGACAAAATGATGAGAACATTCCTACAAAGCGATTCTGCTGACAGAACACTTTAAAAAATATCAATTTTGCGACTAGTGACTCATTTCCCTGAGAGACATCACAAATATAGCAATTTCCATCATTATTAGAGTGCGGAGGTCTATACTACCACTACACTAAGGGGCAAGTATTAATGAGGTCCTCCTGTGGCCTTGGCTGATCAGTCAGATATTGATTAATAATAAATTATCTAACTGTTTACAGGGCTCCCTTCACTAGACTACACTGGCTGGTATTTAAGTATACTATAGTATAGGTATCACTAGTATTGGGTTGCCGGCTATAGGTACCACTAGGGTCCGGGTATGATCATAAAGTGCCTTTCTGTCTCCTTTTCTCTGTCTCTCTCCCTTCTTCTCTATCTCTATTTCCTGGGTATGATCATAAAGTGCCTTTCTGTCCCTTTTCTCTGTCTCTCCCCCTTCTTTTCTATCTCTATTTCGTCGGTATGACCATAAAGTTCTGACTGTCACTTTTATCTGTCTCTCTCTCTCCTTTCTACACTATCTCTATTTCCTCGGCGTTACCATAAAGTGCCTTTCTGTCTCTTTTCGCTGTCTCTTTCTCCCTTCTTCTCTATCTCTTTTTTACTGGGTTTGACCATAAAGTGCCTTTCTGTCTCTTTTTCTCTGTCTCTCTCTCCCTTCTTCTCTATCTCTATTTCCTGGGTATGACCATAAAGTTCCTTTCTGTCTCTTTTCTCTGTCGCTCTCTCTCCCTTCTTTTCTGGACATACAGATCTATGTTTTTTTATAGAAAATGGTTTAGCAGAACCAAATCTGATAGGTTTCTTGGACTCTCCTGTGTTTAACTAAATCTACTGGTGGTAATAGATGCTAAGCTAGGATTCCTTAACACTAGAACATGTGGGATATTGCAATAGGGGACTTGCATAGCCGCCATTTTGAATCTTGATTCACACGGAATTATAGGACCAATGGTACTGTGTATATGCTATAGAAAACATGCCATGTTCAGCATGGAATATTCATTGGTGTTCCAATGCCAATTTCCATGTGTCATGCATTTTGCCATAAGACTAGACTTCATCTTTCCGATCGTGCATTTGGTTTTCATAGATCATATATACACAAGCACAAATATTAGTGAAAACCTTGCAATTTTAGCTAAAAAAGTTGCCAAATATTTGTATGTCAGATTTGAACAGAATCCATCCCAGCGTGCATTGTGACCAACATGCGCAGTGAGACATGCAACTCCCCTATTAAATATGCAAATTATTAAAATAAAATTTGTGGAAAACCGATTGAGCAAATGAAAATGGTCTTCGAATAGATGTAACAAATGTCGGACATTAAACCCCATTATTTATATTTGCATGTTTATTTGTAATTCGAATTTGATCCTACTTAAATTCCTACAGAGTAATACCAGCTTTATTAGTTTCACGTACAAATGCGTTATCGTAAAAGCAGTGCTTCCGAATCTGGCCCTCAAATGGCAATAAATGTTATTATGTTTAAAGACCATTAAAGCAGTATCGATTGAAAATAAAAAGAATTTATTTTATTGCCCTGTACTCAACATTAATGGTGTCACCTTTCCTTGACCCCAATTAGAAAAAGCAATTCGGCCTTGACTTCAAATGATCTTTATTTAAATTTGATGCATTTGAAAACACATTTCAATAGCTAAAGATGGCTCGTAGAATGGTCATATAATGTAAAAGGTGGTCTCCACTGGCTGCGGTAAGCTCTGCGGTAAGCCTTGCGATGGTTTGTGCTGGTTCTGTAGGTGGAGTGGAATGATGAGGTCCTGCCTACATGATTCACTGGCCATGTAGGCAGGACCTCGCCACTTCTCACCATCACAGCACCATCACAAGGCTTACCGCAGAGCTTACCGCAGAGCTTACCGCAGAGCTTACCACAGCCAGTGGAGACCACCCTTAATAGTCATGTATGAGAAAATTGCTCCTGAAATCTTTGCCCATTTGAGCAATGCAACCCACTTGAATTTGCTTCAACTGTCATGAATTTTGATTTTAAAAATAAGAATGAATGAATTAATTAGAGTAATAAATCTAAGGTTAAAAAATACCTTAATAGTTGTAGGCCCCTCACATCCATTGCATCCAAGTTATTCCCCAGCCCGTTCATCAATGCACTTCCCCATCAGCTGTTGACAAGCCTCCCCAGGCCATTCAGCCCTATCAGATCCCTCAGCTGCCTCTCATCACCTCCCTGTCTCTCTCAGTACCAGTCAGACGCCTCAGCCACCCTAAGCATGATCTCAGTCACCTACAACTTCACTCAGCCTCCTCAGTCTCCTCTCTTGCCTCAGTCCTGCTCAGTCTTCTTCAGCCCTTCACAGCCCCTCAGCCCTCTCAGCCTCTCTCAGCCTCCCTAGACCTCCCTCAGCCTCCCTAGACCTCCCTCAGCCTCCCTCAGCCCCCATCAGCCCCCTCAGTCCCTCTCAGCCCCCTCAGTCCCTCTCAGCCCCCTCAGCTCCCCTCAGGCCCTCTCAGTCCCCTCAGCCCCCCCCCCCCTCAGCCTTCCTCAGCCTCCCTCAGCCCCACTCAGCCCCATCAGCCTCCCTCAGCCTCCCTCAGCCTCACTCAGCCCCCTCAGCCTTCTTCAGCCCCGCTCTGCCTCCCTCAGCCCTGCCCAGTCTCCCTCAGCCCCTCTCAGCCTCCCCCAGCCCCGCTCAGCTCCGCTCAGCCTCCCTCAGACCTCCCTCAGTCCCTCTCAAACCCCCTCAGCTCCCCTCAGCCTCTCTCAGCCTCCCTCAAACCCCTCGGCTCAGCTCAGCTCAGCCTCCCTCAGTCTCATCAGCCTCCCTTAGCTCATATCAGCTTCGTCCAGTCCCTGTCAGTCCAGCTCAGGACACCTCAGTTGAGTTTGTTTAAATGTTTATTTAAATCACATTATAGTGAGTCTCTGGTACATCATTTGTATCACCAAGTTAACTATATCGTAAAGTCTGTCCTAAACAAAAAGCTATTAACTATAAAGCTAATATGAATGTAAGTATATACCTTCCACGAATATAATTACTTTTGAGTCATGTACACTATGATGTTATTTCAGTAAGATTAGTCGAGTCACTCCCGGCTACTCTCAGATACCCCAAGGTCGCTGGAACTTCTCACTCCTCCACAGCCTAACCGCCCTAATAACTGAACTTTATTTTCGTCTGAAATTTGGGTTATTTGAGAGGTTTGGTGAAGGTGAATTGTACATTTTCTGAACATCTGACCCACCAGCAGCCCCCCCCCCCCGCATTCTCATGACACCATTATACCCCATCAGACCCCTTAAACCTGTTTACCCCTTAATAACCCCTTCATTCTCCCACACCCCTACATCTACTTCCATGTAGATTGTTTCTTTCCCCATCTCTCCTCCTCTTACCCATCTCTCTCCCGATCGCTTCATTAGAATCTGATTACAAGGGATCCATCATTTTGCTGACCGCTTTTCTCACTGATAAATAGTCCATCTACAGGGAGTAATCATTGATTAGACAGGCTACGCACCACGTACTGGCTGGGACAATGTAGACTACCCGGGCAGAGGGGAGTCAGATTAGCTGCTTTACGCCCTTATCAACACATTTAATATGGTTATATCAAGGGAGGGAGAGCTGAGAGGGAGGCAGTTTATGATCATACACAGGAAATAGAGACAGAGAATAAGGGAGAGAGAGACAGAGGAAAGAGACAGAAAGGCACTTTATGGTCATACACAGGACCCACCGGGCAGAGAGGAAGTGAAATGTGTGGAGGTGGGGATGGGGGTTCGGGTGGGTGGGGGGGGGGGGGGGGTATACTCTCAGTGTACGTGGTTCTGTTGTCTATGTTGGGCTGGAAATGGGGTTGGGGCTGGGGCTGGGGGGGGGGGGGGGGATAGGGTAAACAGGGGCTGCAGGGAAGGGGAAACGGAAAGGAGGCAGAAGGGTCAGATTGTCAGAAAATGTACAATCGGCCGATCTACATACTTAGGGAATTGGGAAATCTGGGAAATCGTCAATATTAGGTATAGTTTTGCATATTTGATATATTGCCTTGTTTCAAAGAATCTGTTGATAAGGGCGTTAAGCAACTAAACTCACTCACTCACTCACTCACTCACTCAAAGAATCGATTTGGTTCTGCTGAACTGCATTTTGAACCTAATTTCTCTCTTAAATATGGGTTATTTGAGAAGAACATATGTTGGGCGATTTAACTGGGAATACTGCTTTAAATGCGCCATTATGATAATGGGAAGAGGAAGAGGTCTGGTCCAAGTATAAGGTATCACTAATGGTAACGCATCGCATCGCATTAATCAGCGACATTCTACGCGCTGCGGGGAAATTGGGAAAGGGACCTGTAACTGGGCCATTCTCACAGAGGTGGGGAAAATCGTCGGAAAATGTACAATCCATCTTCACCAATCCTCTCCAATAACCTTTATTTAAGACAGAAATGTGCGTCAAAATACAGTTTAACGTAGCAAAACTGATATTTCAAAACAACATAATACAATATATACTCAGATTGCCTGGTATTTATCAGCTTTCAGCCTAATTTAGCAAAATTTACTAAATGTGTAGATCTGCCATTTTCTGACGACCTGACCCAGGTATAACTGTAACATTGCCTAATATGGTATATGAGGCCATGTTTACTAATGAAGATTATCTTTTATATTTTACAGGAAAATGAGTTACATGTCACAGAGAATGATATTTTTCAAAGGTGTTTTTCAGGGGAACCCTTTTGTGGGTGTATTTAGAGAAGGTCGATATATGGGCCATGCAGGTCGTCAGGAAATTAAGACAATATTTTGTCAATATCTCGGAAGAAGTTATAAATTTTCATCTAGTACACCAAAGAAAATTTCTTTTCAAATTTACTCAGGTTATGACTTACAGAACTGAATTGATGACTATTCTGCTGCTGTTATATATGTCTATGTAATAACTTGAGAGAAAATGGCCAACGATATTTTATCACTTTTTTTTTTACAAATAAAGGCCAATACATCTACAATATTATAACAAAAAACGCATGATAATATATAAGCTACCCTAAGAAAAAAAATTCTTACACACTATACCCGATGGGCAAGGAGCGCAGAAATTGCGCAATATCTGCGCAAAATTCCACAATTTTGCACAAATATTGGGCAATTTCTGCGCTCCTTGCCCATCGGGTAGTATAGGTCCAAACCATCAGATCAGATAAGAATGCTATGTCAGCCTACTTCACTAATCGCTTTCCTGGGAATATAATGACATTTTTCTTTCTTAATGGAAGCATAATGGCATCTTTCAGTTTGATGAGAGAGGCTTTCCCTTCATTAGAAGGGACTCTCTCAACTTTGGGCCTAGATTATATCAGCAAAACAATGAGTACATGTGACCCATAACAATCTGAGATAATGCGACCTACATATAGATGGTAAAGAAACAACCATTCCATCATGTAGCCTATTTGGGTCAGATTTTCAGAAATTGTACAATTGGCAGCTCTACATATTTAGTATTTTCTGCTAAATTCTGCTAAATAAATGATAAATATTTGGTATATCTGAGTATATATGGTATTGCATTGATTCAAAGTATCAGTTCTGTTTCGTTAAACTGTATTTTGAAGCTCGTTTCTGTCTTAAATGTGGGTTATTTGAGAGCATTGGTAAAGGCGAATTGTACATTTTCTGAAGATCTGACCCATTTATAATGCGTACGTCAACATCCCACAGTGCGGTAGTCTAATCATCATCATTCATTCTAACTGGTTTTTCCACAACAAACTGACTTCAAATTTTAATTTTCAACTTCACAACAGCAGTAGGATATTGATGCCTTTATTTCTACGCATTGAATAATGAATTGGGAGGATTAGAAGGATTGTCAGTTCATTGCACTACGCATTAAACCTAATAACAGTTGAACATATGTGATGTGTTGGATGTAATGTGATGGAAAATTAGTCACAAGTCGCAAAATTGCTATTTTCCAAAGTGATTTATTCCCAAGATCTCTTTGTGTAAGTGATCTTACCTTTGGTGTATATACGCTTTACTTCATATGAATACTTGTACTGAAGGTAAAGACAGTGTATTACATACACTCATGCATTTCTAAGGTCATTTTATATAGTAGGCCTATATATTTAGCTACTTTACTAGAAATTGCCCACCAAGAAATTTTGTAAACTTATTTTTCAAAAATACAAATATCAAACTTAAAATATAGAAATATTTATTGGATGTCCTACTGTTTACCATCGCCCCATTAAGTATATTGCGATTGAAGATCAAACATGTTGGAAACTTGAAATGCACTGCTGTTATTGGGCAACAACAAAATGTGTTGCCGCCGTTTTTCCTCTGGTGGAGTTCCGCTATAATTAGAATGTTGAACTATTAATTGCTGCGTAATTCGTGCCTTCTAATTCTGTCAACGCGTTAGTTAACATGTATATAATAAATCCCTTTAAAATCCTATTTAGATAATTAAAAGCTTACATAATCAGTTAGCTGACTCGGGTCTACCGTCCGATTCAGAAATCGCACTCACTGAGTTTGATACCCACCAGCTTAATGTGTCCTAGTAGCAGTGGGACAAATTGCTTTATGGGTCAGAATTTCACAAAATGTACAATTCACCTTCACCAATCCTTTCAAATGACCCTAATTTAAGAGAAAAGTTACTTTTAAAATACGGTTTAACGCAATGAAAGAAACATATTTTATCAACACAATGACATATGAGATATTTTTCAGTTTAATTTCGTAGAAGTTACCAAAATGGTAGAGCTGCTGATTGTACATTTTCTGAAAATCCAGGGTACATATTTAAGTAAGGATTGGTTTGGAGGGAAGCCAACTACTTGAGGCACCCCTTGACTGGTGTGCACCATTAGCACCATGCAGCATTACTTCCTTGTCGCCTGATTTAATCCCCTCTTGTGGGTTAGCCGGATAATCCGGGGGATAATCCAGAAGCGCTAACCCAAGAATTCCAATAACTGAAATCCACATCGGCAACATAAACTCAACCGGCTATTGTTTTTGCGTTTTTTAAAAAGTTTAAGAATATTTTGTGATTTGTTGTACGAAAATGAGTCAAAAGTCTCACACATGATAATTTTCAATGTGTTTTATTTACATGATAGCACTAATCTATGAGTTGACAGAGTGTTACATTAAGTCACATATGGCATTAGTTTAAAGTATGATCATTTGTCTTATTACTATATATCCCTACATTCTGTATATGCTAATCCGAATATTTGGGTCAGACCTTGAGAAAGGGTACACACGGAGGCCCTACACATTTTCCTAAATTCAGCAAACTACTAAGTATATGTGTGTACATTTATTCTTGCATTGATAACAAAAGATGTGATTTGATTTGAAAATATGTTTTTTTGCAATAATACATTACATCGTTTAGACGCTTTTCTCAGTGAAAGATCGAGACGGTAACAATACTAATGTCAGTGAAGTCACTCAGCATTCATAATGCATTTGATATAAGGGTCAAATCGCCAGAAAATGTACAATTCGCCTTTCCCAATTCTCTCAAATAACCACAATTTAAGACAGAAATCAAGTTCAAAATTCTAAATACTAAATATACCCAGATATACCAAATATATAATTTAACATTTTTCAGCCGAATTTAGCCGAATTTACTAAATGTGCAGAGCTGCCGATTGTCCATTTTCAGACGATCTGACCTATATAGATGCTTATTTAGATCTTATGTTGAACTCTATTTTGGACCTCAGTTCAATGTGAGTTCCTTTAGATGATTGGTGAAGGCAAATCGTATATATTATGATGCACTATCCCAAATATATCCCAACTGTTCCAGTTACTTACTCGCATTAGCTTTCAAGATAGATATTTGTCGGACAAATATGCCCTGAGGCTTTATGAAGTAAAAGTTATGTGTAAAGATATGATGGCTATAAGGGTCAGATTGTCAGAAAATGTACAATAATTATTGGCAGCTCTACACATTTAGTCAAATATGCTAAATTAGGCTGAAAAATGATTACATCTGAATATATTTGGTACAATGTTGTTTTAAAACATCTGTTCTGCTATATTAAACTGTATTTTAAAGCTCATTTCTTTCTCAGAGTTGGGTTGAGAGGATTGGTGAAGTCGAGTTGTACATTTTCTGACGATCTGACCCATAATATCCATATTCACTTAAAAGGGCAGAATGCGACGGTTATCTAGTCCAGCTCAACTTTATGAGGGAACTTGCCTGTGCAGACTAATGAATGTTGATGACCTGTATTGTGTATTTATGATTTTTGTTCAGCTTAGACATTATGGATTGAGGACAGGAAGAGTGGCCTGTTTGTTCACGAATGTCCCAGGTGAAGTTGGGAATGTCATCGGGCAGTAGCTGTTTTACTGTATGTGATGTGTTCTAGGATAATGAGTCACAAGTCGCAAATAATGATATTTTTTTCGGAGTGTTTTTTTCGGAAGATCTTTCTATTGAAATGTTCAAGATTTCTTGATTGTAATCTTCTGATTCTTGTAGGGTTTAGCAAGTATAGTCATATCAATCCATGTAACAAATTTCAGGACATTGTATTAAATATATCCTTGCGTTTTGAAGGCCTTCGTATGGAGTATATTTAGTTACTTTACTGGTAATTACCCATCCGGCAACATTGCAAACGTTTTTTTTTTAAATAGAAATTTACAACCTAAAATATCGAAACACATATAAGATATCCTAGTGTTTACCATCATTGGAATCAGCTTGATCTCCTCTTTTCAGATATGGTGATATCTCAAAATCCATATTTTGCCACATATGACTCATTTTCCTAAACATCACATATGATCTTGTTTGACAAGGAATCTTATGAGAAGGTCCTCGCAAGAATACTAATGTCATGACATCTTTTGTTTCTATCACAAATTCATGTTTTTTAATACAAATGTATTTATAAACCAGTTTATTTACTTCATTTCATAAAATGACCCACCATATTGGTTTCTCATGTCGAAGTGCTAGACAAGCGAATTGCTGATTGGCTAATGAATAATGGAGCACTCCGGCTACGGTCTGGGCATGACGTCACACATGGGCGTGACTTCATGACCCGGGGTAACGTCAGTTAATATAAGAAACTATGAATGCTGCTGTATGGTGCAGAGTTAGGTAGATATGTTGATAAAAATGGGCAAGATTTTCAGAAAATGTACAAGTGGCAGCTGTACACATTTAGTAAAATATGCTAAGTTAGGCTGCAATTTAGTCAATACTAGGTAAATTCGAGTATACTCAGCATTGTATCTTGTAATTATTTTGTCCTCTTTGAGTTCTGGGTGAGAGCTATTGCTTATGCGTAAGTCTGGTCCAGAGGTCCCTAGTGTGGGAATTTTTTTTTATATAAATTCAACATTGTGTTGATTCTAGCAATCTGTTGAACTGTATTTCGAACTTTATTTTCGTCTGAAATTTGGGTTATTTGGGAGAATTGCAAAGGCGAATTGTATATTTTCTGGCCACTTCACCTACTAATGTATCTACAACATAAATATTCACTTTCCCTCTGATATAGTCCTGTAATGAGTTATCAACAGACTGAATGCCATATACATAATCATCATTCAACAACCTGTTTAGTCCAAGGAAGCTTATCACTTAATGGCTGAACAGGCAGTCCTGCATACGCGGGTGAAATCGCCAGAAAATGTACAATTCATCTTTACCAATCCTCTCAAATAGCCCAAATTTAAGACACAAATCAGGTTCAAAATTATGTTCAATATGAACCAAAAACATTGTTTAAATCAAGGCAATGTCAAATATCCTCAGATATACCTAGTATTGACCTTTTGACAGTCTAATTAAGCAAAATCTACTAAATTATACATGTAGATCTGCCGATTAAAGTCTTTTAAGGAACTGACTCATATGCTGTGAGGCGTTATCTCTTCAGAATGTCACCTAAATGTCAACACTGTCCCCGTGACATTAAGGATAATAGATCTTTTCAAAAGTGCTACCTTTCATATGTTTGATATACAATGTCAGATTATACCTTTCTCTGTGAGACAAAAGGGGCTTTTTATTATTCATTCAGAAGATTCCCTGAATACCTAAGTCATACAATCTCGAAAGCAGTCATTTGGTGACAATTTTGTTATTGAATATAAATTGGAAACCCTCTTCCTCAAATCCGATAAGAAGGGTATGTCAGCCTACTTCGCTAATCAGTTTCCTGGCCTAGGACTCCTAGCATTTTAATGGGAATATAATGACATCTTCCGGTCTTAATGGAAATATAATGACACTTTGCAGTTTGAGGCGAGAGGTATTCCCTCCGTTTGAAGGGAGTCTCTCAGCTTTGGGCCTAGACTATTATTTTACAAGGTTGGTGTGACATATTAAAGCAAAGCACCAGGAAAATGAGTTACATGTCTGCTTACAAAAATTGGATTTTGATATACCATTATAATATTTGAAAAGATGGTAAACATTGATGGTAAACATCAGGACATCTGATAAGTACATCTGTATGTTATGTTTGATAAAATTCTTTTTGAAAAAAAAATTGCAATACTTCTGGGTCGACAATAACTGAACTAGCAACAACTAATCTATAGGATGAGCTGAGGAATGCATGAATATGGGTCAAGTTTTCAGAAAATGTACAATTGGCCTTCACCAATCCTCTCAAATAATCCAAATTTAAGACGAAAATCAGGTTAAAAAAAAGTTTAACATAAACCAGACAGATTTATTGCATTAATACAACACAGCATACACTCAGATGTATACTCAGTGTTTATCATTTTTCACTCTAATTTAGCAGAATTCTAGAGATGTGTAGAGCTGTAGATTGTACATTTTCTGAAAATCTGAACCATATATTTAATGCACTGTCTTCAAATGATGATATATATATGTTCGTATGACTAACAGCACTAGTTACCTAAACACTGAAAACATTCTTACAAAGAGATTTATGAATAAAACACTTCGAAAAATATCATTGTTTTTTACTTGTGACACATTTTTCCTGTACATCACATATACAAACTATAAAGAACATAATTATACAAACTATAAAGAACAGTTACCATCGATTCCTCCACCCCCCCCCCCACCCCCCATGTGGAATACACAATTTGAGACATAAGAACTGCAAGGGGAATCATTATTTGTATTCTCTCCTCAATTGCTCGCTCAGAGCTCCTCTTGGATCAACACGCGCATGCGCAATTGATTATACACTTGGTTGCCTTTTCCTCCAGGGTGAGGGAGCCCTGCCGTGGAGTAAGTAAAGCTGGAGCTAAGCCCTGTGTAATGAAGGGACGGCCTTTATGGAGTAGAATGTATATTAGTGACTCCATTCATACAACCTGCTCAAGCGCAATCCGAGCTACTCGTTTTCCCTTATCTATAGATCCGTGTTGTGTGATATGACACTAAAACTTGGGATTTCCAGTAAGGTTGAGTTGGAGATTGACAATAAAAAACAGTGAGGCAAAAACAGTGAGGCATAATATTTGGTTTCCTGGTTATGACCATGAAGTGCCTTTCTGTCTCTTTTTTTTCTCTCTCTCCCTCTCCCTTCTTCTCTATCTCTTATTTCCTGGGTATGATCATAAACTGCCTCTCTCTCTCAGCTCTCCTGCCCTTGATATAACCATATATAACCATATTAAAAGTGTTGATAAGGGCGTAAAGTAGCTAATCTCACTCACTCAAAAATAAAGTCACTTTTCCAGATGCTTTATACAACGTAGAAAATGAAGCTTTTGGGGGAATAGATGGTAGCATTTTATACACCATGTCCTTTGCAGGTCAGAAAGAAAGTAATAAACAAATTGACTGTAGTTAATGTGGGCACCTTGTTTAACCACACATTAATATGAAGTATTTTAATCA
Source organism: Sthenelais limicola (assembly GCA_942159475.1). Lineage (NCBI taxonomy): Eukaryota > Metazoa > Annelida > Polychaeta > Phyllodocida > Sigalionidae > Sthenelais > Sthenelais limicola. The sequence continues at coordinate 31,113,924 of OW804097.1, read as the reverse complement.
TCATGTCGGAAGAGATGGAATCAGAATACGTTTTTCCAGCTTCCCCCGTTACTTTTATAATTAAAGTATACAACACTTTTGCATTTCCAGTGAGCGCTACAAACTAATAATATCAAAGAATTTTTCATTTTGCAAAGACTACTTGTTACAAAACTGGTGATACACTTCAGATAATAATCTGGTCTTCCAGTGTATGCTTACTATGTATTTAGATGGTGTGTGTAAACTTCTTTTTATAAAAGTCATGCAAGAAGAGAAATTACATCTTAAATATGTATACGAATAATGTGTATGAGGGTAAGACTTTCAGAAAATGTACAATTTGTCTTCAGCAATCCTCTCAAATAACCCAAAATTAAAACAAAAATGAAGTTTAAAACTCAGTTCAACATAACAGATTGTTTGAACCAACGCAATGTCAAATATCCTCAGATGTACCTAGTATTGACCATTTTACAGTCTAATTTAGCACAATTTACTAAATATATAGATCTGCCGATTGTACATTTTTTGATAACCTGACCCATAACTAAAATTGACTAAAGGAGTAAATTAAAATTGTAGTATCCTCCATGAGATAGCATAAATATCCTAAGTATGGGCTGTAGTGGAAAAGGAAGATAGATATAGAAAAAAGTGGAAGAGGTGGGAGGAGAGGAAAGAAGTGTAGTGTTTTATAGGGCCATGTTTTAAAGGGTAGAGTTGTAGTGATGAGGTCCTATATAAAGAGCACAATTGTAGATAGGAGGGACTGAGAGACACAGGCATATCTTAATGGGGAAGCTATTGATTACATCCTTATTCAGTCACAAGTGCCTTCGGCACTTGGATTGTAGAGGCAGTTGTGTTTCTACTTCTCATAGGAATCCAACAATTTACTGGACGATTATTTTTATTTGGAGATATTAATTTGATTGCCAAAAATGGCTAAAATCACAGGGGGCCTACGTCACGGTAGTAGGCCTAAGGTGTAGGAGGGAGAGGGAGGGAGAGAGAGAGAGAGAGAGAAAGAGAGAGGGACAGAGAGAGAGAGGGGAGGAGAAGAGAGGGAGAGGAGAGATGAGAATGACTGATATAAGAGGGTTTCATGGGGAAACAATTGGACCCCCCCCCACACACACACACCTATACATCTATAAATTTCCTTCTCCTCCCCCTCCCCAACTACATCTCTTGCTCTTCCTCCCCGTTTATTCCCCCTCCTTAATAATAATGAGTAATGTGTGGACAGGTACATTCTTTGGTAAAAAAATCTTTAAAAAAAGTTGGTTGTAAAAAAAGTTTATCGAAAAAGTTATCGAATAGTTTGTCGGAAAAAAAAGTTGGGTCGAAAAAATAGTTGGTCGAAAAAAAGTTGGGCGTAAAAAATTTGGGTTGAAAAAATAGTTGGTCGTAAAAATATTTGGGTCGTAAAAAAAAGTTGGTCGGAAAAAATGGTCGAAAAAAAAGTTGGGCCGTGAAAATAGTTGGTCGAAAAAAAGTTGGTCGGAAAAAAAAACTTGTCGAAAAAATAGTTGGTAAAAAAAAGTTGGTCACGTATATGATAAAACCATATTTGATTTCATGCTAGACATATATTCATATATTCGAAAAAGGAACTTAGATGAGAATGGAAATGAATTATTGTATAAATATAAGCTACCACACCTCTAGGCTTGGTAGGGTTGGGTTGGCGGTGTTAAAGCTAATCCCTTTGTTGTCTACCTGAACTGGGGTAGCAACCTCACTTAATCTGGGTTGGTGAACATGTCTGAAACTTGTTCATTAACTTTGACATTACTTTGGAAATACAGTTTGATTGATATTGGCATTGTGAGTTGTGTTACCTTTCTTTTAGCAGTAAGGCTCGTCGATCAGAGCAATAGTTATTATAGATTAATTATTATTTAAAGGATAAAGTCATTCCTAGTGATATGATTGATACACCATAATCATATTTACATATAGCTGAGGTGTGTACCTCTCTCTGGGTGACAGAGGTGCATATTGAACCTACCCGAATGCAACCACTAAAGGTCTGGGTAGTGAGTTACGTAATCCTCTAAACGGTGTGACGTCATAGGTTGTTTACAAACACTCTCGCCACTCTCGCACTCCCGGGAGTGGACATGCTCTCGGATTCTCCATTTAAAACATGTTTAAAACAGGACCAGTTGTAGACAGAAGTGTTAGTAGAAAAAAAGAGGTTTGCCCATATAAATATGGTGGAAATACTTACTACATAAAAAAGCTGGGAAAAAACAGGGAAGGAAAACCCGAGACCAGTGGGCCTCTCTACGCACCAGCCACTGACCAGTGCAGGCAAATCGGGAGCGGGGACCTGTCAGTATGAAGAGGACCATTCATTATTGTGTCCATGGGGGAGATGCAAACTTGCTCAAGAGTTTGGTGTGTCAATAGAGTCTGAGAGCAAGCCTATCTTTTTCTATAATAGAATTCAAGACCACCTGATGTAAGGGCTAAGGCAAATTAAAGTGACACATGCCACTGAGCTCCCGATTTGGGGAAAGTTTGCCTGAATTTCAACTATGTTCTAGATTAGTATATTTGTAATGTAAACCTGGGAGCATTAATGTAGGAATTACATATATTTTGTGTATTTAAGAGTTTAAAACTCCAATTTCGTAGGGTGCCTCCATCACACCATAGTCTCTCAGACATGGCAGTTAGAAGAGGTCTCGCCGCCTGTATGCATCTTATCTTAATTAGTTGAGTGATACCAGCTGGCTGGGACAGGGTAGATATGTGACCATCTACCTCCTGACTCGCTCCTACTTCACACTCCTCCACCATGCTCCAATGGCAGCACTCTATTGTCAAGTTACTTGCCTCTCTCAGATTTAAATTCCCCGTGGAATCCCTGCCACATACATAAACAAATATCAAATAATCTAAGGAATATAGAACTCTGGTATTCCACACAAATGTCCCTAGTTATGCAAGTTATCGAATACTACAACATATTTCTAAATGAAAGATAGTCAAAATAGTGACCCTAGCCACTTTAAGTAAGGACTTACTACATAAACTTACCCCAAACATAATATTAGCCCTCCCCTCCCTATACATGATGATCAGCCCTCCCTTTTAGAGTGGTGTGCTCTCTCGCCACTCACGGAAACACGGGGACCCGATCGGCGAGGGTGCAGTTCGACGTGTACCCTGTTTCTGTTGCCTCTGGGAGCGCAGGGTTCACCGAGCCGTGACAAATCTCGCATGAGCTCGTATGCTGCGAGCTTCCTCGAGTAGCCAAAACTCGACAAAAGGAAGATTTCATTGTATAGGCTATAACAGTGGCGGGGAGGGGGAGGGGGGAGGTAAAGAAGCGAGGGGTGTGGGGGCGAGGGAGATATGGGTGAAGTCACCTGAAAATGTACACTTCTTCGCCAATTTATATTTAAGACACAAATGAGGTTCAAAATACAGTTCAATATAACCAAACGGATGTTTGGTCTTGAGGGCGAGGGAGAAGGTCTAGAAAACTGTAGCAGTAGAGACAGAGGTGGTTCAGATCTTCAGAAAATGTCCAATTTACCTTCTACAATCCTCTCAAATAATCCACATTCAAGACAAAAACAAGGTTCAAAATACGGTTTAACATGGCAGAATACAATACCAAAATATACTCAGATATACCCAGTATTCATCATTTGTCAGCCTAATTTAGCAGAATTTACTAAATGTGTAGAGCTGCCAATTGTACATTTTCTGATGTTCTGACCCAGAAGGAACTGAGGTGGTTACGAGTGAAAGCTTTACTGTTTGGGGGTGAGGGGAAAATGTAAGGAACGTAGGGTAATGATTTGGAAAGTGAAGAAATTATGAATTTGCAAATGCGATATTTCAGGTTATGGTGACATTTCATTTTTCAAAAATCTGAATCCTATTTTGGGGTAAACTCCTGATTGGAAATGTGTGATTAATCATTTTTATATCATTTGGCCTTAAGTATATTCCAAATAGAAAGAGATTCTATTTATAGAAGAAAATGGTGGCCGAATAAACAGAGGAGGGACGTATCCAAGGGTAAAAACTGCAATCTGATCAAACATTCATTAATTTTGGTATAGGCAGTGTTCTCAAAAGCTCCTGGATTGTAGGAAAACCTCTCCAAACCATTTAGAAAGGCCATCGTAATTCCGCTAAAACGTCACTGGGATTTTCCTGGATGTAAGACGGTTTTAGCAAAACCAAGTCAGTTCATTTATGGAAAGGACAAAGTGGATATTAATAGCTACATCGATGAAGGGTCTTAAAGAAGACTTTGATAGCGAGCGCGGATGTTGTGAGATGGATTGCGATATAATTCACATGCCCTAAGGTATTGGCTATGTTCTTGCTAAAATATGTGATGTGTTACAGAAAAGTTAGTAACAAGTCGCAAGAAATGGATTTTGAGATCTTCTCATATTTGAAAAGATGAGATCAAGTCGATTCCAATGATAGTAAATAGGAGGGCATCCCAAAAAATAGTTCTATATTTTAGGCTTGATATTCTTTTTTTTTTTTTTTTTTTTTAAAAGTTTAGAATATTTCTGGGCGGGCAATTGCTTGTCAAGTAGCTGAATATTCGCTATAAGATGACCTTGGAAATGCATGGATATATCTAATATACTGTCTTAAGATTTGGTACATACGACCACAAGGACTAGACACCTCAAACATGAGAACATTCAAACAAGGAAATCTTGTGAATTAAACAGTAAGACCATAAAGTGCCTTTTTGTCTCTTTTCTCTGTCTCTCTCCCCCTTCTTCTCTATCTCTATTTCCTGGGTAAGATCATAAACTGCCTTCCTCTCAGCTCTCCCGTCCTTGATATAACCTTTATATGTGTTGATAAGGGCGTAAAGCAACCAATCTCACTCACTCACTCACTGACAAATAACAATTTTGCGACTTGTGACACATTTTCGTGTAACACATCACATATGATATTATAATGTCAAGACCAACATTCAGATTGCAATATCCAATCCCTTAATGGCACGTCCCATTCACCATATGTAATGTGTCACAGAACAGTCTTAAGCCATAAAAAAATGGACTTAAGATACTTCATATTGGAAAAGTTGAGATCAATGATGTTGACCTTTTAGTCCATGAAAGATAGCTAAAAAAAACCCCTAAAAGGTGGGAATATAGAACAGAAATGTGGTTTTCATAATGCATTGGGTCCCTGGATGAACATACTAAAAATGTGGAAAAATCGGGTGTTGCGAAATAGTTCAAAATGACCATTTTCCAAAATAGCTGCCATGGTTCTAGTGCCAAACACAGAGTCGATCTAACTTAGGAAATCTAATGAGTATACTTGTGTATATTTGGTAGAAATTACAATATACTTGATTTAACAAGTACACACACATTGTTACCTTTCAAAGTCTCAAAATGCAAGTCACCCATAATTGCCATGTTAGAATGGTGTGGAATTAAAAAATCAAGTTTTAAGATTCTATAATTTTCTTTGTTCTTTTTTTCTTATATAACAGTATTTGTGTATTTGTTTGCTAAATGGTAGATGTTATCATCACCTATGGTGAATCATTATTATTATTATTGTTATTACAAGTTTGAACCGCACTAACTGTATATATAATGAAAATGACAAGAAAAAACAGTGCATGGTCCATTTTTTTTAAAAAGAATTTTAAGGGCTGCTATATTAAAACCTTTTTACTGACAACCCTTATTTCTTATTAATATTCAACACAGGTTCATTATAAAAAAAACTTCCACAGTGAAAATAGTTAGATCTACGATCGTCTTTTCTCAAAAAGAAAAAAAGATTCTATTTAACTGGGTATACCCAGCCCATTCTTTGGGGTTTTTTTCATTATTTGCCCTAGTAGGCTAGTTAGCCCAAGTCTACCTTTGTATGGGAGACGGGCATACATGATCATTAAGTAGAGGCAGATTTGACTAGGTAGGCCTATGGTCATACAATTTCTCACTCTTAAACTGACAATGCAGCTATACCAAAAACTCTTTGGTAAAATCGCCAAACTTCCCCAATTAATTCTTCTGGTAATAATTAACATAGATAATTCAATATTAAAGGATCAGGACTCGATTTTAAATCAATTTAACATTGTTTCCATCTAGCTTGTGTGGGGCCCTATAGTCCCATTGCTCTATGGCGGGAATATACGGAAGTGCTGTACTGAGGCTCACAGCTAATTTACATACTGGAACGGAAATGACGTCTTTGCTGGCCTTACGGCAAAGTGCACAGTGAAGCAAGATCCAGCCTTCTTTGTGAGGTCGTACCAAAGTGAAAAAATGGCTTTCATCTCGTTTGAAACGTTTGTCATTGGATTATTCTTCATCAACGACCAAGAAAAGAACATGGGGATTGTATCATACTAAGATTTGACTGAGAAATATCGGAAAAATATCTTTGATAGACGATTTGAATGGTTGACTAATTCGGGAGCTGTAGCTAGCTGTTGTGCATACCTATGGAGGTTTTCCCACTGGCTCTGTGCTTGTATTTCGAATAGGCCTACATTTTAAATCGTCAAGGTTTATTCTGTGCTTGTATTAACCAAAAGGAGTTGGGCCTTGATTTACCAATAGGATAACTCAATGGATTATGTTACCTGTTCATTAGGATTTGGAGGTAAGATCTTAATTTGTGACTAAATCAGACTGAGTCAGTTGTCAACAATGACAACAAAGTTGAAAAAAACCCAAACACTAGCAGTAGCATGGTGTGCTTGCTGCATGGTCTCCCCACTCTCTCCCCTGCTGTCAAGAAACAGTTCTGAATGATAAAAACTGGGTCTGCATTCAATATTCTATTTGTCTGGTTGTTTTACAGCTTTATCAGCAAATGGAAAGTTGAGTGATGTCCCATTTGATGCATCAGTGGTAGATAGGTCTACATGGCGGGAAAAACAAAAATCCGAAAGTAGTACACATATCCATACGCGAGCATTGTTCGGCAAGAAAGTAGTTCTGTGTTCGAAGCGTAATTATACAATAAAAACCTACTTTATTATTGATAAATGTAGCCATGCATTGAACCCCACCTAACAACGATTCACTCCCTCCAAATTAATATCATATTAATCCACTTAATCATGAAAAACGGCATTATTAATATTTTCATGATGATTATATATACAGTTAGTAAATTACTATAGTTTCTAGACGATTATTTACATTGTAATTAATGTCTTCTGTTATTGTCATTACAGAAGTCATACATATCTATACTATTCACTGAAATTATATTTCGATGTTAAAAAAATACTTATGTATCATGAATTTGATGTGTTATGGGAAAATGAATCATAAGTCGCAAACATGATATGTTACAAGGTCACTTTGTTGAAATGTTCTAATTTTGGGAGAGGGGTTTATCACTTATCGTCATATCAATCGATGTATCAAATTTCAGGACATTGTATGTAATATATCCTTTCATTTTAAAGGTCCTCATATCATATGGAGTAGTTTAGTTTTTTAGTTTTCTGGTTATTGCCCCCCAGAAATATTTCAAACTTTTCTTTTTACAAATAAAAATATCAAACTTAAAATCTAGAAATACTTATTGGAGATTGTTAGACTATTTACTATCATTGGAATCGGCTTGATCTCTTTTCAAATATATTGAAAATAATCCATATTTTGCAACTTCTGACTCATTTCCCTGAAACACGTCATAAATATGTTTTTCCTGAAATTGTATAGTTAGAACAGGAATATCAGAGAACAGCATTCTGTTCAGAAAATGTACAATTCGTCTTCCCCATTCCTATCCAATAACGCAAACATAATCCGAAAATTACTTTCAAAATACAGTTCAACCTAACCAAACAGATTGCTAGAATCACTACAATGCCAAATATACTCGAATTGACCTAGTATTGACCAAATTGCAGCCTAATTTAGCAGAATTTACTAAATGTGTACAGCTGCCAATTGTACATTTTCTGAAAGTCTGACCCTTATGTTTTCTACTGAATACAAAATCTCAAATTTAAAAAAAATCTTAGTAGGTTCAACATTAGCTTTTAGTGAAACGAGAGAGACGATACAGAGAGGGGATGAGGTGAAGAAAGGTCTGGTGGAGATGTACTTAAGCAGAAACTAGTGAGTAAATCAACACACAGGCTGGTAATTCCTGTAAGGGCATTTAGGGCCAACATCAAATCTGCAAACCATCAGATCATTGATATGGGTGAATTCGCCAGAAAATGTTCAATTCACATTCACAAACCCTTTCAAATAACACAAAATTACCTCCATACGAATCTAGATTCAAAATGGTGGCTATGCAAGTCCCCTATTGCACTGTGAACCACAAAAATGTATCTGGGGACCCAAATCCTTTCTTTTGATGGCTTCACTTATTATCGCTCACCAGTGGCTGATTTCACTTGATTGCCTCTAATTCAAATTCTTGTCTGAACATATTAGTTTACTATATGACAGCAGCAGAATAATGCTGCATTCAGTCCTATAAGTCATAATATGAGTAAATTTGGTAAGACGTTTTATTTCACATTGGTGTATGTTCTCCTTGCTATTTGTATGGGCGGGAGTAGTGTAGTAATTTGCACCAGTTCCACACATGTGGTATGACATTCCCATTCCCTCTTCCTCCCCCAGTACACAGCTATATACTTATGCTTAGCAACATGGGAGTAAATATAGAACCTAAATTTGAATGTGGTACTTGGGACACGAAAAAACAAACATCTCGGAGAGTGCAATAGTGTACCACATACAACATTCTCATTAGGTTCTATCTATATCAGTCATGATAGCTGGGAAGGCAGCTTTAACTGTCCCGCCACTACATCTGCCATCAACTACATTTCGCCCCTTTTGACACCGGCCCTTACAACTCATCCTTTTGAGACCCTGCCATAAGTACATATATGATAGAGGCGAGGAAAAGCCTTGAAGGAAGATCTTGAAAAAAAATCAAAGCTTAAAGTAATAACACCAAGGTAAAGATAGAGTGAGAGGTATGAGGAAATACAATAGTAAAAACACCCGGCCTGCCATCATGGCTCCTTCTTGTCTTGGCCGATAGGGGGTCTTTTTGTAAAGCGCCATCTTGTGTTATAGATACTCAGAGTGCTATTCATGCCCCCTGGTGGCAAGAGAGTTAAACATTCATATTATACACTAGGCTTTTTATCTCTTATATTATCGCCCTCTCTCTGACAGAGGCTACATATACATATAGGTCTGTTCTGTGTGGCATGGCTAGAAATTCTTTTTTTTTTTCGAAAAGATAACCTTCATTTACATGACCTTGAGCTAAAAGTCAGTAGTAGCCACACTGTTTACAGCCTATATACAGTTTCAAAGAGCCAGGAGTTATTCTGTATATTTTATAACAGGTAAGATTGGTAACCAAATTCATGCAGTAGATTTATTTTTTAATTGTGTGCCATAATTTCAAAACTCTAATTTGGCTTTGTAATAAGCACTTTTGAGATCACCATAGCCGAATTAACTAGTAACCTTCATTTTGTTTTGTTCTAGAAAAAAATATCTCCCATATATATTTATGTGATATATGAATAAGTGTTACTATTACCACCTCTTTTCTTCTGTGGGAGTTCACGATCTTTCCTGTTCAACTTTCAGACAAACGTCAATAACTGAATTTACGAAGTATGGGTTCTTCGTAGTGGGCCATGGCATGTATCCCTAGGTATTCACCATCACATCTCCATCATTACCTTTGCATGATTTTCTCCTCGATTTGGGTTCAAATCTGCTCGGGTTCCTGGACTATAGTGGATGGATCTATAGAAATGAAGTGGACTAAGAGTGAAGCGGCAAGACTGTGTTCACCATAGAGATTGTATTGTTGACATGGGAACTATTTCTGAAGGCTTTCCACTGAAGGCATATCTCTGCTATAGTTGTCTGCTTTGAGAGGCAATAGGAAAAACTACTTGTTAACTACCAATGGTTAGGGATGGTGGGTGAGATTTTCAGAAAATGCACAATCTACATTTCAACACATCTCTCAAATTCTGCTAAATTAGAGTGAAAAATCATAAATACTGAGTACATCTGAGTGCATTCTGTATTGTATTCATTCAATAAATCTGTCTGGTTATGTTGAACTGTATTTTGAACCTGATTTTCGTCTTATAATTATGTGGGTTATTTGAGGGGATTGGTGAAGGCCAATTGTACATTTTCTGAAAACTTGACCCTGATGCTGTTGAATGGAGGTAGAGCAGGAGTGATTGTTGCAACAGTGCAATCAGCGAGTCTGACTGTGCTCTTGCAGGCAGGCTGTGTCACATTGTAACACACTCTGTGAGATATTCACAATTTATTATACAAGCATTGCTCTGAAAACAACATATCTATAGTGGTTTACGCATAGTGCGTATTTCACTAGTGATTTACGTGGGGTTGTCATGGCAACCAAGCTGCTATTTTGCTAAGATTACCGGTAAAATTCAAATTTATGATTCGATTTTTTTCCTTTTTCATGATTGAAAGCAGGTATAATGAATCTGTTAACTAACTCGTTGGTTTCAGTGGCTTAGAATATTGCAACCGTTGTTAGGCAACTCATGCGATATTCACGCTCCTTCAACCAACTCGTTAGTTAACCTGTATGTATTTGAGATCTGTTGCATAAAAACGCGTCACAAGTCGCAAAAATGATATTTCTTCCATTTGTTCTCATGACACGATCCCTAAGAGGGATTATGATTTATTCATGCTTACAGTTTATCCGTTAATGCCTTGTGTTTTTCCACAACCCCATTTATTCCTTTTGATTCAGTTTTTTCTTTCTGCTAAATCTTCTTCTTTCTCTTCGCAATCCCCTCCACGAATCAGTTATGATTAAGCAAGATGCTACCCTATAGAGACGAAGTGCTCTGAAGATTCTTGTCTAATTGGGTGAAATCGCAAGAAAATGTAAAATTCATCTTCACCAATCCTTTCAAATAACTCAAGTTTCAGACGAAAATAAAGTTCAAAATACAGTTCAACCTAACCAAACAGATTGCTAGAGTCAATGCAATGACGAATATATTCGAATTTACCAAGTATTGACCAAATTGCAGGATAATTTAGTAGAATTTACTAAATGTGTGCGGCTGCGAATTGTACATTTTCTGAAAATCTGAGCCAAGATATCCGGAGGGTTATAAGGGTCAGATTTTCAGAAATTGTACAATTCTCCTTCACCAATCCTCTCAAATAACCCACATTTAAGACAAAAATGAGCTTCAAAATGCAGTCCAACATAACAGAACTGATACTTTAAATCAATGCGATACCAAATATACTCAGATAGACCCCAAATGTATCATTTTCTTTAGCAGAATTTATCTGACCCATATACTGATACGAGTTGGGTTTTTAGTTCTGATTGCCTCTGTGTGTGAAGGAGAATGTCGATGTGATGGTATTTGTAGATAGTGGGACTGATTATTTATAATTACTATGTTAGCTCTAATTGATTCCAACAAAATGATTATGAAATGTAACCTACGAATATCCTTTTAACACTCTGGATCCAAACACTCAGACCAGGTAAGAATGGTATGTCTGTCTACTTACGTAATCGGTTTCCTTGCCTAGAACTTGGCGCTTTAATGGGAATACAATGACATGTTGCGGTCTTAATGGAATTATAATGGCACTTTGCGGTTTGGGCGAGAGACATTACCTTCATTTAAAGGGAGTCCCTCAACTTTGGGCCTAGACTATTGACAGCAAACTCTGAGAACAATACACAACATAGATTATGGTTTTGATGCAATACATTAAAAAAACGAAGCAGGCCTAACCCTTTTTCTTTCATTATACCACCCAGTTTATCACCGCTAAATCAGCAGTCAGTCTCGGTAAGGGTGTCAGAAAATGTACAATATAACAGCTAAATTAGACAGAACAATTATAAATACTATGCAATACCTGAGTACAGCTGGTATTTTTACAAATCGCTTGATTATGTCAACGAGTAGGCCTATAAACTCCATTTTATTCTCGTTGGTTATGTTGAAACATATTTCAAAAGTCATTCTTGTCTTAAATTTGGTTTTTGAGGTGAATGTTCTAACGGCCCCCCACGGACAAACCCCGCATAACTGTCTGTCTGTGTCCCCAAGTATCATAGCTACTCTGTCACTGTTGAAGACTTTAATCAATTCAGATTTAATTAGTACACAATTAACGACAGAGTGAAGGCATCATGCATAATTCCACACCGATGCCTCGGCCGCTGTGTATTGTTCAGATTTATTGCCTATTAAAACTATTGGGCATGGAGCAATAAAGCCAGCATATTGACATGTTTTATTCATATCTTCTGTTATGAGTCAGGTCACCATAATAATGTACAATTCGCCTTCACCAATTGTATCAAATAACTCAAATTTAAGACAGAAATGAGCTCCAGAATACTTTTTAATATAGCAGAACAGATATTTTAATACAAAATATACTCAGATATACCTGGTATTTATCATTTTACAACATAATTTAGTACATTTGACTAAATGTGTAGAGCTGCCAATTGTACATTTTCTGAAAATCTTACCCTCATAATGTAGGGGGTGGGGAGGGGGAGGTAAAACTGTAGGAAGTTTGATTAAAGTGGGAGTTATACCACGATGTGTCTTTTTGTAATAAAAGGCTGGTTTAAAGGTCCTTAGCAATCATAAAGAATGTTTCACTAACATAAAACGAGCGTGTTGCCATTTTTTATTTATAAATTGCTATATATAATATGTGATGTGTTGTAGGAAAATGAATCACAGGTCGCAAACATTTTGAGATGTAATCATATTTGAAAAGGCGTTGCTTCTGGATCAGAGGCTTGGGGTAGATTCGGTTTGAATCCCATAATAAATGTAATATGTTTCAGCAAAATGAGTCACAAACAAAATTGCATTTTGAGATATTATCATAATATTTGAAAAGATGAGATCAAGCTGATTCCAATGATAGTGAACATTATGACTTCTAATAAGTACTTCTATATCTTAGGTTTGATATATATATATATTTTTTTTTTTGGGGGGGGGGGGGGGGAAGTTTGCAATATATCTGCGTGAACTAATACCTAGTAAAGTAACATCATATTCTCTATAGGACGAACTTGCATAAAACGCATGGATATCATTAATAGAAGGTCATGACAATTTGGTACAAGTATTTATAAGACTTAAAGAGCTCGATATCCCCAAAATGGAAACATTCCTACAAAGAGATCTTGTGAATAAATCACTTTAAAAACTATCAATTTTGTCACTCATTTTCCTGTTTAACATCACATTTCTAGAAGGTGGTGTGGGTTCTGACGCAAAAAGAGTTTTTTTGATTAAGGGTTGCGGGTTACAAGAAGGATGTTTATTTTGTACCAGAGCTGCACTGCAAAGTGCTTTAGCAATGACATTTTTTCCGCTAATGCGAAACGACCTTATTTCCATTTATTATTCATACTTTGTATTGTGATATAGGAGGCGGAGGGGGTTCTAAATCAGAAGAAGTTGTTATTAATAAAGAGGTCGGGTTGTGAGGCGGGGGATTTATTTGTAATAAAGAAGTGGTGCAAAGGGTTTTAATAATGATAAAGATGTTTTCGCAGATATAAAATGAGGAAATTGCAATAATTTATTGATATCAAGCATTATAATGGAATGTAAGAGACGGAGGCGTACCCACATTTTCTTTTGTAACACTGAGGTGGTCTTTAGCAAGGGGAAAGCATTATTTACAAAAAATAATCATTATGGCCTGGGAGCAATGAAATGAACATGTTCATAAGAGTGAAGGAGATTTACATGGGAAAAATACAGGAGGATACTAACGAGTTGGTTGAAGAAGTGTGAATATTGCACATAGGTTGCATAGCAACGAGTGCAATATTCTAAGCGACTGAAACCATCGAGTTGGTTTAGTGCTTAATTACTGTAAACATAGTTATTTTCGCGCAGATACATTTTCGCACACTAAGTACTTTGACACCTTTTCGCATGGATTTAAATTCATGCAGCAAGGAAGTCTCACACCTTGTTTTCATGCAGTACATGTATGCCTTTGGCGCAGGATTTATTTACGCGCACAAAGGTGGGTGCACAAGAATAGCGAAAATAAATACTACGCAGACATTAATATGTTTACAATATATGCATTTACAATATAAATAGAAACATCTGTGAGTCAAAAGTTGAAGTTCAGCCATAAGATTGGTAGAGAAAACACATTGGTTGCGATGACTACCACACATAGCTCACTAGTGAAATACGAACGCTCTTAATCCTCCCATTGCTCTCCCCCCTTACTCCATAGACTGAATGAGGCAGGACAACGGTGTGTTTTATCTCTTCTTCCTCTGTAGGCCTCCTTATAAATATAAAACATGAAGTATTTTTGTGTCCACTAGTGCTGCTGGTGTCTCTTACTTATGGCTTTCTCCTCGCTTATTTATTGGCTTGAGTCTCTGTGATTTACTGAATTAAGTGATGAATAAAAGACCTTTTATGGCAGAATAGGGAATGAAGCTAGCGGATAACGTTAGAGTGATGAGAGAGGATGTATGGACAGGAGTGAGTGAGAGTGGAAGAATTATACAACATGTATCAACTGTGTTTTAAAGCTGGTTTCTCTTCTAATTAATCCAAAATGATTATTTATGTGTGTCCTGGAGGACTTGGGCTAATTCCTTGATTATAAGGGTTAAAACTGCACTCTCAGTTAAACATCGGTGAAAAACTGAACATTTGCTATTTCTTGTTCCAGTTTTTCCCGACCCATCTAAAAGTCATTTGACCAACTTTTGGAGGATTTTGTTCAGTTGTTTTTGCTAAGTGTTTCTAAAACGTTGCCATTTGTATTTGGAGGACCTGCCCTAATCCCTCTTTTGATTCACCTATTATCGCTCACCGGTGACTCTTTTTGCTCGACTGAATCTACTTCTAATTCTTGTATAAACATATAACAGCAGCAGAATATTGATAAATCCAGTTCTATAAGTCATAATATGAGTAACTCTTGTATAAACATATAACAGCAGCAGAATATTGATAAGTTCAGTCCTATAAGTCATAATATGAGTAACTCTTGTATAAACATATAACAGCAGCAGAATATTGATAAATTCAGTTCTATGTAATAATTTAAGTGATTTCGGTAAGAATAGTGCTGGTTGTTCCATGTTTTGGTAACAGTCAAGCAAAACATGTAATATGGTTCGGGGTGGTAGGATATCATCATTGGGATACCACTTCAACAATCAATCATTATTATAAACCTTTATTAGTTTCATAAACCTTTTTGCTTGTACTTGGAACAACATTTTTCACCATTTGTATTGTTAGTTTATTACATCAACATGTACATCTTTGTAAGGCTCAATACCTTAAACTGCTACAAAATGTTGCTGTCCCATGAAATTAAAAGCTGGGTCAAATCGGTAGAAGATGTACAATTAGTAAATCTTGCTAAAATTAGTCTGAAAAATGCTGAATACCGGGTACATCTGAGTATATTTGGGACTGGGTTGTCTTGAAGTACCTGTTCTTTTATATTGAACTGCATTTTGAGGCTCATTTTCGTCTCAAATGTGAATGATATGAGAGGATTGGTGAAGGCGAATTGTACATTTTCTGACAGCATGACCCAGCTGTGCCTATTTCATTTGTATTCAAGTCAAGATTACAATTATGGATCCTGATGAAAACATGATGTAAATGTACTATACTATCGAGTGTGGTAGTATACCACAGTTGAGCTAAGTGCAAATGGCCCATCCCAATGAAGGAGTCACCGCACATATGAAAGGATGATTAATGTCTTCATTATCGCTCATTGGCGTGACTCATTTCTGCATGAAGTGTCACATTTCCACCCGATGTGACACATTCCTTCATCAAACCCATCGAGCATGCGCAAACAAAACCCATCACGTCACATGATCGATGTTAACCAATCAGCATTGCTGTCATAAAATAAACAGCCAATCAGAGTGCCGGTGGGCATTCTGTGCGGGCCTAGTCTATTAATCTCATTGGCTAGTATAAATCAATCTAGAGCCAATCAGGGAGGTACATTGTGCTGCCATGTACACATATTGATTGTCATGGTTACGCATAGAAATGCGCTACTTTAACAGTCCATATAATACAAGAACCATTCTCTGACATTTGCCAATTCTCGTCTTATTTATCTTATGTGTGTTATTCGTAAAAAGACTACTCGTGTACCAGTTAGGTTACCATGGAGTTCAGATGCAGGAAAGTTATGAAGCATTCTCAAGTTTTACGACTGACTTTCATATTCATATCTAGATTTGTTTGGGATTTAATATCAATTTGAATGAGGGAGTATCAACTATGGAGAAATAACCTATCTAGGGGCGTTGAGGCGTTGATTTTATTTTGTAGGACAACAAATGTTGGAACAGCTTTTTTTCCAGGGTATCACTGAAATACCAAAAAATTGCCATAAAAGTCTGATTTAGCTTTCGAAATAGGGTAATACGGAAGACACATGAAGCGTGTAAGGAAATATAAGATGTTTTACAGGAAAAATGAGTCACAAGCCGCAAAAAATATATTTTGAGATAACACCATATTCAAAAATATGAGATCAAGGAGATTCTAATGATAGTAAACAGTAGGAGTATTTTTATATTTCAAGTTTGACCGATTAGCTAAGTAATGCTTGGATGTATTTAATACACAGTCTTGAAATTTATTACATGTCTTCATGCTACAAACAGTTTTATGCACCCACAAAATTGAAACATTCCTACAAACACATCTTGTGAATAAAACAGTTTGATATATAGCAATTTTGTGACTTGTAACTCATTTTCCTGTAACATATTACTTATATAAGCCTTTACCATCTATCCCCTCCATCATCTCACCTCATCCACTCAGCAACACATTTCAAAATTTTAATTAAATCTTAGATGTTGCAATACATACTGAAGCATATTGGCTAATGTAATTGGCTAATTTTTGAAATAAAAAAAAATGTTGATGTTGGTTGGACTGATGGAAAATAAGGTGGTATTAATTCATGTGCTCAGACCATTGCTCTTCAGCATCTTATACATTATTCCCTGATTTGGTTGCGAGTGGACAGTATAATGAGAATACACCGACTGACAAATATAATCTTCGCTGTATAAGCATAGTATCGAAAGTAGCAAACATGTAGATTTCTTTAGTAATTTAACATGAAATCTGGGAATAACAGTATAGTAAGATGACCACAGTGTCAAGTCCTCGGTGGACAATATAATTGCCTTGCAAGCCCAGAAGCAACTGGGCCTACAGCCTCTTTGCTTCTGTGCTTACTGGGTGAATATAATCCACCTCGTACTTTCATCAAGGCTATCCTTAACACATTGCCTGTTATTGTATTGCAGGAGTATGATTACATGGAGGTCTTGTGTACCAGAAGTACCTTTATATGTAAATTGTTTGTAAAGCTGCACACTCAGTTAACGTCGGTTAAAAATGGAACAAATTCTGCTTTTTGTTACATTCTTTTCCAACTCATCAAAAAGTTATTTGACCAACATTTTAGAGGATTCTGTCAAGTTGTTTTTGCTACAGAGCTTCTTAAACATCCTCATGTGTATTAGGAGGACTCACCTGATTTTTTTCTTACTTCACTTATTATCGCTCACCGGTGGCAGTTTTCTCATGGCGATTAGTCTTCAAATTTGTGTATAAACATATACCAGCAGCAGAATATTGATAAATTCAGTCGAATGAATCATGATATGAGTGAATTCTGCAAGATTTGTTTTGTTGTAATTGCTGGGAATGCAACTTTAACTGGCATCCCTATATATTATGTTTAAGAGTTGAAGCGAGTGCGTGCTGGCCAGGCTTCAATACTTCAATGACAACAATAAACATAACACATGCAACATGGCTATGTATCATGTAACAAAGGATATGTCATCAATATTGTGCTCTTTCTTGGCTTGTAAATAATGCGATAAACTAAAAAATCTATTTTTCTCGACTGTGTAATGTCCTCATATGTGGGTCAGATCGCCAAAAAATGTACAATTGGCAGCTGTAGACATTTAGTAAATTCGGTTGCAATTTGGTCAATACTAGGTAAATTTGAGTATATTCGGCATTTCATTGATTTTAGATTCTAGCAATCTGTTTGGTTAGGTTGAACTGTGTTTTAAACTTCATTTTCGCCTGAAATGTAGGTTATTTGAGAGGATTGGTGAAGATGAATTGTACATTTTCTGGCGACTTCACCCATATAGGAATTGACTAACACAAAGCAACATTAGAATATGAATGAATCATCTTTCAACTTAGGTATTTCTATTCCACAAATCTGCAAACAATTTTCCAAGATTATCCAAAATTGAAAGATGTCTATGAAGTCTATTGAATATCGCTCACACAGAAGTGCCCTCTGGACCCCAACACAAAGGTCAATAAAGGGCATCTGTAATTCCTCCAGGGGGCGCATTGTATACTGCCCCCAGTGTTGGACGTGACGCTTAATTAGCCAGCAAACTGTGGAAATGTAATTTTGGCATTGAGTGGAAGACATTGTAGCTGATCCAAAGGTTTCTTTAACTCTTCTCTTTTGTGGTTAGTGCATTCCCTAGGCTGCAATAATTCTGACTAGTTTCACCAGTTGAGAAGTTATATGCGATGTGTTTAAGGAAAATTAGTCACAGAAAATGGATATTTAGATATCATCATATTTGAAAAGATGAGATCAAGGCGATT
The DNA here is from genome assembly GCA_942159475.1 of Sthenelais limicola. Classification (NCBI taxonomy): domain Eukaryota; kingdom Metazoa; phylum Annelida; class Polychaeta; order Phyllodocida; family Sigalionidae; genus Sthenelais; species Sthenelais limicola. Next base: position 31,095,194 of record OW804097.1, on the reverse strand, counting down.
CCAATGATAATGATGCTATCATTGGAATCGCCTTGATCTCATCTTTTCAAATATATGATGATATCTAAATATCCATTTTCTGTGACTAATTTTCCTTAAACACATCGCATATAACTTCTCAACTGGTGAAACTAGTCAGAATTATTGCAGCCTAGGGAATGCACTAACCACAAAAGAGAAGAGTTAAAGAAACCTCTGGATCGGATAATTTTTATTTTGTATGTTTCATATATTTATGTTTTTAAACAAAGTCTGCAATATTTTTGGGTGGGCAATTACAAGTAAAGTGATTGAATGTACTCCATAGGATGACCGTCGAAACGCAAGAATATATTTAATACACTGTCTAGAAATTTGGTACATGAATTGATATGATTGAAAGTGCTACACCACACAAGATTAGAACATTTCAATGAATAAAAGACTATCATTTGTGCGCCTTTTGACTCATTTTCCTGAAACACATCACAAATATGATGATATCTCAAATTCCTTTTTTTGCGCAATTGTGGTGGATCTGCCAGTAACTGGTGAGCATAGAGCAACTCAACCACGAGCAGTTGGGTCAAATTGTCAGAAAATGTACAACTCGCCTTCACCAATCCTCTCAAATGACCCAAATTTAAGAAGAAAATACGGTTCAAAACACAGTTCAACATAACCAAACAGATTAACCGAATAAATACAATACAGAATACATTCAGACACACCTAGTATTTATCATTTTTCACTCTAATTTAGCAGAATTTGATAGATGTGTAGAAATGTAGATTGTGCATTTTCTAAAAAATCTAGCCCAGTTCATGAGTGGGTAGAATAATGGTCTAATCCTAGCCTGGAATTGTCCACGCTCCCCCCGGTCTAATTGTTGACACTACCAGAGCCAGATAAATTATCTTCTTTTCTCCACAACCACAGAGAGACCTGGCTACACAGAGCCCGCTGCATTTATCACTCTTGTGTGGAGATCATTTGTTAATTTTAACTAGACAAGGCGAAGGCTAGAGGTGGCTTCTGGCTGTAACTATTGGGCCTTGCCAAATATATATATGCACTGCACTTTTGGCTTCAGTTTGACTCTTTTCTGTCCTTTATTATTTGCGTGTTCTATTTGAGATGTGCGATAAGTGGGGTACAAACAATAGTTTGACCGTATGTGTACATACGATACGAATTCAAATTGGTTCTTCTTTCAGTTTTTAGATACTAAATGATGATTCAAACCCAAGAAGAATGGAACATGGGGTGCATTGCACTATATATGATTTTGTGGTAAACCAATCTTAGAGGCCTCACAACTCCCTCTTAGCAAAAGGTCCATTGCAATATATACGATTATTTTCTGAGACTAGTCTGTGAGACCTCTGTGAGACCTCTTACCTCGCTCAAACGCATGAGTTTCAATGCAACAACCCTTGTATCATAAAGCCCTCCTAGTTGGAACTTTAAGAGCATGTTACAAGGCCTTTAAGACAAGATGTTATCGTGTATATTGCAATGGTCCTGTGATTCATTTTCCTGCAACATATCACATATTTGAGGGCACAATTTGCTAGTTTTTTCATACACACACACGTGCGCGCTTCCACCCCTCCCGCCATCACTGCTCTCCCCCCCCCCCCCCCCCCCCCCACCCACCCTCACACATACACACCATCTCTGAGAAATTCCCAGTCTTTCTTGTTTGTTTTTGTATTATTCCCTCCTCCTATACATCTGAAGCCCTTCTGAGTAGAAAGTCAGGACAGTTGCTTGCGTTTCTTTGTGTTTGTGTCGGAAAGATACTTGCATACGACTTAGAAAGATGAAATGTAAAAAGAGACCTTCCTTGTCTTTTGAGCTTCCCCAAGTATATGTTTTTAGCGTAATTTACCCAGATCTTGCTCTCATATTTCTTCCTTTCCCACCATTGTTTGCTGTATTTTTCTCGTCTCGCACAAGCTCTCTGTTTGTTCATTCATCATACACGGTTATATTTACTTCATTAAACTTTTAACAATGAAGGTGACTCAGTAATGAAATACAAAACTGATGGATTTCTCTAAAACTTTAACCAATGAAACTTGACATGAAATAATGATTATTGGGTGAAACAAACAAGCTATTTTTCATGCTGTAGTCGTATGGAAATAAAAATAATCCTCCAAATACACATGGGGACGTTTTAACAGTCCTGTAGCATATACAACTGGACAAAATCCTCCAATATGTTAATCAAATGACCTTTAGATGCGCTGGCAAAAAATGGAACAAAAAGTAGAAAATATCTAGATTTTGACTGACGTTAGATGAGATTGCATCTTTAATGAAGGAATAAGAAACAAATTGAAAGAATCTGTTTTGGTCGATTTAGATGGAAAAGCATCTCTTAAAACCTTTACAATTACATAACAATATGATTGAAATTCATTTGTCCCCACCTGGGCCTGAAATTCTAATGAGATCGATTGTCAGAATTTTAAAAGAGTCCCACCTTTCCAACTCTGCATCCAATTTACACTTGCTTAAAACTTAATTGGACGTGTTCGCCACAGCACCCATGGGTATTGCGCAATAACCAGGGAAATTACCCGCTGTTAGTGTATCCAAGGCAACACGTGATGACGTAACGTGGCACCAGGTTGCTATAGACAGAATATGAATGGGTGCAGTGGGTAACTTTATGTTGTAATTGGTTTAGTTGGAGCTTACGGAGCCGACATCTTTAATTTACCCGTTCCCTTTTCATGGGTCAGATTTTCAAAAAATGTACAATTGGCAGCTGTACACATGTAGTAAATTCTGTTGAATTAGGCTGCAATTTGGTCAATACTAGGTAAATTCGAGTATATTCGGCATTGCATTGATTCTAGCAATCTGTTTCGTGAGGTTGAACAGTATTTTAAACTTTATTTTCGTCTGAAATTTCGGCTATTTGAGAAGATTGGCGAAGTTGGATTGTACATTTTCTGAAAATCTGATCCTCATATGAGGGTGGAATTGCCAGAAAATGTACAATTCATCTTCACCAATCCTCTCAAATAGTCCAAATTTAAGACAGAAATAAGGCTCAAAATTCAGTTGAACATAACCAAACAGATTGTTTGAATCAAGGCAATGTCAAATATACTCAGATATACCTAGTATTGACCGTTTTGCAGTCTAATTTAGCAGAATTTACTTAATGTGTAGATTGTACATTTTTAGACTGTCACTTTAATCTAACAGTCCCTTTCTTCCTGTTTAATATCCAGGAGCGAATGGCAATATGAGATGGAGTGGGAGGGCATCAGCTCCCCACTTGTGGCTTGTAAACTATTTAAAGTTGGAGGTATTTTTAACCTTCTCGTTGTACTATATACTGGGTCTTCATTCGGCTGGTTGGAATTTAGATCAGATATTCAGAAAATGTACAATCGGCAGCTCTACACAATTAGTAAATTCTGCTAAATTAGACTCTAAAATGGTCAATACTAGGTATGTCTGAGGATATTTGACACTGCCTTGATTCAAACAATCTACTTGGTTATGTTGAACTGAATTTAATACCGGACTTTTGTCTTAAATTTGGGTTATTTGTAGGGATTGGTAATTGTACATTTTCTGGTGATTTCATCCATTGTTGTCCTGCATCGCTCTTGGGATTTTCACTTAGATTATGCGACAAGGTCAGTGTCAGAGTTTGCTTGATGATGTAACTTAAACTGATATCATTGTATTATAAATAAAAGATTGGATATAGACTTAAATGAATTCACTCACGGATAGCGGCAACGGTATCAGAGTTGAAGGTACATACCTGGAAGAAAACAATAACATTAATTAGAACATTAATCAGCAAAGAGAATCTCACATTTTTTTTTTTTATTATTTAGTATGTTTATGCAGCACATCTTCTGTAATAACGACAGTTGAGTTATCAACAAACAAGTACATTGTACAATGAAGTTCTAATAATCAATTGAGGACATTAACATTGAGATATAGGCTCACAGATGATAATCCAATACAAAATAACCATGGTCTTTTGCCCACCGCTGTGTCTATCTAGACTATCTGGGAGACTCAAATTAGTCCAAATACACATTCGTTCGTGATGAAACTGATACGAGGAGAAAATTATATTTTGAATCATGAGATGGAAATATGTTAAAAAGGAAATAACATTTTAACCTTCAAAGGCAAATAGCTGTGGATTTGGCACGGACATATTTGATGTAGGAAGTTTATTAGGTAAATATATCACTGTCAGTGTTTAAACATCCTTTAAGCTTTAATAACCCCTCGAATAACTCAAAAAATATTCGGACAGTTTAAGCTAAATACTCACATGAGATGAGGCAGTAATAATTTCAAGAATAAGACTACGATAATGTATCCTTGATATTGACCATTGAATGCGAAGTAATCAAAAGAGTATATGGGTCAGATTGTCAGAAAATGTACAATTGGCAGCTCTACACATTTAGTAAAATATGCTAAATTAGGCTGAAAAATGATGAATACCAGGTGTATCTGAGTACATTTGGTATTGGGTTGTTTTAAAATATCTGTTCTCCTATATCCAACTATATTTTGAAGCTCATTACTGTCTTAAATTTTGGTTATTTGAGATGATTGCTGAGGGTGAATTGTACATATTCTGACGCCCTGACCCACATCATACATTGCAGGTCAGTCAAAGAATCTTTCAAAGTGTTAAAAGTTTTACAATTGATGGGGAGAGCTTGCTGACCTGAACCATTCATGCGAGTTGAAATGCTCAATCAAGGAGTCAGTAGAATCACAACAGTTGACTCTGGTCATGTGCATACACGGCTCATTAGATAATTCATTCTGCACAATTTACCCCTACAACCTTACACTGACATCTGAATTAGGGACTGTTCATAGTTAATAACCACTTCAGGGTGAGGAGGGGAGTGCGGGCGGGGGTGGGGGAGAATTTGCGAAAAGTTCTTGTGCAAAATTGCATGAGCTCCCTTAAAGTTTGCACATAATTTTTTGCCCCCCCCCCACCACTCCCGCCCACCTTGAACATGTCATGACCCCCCTATATCATTGTAGTTCTAAGTCTGTGCAAAAAATACGCCCCCCCCCCCCACACACACACAAACCCACTTTTAGAGTCTTCACAAAAAGAATAAACCCCTGCCATCTTCAGAGTCTGCCCCCAAAAAGATATCCCCCCCCGATAATTCTTCCTCCCCCCCACCCCCCAGTGGTTAAAAATGAACAGTCCCTTAGAGAAATCCCTGACCAGTAAACCCCTGAGGAGTCGTAGGGCTCTTCCAGGAAACTTCTAATACCCTCCTCATTCACTTAATTGACAGCTATATCTTACTCTGCTTCAATGCACCTTGTATGAACAGAAGATCATTCTCTGATAAGTAGCTAGCAAATAGTTTTCTTGGAACACAATACTCGGTTACAAATTGTACAATCGAAAATATGTAGAAATAATGATAATGTTTTCTTTATTCTACATTTGCTATCACAAGTATTGGAAGGCAGAGTTGGGACTGATGCATAGCCAGCTTTAGACTAAGAAGTCAAGAATTTCCTCTTTTCGTTATTTATTGCTTGCATGATACAAATCTTTGTTGTTGTTTTATAGCGATTTCAGACCAAGACATTAGGGAGTTTCGACACCGGCTCACCTATCCGCAACCGTATCCGTATCCTTATTACTTTAGGGATGCGTGGTCAGGTCGGCACTCAAGGTGGCGGTCTCTGACCGGGTCTCCGACGCTATAGTAATGTTTTTTTAACCATGCTTTCTGCGATAAAAATGTTAACTATCACCAAACTTGCTAGGCAAGGACATGAAGAACATGTTTAATATTGTTCCCAAACCTTTTTTTAAAATGTAAAATGGCTAGATAGTTCGTCATATGCTTAGGTAAAACCCCCGTAACAAGTGGCATCCTTACGGATTTTCCTCAGTGGGGCCGGTATCGAGCCTCATTACCTATGCACAACCTGACATAGTGACCTAGTTCCACGCTGATAGGTACGGGTTTGCTCCCGAGGAGCGTCTGTCGAAACTCCCTAATTACAATGATTTGATACAAAAAAAGCTTGTCCACAATATGAATATGGGTAGAATCGCCAGGAAATGTACAATTCGCCTTCCCCAATCCTCTGAATTAACCCAAATTTAAGACAAAAGTCATGCAGGTTCAAAATACAGTCCAACATAATCTAACAGGTTGTTTGAATCAAGGCAATACAAAATATACTCAGATATACCTAGCGTTGACGAGTGGTCAGTCTGATTTAGCAGAATTTACCAAAATATGTTGATCTGCCAATTGTACATTTTCTGAAAACCTGACCCTTATATGTTGTTGCGTTGCCTTGGTATCAATTCACTACAGTTTGGTCTTGAAATATATATTCAATGCTGCAATTTCTATAGAACTCCAGAGAGACGATTTATGCAACAGCACTTTCTTCTTATTCCACCAAAGTTGACAATGGTCCTAACTTGATTATGATTCTTGACTTAAAAAGAAATCTTCGCAAAACATTGCTTTCCATAGTGTGGGTAAGGGTAAGAGGAAACCATATGCGATGTGTTTCAGAATAATGAGTCTCAAGTCGCAAAATAGATATTTTTCAAAGTGATTTATTCACAGGATGTCTTTGCAGGAATGTTCTCATTTTTGGTGTGCCCAACGCTGGACGATGTATATATATACATTAATTTTACTAAATTTCAAGACCATGTACTGTATTAAAAATATCTACGCATTTCTAAGGTCATCTTCTAACGTATATATTTAGCTACTTCACTAGTAAATGTCCATCCAGAAATATTGCAAACTTATTTTTTCAAAAATAGAAATATCAAAAATAGAAATATCAAACTTAAAATATAGAAGTACTTATTGGATGTCCTATACTATTTACTATCATTAGAATCTAATGTGTAATTGGTGTAAAGTTAACAAATTCTTGATTAATGCCTTTAAGACCAAGTTGATGCTGATTGCTAAATCCTCTATCAAAAATCTCCTCCTGCAAAAATAATAACCCTGAATAACAAACCCCTTGAAACTGTTCACTCTTACAAATATCTTGGAGTTCTGTTAGATGACAAGATTAATTTTCAACCTCACCTTAAAAATATTATCAAAATTATTTCACATAAGTTATTCCTCTTTCTTCGCATCAGACACCTCCTCACTCCCAAATCTGCACTTACAGTCTACAAAAGCAAATTACTCCCATTTTTTTACTATGGAGATATCCTTTACCATGATTCTAATAGTGGAAATCTACAAAAATTACAAAGACTCCAAAATAAAGCATTAAGAGCTATTGCTAAAACAGATCCTCTATATCCTACACTGGAGTTACATAGGAACTTGAATGTCCCATATCTCCACAATAGACGTGAATTCCATCTTAGAGTCAAAGGCTTCTCTAGATCCAAAAATAATTTCTATACCTCAAACCATAGTGATAATAAGAATACAAGAGCAAATACTGCCCCTCTATTGAAAACTTTTCCTTACAAATCCCAAACTGGCAAAAACTCTGTATATATCAAAACTGCAAATGCTTGGAATAAACTTTCCCCTAAAGAAAGAAATATTGGAGATATGGAGGCCTTCAAATCCCTACAGAAAAAATGGTTAAAAAACACCCTAGATTAAAAATGTAGAATCCTGATTGTATTAATTATTAATTTTGTTCATCTTAGTTCTTGCATACTGCACTATCTTGGATCACTCTCACGAGACAGAGGTTATTCCCTGTAGCTGCATATGTCTTATTCTGTAATTAACTGAAACTTTAACCGATATATAGACAAATGAGGTCACACTTCTTAGTGGTTATCCTATTGTCCTATCACTAATTGTATATATGTATGTATATGTTATACAAGGCTGGGTTACACCAGAACATCCTACCCCCACTGGAGGTGAGGTACCCAGTGGAAATAAAATCTTTCTTCTGTAACAGATCACCAATGGGTGAGATTTTCAGAAAGTTTCAGAAATTGGCAGCTGTACACATTTAGTAAATTCTGCTAAATTAGGCTGCAATTCGGTCAATACTATACAAATTCGAGTATATCTGGTATTGCATTGATTATATCAATCTGTTTGGTAAGGTTGAACTCTATTTTGAATTTCATTTTGGTCCGAAATTTGAGTTTTTTGAGAGGATTGGTGAAGGTGAATTGTAGATTTTTTGAAGATCTGACCAATATACAATACCACTACCTCGACTTTAAGCCCACCAGCTCTGTGTATACCTCAAGTGCCCCTAGTCTACCCAGCCATAAAGGCACCCACAAGTCACCTATAGGCACACCGGTACTTAGGTATGAACAAGCCTATTGTCCACCTCTAAGTGGGACGGAGAGGTGGACAGTGAGGAGGGGTGATGAATGGTCAATTTGTAACAATGGGGTACAAGTGGTCTGCTTATAAACTGGACTAAAGATAACCCAAACAAGTTATCTTCCTCCTTGTTGATAGGGAGAAGGGTAGGTGGAACTAGTGGGCACATGAGGCAGGTTTCTAAAACGTGTACAACTGGAACACATATCTGATGTGTTATAGCAAAATGAGTCACAAGTCGCAGAGTTGCTATTTTTCAAAGTGTCCTATTTACATGATGTATTTAAGGGAATGTTTTCAATTTTAGGATGCTTAACGCCCGTCGTAGCATGAATGCCTGTACCGAATTTTAGGACAGTATATTACATATATTCATGCATTTCGGAGGTCATTCTATAGAGTATATTTAACTACTTTACTGGTAAATATCCACCCAGAAATATTGTTTTTCAAGACTAACCATATCAAACATAAAATAAAAAAACACTTCTTAGATGTCCTTCATGTTTACTATCATTAGAATCAACTTGATCCCATCTTTACAAATATGATGGTATCTCAAAATCCATATAGGAAATATTGCTCAATATAATGGATCATTTAAGGATTAAGCACTGTTATTAACCTAGGGGTGTTATAGTTGCACTGTGAGGGATATGTCAGGTGAATACATTACCGTTTTCAGGTCATATAGGGTTAAAACCGTCCCAAATCAGAATAAACAGATTAATCACCCGCATCACAGTCATAGTTCAAGCCCTGATGTAGAACTTTTAAAACAAAATAATTAACTCAGCGTTTTGTTGTGTTTAGATTGAAACAAACCCCATTCGAGGTCTTCTTCTAATTCATATCCTTTCATAAGTAGTGGAATCAATGTATACATGTATATATATATATATTTGTATTATATCTACGAAATATTTAAACTAAATGTTACATTGATATCAAATATACAATGCCCCTGCTCCCTTAAAGGAAATTCCTGTTTCAACAATTTCTGATGAATTAGAAAAAGACAAATCAGGGAGAGATTGTACACAAGTGGATGTCATGAGCCATAGAATTATTGTAGGGTTGGTTATATATTAGGGTTAACTGGCCCTGGGCTGGTTATACATAAGAGGGTTTATATAGGCTGGTTATACATAAGAGAGTTAGGCTGGTTATGGGTGAAATCGCCACAAAATGTACAATTCATCTTCACAAATCTTCTCAAATCACCCAAATTTGAGATAAAACCAGTTTTAAAATTCAGTTCAACATAACCACACAAATTGTTTGAATCTAGGCATTGTCAAATATCCTCAGATAAACCTAGCATTGTCCATTGTACAGTCTAATTTAGCAGAATTTACAGAATCTGTAGATCTGCCGATTGTACGTTTTCTGACGATCTGACCCTTATACATTAGAGGGTTAACTGACCCTGAGGCTATACTTCAACTTCTGGTAGTTCACAAGTAATTCAATGGAAGATAATAGAGTGAGCTAGATACTTTCATCACCTTCAGACAGCTTAATAACGCTAAAGTCCCTTCACCGAAGTTTTAAACCCTAAACAGCATTGGTTATGGTAACTAAACTATGAACAAAGTAAAGCCTGGATTCCACTGCCATGCTACTTCTCCCGCTACTACTCCCGTTTCTTTGGTCCCGCTACTTTAGAAGTAACAGGAAGTAGCCATTTCAAATCAAACAGTTTTTAATTGAAGCCGCTACTTCACGCTACTTGCTCCCACTTCTATAAGTAGCGGGACCAAGGAAACGTGAGTAGTAGCGGATGAAGTAGGGGGGCAGTGGAACCCAGGCTTAAGGATCAATGCATATGTACTATATGTTACGTAGGAATACAAGTAAAGTTGGTGAGTTTATTTGTAAAGATACAGTATATAGTTTCCAGTTCAGAAATTTCATTGTATTCGTAAAGTTCCCATGTCTATTATGGTAACAGCTGGAAGAAATGTACTCTATGTAGTCCATAAAGGTATGTCGACCCTTTTGTCTGTTTATATAGTACTCGCTTGTACTCATTTGTATTCATCGAAAAGGCAAATAAAAAACATCTCATCTTATCTTATCTTACTGATGTTTTAAATTCTTAGCACAAGGGATCCTTTTCTCAAAGCTTCAGTCTCTTTCCCTGTGACTCAGCAATAAATGGTGTCTTATTACATTTGTATCCCCGGCAGAAAGGAGATGAAACGTGTGTTTCTTAAATAATTACAAGGCCACTACTTTCTTCTCTGACAATATTTTGATTAGGAACCTATTTGATGTCAAACTATCATGTCTTCCCAGGCTTGATTGTGTGTGAGATTTGTTTCTGGTTCCATTTTATTTCTTTTCTTCAGGAGAGTTCCAAATTAAACAGAAACACCATAGCCACTCTTTGTCTCTGCACTCGCGTATTTCCTCTATCATCGCCCAAATCATGGGATTTCTTCAATTATCGCCCAATCCCCTTGGTTTCCTGTAATATCGTCCACTCAAGGGCGGAACTGATCCCTCTCTGTCGCCTCCTAATTGACTACGCCATTCTCGCCTCTCCCTCTAGAGAGTTCGGTTCTATAGCTCTTACTGACATCAGTCAAGGACAGGCACTGAATGGAAACCTTTTTAAAAAGCTTTTGAAATATATTGACTTTTATTTCAGACAATAGGACAAGCGATGTTGTCACACTTTGTAAGGAAAGCCCTCACATTTGTGATCCGCTTTAGGAAAATGAGCCAATATGTCATAAGTAGCAAAGTATGGATTTTGAGATATCACCATATTTGAAAAAGGACATCAAGCCGAATCCAATGATAGTAAACACTAGGACACCTAATATGTATGTCGATATTTTAAGTTTGATATTCTTATTTTTTTAAAAAAGTTTGCAATGTTTCGGGGTGGGTAATTACCAGAAAACTAACTAAATATATTCCATACGAAGGCCTTCAAAACGCAAAGATATAATTAATACATTTGTTAGATGGATTCATATTACTATAAGTATTAAACCCTCAAAAAGTCAGAGCATTTCAATAAAGAAGTCTTGTGGTAAAAACACTTTGATAAATAAATATCAATTTTGCGACTTGTGACTCATTTTCCTTGAAAACATCACATTTATTGGAGACCAGAAGGTAAACCTATTCTCTCTAGCTTTTCATTTGGGCTGCATGCTTAAATACAAAAAAAACAGTATTTTGCCTTTTATGATGGTGACTCAAAATCTATCCATTTGCGACTAGTGACACATTTTCCCGAAACACGTCACATATGTGCCGTAACCTGCTTATAATAGTATCAATAAGTTATACAGGTCCTTAGGGGGATTTAGCAACCACAACGCACCAACACAGCACTAACGCATCCACTGACTTTAGTACGTTATTACCGTTGTGGGGATATCTTGAGAGGCCTGCAATGCAGATGCCATTGGCCTAGCGCCTCTTGAGATATCTCCACAGCAGTAGTAATGTAAAATAGTTAGTAGATGCGTTAGTGTTGTGTTGGTGCGTTGTGGTTGCTGAATCTCCCTATTGCCAAGGACAGACGCGCAAACGTCAGCCTTTCACTTCCAACGCAATATGCAGTTTTTGGAGTGCGGTGACGCATTTCAGAGATATCACGTCCTCGAGAAGTAGATACAAAATATTGAAATCCTTCTGATTGAAGTGTTTTTGAGTACAGCTCTTTACCTTTAGGTTATATAGCTCTCCTCTATTTACGGGATTGTGTAGCCATGATACATCTCAATGGTAGGTTCAGAGGGTAGGAGGGTCTATACGCACCATTTGCCTTACCTCCTCCTCCACATATATATGGGTCATATTTTCAGAAAATGAACAATTGGCAGCTCCACATATTTAGAAATTTCTGCTAAGTTCTACCAAAAGATTATAAATTTTGGGTATGTCTGAGTATATTTGGTATTGCATTGATTTAAAGTATTAGTTCTGTTATGTTATGCTGAACTGTATTTTGAAGCTCATTTTTGTCTTAAATGTGGGTTATTTGAGAGGATTGGTGAAGGTGAATTGTACATTTTCGGAAAATCTGACCCATATACCCTCTTGATCGTTCCCACCCTGCATTTTGTTTTTTAAAGATCACTTACACAATCTATGGTATTGGTGAAAACATTGTAGCAATTTCCGAGAAAAAGCATGTTGCCAAATATACATGTTAGATTTCAACAGAATACATCCCATGATGAACTGTAACAGACATGCGCAGTGGCACGAATCATATTGCCCTCTTCCTATGCCTCGACTTAGTCCTCCTAGCTTCCCCATTCATTCGTAGATTCTCTCCTTCATTCCCCACCCTTCTAACTCACCCCACCCTTACTCACAACCCCATATTACCCTACCCCCTCACAAGGGGACTAAGCTATAAACGATGAACACCTCCATCATAGTCTCCTCAGGAAGTTACAGGTAATACAAAACACTGCAGTTAGAATAGCATTGAGACTACCAAAAACTATAATGTGAATCAAATTCAAAGGGACCTTAGGCTTGCACCACTTTCAGCAGAAACTGTAAACCTTTTTCTCAGGAAATAAAAGTTATATATGTACGGTGGATTGACATCAACATAACACTAAGAATTCTCAGAGACATCTTTCACCCTTTCTTTCTCAAGGCCAACTATAAGGTACATTTGGACCAGCTCCGAGGTGCTCCAGGCGGCGGGGCTGGCAGTCCCTCACCTACCTTGCTCCGTTGTTCTTGCTACAGGGCTTCTTAAATATCTCCATTTGTATTTGGAGAACCCACCCCAATCATTTCATGTGAAGACTTCACTTATTATCGCTTACCAGCAGCGGATTTTTGCCAGCTGATTCACCTTCATATATTACAACAGCAGAATATGAATGAATTCAGTCTTATAAGTTATAATATGTGTAAGTTTGGTAAGATTTACTTTGTCGTAATAGCTGAGAATGCAGCTTTCACATCAATCAACAACTACGGGTCTTCTACTTTAGTGTGAATTCAGGGAAGAAGGTACAGAAAATAAGGAATTTACAAAAAGAAATGAAATGTTGGATTAATGCTGATCGGTTCCATAATAAACGTTTGTATACATGTATTCCTGGCAAGATCATCAATAAATAATTTTAAAAATTCCTTCTCGTTCCATCAATACACTTAAAAGACTTGAGTAAAGCGTTTGATCTGTCATCTCCTGATCCACACTAATACTGTATAGAGAACTATAGTTGTGGAAGTGGGTTACATACAGTGGGTCAGAGTTTCAGAAAATCTAATCTGCAGTTCTACACATCTCTCAAATTCTGCTAAATTAGAGTGAAAAATGATAAATACTAGGTATATCTGAGTATATATTCTGTATTGTATTCATTCAATACATCTGTCTGGTTATGGTGAACTGTATTTTGTACCTGATTTTCTTCGTAAATTTGGGTTATTTGAGAGGATTGGTAAAGGTTATTGTACATTTTCTGACATTCTGACCCTGGTAGGGAGGTGGGGCCTGCAGGCAAGGAGAGGGCACCAGGCCCTCATACAGCAGGGAGACACTGGAGGTTTTATTGGAGGCGGACTGGAGGAATGACCCCTCCAGGCACTGATAGAAGGGCAGAAGACAATAGTGCAGTTGTCCTGTGGTTCGTGAGATCTAGAGATGCATTCACTTTTCAGTTTTACATACATCAGACCCTAAGATTTTCAAAAATGAAGCTAAAGGGCCTAGTCTGCTAAGCCAATTCTCAAGCGATTCTCACAGAATTAAGTGCAAAAGAGTCCTCTGCGGCGCAAGATCGCATGAGAATCGGCTTGGTGGACTAAGTCAATATGTATCTAGAGTATATGTGGCACCAGGAATCGGCAGGATATCGTCACAACAGGAGAAGTCTTGGGCTATTTACTTTACTAAACATGGAATTATTTGTACATTGACATTGCCCACCATCCCACCCACCTCCCTCCTATGGCGTCTCCCGACGCCTTCCAAATCGTTTCGTTTTTTAGCTTTAATCATCGCCGATCATGCATGCACATGATACGGCGTTTCCCCGTTGCTATGACGTCGTTACATGGGCCTCGTTCTGGGTAGGGTTCTGGTGGGGAATCCCCGCGCCTATGACGTCATTACACAAAGCTCACCGAGTGTGGCCGAGCGTGTGACAGTGAGCCGAGTAATGTCGGCAACGATCCGAAACAGAGATACATAGGCGTAAGCATGTAATGCTGGAACTGCGTAATTATATGAGTAAGAGCTTAAAATCTTGGGTGAAATGTCTCTTATAATCAATAAGCTTGAGACTGGGACAGGTTTGAAGTGTGTGTACATATGGGAACATAGGGATTTTTGGAAATTATTTGCAGATTTGCGCAATAGGTGTTGGCCAATGAGCTTGGGTCGAATTGCTGAGCTGAGGTTTTTATGCATGGCATTGCCACTTGGCGACTTTTCGTCTAGCAGGATTAATATTTCATATAGATATAGCAATCTCAAACTTACATCTTTCTCATGTTACATATTCCATATTGCAAATGAAGCCTTTCAACTAAACTTTATTACATTTCAAGACAGTGTATTATATATGTCCTTGTGTTTTGAAGGTCGTTCATTCAATTACTTTACAGGTTATTGCCCGCCCAGAAATATTGCTACTTTTGTTCATAAATATATTGAACTTAACATATAAAAACACTTCTTGGATGTCCTTGATGTTTATTATGATTGCAATCGGCTTGCTCTCATCTTTTCAAATAAGATAACATCTCAGAATCCATTTTTGCAGGACTTAATTGAGAGCCAGCAATGGAGCTACACTAGGCAGCCTGGTAAAGTACCCTACAACACAAATTAATGTTGTCTATTCTAATAATTATCACAAAGCCCCTATCAGGCTTTTGCTAAACAATGGCATGGATAAATACATATCATGTCGTACACATTTCTATGGTATATCTTGTTTTTGAGAAAATGAATTTGTGATTTATCTGTCACGCTTTTGGACACAGTCCCGGGGTGAGGTTTGAGTTATTCGCATTTAATATGCATTTTTTTCTGATCGTTTATTTGGATCTGTCTTTGTAGGATGGTGAATATGGGTAAAGTTATGAATATGTTCATATGAAATAATGATTTATCTTTAAATTGATACAATATTATAATCTGATAATTAGTGATATAATTGATTTAAATTACTATCGTGATGTTATATTTGTCTATGATACCATCAATATGTTATACTTGTCTATAATACTATCGTGATGTTATACTTGTCTATGATACTATCATGTTGTTATACTTGTCTATATGATACTTTTGTGTTGTTATACTTGTCTATGATACTATCATGTTGTTATACTTGTCTATGATACTATCATGTTGTTATACCTGTCTATGATACTATCGAGATGTTATACTTGTCTATGATACTATTGAGATGTTATACTTGTCTATGATACTATCGTGATGTTATACTTGTCTATGATACTATTGAGATGTTATACTTGTCTATGATACTATTGAGATGTTATACTTGTCTATGATACTATCATGTTGTTATACTTGTCTATGATACTATCGAGATGTTATACTTGTCTATGATACTATTGAGATGTTATACTTGTCTATGATACTATCATCATGTTATACTTGTCTATGATACTATTGAGATGTTATACTTGTCTATGATACTATTGGATACAGCTGTGAGAAGAGTGTATTTTGCACAATGTATTGTGCTGAATACAAAATATTAAAACAAAAATACATTTGTGGTGGCACCTACAACTCCCCTATTGTGTTGTGAGTTTATAGAGTTGCTCCACACAGAGCAGGAATTGCTCATCAAAGCCTGTGAGGATGGAGACAAATCATAGCTGGAGGGACTCGCTAATATGTCCTCCTCCTGTAAGCACTCTGGCCCTCCCCCGTGTCTTGGAGGAAGGGTGGCAGAAATATAGGTGGTGTTTTGTACATGCTTTTATGCTTATAGCAGATAGTTTTATGCACTCTGGTATGTAGCTGTATAATATATCTATAGTATACTATAATATATATGGGTCCGATTTTCAGAAAATGTAAAATTGGTAGCTCTACACATTCAGTAAATTCTGCTAAATTAGGCTGTAATTTGGTCAATACTAGGTAAATTCGAGTATATTCAGCATTGCATTGATTCTAGCAATCTGTTTGGTAATGTTGAACTGTATTTTAGACTTTATTTTCGCCTGATATCTGGGTTATTTAAGAAGATTGGTGAAAGTGAATTGTATATTTTCTGAAAATCTGACCCATATATGTAATGTTTTACAGGAAAATGAGTCACAGATAAAAAAAACACTTTTGAGGTGCCATTTTGAAAAGATGAAAAGACGCCGATTTCAATGATGGTAAACATGAAGGACATCTAAGAAGTGTTTCTATATTTTATGTTTGATATAATTTAGTTTTTAATACCAATTTTGCAATATTTCTGCGTGGACATACTAGTAAAGTCACTATATCCACTTATATGCAACCAGCAAAGTACCCGTCCTTCGGATGGTCCCCCTCTCTTCCTGCAACTCCCCCTCCCCATCTTCCTCACTCTCCCCTACTCTCTCCCTCCCTCTCCCTTTCTCTCCTACACTCTCTCCCTCCCTCTCCCCTTTCCCCCCTCTCTCTCTCTACAACCCTCTCTTCCTCCCCTCTTTTCCCTCTCCCTCTTCTCTGTCTCATACCCCGCCCCTCTTTTTCCCCTTCCTTGCCACTCTTGCCCTCTTCCACTCTTTACTTCTTTTCACGAATCATACAAACACCCAGGTGAAAACTCATTTCAAATTCTTTCTCCTGTTATAGTTTTGCAGTTGCCATTTTAAATCCGTCGTTTAGATCCCCAGGGTTCATCTTAGTACTACTCTGGTGCTTCAATGATAAAACCATTACAGAGGAGAAAAGCGGCGGGACACCACTCAGAGAAAAAACAGACCAGCCTCACACACCGGAAGTGACGTGGCCTATCAAGACGGAGTGACGTAGAAGTCTCAAGAGGAAATGACGTTGAGATGTCAGAAGGCGAGTTAATAGAGTCAATATTGGGAGAAGAGTATGGACAGGGGGAGGGACAGGAGGAGAGAGGGGAGGAGACAGGGGGAGGAGGAGGCAGCCAATCGGATGAGACTATTCAATCACATGGTCAGCTAGGTGTATTGTGGGGGTGAGATATTACATGTGACAGTGCTTGCCCTGGGGGAGGGAGAACACTGGCGGGAACAGCCGCAAAGGGTGGGATGGGTTATAATAGATGTCTATCTTCAACACTGACATTTTGCTTAGTTTTTTCTCTTATTATATGAATGTTCTAAGCTGATATTGAACTTTGTATATTTATGGGTAAATTTCCAAGGGTAAATTTCCAAGTTCTGACATTCAGATTTAACAAATAATTTCTGACTTTTCTTTCTCATGACAGAAGGTCAGAGTACTGAATATTGGGAGGAGTCAGAAGGAGGTTGAACAGTCATTTTGTTTCAATATCAAACATTAATATTGTTCATATATACTGATATATCTATTTGCCTCAATCCATAGATATTCCTTTCATATCTTTCAAAATACTCAGAAATGGAGGATCAGGCCTAAAAAGAAGAAATTAAGTCTAATTAATGACACTAGAATTCCTTGTGGACTCTATGGATGCTGCTTTTATGTATTTATGTATGTATATTGAGAACGTCTTAACAATTGTTCTTTTTATGCCTACATATCTACTATAACATGGGTAGAAAACCCAGCTGGTTCATTATAGGGTGCTGTACTGTACTTTGAAACATCTGATTGGACATTTAATTTTTTGAATAGTTATATTTAAGCTGTCTCTACACCAGTCCCGATTCTGTCTCATATGGTACTTGCAATACTAGCCGATAGCAAATGTTGACAAAAGTTCCCGATGGTAGCGATGCAACCAAGTAGCATTGCCATCTGTCCTGAGTATCGGCAATGCCTCTACATTGGCGATTACAATCGCCGACACGTCAATGACGCTTACGTAAATTCAAACATGTTTGAAATCTTCAGCGACTGTCGCCGACAGTTGCCGATAGCTACAAGTGTTGGGAGGCCGTCGGGAAAGCCTCTACATTACTCCCGACAGTTGGCCAATTAAAGCATCGGCAAGTATTGCCAACTGTTGGCGATGCACAATCGGGACTGGTGTAGGGGCAACTTTAACGATTTAAATATCAATTCAGGGTCATCATGATTTTTTTTAACTTTTCTTGATACGCTAAGAAAATTGTTTGTAGGATGAAATACTATCAATAAAAACATAACCATGAACATAAACTTTTCATACTTTATCCTCAGTTGCTTTACCTTATGATGAATGACTTCCAGTACTGAATGGAAAACAGATTTTACTGAACGTCAGACGCAGTACTGTACTTAATCAATACAAAGTGCACTTGTCATTTAAATCACTTTTCTTCATAGCTGACAATAGGGGAGTTGCATGTGCCACTGCACATGTTTATTACAGTGCATCCTGGGAAGGATTCTGATGAAATCTGACGTACAAATATTTGGCAAAACTTTTACCGAAAATTGTAAGAATGATTTCACCAATATGCTTTTATAAATGATCTATGAAAATCAAATGCATGTTGGGAAAGATGGGATTTGTCTAATGGAAACATCTATTACACATGGATATTGACTTCAGGGCATTAATAAATATTCCATGCTGAACATGGCATGTTTTCTAAAGATTTTATACTGTACCCTTAGTCAAATAATTCCATGCGAATCAAGATTCAAGATGGCAGCTATGCAAATCCCCTATTGTCTTTTAAAAAACTTGTCGTAATAGCTGAGAATTCAGCTTTAATATTCATAAGTTTATATATAGGGCAATGGCCCACGGGCACACACTAACGGCCTTATTGAATAAATAATAAAAAAAAGAAATCCAGTTAGTTTTACAGAGATTTGATGTCACTTTCATCTCTTCCCGTGTATTTCTCACTTCACAGAAGTTGCACAATACGAATCCAACACCTGACCGTATTGATACAAAGTGTACTTGTCATTTAAAAAACTGCCTGCCCTGTAATTAATATATCACATTACTTGTGCTGGTATGGACATGTAAGCAGGCTTTCATTCACTGTATGCTACGTTACACCTGAGCTGCAGGGTGGTTGCATTCAGGGATTGCTATGTAAAAGGGTCGTGTCAAAGGAATATGTACAATCTCTATAAGGGTCAGATCATCAGAAAATGTACAATTGGCCGCTCTGCACATTTATTAGAATATGCTAAATTAGGCGAAAAATAATGAATACCAGGTATATCTGAGTATATTTTGTATTATGTTGTTTTAAAAGAATAATGTCCACTGTGAAACTTGAATTATTCAATATTCTTTTTTGAATATGTTTATTGGCCGTACGTACTTTAATAGTTACAAGGAAATACGCATACCCATGAAATGATCTTTTTCATGCGCTGCCAAAAACTATGAGATTCAAATTATAATGGGCCAGAAGAAAATGTACAATCAGCAGATCTACACATTCAGTAAATTCCGCTAAATTAGACTGTAAAATGGTCAATAATAGGTGTATCGGATGACATTTGACATTGCCTTGATTCAAACAATATGTCTGGTTAAGTTGAACTGTATTTTGAACCTGATTTTAGTCTTAAATTTGATGGGAATATAACGAAATGTTGCGATCTTAAAGGAATACTAATGGCACTTTGCAGTTTGAGTCGAGAGGCTTTTCATCCGTTTGAAGGGAATCTCTCATCTTTGGGCTTAGACTGGATCCCTCTTTTGCGGTTCATTAGCTTGCCCAGGAGAACTGAAGTTATATAAACTATTTAATTCATCAATATTGTAATCACCAATAATTTCTCTGTTCTTTTTAATCCAGTGTCCTTGGCCTGCTTCCTTACACAATGGCCTTTCAATAAGCTATGATGTTACTTTATTTTAATCAAGAACAATCTTCAGCAAATGAAGACCTTTGCAAGTATGTATTATTTACAGTTAGAATTAGGCCAAGCATGCAAGAGTAAGCCGTTATTCTTTCCACTTTTGATTGGGGATTAATCTCCAATTGCAATATGAATTGATCTACAAGAATTTGATATATGGCTGTTGCACATCTTATAATCAACACTTATGGTACAAGTTCGGAGCGGGCGGGAAATGTAGAATTTATTAACATTTATTAATATTATGCCCTCTTCTTTTCATTGTTCATTTGTGTGGATTATTACTGAGGAACCAAGAGAAACGATCATCAATGAAAGTGTTTTTTTTTTTTAGCGTGTCCGCAGTGTGACGTCATAACAAACGTCCTACTGGCCATATAGGACTAGTTCTACATCAGTTCACAGATATATGGAACTCCTTGTTGTAGAATGTGCATAAATGGGTCATGTCTTTAAAAAATGTACAATTGGTCTTCACAAATCCCCTCAAATAACTCAAATTTGAGATACAAATGAGGTTCAAAATACAGTTCAACATGACCAGACAGTTTTATTGAATCAATACAATACAACATGTACACTCAGATATACCTAGTATTTATTATGTTTCACTCTAATTTAGCAGGATTTGAGTGATGTATAGAACTGTAGATTGTGCATTTTCTGAAAATCTGACCCAAATACTAATTAATGATACATCACCAATCATGTAGGCAGAACTTTAGGGAACGTAGATATGAAAGTATGAGTGCTCACATTTTGACATGGGATGGAAATTATGCTCATAAAATCCACTGAACAAATGTCCTACTGGCCAAAGCCCATCATAAACATGTGTTTTTCTTTTACCAAACCTGTGCCTTTCTGTTTCTTTCTCTGTCTCTCTCTCCCTTCTTCTCTATCTCTATTTCCTGGGTAAGATCATAAACTGGCTCTCTCTCGGCTCTCTTGTCCTTGATATAACCATCAATATGTTGATAAGGGCGTAAATCTCACTCACTCACTCCAAATCCGTAAAATCAACTGAACAAATATCCTAGTGTGCAAAGCCCATCATAAGCATGTGTCTAACCATTATAAGCTGTATGGCCCAGTTGGAATTACCGTTGCCATGGTAACTTTTGACAAACCTTTATCATCCCCTCCCAGAACTACAGGTTTTGACCATTAAAAGCCATCAAAACTGTTTTTCTATATGCTATTGTCCCTTCCAATTGATCCACATCCATGGGAAACACAGCCACATTTTAAGATATAAACAGTTACCATGGGAACCACATTCATATTTCAGAACTGCACCCTTCCAAAATAAAAGCCCTGAGTGATTTCTACCTGCTTTCAAATTTTGGCACTTTTGTCAGTAAAATTGCTATTTTTGCCGTAACTGACTAAACTATTTGGATTGAATGTAAAACGACCTATTGTGGAACTGTTATGAAGAAGAATCACCCTCCATCTATTACTGTCCTAGTGTTCTGCGATTGCTCGCAAAGAACTGTGGGTAATTGTGTGTGTAAAGTGTGCTCTTGTACCAACAGGGGGAGCCGTGGTGTAAACAAATGTTCCTGCCCATAACCTCGTGCAGATAAATCCCAGATTAAATTATCCTGAATTAGCGTAGTGGCGCCTTAATTGTCCATTATTTCTATGGGAGGAGGTTTTGTGTAGATCGGGAGCCAAGAGTCATTATGGAGCTCTTCAATGAGGAGGTGCATTTGAGGAAACGCTATATGTGGGTGACATAGTCAGACAATGTACAATTGGCACCTCTACATATTTAGGAAATCCTACTCAATTTGGCTGAAACATGGTAAATTAGCTATAGCTGAGTGTATTTGGTATTTTACTGATGTAAAATATCTGTTCTGCTATGTTAAACTGTATTTTGAACCTAAGTTTTGTAAACAAAAAAAACAAAAAAACAAAAAATGTGGGTCATTTGAGAGGAGAAATAAAGGCGAATTGTACATTTTCTGATGATCTGACCCATGTACCAATAAAAGCTTAATGGGATTAAAGTTTGGATGTACAAATTACACATCTTCCACGGGAATTTAACACCCTATTGGGGTTTTGCATAGCCGCCTTGTTGAATCTTCATTCACATGGAAGTATGGGACTACTGTTACAGACTAAAATCTACAGAAAACATTCCATGTTCAGCATGGAATATTTATCAATGCTTTAATATCAATATCCATATATTATACATGCTTCCATAACACAAGTCTCCATCTTTCCCATCGTGCATTTGGTTTCCATCGATCATTTATACAAGCTGGGATATGGGTGAAAACATTCTTGTTATTTTTGATAAAATTGTTGCTATATTATATGCTTTTAATTATATAAATATGAAACAATTTTGGATCATAAAATTGAACTTCCGTCAGAAACTTAGTAAAAAAACCGTATTGGTATTCCTAAATATGCAATTCTTAATTGTAATTCCTAATCTCCACATTTACAAAAGTAAATAAATATATTTCTTAAATATTGACATTAGGTTCCAGTTCCATTGTTCCTGGCCATAGATCAGTTGTCCCATGGGCACTCAGTAATTTAGGTTAATTATTAATCAAACACCGGCCTGCCCATGCCGGTCATATTAACTACCCCCGGTGTAATCCTGAATGGGCCCCAACAGGGAAGATTCAGAATAGAATTTATGACTGGGAAACTGAGGCCAGAGTAGAGGGTCATGGGGTGATTTTGACCAGAGGAGCGGCCTTACATTTTTGGTTTACATTATGTGGCTACAGGTTCCAATGGAAAGAGAGAGAGCCCTTAATTAAAAGTCATTTTAAAGACAGAAAAACATCTAAAATCATCTCCAAACTTGTGGATATGAGATAACACCATCCCCTATATTCAACTTACTTTAATTTCTTTAATAATAATGGAAAACAAATATCAGAACAAATTCTCAACAGGTCAATGAATGGAATGTATGTAGGTGCAGGTTGAGTGCATGATGCATGCGCCTGAACTGTGTGTGAGGGGGTGAGTGGAGGCACATACCTACAGCTGTGGTCAGAGCCCCACCCACCCTCAGACTGGCCTCGGTCCCTGTATGCTATCTCAAGCTAAACAGAGTATTTCAAAATGTCCCTATTCGGGTTGATGTTTTATTTAATGATTATATTTCATATAAAAACTTGACTGTAATGACATGAATACCTTGGAACTATTTTACAATGATTTCTCAATAGGGGTTTTGCATAGCCGCCATTTTGAATATTGATTCGCATGGAATTATGGGACTATTGGTAGAGTTAAAAATCTATAAAAATCATGTCATATTCAGCTTGGAATAATTATCAATGCTCTAATGAAAATATCCATATGTTCTACATGTTTTCATAACACAAATCCCCATCTTTCCCATAATGTATTTGGTTTTCATAGGTGATTTATAATACAAACTATGATATTAGTGAAAACATTCTTGCAATTTTCGATAAAATATTGTCAAATATTTATATGTCAGATTTCAACAGAATCCATCCCAGCATACACTGTAACATTATGTAGGGAGGTCAGTACCCACCGATAGTGTCACTTATCGGGATAGACAAATAAAAGTATCAACAACAACAACAACAACAGACATGTGCAGTGGCACACGCAATTCCCCTATTGGGTGGACATGCAAAGCTGCAATGTCACCCATATTGGGCCTATTTTCACATGCAATTTGGGCCCTAGCGCTCAGGCATTGCGACAACAACCAATCCCAAATGAACCTGCAAAAAGTTGGGCGCTTTTTGCACCTACTGGATGTCAAACTGAATAAGGATAATCATTGCAGGGGAATAAATACTGCACTAAAACTGCCATTCGCATTTCATTGTTTAAACTGTTTGACTTGAATAAGTTTTAAGTTTTCCATTCTGTTTCGTTGTACCGGGACCGCCAGTATTATCATTTTGAATTTATTGGGTCTGAGTATTCCACTCGGGCTAGGTGTAAAAAGGTTTTAAGACAACATTTTCGATGGTTATTTGCAATCAGATTGTACTGTTTAAACTGTTTGTGTTAAATAGGTTTTCAATTTAGTTTCGATTTATGAGGACTTGAACTTAAAGTCGAGGTTAAAAATTAAAATTTTTATTGCGATATTCTTTTATAACCAATGATGAATTGAAAATCAATTAATGTTTAAAAGCATTGTTTTTTTTAATTCGATTTAATTATGTAAATAGAGTAAGTTGAATTTGATTTAAGTCATGGGGTTTGGTCAGATAAAGAGTATCAGATAATTAATGAGTTGGTTTAAACAGATAATAATCGAATAAATGCATGATCAATTATTGCACAACAGTCGTGTAATTAAAATTTTCCGAGTACTTAAAGTGTTGGGATATTTTCATATTAGAAAGCATCCACTTTTCAATAGTCGGATCAGATTTTCAGAAAATGTACAATAGGCAGCTGTACACACTTAGTAAATTAGGCTAAATTAGGCTGCAATTTGGTCAATGCTAGGTAAATTCGAGTATATTCGGCGTTGCATTTATTCTAGCAATCTGTTTGGTTAAGTTGAACTGTGGTATGAACTTTATTTTCGTCGGAAACTTGGGTTATTTTAGAGGATTGGTGAACGTGAATTGCACATTTGCTGACAATCTGACCCAGTTGTGACAACACATTTTCTCGGACGGTTTCAGCACGATTTTGTGACCAATGATTTCTGATGCGGAATCTATTCCCTCGTTTTACCCTCTCTGTCTATTAATTAATTACAACTTCTGTCACGGCCGAGTATTCCTATTATTTCTAGGTATTGTTTCGTCCTATCCAATAATCTCTCCAGTAGGGATGGATGTCTCATTATTTCATCACTTTATACAAATTGTCTTTCATAATGAATGATAAGATTTCATTAATAATACCAACGTTATTAATTCGACCAATTCAGCACGAAGTTATGAAGTGGTATCAATTAACAAAGATGAATTTCACCTTTTTTTTCGCACTTTTGCTCAATTCCGTTTCTATAATAGAGCCTATGGCCTAATAAGAAAACCACCTCCTCCGACACTCCACGCGGGAAAATGGTCACCCCAACTGTACAATCGATCTTCTGACAACTTAATTTAGTATTTTATATCCAGTTACATCACTAAATGGGGGTAATTACCAGTGATACACTCAAAAATTAAATATAAGAGTATATAATTATATGAGTGAAATGTCCAGAATATGTACAATTGTCTTACACAAATCATCTCAAATAACCCAAATTTATGAGAAAAATTAGGTTCAAAATACACTTCAACATAACCAGACGGATTCTTTGAAACAAGGCAATATATAAAATATGCACAAATATACCTAATAATATTAACGATTTTCCAGTTTAAATTGGCAGAATATACTAAGTGTATAGATCTGCCGATTGTACATTTTCTGACAATCTGACCCTAAAGCCTAATACATGAAGCAAATGCCGACGTACACCCCCATACATAGTGCGTTTGATGGGGGTAATTAAGGGATTAATGCTAAATATAGGCCTATAATAATTCATCAATGCCGAACGTGAACTAATCCCCAGAACAATAGGACATATGTTTATTGTACCTCCGCCATTGTTTTTATGCCGCGAAGACAGCAAGGATATATCCATAATCCCCTATACAGGGAACGCTTCTTTACTTTGTGCACATATATAAGGATTACATGTAAAGGGTAACATGTAACACTGCGTGCAATGCGCAGCCAAACAACACACAAAAGGTCAGTGATGTGTTTGTCACTGTAAGATAGTTAATCCTCTTGTGTCATTGTGATAGTCACCGCGCCGGTTCCTTCTCTATGGGGAAACCGCCAGAAAATGTACAATTCGCCTTCACCAATCCTCTCAAATAACCCAAATTTCACACGAAAATAAAGTTCAAAATACAGTTCAACATAACCAAACAGATTACGGGAATCAATGCAATGCCGAATATATCGAATTTACCTAGTATTGGCCAAATTGCAGCCTAATTTAGCAGAATTTACTAAATGGGTACAACTGTCAATCGTACATTTTCTGGCGATCTGACCCGCATGGGGTTCTCCCCATCTTCTTCTTCATGGCCGGAGTCTTCTTTGTTCCAATTACCACTATTCAAATTAAAGCTTTTGAACAGTTTTTATAAACGGTTCATCCAGGACCCCGTGGGTATCTTGATTGTAAAGCTCGACCCTATTCCCTCACTCCCATCACGATGAATACATGTATATAGGCCGCCTCTAGTAATGCTACCATGTGACGATGAGCTTATTTGACATAACCAGCTGTTATTTTCATTAGGAGGTGTGAGATTAATAACAATTAATGGCATTCATTCTTCCACACATCGACATCAAAGAAAACTCGCTATTTGAAAATTAACCTGTTATAAGCTATACCAACATTCTTATTAATTCAGTATGAATCCCGCGTGTATTTCCAAAAGTGACCACAACATGTGTATGTCATATATATAAGTTTAACCTATCCCAGCATGCACTGTAACACCTGCTGATATAGGTGGAAATAGACATCTAAATATATACCGCATTTATTGGTGTATCATTTCTGTTCTAATTTGATGGATACTAGAATAATGGTTAATATTAAACATTATTAAATAATGGATAATATAAAACGTTATTACAGTGAACTGTCAAAGGGTCGTTTAAAATGTTATTTGTTATCCTTATTTTGCAGGGAAACTCTTCTGGTTGATGGTAATTTCACTGAAAGAATAATGGAAGGGAGAGATTCGGTCGAGTTCAAATGAAACAAAACGGGAAAATGCCCAATAAGCCTGATTTGACATATGGGTCAGATTCTCAGAAAATGTACAATTGGCAGCTCTACAGATTCTTTAAAATCTGCTAAATTAGGCTGAAAAATGATGAATACCAGGTATATCTGCGTACATGTGGTGTCGCGTCTCTTCTGTTATATTAAATTGTATTTTGGACCTTATTTTTGTCTTAAATTAAGGTTATTTGAGAGAATTGGTGAAGATGAATTGTACATTTTCTGACGATCTGATCCATATGGCGCGTATCGAAGGCAACCATTATGATCTCCTATTTTGATATTATTCCTACATCAAACCAACAATATAAACAATAACCGCTGGCTAATTATCAGTTGACTAACGACTCGCCAAACGGTGGCGTTTTCACCGTCGACGCATGACAGGAAGTACTTTCCGCCACCACTTCCGGCGCCGGAGCGCCCCCTATTAGCGTATGTGATAGAGAAAGGATTAAGGTCTCGCCACCCAGAATTGCGACGAGGTGTAAATGAGCGAGGAGTCACGCACCGTTAAACACGGACGTGTTCTAAGCGCGGCAATTATTGTAATTTACTGTGCCAACACCTTAATCCCTGTCTTAAAGTGGGCAAGCGTCGCACCAGCGTTTACAGTCAAAGGGTTGGAGTTTTGGCTCAGTGTAATCTTGGTGTCAATACCTGAATTGGGCACTAATTGCGAGGTGCTAAAAATGCTCTTTGACCAGTTGGCATCAATTTGGAGCAAATTGTGATTTGGAAGATATTTATGGACGGAAAGTTGCCGTGTCTCAGGATCTATTAAAGCTATACCATTATATGAAGCACAGAGATTTTAGATTTAGATTTTAGATTACATTTTGATATTTGAATAAGGTTCCTAGGTGGCCATTTCAATCGTATGTGGCCAAGAAAAGAGGGACTAGGTTTGCTGGAAAAAGGAAATTGATCTGAAATTCTATACTTAGTTTACTTTTTAAAAGAGATGCCATAAGAATAATCCAAATTGTAGCCCGGTATTTAATTAATGAAACTTATCCACCATGACATTTACCTGAATGTTAGTAATAAGATCTTTACACAATTACCACAAGGTATCACCAGGAGATTCACTGCTATTGTCCTTAAACAAGACATACCAAAATATGATCTCTATAAAAAGTCATTTCTATACTTTGGAGCTGGGTTGTGGAATGCTCTTCCACCTGAAATCAGAAGAATTCAGGACCCAACTGCCTTTAAAAGGCAACTTAAAAATACTTATCTCTAAGTTGTAACTACCGACATTACTCATTAACACAGTTGAACTTACTGAATTATTGTATTGAGTTTATCCATCGTTGTACCTGATCAAACTCATCATTACTCATATGTATAATTCCCATTTCATCCCATCACATTCCATTACCTACCGTTTGAACCTTTTTGTTCCTTAAAATCCTTATCCAAACGAGAAAGTGAAATGACAGGCCCGAGGTGAAAATCACGCTACCAGCCTGATCCTTAATTAATTTGGGCTGGCAAATGCCATTACCCATTTATAAACTCCTGGATAAATAAAATGCAAAAAAAAAAAAAAAAAAAAAAAAAAAAATGTACATCACTCATACAACTAAAAGCTAAGGAGACGTATAATATTTCTTTTTTAATATTTCGAGTATATGGGTACGATAAATATTTCCAAACATGGTTGATTCTCCTTTAATTTTATATAAAAAAAAAAGACAGTTTGCGGATTTGTCATGAGTTAACTCGTTGGGTATTGAATTTGTACATGTATACGGCTACTACATTGGACACGGCACCGTTGCGCTTCTACCCTAATTATATCTTTATCAAAGAATATGGGTCAGATTTTCAGAAAATGTACAATCGGCAGATCTGCACCTTTAATCAATTCTGCTAAATTACACTGTAAAATGGTCAATACGAGGTATATCTGAGGGTATTTGGCATTGCCTTGATTAAAACAATCTGTTTGGTTATGTTTAACTGCATTTTGGACCTGATTTTTGTCTTAAATTCGGGTTATTTGAGAGGATTGGGAAAGATGAATTGTACACTTTCTTGCGATTTCATCCATATAGGTCTGTGTACACTTAAATACCTTCAATATGTGTGTACAAACAACTGTCTCTGAACTACCTTTATTCATGTAAAGCTGCCTTATTCTCTGCAAGAAAACGGATTTCAGTGAAAGGTTTGTATTAAAGCCCTTACAAAGGCATTCATCTATAGCCCTACCACCCACTGAGTCAGTATAAAGTGTATAGGAGATTTCTCTATAGATCTCTGCGGCTAAAAGCGGGATGTGTTTCAAGTTAGATCAGACTGGTCCGATTTAAAGGTAATGTACAATTGGCAGCTGTGCGCATTTAATAAATTCTACTAAATTAGGCTGCAATTTGGACACTATACTATGTAAATTCGAATATATTCGGTATTGCATTGATTCTAGTAATCTGTTTGGTTAGATTGAACTGTATTTTGAACTTTATTTTTGTCTGAAACTTGAGTTATTTGACAATATTGACGAAGGTGAATTATACGTTGTCTGGCGACTTCACCCATATATCTATTTTCAAGCGTTTGGCTATACTGATTAAAGCTTGGGTTTGTTGTTATGACATATTTTGATTCAGACTCCTAAATCGACATAACCTTCCTAACCGCATCTTTGAATATATAATATTCAATATGGAATGGAAATCTATATGATAGCATTTAATTGCATATATATATATTCATCTGATTATTGTGTCAAGTACCATTCCACAAGTATTATATAATTTATTAATCGATTTTAAAGACAGCCTTATTTGAAGACTCCCGCCAACCTTTGCTAATGGTCGTACAACACTAGTTTAATATGACGACTTATATTCCAGATCGGTAACATTATACTGGTATCATATATATTTGCTGATGCCCTCAACAGAGACGGATCTTGTAACACATGAAATTCAGTGAAAATAGGGTCAGATGTTGGGATAAGAGATCACCGGAGGAGGACCAAACCCACATAACAGCTAGCTTTCGTAACAGCCAAGGTCATTCTTTGTTAAAAGGATTGCAATAGGGGATTTGCATAGCCGCTATTTTGAATATTTATTTGCATGGAATTATGGGACTAATGGTACAGTATAAAACCTATAGAAAACATGCCATGTTCAGCATGGGATATTTATCAATCCTCTAATGTCAATATTCAAGTGTTATACAGGTTTCCATGACACTAGAACCCATCATTGCCATCTTTCCCGTCATGCATTTGGTTTTCATAGAAAATTCATAAACGCTATGATATTGGTAAAAAACATTCCTGCAATTTTTGATGTCAGATTTTCGATGTCAGACTTTCGATGTCAGATTTTCGATGTCAGACTTTCGATGTCAGATTTTCGATGTCAGATTTTCGATGTCAGACTTTCGATGTCAGATTTTCGATGTCAGACTTTCGATGTCAGATTTTCGATGTCAGATTTTCGATGTCAGATTTTATCAGAATCCATCCCATGCTGCACTGCAAAGCGCAGTGGCACATGCAAATCCCCTATTAATGGAAACCTATAGGGATGCGCTTAACTATAAGCTACTCTCAATAGAGGACAAGATGTACAAACATCCTTTAGGTTTGCCTGCCATCTTAAGGTTAAGCACTGCTATGCTTGGTTTGCAAACTATAATATCTATGTGACTAATCATCTAGTTTCTGTTAACTCCCTTGACAGTTTACTCTAAATAAACCCCAAATAACCCCTGGTTCTCATTGTTGAGACATTATGGGTCAGATCACCAGAAAATGTACAATTCGTCGTCACCAATCCTATCAAATAACCCAAATTTAAGACAGAAATGAGCTTTGAAATACTGTTTACCATTGCAGAAC
The DNA here is from genome assembly GCA_942159475.1 of Sthenelais limicola. Lineage (NCBI taxonomy): Eukaryota > Metazoa > Annelida > Polychaeta > Phyllodocida > Sigalionidae > Sthenelais > Sthenelais limicola. The sequence continues at coordinate 31,064,226 of OW804097.1, read as the reverse complement.
AGATATTATAGAACAACGTAATACAAAATATACTGAGATATACCGGGTATTTATCATTTTTCAGCTTAATTTATCATGATTTACTAAATGTGTAGAGCTGCCAATTGTACATCTTCTGACAATCTGTACTATAAACCTTTGCCTATTTCTTTGCTACCAAGGAATATCTCCTTTGTATGTCTCTTTATTGGGTAGGAATTCTTCGAACTATTAAAAGCTTCTTCTCGAATGGTCGGTAGAGTAATTAGTTAATTATTGTCCGTCTACTGATCATTCTTTTGAACCATTTCAGGGTACAACAGTGACAGCTGACATTCGGATTATCACTTTAAAATGATTCATATCTTCCATAATCAATATTCTAGCGGTGAAGCCTGATAATGCGGTGGCTAAATTAACATAGTTTTATCTTCGCATTAATTTTATGAATACTGTGTATCACTGCATAGACAACAAGCCATTTTTTGAAGTAAGCCATTCCATTATAATTTATAGTAAAGGTTTTGTAGATAAAGATAAATAATTGCGATCCTCTTAGATCTCTCTTTATGCAGTTTTAGTTTCAATAATGCGTAGCAATGAATTGTAGCAATCTCTTTCTATTGTATACATATTTTATCACGAAATATGCGCACACTGTAACATATACAATATAATGACTCAGATCGATGTCCAGAAATGAAACTTTTATGAAAAAATTGAATGATTATAACCTTGATTCTTTTGGGCCATATCAATGTTTATGTATTCTACTACTCACAACACTCTGATAAGCAGAAAACCTAATAAAAATGGTATTTATTATAATAAAATAATAACACTTTTCCCTGACGAAGGGCACCATAGCCCGAAACGTAGGAAAATAAACGTTAAAGATACACTACCTAAATTTCGAGGTTGTCCGTCTGAACTTGAAGCGATACATTTACTCTTTCAAAAATAATAATAATAATGATAATAATAATAATGACTTACCTATTTTGATTGTCCTGGGCAGGGAAGTGGAAGTATCCAAACCCAGCACCACCAGTAGTAGGGTCAATAATAACGCCGCTTCGGACATGCCTGGTACGTAGCCTCGACAACCGTATTGTAGCCGTAACGTAAGATCCACCGTGATTATAAACTTGATCTAGAGGCGCCAAAACTGCCAAATTTGGCAATTTTTGTTATATATTGGGTTAATATTTCTTGGTTATATCTCAATATATTTTTTGGACAGATTTCTTGGTTATCTTTTGAGAATTTTCGGATATATTTCGATAATTTTCTTTGATCTTTTGATTTGTATCGATGGTCCAAACCACCCCAGGAGTAGACGTTAGAAGGCCAGGTTAAAGCTTTCTCTCTCTCTTCTCACCTTCTCCTTTTTGATTAATTTTCTCCTTTTTGAATTGCTCTTCGTTTGCTTTTTGTTCCTTTCTTTGGCAACTGTTTCTTCCTTTTTTTGTTTCTTTTGCTAATGGGCGTTCCTTTCTTAACTTTCTCTTTCAGTTCCCCTGGAGTTTGGTTAGTGAACCAATATCCAGGGGGCGCGCCGAGGTTACCTAGCGGTTGTTTCTCACATTATCGCCCACCGGAAGTCGCATGACGTCATCTCCGACGGCGCAGGGCAGCCTGGGTAATCCTGTAAAGAGAAAGAGAACATCCTATAATTCATATCCGATAAACCACACCATGACAAAGGTGAAACTTAATGATTTTGGTTTCCAGATGTTATTGCAAAATTGGTATATTAAACAGGCCTCAACGCTTAGGGTCGACAACTGTCACTCCTTCACAAATATACTAATCAAAGTCGTGAACTCCTTGTGTGTTCCTATCCCTTTCGCCAATATCATATTGATATGAGACCTAAATACTTGGACGTGCAATCTTTGTTAGTAAACCATATAACAAAGTTTTAATTTAATTTATTTTAGTTTAGGACATTCATGAAGATCTTGTATGCAGATAAGGCTTGTCCCATTCCTGTATCTGTATTTGATGAGAAATAAATTAATATAAAGGAAGCTAGATAAGTAACACTGTGGAATTGATATATATATATATATACACCGGGAATATTACTTTTCCAGATTTCCCTTTAATTGTGGCAGAGTAGTGCATTTCCTATATAAGTATACCTCAATCAGTAAAGAAAAAAACACAGTGTGGAAGAAATATCATGCGAATATACAATTTGTGAATGTATAACTTTATTGTGGCAATGCGAGGTGAAAGATATATAATAGATAGAAGTAGAGTCATTTGCACCATGTGAATTCATATCTACATGGAAACTAAAACATCAGTCGTTCAAAAATAACTGTTAGCAGTCAAAAGTCGCTAAAGTGCCTTTCTGTCTCTTTTTACTGTCTCTCTCTTGCTTCTTCTCTATCTCTATTTCCTGGGTATGATCATAAACTGCCTCCCTCTCAGCTCTCCCGCCCTTGATATAACCATATTAAATGTGTTGATAAGGGCGTAAAGCAACAAATCTCACTCACTCACTCATTCACTCAAATGTCGTTTATTATATCAAATCAATCAAATCCACACTAAGGATATTTCAATGTTCTGATCCTTGGAATCACAGCAAATTGAGCATTCTGGCTAACCGTTCGTTCAGTTCATTTATGATTTAGTCTCCCCCTAAATATATATATATTCCCTGCCAAGCTCTTACGTTTTCCTCCCGCACCCAATTCCACTCCTTAGCTCTTCCCCCTCCCTCCCTCGGCATCACGTGAATAAACACGTGAGTACAGTACGGCATAACCACGTGACACCTTACCGCTATACTGATTGGCTAATCAAGCACACGTGGTCCCAGATTTAAATAAAATCCAGCAGTTGGTCCTCACAGAGGGACGCCACCATTTTGTTTTATCTTCTCACAACACCGGCGCCACAGCTGGCGAAAACATGAACTGTTTTTAATGTAAATATCCCCCGCTAGGTCGTGTTAGTGCTTGGGGCAGACCCCGATTGTGAACTGCGGGCATTTTACCTTGAAAGTCATAAATCATTACGCCTTTCTCGTAGAGCATGGGAAATGAAGGTGTATGATTAAGTATACGTTATTAATCTTTATGTAATAATAATAATGAAATCTTTATTTTTCTAAGATGTTACACGTACACATACAGAACAGAACAAAACATGCAGTTACATTTCAGATTTCAAATCTGGTTATCCAGTGCATACCTCTAGACTACTATAAGTTTGACTAGCTTTTTTTAGCGGGGTTTGGGGGTTGGTGTGGGTTTCTATGTGAATCTTCAGGCACCAATAGGAGTACCATTTCTGGCACCATCAATAGTGCCATTTTATTAATTATCATACCAATATTAATGAGATATATATGTGTGTACATAATTCAAATACCATTATAAATTCAAATGAGAAAAAGCTTCAAAGGGCATTGTCTTACAGCAAGAGAAATGGCAAGAATAAATAAAAAAGGAAAATGTATCGAATTTATATTTCTATCAAAATATTTATGCAGGAACGAGGACATTTATCTAATACTAGGCAGGCCCTCCACACCAGGCCCTTCTTATTTTAATAAATTTTATTTAGTCCAATTTCATAATAATGATAATCTCATAGGAAGCCCTTCAACACAAAATATCAAGTCATATGCATAAATCCGATGATCAGTTTAACTTTCATATTTACATTATATTTTGGATAACAGTTTAGAGTAATATCGTTCGACTAATACTGTAAACGTACATTAAACTTCCTTGCTGCACGAATTTAAATCCGCACGAAAAGGTGTCAATGTACTTAGTGCACGGAAATGTATCTGTGCGAAAATAAATACGTTTACAGTGTACAAATCTAAGGTTTATCTATTGGTGAAACAGAAATAGTGTATAACTAACTATAGGGATATCGTTTTTAAAGGTCCAGTGCCATGATGTAAATAATATCATTGTTTTTTATATTGAACACTTAATTTGCCATCTTGATGTTTTGAACCTTGCCTTGATAATGGTGGTGAAATTGCCAAAAAATGTACAATTCATCTTCACCAATCCTCTCAAATAACCCAAATTTAAGACAGAAATTGGGTTTAAAATTCAATTCAACATAACCAAACAGATTGTTTGAATCAAGGCAATGTTAAAATATACCCAGATATAACAAGTATTTGCCATTTTACAGTCTAATTTAGAAGAATTGACTAAATGTGCAGATCTGCCAATTGTACATTTTCTGAAAATCTGACCCATGTAATACATCTAGTACAATCACATGGGCTTGACGGAAGACCTGAGGGTCAGATTTTCAGTAAATGAACAAATACGCAGCTGTACACAAATAGTTAATTCTGCTAAATTACGCTTCAATTTGGTCAATACTAGTATTTTTCTAGTAAATTCGAGTATATTCGGCATTGCATTGATTTTAGCAATCTGTTTGGTTTTATTGAACTGTATTTTGAACTTTATTTTCGTCTGAAATTTGGCTCATTTGAGAGGATTGATGAAGGTGAATTGTGCATTTTCTGAAAATCAGACCCCTAAACACTTTCAAAATCATAGTATGTACGTCCTGCTTGTCAAACCAAAAGCCTTTAGTCAAATAAAGGATTAACTTCTCTATTTTATTCCACCAACAATCTATCCAGTGCGTTTTAGCAGGACATCTTTGTATTAAGGCCCTAGTCCGCATAGGACTCTATAGTACTACATTCTGTGAGAATCGCATGAGAATCAGCTTAGTGGACTAGGCCCTTTAGGCTAGGGCTTCTTGGGTCATACTAGCTGAATGGACGCTAGCTGCTGTAGCTTTAACGGGGATTTAAACATAGATACTGGGGATGTAAACCCTTGGCAAATAAATGCCATTTATACGGGTATATGTGTCAGCTCGTCATAAAATGTACAATTCACCTTCACCAATCCTCTCAAAGAACCCACATTTCAGACAAAAATGAGCTTCAAAATAGAGTTTTACCTAGCAGAACTGATATTCTAAAAGAACACAATACCAAATATACTCAGATATACCCGGTATTCATTATTTTTCAGCCTAATTTAGCAGAATTTCCTAAATGTGTAGAGCTGCCAATTGTACGTTTTCTGACAATCTGACCCATATGCCAGTTATGTAATGGTGACAGCTGTATATATGTTTAAATTGTCATCAATTTGTCTTCGAATCCACATAATTCAACATCTATCATAGCAGAGTAGTGTGTATGTGTGTAAAAATAGCAGAAGGTAAATATAGTTTTGCCCTTTTTCCTTTATAAGGAAGGTCCTTTGGTCATTTATTAAAGTGTCATTTTATGATTTTAAGTGCCATTAAATGTCGCCTACTTGATATGACCTGGCTTAGAGGGGAGAAGATTAAATCTAAGACAGGAGGAACTTCCCCCCAAATTGGATCGAGGGAGGCGAGCCCAGCGGTTTTTTATGGGGATGTGAACTGATGTACAGGGACTAATGGAATATGCCTTCTTCCACACCTCGACATCAGAGAGAAGTCCCAGCACTATAACTACCCTGCCATGAACTATAGTATTGATTTGATCACCGCGTATATTGTAAAAAGGTCGCCATATTGGATTCTGATCTGCAAAGAATTAAAGGGGAATATTCGCCATTTTGTTCAGACGACAAAACTAATTAATATTTTCAAGTACAACCAAGTGTATGTATGCAAATGTGATGTGTTATAGAAAAATGAGTCCCAAGTCACAAAATTGATATTTGTCAAAGTGATATATTCCCAAGATGTCTTTGTAGGAATGTTTTTATTTTTGTTGGTACTTATCGCAGGCTATTGTTCATGCTATGGTAGTATGCATGGACATAGACAAATTTGAGTAATTTTACTATATTTGAGTAATTTATTAACATAATTCTTTTGAAATTATTTTGACATGAATTCAGACATAACATTTCTGGGACAAGTTTACATAATAGGGAGATTTAGCAGCTACAACGCACCAACACAACACTATACACTTATCTAGAGAGTTATCTGTTTGCAGGCCTCTCGAGATATCCCCACAACGGTAATAATGTACTAAAAGTTAGTGGATGCGTTAATCATCGGTTAATGTTGTGTTGGTGCGTTGTGGTTGCTAAATCTCCCTATTATCTCTAACATATTCCTTCGTAGATTTTTGGTTGGTCTGTTAGATGTAATATTGCATTCGTTCCTGGTCAACTCGTGCAATACTCTAAGCGACTGAAACCAACTCGTTAGTTAACTTATATATACACGTATATAAGAAGATTAAACTGGATGGGGGATTTAACATCAAGCGGAGGGAAAGGGTCCAGACACTCCCTCCTAGTTCATCTGTCTCCACCCCCTACCTCTCAGACGCATTTAAATCCAGCTTAGAAAATACTTAAGGTTATAAATTATATTATAGGACACATTCGTTCGACAATAGAGTTTACTATGCAGAGTCAGTACTGCTTATGGGTCAAGTTTTCAGAAAAATGTACAATTGGCTTTCACCAATCCCCTCAAATAACCCAAATTTCAGACAAAAATCAGGTTCAAAATACAGTTCAACATAACCAAACAGATTTATTGAATGAATACAATACAAAATACATTCAAATATACTCAGTGTTTCTCATTTTTCACACTAATTTAACAGAGTTTGAGAGTTGAGTTATAACGAATAAAGATTATTGGAATTTTAGGCAAGATATCTGTTGTGTTAAAACATTGTGTTGCCGCCTGGAATCTTATGGACATTCTATTCATAGAATCGACAGAAGTAATTTGTTTAGTGCATAATATGCACCTCGAAATGCTACGATGGGACTCTAACTCTAAGTGTAAGGGAGGTTGAGGGAAAGAGAAGAGAGAAGGATTGTGTGAGTGTCTGTTGTGCACCCATATGGGTCAGATTTTCAGAAAATGTAACAATTCACCTTCACCAATCCTCTCAGAGAATCCAAATTTCAGGCGAAAATATAGTTCAAAATACAGTTCAACCTAACCAAACAGATTGCTTGAATCAATGCAATGCTACATATATACTCGAATTTGCCTAGTATTGACCAAATTGCAGCCTAATTTAGCCTAATTTACTAAATGTGTACAGCTGCCAATTGTACATTTTCTGAAAATCGAACCCATATGGGTTTCATGCCTTGGGGTCGGAATTCGATGTATTGTACATTGGTACGATTATGTACAATATACCACTTTCTAATGACAAAATTCAATTATATTTCAACATCAATTTTGCCTTAATTTTCATCCTAAACCTTTTCTTTTATTCCGAACCCACATTTCTGGTTTATGCCCCAAATTTCTGTGGCGTTTTATCAAAAGGTTAACTCTCTATTAAAGACCACCAAAAGGTGCAAGCTGACTGTATATAGAGATATAAGTATGTGTGAGGTGTACTATTAGACTGAAGCTACGAGTAGGCCACATAATATGGGGCACACGTTGGATGCATACATAATGAAGACACTATTGTATACACGTAGAAGAAGTTGTGAGTGAAAATAGATGAAAAAAAAACACTTATAAATGTGCTCTCTTTTATACGGGGTGATATAAGTGTGTGTGTGTGTGTGCTGGGTGGGGGTGGGGGTGGGTGGCGGGTGGGGGGTATGCTAAAGGTAATAGCTTAAGAATTACATCGGAAGTTAGGATGAGAGAGAAGACAATCTGAGAGAGAGAACGAAAAAGAGAGAGAGAGAGAGAGAGAGGCAGGTAGAAAAAGACAAAGACAGAGAGAGATAGAACCGGATAGAACGAAAGGGAGAGAGGGAGACACACATATAGATAGATAAGAGAGATCTATAGAGAAAAGCGAAGATACAGAGACAGAGGGAGACAGATATAAAGAAAGAAAGAGACAGAGAGAGAGATAGAGAGAAGGGGAGATGGAGACAGAGGGAGACATATAGAACGAAAGGGCGAGACAGAAAGGGAGGAAGAGACGGACACAGAGAACGAAAGAGAGAGAGAGAAGGTGAAAGAGAAAGAAAGAGAGACGGCGGGGGAGAGGCAGAATTGGTGCAGGGAGAAAGAGCAGAGAGAAGGAGAAATACAGTTATAGACGACAAAGTAACGAGACAGAAAGCTAGGGTGAACGAGGTGTACGGAGACGGAGGGAGACAAAGAGAGTGTGAGTAAGGAAGAGAGAAAGACCGATATTGACAAAAGAAATACAATTAAAGACAAGTAGAAAACGCTACAATTAAAGAGAACGGGGATAATGTGAAGGACATAATACTGTAAACGTATTCATTTTCGCGCAGATACATATATTCGCGCACTAAGTAGGCCTACTTTAACACCTTTTCGCGCGGATTTAAATTCGCGCAGCAAGGAAGTCTCACACTTTGTTTATGCATTAGTTATACCTATTACGCAGGATTTATGTTTACACACAAAGGTGGGTGCACTAAAATAGCGAAAATAAATACTGCGCAAACATCAATACCTTTTATACAGTACAGAGAGAGCGAGAGAGAGAGAGAGAGAGAGAGAGAGAGAGAGAGAAATATGGGAGAGAGAAGTATACAGAGTGTGTTTTGTCCCCAATCTGAAAGGATATAAACGTGAAATAGGAAAAAATCAAAAATATCCAAGACTTTTCTTTTTGGAATATCCAACACCTTTTTGTCAACTTTCTTTTCCTATTTGCCAATGTACTTTTCCTTTTCAGATTATCATTTTCCTTTTAGGAATATACTTTTCCTTTTTGGAATATCCTTTTCTTTTTCCGAATATCCTTTTCCTTTTCCGAATATCCACTCCTTTTCCAAATATCCACTCCTTTTCACCCAAATATACCATGATGTATTCCTACCCCAACATGACTGATATTGTTCATCCTAATTTAACAGAATTAACTCTTGTGTAAATCTACTGATTGTAAATATGCCAGGGGCCCGTTGCTCCGTTTCTCGCTAATTATTTTCCCATACACTTTCAATGGGGAAATAGTTAGCGAGAAACGGAGCAACGGGCTCCTGACGCCATGACCCTACGTCATCGTCAGATCTTCAGAAAATGTACAATTCATCTTCACCAATTCTCTTAAATACCCCAAATTTCAGACAAAAATGAGCTTCAAAATATTTAAAAACGACGCAATACCAAATATACTCAGATATACCCTGTTTTCATCATTTCTCAGCCTAATTTAGCAGAAATTCCTAAATGTGTAGAGCTGCCAATTGAACGTTTTCAGATGATCTGTAGGAGTAGTCTAAATCTAGCTACCCCCCCCCCCTCCCGCCCCTGATACATGCGTATATTTATATAAGCTATAGGCATAAGGGAGTAAAGTAATGACATGAGTGTATTTATCACATCAGTGTACTGTTAATTAGTGTGGATATGAGAGGTTTCAGCTTACTATAGGCCACTAATCATCTATGTACATACGCTGGGTATAGGGAGGAACAGGGCTCATATATTATATATAATATGTAGTGAGAAATAGAGAGGAGAGGGAAAGGTCTCTCTCACTCTCCTGTGTTTTGTCTCTCTCCCTACATCACTAATCACCCTTGTCTTTAACGGGCGAAGTGGGGTTAAGGGCCTAGTCCACTAAGCCGATTCTCATGTGATTTTGAACCGCAGACGACTCTTTGAGACTAAGTTTTGTGAGAATTGCATGAGAATCGGCTTAGTGGACAAGGCCCTTAATGTATGCATGGTTTATAGAGAGGAGGAGAAAGGCCTCCTTTAGCCTTACTCTACCTCTCCCATGTCTATCCCTGTCTCTCACTGACTAGTTTTAAATGAAGCTACACTTGTTGCTCTCACTCCTCACCTCTCTCCTCTCCGACCACCTGTCTGACAGTGTCTGTGCCTGTCTCTCTACTCCCACTCCCCTATCCATCCTTTCTCTCTCCCTCACACTCCCTCTCCGAATATTTTGGCTATCCCTCCCCCAGCTCTGTCAACCTCCACCCCTCTCCCCCACTCTCCCCTCTCTTCATCTTTCTTCCCAGGTATTTCGACCATCCTCAGGTCAGATTTTCAGAAAATGTACAATTGGCAGCTCAACACATTTGAGACATTCTCCTAAATTAGGCTGAAAAATGAAGAATACTGAATATATCTGAATATATTTGGCATCGCATTGATTTAAAGTATCAGTTCTGTTATGTTAAACAGCATTATGAAGCTCATTTTTGTCTTAAATGTGGGCTATTTGAGAAGGTTGGCGAAGGCGAATTGTACATTTTCTGAAAATCTGACCCCCGATCTCTTCTCCCTTACCTGTTGCATATATCCTATTTCTCTCTCCTTTCACTGCTCCCACCCACAAGTCTACCAGACGTCTCATCATTTGAAGTGACTAAGAAGTAAGATTCATTACTCCCTTGTATGTACATTCATTGATGGTATAAACCAATGAAACAAGTCCAAACCTACAAATATCTAGGCTTTATAATTGATGACAAAACTAAGTTTCAAACCTCAAATGAACAACTCAATCAAAACCATTGCTTACAAAACACACCAACTTCAGAAAATTAGGAAATATATAGACCCCCGCACTGCACTGAAAATTTACAAAACTAAGATACTACCATACTTTGACTACTGTGATGCAATAATACATGACACAAACCCTCAATTACTCCAGAAATTGCAAAGACTTCAGAACAAATCATTAAAAATAGCCTTGCCCTTGGACATGCCTGTAGACACCCCCACCAATACTCTACACGAAATTACAAAGATATCACTTTTAGCAAATAGAAGAATAGCACATATACGCACGCTAGCATACAAGAGATCTAAAATACAAGATCAAATTGAGGTCCCAGCTAGGCCCACCAGGAGAAATGAAGGAATAATTCTGAAAATACCAAGATATAGAACCAAAATAGGCCAAAATACCCTCCAAGTAAAGTGTGCCCGCTCATGGAATGAGCTATCGGCTCGCCAGAGGGGTATAGGTACTATAGAGGCTTTTAAAACAAATCAAAAAATATGGTTACAATCCCTCCTCTGAAACTACAAACCTTCTGAAATATAAAATCGCCTATATAAATCAACTCTTCACGATACTCTCACACTCATCCCAAGTAAATTCATTTCCAAACAACTACCCACAACACCAATCACTCCTAGTCAGTGGCAAAGTCTCTAGCATCCAAGTATCCATTTTATTGCCATGTACCCAACCATGAACGTGTGTAATAATCCTGAAAACAGCACCAACGCATGTATTACATCATGACTGACTGCAATCACCAATACCATGTGTTTTACCATGTACCCTATTTTTTACTCTGTACATAAATCTATATAGAGGCACCAACACTCCGAGTCAGTGGCAAGGTGTCAAAACATTACCGACTGTTACCTGCTTATTAACATATACTCAATTATGACCATGTATATCACCTCTTACAGTAGCACCAACCACATGTACTACTCTTTCTCGAATATTGTCACCAATACCATGTATCTTATACTACTCTATTGTCTGTATATATCACTCCCTACGGTAGCACCAACACTCCGAGGCAGTGGCACGGTGTTTAACCTGAAAAGACAAACCTAATCTATACTTATTAAACTTTCTTTCTTCCTATGCTAAAACTATACCTGATATCACCTTCCTAGAACATCGTTCTCTCATCTAAAATATGAACTAAAATTACATGACTTTAATGCACCAACACTCCGAGTCAGTGGCAAGGTGCCCCTTAAAGCAACTCACTATACCCTGTAAATACAAGAACCATTGAAATGTACCGCTACCTGGGGCATGTGAAAAACCCTAGTTTGGGATTTTGAACTCCCAGAATAAACAAAGTTTTAAAAAAAAAATTTCCCCGTTGAAGAGCTCACATAGCGCCCAGTCCAAAGTAGACATTTAAAAACTCAAAGTAGAAAATTATGATTTATATGTAGCGATAGAAAATGAAAAGAAATTGAATAACAATTAAAGTTGAAGTAATTATTATAATTACTAAATATATTGCGAAGGCAGTTTGTATAAAGCTTGTACTCATCACAAGGACATTTTATCAAATTCAAGCAAGAAAGACTTGTAAAGAATTAAAAAATTAATAGGACACATTACGTATAGTTACACTAATTACAGTAACAATACAAGGATTAACGATGTCAAAAAAACTTATTTTCACAATAATACATTTTATATGATTGTTATTTGAATAGATAAAATAGAATAAGTTATAAGGTGAATTAATGGCAATTTGTAATAGATTAATGTATTGTATTGTTATTCTATGACAAAATGATTGTATTTGATTTATTAACTATTTTCAACCAAGGCGTTCTTGAAAAAAATGTGAGAACACAATAAGATTTCCTGTTATTGTAAAAATATTCATCTTGGAAGGAAATAAAAACATTTTTGGCTCTAGTTTACCAAAAAGAATCCATGTTTAATGATAACTTGATCATACTCCTCCCTAGAAGATAGCCCCTCCCCTGTGTATATCACTCAATAATCGGTCCCCTATACATCATTCAAATTGAGCCAAAGTAACGAAATTATGGGGAGAGAAAAAAAATTATATCAAATTGATTTCTGTATAAAAATGGATGGTGTGTCAGATAGTTGCTTGGCCCTTGTCGAGATACTTCACTTCGTCTTTTACTATTCTTTATTTTCCGTTCCATTTCCTCAATACTGATTTCTATCAGGTCTTCCTTTTTCAGTCTCAATAGAGGCTTGATATGTATTTTTGTCAAGGGTTTTCACTTATCTTGACAATTTTCCTCTATGAATCTTTGAGGAATTTCAGATAACAGCATATTTAAAATTCAATTACATTGATTGATTCACACATTGCTGAAGAGATCCCGTGGGACCCTTGTATAGTCTATCTTTCTCAAAATGAATATAACACCGATTTTAAAAGAATTAGATAAACTAGAACCAGTGTGAGTCAGTAGTTAGACACAGCAGTGGACAGAAAACCATGGATTTCATTAACGAATATATACCCGTGAGCCCATGTCTAGGTTAAAATCGATTTGCGAAATGACTATGTATCTTCATTGTACTTGACTACTTGTGAAATGTTTTGATTTATTGATGTGCTGTATAAACATTCTAAATAATATAAAAAGAGATATTTGTTTCTTGAAACATTCCAGAAACAATTAGATAAACTTTATAGTGATTTACCTGAATGACACATATCAAAACATTTAGTTCCTGCTTGCTGTTATAATTAAAACTCAGAAATTAATTGTACATGTCCGTATGTCCTAACATACGCCCATCAACACACCGATGACCACGAAAATGAAAACGATAATTTTGTTTTTAATAATATGAAATATGTGGTCCAGAAAAAGTAATTTAATGTCACTCTACCTTTGATTTTTGACTACATACTGGGCATTTCTTTTTGACTTTCTGTCACCAGCTTCCAGTTTACGTTCAGTTACTAATTTTCTCCTACTCTCACTTACCTGGTAAAATATTGGTAAGTTGATCCTACCTCTTTATTTGACTATCGGGTGTCCTACATGGACATTTGTTCATTTAAAAATATTTCTCTCACCCAGTCTCCCTGTCAAACTTATGTTTTCCTACGGATACTCTACTCAACGTAATATAGAGCGTGAACCATACGTCAACCCTCATACATTTGTCAAAACAATTTTAGTGGACTAGGTGAAAGTTTTATTTTTTTTCTATTTGAATACGTTTCATCCAACTTGTATATTCAGTCAGTTCTTACCCCGAATGTGCATTTGAACTGAAATGTTTAGATATAAGACATTTGTATTTGAAACTGGACGCGAAATCCGATTTAGGTTGATTTTAGTGAGATGGGCCCGCTAATGATTTATGTATAGTTGCGTTTCAAATTTATGCTAAAAGGTTTTTTCCCCGAGTATCATTCACATATATGTTTAGTTCTAAACTATATTATGTATTCCTTCGTGGATCTGGATACATCTTGGACTCTTCTCTCCCTGTCCCTTCTCTCGCTCTTTCTCTCTCTTTCTCCTCCCTCTCTCTTTCACCTTCTCTGTTCTACCTCCCTTCTCAGCCAACCCTTTACTCTCTCTAGCTTGGCCCGACTGTCAAACAATTGGCAGCTCTACACATTTAGTAAAATATGCTACATTAGACTGAAACATGACAAATACCAGACGGCTCAGTATATTGTGTATCATGTTCTTTTAAAATATCTGTATTTTAAAGCTCATTTCTATTTTAGATTTGGGTTATTTGAGAGGATTGGTGAAGGTGAATTGTACATTTTCAGACGATCTGACCCATCTCTCCTCTCTCCCCGTATCTCTTCCTCTACGCTCTCTTCTCTCCCCTCTCTCTCCCCCCAATACCACTTTGGGGCGACTACCAACACTTTGGAGTGGTCTTGAGGAGTCTACAAGATCTCTTGAAGAATGAAATCCCTTTAAAGCGGCTGTGATTAGAATTTACTGAACCAAATTCACTAATATTGGCTTTGTCTGATACTTGACTGTCGTTGATTTTGGGTCAGACGTGAAAAGACTGAACCAGGTATGTGATATTGTGATGTCCACTCTAGGTCCAAACCCTCAGATCAGATAAGAATGGTATATCAGTGATTAGACGCCTACTTCGCTTAACGGTTTCCTTGCCTAGGACTCGGCGTTTTAATGGGTATATAATGACATTGTGCGGCCTTAATGGAATTATAATGCCACTTTGCGGTTTGAGGCGAGAGGCTTTCCCTTCGTTTGAAGGGACTCTCTCAACTTTGGGCCTAGACTGTGTCAGTCTCCCGTCCCCCTACCTCTACACATCTTCAAAACATCACTAGGTCATTTAAACCAGACGACAATCAACAGGTTTGTGTTAGTCTTTTCACTTTCATGTCTCGTCAATTCCTCCATTTTGTCAACAAAAATTAAATCTTTGCGCACTAAAACAGCTTACCACTTCCATATATTAACTATGATTCCTGAATAAGGACCAAAAGAGGGCATTTTTGTCTCTAATGTTGGCATTTCTTCTCGACCGTTTGCTCGACCCTACCTTCCTTTATCCTTGGACTCCTACGTCGCTATGCATTTTCCATAAATGTTGATCAATACACTTTGTAACTTTGGGTTTATTATACCGTTTTGTAACATTTTAAGTGCTTTTCGGGGATGTATGGCCCTAACTACTTAAAACCTTCAACTTTGGCATGCTACATGTATTTCCAAGACCCTTGATCAGCTTTTTACCAAAAACTACGATCTTAAAGTGCGCATTTCAGGAAGTTGGTTTTGATTGGAAGTCTTGTCACCAACTTCTCTCCACTAAAACAAACCTTACCTTTATTATATTTGGTCCATCGATGCAAACTCAAAATATCTTTCCATGCACATGTAATATATCCGTGTATGTCTGTATATATCCTTAATGTTTTATATTGAAATATATCCTATACAGTAGTATATATATAGTGTGTATAGTAAATATGTAGACTCCTATGGCTATATCACTATACTATATCACTCTAACCACAAGTCCGTATTATAACTTTCCCTTAGACTAGAGGAAGGAACTGACTCTCACTTCCACTAATCCGGGTGAAGATTAGAAGAGCGATAATGCTAATCCTAATCCTTAATAAGTAAGGTATGGGTGCTGCTGCTGCGGATACTCCGCCTGAAAGGGTTAATACCAGATTAGGCACTACAAGTGGTAGTAGTAGTAGTGGTGGTAGTGGTAGAGGGGTGACTGGTGGCGGGGGTGCAACGTGTGTGGGGTATATCAGGTGGTGGTGGTGGTGGTGGTGGCAAAGTGGTGGTGGTGGTGGTAAAGGTGTGGGGCGGTGGTGGTGGTGGTGGTGGTCATAGAGCTCGGGGGGGGATATATTTTTTCTCAGGTATAGACGGTAATAGTTTGTGTGTGTGTGTGGAGGGGGCGGGGAGGGGGGGGGGGGGGGCGTTTGTGTGTGTCTGCGGTGGGTAGGGGGTTAGTAGGGGGTTAGATATAAGTGAGTCAGTTCGTCAGAAAACGTACAATTGGCAGCTGTACACATTTAGTAAATTCTGCTAAATTAGGCTGCAATTTATGCCAATACTAAATAATAAATAATAAAGTGAAAAGACTATCAGTAAATCCGATTGCATTTGGCATTGCACTTATTCTAGGAATCTGTTTGGTTAGTTTGAACTGAATTTTAAACTTTATTTTGTCTGAAATTTGGATTCAGAGGATTGGCGAAGGCGAATTGTACATTTTCTGGCGACTTCACCCATAGGTGGGTCAGTTCGTCAGAAAATGTACAATCGGCAGCTCAACACATTTATTGAATTCTGAAAGAAATAATGTTAAATACTTGATTTATTTGAGTTTATTTGGTCTTGCGTAGATTAAGAAAATCTATTAAGTTAGGTTAAACTGTATTTTAAACTTTATTTCTTCGTTGAATCTGGTTTATTTGAGAGGATTGGTGAACGCGAATTGTACATTGTCTGACGATATGACCGATGTAACTGTAAAGAGTGGCTGGTGTTGTTATTATTAATTGTGATGATAGTGGTATTGGTGGCGAAGTTGTATGGCGGGGGGGGGGGGGTAGGGTTGGTTGATTTAAACTTAATAAATGGGTCAGATTTTCAGAAAATGTACAATTCGCCTTCATCAATCCTCTAAAATAACCCACTTTAAAGATAAAAATGAGCTTCAAAATGCAGTTTAACATAACAGGACTGATACTTTAAATCAATGGGATACCAAATATACTCAGATATACCCGGTATTTTTCATTTTCTTCAGCCTGATCTAGCAGAATTTCCTAAGTATGTAGGGCTGGCGATTGTACATTTTCTGAAAATCTGACCCAAATATTATTAATGAGTTAGCTATGTACAAGGTGGGCGATTCACCATATTTATCCCACAATATTGCATTATTCGTGGCAATATACCAAGGTTAGAGCATGATTCGGAAAACTAATCTTTAACGAGAATGGAGTCAGTAAAAGGACACAAGACCTAGTGCCACAATCACTGTCGAGGGAGAAGCTTACATGACAACACTATAGTTCTTAACTGGACACGGGTGGAGGTGAGGGGAGGGAGGACCAGCTAGCACCACTCCTTTAGGTAATGAGGCCCGCCATTCTGATACATACTGTTATACATGACCGCCATTACAGCCATTACAGTGTTCTGCATCATCGCCATCAGGCCTGTAATGTCATTCATGATGATAAGACAAGGGGTGCTGTCCCCCAAATCTGAGTTCCTCCATCCTATCCCAGCTGTTGTTTTCATGAGGAGGTGACAGATTTCGAGAGGTTTAATGGAATTCCGTCTTCCACCCATCCCCATCAAAGAAATGTCCCCGCAGTACGGGTATCATGTTACCAACTATAGTCTTCCATCCTTAGTTTCTGTTTATTTTTGTTTTGAGTATTAAAACCCTGCCCACACGCAGCCGATTTGTCCCCCGATTGCCCCCCGATTTTGGTCTTCCGATGAATCCTAGGATTTCATTTCCAATCCTGCTTTATGTTATTTCAAGATCATAAACCAGGATTTGAAATGAAGTCATAGGATTCATTGGGAGACCAAAATCGGGGAGCAATCGGGGGACAAATCGGTTGTATGTGGGCAGGGTCTAACATTACGTTAGTCAACATTATAACGCAGTAACAGTGCTCAGAAAAATACCACCGCAATGGTGAGCTGAGGGGCTGCCTTATAAAGTTTATTTTGTTAACAATGAGGAAAAAAACCCAAAAAACTATACGGAAACTTTTATCTTTATAAAGCATTATCAGCTGTAGGCCTATTATATGTAATGTAAAATTGGCCGTTAATTAAAATGTCATTCATTAACTTGTGGTGTAGCAAGGCTAAATGATATTTCTAGACCGTATCACATAATGCCCCCCCCCCCCCACCTCCCCTCGCACACAGACACAAGCATCCACCTTTCTACATAGCCTTTGCGTTATGGGACATACGAGGTAAAGCATAGCGCAGGGGCGGGGTTAAATAAAAGGAGCGGAGTTTAAAGAGGATGAGTGACAGGCGCAAACAATGATTGATCTATAAATAGAGGTGTTGCAAGCGCGACCGATTTTGCGCTAGCAGGTAGATTATAAATGGTGGTTAAACTAATTATCCTAATGCACTAAGGCGGGTCTTTCTGTATAAGAGAACACTTGGGCATGGTGATCATCTGGGTAGAATAGGGGATTTGCATAGCCGCCATTTTTAATCTTGATTCGCATGGAATTATGGGAATAGTGGTACAGTCTACATTCTATAGAAAACATGCCATGTTCAGCATGGAATATTTATCAATGCTCTAAGGTCAATATCCATGTGTTATACATGTTTCTATGATACAAGTCCCCATCTTTCCCATCATGTATTTAGTTTTCATAGATCGTTTATACAAGTTAAGATATTGGTGAAAACATTCTTGCAATTTTCGATGAAAATGTTGCCTAATATTTGTATGTCAGATTTCATCAGAATCCATCCCAGCATGCACGGCTGTAGACATGCGCAGTGAGACATGCAAATCCCCTATTAATTAATTCGATGCTTATCAATATTGGAATGACTGCAGAACGATAATAGGTGATTTGCATAACTGCCATTTTCAGTTTTTGATGTATGTAACTTTTGTATACTCTGCATCGGGTTTTTTGTAAGTAAGTTCAAATTAGGATATACTAGAATATTTGTATAAGTTTTCCGTAACTTTCATAGTTTTGTCGGCAGCCTGGACTGGGAAAAACGTAACGCTCATAATGTCTTTGCTGGATAAAAATCTTTAAATACAATGACATTGATTGGTCCTGGGTAAGACCATAAAGTGCCTTTCTGTCTTTTTTTCTTTCTTTCTCTACCTTCTTCTCCATCTCTATTTCCTGGTATGATCATAAACTGCCTCCCTCTCAGCTCTCCCGCCCTTGATATAACCATATTAAATGTGTTGATAAGGGTGTAAAGCAACCAATCTCACTCACTCACTCCCTCTCAGCTCTCCCGCCCTTGATATAACCATATTAAATGTGTTGATAAGGGCGTAAAGCAACAAATCTCACTCACTCACTACAATGACATTAGTGACGGCGTGGCGAGTCCCCTATTGCTTAACCGTCCGGGGTGGGGGTGGTGTGTGTGGGGGGGGGGGGGGGAGGGGGGGGGGGGGTAGCTGGCAGTGGTGACTTGTGAACTATTGGTAACGCACGGGTAAACACACAGCGACTTCTGTTGTCGGACTATGTATCAGATTGCCTAGATATGTACACATTTACATTGCACATTTAGTAAATTCTGCTAAATCAGACTGTCAAAGTGTATTTTGAACCTCATTTCTGTTGCAAATGTGGGTTCAACACAACTAAACAGATTGTTTGAATCAACCCAATACCAAGTATACTCAGATATAGCTAGAATTGACCATTTTCCATCCTAATTTAGCAGGAGTTCCTAAATGTGTAGTGCTGCCGATTGTACATTTTCTGACGATCTGACCCATGTAGGCAGGGAGGGCGGCAGGAACTTCATCAATTGATTGGCGACCGTTTTCTCTCGGCAGATTTACCTTCAAACTATTGTAAAAACATATACCAGCAGCATAGTATTGATGATTCCTGTCTTAGAAGTCATAATAACGCATGATTTATTTGGTGGTTTTATCTGCGAATACAGCTTTAAGGGAGAGGTACTGTAGCTGATACAACACCGCGAAGCTTATACAAATTACTTGAGATGAACCACTCTAGGTCCAAACACTCAGACCACATAAGGCCGAGGACTAGGCGTTTTAATGGGAATATAATGGCATTTTGCGGTCTTAATGGAATTATAATGGTACTTTGCAATTTGAGACAAGACGCTTTCCCTTCGTTTGAAGGGACTCTCTCGACTTCGGGCCTAGACTGAACCAACAAAAACAAATAACTTTCTCATGGACGGCCCGAATCTAATTGTGAAGGGACATCTATTCCCCAAACGTGACAAAAGGGTTATTAAACCCTTCCCGTGCGGAACGCTTAGAGTTATAGATCTGTGCAGTCGGTCCAGGCTTAAGTGGGTGTAATTACAGAACAAACACAACAATATTCTGCTACTTATGTAGGATTATGTACACACACAGACCAATGTTTTGTTAAGGTCTGTACCGGACAATGGGAGAATGACTATTGTATTTGGGTGAAATCGCCAGAAAATGTACAATTCATCTTCACCAATCCTCTCAAAAAACCCTAATTTAAGACACAAATCAGGTTCAAAACTCAGTTCAACATAACGGCGGATTGTTTGAATCAAGACAATGTCAAATATCCTCAGATATACCTAGTATTGAGCATATTACAGTGTAATTTAGAAGAATTTTCTGAATGTGTAGATCTGCCAATTGTGCATTTTCTGAAAATCTGACCCATTTAGCTTAGCATTTAAGTGCGGCGGGAAACAGTGGTAAATTCACAACGTAAACATTGTTTTTATTTATGTCGCCAGAACGATTATTTTGATAATAAGATGCGGCTGCTTTACACGTAGAGTTATCTTCTGAAGATCTCGAGGGGAAAGGAGTGAATGTTTTCGGAAGACATTTTGAAGTTGACAATGAAAATTAAAATGTAAGAGAGCGGCGGAACGCAGCAAGAAAAGAAGTAGAATTTGAATGACAGAAATAAAAGGAAATTTGGAAGAGTCTGCAAAGAAGATATAAGAAAGTTTGGATGTGAGGTTTGGCATGGTAGTAGATAATGGGTCATATTTTCAAAAAATGTACAGTTGGCAGCTGTACACATCTAGTAAATTCTACCAAATTAGGCTGCAATTTGGTCAATACTATTCGAGTATAATAGGGGTTTGCATAGCCGCCATTTTGAATTTTGATTCGCATGGAATTAATGGTACAGTGTCTACCAATCTATAGAAATCATGCCATGTTCTGCATGGGATATTTATCAATGCTCTAATGTCAATATCCATGTGTTATACATGTTTCCATAACACAAGTATCCAGTTTTCCCATCACGCATTTGGTTTTTATAGAACATTTATAAAAGCTGTGATATTCGTGAAAACATTCTTGCAATGTTCTAAAAATGTTCCTAAATATTTGTATGTGCACTGTACCAGACATGCGCAGTGGCACATGCAAATCCCCTATTGTTCAGCCTAATTGTGCCGAGTTTACTAAATGTCCACAGCTGCCGATTGTACATTTCCTAACACGCTGACTCAGATATACACAATCCAATCATGTCGAAACTACGATTACTGAATCATACTACTAGAGAGTGGCGTCTGGGTCAACGACCAAGGACATTTGCACAGGCAGAAAAAGTGAAGATCGACAGTTTACCTTTAAATCGCAGTAATATCAATCCCGCAGATAACAGCCAGAACTCAAAGAAATTCCCAGATATTGACCATATGAAGCATACAACATTATTAAATCCTCAAACGGATTATTGTTTTAACTCCAGTCACAACCCTTGCAAGGCCATGTCGACCGTCCATTTACAATGCCTTGAGAAGTAGCGAATAATTATTGGAAAATATTGATAATAAAAGGAACAGATAGAGGGCCTTACCTGATAACCATTGCCAATCCATGCATTACGGTTTCTGTTTCAAATGGTTTCTCCCATAAATGTATGATCTTGTCGATGTAACCCTTTTTATGCCAGTTCCTTCTTGTTCTATGGGCATAATGGGTACATATAGACCCTGATATGTTCGGCTAAATGGAGACCACCCAATTGTACACTTTGTGCTCATTTAACGCCTTAAGATGCCATTAGCAGTCGGCATTACATTAATATTATTATTAATATTACGGAATATTGTTATAAGTGTTTGCGGGGTCGCGTGGGAGGGGGTATAGGTCGGGGGGAGAGGTCCTACGTATTTGTGTGTGGAGAACAGGGGGGGGGGCGGCATTTTATCTGCTGATGATATTTCCTTTCAATTTTGTCTGAGTATATTAGTACCACCAAATAATGTCAATACTTAATATCGAAGGTAATTTGAGTTTACCTATTTAGCAAACAGACTCGTAGAAGAATTATCAGAATGTTTTCTTCTTTCTGCATCAATCAATAACCATATGGGTCAGATTTTCAGAAAATGTACAATTGGCAGCTCTACACATTTAGCAAATTCTGCTAAAGTAGACTGGAATATGAAAAAACCTATTGGTGGTCGCGCAGTATTTATTTTCGCTATTTTCGCGCACCCACCTTTGTGCGTGAAAATAAATATAATTATTTCATACAGAAGGTGTAAGACTTCATTGCTGCACAATTTAAATGTGCGCGTAAAGGTATAAAAGTACTAAGTGCGCGAAAATCTATCTGCGTGAAATAAATACGTTTACAGTTAATTGTAAGTGTAGTTGTGATTGTAGATTTTATACTTGTAGTGCAGTGTCAATAGCCATGGGAGTGTTTCTCTTAGTGAGTGTGCCATACCATGCCACAACGTATGGTACTAGGCTATTGTCAAGGATATAGTTAAATATATGTGTGGTGTTTTACAGGAAAATGCGTCACATGTCGCAATATTGACATTTTTCACATTATTCTATTCACAAGATCTCTTTGTTGAAATGTTCTGATTTTTGACCATCTAGATCTACCCCAGTAAGGGCCCCCTGCCCCCCATTCATATACCCCCATCTAGATCTACCCCAGTAAGGGCCCCCTGCCCCCCCCCCATTCATATACCCCCATCTAGATCTACCCCAGTAAGGGCCCCCTGCCCCCCCCCCATTCATATACCCCCATCTAGATCTACCCCAGTAAGGGCCCCCCATTTATATACCCCCATCTAGATCTACCCCAGTAAGGGCCCCCCATTTATATACCCCCATCTAGATCTACCCCAGTAAGGGCCCCCATTCATGTACCCCCATCTAGATCTACCCCAGTAAGGCCCCCCATTCATGTACCCCCATCTAGATCTACCCCAGTAAGGGCCCCCCCATTCATGTACCCCCATCTAGATCTACCCCAGTAAGGCCCCCCATTCATGTACCCCCATCTAGATCTACCCCAGTAAGGCCCCCCCCATTCATGTACCCCCAGATCTACCCCAGTAAGGCCCCCCATTCATGTACCCCCATCTAGATCTACCCCAGTAAGGCCCCCCCCCCATTCATGTACCCCCTTCTATATCTACCCCAGTAAGATATAGATCCATCTAGATCTACCCTTGTAAGGCCCCTGTCCCCCATTCATGTACCCCCATCCAGATCTACCCCTGTAAGGCCCCCCTGTCCCCCCATTCATGTACCACCATCTAGATCTACCCTTGTAAGGGCCCCTGTCCCCCTTATTCATGTACCCCCAGATCTACCCCAGTAAGGGCCCCCCCATTCATGTACCCCCATCTAGATCTACCCCAGTAAGGCCCCCCATTCATGTACCCCCATCTAGATCTACCCCAGTAAGGCCCCCCCCCCATTCATGTACCCCCATCTAGATCTACCCCAGTAAGGCCCCCCCCCCAGTAAGATATAGATCCATCTAGATCTACCCTTGTAAGGGCCCCTGTCCCCCATTCATGTACCCTCATCCAGATCTACCCCTGTAAGGCCCCCCTGTCCCCCCCCCCCATTCATGTACCACCATCTACATCTACCCTTGTTAGGGCCCTTGTCCCCCTTATTCATGTACCCCCATCTAGATCTACCCCAGTAAGGGCCCCTCTGTCCCCCCTCATTCATGTAGCCCCATCTAGATCTACCCCAGAAAGGGCCCCTCTGTCCCCCCTTATTCATGTACCCCTATCTAGATCTACCTCAGTAAGGGCCCCCTGCCCCCCTTATTCATGTACCCCCATCTAGATCTACCCCAGTAAGGGCCCCTCTGTCACCCCCCCCCCCAATTCATGTACCCCCATCTAGATCTACCCCAGTAAGGCCCCCCATTCATGTACCCCTTCTATATCTACCCCAGTAAGATATAGATCCATCTAGATCTACCCTTGTAAGGGCCCCTGTCCCCCATTCATGTACCCCCATCCAGATCTACCCCAGTAAGGGCCCCTCTGTCCCCCCCCCCATTCATGTACCTCCATCTAGATCTACCTCAGTAAGGGCCCCCCTTCCCCCCCCCCCCATTCATGTACCCCCATCTAGATCTACCCCAGAAAGGGTCCCTCTGTCCCCCCTCATTCATGTACCCCCATCTAGATCTACCTCAGTAAGGGCCCCCCCATTCATGTACCCCCATCTAGATCTACCTCAGTAAGGGCCCCCCTGCCCCCCCCATTCATGTACCCCCATCTAGATCTACCCCAGTAAGGGCCCCCTGCCCCCCTTATTCATGTACCCCCATCTAGATCTACCTCAGTAAGGGCCCCCCCATTCATGTACCCCCATCTAGATCTACCCCAGTAAGGGCCCCTCTGTCACCCCCCCCCCCAATTCATGTACCCCCATCTAGATCTACCCCAGTAAGGCCCCCCATTCATGTACCCCTTCTATATCTACCCCAGTAAGATATAGATCCATCTAGATCTACCCTTGTAAGGGCCCCTGTCCCCCATTCATGTACCCCCATCCAGATCTACCCCAGTAAGGGCCCCTCTGTCCCCCCCCCCCCATTCATGTACCTCCATCTAGATCTACCTCAGTAAGGGCCCCCCTTCCCCCCCCCCCCATTCATGTACCCCCATCTAGATCTACCCCAGAAAGGGTCCCTCTGTCCCCCCTCATTCATGTACCCCCATCTAGATCTACCTCAGTAAGGGCCCCCCCATTCATGTACCCCCATCTAGATCTACCTCAGTAAGGGCCCCCCCATTCATGTACCCCCATCTAGATCTACCTCAGTAAGGGCCCCCCTGCCCCCCCCCCATTCATGTACCCCCATCTAGATCTACCCCAGTAAGGGCCCCCTGCCCCCCTTATTCATGTACCCCCCATCTAGATCTACCTAAGTAAGGCCCCCCCCCATTCATGTACCCCCATCTAGATCTACCCCAGTAAGGGCCCCTCTGTCCCCCCTCATTCATGTACCCCCATCTAGATCTACCCCAGTAAGGTCCCCCTGCCCCCCCCCCCCATTCATGTACCCCCATCTCGATGTACTCCAGTAAGGTACAGGAGGAGGCACTGGAGGAGGAGCTGGTGGTATCTGATTGCTAGACCGATCTAATATAACTGTTAATTGGACGCTGTCTGCGCCTACCAGCTGGGTATCCATCACCTAGATGTATGAACGGTAGACGCCAATATTATAGCACTGGTATCTCAGTTAGCTGCTCTGCCCAGACAAATGTTAACGGCAATCTAGCCTCTATAGCTTGGTCTTTAACGGGTTGATTTGGTAGGAAAAGAAGAATGATCGAATAGGGTACTTTTATAAGTGTGAATTGATTCTAAACTACAATTAGCAAATATTTTATTCACAACTATATCTCTGATGCGTTCCAGGAAAATGAGTCATAAGTCGCGAAAATTGGATTTTGAGATATCATCATATTTGAATAGATGAGACCAAGCCGATTCCAATGAATGTAAACATTAAGGACATTTAACAAGTACTTTTATCTTTTTAGTTATATATTTCTACTTTTGAAAAAAAAAATTGCAATATTTCTGGGGCTAAAAACCGTAAATATTTTCATACAACCACAAGGACTGACACCCCAAAAATGAAAATATTCCAACAAAGAGATCTTGTAAGTAAACGACTTTGAAAGACACAAATTCGGCGACTTGTGACTCATTTTCTTGAAACACATCACATTTATACGTAAATAGGAAGCGTCGTCGTCATTCAAAGAAATGTTCCCTTGCTGATTGACATCAAAATTATTCTGACCTGATATAAAGACAAGAAAGATTACAATGTTGTACGGCACTGTTTCATCCACAGATAATTACATGTAGTGAAATAACTGTCTAATAAATATTACATGTAGGACTGGTAATACAGTTAGCTAGAAAGACCAAGCCAATGTCCCAGGCTATGGTCCGTTCATATTACCATTTATGTCATATAAATATGAATAGGATATAATTTATTTATATAACAGAGAACCATGAGAAATCAAAGCAATGCTCCAAGTAACTACTTATGATTGTAATTAATACATGGGTCAGATTTTGAGAAAATGTACAATTGGCAGCTCCACACATTTAGTAAATTCTGCTAAATTCTGCTAAAAATGGTCAATACTAGGTAAATCCGATGATATTTCACATTGCATTGATTCAAACAATCTGTTTGGTTATATTGAACTGAATTTTGGACCTGATTTTTGTTTTAGATTTGGGTTATTTGACAGGATAGTTGAAGACGAATTGTACATTTTCTGGACATTAAGTAATTCATGCATATTATATCATTATATTATATCATTATCATTTATACTCATGTATAAATGGTGAACCTACTCCTATTTTACTTCTTTGTATTGTGTTCTTGGGTCCAATGTCAAGACCAGACGGAGTGACGTCATTCCTCCCTATTTCAACTGGGGATGATTATCTATTTCCTATATAAATTGATGGATTAGAATCCACCAGACGTTTAATAGACTCCTAGTTAAACACCCTACATGCTCAAGTTGCCTTGGAAACAGACAATAAACATATGTTTGCACCCTTTTTCTCTTTGTCACCACTTCACCTTTTGAGTCGCTAACATCAACTATCTGTCAACTCTCGTCCTTTCACGTCAGTCTCGCGTGATTTGCGAGTCACCTCATCCCAGGTATCAACTTTCGGTCGCCATTGTCCACCTAGCGGGAGTTTTATTAGTTGAGTTATAACGGTTGTCATGACGACTGGTGTACATATACAACGCCCCACGACGGATCTTATCAGAGTTACTTTGATCGTAGTAGTGTAGTTGACAAACATGTGGACAGTTTGTGCTTTAAATGCAGAGAAAATAACGGCAAATTTGGGTAGAATACTATTAATTCCTGAATATAATGTACACTTTTAATAGGAATAGGTTAAAGATATCATGCAATCTAAACGATTAAGCCCAGCTATTTTACTTATTTCTCCAATTGTTTAAGCATAAAACATGTAACAGTAAGTAAGTTTGAAGATGAAATTTGGGTAGGCTACAATACTCAGGTATTCGCTATAGAATTACTTGTTAACTGTAAACAAAACAATGGATCATAAACACACGGTTTTCCGAATATTTCAGTTCCGTCTGGATTCACTTCTAGTTCAAACCAAACATTTCAAAATATGTTGG
This sequence comes from Sthenelais limicola, assembly GCA_942159475.1. NCBI lineage: Eukaryota > Metazoa > Annelida > Polychaeta > Phyllodocida > Sigalionidae > Sthenelais > Sthenelais limicola. Next base: position 31,037,080 of record OW804097.1, on the reverse strand, counting down.
TGAACTTCGCACAATTCACAGATTTGAGAGCAACCCCTACCCCAGACCCCCCCCCCCCCCTAACCGACCACCCCCGGGGGTATGGGGGAGTGGCCTGGGGACGTTGGGTTATGATGAAATCCCCGACCCCCCAGGGCAAGAAACCTTTGTAAATCCCCGACCCCATATAGAGGCACATTTTTAAGATCCTCTCCTTGATGCAGTAGTGAACTAAGGGAAATCCCCGCTTTGGGATGGGGGGGGGGGGGGCATATTGTCTCTGACTTCAATTGACAAATGCATTAGGGTCAGGTTTTCAGAAAATGTACAATTGGCAGCTGTACACATTTAGTCAATTTTCTGGTCAATAGTAGGTAAATTCAAGTACATTCGGCATTGCATTGATTCTAGCAATCTGTTTGGTTAGAACTTTATTTTCGTCTGAAATGTTGGTTATTTAAGAGAATTGGTGAAGGTGAATTGTACATCTTCTGGAAACTTCACCCATAACAGTTTAGTACCTCCTAACGAATCACTCATTAATTGTACGACTTTTGTGACATGGAACAAATTTGATTCAGACTTTAATAACAGTTCAAACTACCATATGGAACAATTCTTCTTGGCCGAATCCAAATTTTGATTTGGATTGATAGATATCTCATTGCCTCTATTTTGGAAAATTAATTCTGCAGGGATCTGATCCAGCTGATACTATTTATTTGATATTGATGATTTCAAATGTAATTATTGTGATCGAGGAGTCTACATTTCCAATTATTATTAGTGCCTCATATGTCTGAACAACCCAGGAAGCGTGCAGACCTAGAAGCCCTGCATTCGCATATTAGAGAAATAGATTGCAGATGCAAGATATATTTTTATAATTAATTTCAATCAAGAATAACACAGGGACCTTCAAAATGTATTTCCCCATTCTCCTCATTCACCATGAGAAGAATGGGGGATTAAAGAAAACCTAAAATGTGATGCATCAACAGCTATGCCCAGTGTTATAATATGAATGATCTCTAGAGTACCCCATGGTCTAGTGGTTAGCATCTAGGACTTCTTAAACTTCTCTTACAATCCTAGATAAAGTTTTAATAGATTAAGATAACAGATATATCAAGAGGCTAACACATTGTACTATAAATATTGAATGCACTAAATCTCCACAGTACAATGACAAAATAAATACAAAAATAATGAACATTTCCAGAAAAAGGCATAAATTCATGAAAAGCCTAGTGAATCGTTTTTGATACAATCTTGGTGTGTAATGGCCACCCACCTTACCTGTCATACCACCAATGATATTCTCACACACATCTCCAGGCCTCACCTGTAAAATGAAAACGGATGATCAGGTAAGTATTCATCAAGATTGAAATACATTCTATATAAGAAGAAAATGTAAAATTAACATACTTATAACAGAGATGATATGTGATCCGTTTTAGGAAAATGAGTCATAAGTCGCAAAATATGGATTTTGAGATATCACCATATTTGAAAAGAGGAGATCAAGCTGATTCCAATGATAGTATACACACCAGGACACCTAATAAGTATTTCTAAATTTTAAGTTTGATATTTTAATTTTTGAAAAAAAAAGTTTGCAATGTTTCTGGATGGGTAATTACCAGTAAAGTAACTATATATATGCCATACAAAGGCCTTCGAAACGCATGGATATGTTTATTACAATGTCCCGAAATTTGTTGCATCGGTTCATATAACTATGGGTGACAAACCCTCTAAAAATCAGAACATTTCAATAAAGAGGTCTTGTGAAGAAAACACTTATCAAAAATATCAATTTTGCGACTTGTGACTCATTTTCCTAAACACATCACATATGGTGTGTTACAGGAAAATGAGTCACAAGTCAGAAAATGATATTTTCCAAAGGTATTTATTCACAAGAACCCTTACTCAGGGTGTTTCCATTTTGAGGATTATTTTACCTGCTACTGCCAGTAGCATTCATGAATACAGGTACCGTATTCCAAGAAGGAATATTGAATATATCCATGCATTTCTACGTTTATCCTATAGAGTCTATTTAGCTACTTTACTATATACTAATGAGTCAGATTTTCAGGAAATGTACAATTGGCAGGTCTACACATTTAGGAAATTCTGCTAAATTAGACTGTAAAATGGTCAATACTTGGTATATCTGAGAATATTTGGTATCACATTGATTTAAACTATCAGTTCTGTTATGTTAAACTGTATTTTGAAGCTCATTTTTGTCTTAAATGTGTGCAATTTGCGAGGATTGGTGAAGGCGAATTGTACATTTGCTGAAAACTTGACCCTAATACTCCACCCATAGATATTACAATCTTTTGTTTTAAAAAATAATAAAAATATCGAACTTAAAATATAGAAATAATTATTAGATGTCCAACTGTTTACTATCATAAAAATCTCATCTTTTCAAAATTGATGATATCTCAAAATGTATTATTATTAAAGATACAAGCTATATAAATTTATGCCTAGCATAAACCGATTTGTTTTGTGAAATAGTTTAAATGCTCTGATAGTTCTTCCTGCAGTAAAACCAGATCCTTCACTAGGGCTGACATCTTTTTTTTTTTTTTTTTTTAAAGGTTTTATTCAAACATAACCTGCCATCGTGGCACATACAGATCTAAAGCATAATTATGTTGTGTCCCTTATATTATGTAGTTTTTTTGTTATTTTCTGTATTTTCTTTCTCTCTCAGCAGACGAAAGTAACCATCAGAACAGAGTATTGAACTTTAACATCGAAGACCACGCCTTCTTTTATAACAACGATATATCAAGACAATTAAACAGAATACAAATTTCCAACTTCTTCAAGCAGCTTTCTCTATAGATAACTAGACATTGGCTTTGAGGTATTGACTTAAATGTCAGGCGTGTGATACATGAAGACGTATTTAACGAGTGGTGTATGGCAGTTGTGTCTTGATTCCTGTCTAGTGAATATGATAGAGTGGGTACACTGTGGACATCTTATGTCACATTGTAAAGTAACATATTCGATTTGGATGACGGCATTGACTTGTATACAAAGGTGTGCATCAGTTAAACCGTTCTCAAAATGAATTTTGAGATCATTTTGGAATACATGTACCATCATATATGAAAAGATGAGATCAAGATGGTAAACCTCAGGACATTTAATCAATATTTCTATATCTTAAAATTGATGTTATTTTTGGAAAAAAAGTTAGCAATATTTCTGCGTGGACAATTTACTAACAAAGAAGCTTAAAATGCTTTATATGATGACCTTGGAAATGCATGTGCATTTAAAGCACTGTCTTGAAATTTGGTGTAAGGATTCATACGACTTAAAACGGTAGATAGTTCAAAAGAGAGAACATTCCCACAAAGACATTTTGTGAATAAAACACATTAACAAATATTAATTTTGCGACTTGTGACACATTCTCCTCTAACACATCACCACATATTCACAACGACATCAAACCTCACGTCAACGCTCCCAAGTGGAGAAAGTGGCTTTTGCTTTCAAACTTCCTCTCATCAAGCTACAACTCATTTTCATTGACGAAGATTGTCATCTATATTTATTAGAAAATAACGAAAATGAGCTAAAATACAAACATTGCAAAGGTAGGGAAAAAATGATTCTTTTTATTTATTACACACATGAGCAGTTAAAAAGGTGCAGTTTGGGGGTGCGGTTTGGTTGACACAAACTGCAGTTTGGGTTTGGGTAAAGACGCAATTTCATTGGTGCAGTGTAGGCCAGATGATGTCTTCCCGAACGCGTAACATAGGCCTACAAATTGCAGTAAATCAAGCCTCCCCGAGCTAAACTATAGGCTATACAAGTTAAATTTACTTTTTAACAGCCTAATAAAGTGTCTAATAAATAGCAAATGTCACTCTGTTACAATGTAGTGCTCCACTGTTTCATCCAGGGATAATTACATCTAGTGGAATAAATGTCTAAGAAATAATGCATGTAGGACTGGTAACAAGGTTAGCTAGAAAGACCAAGCAAATATCCCAGGCAATGGTCTGTTCTGATTACCATTTATATCATATAAATATGAATGGGATATAATATATTTATATAACAGAGTGCCATGGGAAATCAAAGCAATGCTCCAAATAACTACTTATGATTGTAATTAATATATATTATATCATTATATTATATACTCTGTTCGGGTTCAACTGATCTTGACCCGTCAGAAAACGGGAACTCACCCCTTCGGGGTTCGTCCCCTTTTCTGACGGGTCTCAATCAGTTTGAACCCTCCATCATGCCATTTGCTATAAATAGTGGTTTATTCACAAGATCTCTTTGTTAGAATGTTCTAATTCATGCAGCGCTTTTAGTGTCAGCCCGACCTTAGTTTTTTGTCTTTTGGCTTCAAAATTGTCTCAAAGACAATAGACAACATGCATTATGAACGCGATATTGTCTAGAACTGCTTAATATTCTCTCGTTTTGATTGTCTCCCATTTATGTGCGCGCCTGCAGGACTAGATTAAAATATGACTCCAGGGTACAATGAAAACCGTTCACCAGAACGAGCGTACTATGTAATTATTACCTGAATATCAATTTTTGTCAAAAAAAAAGAATCTTTTGATCCTCATGGGAGGTTTGACATAAGTTTTTAGGCGTGGTGGTTGATATAAGGATTATACTAAAATTCTGCCTGAAAATTGTTTAATTTAGTCCTTTTCATGAAGGGGATTTGCATGGGCGCAATTATGAATCTTGATTCGCATGAAATTATGGGACTAATGGTACAGTATAAAAGCTATAGAAAACATGTAATGTATAGCATGGACTATTTATCACTGCTCTAATGTCAATATCACGTTTATACACGTTTCCATAACACAATCCTCCATCTTTCCCATTATGCATTTGGAAATATCCCATTTTATGGAGTTTTTAATCAGTTCTCAAATGTCAATACCCATGTTTTCATAACACAAACCTTCATCTTACCCATCATGCATTTGGGTTTCAGCCTGACCTCGACATTTCATTTGGCTTTCATTTAATATTGGTGAAAACATTCTTGCAAGTTTCGATACAAAATGTTGCCAAATTCCTCAACAAATATCGATAACAATAGATGGAGGTGTGGTAATTTATGTCGCCAAAAGTATAACCTTAAAACCTAAATGTTGCATTGTACTTTTCCAAGATGAAATTACTGTAGCGAGCCCTGAACTTCACACGTTGGTTCAGTCGGCTGACGGAAGGTGTGCATAAATGGTGAAAGTTTGCGGGTTGTTTGTTACCCGCTACCACGGTGACGGTTATATCTCCATATTGGCACCTCAGTCTCACACCTGCACATCACAGGTGTAATATATTACCCTCACCCTACCATTACACCTGTAGTGGTGGCTTTGTCGGGGGGGGGGGGCACAGGCGGGGGGGCGGAGGGGGCCGCTTGGAAGGGGGCACTCTACAAAATTGAATTGTTACTATAGAGAAGCGTTTCTCCCATATTTGATGTTACAGGGAAATGACTCACAAGTCGCAAAAAATGGATTTTGAGATATCATCATATTTGAGATCAGGCCGATTCTAGTAATAGTAAACAGTAGCACATTTAATAAGAATTTCTATATTTCAGGTTTGATATTTGTAACCAAACTTTGAACTGAGAAAAATATAGTACATACATATTTATACATATTTGATATTTGTATCCAAACTGCACATATTTGAAACCAAACTGCATCCCTATGCACCTTTCAAACAAATACTCAATGTAGATATAACAAATCCTTCAGACCCCAAACTATTTTAGTTCATTCAGAATGTCTTTGACAATCTAACCCAAATACAATATAAACTATACACCACATAATCAGTAGCTTTAAGATCTCATTACAAAAATACGGGATTAAAATGATACATATCTTTTGATTAATCTTTTTTATTATATGCGCATGCTATATGGGAGGTGCTATAAGTGGGGTGCTATAAAATTATCTATATAGGATGCGTCCTACAAAAATTTAGTTGTCTAAAAATAGCTCTGTTGATATGCTTTGGGGAGCTTTGGCTCTCCGCGAAGCATGTAAACAGATCCCCGCGATCGGTAATCCACCCGTGATTCTGGTACTATGATTAGAGAAATACATAATAAAAACCACATCATTAAATAGAGCATTACATTCTCTATTGAATGATATAAGTTTTATTAATATAGCTCAAGAAATGGCTGCGATATGAACATTTTAAGTCAACAATATAACTTGGCTACTAATGGGGCTGTCAGTGCGGCTGTCAGCGGGGCTGTCAGCAGGGCAGCGGGGCTCTCTGATACTTCTTTAATATTTTTTCAGTGATATCTGATAACATATATGATCAAATTGTATGCACATTGACTTGATTCGTCCACATAAGCACTCTGCCTACGGCATCGTGCTTATGTGGACGAATCTCGTCCTATAAATTTGTTATTATTGCCGGCTCGTCCCATTCTCTCTCTATATATATGATGTGGACATATATGTCTTGGTTTGTTGACATTATATGGGCAAACACAGGCCATGCAGAAACTTCACATTGACCTGCGAAACACACATTCTACCCCAAACCTCACCTCATCAACCGAATTTCTCATCCAACCCCACTGCCACATCCCTTCCTCATGTAAATTGTATGAATAAAATATTCCTATATTATCAGCATAAGTTCTATAACGTTGAAAATACTAGCAGTAGCATTAGTCAATAGTTAGACACAGCAGTGGGCAGAAAACCATGGCAATTCCTTGTTGGATTAAACCCGTGAGCTTACGTCGTAATGATGTTCATTGTGCGGATTCATGTATTTCATACTTGATTATTATTGTTTGACCTGCTGTATAAACATCCTGAATTTAAAAATAAAAAATTAACAAACTGATTTCATGTTTAGAGTGCCCCCACCCCCCTCATACCGCCTACCTTACCAATCTGACAACCAACCCTAGCTATAATCCCTTGCTTGAGCATACACCCCCCCCCCTCTCTCCCCTTCCTCTCCCCTGAGAACATCTTCCATACAAACCTCACCGGATCCGTCTTGCCCCCGGATCTGTACAACCTATAATTACCCCACTAGGGGGCTCTACTCCTCCCCCTGCGCCACCTAGGATCAGTAATTATAACGACATCAAAGAGCAGGACCGCAGTTAATGGGTGTGTTCGTAAACAGACGGCAAGAAGAGTTCTTTCTGTATTAAATCGTTCAATGACCCTTAAGATCGGGATTTCACACTATAACACATGATGGTTCTATGAAACATGAAATTATATTTCTATCAGCAGGAATCCCGTAGGATTTCTTCCTTATTGCTGGTCTTCTCATTTTAGATTTTGTTCATCCACACCAGTCAAGATTACAAAGGGGGGATTTGCATGTGCCACTGCTCATGTCTGTTGCAGTGCTTCATGGGGTGGATTCTGTTGAAATCTGACGTACAAATATTTAGCAACATTTCCATTGAAGATTTGAGCGGTGGGCGGAAGACCATGGTTATTCTGTATTGGATTATCATCTGTGAGCCCATCTCTCAATGTTAATGTCCTCAATTGGTTATTAGGACTTCATTGTACAATGTACTTCTTTGTTGATAACTCAACTGTCGTTATTACAGAAGATGTGCTGTATAAAAATACTAAATAAAAAAGAAAAAGAAAATGTTAAAAAATGTGCCGTTACAATGGTCAAATCCAATATTCTATCTATTATAGTTTACAGTGCCCCTTTTATTTGTCGCTGCAACCAAAAAACGATTACAGCCGTACAAAGATTACAAAATAAAGCCTTAAAAATTGCCCTGAAGTGTCCCCCGAGAACGCCCACTGATTTCATTCATTCATCAACAAATACGATGAAAGTTTTGCATAGGATTGGTTTTTTATTATCTAAATTAGCGTTTATTTCTGTCAGTAAAATCAACACTGAAATAACCCCTCTACATAGCAGAGCAACTCGATTATTTGACGCCCCCGTCCTCCAGATTTTTATTCCTAAAAGGGAAGTAGATAGACTATCCCTCCACTATCAGACTGCTAATACTTGGAACAAATTGCCCATTCGAATACGTAATATTCAAGATAAGAATGTTTTCAAAGTTTACATCAAGAAGCATTTCTTTGAAAAAATGGACTAAATAATCGTCAGCTCACTCGGCTTCCTCCCGCCTCACTCACACCTCTTTGTAAATTATGAATATTGTACTGTACTCATCTCTCATTATTTATCTTTTCATCCTGTTCCTAATATGTGACTGTATATCAATTATTTAACACTTCTGAATTATGTCATTAAGTAGTAATTTCTCATATATAATGATGATTTCACCGTTTAGAACTATTGTAAATGCTTAAGCAACTGATATCACCTAAGAGCAGATGGCCTTTAACAACGCTTGATGTTAGCGAAGATTTCTTTTCTGCCTTTTCAGTGTATATGTGAAATAATAAATGTTTTAAAAAAAAAATTACCAATATCATGGCTTAAATCCTCAATGATCTATGAAAACGAAATGCATGGTGGGAAAGATGGGTATGGTATGTGGTATGGCAACATGTATAACATATACATGTATACTAACATAAGAGAATTGATAAATATTCCATGGAAAACATGGATATTGACACCATTAGTCCCATAATTCCATGCGAATCAAGATTCAAAAATGGGTTACTTAAGGCTAATTGTCCATCATCAGGCGACTCTCCCCCCCCCCCTCACCCCCCCTCAACCCCCCCCACCACCACCACCACCACCACAATCACCATCACCACCTCCCCCATATATGGCAGTCAAGAGTCAAACCACAGATTTACCTAACACTATAACTATATCGTGACTCGATCTATAGCTTGATGTGATATATTGGGAAATATTGTTCAGGGTTTCTACGAAAACTGTAGTATATTCGTATGTTCCACAATAGGGCTATGGTTTATATATGTGACACTGTCAATGCCGGTCATACCATGTATAGAAGGGCAGGATTTTCAGGAGATGTACAATTGGCAGCTGTACACATTTAGGAAATTCTGCTAAATTAGGCTGAAACTTGGTCAATACTAGGTAAACTCGAGTATATTCTGTATTGTATTCATTCACTAAATCTGTCTGGTTATGTTGAACGGTATTTTGAACCTGATTTTCATCTTGAATGTGGGTTATTTGAGAGGATTGGTGAAGGTGAATTGTTCATTTTCTGACGATCTGACCAATAAGTCACACATCTTTTGTGATTAATTTACTCCCAGGTCTATGTGGGTCAGATTTTCAGAAAATGTACTTGTAAACGGCAGCTGCACACATTTAGTAAATTCTCTAAATTTAGGCTGTAACTTGGTCAATACTAGGTAAATCTGAGGATATTCGGCATCGCATTAATTCAAGCAATCTGTTTGGTTAGATTGAATTGTATTTTGAACTTTATTTTCGTCTAAAATATGGGTAATTTGAGAAAATTGGCGAAGTTGAATTGTACATTTTCTGAAAATAATTTGTCCCATCCTGGGTGGTGCCCGTCGATGCAGTGTGGGTACCTACACGGGTCAGATTTTCAGAAAATGTACAATTCACTTTCACCAGTCTTCTCAAATAACCCACATTTAAGACAGAAATAAGCTTCAAAATACAGTTCAACATAACAGAACTAAAACTTTAAATCAGTGTGGTACCTAATATACTCACATATATACCCAAAATGTATATTTTTTTAACAGAACTTAGCAGAAATTACTAAATATGTGGAGCTGCCAATTGTACATTTTCTGAAAATCGAAAACTAGTCATACTAATAGGGAGGTTCAGCAAGTCTAACCTATACGTTAACGTAAACGTATCCGAAAGAGAGAAAGAGTTTCAGCAAAACGTGGCGGGAAAAACATAACGTAACATATCAAGCAAAATGTTTCATCTCACCTTTTTGTTTTTATAGATAAAAATGCGACGTAATTGACAAAAAGATACGGATACGGTTACGTTATTAAGATAGGTTTGCTTGAGGATATCACTACTGTGACCATCACGAATCTCAAAATGGCAAAGCCACATTGAACAATATCAATTTTGCGACTTGCGACTCATTGTTCTGTAACACAAAACAACTTTTCATTTTGAACCTGGCAGACGTGCGTAACATGTCACTCTGAACTCCCGAGTTCTCACAAGTACATGGCGTATCAAATAATCTGATTTGTGAATACTAGGATACCTTGTTGTGTTGGGAACACCTGTGACCGATCTGGACTTGATCAAAATGTATTATTTTATGAAAATCGGACACTTTTACGATTGGTGAGCGACATTAGAAGGATCCTAGACCCGCTGGAGGTATTTATAGCCTACGGTTCGCACCTGACAACACTGGCCATAAGGTAAACAAGCCATACCGAGCACCGGTGATCATTCACGTCTGAATCGTATATATATGAACTGAACTCTCTACAATAGTGCTGATTGCCTGAATGGAAGTATTGAAAAGCTGGGCCAGGAAAATTAATGTTCTCGACCCAAATAACAAAATGGATACTAAATCCCCTGAAGCTGGTGCAGAAACTAGTGGTGAAAAACGTAAGAATCCTTCTCCCCTTGGTTCAACGGCCAAAAAACCAGTATCAATGGAGTACGACTTCGACGAATTAGATGCTGAAGATATGACAGACACAGATTCGTCCGATGGTGAAATCCCTGAGTTTGATCTGGAGGTTGAACTGCAGAATCTAATCGCTGAGGATTCGAAGAAGACTCTCATATTGCAAGCATTAGTCAAATCAAGACAACAGATGTCTGATCGAATCAAGACTCTCGAAGAAGCTATGGCAAGCAACACTACTGAATCGAGAGAGAGAAAATTCGTCGTTGACACAAAATTGGAATTTATTCAGAGGGATACGGTATATAACCAGAAGGCGGTAGAGAAAGTACAAGACGAGCTTGATATTATAAAACAACAACAGAAGGACACTCACGTAGTAATTGAGAACATCCATAGGGGGTTATATGACAGCGAGAATCCTGTAGAAATAGCAACTAAAATTCTAACCATATTTCTACCAAAGATATGGGTTGGTGTGATCGATACCGCCTATTGGCAGTCACAGACTGTAGACAGAAGGTCCGCACCCCCCCTGGTAGTGAGATTACTCCATAAATCGATGAGGGATCGATTCATTCTCGAAGGAACGAAGAGCTTCAAAGACCATACAATGTTCCCTAGATCTGAATGGCCTAACGCTGATAACATGTTTTGCCATGACTTTTGCACGATAGAAATGAAGAAAAGGCGAAGCCTAATGAAGCTATTAGCGGCAAATGCCATTTCTAAAGGAGCAGACGCACTAAGAACAAGGCCTAAGGGGGACAGGGTTCTCATAGACGGTGTGATTTATGGTCATAGACAGCTAAAATGTCTAGATGAGGAACTGCAACCAGGATGCATTAAAGTTGTCGAGGTAAAAGACGGCATAGCCTTTCAAGGTGAGCACGCGTATATGAGCAACTTTTACGGATGCCATGTGGAATATGAAGGTCAGGTTTTCAACTGCTCAGAGCAAGCATATGTACATAAGAAAGCTCGCATGTGCAAACCCAGCCTCGCCAATGAAATCCTGGGACACACAGAACCAAGGGACATTAAAGCTCTGGGAGAGAGAATCCACCCATCTAAGGAATGGAGGGAGAGAGAAGTTGATATCATGAAGGATATCGTACGGTGTAAATTCTACAAGGATGAGAATATGGCAGTTCGTTTGGCAAATACTGGGGATGTACGATTGATAGAGGCCACTCCAAGCAAAAAATGGGGGGCTGGCGTGTACTTAGGCCACTGGCAGTTAGCCGAAGGATGCTGGAAGGGTGAGAACTTGTTTGGTCGAATTCTCATGGATGTACGAGGGGAAATACAGCGTGCTATGACCACTAATAAATTCCATGAACTGAAATGCAAAAATGCCAAACCTGTGCCAGCTCACGATGTAGTCGACAAGGACGGCTATACCAGCCCATCTCCCAGGAAAACAAGGGTAAATCGCAGAGAGAAATCCGTAGATGACAGCATTACACCTACCCCAAGTGGATCTAGATTCACAGCCTTGCAATCTATAAGCGAGGAGGGGAAATCCAACGAGCAGGAAGACGACATCGAACGACTGTCCAGGTCTCTAGTCACGTCAAGGCTCTCAGCGATCCCGAAAAACAAGATGAAGAAATACCTGTCAACAACTTTAAATCAAGTAAGAAGCAAGTCCTTGACCCATATATCATCTACACCCAGGGAAAACACTCAGAAGCTCAAGAATATCGCCATCAGGCTGAATAAATCAAGGAACAACGAAGGACATTCACAGCTGTTCGACATGCAGGAAACGCATGACCTACTTAACGAAACGAAGTCAAAAATAGGCTAAAACAGACTGGTATGATATTACACTCATTTGGCTATCGATTATAGGGTTCTGATGAGATAGAATAACATCAATATGTACCGTTACTAGATCAAATGACACGAAATACCTGTTTATTGGCATAATTCATCGTAATAATCGAATGATCATAGCGTGGATCAGGGTTGTTTTGACTATGGTCCGCCATCTTGAATGCCGGAAACGGGTACTTGGGTCGTAAGTCTCACTTCCGAAATGTTGATTTAGTACTTGCTGTATAAAAATATTCTTTTGATATATAGTAGTTCTGATTGATACATGATAAAACTGGGTGTAAACTGTTATGATATATCTCCACTGATTTACGAAATGTGACTGGTAACAATATCACGACAATGCGTGACCGGAACCAGTATGGCCGACATGACTGTGAAATCTCATGAAAAACACCAACGACAAACTTACAAATACCATTCTCTCGGAAAATGCGAATATTATGGATACTAGATTACAGAGGATTAAAGGTACGCCTTGTTTCTTGTGTTAATTAACCGCCAATTTCATGTATTCTGTCTCAAACTCCGCTGGACTGGTTGTAATAACCTCTTCGGAACACGGTCGACGAGTCGGAATTGCGAGCTATCACGCGAATAGCAACCTACCTGTTTTTAATTGTATGGTTTGTGGGTTCAGTTATGCCTATGTTTCCTTGATACTAGAAAATGGATAGTTTGTTTGAGGTGGATAGACTGAATGGTCTTAAAATTTGCTACTTGAATGCGGCTAGTTATTTCTACAAAAAAGAACACATACACTTGGAGATTGTAAATGGTACATTTGATGTAGTGTGTATAGGAGAAACCTGGTTGTCAAGCTGTGTACACGATAGTCAACTCAAAATAAATGGCTATAAATTTGTGCGCCTAGATAGGGAAAAAAATCGAGGTGGTGGTCTACTGATCTATTGTAAAGAGTATATTAACATGACATTGAGTGACGATTTATCTTACATAAATGATCATTGTGAAATTCTGAGCGTTGTAATAAAAGCTGGAAATAGGAAACGTATCCTAGTAAGTAACATCTATAGACCACCAAATTCGAGCACAGTTGATTACATGGAGGAGTTCAATCAAATCCTTCAGAGATCTCTAAACTTAGGACATGAGAGGTTATTTCTGGGGGACATCAATATTGATGTGTCAAAGAACAGTGTCCCTAAGAGACAATTATATAATCATCTACAAAACTCGAACATGAAACAATTAATTAGCCAGCCAACTAGAGTTACATCGACCACTAGTAGCACGATTGATTTGATCATGAGTGACTGCAGGTTTGTCAACAAAACTGGTACCCTGGACATATTATTATCTGATCATCTACCGATATACGCTATAATAAAAAAGAGTAGAGGCAGATCTGACCTCCTCAATGAAACCAAAAAGGTTAATACCAGAAATTTAGCCAGAAAGTTGAATACTGAAGCTGTCCAAAGGGAAATGAATGCTTGTAATCTAAACCTCCCAGTGATACCATTGGAAGATCTAGAAGTCAATATATTCTGGGAAACTCTGAGTAAAAAATACCTAGGAATTCTAGATAAGCTTTATCCCATGAAGGAAATTGTAATAAAACCAAGGTATAAAGGGAACGTATCTAGAGATGTTAAAAACATGATACGAGATAAGAATAGGTTGTTTACAATAGCCAAACGATCAGGCAGAGAGAATGACTGGAAGGCAGCTAAAGCACAGAGAAAAAGGTTGAAAAGTAAACTAATTACTTCAAAGAGAGAAGCAGTTCTTGAGATACTTAGATTACATTCCAGTAATGGAAGGAAATTCTGGGACCACTTGTCAGAAATTTATCCAACCAAGACCTCCACAAAAACAAGAACAAATATAGAGGCTATAATAAAAAATGATCAATCCTATACTGGTAAGGCTGCTGCCGATATGGCAAACATTTATTTTGCAAATATTACTTCCAGAGTCACTATACAACAAAATATGCCTGATCTGGTTACTCTGAACAACAGATTCACATGGGATGAAGAAATATTAATTGACGATGTGCTAAAAAAGATTATGGTTCTGGACAACAGCAAAAGTAGCGGACATAGAGATCTGCCTACTATATTCTTAAGATTATGCCTTACATCTGACATTGGAAACTTCACTAACCTCCTGAATAAAATCAGAATTAGTGGGGAATATCCAAATGTGTGGAAAAGGGGAATATGCACGGTCATTCCCAAGAAATTAAATAATTTTGAGGTAGATAACCTAAGACCAATTACAATTACTTCCCTGGCTGGCAAGATATTTGAAAAAATAATGAAAGAAAAACTAGATGAATACTTTATAGATAACAACATAATTATTACTGAGCAACATGGATTTACCTCAGGTAGAGGTACAGAAACTGCTCTCAGTCACCTCATTTTGGACCTTCTGAAAACCAAAGATAATGGAAGAAACTCAGACCTTGTATATTTCGATCTATCCAAGGCGTTTAACACGATCAATTTGGATAGGCTACTGTCTAAACTGAATGCTCTGGGGTTCAGGAATAACGGTCTAAAATTATTAAGGAATTACTGCACTAACAGAACTCAAACGGTGCGAATAAATAATGAAGTATCAGATGAAGTAGGACTGTCGGCCGGCGTGGCCCAGGGAAGTATACTAGGGCCCATCATGTTCGTTCTATATATGAACGACTTAATGGAAATGAACTTTGCCTCAAAAGTACAATTATACGCGGATGACTGTAATATGGAGGGAAATTAAAAATGAAAATGATGTGAATGGGCTACAGGGTGACATATTAAAGTTTGAGAAATGGTGCCTACACAATGGCCTCAAGCTTAATATAGGCAAGACCAGGATACAACGTATAAACGGTAACAGAAGGCAGAATAAGAATATACCAAATTATAGATTATTGAATGATCGTATTGAGGAAACTAAGATTTTTAAATATCTAGGATTACTTGTCGACTCTGATCTAAGAATGGAACAGATGGTGAATTTTACTACCAAGAGAGCCTATTTTGAGATTAATAAGATTAGAAAAGTTCTGCCTTATGTTGGTCCTGATATTGCCCTTTCGCTCTATAAAACATTTGTATTGCCAATACTTGAGAATAGCATTGTCTGCACGGATCTGGGCCCACAAAATATCCACCAGAAATTACAAAAGACTCAAAATAAAGGGCTTAGAACTATTATGAACGTGAGGGGGCATGTTTCGAATTATAATATCCATACAAGGTGTGGAATATTACCATTGCACCTCCGCAGGAAAGGTCGAATGTTATCTCTTATACATCGGACAGGCTCCTTCATTATTAGGAACAGAAATATGAATATACGAGGCGACGATGGGAGAAAAGTTAATGTACATAGATGGAAAAAAGACAATACTTCCAGATCTTGTCTGGCTAAAGCTGATAATATATGGAACGACCTACCTCCTGTGATTAGAAATAATCTTGATCTGCCGAACTTCAAGATTAAAATAAAAGAAAAACTTTGGGCAGAGTTTAGAGAAAACGAAGAAATATATTAAGGGATGCTAGCTTATTTTGTGGACCCAGAACCCGAACCTATGTTTTTAATGCGATTTTTACCTATATGAAGAAATACAAAAAACATTTGTGCATTTTATCATCTTTTATTTTTATAAGGGTGATATTAATAGTAAGAGGAATTAACCTATCTCAGTTACAGGCTCCAATGACTGTTGACGTGAGCCGGTAGGTGGCGACACTCAATGCTACCATACCATATCTGAAGTTCGCTATTGAACCAACGGGGGGCGATTATGTGTATAAAGCGACAAAGGGTCGAACTCTATGATCAATATACTTAAATGTTAAAATGTTGTATTTAGTTTAAAATTAATTAATAATCATATTGAATGTATTCCACTAAATTTACTGTAATATTTTAGACATGCTGAGAATGATCATTTGTAAAGTAATGAAATGCTGTCAATAAAGAAACAAACAAACAAACAAACAAAACTATGCATACCCTATAGACCTTACATCACTTACATAATCTCATCTTAGCAGTAATCGAGACACAACAGCCTTGATTGGCTGCTGCAATGTCCCGTTTCTCCATGTCCGATTCCGCCATTCCCCTGATCTAGGTATGGTGCAGAGGCTCTTTGTTCTCGTTCCGGGTCTCGTTCCTTAAGGGCCTTTAAAATTGTCCACTACGCCGATTCTCATGCGATTCTCACAGAATTTAGTGCAAAAGGGCCCTCTGCGGTGCAAAATCGCATGAGAATCGGCTTACTGGACTAGGCCCTTACTCCCCTCAAGATGGTAGTTTCCTCAACCTACCTCCTTCCCTACAGCTCTGTTGTACCGCCAATTGCCAACACATAGTTCACTCTATATTAATCAAATATTATTCCAT
Organism: Sthenelais limicola; assembly: GCA_942159475.1. NCBI lineage: Eukaryota > Metazoa > Annelida > Polychaeta > Phyllodocida > Sigalionidae > Sthenelais > Sthenelais limicola. Next base: position 31,020,249 of record OW804097.1, on the reverse strand, counting down.
CTCATCAATATTTTATATGTACTGTAAACGTATTTATTTTCGCGCAGATACATTTTTGCAAGCGACACATTTTGTGTAGCAAGAGGTATAGTGAGTGATATACGAGTATTTCACTAAAGGTTAATGAAAACTTTTTAATCACGAGATCTGGCATTAGCCAGTCTGCAAAAAAGGCTAATAAGTCCTTACTTTAAAGACTGATACATCGGTAACCATAACATCGAATCATAAGATATAACAAGAGTATCTTCGTTTTACATGTATTTTATTGTTATAGGTATTTGTTAGAAATAAGCTTTGGGAAAGGGATTGGCTCTTATGATGAGAAGAAAGTTATTACAATATGCATTCGTAATGGACACTAAATGGAAATGAGAAGCACTATTACTAGTGCGAAAGAGACAGAATGAACAATGAAAGACAATGGACAATCAATGACAAGCATATATGACTAGTATTGAACTTAATTTAACATAATTTTAACAGTTGAGCCGGGGCGGGGGACTGGGGATCATTTACTGTTAACATGTATTTTGAAATAAATACTGCGCGAACATTAATACGTTTAGAGTATATACAAAAGGGAGAAACAACAGTGGAAAACAACGATTCCATCTTTCCAAAACACTCCGCAAAAAAGGTTCCAAAGAAAGCCCAGGAATCTGAGGGAGTAATTGCTACACAGCATAGATCTATATAGAGATGGGTCAGATTTTCAGAAAGTGTACAATTAGCAGATGTACACCATTAGTAAATTTTGCTAAATTGGCTGCTATTTGGTCAATACTAGGTAAATTCGAGACTATTCGGCATTGCATTGATTCTAGCAATCTGTTTTGCACAGTTGAACTGTATTTTGAACTTTATTTTCGTCTGAAATTTAGGTTATTTGAGAGCGTTGGTGAAGACCAATGGTGCATTTTCTTGCGATTTCATCCAGTTACTTTTCATAAGTAAGTTGCATTATTTTGCACCGTCACTCTGTCTCAACAATAATCTCTCCCCACACCCCGAACCCCCTTTCTGTATTCATCAAATCCTGACAGCCCCTCTCCGTACCTCTCGCTCCCACCCTGTCCCCAGGACACCCCCACCCCTGATGATACCCCTCCCACCCCCTGATGATACCCCCTCCCACCCCTCCCCTATCCAACACCAATCGCGCATGCGCTGAAACAATAGACATCAAAAGACTGACGTTCAGTGAGGACTTCCGGCACGAGATGGCGCGCGGGTATAGGCGGAAATTGGGCAATGACAACTGGGATTATGGGTAATAGATGTCGTTAGGGTGATTATGGGAAACAATGCCGCCCTGGTGGCAACCTCTGTAACTACTGGGGGGCTATTTAAATTCAAATAGGCACTCTCCTTGTTCTCTGTTGTCTGACTATAGGGTGGTTCCATGTGCCGCTAACAGACATTAACCCTAATAGCATGCATTATGGGTATATGGGAAAGGACTCAGAGACTAGGACTCAGAGTTCTAATGGAATTATAATGACATTTTGTGGTCTTTAACTCTTAATGGAATTATAATGGCCCTTTGCGGTTCATGGCGAGGGGCTTTCCCTCCATTTGAAGGGACTCTCTCAACTTTGGGCCTAGACTGTGTCATGGAAACCCCATTTATAGATCTTCTGGCTATAATAATTGCAATGATTATAGGTTGAAGAGAGAGTCATAAATCGTCGTGCCCAAAGACCCTTGATTGCATAATCACAGTTCTCACCTGATTGGATCTTATATTCTTTAAACGTTGACTTGATTGTGATTAGTTTTGATATATAGAGCCTAGTGTAGCTAGACACAGCAGTGGGCGGAAGACCATGGTTATTGAACATCAAATTATTACCCCTGAGCCCATCATCCTCATATGGGTCAGATTTTCAGAAAATGTACAATTCACCTTCACCATTCCTCTCAAATAACCCTAATTTAAGCCAAAACTCAGGTTCAAAATACTGTTCAACATAATCAAACAGACCGTTTGAATCAAGGCAATACCAAATATACCCATACATACCTAGTGTTGATGATTTTTCAGTCCAATTTAGCAGAATTTACAAAATATCTTGATCTGGCAATTGTACATTTTCTGAAAATCTGACCCATATGTACATGACATCCATTGATCATAACATTCTTTGTGCACTGTGCATGCCTGTTTATGTTATACTGTTATTTTACAGAAGATTGGCTTTATTAAAACTCTAAATAAAAAAACTATTCTCAAACAATGTCTGCAAGGTACAGTTAATTGGAAGGCCTTGGTTTAATTCTAAAAGAACCTCTCCTTTTTGTCTGACTCCGACACATGATCTATCTTCTTGTACATATGATCTATAAAAACCAAATGCATGAAGGGTGAGTGAGTGAGTAGGATTGGTTTCTTTACGCCCTTATCAACACATTTAATATGGTTATATCAAGGGCGGGAGAGCTGAGAGGGAGGCAGTTTATGCTCTTACCCAGGAACTAGAGATAGAGAAGAAGGGAGAGAGACAGAGAAAAGAGACATAAAGGCACTTTATGGTCTTACCCAGGACCAGCATGAGGGGAAAGATGGGAAAGTTTTGTTTTGTGGAATCATACAAAACAGTTTAGCTATTTACATTTTTTTATGAATTGTATTGACTGGAGTTTCACAATTTGATATGTCTCATTTGTCATAAACTTGATACATTAAGGATTTATGGAAAAATGAAAAAAGATTTATTTAAAAATATATTCTAACATTAAATTACTCTTTCATCGTATTTCTGACAGAAGGATTTTTATATTTCAATTCAATGCTATATGAAATCACTGTTAAATATCCCATTGTGAACATAACATGGTTTCTAGAGCTTCTTTACTGATATACACCTCCCATAATTCCATGCGAATCAAGATTCAAGATGGCGGCTACGCAAATCCCCTATTAGTAGAAGCATTTTCTACTAATCCAGTTTGTAATAAATTCCTGCCAACTCAAGCTTTATTGAAAGGTAAATCCATACATCTTGGTGAGTTCTTTTCTTAAAATTATCTGTGGCAGCAGTATATACATTCCGGGTCTAGGAACAACAAATAACGACCACAATTTTGCTTGTGTCTGCCATTCCCGATCTCACCCCACCAACTTTTAACATCCCCCTCCCTCTCCCCTGTTCCACACCTACCCCTCCTCCTCCACGATGACTATAGAAAACATGTCATGTTCCGCATTGGATATGTATCTATACTCAAATGTCAATATATGTATGTGTTATACATGCTGCAATGCATGACACAAGCCTTCATCTTTCCCATCTTGCATTTTGTTTTCATTAATCATTTATAATCTACGATATTGGTGACAGCATTTTAAATCAAAATGTTGCCAAATTTTATGTCAGATTTCAACAGAATCCATCCCATGATGCACTCAAACAGACATGCGCAGTGGCACATGCAAATCGTTGCGTTTTCCATTCCCCTCTCACCCCACCATCTTCCAACATCACCCAGCCTCCCATATTCCCCTCTCTACATCTCCCAGCCTCCTATATTCCCCTCTCTACTCCTCTCCCAGCCTCCCATATTCCCCTCTCTACTCCTCCCCCAGCCTGCCATATTCCCCTCTCTACCTCTCCAAGCCTCCCATATTCCCCTCTCTACTCCTCCCCCAGCCTCCCATATTCCCCTCTCTACCTCTCCAAGCCTCCCATATTCCCCTCTCTACTCCTCTCCCAGCCTCCCATATTCCCCTCTCTACTCCTCTCCCAGCCTCCCATATTCCCCTCTCTACTCCTCTCTACTACCCTCCCATATTCCCCTCTCTACTCCTCTCCCAGCCTCCCATATTCCCCTCTCTACTCCTCTCTACTACCCTCCCATATTCCCCTCTCTACTCCTCTCCCAGCCTCCCATATTCCCCTCTCTACTCCTCTCTACTACCCTCCCATATTCCCCTCTCTACTCCTCTCCCAGCCTCCCATATTCCCGTCTCTACTCCTCTCCCAGCCTCCAATATTGCCCTCTCTACTCCTCCCCCAGCCTCCCATATTGCCCTCTCTACTCCTCTCCCAACCTCCCATATTGTCCTCTCTACTCCTCCCCCAGCCTTCCATATTGCCCTCTCTACTCCTCCCATATTGCCCTCTCTACTCCTCTCCCAACCTCCCATATTGCCCTCTCTACTCCTTTCCCAACCTCCCATATTCCCCTCTCTACTCCTCCCAAAGTCTCCCATATTCCCCTCTCCACTCCTCCCAGAGCCTCCCATATTCCCCTCTCTACTCCTCCCAAAGCCTGCCATATTCCCCTCTCCACTCCTCTCCCAGCCTCCCATATTCCCCTCTCTACCTCTCCCCCAGTCTGCCATATTCCCCTCTCTACTCCTCCCAAAGCCTGCCATATTCCCCTCTCCACTCCTCTCCCAGCCTCCCATATTCCCCTCTCTACCTCTCCCCCAGCCTCCCATATTCCCCTCTCTACTCCTCCCAGAGCCTGCCATATTCCCTGCATACATGAATAGTTATACCAGTCTTACAGCTCTCACATTCTCTCATTCAAGATCTCCTGCCACAAGATTCAGCGAGAGCCATAGCAATGCAAGACAAGAGCGCATGCACCACTGTACTTTACTTCCGGAAACGAGGCAATTACGCCATCTAGTGGCTGTGACAAGACATAGAGTATTTTTGTCTGTGAGGAACTTGTTTAGTACGTAATGAAATATTTAGTTGTGCTGAGATACAGAGAGAAGGGTGAGAGAGAGAGGCCAGAGAGAGGGAGATATACAAGACATGAACATAGTGAGGGAGGGAAAGTGAAGACAGAGAGAAGGGGGAGACAGGATAGAGAGGTAGAAGAAGTGAGAGACAGAGAGAAGAGGGAGATATACAAGACATGAACACAGTGAGGGAGGGAGAGTGAAGGCAGAAGGAAGGGGGAGAAGGGATAGAGAGGTAGAAGTGTGAGACAGAGAGAGGGAGATATACAAGACATGAACATAGTGAGGGAGGGAAAGTGAAGACAGAGAGAAGGGGGAGAAGGGATAGAGATGTAGAAGAAGCGAGAGACAGAAAGAGGGAGATATACAAGACATGAACATAGTGAGGGAGGGAGAGTGAAAACAGAGAGAAGGGGGAGAAGGGATAGAGATGTAGAAGAAGTGAGAGACAGAGAGAAGAGGGAGATATACAAGACATGAACACAGTGAGGGAGGGAGAGTGCAGACAGAGCGATAGGGGAGAAGGGATAGAGAGGTAGAAGAAGTGAGAGACAAAGAAAGGGAGATATACAAGAGAAGTGATTTATGTAGGTTTTAGGCAATGAATGTTGGGGAAATGTTGGTGATGTCCATGATGAATATATTCTATGATATAGAATTAATATTATACAGTGGAACCTCGCATAAAGACCACCTCTCTATAGAGACCACCCCTCTATTAAGACCAGTTTCTCTCTGTCCCGAATTGCTTTTCTCTAGATTAGCACCTCTAAAGGGACCACCTCGTTATCAAGACCAGTTTCTCTCAGTCCCAAGGGTGGTCTCAATAGTAAGGTTCCACTGTATATGAATAATAGTTCATAATTGGACAAAATCAGCTCCTAGACTTATGGATGCACTGTCACGTGACCGGATAAGCGGGGGCCGTCTCAAGGAATAGAGAAGGTCATTAATAAATGGCATTTTCGAGATCAAGATATCTTCAAACTATCAGTGGAGCAATTTTGTGGAAAATATGATGGCTTTCCGAAATTGTGGCCAGCCTCCTTTATGGATCAGATTTTCAGAAAATGTACAATTCACCTTCACCAATCCTCTCAAATAACCCACATTTAAGACAAAAATGAGCTTCAAAATGCAGTTTAACATAACAGATTAACTGATACTATAAATCAGTGCAATACCAAATATACTCAGATATACCCAGTATTCATCAATTTTAGCCTAATCTAACAGAATTACCTAAATGTATACTGCTGCCAATTGTACATTTTCTGAAAATCTGACACTTATACTGTTACACTTACATCCTGAAGTTACCCTTTAACGCAATATGCAACCCAACCCCGCTCCTTGACAATACTCGTGATATTTGAGCACCACTAGGTGGCACCAGATGCAGTTGCCAGAAATTGTGTTTGTCGTTGTCCACGTGACTAGATTTTATCAGCACGCGCAGGGAATTGTGGGAATTGTGGATGACGTTGATCTCATAGGTGCAAGTCTCGAGGGTGCGAGATTCTGCGTGATTTGAAAGTTACAATGTTAGATTTGAAAGAGGCTTGTTGTTGTACCATTGATCCAATACAGTGGAGGGTCGGAGAGAGGGGGGGGGCAAGACTAAATGTATTTCCTGGTTGTGCACTTGCTGAATAGAATAGGACTGGAATATTTGTAACGGTATAAGGGAGTTGCCAGAGCCTCGGTGGGCCTCAGTCAGTAACAGTGAATGCATGCTGGAATAGATTTCGTTCAAAATTGACATACCAAAACTGAGCAATTTTGTTTTCAACACAAATCAGTATTATTATTGTTTAACGCTCTCTTGTATATCTTTCTCTATAACATAACGACAGAAGTCACTTGTGTCAATCTTGGTTCTGTTGTTTATCTATAATATGTATACATGTACTTATTACCTTCTCTAGTAGTAGGAGATTTTTGTATACAGTAAATCAGGATTTCTGAGAATAGCATCGTCGCAAAGTCCCATACTTTCATGAGAACCAAAATCCAAAATGCAATTAACAAAATTCCAAATGCAATTAAATGCAAATGCAATTAAAAAGGAGAGAGGATACTTTGTATGATTTGTGTTACCATTAACAACAGAAGAAAGTACACACACTTTATTCTTATTCGGGAATAATTGCATTGACCCTTTCCTTCAAATTTGTGTTTGTTCCAATTCAGTGATGTCGATGTCTAAACTGTATTTGCGTTGTTTCTAACAGTTATTGGTGCATTGAAAAGAACAGGAATATTCTTTCAACTACTGTTTGTAAAACATTACATTGTTTTTCCCTCTCTCCACGGTTTGCCTTTTCTCTCTCATTTCTATTTCGAACCGTCCCTCTCTTTCTCCTAACCCTCTCTCTTCCCCCTATCTCTCTCTGTGTCTCCCTCTTTTTCTCTCCTTTTTCTCTCCATTCTTTCTTTTCGTTCTCTGTCTCTGTCTCCTCTTTATTCTCTCTCTTCCTCCTCTTTCTCTTTCTCACATCTCAATCTTTCTCCTCTGACTTCTTTCTCCCTCTTTCTCCCTCTTTCTCCCTCTTTCTCCCTCTTTCTCCCTCTTTCTCCCTCTTTCTCCCTCTTTCTCCCTCTTTCTCCCTCTTTCTCCCTCTTTCTCTCTGTCTCCCGCTCTGTCTCCCTCTGTCCCCCTCTCTCTTTCCCTCCTTATCCCTCTTTCAATCTTTCTCTCCCTCTCTCCCTCCTTCTCCCTCTCTCCCTCCTTCTCCCTCTCTCCCTCCCTCTCCCTCCCCTCCTTCTCCCTCTCTCCCTCCTTCTCCCTCTCTCCCTCTTTCTCTCTCTCTCCCTCTCATTCGCTCTCTTTCTCCCTCTCTGTCTTACACTGTTAAAACTCCGCGTACTTAGACTAGGATTGTCGCGGGTATGTCGGTGTTTTGTCGCGTTCTGTGTGGTTGTCGCGGTAAACATTCATGACTCGAGACAGCTGCATTTAAGAGCGCGCTTGTCGCGTTTTCTCTAACTATACCCGTGTGCAGTCAAGCATGGTGTCAATAAAGCTTCTCGGCAGCGACTTATACAATGTAGACTCAGCACATAAAGTGTTACCAATAAAGACATACATTGTGTGTAATGTCCAGTGTATAACCCAAGACAATATTGTGAAAAAAACCCAGCTTAAATTATCAAACTTTTATCGAAGTATTAATGTGATATCACCAGAAATGCTAATTTTCAGATAACTCTGCCATATTTCCATGGAATCACCATCCTTCATTTGGGACCTTCAACGACTGAATATTAGGCAAACCCTTTTTACACAATACTTAGTTTTATTTTTTGAACCTCACGTTTTGAGTACAATAAGTGGAATAAATGATCGAAAACACTTATACCTGTAGCATAGAGGTTATTTCGAACCCATCAACACACAGAAACTTTGCCCGGTCATCTCCCATATTATTTTCGATTAAATATTAATCATTTTTCCAGAGTTTTTACCAAAATTAAAAATAAAATAAACATCAAAATGATCCACTCCCACAAATCATTTTAGGACACAAACCACAGAAGGGACATATAATATCATTAAAACCCTAGAGCCATTTTCTTTTCAAATTAGAAAAATTAAACTACTGCGTTCCAAAATTCACCACTTGTCAACTGGCTAACAAGGTTTGTCCTTATGTCTATACGACCCAATAAAAAAATTCCTAAAAGAAGCATATATGTTTCTCCACAGTAGTAGGCCTATCATATATAATCTTGACAGATATATAATATTGCTGTGTCTTAATCTTGAACACAATATGGACAGCATTGGATATTGTACGGTATAGGCCTAAGTTATTATACTTCCAATATAGCTTTGTGAGCCTGACACACTAGGCCGGACTTTCAAGGATATTGGACATTATTTTTATTTGGATTTCACATCTCATGGACTCTTAATTAAGGATTTTACTTTTGGAATTATTTCCAATTCCTTACTGACTTCAACCATCGATCACCAGTTTCACTGGAGTCTTCATGTTTCTACGATCATAAAGGGGTGAGTGCACACGTTTATAAGCCTATATTATGCCTATATTTAGGTTAACATAATGATGTTGATTTCAAATTGTGCTATACTTTCCCCTAGTATGCAAATATTTATATTCACTAACAATATTTGAAAGCACAGGTCTGAATTCCATTTATGTCATATTATTCTAAGTCAAGTGTTGTGCGCGTATACATGGTGTAGGCCTATACTTGGCTAGCCTGCGGACACGCCCCCAATCGACCTAGTTAGCGCAAGTCTAACTCTAGCTAGTATGATTACCCGGTCTTGCCTGATAAAGCAGGAGGTAAACAATTGTAACAATTCCGGAGCCTACATACATTAATCTCACCAAAATTAATACTTGTGGTTGATCTCGGAATGAATCTGGTGATCTGTGTTGATTAATAACCCTATTAATAACACTGACGCAACATCATGGTTTGTTGACATTTGGGCCGGAAGTACTACCCACACTTTGAACATGCGTGAAATGTTTCATCCATTTAATTGCAAATGGCGGTAGATTGTGATTATTTCTCATCAAATTGCTCCACATACAACGACCAACCAACATATTCTCAAATATTTGGAGGATCATGAGCACTTGTACATGTTGTGGTAAGTTTTATACTTGAACTACAGTCAGAGCTACCAACATAGACTAATTGCCGCTACTTGTGCATGCCGTATTTGAAATTAATACCCGTCATGTCTGCCTATGGGTCAGTCTTGCCTGCCTCTACCGGAGACACAGCTGTGACTCCCGTCAATTGCTGCGCAACATTTTGGCACAGTCAAGTTGTCAGAAAATGCAAAAACGGCAGCTGTACACATTTAGTAACAATCAGGGTTCAAAATAAGTGATTTGTACTAAAAAAGTATGAGTTATTTATTCAGGGGTTTAAATATCAAGCCTTGGGTAAGTACCATACTCGTTTTTTGGAAGAGTGGACTGATGGACTTGTTCCCCGACTTTTGCACTCATCCAGCAGTCAGCTTTACTAGGCTACTACGTTGTAGCACTAGCAGTACTGCATGGAGATCGATAGCTCAGGTGATCTACTCATCCACCACCTATCCATGATTGATTTTGTAGGCGTAAAAATGATAACTTTAGAAACAAACCTTTTATTTTTAGATCGCAAAATCTCTTAACTTTTGAGCCTGAGGCGGCTTTACTGTGGCTGAAGAGATCCATGATTTCTGATATACAATTATTTACTCATTTGCAAAAAAACACATGCGTTTTTATGATGTGATCTTTGTGGCAAAAAGAAAGTCAGTGTGGTGAAAATTTTTCTTTGGACTTGGGAAATGGAAAAAAATCCTAGCGGACATGATGTCTTTCACTCTAATCTCTGCCAAGTCGAGGGTCATTATTCTACTTCAATTAATCTGTGCATTTACGTTTCACCTTTAATTATTACATCGTACATTCTTTATATTTAATATGCATATTGCCATATATCTCCCCTACCTACAATTCAAATCTTAGCTCCGAACTCCCGAAATCAATAAAAATATCAACTGTTTACTGTACCCACCATCTTTGAAAATATATCCTATATTAGAGATTTCCTTTTGTAATTATATGGTACCAGTATCACACGTATTGTAGTAAGGGCTTTGTACTTGTAGATAATGAGTACATTTTGCTGTGGATGAGTACCATTGATGGTGCACTCATCCACACTTATGAGTACCAACACAGGGCAAATTAAAAAGTTGTAAATTCTTACATAAGGTTTTATTGAAAACAAATTTGAAAAGGGATGCAGACAAACATTTACCTAGAGATAAAAAAGGACATGATCCCTATGTTCTTTCTTTGTCTCATTTCTTTGAAGGATACAGTGTATTTCCACTGAATTCTATTAAATAAAATATTGACCTTTAATGAAATAGGAGATACTAAATTGCCGATAAATATTCTTTACAGATGAAGCTGGTTTGGTATTGTGTGGCGTATCAACCATGGGAGAAGGAAGACAAGCTTGCATGTAAGACTTTAGCCCAAAATTTATCTACACTAATAACTACAGATTCCTAAATGTGTAAGCCATTGAAATGTCCAATATCTGGATCAAGACTTATTTATTCCATATTACGTAGGTGTTATTGTATCATAAAGGCTCATACTTTGAAGGTCAATATATCTGCAAATCCAGCATGAAATAAATTAAGTACTCTGCATAATTATGTGCTTCTCTATTCATTAACTACCACATGGAGTAATTATTTCTTTATTCACAATGACTTATGTTTTATTTTGATTAGATGATCACCCCCAAAATAGGTGGATCTAGGGAATTGGACGAGATGATCACAATATACAGAATTGCAAGTCGGAGGATTCCTTAACTGATCAATGACATGTAAGTTTAAGGAAATCTTTCTATTCAATTAATAGTATGACGCAGAAATTAGCCATGCTCCAATATTAATCAAACCTGATTATTAACAATAAAACATACAATGATGCAAGTATTTGAAAAGGTCTAGGAAATCCAAAATTTGTATCCTAGATACTGGGGTCTCTTCTAACCAAAATGGTGCACTCGCCCACAGGACTAGTAGAATATAAAAACCCTTAGAGAAATCTGATAGTAAAATAATCATAAAATTATCATATGTCAATTTCAGCATATTTTTTTCTGCAAGGTGGGCTGGTGAGGGGCATTACAAATAGACGATAACGAAGGAAAATACAAAAATGTTTTCCTCTTCTATATAATTTAACATGAATAAATGGATTTACTTTTCATTGTATTCAACCATTGTGAGGATTTTTTAACTTCATTCCATGTAGTTGTCGTCCCCCTACCTTGCTGCAAAAGATATGCTGAAGTGAGGGGTCCTAAAAATAATTGATGTCTGTGTGTACATTCCAAAGATGCATGACTGATCAGACTGGTCTGTGTTAGATATCTTGGCGGGCATGTCCATACTATATGCAAGTAGGGGAGGCTACTCCAGACGTCATAGGTGAGGGAGTAGACTCTCATGATAAAATTGACATAAAAATGAATAATACCTGAATACAATATTAGCTGCATGTTAACTTTAAAATCCCCCTACACTCCCACACAAATCTGTTTTAAAAAAGTACTTTTACAGTCATTTACAATGTTTCATTAATTTTGTTAGTCAGGATCTTATATCCTGAACAAATCTGTTATATTCCTGGGGTATTTTTATTTCAGAAAATATTCCAATAAGTGATGAGGATGGTGAAGACGAGGGCAGTGTTGATCACAAGCATGAATTAGCTCTGCCTGCAGGGCAGAAGAAAACCAACAAAGGAAGATGGACCAAGTAAGAGATGAGAAGAAAGTTGTAAGTAAAATGGCCTCCCAAATATGTCCTAGTGAATGAAATGAAGACATTTTTTGGGGGATTATTAGAGACCAGGGCTGGAAGTTATTTCTCCATCCTCTATTAAAAACAACAGTCAAAGCTCCCGACACACACTAGTTGGCCCAGGGTCTACCAATTTGCAGGAGAGGGTGCCGGGTACAACCAAATTGCCGGTCTGGGCAACTGGAAATATAATGAGAATTCTTTCAGCTAAATCTATCCTTATTAAATACATGATATTTAAATACGTCATGGTCCTTTTCGAACCCACTAACCTCTGCTTTGCTACAAAAGGTGTTAAAACAAAGACAGCCCCCCGCCCCCCCGGTATGGGTGAGCAAAATTGAATGTTATAACAACTTTCATATGTGCGACATCCTGTTGTACTAACTTTGTGGATTCAATCGTTTTTGGCACACACCAGGGTTATCGTATATCAAGATTAAGTAATAAATATTAAGTGGTTATAGGAATCCAATTTGGTTTCATAGCCTCGTTATGATTATTGGCCCTGTGTCCCATCTATGATGTGCAGAATGTACTAAGACTAAAACATATAAGGGCAGCCCTCCCGTTTTTATTTAGAACTATTTATGCTGCAGCTACGAATTCTTAATGATACTTTTAGCTTAACTTGCAAGAATGTTATTTGTGCAAGAAAGAAAATAAGAATATCGCCTAGTGAAATGGTACAGAATGGAGGTTTCATTATATATATTAGGTCAATTCTCACTAACTGTTAGCCACTCCATCCTAATGAGTTAAAACCTTGATAATTATATGAACGAAAATGTTTTTGCATATCAAATTATCAGTATATTATATGCCCTTGATATGGGGATGGTTAACTAGCAATATCAAGCTTGTAATGAATCATAACTCATAATCAAAATAAGGCTGTTACTTAGCATTAACATGACCGGCTTATAATGTATACACCTTCTACAGATCATTATTGATATCATTTGGTAATTTTTGCATTATTTTTTCTAGAAAAGACATTAACGATTTATTTTGATTATTTTGATTATTTTCTATTACATACTATTCTTTGTTATCAGTATGAACGAAAATTGTATTGTCAAATCTGTAATCAGAACTTTTCATGTATCATTAGGGTCGTCCATATTCGAGGCAGTACAGTACATAGTGGGATCCACCTGATTCATGGCCGACGATGTTCTCCTTGAACTTAGTGGGATACAAAATATGCCCCCAACGTGATCACTACTGTGAACATTTTCCAAAGGTAAATATCATATGCAATTGAATTAGATCTGCAGCAAGGTAAATGTAATCATTATCATCAGGCTGGGCTGTCAATGGCCTAATTAATGCTAGTTTTATGGGCGACATCACCAGTGAATTCCAAGATAGCCGCTATGGCGGAAATCACCAATTATGGCTTTCATTGCGTTTAATTACGTCCACGCCTCAACATATTTGAAAGATTTTGGCATGTATAGGTTGTCTAGAGTATATTTCCGATCATATAAACTACAAAATGTGTCAAAAGTTCCAATATTTAATTAAATAAACAACGCCATCAATTTTCCCATACAAGCTCTATGGCAACAAGACTTTGGATTTTCACAGATTTTCATCGGAAATTTGTCAAGCATTATGATTAAAGGGTATGATATTTTTCTAAATGGCTTACTTAGGAAGGACTACAACCTCATTTAACTTATCAAACCTCTTCCTTTACTTAATATTTCATTTCTGTACGAAAATAAGAGTTCAAAAAATATTTTCTGTTGAATCATTTTCTCTATGGAGATTTAGCCTATGACTCAGTGGATTTCTGCTATCAACGACTGGAATATTTCAAATTTCATGATATATTTCTGCTCAATATTGGTATGGTACACAAAGTTACAGTATTTTTTCTCAAAGTTATCGTAACCAATAAACTATTCGATGTCTATCCGTGGGTGTTATTAAGCCACTCCAGTAAGATGTTGTAAAGGAACGAGTGTAAAATATGTATTCATAAATTTCATTTTCGTTTACAGGATCTACATCAACATCAAAAGCAACAAGCGGAATAAAATCCAGCAACAAATGCCATGCTTCACTCCAAGATTTCTTCAGTCTACCAGCAATATGGGGCATTCCTTTCGAGGGGCCATACAATATGATAAAATTAGCAAGATCTGGTAATTCACTAACAATTAATTAAAACTATTCTGATTCACTCTCACTTAAATGGATGTAACATTGTATTACACACTATTAAACAGTGAATCTGACGGGGAAATGGTCTAGTTCAGTCACATTCTGTCTTTTAAAAAGTTGAATTTTTAGAACCTATTGATAGCTGGTCCCACTTCTCACACTACATCCCAGATCCCAATGGAAATTCCATGATCTCACGAAAAAGAGATGAGGGCAAAATCATTTAACACATTAGTAAAATGTAGAATACATCCCATCCTCTCGTTCTTAGGGATGAATTGGTGCAGTGCTCTATCTAGGGCAGGTCAGAACCACCCGTTCTACTTTTATCCCTATCCTTATGGGGCTCATATGTAATTGGAATATATCTAATCACCTGAATAAATTATAAGTAACTTTATTTATTAACCTCCAAACTTGTTAATATGTTTCTTGACAACATTTTTTCATGATATGTTTCATTTACTATACAGTTTAATTTCTCAGCATCTGCCTGATTAGCCCCCGAAAGGTTGGAAGGGCCAACACCAGTCAGCTGATGGGGAAGGCCCTGCACCAAATTTCGAATCTTTTATAACCCCATATTATTTCCAGCTGATATTTTCTGGCGAAGTATTGCACATAAATAAAAAAATCCTTTCGGGGGACTTTTAAATTATTTAGTACTTTCGTTTAGTATTTACTAATAGGTTACTGTTTAGGTTATCATGTACTGATATTTATCATGTAGGTCGATTTGAGACATATGACTAACTAGTAATGGTTATCTGCCTAATACAGTGACAGGTATTCGAGAGGTATCACTTCTAGTAAATTCTAATGGGTAATATATAAATTTTTATCCTTTCTTATGATGATTTATGAAGTGATGTATAAATCCTGAAGTAGTTGGGAAAGTACCATGAACTGATGTAGATCATGAAGGGAGTTATAAATTTATGTATGTTTACAGAATAGGAAGTGAACCTGATACCGTATTATGTCCGATTAACTAGATCAATTGGTTTTGTGATGTGTTTTAAACGTTAAGATGTTTATTCAACCGTGATAATGTAATATCATGATTAGTAAACAATTAAGGCTATGTGAGAAAACAGCCATGGTGGTTACAGCGTTTTTCTACAATGTATCTGTACTGATATTTAAATATGTATTGGCCTCTATATATGGAAAAAAAACTAAGCCCACTATAGGGGCTAGGAAAGATAGATAATCATTAGGAAATGTTTGAAAAAGGAATGTAATTGAAATGGTTGGTTGGACGAAATGAAATAAAATCATATTTTCAAAATAAAGTTGTTAATTTTTATTCATAGCATCATGCACATTAACAAGTACAAATGTCATTAATTTTCCAGGGTAATAAATATATTAAAAAAAAATTCGACCATCAAAATATGTAAGCTACTACTATTGAATGCAACACCAAACCCCCTCCCACCTACCTATGCTTCCTTTACATGCTCCACTGCACAGGTGCGACCCCCTCCCACCAACCCATGCTAGCTAGCTTCATGGTTCACCGCCCGCCGCCATGACGGCGTCTGTGACGTCACACCCCTGTGTTCTACCTTGAAATTAAACGCGACGCAACGCGTACAGAAGGCACTCACTAACGTGACAGCATAATAGTCGCGTCCTAATACACGGATATCCTCGGCATAAAAGTTGACATGCCAAAAACAGGTAAATAAACGCGACTGCCGAGTTATTACTCGCCACAGTGTACCCTGTTCTCTTCCTTCTCTGTCTCTTCATTCTATCTCTCTGTCTTCTTTTTCTTCACTCTCTCCCTCCTCTCTCTTGCATCTCACTCGTTCTCCTCTCACTTCTTGTCCCGCTCTCTTCCCACTCTCGTTCTCTCCATCCAGTTTCCTCTATTCCTCCTCACTTCCCTTCATCCCTTTCTATCCCTCTGTCCCAACCTTTACCATTAGCTGCAAAGTGGAACGAATGTCTCCCTGTGTAACCTCCTCCCCTCCCCCTCAATCATCCCCTTTCATCCCCTCTCCCCTCCCATTGACTCCTCACCCCAGCTCTGATTGCTACCAATAACATCACTTTAAAAAATCGTCCCAATTTCTTACCCCTGGCGCAAAGACAATCTGTTTTTCCTTGTCTTTTGCTCTTGATTATTGGTGATAGGCCTACGTTTCGGGGAAATGAGTCGCAAGGCACGAAATTGATATGAGAAATCCTCATTACATGAGAACTCCTCATTTAACACATCTTCCTTGCTAATTAAGGTTTGTGTCCTAGCTTAGGTAGGTCATTCCTACTGTAAGAAATTTAACATTGGGACTAAATAAATTAATTCCTTACTTGTCCTTACTAGCTGCTTAGCAAGGAAAAGCAGCTCACGAATGATTTATTTTGCAACGGGTCCCATTACTTCGCCTTCACCAATCCTCTCAAATAACCCAAATTGAAGACAAAAATCAGGTTCAAAATTCAGTTCAGCATTACCAAACAGATTGTTTGAATCAAGGCAATGTCAAATATACTCAGATATACAGGTCTAGTATTGACCATTATTACAGTCTGATTTAGCCGACTTTATTAAATGTGAAGATCTGCCGATTGTACATTTTCTGAGAATCTGACCCATATAATCTTGATATTATGTTATTCCTATATTGGGGACAGGCCTCTCCCAAGGGTCAGTCACCGCCCTTAGGGGTCAGAAAGGTCACCCTGGGTCCCCCCCCCCCCCTCCCGCCAAAAAAAAAAAAAAAATCAAATTAATTAAAATTGTTTCATTAGTTGATGTTGATAATCAAGTGAGATGATTACTTTTGACATTGCGAAATTGATCATTTTAAATGGAATAAAGTGTCCCTCTACCCTATCACAAGCTATTTCAATGTTCTTGTCACCTTCAAATTTCCAAATGTACGAGAAGACCTTTTTGAAAAATTATTTAAACACTTATTTACACTATCACCCACAATGTTACTGATCAAATTCTACCAATCTGTTACCTTGACGTAGGTTTATTCAAAATAGGATTTTGATTTGTATCACTTGTTAAATATCGACATTGTCAACGTTTGTAAGACTAGTCACTTTAAGGGCAGTCACTGCAGAAGAATGACATCAAAATCATTTTCATTTGTATTGTGTTTTTTATGCATGAAATACAAGTTAGCGATATTACTTGCGGGTCAATATCTAGTGCAATATTACTCCTTATAGAGTAATATATTCCTTAGAATAACGACAGATATGGATAAGTACTTTTGTCTTTTTAGTCATATATTTTTATTTAAAAAAAAAGAGTTTGTAATATTTCTAGGTCGATATTACTAGTAAAGTAACCAAATATACTCAATAGGATGATCTAAGTAACGCACTGATATAATTAATAAACAGTCTTGAATTTTGGGACATGTATTCATACAACCACAATGACTAGACACCCCAAAAATAAAAATATTCCAACAAAGAACTCTTGTAAGTAAACGACTTTGAAAAACACCAATTTTGCGACTCGTGACTCATTTTCCTGAAACACATCACATATTTACTCCTTGTGATTCACCAGAAAGGTCCTTACATTGAAAGTTGTACTCCAGGTGTAATGGATGGTTGCAGGAGGGCGGTGGTGTAAGGTGGTATCGGGGTTCTACTGGTCAGCCCACACTATTGACCTTTAGCCAGGATGGCTGCTGGTCAGTGGACATGATCTGTCCATTAGTGGTCACTCTATGTCCAATACACCTGCCTCGGGTGGTGGAGTATAGAGGCTGCGGGGGGTGGGGCGGGGGGAGGGGTGTTGGAGGAGTGGTGTGAGTTTTATAGTTTCCAACGGGTATTACTATATGGGTCAGATTTTCAGAAAATGTACAATTGGCAGCGGTACACATTTAGTAAATTCTACTACATAAGGCTGCAATTTGGTCAATACTAGGTAAATTCGAGTATATTTGGCATTGCATTAATTCTAGCAATCTGTTTGGTTAGGTTGAACTGTATTTTGAACTTTATTTTCGTCTAAAATTTGGGTTATTTGAGAAGATTAGCGAAGTTGAATTGTACATTTTCTGAAATGCTGACCCATATATGTGATGCGTTCCAGGAAAACGTGTCACAAGTGGCAAAATTGGTATTTTTCAAAGTGTTCTTTTTACATAATTACTCTTTACTGGAATGCTCTGATTTTTGGAGAGTCTATAACTTTTGGTTATATCAATTGGTGTGTCAAATTTCAGGAAAATCTACGTAATATATCCTTACGTTTTAAAGGTCCTCATATACACTACATTTTTTTTTGCACAAAAAATCTTTATTCAGGAAAGGCTGAAAGGCATTTAGTTACTTTACTGTTTATTGACCCCCAGAAATATTGGAAACTTTTTTTTTTCAAAAATGAAAATATCAAACTTAAAATCTAGAAATACTTATTAGATCGTAGATTGTTTACTATCGTAATATCATATCAAATATAATGGTATCTCAAAATCTATTTTTTGCGACTTATGACTCATTTTCCTGAAACACACAGAGAAATAGTCACAATTCACAAAAGAATGGATTTTGAGATATCATCATATATATATATATGAAAAGATGAGATCAAGCAGATTCTGAGACATAAATTAAGAAATTCTATATTTTGATTTCATGATATACCAACTTTTTTAACAAAAGGTTTTGAGTGAAAATAGACGTGTCAAATGTTTGACATGTGCAGATTTCTTTTTACATGAAATGGTGGAATAAAAGCAAGTATACCACAGTGTGAAGTAATTGGCGAACAGTACTCTCATCTAAGCCCAGAAGCTTCTGAGCTTATTCGGTGAGTATTGTCAACTTCATACTCCACACTATGGTAATCTTACTATAGTATGTACATGTATCTAGTAGTTGAGAAATACATGAGTTATTAGATATTTCAGCTATGGCAATAAATAAACAAGATAATACATATAAATTATTCACGGCAATCTACAATTGCTGGTCCCAACGGTCCAAAGGCAGGTGGTCTCATGTTTGAGAAGGGATTTTTTTTACCACGAAAATGTACAATTCTAGGTACGGTACACAGTATGGGTATGTTTTGGCTGCAATGTCGCCTCAAATACATTTGAATTCATTAAAAACATATTTGTTAAAAACGATATTAATATAGTATGCACTGCAACAGGTACTGGAACATCAGGGTGCATCCCATGGTCTGACAATAACGTAGGAGGCCAAATGAAGATGTGTTACAGGGAAATGAGTCAAAAGTCGGAAAACTGATATTTTCCAAAGTCATTTATTCAAAAGAACCCTTGCTTCGAATGTTTTCATTTTGAGGATTCTTTGAGCTGCCAGTAGCATGAATACAGATACCGAATTTCTAGAATGTTTATCAAATATATTATACTATATAATATATTTATTTCCTTACTATATAGTAATTCTCCACCCATAGATATAGCAAACTTTTATTTTTTTCAAAAATAAAAATATCAAACTTAAAATATAGAAATACTTATTGGATATTCTACTGTTTACTATCATTAGAATCGGTTTGATCTCATCTTTCAAACATGATGACATCTCGAAATCCATTTTCCTGTGACATATCACAAGTGATGATGACAGATTTACATATGTATCTAAACTAATTTATATATTATTGTTATTATAGCCTATTCAAACATGCTTAATATAAGTTAAACGGGAGCATAGATGCCAACGATGCATATTTTAATTTTGTGATTTGCTTCTTTTAAGGCTCTAGTCTACTAATCCGATTCTTATGCGATTTTGCGCCACAGAGGACTCTTTGCCACTAAATTGTTTGAGAACCGCATGAGAATCGGCTCAGTGGATAAGGCCCTTTACTTCAGGAAATACATTGTTTATGGATGTCAACACGAATCAACTACCAAAAGCAACTAAAATTGAATAGCAATTAAATTACAGTAAAAGAGTATATGAGAAGTGACGTCAATCGAATCGAAGTGTTTTCATAAATATTGAAATTGACATTTATTATTTAGGGTAGAATTTAATTGTGTAATTTCCTGCAAGAAATTAAAGAACTACATATATAAAGAATTCTTCTTCGTATTCATCCGATAAAAGCCATTGCAGGAAAAATAAAGGCATAATACGTCATGCAGTACAGCAGACGACAATCCGACTTTTTCCCGCCAATTCCCAAGAAGCACTATTTCAAGATGGCGGAACAAGGAGGAGGCAAATAGAGAACATAAAATGAGTCATTCCAGGCCGGAAGGAGTCAATTTCATTTTTAGTCGAGAATACATAACTCTGACGAATAACAATGGACGAGTTTGTGTACATTGACGCAAGAAATAGTTGCAGCCATTTGCCTTTCTTGAATTATTGAATGGTTGTTCTGGCTGTCCTCTGGAATGAGGACAAAGCACCATGTAATGGAGAAACGGAGTCCTCTGGCTGCTTGGCGTTAGATACTTTATAATCAATTAAACTGGCTCTATTGTAGTACAACAAATTGCACAACTCATGGCGGCCTACTTCATAACAAGCCCTTTCTTAAAGAGGCATTATCAGCTGTGGAAGATGGTGAAATGAAATGACTATCCATGAGATAAACACTCTAAAGCTATCATATGTCCTGGAGAAATGATTCAAATGAAGAAAAACTGTTTGTGTTTGTCATTTATTTGGTGTATGTGGCAAAAGGAAAAAATGCGCAGATTTGCTCATCAGCAATGCATGCATACATCGGATACATTCTGATTTTGTTGCACAAGTATCAATTATATAACATACCTGAACATGTGCTTTGGTTTCAATGTATTGTCAAGTTAGTAAAGGCAAGGAATTGGCCAAAGAAGTTTTTCTGATGCGCACCAATATAAAGCTGTATATGTTTTTGTTGACATAGATCAATTCATTTTACCATGTGATGGCTCCATGAACATAAATATTGTGCACAATTTAGATGAAGAAGTCGTTATTAAAATGTTATACTGCTTTGAGTTGATTTCATTGGTATTGCCTGACGACATGGGGACTTTAATGTGTTTATCTCTCAGTGAGTGATCATATTATAGTCAGGTTTATAGCTCAGAATGTATCTTTAACAAATGTCTTGCTATTTTCCCGCAATTCTGTAGGAAATAATCGCTATTATTTCTTCACCATTTACTGTACGGAGGCATTTAGTTCATAATTTCATGAACATGAAGTTAATGGCAGGAACAAAATCCAATGTCACTGATAATGCATTTGGTTCCTGAATGAAACGTATCGCGTAGCGAAAGTTTCAGCAAATAAAAATGTTTAAAAAAAAATTTAAAAAATCACAAAACTGTCTATAATAGGGGATTTGCATAGATGCCATTTTGAATCTTCGTATGGAATTATGGAACTAATGGTATAATATAAACTCTATAGAAAACATATGGCATTGCCATGTTCAGCATGGAATATAAATTTATCAATGCTGTGATATCAATATCCATGTATTATACATGTTTCCATATCATAATTTCCCCATCTTTCCCATCATGCATTTGGTTTTCGTCGTATATATTGGTGAAAACATTCTTGCCATTTTCGAAAAAAATGTTGCCGAATATTTGTATGTCAGATTTCAACAGAATTCATCCCAGCATGCACTGCTGTAGACATGCACAATGGCACATGCAAATCCCCTATTGCATGACCATGAAGGTTGATGGCAGAAAGATAATCAACTTGTTAGGGCTGAACTTGTCACCGATAAGTAACTCATACAAACTCAAAAATCGTCACCATGTAAACCTTTATAATCATATAAAATGTCTCGTATTATATTGTAGAAGATTAGTTTAATTCGGTTCGGAGATAATGTTATCTAAAACTCTTCCCTGCAACGGGAATTTGTGAGAGTGTAACTGTTGTCTTTTGCCTGAATAAAAAAAGAAGTTGGGAAAAAAAGGAAAAAACTGTTTATGATTAGTAAACTTTTTTATCTTTTAAATATACTATAAAGTATGGCGGAGGTCAATATACTTAAAATTGTCTTGCAGGTGTTTGTAAAGTGCAGTTTCTGCCATGGAAAAATAAACATGTTTAACCCTAGTGTTGCGATTGTAATGCTTTTAAATGTTGATATTTGATATTTGACCTTGATGTTAAGAAACGAAGATATTTTTGTATCAAAGTCAGTAATAGGGTCAGATCGTCAGAAAATGTACAATTCACCTTCACCAATATATCCTCTCAAATAACCCAAATTTAAGACAGAAATGAGTTTCAAAATGCAGTTTAATATGGTGGAACTCTACTTACTAAGCAACGTAGAGTTGCCAATTGCACATTTTCTGATAATCTGACCCAATAAACCAGCTGTCCAAAACAAAAAAACCCAGACCTATTTGACTAATAATCTTATAATTCAACAGGTATAGTACAATAGTGTGCATGATTGCCAGACTAGAGCGCTTATTGATGAGGGCTTTGCATGCCACCGCTCAGACAGAGAGTATCTGGGTCAGATTTTCAGAAGATGTACAATTGGTAGCTCTACACATTTAGTAAATTCCCCTAAATTAGGCTGCAATTTGGTCAATACTAGATAAATTAGAGTATATATTCGGTATTGCATTGATTCTAGTAATTTGTTTGATTAGGTTGAACTGTATTTTGAACTTTATTGTCGTCTGATCGAAATGTGGGTTATTTGAGAGAATTGGTAAAGGTCAGTTGTAGATTTTCTGAAAATCTGACCCACGTACTACAAGTTAGAACCACTTCTGTCAAACTCGCTGAGGCCATAAAGCTAGCATGAGACGTTGAGTCTACTCACATAGATAATAGGGAGATTTAGCAACTACAACGCACCCACACAACACTAACGCATCCACTAACTAGTAACTAATTAGTACATTACTGCCGCTGCTAGGCCGAGGGCATCGGCATTGCAGGTCTCTCGATATAATATATATGATATGTTTCTCTGGCGACATTTAAATTACTCCTGGTCATGACTCTCTGGCATAGAACGAGCTCGATCTCCCAATACTGTATTTCCCCGTTATAAGCCCGGGCTTATATATACATTTCTAACTAGAAGAAGAGCATGCCAGCTCGAAAGCTAGTGAAAAAATAAAATAACCACAACACCATAACCACTACTAAAGAAACCAAGACGAAAGAAAACCTGGGATCCCGCCATACAGCGACAACTCCTCCATTGCTATAGTTATATTAATTTCAAATGGTGATAGATCAGGTTTATATTCGGGATATGGATTATAGTACTTCTTCTACCATAAGAATATGTTTACACCCCACCCCAACCCCACCCCTCAGCTTATAAACTGAGCCCGGCTTATAAACGGGGAAATACGGTATATATCCCTGTTTTGGCCGCCTTGCCAGCCTGGCACATGCACATTTATGATTTATGCTAAAGCACCTGTATGATAACAACGCCTTGGATCAATCGCCAGGTATACCTATCTCTACTCCCATGGCACGATGGAAAGGAAAGGAAATCTATAAATGGCTCGCTTGCTGGGAAAGGTACGGTTCTGACCTCTAGCGTGCAGAGACTGAATGAATCGTATATTGAATCGTACATAATGATCTGTTATATATGTTTAGTTAAAGATTATTTAATAGGGGAGTTGCATGTCTCACTGCGCATGTCTACTGCTGTGCATGCTGGGATAGATTCTGAAGAAATCTGACATATCCATATTTGGCAATATTTTATAGAAAATTGCAAGAGTGTTTTCACCAATATCATAGCTTGTACGAATCATCTATGACAACCAAATGCATGATGGGAAAGATGGAGGCTTGTGTTATGGAAACATGTATAACACATGGATATTGACATTAGAGAAATGATGAATATCCAATGCTGAACATGGCATGTTTTCTATAGAATTTATACTGTACCATTAGTCCCATAATGCCATGCGAATTAGGATTCAAAATGGCGGCTATGCAAATCCCCTATTAAAGTTATTTTAACTGGGTTGTCCAGCTGCTCCTGTACATTGGAGTATCCGCATGGTGCAACCTTCCAAGAATGGTCTATATATTACAATGTAAAATGTGATCAATGTGTTACAGGAAAATGAGTCACAAGTCGCGGAAATTGTATTTTTTGAGATATCATCCTATTTGGATAGATGAAATCAACCTGATTCTAATGGTGGTAAACATTAGGACAGCTGTTGTATATTTCCATGATTTAGGTCTGATATTTTAACTTTAAAAAATAAAGTTTGTAATATTTCTTGGTGGTCAATGACCAGTACAGTAACTAAAATATTCTCCATAGGATGACATTCTATATGACAAGGGTATATTTTTGCACTGTGTTGAAATTTGGTACATGAATTCAGAAATCACTTACAGCGCTAAACCTCCTAAAATAGAGAACATTCCAACAAAAACATATTCTGATACTTTGAAATATATAATTTTTACAATTAATTTATCTATCTTATTTTTCTAGAATACATCACACACACATATATATACATGAGAAGTAATGTACACACAATATCAACGCGTTCAGTGTGTGGTAAAAAATCCCATCTTGTTCTTCACACATATGGGTCAGATTGTCAGAAAATGTACAATTGGCAGCTCTACACATTTATTAGAGCATGCTAAATTAGGCTGAGAAATGATAAATACCACGTATATCTGAGTATATTTTGCATTATGTTGTTTTGAAATATCTGTTCTGCTATATT
The DNA here is from genome assembly GCA_942159475.1 of Sthenelais limicola. NCBI lineage: Eukaryota > Metazoa > Annelida > Polychaeta > Phyllodocida > Sigalionidae > Sthenelais > Sthenelais limicola. The sequence continues at coordinate 30,995,318 of OW804097.1, read as the reverse complement.
AAACTGTATTTTGAAGCTCATTTCTGTCTGAAACTTGTGTTATTTGAGAGGATTGGTGAAGGTGAATCGTACATTTTCTGACGATCTCACACATATCCATGATGTTTGTCCAAGAGTAGAATACTGTGAATAGCATCACAGAAGTCCGTCCCCAGGGCCTGGCTGGAGTGGTTAGGCAGGCCAACCACTGCCATAGCACAGGCTAGCAGCTATTTATAGCACGATCAAGTGAGGCTATCCGGGTCCGGGTCACGTACAGCACAGATCTGTGCTAATTCTGAGCAATACTGAAGTACTTAAATATCAGCATTGACCTGTCCGAGTCTCAATCATTATAGACCACTGCTTTAAGTTGGATACTGAAGATTAATGTGTTTCCTATTATGACCAGATACAGGTTGAGAAGCCCGGCCTCCGCACTCATAATCCTACTTCCATATTATGGAATTAGTAGGACATATGTGATGTGGTCCAGGGAAATAGGTCATAGGTAGCAAACTTGATATTTTTCAAAGAATTTTTTTCACAAGATCTCTTTATTGAAATGTTCTGATTTTAGCACTTATAGTGATCTGAATCCATGTAACAAATTCCGGGACATTGTAAGATCTATCCATGCGTTTTGAAGGCATTCTTATGAAGTACATTTAGTTAATTTACTGGTAATTATCCACCCAGAAACATTGCAAACTATTTTTTTCAAAAATAAAAATATCAAACTTAAAATATTGAAATACTTATTAGGTATCCTAGTGTGTATACTATCATTGGAAACACCTTGATCCTCTCTTTTCAAATAATTATTGTGATATCTCAAAATCCATATTTTGCGACTTATGAGTCATTTTCCTAAAACGGATCACATATGCTCGTTCTACCTATCAGAAAACAAACCCTTTACCGCGGATTTTGAGCTGAAAGAGTACCCCTTTTTTCCCAGAACGTTGACTTTTCAGCCTTAAAAAACACCCTTTTTTCTGAAAAACCGCTGACGTTTTTAAAGACATAAAGTTAACACTTTTTCTCTGAAAAAAGCTAACATTATTTTTTAAATTTCAATAATTATAAAAAGATGGATATTTCCTATGACCACATACAGGTTAAGAAGCGGGTTAAGAAGTTGCTCGAAGGAGCATGAATAACGCAAAATTGCGTAGCCATGAGTAGTATATATTTATTATAAGCAGGTTAAACCAACGACTTTCTCTTCTATTAGATGTCTTACGGGAAAATGAGTCATAAGTCGCACAAAAATTGATTTTGAGATAACATCATATTTGAAAAGATGAGATCAAGACGATTTCAATGATAGTAAACATTGAAGACATCTAAGAAGTCTTTCTATATTTTATGTTTGGTATATTTATGTTTGAAAAAAGGTTTGCAATATTTCTGAGTGGCTAATTACCGGTAAAGTAATGTACTCCATAGGATGACCATCTAAACACAAGAATATACTTAATACACTGTCTTGAGATTTGGTACATGAATTCAAGGCTAACCTAGATTCTTGTGGATAAATCACTTTGAAAAATATCATCTTTGCAATTTGTGATTCAGTTTCCTGGAACCCATCACACATATATTATGCACATAATAATTTGATTTTGTAATTCAAATACATACCAGCTTGTGCTGAGAGTATTGTATTAAACTACAAAATGCAACTGGATAAACGCAATGTTTCAAACACACAAACTGGAGGTGAATAGGCGCTATACCACTGCAAGAAAACTCCCAAGTCTTCCCGGTGAATTGGGAGAGGGAAATACAAGTTTGCAGCAAAATCCTTAGCGTGAGTGAGTGAGTGAGTGAGATTGGTTGCTTTACGCCCTTATCAACACATTTATTATGGCTATATCAAGGGCGGGAGAGCTGAGAGGGAGGCAGTTTATGATCATACCCAGGAAATAGAGATAGAGAAGAAGGGAGAGAGAGACAGGGAAAAGAGACGGAAAGGCACTTTATGGTCATACCCAGGATCAGAAGGTACCACTATAATGCTCTGTGGCTGATATGGAAACATCGATCCTAACATGATGCACAGAGTTTTAGCAACATCCCAGTACTATCATTGTCGTCAGTCCATATCCTGGACGTAGCATCTTCTCAGTTCTTTAGGTGAAGTTTTAAATAAAAATGAGAAGAAAGCTGTGATGTTTAATTCCATGTAAACATTAGATACAAGTAGACTATTTGTGATGTGTTCCAGGGAAATGAGTCAAAAGTCGCAAAAAATGGATCTTGAGATGATCATAGTTGAAAGGATGAGATCAAGCAGATTCCAATGATGGTAAAAATTAGGACAGCTAATATGTATTTCTATCTTTTCAGTTTGATATTTTATTTTTTGAAAAAAAACCCTGGCAATATTTCTTGGTGGACATTTACCAGTAAAATAACCAATTATACTCCATAGCATGACCTTCAAAACGCAAACATATATTTAATACAGTGGCCTGAGATTAGGTACACAAGTGCATCTCACTAGAGGCGCTAAGCACGCCAAACATTAGAATATTCCAACAAATATATCTTGTAAATAAAACACTTTGAAAAATATCATTTTGTTGCGAGTTGTGACTTTATTTTAACACTTCACATTTGCGACTGCACTGGGTGATTGGCACAATCAATCTTTAATTGAATGAAAGACAGTTCATTCCTTTATTAATCTATTCAGATATGCAAAAACCACTTGATTCTCTGCTTACGTTCAATTTACCTTGCACAGCCCATGTCCCAGGAATATTCTCTTTTTCAGATTAAGTTTAGATCATTAATCTGTTCAGTATATTAGTTATTTAATCCTTTTGTTACACTTTGGAAACGATTCCCAAACAACCTGATATATCCACCAAGCCATTTTGGAAAAGGGAGGCGGTTGCATGAAATTAACATTAACAGAATCAGAAGTCTACTTAAGCCATGATAATATGCCTACCTTCGGCTAGACATAACAAAACGACTTATACTACTACTATTATCAAGACTAAATATCAATAATCATCTGATAACCTGACGAAGGGTAAGAGAGGCCCGAAAGCTAGGGGAATAAAAAACCCAATCAAACATCATTATTTGGGATTTTCCTAACCTTTCTAGCAACCAAAAGATAACTACCCGGGATTCCCAATTTAAAAGCGACGACCTTTCAACCTCGTTAGATAAATATCAATAAGCCCATTTTTTCTCTCACCCCACCAGCCCCCTTCCCTCAATCACCCCCTCACCCTCTCCCCGTCTCCCTAGGCTAGATCCTGAGGGAAATCAGGAGGTGGCTATGTGCTCGTTGTCTTTCTGTCCTCCCTATATCCACATACTCTCCGGCTACACCCTCTGTAGACTTACAGCTGTCAAACTAAAATACTCCCAAATTTACAGTATAACAGCCCCAGGAGCATACCTACATAGGACCCAGTGGGGCTGGGTATCATATATAATGCTTTCTGGGTTATGTAAATTATATATATTCACCTTTTATTCATTACTAGCGAAGTACCCGTTCTCTGGACGGTTGCCCTCTCTCCCCACACTTCCCCGTCTCCCTCCTTTCCCTCCCCCTCTTCTCTGTCTCTTATACCTGTGTTTCTCTCCCAACCCCATCTCTGAATACCCCTTCTTCCTCATGTTCCCCTCCTCGCTTTCTCTCCCTCCTTTCTCTCCCTTCCCCTACATGCTCTCCCTACCTTTTTTCTCCTCCCCTCTTCTTTACCTCCTCTTCCCCCTCTCCTCTTCCCCCACCCTCTCCCTTTTCTTCACTCTCCCCATCCTACACCCTTTCCCTCCCCTCCCCCTCTCCAATATCCCCACCCTCTCCCTCCGCTCTTCTTCACTCTCCCACTCCTCTGCATGTAGTCGGGTCCCCCTGGAAGTGAAATTTCCAGAGATCAATAGAAGAAAGACATAATTCTTGGTGGAAATAGCTGGGAAAGGAGCTTTAAATTAAGCCTTTAGAATGTCCTTCTACCGAATGGTCTCTTATAGGCGACTATTTATAGCTCATGTCCCAGCGTCTGTACCACTGAGCCCAGGGATGTATATGTATTTATAAGCATATTATATAGTTGCTGTATATGTATAAGCATATTATATAGTATGTTGTATGTATAAGGATATTATATAGTATGCTGTATATGTATAAGCATATTATATAGTATGCTGTATATATGTATAAGCATATCATATAGTATGTTGTATAATATTATGTATAAGCATATTATATAGTATGCTGTATATGTATAAGCATATTATATAAGCATATTATATTGTATGTTGTATATGTATAAGCATATTATATAGTATGCTGTATATGTATAAGCATATTATATAGTATGCTGTATACTGTATAAGCATATTATATAGTATGCTGTATATGTATAAGCATATTATATAGTATGCTGTATATGTATAAGCATATTATATAGTATGCTGTATACATGTATAAGCATATTATATAGTATGATGTATATGTATAAGCATATTATATAGTATGCTGTATATGTATAAGCATGTTATATAGTATGCTGTATATGTATAAGCATATTATATAGTATACATGCAATAGTATGTATTCCTGAAAAGGACAATGACCTTCTACTGGGTAGGTCTTCCAGGCAGTCCTTAAATGATCAAAATATAATAACCGATGAAAATAATTATGATTGGAATAAATACATTTTGTTGTATCTTTTCTTTCTTTTACATTGTTTACCAGGACTAGATCACTGCAATGGTGGTCTTAATGTTGTATCTTGAGGGAGGAGGTGAAATATTAGCCGCGCTCGGGTTCATAACTACAAGACATTATTCATGCGGCCTCCGCACATCCCCAAATCTAGGATCTATCTAGGACCATTATAACATACTTTATCAGTTAATAGAGACCCGCCTTCAGCTTTACATAATCACACACTTGTGTTGTTATGGTTATAATAGAATGACCTAATTTCTGTTTGTTAAAGACGTTACTCTCTTAGTTTACATACATTGGTATGACAATACCACACAAATTATGATATCTAAATTTGATTTAATCCGTTTGGTATAAACTCTTGGTAATACCTCTGAAAAAATAGTATTTATTTGGAGTGAAATTGATATTACCTCCGTGTAGAATAATTTGTATATACAGGGCACGACAAAAACCATCCCCAGGGTCAGAGTGCTATATATTGTTGCTAATTCCTGAATAAACATTTGTTTTTAAAAAAATTAGAGCATTGATAATGTATTTTCTAAATAGGTCAACACAACGGTATGCAATAAATAGGCAAAAGCGCATGAGGGACGATCTGTCGTCCCATATTTCCCGAGGGCGTAGTGATTTTCGGTGAATGAGCGTAGCGAATGAACCAAAAATCACGTAGCCCAAGGGAAATATGGGACGACAGATCGTCCCGAATGCACTTTTGCATTTATTATTACCTTAATAGAGGTTGGAACGATACATCTTTCGACATTTTAGCTGGAAAATGGTTGGAATTACATGAAAATCGAAGGCAAAACGTGCATTCATGCTGCCCCTCCCACCTGATCTTGTTTATAGTTCCGGGTCTTTGGAATCAGTACATATCAATGGGCGCTTGACCTGCTGGGTTGTGACAAGTCCTGCAGAAAGTAGTTCTATTTTGAATTGTTATTTCGCTTAATGTTCGGTTAATTACGATTATTGAGACATGAATACGACTTAAAATACTTAATAAGATAAATATCGTTCAGTTTGATATTCAAATTCCTATACTTTTCGTAATTGAACTCGGCGTTTTTTCGCCAACTCGAGTAGCTTCGAGTCTGTCACTGAAGCTTCGCAAAAAGCTGTGCAGGAAAATTGCTCACGGTTTTGAACCATTTGTTGCCTTTTCGCAGCTTTACATCTTTTAAAAACTCAACTAATGCTTTGGTAACGGGTAGACTTCGATAAACATGAAAGGATTTTGGATTATTTCCTTTATTTGATCAGATTTTTTCGTGACCGCTCCCAGTGATAGCTTCAATACCATAACTAAGCATGCCGATCTATGATCATGTTATTGACAGGTGCCTGCTCTCACAAGCGCCTTCGGCAGTGGTTAGTTTCTACCTACACCTTTGATCGATTATAACGTCAACGAAATAAGAGAAAATAAGTACTGGCTTATTTTCCATTAGCTATGGTCGATTAATATCATGTGTATTTTTTGTGCAGAAGGAATTATTTAAATAAAAATATAAAAAAATTCGATCGGGACTATTTTGTTCATTCGGTGCGGGTAATACGGCGGGGAGCGGGTAATACGGCGGCCGTATTACCCGCTCTCTGATATGACGCTCAGTGCTTAAGCCTATGGGCGTATCATATCAACTCCCCCAAAGCTATAATAAATACCATATGGCAATGATATATCCAAATAAAATATGATCTACAAATTACATTCTAACCAAAATGATACTTTGCCCACACTGTGCCTATACAAGTATTCCCAAAGGGCAGCCCCTAGAGAGTCCAGGGGGTTAGAGGGATTAAAGCAGAGGGGGCAAATGGCAGACGCAAGCAGGAGATGAATTGATTTCCTCCCTGCCAGTAGAATATATGTTCTGCTCAATGGTTCCAGGGGGACTAGGGCCCCCCGGGGGCTCCTCACTCAACCCTATACAGCTACCTTATAATAGGAAAGAGGCACTGAGAGGTTATATTTAGATTGCTGTTAAACTTCTTGCTCAATGTAAAACATGTCCTCTCTAGGGGTTTAGCTAAATCCTGGTTAAAGTGGCAGTCTGAGTTAACACCAGTCAAAAACTGAACTTTTTTACTTCTACAATGTAGAATTTTCACTAATAACTGGTAGAAATAGAGGGGCCACGTGAATTTTCGGTAGAGTCCAGAAGAATGAAGATTTTTTGAATGTTTGATGTTCCGTTTCATTGATGACCCAACGTTTCGAGAGCTTTGCTCTCTTCTTCAGGGGTGAAGGTGGTACATTGATTTGGTATTGGTTGGGGGGTCCTTATATACATGTGCAAAAATAGTGCATTCTGGGTAGTCTTATACATGGTGCATTATGAGATATGCTAAGTTAGACAATCAGCTGGTACAATTTAGTTTGGTATTGAGAGAGTATCGATTTGAAAAGGTAAACATTCTCAGACGTTAATATATCATTTTTTGAAAACAATTAGTACATTGATCAAAGTTAATTTTTTGACATTTTCAATAAAGTTCACGAGTAGAATTCGTTGGTTTTATGTGCTGTTCCAATGTTCGTTTTTTACTTCTAGTTCCATTCTTGTCCAACCGATCTAAAATTCATTTGACCATCAATTCAGGAGGATTTTATTTTTGCTAAAGGGTTTTTAAAACGTCCTCATTTGTATTTGGAGGACCCACCTGAATCCTTTCTTGCAATGACTAAACTTGTTATCACTCACTGGAGGTGGTTTTATCTCGGTGATTAGATATCAAATTCTTGTATAAACATATAACAGCAGCAGAATATTAATGAATTCAGTCCAATAATTTATATATTAAGTCATGGTATGAGTGCATTTGGTAAGATTTGTTTTTCTTTGTAATAGCTGAGAATGCAGCGTTTTTTTGTGTTTTAATAAAGTTCATAAATAAAGTTTTATTCAACTTGACCTGATATCGAGGCTCGTACAATTCTAATCGCAAGTGAGCTGCGTCCCTTTGAGTTTCATTAAGATATATTTTTTTAGTGTTTTGAGTTTTCTTTCACTCTACTACCATCAACTAGATGTATTGGGTCACCTGACACATTATTACAAATATCAGACAAAGTTTTTTTTATTCCTCACCCTCTATTTCTTCCCATCTTTCATTTCTCCCCATTTTTTAAATATTTTACCTCTCCCTTGTATGAACTTATTGTACTCTACGACTCTTACATTCAGTTTCATCTCATTGACGAAAGCTCTGAATATAATTGTATTATTGTGAACAATCCTCTGCCTATATATAGACTTTGAGAAGGCTTTGTCAGTTTTCAAAGCTTTGATTCTAAATCTGACAGATAGGACATTTCATTTAGTGTGTAGTGTATGAATTCTATCCTTGCGTTTTGAATGTCATCCTATGAAGTATATTTAGTTACTTTTATGGTAACTACCCACCCAGAAATATTGTTTTTTAAAAACATAAATAATATCAAACTTAAAATATAGGAGTGTTCAATATATGTCCTGCTGTTTACTTTCATTAGAATCCGCTTGATCTCATCTTTTCAAATATGATGATATCTCAAAATCCTCTTTTTAGCGACTTTGGACTCATTTCCCTGAAACCCATGAAAGTAGATGAAATAGGAGAGAAAACATCTTCTAGAAACATCTTACATTCACTACATAAGTCACGTGTCTTCTTCATCACTCAAACCTAATTGGTGGATTCACCACCAGGTGATTTGCAACGGGTCCCATTGCCATATCATTACCATTTTTGCCATTTTCACATGGGTTCAGCCTAACCGGAAGCAGAAGTGGTAGCCTCGGCGGTATTTGGCGGGAGATGAATGCGCGCCTGCGCAAGGGATTCTAGGATTTGTGTTTGAGACCGAAGCTCATGAATATTAATTAGGGGGCAGGAACAAAGTAAGATTGATGTTAAGCTCTTTGATCCCTACATATAGATATATAACAGGTACAGGTTCTATACCACTCTGGTCGGTACAGGCTTGGGCAGACCGCATCTCTTTGCTGACCTTTGCAATGATATATTCTGTTCGATTTCTGGCAATTTTTTTTAACATTCTAGGTGGAAACTTGAGCAACTACCTTTATTGGGTTTCTTCAGTTGGGTATAGAACGGTCAGATTGTTAGAAAATGTACAATTATTCTTCACCAATCCTCTCAAATGTCCCAAATTTCAGACGGAAATGAGCTTCAAAATACAGTTCAACCTAACCAAACAGATTGTTTGAATCAAGGCAATGTCAAATATCCTCAGATATACCTAGAATTGACCATTTTACAAAACAATATAATATAATAATATAGCATATAGCATATATATATTCTAAAACAACCTAATACAAAATACACTCAGATATACCTGGTATTTATCATTTTTGGCCTAATTAAGCGTATGTTACCAAATGTGCAGAGCTGCCTGTACATTTTCTGATAACCTGACCCAGAATCGTTTAGCTGGGGAGCACTTTCATTTTTTGTATTAATATATTTTGAATAATTGTATTGACCGACACATTTACTACAATAATATACGTACAACAGACTAGCAGTCGTATCTTGCTCTTGCTGTATCATATCTAAGAATATGTATATCTGTTCTAATGTTTGTTTCCGTAAACATTTTGGAGAAATAAATAAAGAAGTAAAGACATTTACATGCTTTCATTGTTGATAATTATATTCAGGCACGATGTTGGTACAAAGTAGAGCAAGGCAAGACTGTCTTCTCTATTAACATTCACATGAGCTTTTATAGCATAACTCAGATTAACCTTGAACAAGCTAAATTACTGGGCGTCCATTCTCCAGCTTTTTCTGGACTATTCTCTGGCTTTCTCTGTAGCCCAGGGCATCGCCACTTAAGCCTGGGTTCCACTGCCCTGCTACTTTTACCGCTTCTGTTCCTGCTTCTTGATCAAGGAAGGTGGAGCTGTAATGGGGGTGTAACAGGGATGGGTGTCATTGGCTCCTGCTACATAGCCACGTTACCTCCCACTTCTTTTGGCGGATTTAGAAGCGTAGAGTGCTCCCGCTTCTATCAAACTGGTTTGATTTGAAACGGCTGCTACTTTGTAGTTGAAGTAGCGGGGAGTTGCGGGGCACTAGGACCACTCTACGTTATTCCTCACATTACTTGACACATCCATTTTCATGCTAAAACAAAATGTTGTCTGCTCTAGTTTCTGAGTAGCGGTAGAAGTAACGGTAGAAGTAACATGCCAATAGCACCCATTCCGATTACTTTCTCGTCCTTGCTCCTGCTTCTAATGAAACAGGAGCAATAGGCTGTCAAAGCAACTGGAGAAGAAGCGGGAGGTGTAGCATGGCAGTGGATCCCAGCCTTTACATTACTTGTTTTAGCACATATAAAGCTACACACGCATTTACCATAGCATTTGTTCATGAACCTTTTAAAGAATTGTATTATAATCAAATTGTATTATAATGTTGTCATTTATCGAAAGTCTGACCAGAATATATCACATTGTAAGTAGTAGACATCATGTGATATTGAGGCCTATGACATTTCACATCCCGGCTAAAGTAGAAGATATATATGTACACAGCACACAGAATTATTGATGAACTCAAAGTACGCTCGTCCCTGCTGACTGTTACTCCTAAACAAGAACGAGGCTGCCCTATTTCTACTTCCGGTATGAGCGGAAGTTGGATGAAAAAAAAGATTCCCCAGAGGGCGGGTCAGTAGCATGCAGCATCAGATGTACATTTCTCTTGTTGGATTCCCGCCCAAAGCAGCCACATGTCGTCTGTTATTTCATGCATATAAATAGTACTTACTGACGAATATAAAATAGATTTGGGTCAGATTTTCAGAAAATGCACAATTCGCCTTCACCAATCCTCTCAAATAACCCAAATTTAAGACAGAAATAAGCTTCAAAATGCAGTTGTACAGAATAGAAGGAATTGATAAGGGAGGTGTTACTACAATATCAAGAATAATGTGGGTTGGTGAGGTCTTCTTTTATAAGATGTCCAAATGCACTTTGTATTTCAAATAGATTGCATGCAGTGTCGACCAGCCAAATTATGTGATATGGCTTCGTACCCATGCACAGTCTTATAAAACTATTTGAAGGGGCACTTTTAGTGTATAGTGTGGTGTTTGAAAGATCAGTGGTTCAAAGCCAGGGTGAAAGTCGAACCCACAGCGAAAGAGGGCCACATCTTCCGAAAATGTACAATCAGCAAATCTATACATTTAGTAAATTCTGCTAAATTACACTGGAAAATGCTCAGTGCTAGATATATCTGAGTATAGTTGGCATTGGGTTGTTTCAAACAATCTGTCTGGTTATGTTGAACTGAGTTTTGAACCTCATTTTTCTCTTAATTTTGGGATATTTGAGAAGATTGGTGAAGACGAATTGTACATTTTCTGACGATCTGACCCAAGTTCGCCCAGAGCTACACAGGAACTGCCTCAAATATCAGATGACTGTCCCTGGGTACCATTTCTACATCACAATTTTTTAATTATTTTGTTCCTTGAAGTGCTACTCCTGGATTAAACATTCCATGTTTAAACAAATCAAATTCTCCCTTTAGATCAGAGAGAAATGCTTCTGTTCTTGCCTCAAGAACATGCCTGGGGATCCAATTTCCAGGACTGAATCTGTGCCGAGTCAGATCCTCAGAAAAAGTACAATCGGCAGATCTGCACATTTAGTAAATTCCGTTAAATTAGGCTGAAAACGTTAAACACTTGTTATACCTGTTTATATTTGGTATTGCATTGATTAAAAGAATCTGTTTGGTTATAGTTAACTGAATTTTGATTTCTGTGTTAAATTCGGACAGTCATAGGAAGACCTGTTTGTCTCAGACAGAATTGCCTGACCAATTGTACAACCAACTGCAATAAAGCATTTTTTAATTGAATTATTTTAGAGGATTGTGGAAGTGGAATTGTACATTTTCCGACGATTTGATCCTTCTACATTTTCTGCATATTACCCACATATTGTATTGAATTGCACCGTACGCTGGAGGCTGTGTTTGTTCGCTTTGGTCCTTGACAAGTTCACAAATTCACAAATTCACTCTCAGAAGGCAAATCTTTAAGGGAGTACAAGCGAGGAGCGTGTTGGCATGGACCTTGGCGCACGGCCTAACTTGTAATGCTTCAAGGTGGCTGCATTGATTACTATAGGTCTCTATACCCAGTTATGACCTGTTACAGGAAAATTAGTCATAAGTCGCTAGAATGAGATTTTGAGTTATCATCATATTTGAAAAGATGAGATCAAGCGGATTCCATTGATAGTAAACAGTTATGACATCTAAGAAGTATTCTTATATTTTAAATTTGATATTTTATTTTTTAAAAAAGAATGTTTGCAATATTTGTGGGTGGAAAACTACAAGTAAAGTAGCTAAATATACTCTATAAGATGACCTTAGGAACGGAAGGATATATTTGGAAATTAATACATGAATTCATACGACTCAGGGGGCTAGACCCCCAAGAATGAAAGCTCCTTCACAAATATCAATTTTGCGACTTGTGACTCACTTTTTTGTAACACATACAACATATGGAAACTCATTCTAAGGATTAAAGTTGCATTACCAGTTATTACCACAAAATAAAATTATTGCAAAAATGTCTTCATTGTTTCACCAATATAGGGCTGTTGGTGAGCTGGTTCCGTAGATGGAGAGGACTGAAATCATAATCATTTTGATGTTATTATAAGTTTGAAGTTGAATTTATCAAAGGAAAGCAAGCATTGGTGAGCTAAAGTGGAACTGCCATCACAGAAAAATAATTTCGGCGGGCCACCAAATTGGTAATATTCGGAAAGTATTTTGCGAAATCCTCCTATATGGCAGTGTATGGAAACACTTATGTAAATGGATATATGTCTTATTTATTTATTGTAAATGTTTGGCCATATATACAGGTTAACTAACGAGTTAGTTAAAGGAGTGTGAAGTGTAGAAATAGAAAAAAAAGAAAAAAATAGAAAAAAAAACGAAAAAAAAACGAGTCATAAATTTTAATTTTACCGGTAATCTTAGTAAAAAAAAATCACATTGCAAGTGAAATACGCACTATGCTTAACTCACTCTAGATACATTGTTTTCAGAGCAATGTGTGTATAACAAAATAGAATACAAAAACAAATAATTAAGTCACTATACTTAAGACACTAATAGGCAAATGTCCCATTGGCTCTATGGCGTTTGCACACAAGCAAATAAAAATAAATAAAAACGTCCCCATCACATGGTGCAGGCCTATAGACGAAGGGTCCAGGTGCAGGGTGTAGGTGCAGCCAGGCGCTTAATTCACTTAAAGTCCACCTTACTTTACTAATGACAAACGGGACAACCTTCAAATCCTCCACTCAAGGCTAGTCTCTATGTCCTTGCCTGGCCTTCAACACCCCCACCCCCACCCCCTTATTCCATTACCTCCAGCCCCACTCACCCCCTTCAACCCCCAACATGCTTTAGTACCCTAATGAGGGTGTTCCACAGATTGGCTTCTTCTTGTCAGCTTTTCTTTTAAAAATTGTATTTTTTCATCGGACTCAAAATAGGTTTGAAGGGCAAAAAGGCAGTCTGAATGGCTATTCTATGTTAAGTTTATCATGATTTTGTTAATGGTTTTATTTCCACTCGGTCCACATTTCCCAGGAGACCAGAATATTCAAGTGAACTTCTACATAGACTTGGTGTACCAAATGTGATCCGTTTTTAGGAAAATACGTCATAAGTCGCAAATTATGGATTTTTGGATATCACCTTATTTGAAAAGAGGAGATCAAGCGGATTCCAATGATAGTAAACAGTTGGACACCTAATATGTATTTCTATATTTTAGGTTTGGATAATTTTATTTTGAAAAAATAAAGTTTGCAATGTTTCTGGATGGATAATTACCAGTAAAGTAACTAAATATACTCCATATGAAGGCCTTCAAAACGCAAGGGTATATTTTATATTTGTTACATGCATTTGTATGACTATAAGTGCTAAACCATCTAAAAATCAGAAATTTCAATAAAGAGATCGGGTAAAAAAAACACTTTGAAAAATATCAATTTTGGGACTTGTGACTCATTTTACTGGACAACATGACAATTAGTTACCGTAAGCTTCAGAGTGATCAGTAAGTAGTATATCAGTCAATGGACACTATAGGTAGAATATGGGATGTTTTTCAGGAAAATGAGTCACAAGTCGCCAAAAATGGATTTTGCGATATCATGATATTTGAAAAGATGAGATGAAGGCAATTCCAATGATTGTAAATATTAGGACATATAATACGTATTTCTATATATTAAGTTAGATATCTTTTATTGTTGAAAAAAAAGGTTGCAATATTTCTGGGTGGATATTTACTATTAAAGTGGCTGAATATACTCTATAGGGTGACCTAAGAAATGCATTGATATATTCAATACACCGTCTTGCAATTTGATATATGTATTCATGTTACAAACAACTCCAAAGATGGAAACATTCCAAGCAAGGGTTTTTGTGAATAAATCACTGTCGAAAATATTAGTTTAACGACTTGTGTCTCATTTCCCTGAAACACATCACATATGGGAAATAAGGCTTGATAACAAAGAATCAGACAGTTAGAGGTCCGAAGGGGCCCCTTTGCCCCCCCCCCCCCCCCCCCCACACACACACCCTCTCGGCCCACATCAGCTCCCTCGGCCCCCCCGGCCCCCTCAGCCGCCCTCGGCCCCACTCAGCCCTCCTCAGCCGCCCTCGGCCCCCTCGGCCCCCCTCGGCCCCCCAGCCCCACTCCCCCAAGCCTAGCCATGTATATGTAGGAGACGTTGTACTTAGGGAGTAAGTAGGCACTAGGCAGCACCCAGAGGTTACCTCTCAATTACAGATGTTCACACCCTCACACCCTCCTGCACTTGCCTCTAACACTCCCACCCCTCTACAGGCCGGCCCTTATTGCCTCATCCATAATATATGGCTTTGTGCACTCTTTAGCTGCAAGAAAAGTCTCCGCCAGAAAATGTATAGATCTAAATATTTGTGATTTTGAGGGTGTGATTCAGGGGTGGTATTTGAAAACTGAAATAGCACCTATCTGTTATTTGAGCTGAATATCCACAAGATCGATGGAAACCAAAGTAAAATGCTATTAAAATTGAGTTCTCTTGAGTTGATTTAGTATGTAATAAATACCCAATAGCACTCTGTTCGGTTTGTAATCGATCTTGGCGTTTGGTCATATCACATGCTACCCCTTTGGGGTATCATGCGATTTGACCTGATGTCTTGATTGATTACAAACCTCCATCATGCCATTTGGTATAAATATATTACATATGTATTGGAATAACACATATCTGTTAGATATGAATCTAATGTAGTGTAAAGGGCCTTGTCCACTAAGCCAATTCTCATGTGATTCTCACAGAATTTAGTGAAAAAGAGGTCTGTACGGTGCAAATTCACATGAGATTCGGCTTAAAGGACTAGTGCCTTTATGCCCATGATAATATCATATGGGATCCGTTTTTAGGTAAATGAGCCATAAGTCGCAAAATATAGATTTTTATAGATTTGGAAAGAGGAGATCAAGCGGATTCCAATGATAGTAAACAGTTAACTAGGACACCTAATGTGTATTTCGATATTTTAAGTTTGATATTTTTATTTTTGAAAAAAAAAATTTTTGCAAGATTTCTGGATGGGTAATTACCAGTAAAGTAAGTTAATGTACTCCATATGAAGGCCTTCAAAACGCAAGTATATATGTAATACCATTTCCTGAAATTTGTTACATTGATTTATATGACTATCACTGCTAAACCCTCTAAGAATCAGAACATTCCAATAAAGAGATTTAGTAAAAAAAAACCACTATGAAAAATATCAATTTTGCGACTCATGACTATTTTCCTAAAACGGATCACATGTTAGATTACCTTTTGTAGTCCTACATTTCTTTGGGAAACGCCGCGCCCATAGTCACTGCACACAACTCACCTATAGGGAAACAAAATATACATGTGTAAAAATTTGTTTAAATGAATTAAAAAAATCTTATTGAGTGACAGTGAGCTTGATTCATTAACATAGTGAGTAGTATCTGTGTTTGACCATGGATCTTTCATCAACAGCGATCGCATGTGATAAATTGCTTCTTAGTTATATGGGTCAGATCGTCAGAAAATGTACAATTCACCTTCACCAATCCTCACAAATAACCCAAATTTCAAACAAAACTTAGCTTCAAAATACAGTTTTACCGAGAAAAACAGATATTTTAAAACAAAGGATACAAAATATATTCAGATATACATGGTATTCATCGATTCTCAGTCTAATTTAGCAGGATTTCCTAAAGGTGTACAGCTGCCAATTGTACGTTTTCTGACGATGTTACCCATTATATATAGCTTCATGGGAGTCGACTGAATGTAGAAGAACACACATCAGGTTTTACATGAAGAATAGACCATTTCAATAAAGAAATCTTGTGAAAAAAACCACTTTGAAAACTATCCTTATTTGCGACTTGTGACTCATCTTCCTGTAACAGATCACATACGATTTTGTGACTCATTCATCAATAACACATCACATATATGGGTCAGATTTTCGGAAAATGTACAATTCATCTTCACCAATTCTCTCAAATAATCCAAATTTTAGACGGAAATAAAGTTCAAAAGACAGTTCAACCTAACCAAACAGATTGCTAGAATCAATGCATTGCCGAATATACTAGAATTTACCTAATATTAACCAAATTGCAGCCTAATTTAGCAGAAGTTACTAAACGTGTACAGCTGCCAATTGTACATTTTCTGAAAATCTGACCCATATGAACCTCTGTGGTACACATTGGGATGTCGGGCCAGGCACGTTACATCTAGTCTTGTCAGTTTCTGTGACAGCACAAAATTTAGAATGATAAGCGAGGCCACTCACTGATCCCTGAGATTGAATAAGATGAATAAAGATAGTCACTATCTCCATATCAGGGGAGATGTCACCTGTCCGTGTCCCTCTGCATATTTAACTTCTAAATTTGACAGTCGAGACAGAGATGAAAAGAGGCCAAAGACATATTCCATCTGTACATGGGTCAGATCATCAGAAAATGTACAATTCGCCTTCACCACTCCTCTCAAATAACCACAATTTAAGACAGAAATGAGCGTCAAAATACAGTTTAATATCGCAGAACAGATATTATAAAACAACACAATACAAAACATACTCAGATGTACCTGGTATTTAACATTCTTCAGCCTAATTTAACATATTTTATTAAATGTGTAGGGCTACCAATTGTACATTTTCTGACAATCTGACCCACATAGTTGTTTTTCATACAAAATTGACACAATTGAGGAAGAGTTTGAGAAGATGGAATGGGGAAAGACAGAGTTGGACCGAAACCTGTTGAATATCAGAAAAACAATCCACTAACTATTATATATTTTCCAGTAAAGGGCATTTTACCTGGGCTATACCACCTTTATCATAGACCTTGCATATTTGATATATCAATACATCTCTGTTAATATGGTCCATTCCTCTAGCAGCATACTCCATAGAGTTGAACAATACTGCAGTTAGTCTGATGTTACCTATTCATGTGGCCATTTTTCTCCCTTTATGCCACGGCTATTTGGCTAGGACAAAGGCTCATTTAGACGGAGAATACAATACCTTTGTTTGTGAGGTTGTGTTTTGTACCTCAGTGTTGGTTCCTTTGTATTTCCATGTGCTTTTATTTCACTATTGTTATCTATTTTGCAATTATATCTCTTATTGGCTTTGATATCAACACATTAAAAAGCGTTCTGTGTTGCGTCTAATTGTAGTTACCAGTACGATATGTAATATTTCCTCTTTTGGAGCAGATATTACGCATACCCAAAATACATTACTAAGGGAGTTTTTACGATTAGCGACCAAAAATTCCCTTTTCTGGAATGAATAGTTGCATTGTACTGACTATTCTTTCATTACTGATATCTTTTCTTCCATCAGCAATCACCACAAGGCGATTACAAGGGCCTAAGTCCTGTAGATACTGTGATTGAATATCTTAGAAACGGAAAAAGATATTCCCAAAATAAAAGTGTTGGATATTTTGGATACTTACTATTTCACATATATATCTTTACTGATTGAGGAAAACACAGTGTGTAAAGATGATTGGTTTTGCCTTGTGTCAATCTAAGCTGTCACTTTCGCTGAGATTTTCGCTGACTTTCAAATCGGGTGGAACGACTTTCATATACGTTGGTCAAGAGCGGAAGAAAAAGTAAAACATATTTAGTTTTTGATTGATGTTCTCGGAGAACAAATTGATGTATTGTAGATGTCGTGTAGCATAGTCAGACTGGTTTCCATCGAGGGAAACAGGGTGAAAATGTCAATCTTATCGATTCTGAGTTCTTATATAATGGTCATTCACTGCAAATTAATCATCCAGAATTGTACTACCAATGATGCTGACGTTCTCTTTCTTCTCTTTGTACTTCTGAATTCCAAAGTCTAATCTTAGGATTTCATTTTAAATCCTGATTTTTTTTATTTCCCTTCCTCTGATTTATGTGTTTGAAATAACATAAACGATGGTTTGAAATGAAATCTTAGGATTCATAAGGAGACCCGAATCGTGGGGCAATAGGGAGCCAAATCGGCCATGTGTGCATCAGCCTTAAAAGACATCTTTTTTCTGACTCAGATAGAAGCCAGTACTATAAAGTAGTATCTAGAAGTAGACTCATAATCTATTGGCCGCCATCTCAGGTCACGTGTCTTCCTGTCCGCCTACACCGGAAGTGACGTTCTCTACGTGGCAGATCAGCCCATGACACATGAAGCCAACAATGTCCTTCTTGCCTTTGTGGTAAAGGTCAAGGTCAGTGTCAAGGTCAAATGTCCTTCAATTAATGGAACAGGGTAAGGACTTTAAGGTGCCACTGCCATATGTGGACAAGAGGAATTAAGGATGGTACTTGTCCTAACGGCGGGGTGATAAATGGTTGACCTAGCCCTAATGGCTTCATTAGATTAACTGTTGTGCCACCTTAAATAGCTTTGGTGTATTTCAGGGCAGGTTAAGTTTTACCAGTGCCATGGTCACACTAGATATTTAATAAATAATACCACCGGTACTCCTTATGGCATATTTTTTTGTATGGATATTGATCAAAAATCTTTTTAAATACATACACAAATATACATTCATAGTTTTAAATATTTCTTGGTTCTTTTCAAAAAGAAATTTTGTGAGAAGTTGAGAAGTGATGAGTTTTTCTTAATGGCCCCCATCGGAGAGCTTATCACTAATGGCTTTTACTTAATTAACTGCAGTGCCACCTTAAATAACTTTCATAAATTGTACAGGGATGGTTAACTATTAGTTTCTGCCTATGATTAGAATGTTTACAGTTAGACCCTGTTACTGATGTCAATTATTCTCAGGTTTTCAAGAAGAAAAAATACATCGATCAGATAGGTCCTACAAAGAGATCTTGTGAATAAAACACAACGAAAAATATCAATGTTTTGACTGGTTGTGACTTATGTTGCTGTAAAACATCACATATATCATTCATCGTATTTGTAATACATCCAAAAGTATCGAGCTTTAAGTCCTAGAGGCTATGCTAAGACACAACAACCAATATCACGGTCCTTTACCCCAGACATGTCCGAACCTTCTCTGCAAGTGGTCTTTTAATAAATATGACGTCATAGGTCACCGGTTTAGCGGAAGCCGTGGCAGCAGCGTGAAGGTTTTCATGGGAAACAATCCCCCCACTGACACTTGATACTGCTTCCGGCCTTAGGGGAAGGAAAACATACTTTTACCTTTTTCTACTTGTATGTTGACCTTTGGATGTCGTAAATGGGGTGCAGGTGGTCCTTGTTTTACGACATGGAGGGGTGGACGGCGATAATAGGGAATGAGAGGATGCGATGATGCTTTATTGCATACAGGAAGGGAAGAGAGTAGGGGTGGAGAGGACTCAAAGGAAAAGGAGGAAAATCGGAGGAAAATCCAATTTCTGAACTGGGCATTGCCTACAATGGGTATTAATTACTTACACCTGGTTCTAGGGGGTTTATGCCCTTCGGGTGTCATGTTAGATTGAGGGCTTACATTTCAAATGTTTAAAAATTCTTGGCAATCTGGGATTTGCATAGCCGCCATTATGGATATAGATTCGCATGCGATTGTGGGAGTAATGGTATAGTATAAAATCTATAAGAAACATGCCATGTTCAGCATGGACTATACATTTGAGTGAGTGAGTGAGATTGGTTGCTTTACGCCCTTATCAACACATTTAATATGGTTATATCAAGGGCGGGAGAGCTGAGTGGGAGGCAGTTTTTGATCATACCCAGGAAATGGAGATAGAGAAGAAGGGAGAGAGAGACAGAGAATAGAGACAGAAAGGCACTTTAAGGTCTTACCCAGGACCAGGACTATACATTTCTCAGTGCTCTAATGTCAATATCCATGTGTTATACGTGTTATAACACAGGTCCCCATCGTTCACATCATGCATTTGGGCATTACCTAGAGCAGTTTCTCTGGGGTTCTATACATGTTAGATTGGGGGCATTCATTTGAAGGGGAATTAAAAATCTTTTAATGTATGTTAACCAAACGCTGAGTCTCCTTGGCCTAGGTCGACACATCCGTCCGTTGGGCTTAACCATTGAAACAACTCAACTGGGCCAATCACGGGAGAGTTACTCCGGGCCCAAACGGCTAGCTGGAGTTTCAAACGCATTCTCAGCAAAGTCACACAAGCAAGTGGACGTGCAATCGCAACGCGCAAGTTTTTCTCGCAAGTTGTTCTCTTTTTTCTTTACAACATGGCTGAGAATGACCAAACCCCGGTATGGGATTTTGATGCCTGGGCAGGTGAAAACGGCATACAGAGAAAATCGGTCACTAAGTTTACGAAGGAAGACTGCACAGACAAAGAAGTTCTCCTTTGTCTTACTATCCCGGACATTGAGGGATTAGGCTTAACGGTGGGACAACGCCGTGCCGTCCTGGATGCCTTGAGGAAATTACGGGCTAGCAGTGGAAGACAGGAGGAGGATGGAACAAAGAAAAACGCGGAAACAAACTCTAAAGGAGGTTTACCGGAAAACCTGAGAGAACTCAGGAAACAAACAGAGATGCTTCAGACAGCTGGTGAGTCTTTAGACGCTTTCAGTAGAATTACTGGAGAGAAACATATTGCCACTGGGGAATCGTCCCCTCCTAAAACACATGTACATGAAACTACAACTGGGGAGAGCGGATCGTGGTATGACCCTCGGTCAATTCTCACTGTAAAGGCACATAGGAAAAAGGCTCTACAGATCACATCTTTCTTACCAGAAAAAATTCGCCAACGACTACTTCAAAAACGTAAAGACAAAGTAGTACTCTCCCAGGGCCCAGATGGCGCTTTATCTATGGCTACAGATGAGGCAGATGGACGAATCTCTCACGCAGGGCTATCTACCGATGAGTGGGGGGGGAGCCAACACTCGGCTGATGGCAAACCTGTTGGCAGAGGGCCAACTATCACGTGAGGAAGTAGAATACTACCTGGCGTACACAGCCCTTGTGTTTGACTTCGGACAAAAGTACACATGGGAATCTATCATGGAATTTGATCAACAATATCGGGAGCACCAAGCGGAACAGGGTTTTCGCTGGGGAACTTTTGCATCAAACTTGGAGATGCATTTACTCCAACCTAAGTGGCCCCTCAACAATGGAACAGCCCCTCACCACAACAACAACAATAACAGTAATGGCGGCCGTGGTTTGAAGAGGAAAGCAAACACTAGCACAGGCAGTAATACAACTCGTTCAGTGGTAGATTGCAAAATCTGGCAGGCATCAAATTGTCAGTGCCCCTTTGGTACCACATGTAAATTTCGACATGGCCCACTAGACAATGCCAAGCAGAAGTCTGATACCTCCAACTACGGTAATCAAACAAAAAACTTTTAGCTCTGCCATGTGACTATGGGCATCGTGATAATCATACAGTGGGAGATGGTGCCCTTAGACTCCATGCATGGAAAATAGCTATACCGGACGACAACCCTAAACGTGAATTTATTTTGCAAGGCATTGAACATGGATTTAAGATTACAAATCTCCCCCGGACTCATATCACACCCCAGCACGAAAATAATTACAGGTCAGCAACGTGTGGGATTAATAGGAACCTAGCAGAACAACAAATACGAACTGAAATAGAGAATGGAAGGTATGTGAAGGTTAGTGGGAAACCTACAATAATATCCGCATTGGGGGCAATACCAAAGCCAGGGAACAATAAGATCAGGCTTATTCATGACTGTAGTAGGCCAGAAGGGCATGCCCTCAATGACTTAGCTTCAAATGATCCTTTCTCTTTCCAAAACATACAAGATGCAGTATACCTTATGGAACAGGGGTATTACATGGGCAAAATCGACCTATCCAATGCTTATAGGTCAGTGAAAGTTGCTCCTGAAGATCACTCACTGCTAGGTTTATCCTGGAAGTTCAAAGGGGAGGAATATACAACTTATATGGTGGACACCAGGCTACGCTTTGGGGCGCGTTTATCCCCAGCAATATTTAATGAACTTACACAATGTGTACGCAGAATCATGGCAGCCAGGGGCCATGAAATAGTTGTGTATTTAGATGATTTTTTATGCCTTGGACACACCAGGGGGCAGTGTCAACACACAATGGATACACTCAGAACCCTCCTCCGAGACTTAGGGTTCGCTATAAATTACAACAAAATGGAGGGCCCAGACCAAGAAATCACCTTCCTTGGCATTGTCATGAACTCTATAAAATGGACCTTGAGACTACCAGAAGGGAAACTCAAGGAACTTGCAGCAAAACTACAGAAATTTTCAAGACAGGACAGGGTTACAAAAAAGGACCTGCAGTCCCTAAACAGCCTAAACTGGGCCTGCCAGGTGGTATATGGTGGCAGATTTTACCTACGCAGGATCCTTGACTCGATCCCAAACTTGAAAAAGCCCTGCCACAGGTGTAGGATATCAACTGATATGAGATCAGACTTAGATTGGTGGATATCATATATGCATACTTTTAATGGGTATGTCCCCATGCTGGATACACGACCAGCAACACCAGTCTGTGTGGATGCCTGTACGAAAGCAGCAGGAGGATATTATGATGGACAGGCTTTCTATCTACCGTGGGAACACTGGCCGGACACTCAGGACCTGCATATAAATGCAAAAGAAGTTCTAGCCTTTGAACCAGCCTGTCAATTATGGGGTCACAAGTGGCAAAACAAGAAAGTCTTTATACATAGTGACAATACAACAGCAGTAGCCTCTTTCAATAGGGGTTGGGTACATGACCCAGTGGCAATGGCTTCACTTGGTAGAGTTTTTTGGCAATCAATCAAACATAATTTTAGAATCATGGCCTTTTATTACCCTGGCTCAGCAAACACCATCGCAGATACTGCCTCTAGGTATCATGAGGCAGGAGCAGCAGATAAATTGGCTAACTTGCTTCAATCCGTCTTTATCTCCCCCAGGTACAGAGAAAGCACAGAGAACGTTACAACAACAAATGGAGAACTACCTAATCCACAGCCTCAGTGACAACACTAAACGTTCGTACAATACTCAACAGACAACTTACTTAGCCTTCTGTGAGTGGTTAGGACTTAAACCGGTACCAGCAGCAACGTCTACCATTTGTCAGTATGCAACTTTCTTATCTAATTACATCGCTTACAATTCAGTACATCAGTATCTAAATATCATCAGACGGTTACATCTGGAAGGTGGTTACCCCAATCCAGTGATGGGAAATTATCATCTATCATGTGTCATGAGAGGCATAAGAAGGGTAAAGGGGGACCAAGTGCAATGTAAGTTACCCATAACTCCAAACATCTTGGAGTACATCCTACAACATTTAAACCTATCACAGTCAAAAGATGCAGCTATTTGGGCAGCAGCCCTAACAATGTTCTTTGCCTTCCTGAGGAGGGCAAATGTCCTCACTAGTTCAAACCATTCACCAGGCAAGTTCTTAGCAAGGAAGGATGTCACCTTTGAAAATGGAAGAGCAAGCATCTTTATTACCTGGTCTAAAACAATACAATTCCGGGAGAGAACCCTAAAAATCCCTCTACCACGCTTAAAGGAACCTCTTCTATGCCCCTCTAGAGCTCTATTCCATCTCTGGAGCCTTACACCAAATGCCCCCGCAACAGGCCCTGCTATCGTTTACCATTCAGGAACTGGCCTAACCCCCCTACAACCAGAGGAATTTGTACAAGCCATCAGAGGGATACTCACCAAGATGGGCCTTGATGCAAACCAGTACGCAGGGCACAGTTTCAGGAGAGGTGGGGCCTCCTGTGCATACCAAAGAGGAGTGCCTATAGACACTATCAGAGTAATAGGAGATTGGAAATCCAATGCCTATACTAAGTATATATTCGAGGGAGAAACATCCCTAAGACAAGCCATGGACCGGTTTGCAGAAACATTCTAACTCAAAAAAAAAAAAAAAAAAAAAGTGAATGATGATACCATTGACTTGGGTTTTTGGGACACAGAGTCTTCTTGTGTTCAAGCAAAGGAAAACTTAAGGCCAGGTCAGTGCAAATATAGGCCAAGGTCATCCGGTCAATGACCTAATTAAGGCCGACCTGGTCAGACCCCCTATTAATTAATTGGTTAATTAATTAATTATTAATTATCAAATATATATTATTAATATCTGATACACAGCATTTTATACCCGGCATAGCCGTGTCAGGTGGACTCCCAAGGGACACCTTGATCTGTATAATGCAATTTTCAATAATTAATTAAACATGGGACTTCCCATTGTTTAAACAAGGTTACAAATTCTGGATTGTAACCAGCAAGACGTGACATTATTAAACTATTACGTAATATTATGCAACTTCAATGGACCTTATATCAGCAACTTTATGAACTCCATTTTTCGTGTTATGTAATATTATGTCACGTCGGCAAGCAATAAAAGATTTATCCCCAACTCAAATCTGAGTTTGTTTAAGGGGAATTAAAAATCTTTTAATGTATGTTAACCAAACGCTGAGTCTCCTTGGCCTAGGTCGACACATCCGTCCGTTGGGCTTAACCATTGAAACAACTCAACTGGGCCAATCACGGGAGAGTTACTCCGGGCCCAAACGGCTAGCTGGAGTTTCAAACGCATTCTCAGCAAAGTCACACAAGCAAGTGGACGTGCAATCGCAACGCGCAAGTTTTTCTCTCCCACCACCATCCTCCTTTACTCCACCAAAGAAACCATAGGTCAAGGAAAGGACACAGAGTCTTCTTGTGTTCAAGCAAAGGAAAACTTAAGGCCATGTCAGTGCAAATATAGGCCAAGGTCATCCGGTCAATGACCTAATTAAGGCCGACCTGGTCAGACCCCCTATTAATTAATTGGTTAATTAATTAATTATTAATTATCAAATATATATTATTAATATCTGATACACAGCATTTTATACCCGGCATAGCTGTGTCAGGTGGACTCCCAAGGGACACCTTGATCTGTATAATGCAATTTTCAATAATTAATTAAACATGGGACTTCCCATTGTTTAAACAAGGTTACAAATTCTGGATTGTAACCAGCATGACGTGACATTATTAAACTATTACGTAATATTATGCAACTTCAATGGACCTTATATCAGCAACTTTATGAACTCCATTTTTCGTGTTATGTAATATTATGTCACGTCGGCAAGCAATAAAAGATTTATCCCCAACTCAAATCTGAGTTTGTTTAATGGTTTACAAATTGACTAATGTGCATGACAATCCAAATTGCTGAGTTATGGCTACCAGTTCAAAATGTATCATGTGCTTTCTTCCCCAACAACAAAACGCATAAATTGACCATCAGTTTTGGCGGAGCTTGTCCTGTTGATTTTGCTGCAGGGTTTCAAAAACTTCTGAGACACGCCTATGAATCCATTGCTGCATTGGCTTTACATATTATCGCTCACCGACGGCCATTTTATATTGGCCAATTTGACTTCACATTCTTGTATAAACATTATGACAACAACAGAGTAGTCATACATTTCGTCTCATAAATCATAATATGAGTAAGTTTGGTAAGATCATTTCGTCGCAATATAAGAGCTGAAAATGGGGCTTTAATCACAAGTTTTTTTGGTTTTTGTTTGTTTTAAAGGTTAGGTTTTATTGAAAAAATCCTGCCATTGGGGCTTTTACACTTGTAAGGCAATTTTGTATGTCTCCCTCCATATTGTTTTTTCGTTTTCTTAATTTATGACATACATCAACACTTGCTTAAGGCATCCAGCGGTAAATTAAACTGTTTATATTAGACATATCCATTGACGTTTTCATTCAATACCTTTTTAATTTGAACATGATCAATGCACAACACAATCATGATAAGATATTTTGAAACAAACATAAAATCTCCATCGTTGTGACTTTTTACCTGGGTCAACCTTCTGCAAGATAAAGGCCTCTGAGTTTGTCTATGAACTTCTTCCCGCCTTCTCCCCTTCCTCTGTCTTTCTGAGCCAACTTCTCCCCATACTGAATTGCTCTAAACTTCTTGATTATTTCTCTGACAAACACCACAAATAGAATATGTGATCCGTTTGAGGAAAATGTGTCATAAGTCGCAAAATATGGATTTTGAGATATCACCATATCTGAAAAGATGAGATCAGGGTGATTCCAATGATAGTAAACACTAGGACACCTAATATGTATTTCTATATTTTAAGTTTGATATTTTTATTTTTGAAAACAAAGTTTACAATGTTTCTGGATGGGTAATTACCAGTAAAGTAATTAAATGTACTCCATACGAAGGCCTTCAAAACGCAAAGGTATATTTAATACAAAGTCCCGAAATTTGTTAGACAGATTTATACGACTATAAGTGCATGCTAAACCTACAAAAAATCAGAAGATTTCAATTAAGAGATCCTGAGAAAAAACACTTTGAATAATATCTATCTTGCGACTTGTGATTCATTTTCCTGGAACACACCACAAATACAATATCATTCCCTCTTTAATCACAAGTTAATTACTGGACGAGAGACACATCTGACATGTGAAGGTCGATCCCTAACATTGTTTCCATTCCAAGTGCAACAGGGTCATGTGGTAATTCCGTAGTCTGACACTAGGTGTCCCCGTATGACACTTCCGGTGTGGGAGCCAATTAGAAATGGTTGTCAGGTGGTAGGCGTGACGCAAATTGTGTCACGCCTACCACCTGACAACCATTTCTAATTGTGGACACCAGTCGTATGTCATTTGTCAAATAACATACGACTGGTGTCCACAATATAGGACGGACAGCCACATCCTCTTGTACATGCGCAACCTGCAGTATCATGGGATGGACTGGAACATATGGGTCAGATCTTAAGAAAGTATACAATTCACCTTCACCAATCCTCTCAAATAACCCACATTTAAGACAAAATTAGCTTCAAAATGCAGTTTAACATATCTATTAGAAATACTTTAACATCACAGAACTGATATTTTAAATCAATGCGATACCAAATATACTCAGATATACCCTGTATTCTTCATTTTTCTGCCTAATTTAGCAAAATTTCCTAAATGTGTAGAGCTGCCAATTGTACATTTTCTGAAAATCTGACCGATATATAAGTCAGTCAGCCACCATTTGATTTGTACCTTTTTTCGGGGGTGTAAAATTCCCTGGGTTATCAAATTACTTCAAGGGATAACTCTCATTTTCCTACACTGCCATTTTGTTGTTTGTTTTCTGTAAGAATATTAAGCTAATCCAATGTAAAGCATATACGTGATGTCCTTGTATATTGGAGTTGCCTCATATGTGATGTGTTTCTGGAAAATGAGTCACAAGTCGCGAAATATCGATTTTGAGATATCATCATTTTTGAAAAGAGGAGATCAAGGTGATTCCAATGAAAGTAAACACTAGGACACCTAATACGTATTTCTATATATTGTTTCTGGATGGGTAATTACCAGTAAAGTAATTAACTATACTCCATACAAAGGCCCACACATATATCTAACACAATGTCTCGAAATTTGTCGCATGGATTAATGTGACTATAAGTGCTAAACCCTCTAGGAATCAGAATATTTCGATGAAGAGATCCTGTGAAAAAAACACAGTTGTGTACAGCATTCAATGTCGTACACAACAAATAATTAGTGTGGATATCTGGAAACTGGGGAGAACAAATTGAGTATAAACTTCATTAAAAACACAATTGAGTACCCCCAAAATCATCACGTTTGATATACATTGGTTCCTATAGCAACAAGTGCCGTTATCTAGTCCCTCAATGGTTGCTAGCCCATCTGCCATCACCACATCCGGTAGTAATACGAAAACGAGGCTGGAGAAGCCACCTGCAGGACAAGTCCTGCAAACTCCACCCACCTAAATCACTGCCACTATAGGTCTCTATACCCTGCAGGGGCAAATACTGAAATTGACTCTAATAATTATAGAGATTTAAATTTGTATTGATTTAATTATGTAAGTGATATTGCTGGTGTAAATACGTTGTTCTCAGTATTTCAAGAAAAAATAGTTTTATTGACAAAATATGACAGTTGTGAAACGTTTCATTTGTCATTTGTAATGACTTTGGTCTTCATGATTTTATTTGAATGCACATTCGCATTTATGTCTGAATACTGATCGTTTGAACGGCCAAAATACTGAAAAAGAGTTATATATACTCTCTAATGTCATTTTGGTTGTATGTTGTGCAATCAATTATGGGTAAATGGTTATAATATAAATTCTCCAGGTTGTTGGGCGTACTATAGGACACAGGTCTATAATGGGAAGCATAAGGTAGGTATAAGGAAGGATAACACACCGGGAGGTAGTGTGTGTTTGTCTTCACAATGTCTGCTCCACCCTCTCACTGGAACCAGCCAAAATATCACTTCTACCTCTTCCTTCTGCCCCATTCTAGACTATCCCCAACCACGTACTATATTACCTCCATCATACGGTTTAACGCATGGAACTACTGTTATGCTTGTGAATATAGATTAAGGCAAGAAACATATATTATATACTATAAGTACCTGTTTTACGTAATAGAGTAAATTATAATCAATAATAACCAAAATATAATGTTTTAGTTATTTCTTCTGCTCCTTTCTAGATTATCTTGAACCACGTACTATAATACCTCCATCATACCATGTACTATAATACCTCCATCATAAAGCATGGAATTATTGCTATGCTTGTGAATATAGATTAAGGCAAGAAACATATAATATAAGTACCTGTTTTACGTAATAGAGTAAATTATAATCAATAATAACCACCAACCAAAATATAATTTGTTCTAATTCTAGATTATTCAGAACCACTTATTGTGTCATCTTGATCGTTAAAGGTGTAAATTTATTATTATTCTAAAACGTATATGAATGAAGGGTATGATTAATGGAATTAAGTGTTTCATGAAGTAGATCTGAGGATGATAACTTTGTATATTATCATGTGCTTTGCATACTTCTTCTCGTGTTTGTTATATATAATCTAACAGATTGCCAGATAATGATCGTTGATGAATTTCTATTTTAAGGATGTTATACCGTGTTGCATCAAATTTTCAGGTGACCAATAGGGGGATATTCATAGCCGCCATTTTGAATCTTGATTCGCATGGAATTATGGGACTAATGATACGGCATAAAGAAAACATGTCATTTTCAGCAAAGAATATTTATCTATCTTCCAATGTGAATGTCCATGTGTTATCCTTGTTTCCACAACACAAGTCCCCATCTTTCCCATCATGCATTTGGTTTTCAGACATTCATAAAAGCTATGATATTGGTCATGCTTGCAACTTTCGACAACGATTTTGCCAAATATTCATGTGTTAGATTTCAACAGAATCCATCCCAGGATGCATAGTAATAGACATGCGTAGTGGCACATGCAACTCCCCTATTGTAATACAATTGTGGAAAGTGTACATCGAGCTAATATCCAATCCAGTCATGTTCATTATTTTAGGATTAGTCTGATGTGCATGGGCTGACCATCCCATAACATCAAAACCGAATGACTATCGCATTCAAAAGTCGAGTTTGATGGAACTTGGCCTAAGACAGGTCAACGTCTGACCACTACCTGTATGACAATGCTTGAATATTATTTTATATAATATAATTCAGGATTATTATTTTGTTATTCACTTTAGGCCAGAAATTTTAACAAACGACAACAATTCAAATGTAAAAACGTAATGTCCACCATGGATGTACTTCATACGGTACCTATTAAAATAAATGAATCTCCGAAGGAGACTTACGGAAAAAGCAAAATATTTCTTCTCATGAATTCGAGAATAGAACAAATTATACACCATGTTGTAAACAAGGTTATATCTTGCGAGATGAGGGCGACTACACATACAATAAACATAAACCATATGTACCTGCACTGATAGACCCAACCTCGGTGAGTGACCGTTTTTTCTCAGGAATTGGCTGGCATCCAATTGCCAGGCACTGACCGAGAAAAAAACGGTCAGATTTTCAGTGACCGAAAAAAAACGGTCAGATTTTGGTGACCGAAAAAAAAAAACGGTCATCACTTTTGGTGACCGAGAAAAAAAACGGTCATCACTTTTGGTGACCGAGAAAAAAAAACGGTCAGTGACCGATAAATCCCAGTCATCTCAATGCTGACTGTTTTTTGCAGGGTGTTTTTTTTACCAATATTTGACCGTTTTTTTTCGGTGGTAACAAAGGTTTGACCCGTTTTTTTTCAGTGGCCCTTTAACTTGACCGTTTTTTGTTAGAATGACGGTTTTTCATTCATTCAAATTATAGGGTTTTATGAAAAATAGGAATTCTCAGGTTTTATAGTACTATTATCCCCTGTGACACACCGGGAAGCTGCAATTCCTGGGGTGTCACAGGCTAGTAGTATATCCCTGATGAAAACCTAAAACAATTTCAATATGACTAAGTAGAAAGGAAATGGTAACAAACACTGGAAATCATATAAAGCAACACTTTATTTACATTCATCATATACACATTTATTACTTTATTTACAATTGTGTGTGCTTGGCACATCCAGGCATTGCAGCCAAATACATCATCTTCAGAGTCAACTGGTTGGTTCATAACAGAAGTACAAATGTCAGAATGTAGGTCTGGGTTAGGACTAACCTCTCATTGCAGATTACTATCGGGCTTAAAATTGTAGTTGACTGAAGCCTCAAAATGAATCAAAATCAATATGAAACAAAATTTATGAACTGAGACATCAAGACAGTATATATTTTCATATTTTAACAAATGCACCTGACGATAGAATTTATATATTTTTATTCTGATAAGACAGTTACATGCTTCAGAAAGGGATGCCAGCCTCTCACAATTAAGTTCTTCCTGGGGTATCCCATTCGTTAATACCTGTTACAAATTACTGGATATTAAATTTTACATTAATCTTTCTGTTCAAAACCGATATAGAGTTAAACACTATAAACAAGAGCCAGCCCTTTACATACCAATTTACAACATTTATAAGGGTGTTGATAAAGCTATAAGGATAATTTTAAGATAATCCGACATTTTTGTTGTATTGTTTTGTTGTAATTTCCTGACCTGATGATGCTCTTTCCTGACCTGACGATAGACTTTCCTGACATAATGATAGACTTTCCTGACCTGACGATATACTTTCCTGACCTGATGACAGACTTTCCTGACGTGACGATAGACTTTCCTGACCTGACGATATACTTTCCTGACCTGACGATAGACTTTTCTGACCTGACGATAGACTTTTCTGACCTGACGATAAGACTTTCCTGACCTGACAATACTTTCCTGACCTGACGATAGACTTTCATTTCCTGATCTGACGATATACTTTCCTGGCCTGAGGATATACTTTCCTGACCTGACGATAGACTTTTCTGACCTGAATATACTTTTCTGACCTGACGATACTTTTCTGACCTGACGATAGACTCCTGACCTGACGATAGACTTTTCTGACCTGACGATACACTTTCCTGACCTGGCGATAGACTTTCCTGACCTGACGATAGACTTTCCTGACCAGACGATAGACTTTCCTGACCTGACGATATACTTTCCTGACCTGACGATAGACTTTTCTGACCTGAATAGATTTTCTGACCTGACAATACTTTTCTGACCTGACGATAGACTTTCCTGACCTGACGATAGACTTTTCTGACCTGACGATAGACTTTCCAGACCTGATGCTTTCCTGACTTTATTGATACTTTTCTGACCTGACGATAGACTTTTCTGACCTGACGATACTTTCCTGACCTGATGATAGACTTTCCTGACCTGACGATAGGCTTTTCTGACCTGACGATAGACTTTTCTGACCTGACGATAGACTATTCTGACCTGACGATAGACTCCTGACCTGACAATAGACTTTCTTGACCTGACGATAGACTTTTCTGACCTGACGATATACTTTTCTGACCCGACGATAGATTTTTCTGACCTGACGATAGACTTTTCTGACCTGACAATAGACTTTCCTGACCTTTCCTGACTTTTCAATTTTCGATGGACTTTTCTGACCTGATGATAGACTTTTGGTTCAAAATGTAGTAACTAAGGCAAAATCCAATATAGCAACACCTGAATACTGATGAAAACACATTATAGAGAACAAAACATGGCCTGCATTTATAAAAAGTTTTTGGGAACACTGAATTTTTACTTTAAGGTAATTCTTCTGTATTGATATCACATCTCTGGAAGAATCGTGCCACCTTGTTGTGGGTATCAGGGGTCCCTTTCTTCGTCTTAGACTTGTATCCTTTCTTTTGATTGACTTCAATTCACATCCTGAAATGAAAAATAGTTAATTAATTCACATAAAATTTACGTGAAATCAGATTTTGAGTGTGACACTTGCATCACCAAACTGTATTAGTCAGTGACATAGTCCTACGAATACAAGTTTCTGACGAATACACAGTAAAATACTTGATTCACCCAGGTATAGTTACTTGCAAATGGCTCTGAGCAAGTAAAGTTTAATGTTACTTGCCCGAGTGGGCAAGTTGAAATCTCTAGTCTACGGCCCCGATTTCAAACCCCTGTTGTGATGTCTACTTACAATGAAACAGATACATACAGATCAGTGTGATTTTGTTTATAATTCTGCAAAAAAATTTGGGCAAGTAAAAAAGGATGTTGGGCAAGTAAATCTGCCACTTGCCAAATATATTGTATTTTTATTCTGATCACGTTCAATTTACAATTACATCTGCCAGAATTGGAATCGCTGCATCTGCCTTAGCAGGTCTACCTGGTGCAACCCAATTAGTTCATTACAAGTTATGAATGCACCTGCATGTAGGCCTATAATAAGTGCATTGCAACCCCAAATTGTTAGAAGCAAGTGGTGAGAGGGAGAGGGAGGGAGGAGAGAGAGAATGAGAGGAAATATGAGGGGGAGAGAGAAGGGGAGAGAGAAGGAGGGAGAGAAGGGAGGGGGAGAAGGGGAGAGAGACAGGAATGATTAAGATGCATATATCTCCCTTACTCCCTGGATGTAGGGGTTGTCTCACTTCATTGATGTCACAATGAAGTCTATTTAAGAGGGAAGGGGAAGACACATGGAGTGAGTGGAGGAAAGGAGAGAGAGAGCATTCAATGTCATATACGACAAATAATTAGTGTGGAGGCAACATTATAGAATGAATATCAATTGTAACTAACCTCTTTTCCACACGCAGAAAGTACAGACCGGCACCCATTGCTGTTTATGGAATTGTTCTCTTTCCAGATTTTCAGGACCAGCTCATTCTTAGGTGGACATTTGAGACTGAAAAATACAATGTTAAAGGTTCAGATACATGACAGGTTCCATGACTGATATATGATATGTAACACAATAAACAATCACATAAATGAACAAGGAGCAGTGTGGGGAGCAAGGACAAATGAGACATTTAAGGGAGAGGGATAGATTGAAATATAGGACATTACAGATGGTTGTGTGGATGACAAAATCAATATAGCAATTTTCCGTTGGTCCAGTGGTATTAGTGGTTAATGATACAGGAGGCGGTACAGGGGTGATACAGGAGGAGGTACAGGGGTGATACAGGAGGAGGTACAGGGGTGATACAGGAGGCGGTACAGGGGGATGTACAGGAGGAGGTACAGGAGGAGGTACAGGGGAAAGTACAGGAGGTGGTACAGGGGGATCTCCAGGAGGAGGTACAGGGTGACATACATCAGGAGGGGGGTACAGGGGGATGTACAGGGGATCTCCAGGAGGAGGTACAGGGGGATACAGGAGGAAGTACAGGGGGACGTACAGGAGGAGGTACAGGGGGACGTACAGGAGGAGGTACAGGGGTGATACAGTAGGACGTATAGGAGGGGGTACAGGGGTGATACAGGGGTGACACAGTGGCACGTACAGGAGGTACAGGGGTGATACAGGAAGAGGTACAGGGGTGACACAGTGGCACGTACAGGAGGTACAGGGGTGATACAGGAGGGGGTACAGGGGTGATACAGTGGCACGTACAGGAGGTACAGGGGTGATACAGGAGGGGGTACAGGGGTGATACAGGAGGGGGTACAGGGGTGATACAGGAGGGGGTACAGGGGTGATAGAGGAGGGGGTACAGGGGTGATACCGGAGGAGGTACAGTAGGACGTACAGGGTGGGTACAGGGGTGATACAGGAGGGGGTACAGGGGTGATACAGTGGCACGTACAGGAGGTACAGGGGTGATACAGGAGGGGGTACAGGGGTGATACAGTGGCACGTACAGGAGGTACAGGGATGATACAGGAGGAGGTACAGGGGGACGTACAGGAGGAGGTAAAGGGGTGATACAAGAGGAGGTACAGGAGTGATACAGGAGGAGGTAAAGGGGTGATACAGGAGGAGGTACAGGGTGATGCAGGAGGGGGAACAGGGGGACGTACAGGAGGAGGCACAGGGGGACGTACAGGAGGGGGGGTACAGGAGGAGGTACAGGGGGACATACAGGAGGGGGGGTACAGGGGGACGTACAGGAGGGGGTACAGGGGGATGTAATAGTCACCAATAAACATACCTGTCAATTTCTCTTCATGGGCAAGGGCCCCTGGCGATGAAATCATGATTACCGTGCTAGTCCCATGCACTTGAACCTGCAAACAGTTAGAATTTTAAAAAAAGTAATGAAGGTATCGTTCCATTTCTTTCTCACGATATACCCAGAGAAAGAGGGGGAAGGGAGAGTGAAGAGGAGAGGGGGGAAATAGATAATTACAGACCAAATCTTCTCTATTCCAAGTGCGGAATAAATTGAAAAAGCATTGATATTGATGAGAAAATGGGCGGAGACCCTGTTCTAGAGGGAGCGGGGGTCTGGAGAGGTGTGAAATTATTTTTCTAACTAAATTTTCCCCTACTAATTTTGCCTCTAAATATTTACCTTCATAAAGAACCAAAACAAGTATGGTATGCAGCTGGGTATATATTAAAATAATAAATTATTATGGTTCCTAAACCGCTTAGTCTTTTATGATTCTAGTTGCCTTTAAGAGCTACAAGGAAATAAGTTTCGAAATGATTCAAAAATCAATCATTATTGGATTTTGGAGAACCTAAAGACAGAGAGCAGAGGGAGCAAGAGACAAATGACAGAAAGAGAGTGCAGAGAGAGAGAGTCGGAGATAGAGATCAGACAGATATAAATGATAAGAGAGAGAGAGACCTGATGATAAACTTTTGACGGCATTCAAAGATAAAATAAAACTAGAAAATTGGTTTCACAACATATTATACTAATTCTCCGTTATTGATCAATGTCCCATATCTCTGGAAGAATCCTGCCACCTGGTTGGAAGTTCCAGGAGTCCCTTTCTTCACTTAGTCTTCTTTCCTTTCCTTCTTTGGATTGACTCCAATATATCCTGGAATGAAAAAGAATTCATGAATTAATTATTATGAGTACCGGTACCATTGCTGATGCACTCGTCCACACTTACGAGTACCAACACAGGGCAAATTTAAAGATTGTAAATTCTCACACAAGTTCATTGAAAATAAAATCGAAAAGAGGCATTAAGTTGTTAAAAATAAATCTTAAAGAGGTATTGGCCTTACTACTTTACAGTAAGTAGAGTAAACTTGTACACATGTGCATCAATCATTAGGCTGATATTAGACAGATTTTCCGTCCCCTAGCATTGCCAAGCGAGAACTGTAGTTGAGGCGACATTTGCTATTCCCAAATTAGTTTGATTATAAAATAAAATATTTTTCACCCCCGCGGTTTTTGAGGTTGGCCGACCTGGCTATGAAGCCTTACAAGTTGGGGAAGGAGAAGGGGGTCACCGTGTCAGGGGCCGACAGCAAACATTAGGCCTACTCCGGGGCCTACTGTTTGTTTCCATTAGCATTATCGTCCACATTGGGTAGGCTAAACTAAGAAAGAGGCAAAATCTAGTAAGCCGGGCTAGTAGTAAGATCGTCAGGCATTAATGAACCCAATTCGATATTTCAAAAGAACCCTTTATCTAAAAGCGGAATTTCAAGGCAGAACTTAATCAAGCAAGGAGAAACAGAGCAATTGTTGATTATTTTCCGTCATGGGAGACCGGGTGGGGAGCAAGCCTCCCCTGCCTTGGCTCCCTCTGAGAAAGGGCCGGTGGTGGACATTGCAGGTTTGCCGTTAATTTTGGGTCGGTGTATCAGCCTTATAGTAATAAACAAAACTAAATCCTGTGTGTAAGATAGATTAGCAATTGATCACACAATACTTACCTACTATATGTAATGGAATTTGTGAGAAATTCGGTAGGATTTTGATGAGAAATTCGGTACGGCGAAATAGCTAATTCAAAACAATCCGCCATATTACTAGAGCTGGTTCCCGGATGTAGACTGTTGTGCTGCACACCAGGTGGCGTGGCCCGCTAGGCCTACAGTTGATGTCCAGTCCAGTTCACGAGGGTGAAAAATAGGTCCTACCGGGGAAAAAATGTTGTAAAGACAATTTTGCTGTCAAATGAAGCGTAATTCTGTGTAGAATAACATATCCCAAAACCGCAAAAATTTATTTTTTGGGGAATATCTGTTATAATGCGTTTAAATGTTTAAATATTTAAATTGAAGTAGTTTTTAACACCATAACCAGACACAAGTAGTTTTCATGAGATTGAAGTTTTATTGATGCTCTTTTGTACAGATGTTAT
This sequence comes from Sthenelais limicola, assembly GCA_942159475.1. Classification (NCBI taxonomy): domain Eukaryota; kingdom Metazoa; phylum Annelida; class Polychaeta; order Phyllodocida; family Sigalionidae; genus Sthenelais; species Sthenelais limicola. The sequence goes on along the minus strand of OW804097.1, from coordinate 30,958,318 downwards.
GATTCCTACGTTTCGATCCTAAGTCGGATCTTCATCAGGGAATGTTTGAATATAGTAGGAAGAGGGGGGTATATTAAAAATGTGTAACATTCGTTTCCATGGTAACTGTCAACAAGTAGTAAAGCAGCTTCTTGATTGGTTGATTTATACATGGCAATAACTCGGTTGATATAAGGCGTAGAGAGACGAGGTAAAAACTGGTTTTTATATAAAAGTGAGGAGAATTAGGTATTCATGAAAGGTTTGTAATGTATACTGTAGAAGACAGTTAAAAAAATTTTCTCGCATATATAATATGAAGTTAGAAATATACTTCTCATATAATAATTATGGAATGTTTAACAATTGAGAACTTTGTGAGAAATGTTCATTGCAACGAGAATATAAACTTTTTTCATCATTTCCTAGTGAGTATGTACAGTTTTTCTGTTTCAGGACTTAGTTTTTCCTCAGGTATTCTTTGACAATCATAATGCCCTGCATGGCCTTGCCAACGTCTTGGTCGATGTGACAGATTATACGCCACAGATCATACATTAGTCTACCTCGGGCGACTGTGCCATGATCTAGGTGCTTGATTGGGGTCGGGTTGTAGACTGGATAGTTGTAGGAAATTGGTTTGGGCACATATTCCTCACGGTTGTTGATATTGTTGGAGCATTTCCTTTCCCATGGCCTGAAGGGTTTGTCGTTTGGTCTGTAGTCGGGCTTGTTTACCCGCCCCTGGGTTCCCAGGATCTTGCGGGATGGTGACTTGCGGGAGTTGTTTTCCGAAGACTTATGTCTCGGGTATCTTGGTGTCTTGAAAGGTGTTCTATTGACGTTGTTGGAGTTGTTCTTTTTGGAAGTATCATTCTGTGGTTTAGGAGTGTTGCAGACAGTTTCAGGGCATTTAATAGGTGAAAGAGCTGGTGGTATCGGTGTTAGATCGATGGGGGTGCTCGTTGAGAGAGGGCCCTCCTCGCCGCTTTCGTCTGTGTCTGATGTATTAAGGTCTTCCGTTAGGGTTCTGAGGTCTATGATCATTTGTTCAGGCTCCGTGATGGTTTTGCTCTCAGCATGCGTACTTGAAGTGTCAGACGTGATAGATGTTGTGGTCAGGTCTAGAATATTATCTGAGTTTTCTTCGGTATCGCTGTGGATGGACTCAGTTGAATTGTTGAGGTCATTCTTCCTCTGCTCTTTATTTATGGCCATAATCTGGAGGGAATGGGCGACTCGTCCAGGTTTTCGTACACACGGGTCATACTCGGTGGTTTCGATCTCGATGACTTTACGTCGGTTTTGATCTGTTTCTTTCTGGCGCTGGTTGATTCGGTCTAATGGCTTCACAAACTTCCCCAGTTTTCCTACCGAAGTCGGAGTCGTTTCTGAGGTTTTGCCAGTCGTTGTCTGTTCTGTAAACATAAGGACGAGGGGCAGGTATTATTCTGAATCTTACACGAGAAGGGTGATAGTGGTCAGGAGATTTGTGAGGGTCATTATAAGTTGTATTTGTTTTTACCAATGCCGAATTGCCTTGTTTGCTCTCGATGACAGGCTCGAGGTCTGGTTCCGAGATATTATGGATTTGGATCGAGTGGCGAGTGAGAGTGTTACGTCGTGCATATACTTTAAAACAAATTGAACAAAGCCACTTACTTTGTTGAGATTTAGGCTGAACATGAAATTTATTCATGTGTCGCAGGAGCGTGGTTACGCTGTTGAAGTGGTGACCGCAGTAGTGGCAGATTCTGAAGTCCATGTTGTTGTTTTGGCAGCGAGCGTGGTGTTTATTGATGTTGGAAGGTCAGGGCGGAGTCCGCAACTGACAGCCAGCCAGTCCGGACGCTCCCTTTTTATGCTAATTTTTGCCTGGAAGTGACGTCGTCTAATTATGTGCGCATGCTCGCTGGTTGCGTTGCGAGGTGTCATGGCGGCCTTTCAAAACTTCTGGTTCATGCCTTCTGGAGTTATAGATCGCATGGTTCTAATCCATGCTTCTTCAGTGCGTAAGCGAACGTTCTTATTTGAGGTGGATCCATCGATGAATGTGATTAAAATTTGATGCTCTTGTACATCGTGATCAATGCAGTGTTTGGCTACAGGTGAGTCTCTGCGACGAGCTCGAATGTCTCGCTTGTGTTCCTTGATTCTATCGGTGACACAGCGCCCTGTCTCACCGATGTACTGTTCGCCACAGATTGGACATGTGATGCAATATATTACACTTTTCTTGCGACAATGATTGTCGCCCCTGATCGAGAAAAATTTACCCGTTGTATGTGATCTGATTTTTTTATTAGTTACTATCTGCGGACAGATAGCACATGACCAATTCATGCATGGTCTACTACCATTTCGGCTCGGTGGTTTTGGGAAAGTCGAAGTTGTTAAAATGTCTCGAAGGTTTGAGGGTCGTTTATAGGCCACGATCATTTTATTCCTGTAAAATTTCGTGTTACTAATGTTCCCCGTTAGTAGTTGTTTGGCTTCTCTCAAATGTAGTTTTGCCCTAACATTGTAGGGGTTATGTTCAATTATGTATGGGATTAGTTGGTGTTCATTTGGTTGTTTTTCTTCCAACAGTGACATTCGCGGAGTTTTAAATGCTCGCAAGATCGCCTCCTTGGATTTGGAATGGCTGTGGCCTCGTATCGTGAGGTTTTTCAGGAGTGCTCCAGAAGATTTGTGGAACTCGATTTCTTCAGAACATATCATTCTCAACCGTATTGCTTGTGAGTATGCTATGGCATCCTTTTGGTGCTTAGGGTGGTACGATGAGTAGTGCAGGTATTGGTGAGTGTCAGTTGGTTTTGAGTAGATTTTTGTTTGGAGAGCTCTATTATCATCTACGTATATCGTTGTATCTAAAAAGTTGATGGTTGATCGACTGTATTCGTATGTGAATTTAATGCTGTGATGTGACAAATTCATTTGATTCAGAGTTTGTATTAGCTCGTCTTCGCTACATCTAAATATTGCAAAAATGTCATCGATGAATCTTCTCCAGATTTGTGGTTTAATTTCCATTTCTTCGATTAGTTTCTTTTCTAGCTGATTCATAAATATGTTGGCATAGGTGGGGGCCATCTTGGTCCCCATTGCTGTTCCCTGGACTTGATGGTAGGTTATGTTGTCAAACTTCAAAGTATTGTTTTCTAGGACTATTCTGGTGAGGGATGCTGCCGTTTCAGGGTCGATATGAGGACTAGGGTGGAGCTCGAGAGTGTGTTTCACTGCTGATACTCCCTCGTCGTGAGGTATGGACGTATATAGGGCGCTTACATCGATCGTCACCATTATTTCATCCTCATGTAGGTGAGTCGTTTCTTTGAATATTTGAAGGAAATCCTTTGTGTCCAGGATGAAACTTGGAATGTGTTGAAGTTGAGGTTTTAACAGCGTGTCCAATGTGGAAGAAATTACATCAGTTGGGGAATTTATACCAGACACTATGGGCCTTCCCGGGCATCCTTGTTTATGTATCTTGGGGAGAAAGTAGACGGGAGACGTTCTGATGTTTTTTGGCATCAGTAAGTTTTCACTATTAGGTGGTAGTTTGCCTTTTTCACTAAGTTTTGCTAGGGTTCTCCTAATTTTTATTGCGTTGTTTTCAGTGGAGTCGTAGAGTAGAGGTACATAGTGATGTCTGTCATTTAATTGACGAAGAGCTTCCTTTTTGTAATCTGAGGTATTTTGTATAACTATCCCACCTCCCTTGTCGGCAGGTTTGATTATTATGTTCTCATCTTCTAATAGGTTGTTCATAGCTAAGCGTTGGTCGGTTGGTAGGTTTTGGTTGATGAGGTCTGGTGTTTTCACCATTGACATGTGTGTCAATAGGTGATTAGTGAAATTTTCGATTTCTGGATCCAAGTTGGGAGGAGGTAGCCATCCCTTGGTTTCTGTTGGGAATGTGTTTGTTGTTTGTGCATTGGTTGCATGTTGGAAGAAGTGTTTGAGACGTATTCTCCTGTTAAACAGGAGAGTATCTGTAACTGTTTGTATTTGGTGAGGTTGTTTCGGTGTTGGTACAAATGAGAGGCCTAAACTTAGAAGTTCTAGTTCGTGCTGGCTTAATTGTCTGTCTGATTGGTTGTAGACGTTTGTGGTTGCTGGCGTCTTGTATTTCTTGTATCTTCGGTTTTTCGTTCTCGCCTTTTCTTGAGGTCGTCCTTCAGAGTTGTTGTTAACTTGTTGAGTAGGTTGGTGATGTGTGTTATTTGTTCGTCGTTGCATCTTGATTTCAGGTCTTTATCAATGTCCTCAATTTCTTTGTTGATTGTCGAAATTTTTGAAGTGTAGTGTGTCGAGAGGTCTTGGGTTAGTTGGCGACTGAAGTCGAACAACTTAGAATCCCAAGTTAGTGTGAATCTGTTGTCAGTATCTGGGACCTGTGGTTTGATTTTAATTCTGAGTCCTCTTGGTATTTGTCTCTTGGCCAAACATTCACTTAAGAATATTGCGTGGTGACTTGCTTTGGTGTGTGCTGTTACTAGTCTACGTTTGACTTTGAAGTATGGAACTGCGTCATCTGGTATTCTGATGCTTGGTTCTTTGATGGTTCCATCGGTGTTTTCGTTTTAGTTTTCATCTTGATCTGGCATGTTGTAGTTTGTATTTATTCCCGTTGTTGATCGTGGATTTTTCTTTGTAATTTTTGTAGTACTCGTAGGAGTCTTTGGGTGAATGGATCTTATTAAGATACCTGAACCCCGAAAATATCCGTTTGGGCGGTAAGTCAAAGTTTAAATATTTATTTCAATTATTTCGGTATTTGATTTTTCTCGCAGAACGTTTGATGTCAAATGAAGCGGAATCCCAAGTAGCAAAACATATCCAAAATTTGAAAAGATCTGTTAAGCTGATTTTGTTTTATGTGCGTTTGAATGATTTTTTATTATTTCTTTTTTGGCACCGATCATAAAAAATGGGATTAAGAGATTATGATATAGCTTATAGCTTGATATCAAATGAAGCATAATTCTGTGTAGAATAACATACCCAAAATCCATGAGGATCCGCTGAGAGGATTGTTTGGATATATTTTGGTATCTAATTAAGCATTTATGCATGTTTTTCTATAGAAAAGTTAAATCAATTTGTAGCCTATGGATTTGTCTCTAACATTTGGTTGTTAAATCTCCTTCATTGAAGACAATGCAGAGAATTAGTTGCTAAATATCATTGTAATTAACACATAAAATTTAATGTCACTAATTAATGAGCCCAAACGCCCTCCCCTTGAGTAACTGTACACAATATCATCAAGACAAAAATAAATAAATTCTTCAGACGTTATGGTAGGAATATGAACCAAAAACGATTGTTATCCTACAAACATATATACTGATATAGGCCTATATATTTCTTCCACTTCAGAACTTCTGTGACTATTATTCCTTTTTAAAAAAAAATACCCTATGTGCGCGAATTTAAATCCTGCGCAAACCTATAATTATTACATAAACAAGGCATGAGGCTTCCTTGCTGCGCGAATTTAAATCCGTGCGAAAAGGTGCCAAAGTAGGCTACTTAGTGCGCGAAAATTCATCGGCGCGAAAATAAATACGTTTACAGTATGTAGATGTGTAGGTCTATAAAGGCCATGACGAAATACACATTAATTCTGCCTCTATCATTTTCCCTGGTATATCAAGAAACAGTTGGACAATGTTGAACATTGTCCAACTGTTTCTTTGTATACCAGGGAAAATGGTAGAGGCATTACATTATATATCAAGCACATATAAGGAAATATAGTTTGACTTGAGTTGTGTGGGGAAATACCCTTGGAAGATCACCCAGAATATATTTTTGTTTGCTCGAGATTTTTTCTTTGACCATGTTGGTCTAACACGATTTCATATTGTCATTACTTTATTCATGTGAATAGTTTTCTTCATTTGTTTTAATCGGCGGAAAATTAAAAAGAAAAATGAGTGGGTATGTTTAGATCTAGAGAACTTAGATTCACCTTATATTACTCCAAGGATTCTATTTTGTAAAACAAAAGAATCTTAAAGAAGAGAAATAGATTATTTGCATCTCCTGATCACATATGAACGACTTAATAATATATCATTTTCTTGTAAGTGTTGGTAGTTCAAATATCCATAATTCAGACATTGTATATCCTTAAACCCCAAACAACCAAAACATTTATATTTGTAGTTAAATCCATCAAAGGAAAACAAGTTGACAAAATCAAGGCAACAAAAGAGACATAGTTTGAATCTCAAACAGGAACCTTATAGAATGACTATAAATCGTAAAACTTCGAACAATCACATAATTAATCATCACAAACTTTTACCTTTTACATAATTTTATTTATTTAGGGCTATCAGGAAGACCTGATTTCAGAGGATTAAAGCCCAGTTCCAAAGTATTGTTATAAAATGTATGATGAAATGTCAAATGTATGTAACGGAATTTGGAATAAAAATCTTTATATATATACATAATATAGGTCTATATATATAAACCCTGTGCCACTCTAAAAGGTAATGAAAACGCACCGTTGTGCCAACTGTGTTACCAAACTAAAATCGTCCATCAAAACGTTTAGATCAGTTGTGGTCACGACTAAGTGAGTAGCGGCAGTGTCTCCATAGCATTATGCAATGTGTTGTAGACGGTTTTGACGCGCTATTAATAGTGGTGGGAAGGTGGCGGTGTTGACGCTATTGACACTCTGGCATGGTCAGCGATGCATGAAGCGACGGGAGAGAAAAAAACAGTCACTGACTGATATTCCCATTAGCGCTACGGAAAATCAGTCACTGACTGAGATTTCCATGAAGGCACTGAGAAAAACCAGTGATGGCTGTTTTTTACCGAGGTGACTGATAATTATCAGTCGCACCCATTTGCGGCTGAAAATAATCAGTCATTGCTGGGGAAATATTTATATCTGACTGATAAAACGGGCGCGGGTCTATCAGTGTGTGTTACGTAATAGATTAATCTTTCGACCTCTGCGTGAAATTCATAATTGTGTTCAAACACAAGATCTCATATTAGGAATGTTCTCATTTTGTGGATATCTACCGCTTTAAGTCATATGTGATCCATTTTAGGAAAATGAGACATAAGTCGCAAAACATGGATTTTGAGATATCATCATATTTGAAAAGATGAGACCAACCCGATTCCAATGAATGTAAACATTAAGGACAGCCGATGATACAACCTTAATAGCAAAAGACGAAAAATCAATTGTACATGCCCTCGAGATTCTAAATTCTTTTGAGAAAGCTTCTGGCCTATCGTTAAACCCGGGCAAATCTAATGGTTGCAAGGTTGGAAAAATAAACATCACCCACCCTGCCCTATTGGAGATCAACTGGTCCAGTAGACTAAAACTTTTGGGTGTAACTATACTATCTCCAAGAAATGAAAAACTTCTCTCGAAAATAAATGGGGAATCTGCTATAATAAAGATGAAATCTTTAGTCTATGACTGGAGAAACCGCTTTCTTACCTTAAAAGGTAGAGTAGTGGTCGCGAATGTTTTTCTCTCCCCCATAATACAACATATTCTCTCCTGTGTATCGTTGGATAAATCTCTACGAAAAAAAATTGATAAAATTATCACAGATTTTGTATGGGACAATAAGCACCCAAGAATCTCAGCACCATTCCTGACCCAGAACCTCGATATGGGAGGCATGGGCCTCAGATTAGTCAAGGACATATACGAGGGGAATAGAATCAAATGGGTTCAAAGGATGCTCCAGGGTAGAAATACCTCATGGTTCTCCATCTTGGAGGAGTGTCTAGGCAGGGGAATAGAAGATATTTTCCTTACTAGATACCACCCCAAGAAATACGTCAACAATTTTTATAAAGAAATCTTCTTGGTCTGGAATAGATACTTCTATTCTTTAAATCCAGAGGGACCCGAACAGGTCCGACGTGAGAGACTTTGGTCTAACAGAAACATTAGAATTAAAAACAAAATGTTAGAGTGGAATCACTGGAAGCAGAAAGGAGTGAATGTGTTGGGGGACATCCTTGATGAACAAGGAAGGCTAATGTCTACCAGTGAAATAAAGAGGTTATATCATATAAAAACCAATTGTACCGAAAGAATAAAGCCACTTTCCTGAGAATATATCAGATTACAAGTGAAACGCGATTACAGTTGTTCCAATACAAGGTGCTACATAAAGTGATACCATGTAATGAACACCTGAAAAATATCTCAATTAGAAAAAACAAAAGTTACTGTAACGAGAAGGTAGATTGTGTGGGACATTTCCTTGTAGAGTGCCCGAGGGCTAAAGCCCTATGGCGAGAACTCCTTAATTGGATAATCAAAATAGGTTATTTTAACAAAAGAGGTAATGACGAAGATATAATTGTAACTTCCAGCAGTACAGCTAGAATAGACCTCAGCCAAATACTGCTAGGTATACCGGTAACAAATGATGGCTCTAAGCTGATCAACTGGCTAATTATTCATACCAAGTCATTCATTCACAGGCAGAAGCTCTTCTACAATAATGAGTTGAATTTTGTACACCTCCTTATGGAGCTAAAGTCAAAGGCCAGCATTACTGTACAGTCAATAAGACTAGGTAGAGGTGCAGAAACAAAAACCCTCCCATGGACAAGCCTTAATGAAGATATTATGCTAACTCTAGAAGAGACCAAGAGATAAACATATAGGAGTGTAACAGGCCCTATTAGCCCATCTTTAGTAACAAATGTATAGTTAAAATTGAGACTACGCACCCTAAACATGAAAATATTCCAACAAAGAGATCTTGTAAGTAAACGACTTTGAAAAATACCAATTTTGCGACTTGTGACTCATTTTCCTGAAACACATCACATATAAATACATGTACCGAATTTTAAGACATGTTTATGTCTTCCCAATACCGCTGACTGCCCTGTAATTCTCCTCCGAATGCCCTCCGTCATGATAATCGCAATGGTGGACATGGGTCTTTAAATTATGAGCCAAAGCTAAATCCAAAGTGAGGGAATTTAATTAATCCTTTCCTGACGCCAAGTTTTTAAAATACATGATAAAGGAGACAGAAATCAACAGAAAAGAAAGTCAGTGTATTTTTAAACCAGGTTCTCAGATATGCTCAGTAGAACTTTTCTCTCATGTCTCAGTTCTCACATAAATCATATTATACACACGGATAGTGCTATTAAATATCCTATGCCTTCCCCCATCTCTGATATGTGAGGCATATAATGCCTTCTTCACCTCAGATCCAATTCTCAAAGAATAACTTTTGCTTTTTGTAGCCTTTTTATATGATGTAAGATTTATTGCTAATAGTGGTCTTACGGCAGTCCTTCACTATGTGGCAAGAATGCTGCAATGTAATCCTCATTATTTATATTTTTACAACGTGAATAGCACATGTTTGCGATAGATCAATTGTAATCACTGGTAATTGCTTCCTATTGCTCATAGCTTGTCAATTTCTGTATACATTTTATTCATACTTGGTATACAGGATCCCAAAATTGGGGTTTTTCATCTGCCCTATGTCATATTTTACAAAACATTGAAAGCAAAATGCTGATCATAGTAATATATTATACATGATTATTGTTGCTTCTAATTGGTTGTGATTGCATGGTGTTGCGATTAATCATTCAGTAGATTGCTTACACATGAAAGATTATCATAATTATTTGATATTATTTCAATCAAATAGAAGATCTTCAATAAAGAGCAACAAAGACAATGAAAATTAAGGCTCATGTATACTAAGCCGGTTGTCAGGCGATTCTCACCAAATTAAGTGGAAAAGAGTCCTCTGCGGCACAAAACCGCACAAAAATTGGCTTAGTGGATTAGGCCCTAAACTGTTGCAAAACACCAGGTATTTTATTGCTAAATGAATGAAACTAGTCTCTTGAATGGTCCCAAGGCTAAATTTAACCAGCCTTTCGGGCCTTCTGGTGCACTGTTCCTGGATATTATGCTCCCAGGAATATATATATTTTTCGTATATAATCATTTTTATTTCTATAAACAGCATACAGAAACATGGTTGGCACCCTCTGTAAACAGGTCTTCCAGGTGGACCATAACAAATCGCATATAAAATATTTATTTATTCATAGTATTTGTGATATTTGTCACCTAAGAGTAATATTAACGAATGTCATATATGAGTAACAGTATACTCTAGTATCCACTTCTTATGTTTAGCATGATAGAGATCATGGCAATGGCTTTATGTGCCGATAGATGGAAATTCAATAGCAATGTCATATAGTATATATGTAATAATGTCAAGAAGTCATTATCTCGTATTCAAGGTATACAAACATGATATATAACACAGTCGAAAATCCCTTTCTTTTAAATTAACCCATCCCAGACCTCCTGAAAGTAAACAGTCCTCAGGAAGGTCCGGAATTCCTTTCTACTCTTACAGCACTGCACCAGCAGCCCCTCAATGTCACCCATTAATCCTTACTCAGAGCACAATACCCGTTAGTCCAGAAATCTCAGCGTCCGTACCAGCAACTGCCTTGCTCTTAACCCTTGCAAGAGGAGGTTGTTTTTCCAGTGGCTATTAGTTGGTCTAGTCCTAGCCTGCTGGGGTAAGATAAAGCCAGGCCAGGGAGACAGGCGAGTAAGCATAGGTCAGCCTGGCATCTATTATGGGGACTGGATATGGGTGAAATCTTCAGAAAATGTACTATTCGCTTTCACCAATCCTCTCAATTAACCACAATTTAAGCCAAAAATTAGGTTTAAAATACAATTCAACACAAATAAACAGATTGTTAGAATCAACTCAGTACTAAATTATACTCAGATATACCTAGATGTTTTTAGACTAATTTGTTAAAATTTCCTAAACGTGTAGTGCTGCTGATTGTACATTTTCGGAGGAACTGACCCATACAGGACAATGCCCTCCTTACAAGGCTAATCTCCACTGGGTTCTACCTCTTACTAATAGCCCGTGAGGAGAGTTTGCTATGGTCCGTGTTTATACCAATGTGTCTGTGTTACTGTTCATACTGTTAGGCCAGAAAATGTACAATTGGCAGCTCTACACATTTAGGAAATCGTGCTTAATTAGGCTGAGAAAAGATGAATACCGGGTTTATCTGAATCTACTTAGTATTGTGTGTTTTTTAAAATATCTGTTCTGCTAGGTAAAACTGTATTTTGAAGCCAATTTTTTCTGAATTGTGAGTTATTTGAGAGAATTAGTAAAGGTAAATTGTACATTTTCTGGCGACCTGCCCCTGTTCGACTTTTTTTTTGTTTTTTGAAAAAAATATCGTATTTGCTTATCCTTATCTTATTGTTATATCTGCATTAACTCAAAAGGCATATGGCATTGTTTTTTGTAATTTTCGAATTACTTGAATTACCGCCTTTTCTCCTATAAGGGGAAATAATTATCATGCGATTCAACAGTACACAATGATATATAGACAGGAGCAGCTCTAGCATGCTCTAATACAATACATCACGCTATGTGGATGAACTGTGCATGGCCTCTTTGTCTATAGTGAAACAATCAGGTTCAATGAATAATTCATCTAGCGATTCATGCATGGCTTTTTTATTCTTTCTTGGTTTCTCAAGGAAGGCTAAATCTCATGCGATTTCAAGAATAAGGAGCATACCAGACTGTGATTTGAGCATTATAACAGGTAATGCTTTCATGTTTCTTGGGTAAGGTAATGAACTATTAAATATAGAGAGAGAATGAGACGAGGGAGAATTGATCAGAAATGCATGAGACAAGATAAAGGCATACTATATGGTCCTTTCCTATTCGACAATATAAAATATTTTGCGGGGTTCGCAACCTTCTTGCCTAGCTTGAACCAACTATCTTAATTCGTACATACATACGGGTCAGATTTTCAGAAAATGTACAATTGGCAGCTCCACATATTTAGTAATTTCGGCTAAAAAATGGTGAATTTGGGTCTATCTGGGTATATTTGGTATTGCATTGATTTAAAGTATGGGTTCTTTTATGTTAAACAGCATTTTGAAGCTCATTTCTGTCTTAAATGTGGGTTATTTGGGAAAATTGGTGAAGGCGAATTGTACCTTTTCTGACAATATGACTGATACATTGAAGTACATATATTGGCTGATATAGTCGGACGAATTTGTAAGATTTATTCCCAGTAATTAAGATAGTCGCAATCTACATTGCACTTTGGAACTATTTATGTGCAGTGGATCATGTGACAATCCCGACTTCCTAAATGCGGAGTAACCATGGTTTCATGCATGAAACACAATGGACCGTAGTTATTGCTGTCGGGCGCATTTATCAAACCAATCTACCATGCCGTGTTAGACATATTTGTGATGTAGTTCAGGAAAATAAATCACAAGTCGCAAAATTGATAATTTTCAAAGTTTTATATTCACAAGATCTCTTTGTTGGAATTTTCTCACTTATGGGGGGCTTAGCGTTTTACACCATATTTATTTATGTACCAAATTTGAAAACAGTGTATTAAATATATCTTTGCCTTTCAAAGATCATCGTTTGGGGTTAATCTAATTGCTTTACTGGTAATTGCCCACCAAGAAATAATATTGCTTTTTTTCAGACATAAATATATGAAACATAAAATATAGAAACACTTCTTAGATGCCATTTATGTTTACTATCTGTGGAATCCGCTTGATCTCGTTTTTTCAAATATGATGATATCTCAGAATCCATTTTTTTGCGATTTGTGACTTATTATCCCGAAACACATCACATATTCTTGCTCTATCCTTGTGACAATCTGCTTGCAGTATGAACATACTGTCATGCAGTGTTTGACATATGTGTGCTCTATCCTTGTGGCAATCTGCTTGCAGTATGAACCCCCTTTCATGCAGTATTAGCCATATTCTTGTTCTATCCTTGTGACAATCTGCTTGCAGTATGAACGTACTTTCATGCAGTGTTAGACATGTGTGCTCTATCCTTGGGACAATCTGCTTGCAGTATGAACCCACTTTCATGCATGAGATGCAGGCTTAACAACCAGCAAGTCCAGTCACGCAAGCAATAGTTGATGTGAGATGACATCTTAGCTGCTTCTTCTGGTCTAGAGTAACCCAACATGAAACATGACAGTAGTAGGGCTTGCATGTCAATCAACTCTGCATGATTGAACACCAGCCACATCGCTCATCTCCAGTCTGATAGAACTAATAGAGCGGTGGTATAAAGCTAAACAATGCAGGAAGAGTGGATTTGATGTTAACTATTGCTGTACGAACTAGCGCCTGATAAATTGAGAGGGTTTTAAGGGATTTCGCCCCCTCATTTATATATATATTGAATTGTTATTCATGTAATAATAACAGTTACAAGTATGAAAACGTCAGACAATTCTCCGATGTAGGTCTTCCATTGCATCCTAAAAATAAAACTTAAAATAAATACTGATAAATAGCACTTATAAAGGGTCAGGTCATCAGAAAATGTACATCTGGCCTTCACCTATCCTTTCAAGTAATCTAAATTCAAGGCAGAAATGAGGTTTAAAACAAAGTTGAACATAGCAGAAGAGATATTTTAAAACAACAAATACCAAATATTGTCATATTTTCAGATATATATACGGTATATATATTATTGTGCAGCCTTATTTAGAAGAATTTCCTGAATGTGTAGAGCTACCAATTGCACATTTTCTGACGAACCAACCCATTAAATGCCAATAGGGTGGCATGATCTAGTGTTCCGTAGTGGTTGTGGTCTAGATTTCTTTAAATCATGAGGTACAAAGGTTTGGAGGAATATAAATCTATTAAGTTCTATAATTTTATGATTCCATGATTGTCCCTTTGCTTGTTTATAATTTCATTGGGGTAAGAGATGATATATCCAATCTGTGAACGTTTTTAACTAATTAATTTGGCATATGTATAAACCCCATGGCATATCATGGTGTGTAACAGGAAAATATTATACTACAACCACTTGCGGCCCCTTTGCGCCTCCAATAAGAGACATTCTACTGTACACTCTAGTCAGCATTACTGTACTTGTGCAATGGGGAAGATTGCCTTGGCCCTTAGACTATTAGGCTTGTATCTAGCTCCAACAGACGTCGGAACAGTAACATTATTGGATTCTATATGGATATCGAAATGGTAATTTCCCTTGTCAAAAGACAGAAATAAAAACAAGTGGTAGCTTCACTTGGATTGCTGTTATGGAAGGAGTTCTACTGGAATACTGATTCTTTAAGTTTATCTCAGCCTAGCGAATACCAGTTATAGACAACGTTCCCTATTCCAGAGAAAATCTTCTTCTGATCTGAAAGATCTTCATATATTGTCATAATGGAGTCACACAACCTCGAAGGTTGCTTGCAAGATATGTTATACTTCACTGGAGGTGTGTTTAAAATGCATGGAGAGAGTCTCTGTTTAATTGCACAGGAGGGTTTACCTTTCATTATGTTTTGGTGGTAATACTTTCGTCAGTAATAACAGAGAACTCGTTTGTAATAAAGCCATATTTCAATTAACCCATATGTCATGTGTTTTAGGAAATTGATCCAAATTGATCGCAAAGAAATGGATTCTGAGATATTATCTTAGTCTACCGGTATTTGAAGGGATGCGATTACTCTATAAGATGACCTTACAAATGCATGGATGTATTTAATACGGTCCTTAAATTTAGTAAATAACCATTATGTATTCATGCTACAAACAGCGTTAATCACCCCAAATATGAACACATTCCCACAAAGACATCTTGTGAATAAAACACTTTGAAAAATACCAATTTTGCGACTTGCGACTCATATTTCTATAGCACAGTAGTATTTCTCGACTCAAGATATGAGTTTACAAAACAAGAGAAATGAAAAAATAACCGATTTCACAACATTTTCGAACATTGCTAACTAGGGAGCGTAGGAAGACCTGAGTCGTCACAGATAGTTATGGATGTCAATTGTTCTAAGCATTCCTTATCCCTTTTTCCGTGATTAAATTGAAAATGTTGCTATGAAAATTACTCATTTAAGCATGCCTCTTCCTTACTATATCATTATGTTCCTAGAGACTTACGCAAGTGTTTGGGCAGCCTGGGATCCACCTGTGAGAGATCGTGTACACTAAATCCTATGACCTTGGGTCAGAGGATGAGGAATGTGGAGGGGAGGGCGGCGTAGGGATATACATTGTTATGTAAAGACAGCCTCTTCACACATGTACCAGCTGTGTATACATACACCTATGATCTGCACAATGTAGGTCCTGGCACAATAAACATTACAGGTGGACCTGGGAAGGCTTAGGGAGGCCCAGAGGGAATTCCTTTCTAGATGCTGTTTTCCCCCAATCCAAAGATTGGGGGAAAACAGTGATAATTGCTTGGATGTTTGGGGTTGAGTCTCGCTTGTACTATTGTAATTAATATATATTAATCGTTTAACTTGTTTTATAATTCCATGATTTAATCACTCATTAATGTCATTACAAGAACATGTTGACCTTGTTTCTTGTCAACCTGGAGTCATTTATCAACTTTTGAATAGAATAGAAACACATTTTGAAGGTTTTAGTTGCAGTTAGGGCACATTGTTGGCCGAATTGTTGGTCTACCGTCCAGTCCTACCTCGTTGGCTTCTTCAATCGCTTATATCAACGATGATACAATACAATGTTAGGCAAAATCAAAATAGGTGTGCTTCCGATTTATCTTGCTGAAAACTAGGTAGGGGGATAACTTTTATTTTTATTATTTTTTTTTATATTAGGAAACACCCTCCCAGGCACTGAAAAAAATGTCTATTTTATAACAATAGTTGTTTTAAACAAGGGAAATGTGCTTTTTGACAGTTCCGGGTTAGGAAAACCCGTTTTCCTGCTTTAATAAGTTTTTCTGTCAAAAAATCCCCCAAAAAGTAAGATATGGTAAAAAAAATAATCAGGTATGGTCAAAAGGATTTAAGGTAGGGGAAGGTTTTTCTAGGTAGGGGGGGGGAGGGCGGTAAATCGGAAAAAACTATTTTTGTTTGGCCTTAGGACGAGCACAGATAAAAATGCAAGTTCCTGGCTTTCCTCTGGTCTATTTTGCCTTAAAAACAGTTTTAATTCATTGGTAAGGTGAATTTGCCCTGTCTGCGACTAAAGATATTAGATTGGTCTATATATTGACCTCGCGGGGACTGTACAGACATTGACATCTACTGGCCCATAGTCCAGGTTCGGCCAAAACATGGACCAATCTAATACCATATATATATGTGATGTGTTTTAGAAAAATGAGTCACAAGTCGCAAAATTGATATGTTTCAAAGTGTTTTTTCCACAAGATCTCTTTATTGAAATGCTCTGATTTTTATAGGGTTTAGCCCTTATAGCCATAAGAATCCATGCAATTTTGGGTAATTGTATTAAATTTATCCTTGCGTTTTGAAGGCCTTCGTATGGAGTATATTTAGTTACTTTAGTGGTTACCCATCCAGAAACATTGCAAACTTTTTTTTTTCAAAAATAAAAATATCAAACTTAAAATATAGAAATAGATATTAGGTGTCCTAGTGTTTACTATCATTAGAATCGGCTTGATCTCCTCCTTTCAAATATGATGATATCTCAAAATCCATATTTTGCGACTTATGACTTATTTTCCTAAAACGGATCACATGTTAGATTACCCTTTGTAGTCCTACATTTCTTTGGGAAACACCGCGCCCATAGTCACTGCACATAACTCACCTATAGGGAAACAAAATATACATGTGTAAAAATTTGTTTAAATAAATTCAAAAAATCTATTTGAGTGACAGTGAGCTTGATTCATTAACATAGTGAGTAGTATCTGTGTTTGACCATGGCTCTTTCATCAACAGCGATCGCGTGTGATAAATTGCTTTTTAGTAATATGGGTCAGATCGTCAGAAAATGTACAATTCACCTGCACCAATCCTCTCAAATAATCCAAATTTCAAACAAAACTTAGATTCAAAATACAGTTTTACCGAGAAAAACAGATATTTTAAAACAAAAGAATATAAAATATATTCAGATGTACCTGGTATTCATATATTCTCAGCCTAATTTAGCAGGATTTCCTAAATGTATAGAGCTGCCAATTGTACATTTTCTGACGATTTTCCCCATATAGCTTCATGGGAGTCGCCTGAATGTAGAAGAATAGGTTGTACATGTCCTCCATCAAGAACAGCTGATATCACCATTGTAAAGGGCCATATTAGTTACTAAATATCCTGTTAAATTCAACTCACTGTTGTATCACAAAATCTGTTAAGCAACAGATTATATAAAGAGAGAATGGAACGAGCCGGCAATAATTGAAAATTTATTGGACTTGATTCGTCCGCATAAGCACGATGCTCGTCAGTTAACATTGCGCATTCTAACGTGGTTTATTCGTCTTATAAGGCAAATTGTTAAACTCCACAAGCACAGCTACCAACCTTCCTACAGTCACAGCAACACTAGACCCCGACACACACCTGACAATCATACGGGTCAGATAGTCAGAAAATGTACAATTGGCAGCTCTACACATTAATTAGAGCTTGCTTAATTAGGTGGAAAAAAGATAAATACCACGTATATCTGAGTATATTTTGCATTATGTTGTTTTAAAATATCGGTCCTTAAACATTACACTGTATTTTGAAGCTCATTTCCGTCTTCAATTTGAGTTATTTGAGAGAATTGGTGAAGGTGAATTGTACATTTTCCGACGATCTCACCCATTTAGATGCAGATGCTTCCATTTATAGCGTCTAGCTAAGCTTAAGCTTCTATAAATGCCTTCATTCCTGACTTTTAACAAGGCTTTAAGGCATAAACAAGGCTTCTCCAGCCTCCTCCACCTGTCTCTCTTCACGAGTTTGTATTGATTTCTATGGAAAGCCTGATGCGTTGTTTTTGCCACCTGAGTCCGGGCGAAGATTAGATACTGACAGAGGAGATGTCCGATCTTGCGGTAACATCCAATTATCACTGGGATTTGGAACTCGTTTGTTTTAGATATTTTTGAATTTGAATTTACTTTGCTATGAGTGCACCAATGTTAGTGATCGTTGTTGCATTGTTTCTCTCAAATCTTTCAGAAAATGTACAATTGGCAGCTGTACAAATTTAGTAAATTACATGATTTTTGTTTGGGTTATTTGAGAGGATTGGTGAAGATAAATTGTACATTTTCTGGCAATTTCACCCGCTAGGTCCCTTCCAAGACTTAAGACCACCCTTGGGACTGAATGATATTTGGTCTCAAAGCGAGGTGGTCTCTTTAGAGGAGCTAATCTAATGAGAGGGAATTAACTCGGGACTGGGAAAACTGGTCTTAATAGATTAGTGGTCTCTATAATGAGGTGGTCTTTATGCGAGGTTTACCTTTAAAGGCTTTCCATAAGTGTCCCACATATTGCCTTACAGTCCAGAAAGATCTCCATAAAAAGCCTCAATATCAGACATAATAGCTTCAATTTCTCCATCTCTGTCCGTCTTGATTGTTGGCATTTAATTCCCAGCTTTTGTAAAGTCTCTCTAACCAACATCAGTGGTCATTGCGTCATCCAGAGGCAACAATTAAAACTAGTAATCAAACTAATAGAGTAATTAAGATTCAAAACACTGTTCTTTAAGCGGCGCTTACCTAATCTCTGCCCTTAAATCTCAAGCTCAGCTGCTTGACAATCGTTCTCCATCCGCTAGACAGATTGACTTTATTGCTGTTCTTGTGAGGAACTTGGGGGAGCTCGGGGATGGAGTGTAATTCTATTTGAAATACTCAAAGTCTGATGTTCTTCGCACATGTGATCCATATTTCTATACTTAGATTTATTTGTTTGTGTTGAAAATGCTTAACGCTGTTTGTAGCATGAATACATTAATCTTTTGATTTGATTTATAAATATGTTTATTCAGGAACAACAAAATACATTTCACCGACGAGCGTTGATATTCTCAGTGTTGCCTGATTACTTAAGGCAAAAAGAGCATTAAATTATACTTTTATTTTAGTTTTAACTTTTATGCAGATATCATAGCATGATCATTTTGATAATAAAAATAAGTAATATTACACAATAGTAATACAACTTTTCCGAGTACATATAGATCCTTTTATCATAGCGATCAAGAAAGCATCTGCTTTAACCTAGGCCTAAGCACTACATTTCAAGACAGTGTAATGAATATAGATTTATGTATTTCTATGACCATCCTTTAGAGTATCGTTAGATACTTTATTAGTTAATGTCCACCCAGAAACATTGCAAACTTCTTCTTTTAAAAAGAAAGAGATCCTTTTTTGATGTTCTACTGTTTACCATCAATAGAATCCGGTTAATCTCATCTTTTCAAATATGATGATATCTCAAAATCCATTTAATGCAACTTGCGACTCATTTTCCTGTAATACATCACGTTTTGTAAACATTTATAATGACTTGACACTCTAGGTGCAAACCTTCAGATCAGATAAGAATGGTATGTCAGCCTACTTCGCTAATCGGTCTCCTCGCCTAAGACTCGGCGTTTTAATGGGAATATAATTACATTTTGCGGTCTTAATGGAATTATAAAGGCACTTTGCGGTTTGGGGCGAGAGACTTTCCCTTCGTTTAAAGGGACTCTCCCATCTTTGGGCCTAGACTGTTGAGCTTGACAGTTCAACAGTTGTTACATGTTCAAACAACTTTACTCCTTCCCCAGCCCAGGCCTAGACCAAGCTCTCTCCCTCTGTTGTGTCCTCACCCCAGAGACAGTTTACGAGACAAAGTTCAGTTGGGCCTTGTTTAACAAGAACATTCATATTCAACTCCAGACTTTAATCTGGTTAAAATGCCCAGAGAGGAGCAATTCACGAGCGGGTCGGAGCTGGTCTAGTATCTAGTGTTACTGATAAGCTTCATGTGGACAAAGATGAATCAGATAAGGCTACATATGGCCTCTGATAATAGCTCGGATGTTTAGGTTGTGATAGAACTTAAAGCGGCATTTTCAGTAAAAGATACATTCTCAGCTATAAACCTTTCTGTCCCCAACGTTTGTTTTTTTATTCAGATACAAACAACAGTTACACTCTCACAAATCAATATTGTGATTTTCGTTATGTCCTGAAGATGCAATTCTGTTACATATCGTCGTTGCAGGGAAGTATTTAAACATTATTTCCTTACCGAATTAACTAGCTTCTACAATATAACAAAACAATCTATCTGAATTTAATGGTTTACATGGTGAGGTTTTTTGAGTTTTTACGTTTTACAAAATTATGAGATGAGGTGAGTATGAAGGCTCCTGGCTATTGGTATAATCAATACATTTAAGGGGAGTTTGGTGAGGTTGGTTGGTTTTATGACATTTACAATTAGATAATTTTGTAATATCCTTAATGTATGGGTCTTGTTAATACTCTTGTACTTCTACAGTTACCACATACTGTTACACAACTACAATATAATAACTAATGCAAGACTACAAGGCAACCTACATGACATTCGGTCAGAACAGAAAAAAACAGTTGCTGAACATTTCAATGATATATTCCATACTGCAGAGGAAAATATGGTAATTTACCCAATAGAACAAATATTAGATCAAGGCTCAGACGAAAAAAACAATGACAAATTTTTACAAATTGAAGGTAAATGGATACAGACACTCAACACTGTCGAACCTAATGGAATGAATATAAATTTGCCAGAAATGGGAATTATTGCGTTTGTAACAGTATATATACAATGCAACCTTCAAGAACCTGCAAAAGTTATATCATGGACATTTTAGAGATGAGCTAGTCTTTGGATACAGAAGTAACCCAAATATCAGTAATATTTTAGTTTCATCTGAACTCAGTTGAAGTTTGATAGGTTTATAGCCCATTTTGTGTCCTACTGCACAAAAAAGATAAGAACTGCCAGCTGATTGTTCAGTTTTGCAGTTTTGGACTATTTGGCCACACCCCTGGGGGGTTCTTCCATGCCAAGCCAAGCCCACCTATAGAGACATCACTCCCTTATCGTATGGACTAATCAGGAGACACTTTTCCTCCTTGGACAACTCAGTACACATATCCTTCTCTAAGAAATCTCGAAATTTGCGTAAAAATAGGGATTTTCAGAGAACTGTGAATCAAATTTATGATCAATTTTCTAATCTCATCGGTAAAATAATATTTCAAAAAACCAAAATTGTGCTGACAAAAATTTATGAACCATGAATCAGAATTTCATAATTCAGGAGCATATCATTGCTTCTAAGCCCACAAATGGTGATTATGTACATCAGTCAATTTACTGTATTTTAAATCAGATCTTTGGATCAGAAACTAATCCAGATATCTAGAGGTCTTCTGTAAATCCATAAATACCCATTGCATCTTCCACTTCGGCATACAATGCAATCCCACCTTCATTTCACATATTTATGCCTATGAAATTACATCACTTATAATAAAACTCAAAGTGCTTGTAAGCAACGTTAGCCATTTTTTACGTATGCTGGGGGCACATATTCACGATTTCAGGCCGATTTGGCACCTACGATTCGTTGTACGATCTTGTTTCAGTGGTGCACAAATCATGCAGGTTCATGACTAATCGTGGGGATTGATTTGGGGGGACACATGCACGATTTTGGGGCCGATTTCAGTGCAGGTTTCCAGGTTTGAGATCGTATGATTCATGTGAACCACGATTTTCTTAAGTATGTTAAAATATTGGGACTATACATTATTTTTTCTACCTTTTTTTCTCAATCGTCGCAAGTACATGATAACAAAATATTTTTTTCGAAATCTCTATATAATTTGAGGTGATCCAAATCCTACGACCTAGACTCACGATCTCAACCCAAATCGTGCTTCAATCCAATGTGTGCAGGTAAAAGCCGAGTTCAGCTAAAATCATTACGATCTGAGCCCACAATTTGTTGTAGAACATGTATTCGTAGGATTTGTAAAATCGTGAATATGTGTCCACCGCTTTAACAGTAAAGGCCGTCGCACACAGTCAGGATTTGGAGGCCTCACGTCAAGTAATTTCAGCGTGTACGTCGACGGCCGCCTAGCCGACAAGTCATACATCAACTCACGTCAAGTCGTGCGTCAAATTAAGGCATGATTTTCACGCACACATACAGGATCTCAGGCAAGATTTGATTCGCACGATTTCAAAAATTGTTGCCGCCAAATCGTACACCAAATCTTGTATGTGTGTGTCTGTGCATGATTAGGCATAGCTTCCTAAATCAATGCACACAACTAATCGGCAGCAGTGCCACGTCGATCCAATATATGGATTGGCGTGAGCTAGCTCTGTTTCCCAAACATGTCTATTTCAGACAGCTATAAAAAAAAATTTGACGCGATGACATATATTTCTTTTCCTTTCTATATGTAGTATATAGTCTGCATTATATGTGTAGAAAATTTTGGGACAGTAGGAGTAGCCATTAATTGTTTGTTTTATTCTATAAAATGTGTAAAAGTGCGCCGTTTCTCCATTGACTTCTATACTTCTATATTCTGTCCATAAATAGGGTATAAGGAATACGGGTGTGTGGCACGATCTAGGTTTTCACTCTCGTGAGTATGTGCGCAGAAAAATGGGCACGATTTGAACAAAATTCTGTATGATTTCATCCCACGATCAGTCATGAACACCGAAATCGTGAGAGGATCTGAGATCTTGACTGTGTGCGACGGCCTCAACCGAGCAAAACAAAACAATCACTTGTACTGGAAATTGTAAGAAGACTTTATCAAAGTAAAATCTTCCAAATTCAGAATTTGGCTCAGATAATGAATGGACAACCGATGTAGAGAAGTCTTTGGTTGAACTGGCTGACATTGCAGCATTTGTACAGGATTAGACATAGCGGTACTATCTCTAAGACTCAGGTTAGGATGATGTCACTATATCTATAGCTACAGTGTGTAAGGTTAAAGTTAATAAACTAGAGTAAGAGACCGGGCTTTAGAAGACTTTATTGAGATAAGCTCTGAGGCCATGTAAGGTCTTGTTTAACCTGTCCCTCTCCAACAGCTATAGCTGGATGCAATGCAGTACAGACTCCTAATTGTAATTTTCAAAAAAAAGTACATGATATCTTAATTGTACTCTGGTTCATACTTGCATTGATTATCGCTACAATGATGGAGGTTTGTAATCGATCAAGACTTATCTCTTGCCAAATTATCGGAACAATGTCTGAAAACCTTTGAAACATGCAAGGCCAGCACTACGCAGTAGCCGCTAACAGCGCGACGTCACAAACCAATCAAATTGTATCTTTTGGGTCACGTGTTATCAAGACAAGCGTCATGGCACACCTGTGTGATTATAAAAAGCTGAAGGCATCCCGAATGACAGAGTAATAACTGATCAAAAATGTAATAAATGTCATAAAGTTATAGTGACAAATATGAGAGCCATTCTGTTAAACCAACTTAATATACCTATAATTAAAAAGAAAAACGGCCCCAACCAAACCCTCGACCTCTGACAAAATCGAAAACCTGTATAATCCCCCGCAGGCCAAGGAAGTCGATTGTGTGGAGAGAGAAGTCACCCCACACACTGAGGATATCATGGCATGTAAACTATCCAACCTATCCCTTAACATTACCGATGATTAAATGCTGGACCTACAACCACCACCCAGCCCCATCCCAACAACCCCAAACCCCTCTGTCTCCCAACAGGACAAAATACCCCCTCAACTCAATCCCAAACCCCAAGAAGAAGAAGACATCCCACTACTTCCTACCCTAAACCATCCCCCAGGGTTCAAGACCAAGAGGATGAGAAGGTCCCGAATTTACGCATCACAGTCGAGAACGAAGAAGCCAAGGACTTTCCTGACAATGTCTCCCTCCCCACACTGAATAACGTGGAAGCACACCAAGAAGAACTAAGGATCAACCGCCGCGAAATTAACCAACTATTCTTTCACCTATACCAGGTGATGTGCATCCTTGACCATAGAGCAGCTAGAGTGCTGGGAAAATTCTTGAATGACGCCGGTTATCTTGAACTTGATTAGCTTCCCCTTATCAAATGTTAACAGATGTCGAACTTAAAACTATAGATTCGACCTATCCACTGGACTTCTATCTCAATATTAAAGGCTAAGACCTCTTGGGCTTAAAAGTATAGTCCCGTTCTTATACTATATTACATATATACAAGAATGTGTTTACCAATTAACATAATACTATAACTCATCAAACAAAACAACTTCATTAAACCTTCATTCACATCAATTTCTTGTTCCCATTCCTTGTTCCCTTATCCATCCCTTGACGACCCTCACCAGTTGATAACAACCATAACACATTATGTGTCGGACACATTATGTGTCGTAGTACAACACATTCTTGATATATAAGTAGCAGCAATCTTCTATATGATCACTGTACGCCCCCCCCCCGAAATATTGGACAATAAAAATGACAAATCAAAGATGATGACTTGAGTGATTTTTCTACATTGCGAACATTCTTTAAAAAGTGATGTGTTATGAGGAAATGAGTCACACATCGCAGAACATACATGGATTAATAATATTATGATCTCAGGTGCTAACACCTCAAAACTGAGAACATTCCAAGAAAGACATCTTGTGAATGAACTACTTTAGAAAATACCATTGTTGAGACTTGTGACTCCTTTTCCTGAAACACATAAATGAATTTACCAATGAAATAAATGACCAATGGACCATTGTGCTCACAATAGTGGTCTTTTCCTAAATTTATTTTAGAATTGTATTCATAAAAACATTTTGTAAAATAAAGTACTTTCAATCAAACTTGAAAGGTGGTTTGGTGGTGTGGTAGCCAAGAGTGATCTTGACACAGCGTATCTGGTGAAGAATTAAGCTGCAGAGAATCCCATATCTCTTTTTTTCCATCCCACAAGCACATTGCTACTTACAACACCCACTTGCTATAAATAGTTGAAAGCCATAAAATCCTCAAGGGAACTTTGAAACTTTTACAATTTAATATTTGTATGCAATTTGGATTTTGGAGGTATTGGAGAGATCTGCCTTCCTCATCAATTCACTTCAGCAACTTAATTGATATTGGTGTAACTCTCACACTCACAACTGTTTTTATATTATAGCAAGAACAGCATAGTATCGTGTATGAGGGGGACTATATTCTCTGAGTATGGCCGAAAACTACGAGGCCATAGGCCGAGTTGTTTTTCGGCCATACGAGGAGAATATTGGCCCCCGAAGACGCGATACTGTGCTATTCTTGCTTCTATTTCATAATTCTTAACTTATCACAACTTTATTTGATTTATTTCATCAAATTGTGTTGTCTGCATAGCTCACCGATAGTCTCGAACGGTCGTGACATCACTGTACAATATAGAGAGTTTATATTGTCCACCTTGTGAGCAGCAAGTATATATCGATTATACTGCCCGCTCACGGCCAAATCATGGAATAATGTATCACACCTTGGAATATGTATAATTGTACCATAATATACAGAAATCATGTATCTTGAGTAAAAATGACTTTAAATTACATAATCATAATGATAACAACTAATTCATGTAATCATCTCGCTATTTGTAAACTATTAATATAGTCGATGGACATCAAAACCATGTTGATCCTTCGTCAGGGAATATTTGTAAAACTTTTCGTCGGAATTCAGGCTGTCCTGAGAATATTTGTGCTATATGTATGGAAATGTGTCCAATTAGTGGCCAGATTGTGGCCAATAAGAATATTTAAAGAAAAAAAGAATGTTCAATGACCTGAATAAAATATTTTCAAAATCTAAAAATCTAATATCAGTCACAAAATGTGATGTGTTACAGGAAAATGAGTAACAAGTCGCAAAAATGCAATTTTTCAAAGTGATTTATTTACAAAAACCATTACTCTGAATGTTTTCATATTGGGGTGCTCAGTGCTGTTAGTTGCACCAATACATGTATCAAATTTGAAGACTGTATTGAATATATCCATACTTAACTGAGGTTATCCTAATTAGTATATTTCACTAAATTTAGCTAATTTACTATAGTGATTGTCCATTTTCCATCACTAACCTATTAGTCATGCATAGAAATATATGTAAGTAATTATTGGATGCTCTATAGATAGAACCTGATGAGAATGTGGTACAAGGTACACTATTGCACTGTCCAAGATGTTCGTTTTTTCGTGGCCCACAAGTCGATAGGCGAGTGGGTTACAAAAGAAAAAAAAGTTGAGGACAGTGCAATAGTGTCCCAAGTTCCACATTCGAATTTAGGTTTCATATTTACTCCAAGATGCTTACCTTATATATGGCTATGTGTACTAGAGACAGGAAGTCATACCACACGAGTAGGATTGGAGCATATTACCACACTACTTCACTATGTATATAATTTGGATTATCACATATCTCTGTATATAACAGATACTTGGGGCAGACGAACAAACCACGAAATGGGGATCTGTATCACCAAATATAAATAAAATCTTGTATTAATTGAACATTAGAATATGGACCTAATGGGATGAGCAGGTCTATAGAAAGTAGGGCAGGGCTGAGGAGATAAGGAGCTATTCGTGAAGTAGTTCAGTCAATATGTCAGTACTGTATGGTAGATAAGAGGCATGGTCTATAATTAGACCGCCACCTTAGAACTGGTCAGTCATTCACCCCAGCTTAGCGTCAAGCCTTCACAGGATATTCTTTTGAGTCTTTATCTGCCTATTTTCTTTTTACATTTTTATTCTAAGATTATGTTTAGTATCTTAGTATGTTCCTATCGCTAGTCTTCCACTTACATTATTTGTGCAGACAGGACACACACACACACACACTGATCTGTTTTCTTGTTTTGTGAAGGCATAAAACACACGCTGATTGCGGTATCAGAAATAGTGATTAGAAGGTGATTGAACCATACCTAAAACACCATAATGAAGGGTGGTTATAATTGACTTGAGAACTAAAAACATCAAATTTTCAGGCAGACATATAATATCAAAGCAGACAACAGTACTGCAGGTTAAGCCTAGGTAGTGATAGCAAAACAAGATTAGAAACATTTGTTAAAAACATAGGTATAGCGTTGTGCTCTAACAGAAAACCGTTGGGTTATGGTTATGGTTATGGTTGATATTATTGTTAAAGAGCACTAACAAAATCTAAAACTGTAATTATGATGGTTTAATGAAATTATGTAAATTGTTTTCTCCTTGAGTTCCGCGAGAATGTCATGTATTACAAAATCGGTTTCAATAAAATTCATTAAAAAACTGATCTTTACTCTTGTCTAATATCCTTTATTATTAATTTTTCAAACTAACAATTATTGTCAATCATTTATTTTGATTAAAACCCATATTGTTCTTTTTCCATAAGCTGCTCTCTCAGTAAAATTACGACAAAAGCACTCTTACCATATCAACTCATATTACGCCTTTAGGACTGGATTCAATTTGGGCCTTCGGGCCAACAATTCGGGCCTTCGGGCCTATTCACGCAATATAAACAGTTTATTTGCGGCATCCAGACCTCAAAAAGGATTTTAAAAAAAAATCTACACTTTTGGTACGCTTCAGGAAAAAATCTTTATCAACCGTCCAGCGTCGCTGATCGGCCAGTGACGCCAATGCATTTGTCGTGCCACTACAGGTCTCTTAGCGACGGGTACACAAGTATGGTGGCCCAACGATTTCAATAGCTTGACACAATTATCTATACATTCAAAGAATATATTACATATAAGAATTTGAAGTAGAAACACCGAGAGAAAACTGCCACTCATGCAAATGCGGATGATTTAAGTGGGGTCTCCACTGGCTGCGGTTAGCTCTGCGGTAACCATTGCGATACAAAATCAGGGAAATTTATTCAAGCGCAGTTCATGTGCAGACCAAACGTGGCAGTGGAGACCTGTCCTGCGATTGGATCTGCGACTGGATTGCGGTTGATTTGCGGCTGGGATTGTCAGTTTTATGTGCTGCGATTGTCGTTGCAATTTTTCAGCATGTTGAATATTTTCAAATCAGTTTGGTGGAATAGGCCCTTTAATAAGGAAAAGACGGAGTCAACACCTTCAAACTTACAGGACCATGCTGCAAGGTCCAAAGCTTCAAGACTTGGAGCTAAAACCTCTGAGTTCTTTTTACGTAAAATGTCAGATCAACAAACATGATCAACAAACATGAACAGACTGTAGGGAGGAGCTTATACCGTTCCTGCTACACTGTAGAACCAGCCCATCAACAAATATGAACAGACTGTAGCCAAACGTGCACCATAATCTGTAATCGCCGAGTCTGACTGCATGCATCTAACAATAATTCCCATCCCACAGACATAAAGGGTAAATTCACATCTAAATATAGCTTTCATATTAGCATGTACCAATAAAAATTCTCCCAGCAGTAAATCTAAAGGGAAACTACTCAATCACTATTTTTCTGAGTGGAATGAGTTAGTAAACATTATGTAAATATAGTATGTATATATGGAGTGCTTGCATTTAATTAGCATTATCCATCACTCTTCTGTGGAAGCAAGTACTAAACAAATAACATCAGACATGTCAATACATGACTCGTTGTTCATAGATAAGCACAATCTGGGCCAAAGATTTATAGTTTTTAAAGTTTTACTTAATTATTTTTGGAATATTGCACACTATTTCGTGAAACATGGAATACATGTATATCTTTCTAATAAACGTTGCTTTGCAAACCGCCTATTGTACACATACAGTGACTTACACAACTCCCCTATTGTACACATAGGAGTGACTTACACAACTCCCCTATTGTACACATACAGTGATGTACACAACCTCCCTATTGCTCCAATACAGTAGCGAGTACCAGATGATAGTCAATCAGGTAAACTAGAGATCACAGAGTGACAGAGATGGATTGATATGTCAGCTATAATAGTTCTATAATTTGATCAATAATCAATCTTGGAATCAATCCTCTATATGGGGAACATTGCAGTAGGCGGGGCATATTCTGTGTTACTGACAGCTGCAGACCACACCCACTATCATATAAATCATCGGCTATCGGTCATACCTTAAAGGCAGTTTTAGTTCAAGTTGTGTTCATTCAGCAATATCATTACAATTTTTGTTGTTTTTCTCAGCGATCACTGATTGAATACAAAATTATACAGTGTAATATAAATTTGAGTTACATCCCCTGGTATAAATGATAAGTGTAGGGTAGAGGATAAGTCTTCGAGTCCTCTAGCATGCTTATTCTCCAACTCCAATGGTTTGTTGTTATTGAAACTTCAACTGTTAGTTATTATTGAGGTGGCCCAATATCCCTACCACCCAAGCACCCTCCCACCTGACAACAACTGCCTGATCAGTGATTGGGATTACTTCCAAGTATATGGTTCTATACTGTAAACATATTAATTTTCGCGCAGATAAATTTTCGCGCACTAAGCACTTTGACATCTTTTCGCGCGGATTTAAATTCGCGCAGCAAGGAAGTCTCGCATCTTGTTCATGCAATAACTATACCTTTCGCGCAGGATTTATTTTCGCGCACAAAGGTGGGTGCGCGAAAATAGCGAAAATAAATACTGCGCGAACATTAATACGTTTACAGTATGGCACATTTCCTCACTCTCACTGATACATGGCTTATGGCCGCATGTTTATGAGAGAAAAATGATGAAGAATTCAATTCCTCCCCAAGGAATCTCACACAATATAGCCAATATTTCAAAACATATTCAAGGACTGTAGAGTTACAGGTGACCATGACAGGTGTATACAGTTGAACTCTCTTGTTACAGCCAGATAGTTTCTAACTAACTATAACTTTTGGTCCTGTTCGCTAACTCATTAACAAGTACCAAATTTCTAGACAGTGTATTCAATATATCCTTGCGTTTCTAAGGTCATCCTATGGAGTACATTCAATTACTTTACTGGTAGTTGCCCGCCCAGAAATATTGCAAACCTATATTCAAACATAAATATATCAAACATAACATATAGAAACACTTGTTCGATTTCCTTAAAAGTATGAAACTTATTATATATATATAATAATGTTTACTATCATTGGAATCGTCACGATCTCATCCTTTCAAATAATTATGATGGTTTCCCACAATCCATTTTTTGCGACTTGTGACCCATTTTCACATATACATTTACAGTAGTATGCATACCTGTATATGGGTCAGATCTTCAGAAAATGTACAATTGGCAGATCTACACATTTAGTAAATTCTGCTAAATCAGGCTGCAATCTGGTCAATGCTAGGTAAGCCCAAGTATACTTGGCATTGCATTGGTTCTAGCTATCTGTTTGGTTAGGTTGAACTGTATTCTGAACTTTATTTTCGTCTGAAATTTGGGTTATTTGAGAGGATTGGTGAAGGTGAATTGTACATTTCTGAAAATTTGACCCATATACTTGTATGCATACAACTATAAAAGAGTTTTCTTGACCTAATTAGACATAAACTGTCCATAGTTAATTTGAGTAAAGAGCCAAACACCAGCTTTATGATTTATTGACAGCTTTATGTTTTATTGGTATGTTTTATATCTTATATTGTTGAATGTTATTAAGCTTTATTGTGTATTAGTTTATCCCATTAATATCAAGGGAACGGCCGGAATATCTGGGTGTAAATCCTAAATGTTACCCAGAGGCCTGTCGACCTGTTCGTCAGAAATCTGTAAACCCGTGATGAATAAAAGATTGTTATATTCTATTCTATTCTCTAAATACATATTTGCTCCATGTAACAGTATGGGGTTCAATAATTACATGTGGGGTAACATGTTAAATGTATAGGCTGACATGTTCATGTACATGCTGTGGACATGGCCTTGGCAATAGCGTCTGTCAACATGAACCACAAACATCAACATGTGTCAACATCGACCAGGAAATGTAAAACACCATAAACTTTCAAATGACATATCTGGCATTGTGCTCAGAGCTAGAGCTGGTTACCTACACATTAGTATACTGTAAAGAATTGCATTCTTTGGGGTTGCTCTACCGACATTTCTAGGAATCCTTTGTCTGAAATGAATTAATAAGTATGTCCGAATATAAATAAAGGCCGAAGCCAAGCTATAGACAGTCCTTGCTGGCTGGCTGATTGACGACCAACTTCCGACTTCTGCTTTACTTAATACAACACTGAACCTATGGGCAAATGCTCTTAGATTCTTACAATACATTGCCTCCGAACAATATGTGATGTGTCCCAGGAAAATTAATCACAAGTCGTGAAACTGATATTTATCAAAGTGATTTATTCACAAGATCTCTTTGTACGAATGATCTCATTTGTGGTGTGTCCAACGCTGGACGATGTATGAAAACATGTACCAAATTTCAAGACAGTGACGAGTTGAAGTCACATAGATACTTATTTCCCAATATGTTCAATATTAAATCATGCCTTTTAGTTTAGTGAACCATAGATTTCTTCTAATTCTTTACATTTTCGGAATGTATTTAGCGTTGTCTATGGCTTTTTGGTGGTCTATTCTCTGTATATAATTGTAATTGGATGTTTATAACATAAATATTTATTTCCCAATATTTTGGATACTCTAAATCTCTATTTTCCATGTTTTGGTCAAATGAATCCTGGGGAAGAGGATAATGTGGCTATAAATTAGGTTTGGATGTCAAATAGATGAAAATAAATTCGACATAGGCATGCAAGCGGAGTAGGAAGATTATGGACAGCCGGAAGATGGTTGACACGCATGCACGGTGACCTAGATTGACCTGCAGTGTTTTTACAAGTAGATATAGAAAGCTTTCATGCGATAGTCTTATTTGGCAGTGGGTTGATCGTGATGTGTTACAGGAAAAAGAGTTAGAAGTCGCAAACATGGATCGTAAGATACCATTATATTTGAAAAGATGAGATCAAGTTGATTAAAATGATAGTAAAGAGTAAAACAACTTATTTCGATATAATTTTTAACATTGATATTTTCAGTTTTGAAAAAAAAAGTTTACAATATTTCTGGATGGATATAGCAATACTTTTTGATGGAAGTAGCTAACTATAATCCATAAGATGACCTTAAAAATGCTTGAATACATTCAATACACTGTCGTTAAAATGGGTGCATGTATTCATGCTACAACAAGCGTTAAGCGCCCCAAATAACAAAGATTCCCACAAATACATCTTGTGAATAAAACACTTTGAGAACTAGCAATTTTGCGCCATCGGACACGTTTTTCTGTAGCACATCATAAGTTTGTCCTGTGCTAACATATGTGATGTGTTTCAAGCAAATGAGTCACAATCCGCAAAAGTGATATTTTGCAAAGTGTTTATTTCACAAGATCACCTTATTGGAATGTTCTGATTTTTGGAGGGTTTATCACGTATAGTTATATCAATATATGTATCAAATTTCAGGACAATATAGGTAATATGTTGAAGGAGAAAAGTTCTCCGAAACATTTTCGCCAAGGTAGTGATGATAATGGCAACAACGACTTTGTTTTCCATCTTGGTCGCATGCTGAAAGAAGTGGAACCGACTTTATTATTAATTGCTAGTATCTTATGCAGGGAAGTTAAGCACATGGCAAGCGGTCTAGTACCATCAGTACCATGTAGGGCCTAAAAATATCCTGGGCACTTTTACATTAATTGTTTCTGTGTGAGTCATGTTCGTTTTTACCTTGCAATTATATAATATTAGCATCACTATGTCATCAAGTTGATCGGCGCTGAAACCCCGCGGCAGCGACGACGGAAAAATTCACTTGTATTAGAATGCATAGCTGTGGGCTATTGGTGTTTAAAGTCTAGGCTAAATCATGCACACAGCTATGGTTCGCACACCAGGATTACGTAATATGCAGGTGTGAAAAGTAGCGTGGCCAGTCGCCCAGTTTAAGCATGAGTGACGCTCAAGCCTTCTGGGCTTGGCTTTCAGTGATGAGCTTATGATAAGCGCACCTGCACGGCCAGCCAGGTGTGCTGAATACATGAAGGAGAAGCAGGCGTTGAATCCTCGGCTGGCCGCAGGCCATTCGACCACTCTAATTACAGCCTAATTTAGCGGATGGCCCATGATAGGCCGTCTTCTTGGGTTATTCCCCTTGTTTACTGGACCGATATTCCTCTGGTGGCTGAAGGATGAAAATCAATAGGGGGTTTGCATAACCCCTGTTTTGAATCTTGATTCACATGAAACTATTGGACTAATGGTATAGTATAAAATCTATATAAAACAAGCCATGTTCAGCATGGGCTATTTATCAATGCTCTAATGTCAATATGCATATGATACACAACTTTCCATAACACAAGTTTCCCAAATTTCCCATCATGCATTTGGTTTATAGATCAGTAACAAGCTCTGATATTGGTGAAAACATTCTAGTAATTTTCAATAAAAATATTGCCACATATCTGTATGTCAGATTTCAGCAGAATCCATCCCAGGATGCACTGTGACAGACATGTGCAGTGGCACATGCAAATCCCCTATTGCTCCAAGTGATAACAGCAAAACAACACCTTTGTATTTTGTCAAAACAACATATCATATCTCACCCCCTCCCCACCCATCCCGCTCCAAAGATTATTACCTGATCAGAATGTGAATTGTCAGTAATCCTAACCATACAAAGCACTTCATTTTGAGTTTGCAAAGCTTTATTTTGATAAAATGTGTGACAAATATTACAACAAGTAGGACATACCACACCTCAGGCCAGTGTAGAATCTTGGACTACAACTGAAGGTATTAAAAAATGTAATGTGTTTCAGAAAAATGCGTCACAAGTCGCAAAAAATGAATTTTGAGATTTCTTCATATTTGAAACGATGGAATCCAGCCGATTCCAATGATTGTAAACGTTAGGATATCCAATAAATATTTCAATATATTAAGTTTGAAACTTTTATTTTTGAAAAAAAATAAAAAATAGTTTGCAATATTTCTGGGTGAACATTTACCAGTAAAGTAGATAATTATACTCAATAAGACGACCTTAGAAGTACATCCATGGATATATTTAATACACTGTCCTGAAAAGTTGGAAATGTATCCATGCTACGGACAGCGTTAAACATCCCAAAAATGAACAGTCCCACAAAGAGATCCTATGCATAAAACACTTTGAAGATTTAGCTTAGCTCACTTTAGCTGGGAACCCAACTTTAATCACGTTTGGGTGAAATCGTCAGAAAATGTACAATTTTCCTACACAAACCATCTCAAAAACCCAAATTAAAGCGAAAAATTAGGTTCAAAATACACTTCAACATTACCAAACAGATTCTTTGAAAGAAGGCAGTATCAAATATGCGCAGATATATACCTAGACTTGACCATTTTCCAGTAATTTGACAGAATTTACTAAATGTGTAGATCTGCCGATTGTACATTTTCTGACGATCTGACCCGTTTATGGATTAACAGAAGGAACCCAATGCTTTATAAAACCATGGAGATTGACCCAGTCGTATACTGCTTATCCATCAAATATCCCACTCTAACACTATTGGCAACTCTGTAGCTTGCCCTTCTGTGCTAAAATACCCTATTTATTCTGGTATCCAGTATAGTATGGTTTCATACAGCACCTGGATCATAGGTTCAGGCTCTGGAGGATATCCCCCCTGATCAGGATGTTTGTGTCCAGGATCCTGTATCCATGCAGGACACATCCAGGGTGTTTCCATGGTGATGGAGGGATAAACAGGAGCAGGGGTATCTGGAGCCTTGTTAATAGTGGATTTGTAAAGACGCCATCTTGAATGTGGATTATGTGTAATCCATTGCCTGATTGACAATAGGGGATTTGCATGTCTCACTGCGCATGTCTACTGCCGTGCATGCTGGGATGGATTATGTTGAAATCTGCCATACAAATATTTGGCAACAATTCTATGGAAAATTGCAATAGTATTTTCACCAATATCTGAGCTTTTGTAAATGACCTATGAAAGCCAAATGCATGATCGGAAAGATGGGGACTTGTGTCATGGAAACATATATATAACACATAGATAATGTCATTAGAGCATCAATAAATAGTCCATGCTGAACATGGCATGTTTTCCATTGATTCTTAGACTGTACCATTAGTCCCATAATTCCATGTGAATCAAGATTCAAAATGGCGGCTATGCAAATCCCCTATAAGGCACATCTAATGATGATAACATGCCATCAGGTATGCCTCCCCGATGTGCAATAGAGCAGTTCTAACATGATTTTTACCTGGACATTTACACCTGATTCTGACCTGGTGCTTTACTAGTGGAAATCGTAAACAGTTGTGAGGCTTAAACTTGATTTTATAATGCTCTATGGACCCGATTTATTAATGCAGTTCTCATGCACTCAATGATGCACTTTTTATCAGGTTATAAGATTCAGTTCTGAAGCTCTCAAAGATACACTACTGACCAGGTTATAAAAATCAGTTCTGATGCACTCATTGAGAGCAGTTTCAACCCACAGTATTAGAGCTGATAAATCTTTAAAAAAACATATTCCCCAATATAATTTAGAGAGTATCAAGGTATGTTATCATGCCTTTGCATGGTAATACATCGATTATTACATCAATATTTTCATCCTCTTAGAGAGCCACATTACTGAGCAGCATTCCTAGAGGGGTTATTCAGGTTGTACCTAAAATCAGGGTGGCCCAGTCTATATCAGCTAATGAAGTATGCAATGACCACGGGTGTTTGGACCAAAACATTTTTCCACATCTAACATATCAATGACACAAATAAACTATAGAAGTATATCACTTATTACATTCTATATACATTATGTCGAATATCTATACAGGTATAAATTCCATGTAAGTGTATAAGCAGCACTATAATTGGTAAAAACAATTGTAAATGCACCCCAGTTACCAATCGCGCCACCTGGTGAAATCAGTACCGCCGCCTGGTGAGTATAAGTGACATAATAGTAAACCTATGGCAAGATGCACCATTTAAAATGATTTGGAGTATTAAAGTCAATTCATAATTAAGGGACACAAATAGGATATTGTTTTAATGTTTGTATAATAGCAATCATCAACTCACAACCCGCCCTATCTATATAAAGCAATACAATCCTATATGTGATGTGTTCAGGAAAATGAGTCACAAGTCGTAAAATTGATATTTTACAAAGAAAATTGACATTTTACAAAGGGATTTATTCACAAGATCTATTTGTTGGAATGTTCTCGTTTTTGGGGAGTGTAACACCTTTTTTTCCCAACGTTGGTTTATTCATTCAGGCAGAAAAAACAACAGATTACCCTCTCACAAATCAATTGTGATTTTCTTAGTGTCCTGAAGATGCAAAGCTATTACAATTCATTCATTGCAGGGAAGAGTTTGATTATCATTAATTCCTAGGTTAGGCTAAACATCAATTATCTAGTATAATACAATACAAATTCTTATATGATTATAATATACTTGGTGAGGTTTTCTTGATATTATATGAGTTCCATAATGATGAGATGAGATGAAAATGAAGGCTACTGACTATTGAATCTTTATCGATACATGTAAGGGGAGTTTTGTGAGATTGGTTGGTTATAAGAAATATTTAGTTTGTTAGTCGTTTGAGTCCTAAGGATATGGGTTATGCTATTTGAGATTTTCTGAACCTACAGAGACATTAGTCAATTTGTATCCATTTGTTCTCTTCAATACAAATATTATTATACATTTCATATACAACTGTATGTACCGCACACGTTCATGACCTGTATTCTAACTATATAGAAATATGTTACTCATATACAACACATGTAGAATAGATAATAACCGACACTTGGGAAAAGCACAAGATAATCAGGTTATAAGTCCTCACCTAACGTCGACCTTAATGTCGTATGAATTGATGTACCAAATTTCAAGACTGTTTGTTAAATATATCATTGCGTTTCAAAATCAAGGTTATTCCAATGATTGTAAACATGATCGACATCTACGGAGTGTTTCCATATTTTTTGTTTGATATATCTATGTTTGAAAATAAGTTTGCAATATTTCTGGGAGGGCAATTACCAGTAAAGTAACTAAATATACTCCATATATGAGACGAGTCTAAACAACCTCCGCTCCCTTCAAAAAATAAATATACTCCATAGGAAGAGCTTTTAAACGCAAGGATATATTTAATACAATGTCCTGAAATGTGGTACATCGATTCATATCATTAGTAGTGGTAAATCCTCCAAAAATCAGAACATCTTGATAAACGGATCTTGTGTGAATAGCACACTGAAAAATATGATTTTTGCGACTTGTGACTCATTATCCTATAACATATCACATTTCAAATAAACAGGCCATTTGGATAGGTGTGACTTACAAGTATTGTACATTGCATTTTGTTATCACATACTTTTTATTGTAACCAAAGAAAGGATTTTCTATCATGAGTAATATTGTAATATCATGTTTGTTTTAGTGGAGAGGGGTTTCTATGAATGAGTGTCAGAGACTGAGTGTCAGAGAATGGAGTGCCAGATATGTGCGACATTAGGTGTGAATGCCATGCAGGTGAGTGAGCAGTGGCAGGTATTATGGCATGTTGTAGCTTCATTGTGCAGAATTTGACTGTAGTTGTGGGTGCGGATTTGGTTGGAATTATTATTTGTGATAGAAATGTAAAGAATGTTTAACTTATACAGATGAATATATGAGATATTCAAATAAATACAATATGCTCCATGGACCCGGTGTAAGAATAAATGTGGTTCTGATGCTCCCAACGATGTGCTACTGACCAGGTGTAAAAGGCACAGTTATAATGCACTCAGTGAAGCACTTTCATTGCTATTGCTATGTGAGGGAGAGGGAGGGAGTTACTGAATAAAAGTTATTCATTCATTCGTTCATTCATTCATAATCATTATTCATACAAAAAAAAGGACATTTCTGTAGAGGTTTAATTCATAAGTATTTTATTCTTTGTAGGTCTTTAACAGTTTAAAATTTACATTGAAAAACACTGTATTCACCATGATTGTTTTCATATGTTGCCTTATGAAAAATAATAATATTTATGAGACAGAATAAAATGTACTATAATTTATGAATTATGTAAATTCCACTAGACTTAATTACGATACAAAATAATTTAGATATCACACTCCTCTAACTCAAATTAGCACTAAGAAGAGTACAAAAACTACACAATCATATGTTTTAAAAACAAATTAGAGGTAAGGGCCATCTATCCATAAAACCACTTCTATGCTGGACCCCCTGCCCCACCAGTGGTTCCAAACAATTTTCACTGCCATGATAGTTCATGAATAGTCTCATGCTGTACTGATGTACTATACAAGAAAACATGAATCAAATCAAACAGACTATATCAATACTACCCTTTTTATGTGGCTTTAAAATCATAACCATTTAATTTGTTGAATTAATATGGAGATAGGCAATACTCTTATTTTAGGTGGAACTTTGACTGACATTCATTAATTTAACTGCATATAGCTAGTGCATTGATTCCCGATTTATATACATATATTTGATACACATTTTTGGAGTGCATCAGACGATGCACATTGCATCAGGTGCAAAACCAGGTGCAAAACTGCTTTTTTGAGAGGATTGCACTTTTGTGACTGGTCAGTGGCACTTTTGCATGCACTGGCGGATTTTCCAATGCACATAGGGGATCGTTGATAAATTCATGCATTTCCAGTTGTGAATGACACGAAATCTAGTCAATCTACTCCCTCCATCACTGAAATGAATCACCAGTCGCCAAAATTGATATTATTAAGTGTTGTTTTATTCACAAGATATCCTTACAGTAATGTTCTCTGGATTTTGTATGTGTTGTGATATGGTCATGGTGTGTATGAATATAACTTTGAATATATTTCTGCACCAATTGATCTTAAATCGGTTCCTCCACCAATGTGATATCATGGTGTGTATGATACACATAAATAAATGTATTATTCCCTAAAGAATAATATCTACTCTATATTAAATGAAAATCTTGGTAGCTGAGAATATAAGATGTGAACTGCACGGCTGATATTTGGGAAGTGTTTAATGTAACTGAATAGACGGTGTACATTGCAAAGTGTGTGTCCAGCCTGTTACCAGCTGTCCATTCTATGTCCGGTATGTGGATGCCCGTGTTGTAACATACCTTTCACAATGGTCTTGTTCATATAACGGTGTACATTGGGTCATAACAGTGTCTAGTGCTGGATGTATGAATGCATTTACTAAATTTCTAGCCTGTGTATTAAATATGTTCATGCATTTCTAAGGACATCTTATGGGGTATATTTAGTTATTTCATTAGTAAATGTCCACCAAGAAATATTGCAAACTGGTTTTTTTTCAAAAATGAAAGAAATATTGAACTTGAAATGAAGAACTACTTAGATGTCCTTAATGTTTACTATCATTGGAATCGGCTTGATCCCATCTTTTCCAATATGAAGGTCTCTCAAAATCCAATTTTTGTGGCTTCTGACTTTTCTTGAAACACATCATGAATTATAATGCATGGACAAACTCTATTCTCAACTATCTCGACAAAAAAGTGTCACAAAATGTATTCATTGACCAAAAGAGAATGAGCGCTGGGAGCGATAATAAGGGAAACCATTGTGGCAAAGGATTTCGACGGGCCACTGAAATATATTTGTGGACTTTTATTAAACTCTGCATTGAAACCAACATGGTAAAATCCCACACAATTATGGTCAAATGACTGCTTATAGGGCGACTCAACTATAGGTAAAAAACGGCGCTGACAGGCAAAATTATTCGCCGACATGACTAAAAATTCGACATGACTAAAAATTCTAGTGGAAGAGGGGATAAAATAGGTTGTCGGCAACACATTTATTTGTTGCCAACAATTGCAAAATATCTAACTTGATTAGATATTTCGTCGCAAAAGATTCGTCGCAGCCGTTTTTTGCCGTTTTTCCCATAGTGGAGTCCCTGCATAATAATGTTTGCAAAAACAAATAAATTGAATTTAGTTATGATACATATTATAATTTTTTGAAGTTCATAATTATCTGTTTCAAACCTGAAGAAATCGAAATAATAATACCTTTTAATTAAAGGACACAAGGGCAAGGATACATATCTAAAGTCTTCAACCACAGACATTATTGGATAGCTTATTGGATACTGTAAACGTATTTATTTTCACGCAGATAGATTTTCGCGCACTAAGTGCTTTGACACCTTTTCGCGCGGATTTAAATTCGCGCAGCAAGGACGTCTCACTCATTGTCTATGCAATAATTATATCTTTCGAGCAGGATTTATTTTCACGTACAATGGTGGGTGCGCTAAAATAGCAAAAGTACATACTGCGCAAACATTAATACGTTTACAGAAGTCTCTTTATCACTGTAAAAGCGCATGATTGTAACGGAGTGGGCTGTAACCAATACAAAGGGTAGAGTATAAGGGGTATTATTATACACGCATTCAATACTGAGGCCCCGACAGCCGCACATTACTTGTAACGTGGTATTGGACTAGTACATTACCGGCGCGTTGTCATGGCGACGCAAGTTTGGTGGCGCAAGATTGCCGACGCAAGGTTGCCGACGCAAGTTTGCCGTGTGCGAGGGCTTTCTTTCTCCAACATTTCAACTGTTTCTAGTTATATTCCTCTTGTATGAACACCAGATATGGCAAATTATGTTAATGTATCTTTAATTAAGCATGTTTTGCATGCAAAACTAGGCATGTATAATAATCAACTTATAGGACGAGTTGCCGCACGGAGCGTAAATAAAGGACGAGACCGCAGGTCGAGTCCTTTATTTACGCTCCGTGCGGCAACGAGTCCTATAAGTGCTAAGTGTATTGAAGGGTTCAGTGAGTGAGTGAGTGAGTGCGTGAGATTGGTTGCTTTACGCCCTTATCAACACATTTAATATGGTTATATCAAGGGCGGGAGAGCTGAGAGGGGTGCAGTTTATGATCATACCCAGAAAATAGAGATAGAGAAGAAGGGAGAGAGAGACAGAGAAAAAAGACAGAACGGCACTTTAAGGTCTTGGAGATAACT
Source organism: Sthenelais limicola (assembly GCA_942159475.1). Lineage (NCBI taxonomy): Eukaryota > Metazoa > Annelida > Polychaeta > Phyllodocida > Sigalionidae > Sthenelais > Sthenelais limicola. The sequence continues at coordinate 30,917,273 of OW804097.1, read as the reverse complement.
ATAACATAGAGTGCCCCTGGGTGTGAAGGTGTGTGAAGGTGTGTGTGATGGATGGGTGGAGTAAGTAGTATGAAGCAATGGAGCAAGTGCACTGGATATTTTGTAACATTTTGTAAAATGTGATGTGTTTTAGGAAGACGAGTCACAACTCGCAAACAAATTATATTTTTCAGAGTGATTTATTCACACGATCTCTTTAGACGGATGCTCTCAATTCTAGATTAGCTAATGCTCCGGGTCGAATGAGGGTGAAGTTGCCAGAAAATGTATAATTCACTTTCACCAATCCTCTCAAATATCCCCAATTTCAGATGAAAATAAAGTTCAAAATACAGTTCAAAATACAGTTCAACCTAACCAAACAGATTGCTAGAAACACTGCTGAATATACTCAAATGTACCTAGTATTGACCAAATTGCAGCCTAGTTTAGCAGAACTTACTAAATGTATACATCTGCCAATTGTACATTTTCCGAAAATGTGACCCATAAATACGTGCACTAAATCTCAAGCCAATGTATTAAATATATCCAGGTATTTCTAAGGTCACCCTAAAGAGCATATTCAACTACTTTACTAGTAATTGTCCACACACAATTATTGCAAACTTTTATAAAACGTATACAAATATAAACCTTGAAATATAGAAGTGCTTATTTGCTGTCCTACTGTTTACTATCATTAGAATCGGCTTGATCTCATCGTTTCAAATATGATGATATCTTAAAATCCATCTTTTGTGATGTGACTCATTTCCCTCAAACACATCACACATGGGCAAAATCAGCCCTGAAGAGAGAGTAAAGTATGAAAAGGAAAGAGAGAGGGGAAGCAAGGCAAGGGGTCGAATTAAAAAAGGGAAGGAAATATAGAGGAGAAAATATGAAAGAGGAAATAGAAGAGGCCCTAGGTGAGGTGAGATAGGTGACGGAATGAGAAGAGAGAACAGGGAATTAGAAAGGGTAGAGTGTAAGAGGGAAGAGGGCTGTAATAGCTATGAGATAGAAAAAGCACAGTGAACGGGGGATAGGGAAAGTGGCAGTTACTATATCGAGCTAGTGGAGAGAGGAACGACAAGTAGGGACCAGAGGGGTCAGGTATAGTGGAGAGAGGACATAGAGAGGGGCGGAGGCGATACCAGATAAGGATGGGTATTTCGGCGGGCTTTCCCATTACGCCGATTGCCCCAACTGTACTAACTCTCATTTGTTTACAACAATGTACACTAATATTGCTTGATGTCACTTGTCTGAGGGAACGCATTATACAAATTCTAAATAAAACACTAATTCGCAGAGAAGGGAAATGTAGAGACACAGAGCGAAGGGAAAGGCAGAGTCAAAGAGAAGGGAAAGAGAGAGAGAGATATATCTATAGGGAAAGACAGAGAGAGAGGGATAGAGAGAGAAAGAGAGAGGGGGATGAAAGAGAGAGAGGGAAAGAGAGAGAGGGAAAAAGAGGAAGAAGAGAAATGGAAAGAGGGAGAAAAGAGTGGGGAGAGAGAGAAAAGACAAAGTCCAGAGGGAGAAAAGGAGCACAGGAAAGGAGAGAGATAGAAAGAGGGAAAAAAGAAAATGAAAAGGAGAGAAATTGATATATCAAAGATGGAGAGAGGGAGAAGAGAGAGGAGTCGGAGAAAGGACAAACTGGAGAAAGGAAGGAAAGAAAGGGAGGGAGAAAGGACAGAATAGGAGATAGTTAGAAAATAGGGAAAGGAAGAGATTGAAAATGAGATAAAAAAAAGATAATGGACAGAGATTGAAAGAGTTAGAAAAAAGAGAAAGGACAGAGTTAGAAGGAATTAGAAAATAGAGAAAGGACAGAGATAGAAGGAATTAGAAGATAGAGAAAGGACAGAGATAGAAGGAATTAGAAGATAGAGAAAGGACAGAGATAGAAGGAATTAGAAAACAGACAAAGGACAGAGATAGAAACAGCTAGAAAATAGACAAAGGACAAAGACTGAGTGGGAGGGAGGGAGGGTGACGTGTGGAGAGAAGTGATACAGTTATTACCCAGCACCATTGACTGTATCCACGATTACTGGGCCCCATACATCACCCAGTGATAGAGAGAGAGAGAGGGGAAAGACTCACTCCATCACTCATCCCACCACTCCATTACATCCCTCCAACACTCTAATACCCCTAGAGTGGACACCAGACTGACCACTGTCCACTCTATACTAATATCAGTATGGGTAAAGCCACTGGACCAAGTACTATTAGCTTTGTAGAGACCACTTCACAGTTATCACGGCTTGAGAGTAAAAGTAAATGTAATAGCGTTGGAGCGTTCTGTGGCTTCTACTATTCATAGTGTGTCGGCCAATATGGCAAACTCATGCCAGTAGTTTACTTGTGGAAATTTGTGTTTAAATGCATTGTGACGTACTAGTTATACTATGTGGGTCAGATTTTCAGAAAATGTACAATTCGCAGCACTACACATTTGGGAAATTCTCTTAAATTAGGCTGAAAAATGAGGAATACCGTGTATATCTGAGTATATTTGGTATCGCATTGATTTAAAGTATCAGTTCTGTTATGTTAAGCTGCATTGTCAAGCACATTTTTGTCTTAAATGTGTGTTATTTGAGAGGATTGGTGAAGATGAATTGTACATTTTCTGAAAATCTGACCCATATATGTTTTTAGACATTAGATAGTTGAAAAGGTGGAATTGTGTTATGTTATTCTATCATTTCATAACCAATACTCATTGGGGCCAGATTTTCAGAAAATGTACATTTGGCAGATCAACATATTTTGTAAATTCTGCTAAATTGGACTGAGAAATCATCAACACTAGGTACATATGGGTATTGCCTTGATTCAAACAATCTATTTGGTTATGTTGAACAGTATTTTAAACCTGAGTTGTGTCTTAAATTTGGCTTATTTGAGAGGATTGTTGAAGATGAATTGTACATTTTCTGAAAATCTGACCTATTTGCAATGAACCTTCATAGTAGTAGACTTTACTAGAACAATAGCTAACATATGTTTCCTGTTTGAGAGAATTGGTGAAGGTCAATTGTACATTTTCTGAAAACTTGACCTAAACACTTTAATCTGTTCAGAATAATATCAATATTGATGGAATTAAAAGCCTTACATAGATCGAAATAAGTCGCAGTGGTATCAACACCCTTTTCCTTATTCATGATTGTGTACTCGGTACTACACATGTATTGATACCCTTCCCTGGCCTAAAGCCATGTTGATATGGGTCAGATTTTCAGAGGATGTACAATCGGCAGATCTACCCATTTAGTAAATTCTGCTATATTTATTAGACTGTAAAATGGTCAATACTAGGTATATCTGAGGATATTTGACATTGCATTGATTTAAACAATCTGTTTGGTCATGTTGAACTGAATTTTGGACCTGATTTTTATTTTATTTGATTTGATTTGATTTATTTTATTTGACCGTATAGGTGAAGATATATGGAGAGAAATATATGGAGAGAAATATTTAATTCGAGTTCAATGTTCTAATAACTTAACAGGCAATAATTTTTCCATAATTTTACCAGTTATTGGTGATATCGATATGGGTCTTAAGTAACCAATACCACATGACATTTTCTTCTTCGGTATCACAGTACAAATTGATGTTTGCCAATATCTGATCCTGCAGGTATACGTTGAATTCTATCGGTGTGTAAGGATTTCAAGTGGGCCTGAATGTTCACACAATCCGATACAGTCTAGGCCCAAAGATAAGAGAGTCCCTCCAAACAAAGGGAATGCAACTGGCCTCAAACCGCAAATTGCCATTATAATTACATTAAAGCCACAAAATGTCATTATAGTCCCATTAGAACGCCTAGTCCTAGGTCAGGAAACCGATTAGCGCAGTAGGCGTCCAATCACTGAAATACCATTCTTGTCTGATCTGAGGGTTTGGGCCCAGACTGACTTGGTCTGACTTATTTAGTTATTAGGCAGGCCGTAGGAATCCATAGGAAATCTCCTAAGCGTCCGATAAAAATCCAAAAAGAAAAATGATGACTGAAACCATTTGTTACCTGTCCGCCATTCCATTTCGTAGAACACCCCATTACAAGCTAAATGCACATGTTGAAGTGGCTGAGGGCAGGACATGTGGGCGGAAATGGGGTCAATATGTGTCATGTGTCCAGGAAGTGGGCCAGGTGAAGGATAAACAGTTTGGTAAGCTACAGGTGGGTAAATACCGCGACATGGCTTAACTAACACACCTGTGGTAAGGGCTGGGTGAGTGGGGGGGGGGGGGGGTTGGGGTGGGGGTCTAGACTATTTCATAAGGGGTCAGATTGTTACAAAATATACAATTGGCAGCTCTACGCATTTAGTAAAATATGCTAAATTAGGATGAAAAATGATAAAAAAAAAACAAGTATATCTGTGTATATTCTGCATTATGTTGTTTTAAGATATCTGTTCTGATGAATTAAACTGTATTTTGAAGGTAATTTCTGTCTTAAATTTGTTGTTATTTGAGATGATTGGTGAAGACGAATTGTACATTTTCTGATGATCTGACCTACAGGGTCCAGGGAACCCTCTAATCCGTGGCCACTGTAATCCTTTCCTAAATATCGCTTTCCTTTTTCTCTTCTCTCTTTGCTTCATCGATTTCCATTTTCACTTACACTATAAAACTACAGATGTAAAATGGAGGAAACCCGTCCTTCTTCCACTTTCTTATATCCTTTAAGAGAACCATGTTATAGTTTGGCACCCGATTCCTTAACAGGGAAGGGGGAAGGGGGAATTAGGGAAGTGGAGAAAACCATATATTTTGGTCATTTAGACATCATTTAATCATCATTGACATCATTTCAGCGTCATTCAACGTCGGCTACCCGTTCTCTTAATTGTATGTGGGTCAGACTTTTAGAAAATGTACAACTCACCTTTGCCAATTCTCTGAAATAACCCAAATTTCAGACGAAAATAAAGCTCAAACTACAGTTCAACCTAGCCAGACAGATTGCTAGAATCAATCCAATGCCGAATATACTCAAATTTACCTAGTATTGACCAAATTGCAGCCTAATGTAGCAGAATTTACTCAATGTGTACAGCTGCCAATTTTACATTTTCTGAAAATCTGGCCATACAGAGAAGCAATCTACAATGCGTGGGCTCCTCCACTTCGGCACAAGAGGTAACGACTAGCGACCCTTGACTAATCGCTAGTACATGGGTCAGATCGTCAGAAAATATACAATTGGCGGCTCAACACATTTAGGAAATCCTGCTAAATTAGGCTGAGAAAATATAAATACTATGTATATCTGAATATATTTAGTATTGTGTTGTTTTAAAGTATCTGTTCTGCTAGGTAAAACTGTTTTTTTAAGCTCATTTTTTTGGGTTATTTGAGAGAATTGGTGAAGGTGAATTTTACATTTTCTGACGACCTGACCCCCATATATGGGTGAAATTTGCAGAAAATGTACAATTCAACTTTGCCAATCTTCTCAAATATCCCAGATTTCAGATGAAAATGGAGTTACCTAGCCAAACAGATTGCTAGAATCAATGCAATGCCAACTATACTCGAATTTACCTAGTGTTGGCCAAATTACAGTCTAATTTAGCAGAATTTACTAAATGTGTACAGCTGCCAATTGTACATTTTCTGAAAATCTGAACCATATGTGACGAGTCCTTGCAGTCTGTATGAAAAGTAGTTGACACATAATTCCTTAGGTTCTTTAAGAGACAGAAAAGTAGGATACTCTTGACTTTCAACCTTTGCCCCCTGAGTCGCCATTTGCGATCGACCATGACCGAATATACAGCCGTATTGTATAGTGCTGTCCCTGTTCCATGTGCAGCAGCTGTTGCTTTGCTTAGATGGAAGGAACACCTGGTTATACTGGCCCAGTTTCCCCTTGGTTGATTGCAAGGAGGGGCTCACTGGGCAAAGTGTTGACAGGAACTTGTCATAAATAGATGTAAAAAATCCCCCGCTTTTCTCTCCTCTTGAAGGGACCTCCTCTTAAAGGACCCAAGGAATCGTGTGTCAACTACTTTTCGGACAGACTATAGCACCGAGTCACTCTCCTCTTCCACTTAATTCTATGCCTCTACATAACTTATGGATGGATGGCAAGTGCCACCACTTTTCCACTTGCCAAAGTGCTCACACAATGTGTGGAAAACAGACAAAAAAACAAACAAAAAACAAACAAAAAATCCAAAATATTCTGTCTGCATAATAGGAAACTATAGACTGTATCCACACAACGTGACAGATAGTATATATTATTCGAAAAAATATTAGAAATCAAATTGGAGTTTTCAGTTTAATAGAAGATATGTTTTTGCATACAGATATATACCTTTATCTTAATAGAATATCTTTCGAAATTTCTATTACAAATTAGTGTCAAGTTCATTATTGTGAATTATGTTTGCCTTCATAGCATAACTGCCGTCCTTCTCTCGGCATTAATTGTCTTCCCTACCTCTCTCTTTCTTTTATCCTAATTGTTAAACCTAATTATTGTGATGTCCTTCAATTGAATAGGGGAGTTGTATAGCCGCCATTTTGAATCTTGATTCGCATGGAATTATGGGTGTAATGGTACAGTCTAAACTCTATTGAAAACATGCCATGTTCAGGATGGACTATCTATCAATGGTCTAATGCCAATATCCATGTGTTATACATGTTTCCATTGAACAAGCCTCCATCTTTCCCATCATGCCTTTGGTTTTCATTGATCATTTATATATATATATATACGCTACCATATTGGTGAAAACATTTTTGCAATTTTTGACAGAAATGTTGCCAAATATTTGTATGTCAGATTGAATCCGTCCCAGCATGCACTGTGACAGACATGCGCAGAGAGACATGCAACTCCCCTATTACAACTTTTCACACGAACAATGTAATTTCAGGAGCGCGTACAATCTTACTCTATCATAATTAGGTATTATTAATCAAAATAGAGAAGCGACTTAAACTTCCCCCCAGTTATGTTTGCACTTTAATCTGTATATGGGTCGGATCGTCAGAAAATCAACAATTGGCAAATCTGCGCATTTAGTAAATTCTGCTAAATTAGACTGTGAAATGGTCAAATCTGCGGATATTTGACATTGCCTTGATTCAAACAATATGATTGGTAATCTTGAACTGAATTTTGAACCCGATTTGTGTCTTGAATTGGGGTTATTTGAGGGGATTGGTGAAGATAAATTGAACATTTTCTGGCGATTTCACCCATATCTTCTGTAAGCTGTTATCTGTGCTACCATCGGAAGATCGGTCTGCGACAGAGATACATGGGTCGGGTCAGCAGAAACTGTACATTTGGCAGCTCTACACATTTAGTAAATTCGACTAAATTCGACTGAAAAATGATATAGGTATATCTGAGTATATTTGGTATTGAATTGATTCAGAGGATCTGTTTGGTTGTATTGAATTGTCTTTTGAGTCCCATTTTTGCATCAAATTCGGGTTATTTGGGAGGGTTTCTGAATGTGAATTGTGCATTTTCTGAAGATTTCACGCATATATACAACTTTCCATTTATAGTTTGCACGTATAGATGTGGCAATAAAGTATATATATATGAGTGAAATCGCCAGAAAATGTACAATTTGTCTTAACTAGTTCTATCAAATAACGCAAATTTAAGACAGAAATTGTTTTCAAACCAACCAAACCAAACAGATTGGCAGAATCAATGCAATGCAGAATAAACTCGAATTTACCTAGCATTGACCAAATTGCAGCCTAATTTAGCAGAATTTATTAAATGTGTACAGCTGCTAATTTTACATATTCTGAAAATCGGACCCATATGTGATGAGTCACAGGAAAATGAATGACAAGTCCCAAAAATTAGATTTTGAGATGTAAGCATATTATTTTGAACAGATGAGATCATGCCCATTCTAAAGATAGTAAACATTAGGAAAGCAAGGAAATGTTTCTATATTTTAAGTTCGATATTTTAGTTTTTTAAATGTCTGCGATATCTCTGGGTGAACAATTACTAGTGAAATAGCAAAATATACTCCATAGGATGAGCTTGGAAGTGCATATATAGTCATATTTGAAACACGATGTTGAAATTTGGTACATATATTAATGCGACTTGGGGCATTGGGTAGCCCAAAAATAAAAACATTCCAAGAAAGACATCTTGTGGACAAAATCATTTGGAAAATATTAATTTTGCGACTTATTATTTCATGCCTTGAATAACCGATTCAGACTGTTTCATAAAGAATATCATAAATAGTAACATACTTCTTAAAAACGATCTTAAATTTAAGATTTCTTGTAAATATGTACGATATCTTAAACCCATATATAAAACTCTTATATTTAAGATTAGGGCGTACGATCTTTCCTAAAACACCCCCCTGATTCCTAATTTCCTAGCCAAAGGGAATCTACCCCTCTTCAGATATCCATGTTTTGGTCATATTTCAGCCGGATACCTGTAGTACGGAAGTCCACCTGAAGAGGGCGTACTTAGTGCCACCAGTCTACGGCAATAAGTGTGTTATACAAACAGTCGGTGGCAAACTGCTAAGTGGGGAGTTTTGGCCATCCTCCTTACATTTTTTATATTGCAGCACATATGATGATGTGTTTCTTAGCTGTGCTGCTGTGGTCGGGACTTAGCAACTGCTGATAACTTCCTTATGGGTCAGATTTTCAGAAAATGTACAATTGGCAGCTGTATACATTTAGGAAATTCTGATAAATTAGGCTGACAAATGATGAATACCGGGTAAATCAGAGTATATTTGGTATCACATTGATTTAAAGTATCAGTTCTGTTATATTAAACTGCATTATGAAGCTTATTGGTGTCTTAAATGTGAGTTATTTGAGAGGATTGGTGAACGCGAATTATACATTTTCTGAAAAATCTGACCCTTATCCTTAGTGTTTCTCTTACTTTCTCCTTTCTAGACTTGTTCAATGATATACCGTGTACATTCCAAACATTCATATATATTTACCAACATTTCCTTTAGGATTCCTCCAATTATTTTTCCATCATAACCTGTTCTATAATCATTTTTTCACCCTCAACAGTCTAGGGCGTCCCTTCAAACGGGGGGTAAACTTCTCACCTCAAACCACTATAAGTCCATTAAATCCGTAAAATTATTATCCAATTAGAACGCCTAGTCATAGGCCAGGAAACCGATTAGCAAAGTAGGCGTCCAATCACTGACATACCATACTTATCTGATCTGAGGGTTTGGACCTAGAGTGTTTACATCTTCCCTTCCCTTCATTCCTTTGAATATATGAAATTTAGTAGATGTACTCATGCTACGAACAGCATTAGGGATCCCAAAAATGAAGACATTCCCACAAATGTATCCTATGTATAAAACCCTTTGGAAAAATATCAATCTTGCGAGTTGTGACTCATTTTTCTCTTACTCATCACAATTGTGAAGTTCGACTCAAGCCCTTAGTCCGTGTTACACCCTTTACACAGTGCCCACACTGTATACACTATGAGCACGTGCATTATGCACGATTACATGTAATATACTGGAGATTAACATGTGAATCAGTCTGGTAATGATGTAAACTACATGTTAAACATGTGTATGCCATGCGGGCTAAGCTATGCAAGGTGTGTGCTTATAAACAAGTAAATTATCCAGTTATATAGAGAGAGATTTGCAATGGCCCATGTCTATGTAGGTGTACTATTGTATTGTTGAAACCTTCAGAAGATGTACAATTGGCAGCTGTACACATTTAGTACATTCTGCTAAATTAGGCTGCATTTTGGTCAATATTAGATAAATTCGAGAATATTCGGCATTGCATTGATTCTGACAATCTGTTTGATTTGGTTGCATTTTGAAATTTGCGTTATTTGATATGATAGAATTACCTAAGTTTCAGAAAATCAAACAGATTGCTATAGCAATCTGTTTGATTAGGGTGAACTGTATTTTGAACTTTATTTTCGTCTGATATCTGGGTTATTTGAGAAGATTGGTGAAAGTGAATTGTACATTTTCTGAAAATCTGACCCGTTACACTGGTCTCCTAGTTTAGACTCTATCTTGTATTATGGTAACGGCCAGTAGTAATAGGAGTCGCTTTTGAACGTACTTTAGTACCAAACAGGCCGCTATGGGGCTCCCCATATTAAACTGGTGGCGCTAGTAGTACTATTTTTTTTTATGAACATGGAATTTTTTTTTATGTACATGGAATTTTTTTTTATGAACATTTCGTTTCTTTTTTATCTGTAGGGTTTTCTCATAGAGTTTTAGACTGTACTTTAGTTACGGCCGGAAGACCTGCACTTTATCAAGAGGCCAGTATTCCGTTTTTGTCGATCTCTTTGTAAAACCAAGACAAAAAATAAAATATTCATCAATCAATCAAATTAATGTTGCCACTACTTACGTTCGGGATCGGCCTAGGCTTCATATGATATATGCACATACCTGCAAAATGAAATGAATAATTAAAGTTTAATTTAGTGTATTATATGCCAGGAAATTGCACATTGACAATTAAGTTGTTGTTTTTTTAAATGTTTTTATTGGCCACACCATTTAATAAATTTACAAAATACGCATAACCACTTATGTGATATATCTTTCATGCGTTGCCAAATGTAACTAATGTAACATGTATCTAACCTTTACTACCATACGCAAAAACCTTTTATATTCATATAACTAAACAAACAAACAAACAAACACTGTCTACAACCTGATTATTAATGAAGAGGGTGTTTAACAGCAGTCAATTATATTACATTCTACACTACAATACAATGGTGTTTACAACAGGTAGTTCATACACAATCTAGTAATTAGTTTTGTAGCTTGAATCATGTCTCTCTCTGAATTTTAATTTAATGTTAAATATCTAACGACTAGAGTCCGATCATACAATAAGGTACATTACTATATGTTACAGCGGGGCGAGTGAGTATTAATTCATCACGAGGTAAAGAGCTTGTATAAGCAACAGACAATTAAATACATAACAATAGCCACTCTTAATTCATACTAATACACATACAACTTCCATATGGCAGAAATATTCACACGTCAAATGATGCCTGCAAAGGCTTCACAATTCAATGCATTATTTGTCATTTGGACAGTTGTTTTATTATGTTTAGTTTATGCAATGGAAATGATTTTACAGAGCTTTTAGATGTGTTTACTACGATTGCACAGCTCCAAGTGTACAAACGACGATGCGCTGTGGAATTCTGTTAGAGAAAATCGCCTTTCATCTGTTTTGAACTAATTATCTTTAAATGTCAAAAAGCTTGCATTACAACATGGGTCAGATTCTCAGAAAATGTACAATCGGCAGCACTACACATTTAGTAAATTCTGCTAAATTAGACTGAAAAATGGTCTATTCTAGGTATGGCTGAGTATACTTGGTATTGGGTTGATTCAAACAAACTGTACAGTTATGTTGAACTGAATTTTGAACCTCATATTTACCTTAAATTTGGGTTATTTGAGAGGATTGTTGAAGGCGAATTGTACATTTTCAGAAGATTTCATCCATATAATGTGTACCGTAACTTTCGCGATTCCCTTGTAGTTTAGCCTAGGAGGAAATTATTTTTTATAATCTTTCTGAGCTGCTGATTTTCAGATGTGAAAAAGGACATATGTATATACGAGCTTTGTACATGTTAGTTTTCCCACAAGCTATTTATGTGTTTACTTTGCTCACAGAGCTTCTTGTCGACTGTTTTATCCCTGAAAAATCCTTCACCCTTCACAAAGACTCATGCACGATGTACTTTTTGTCTGTTGACTCATGCTCAGATTCCCTGATGAAGGATCAACTAATAGATCCGAAACGTTGGAAACAAAAAATATATCACAATCACCATCAAATAAAATTTCAAAATTTTCAAAAAATTCTGGTGTCATTCGACTATGAATCATATGTTCAGAATAGTCTGAAAACCTTTTGAGATTACTTTTTGATTACTGGTCTGTTGGTTTTAGATCAATACTAATAAAACGTTGTATCATTTTGTTGTATCAATTGTTATAACATGATGTATTAATTTCACTACAACAGTATAGTTAATCATTAGTATAGTTGGCAATATAGGTTGATATTTATAAGGAAAGTCGGTTGTTTAATGTAGTGTGTGTGTATCCCAACTTAAACAATGTGAGACATTATTTCTGTTGTCAAAAGAGGTGAAATCCATTGCAATGTTGGACAACGTTAGGCCTATAACATGGAGTGCAATCACCTAAATACCACCCCTCACTATCTCCTCACTACCTGACACATGGTGATGATAATTGATGTCATACATATGTAAATACCAGTATAAATACACCATATAACTCCCATTATTCCATCCTATTGCAAATTGAATATATAGCTAAAACACTGGCCTGATTAATGTGTATGGAATTGCCAACAAAACGTTCCCCTGCCCCACTGGGGGATATCATGTGGCAAAGTGTGTGTGTCAGTGGTTACTAGTTATGGCATTGATTGATATCATCCCAAACGTACTTTAATTAAAGGAGAAGTAAACTAACTACTGAATTTTTAAAAGCATTTTTGTTAAAAGATGTTATTTATACTTGGTGTACAGCACTTTTGAAGGGTTTTTCATCTGACCCAAGTGTTTCTTATATACAGCATATATAACATACAGGTATAAATGATATTTTTGAACATATGGTTGAAGGTAATTCATTAACATGGGTAGAGTATGATTATTGGCAGTGATTTGAATTAAAGATTTCATTTCTCGGATACAAACAGACTAGCCACTTGCCACTGAGATCATTGTCAATCGAGTGGTGGTGGTGTCAGATGAATTGTATGAGAATGTCAAAACATGCTTTAAAAGGAGTTTTGACAGGGCGATTGTGTCTCACTAGTATCAAAGCAGATACCCATACAATGTATCCCAATGCAATGCAATTTATACCTAATGGCACGATGGAGGATTGTAATCCGATCGAGACATGCTGGGAGAAAATCATATTCATGGATGAATTGGCTTTGCTAATGAAATGATAATTTCATGACAGTTTAATTCCTGGCATACAGTATTTATATTTCATTTGCTACCACATGTAACACAGCAGATATACAAGGCCGCCATCGCGACATGTTATTACATAGTATGTTCTGATTCACATAATGACATGTTTATCAGGTTAAAGAGCTGATGATGTGGGGCATGGATCTATCGGTGTTGGGTCAGGCAATTGGTAACCTTGTCATCAAGTGTTCTATAGATAGAGTCAGTTAGTTTGGACAGTCACAATGATTTGGTAATATCACCGCAAGCTACATTCTCAACTTTGGTCCTGGGTACGACCATAGAGTGCCTTTCTGTCTTCCTTTCTTCTCTATCTCTATTTCCTGGATATGATCATAAAGTGCCTGCCTCTCAGCGCTCCCGCTCTTGATATAACCATATTAAATGTGTTCATAAGGGCGTAAAGCAACCAATCTCACTCACTCACTCACTCAATCCATTCTCAACAAACTCGTTTAAGATATAGTATTTTTCACCTTTTGTTCCATCTTTTTCCTACCCATTTGAATATGTTATCAAAGTGGCAGGTGGGGTTTTTCTACAGCACGACCCCTTCCTCTACATTTTATGTTGTTGAAAAGTTGTTATTCCCGAGAATTTGTGATCCGTTTTAGGAAAATGAGTCATAAGTCGCAAAAATCGGATTTTGAGATATCACCATATTTAAAAAGAGGAGATGAAGCCGTTTCCAATGATAGTAAACACTAGGACACCTTTCAAGTGTTTCTATGTTTTAAGTTTGATATTTTTTATTTTTGGAAAAGAAAGTTTTCAATGTTTCTGGATGGGTAATTACCAGTAAAGTAACTAAATATACTCTATACGAAGGCCTTTAAAATACAAGAATATATTTAATACAATGTCCTGGAATTTGTTACATGGATTTATATGACTATGAGTGCTAAACCCTCTAAAAATCGGAACATTTCAATAACGAGATCTTGTGAAAAAAACGCTTTAAAAAATATAATTTTGCGACTTGTGACTCATTTTACTGAAACACATCACATTTCACAGTAGTGATACTGTTCATCACTAGAAAATGTCTGCAACAGCAGTGTCATCAGTGTCCCAATAATGGAAGCCATAATGCGGGTTCATTAACTATACTGGTAATTGTTGAAGTGCCAATTGTTTAGAGCGATATTCTACTAACAATTCACAGGTACCAACTAACATGGTTGGTAATGGCTATTAGCAATTGAACAGTAATAGCATTTTTAAAAGAGTAACCTGGGTTGTACATTGCCCTTTTATTCAAACAGGGGCATATAAAGTATTTAATCAACCATAAACTATAAAGACCTTCTGTTCCCAGACCTATTATTTTGGTCCCATTACCTACCTATCCTTCTCCCATTATTTCTGCTTGTTATCCCAGGTTTTCACAGCCCTGAATATCGATGTTTTGTTACCGAGATATACCCGGTACTCATAGCAGAGCATATATTATATACACTCTAGTATGATAACTGACTGTTGTATAGGCAAGATTAACATATCTCACTAGCACGGTATTTGGGTGTGGTTCAACCCTGTCTTCCTTGGAAAGCATTGAAGAACAATAATGAGATATTTCGTGAAGAAACCTTAATTGTAGTATCACAAACAAAGAATTAAAAGAAAGATGGCATGTTTGGATCACCTTCTTAAGGGATATTATATTTTATTAAATTCTCCCTTCTTCTTTTTCTCTATTTCCTGGGTATGATCATAAACTGCCTCCCTCTCAGCTCTCCCGCCCTTGATATAACCATATTAAATGTGTTGATAAGGGCGTAAAGCAACCAATCTCACTCACTCACTCACTCACTCACTCTATCTGATGCCGCCATTTTGAATCTTGATTCGCATGGAATTATGGGTCTAGTGGTACAGTGTAAAAGCTATAGAAAACATGCCATGTTCACCATGAAATATCTATCAATGCCCTAATGCCAATATCCATGTTTTATACTTGCTTCCATAACAATAGTTCCCATTTTTCCCATCATGCATTTGGTATTCATAGCTCATTATACAAACTCTGATATTGGCTTAAAAATTCTTGCAATTTTCGAGAAAAATGTTGCCAAATATTTGTATGTCAGATTTCATCAGACTCCATCCCAGGAGGCACTGTAAAAGACATGCGCATTGGTACATGCAATTCCCCTATTAAATAAACTCTATTGCATGTTTGGTAGGAGGACAAAGGTATGGTATTTTGAAATATTGTCAGCATAGTCAAAAGGTGTTCAAAAAGGCAAAATAACTACAGTAGTTCAACATAGATATGTGTCAAAGTAAGTGGTACTGTAAACGTATTTATTGTCACGCAGATAAATGTTCGCACACTAAGAGCTTTGACATCTTTTTGTGCAGATTTAAATTCGCGCAGCAAGGAAGTCTCACACCTTGTTTATGCAATAATTATACTTTTTGCGCAGGATTTTTTTTGCGCAGAAAGGTGGGTGCCCGAAAATAGCGAAAATAAATACTGTGCGAACAGTAATACGTTTACAGTATTACTCAGTAAGATATCTGAAAATGTTTGTGGTCATAGGTACTCCCATTATACGTGTACTTCACATCTCAATTTGGTCAATGTTTAAATATAATTTGTATGTGAGACTGTGAGTGAAGTAAACCTACCTTAATACAAATGTTAGAATAAAAAACAATATTTATATTCGGGGTATAGGCTAATAGCGAAGAAGATGTTATAATAAAGTAGCCTTTAACAATAGGGGGTTTGCTTAGCCACCATTTTGAATCGTGATTCACATGGAATTATGGGACTAATGGTAGGGTGTAAAATCGATTGAAAACATGTTATGTTCAGCATAATATTTAACAATGATCTCATGTAATTAGCCATATATGTTTTACAGGATTCCATGGAACAAGTCCCTATCTTTCCCATCATGCATTTCATAGTTTTCATAGACCATTTAAAAAGGCAAAGATATTGGTGAAAACATTCTTTCAATTTTCGATGAAAATGTTGCCAACTATTTGTATGTCAGATTTCACCAAAATCTATCCCAGAATGCATTGTAACAGACATGCGCAGCGGCACATGCAAATCCTCTATTGGCTTTACGACATGGCAAGATATAAAAATGCTGTGATCCGTCTGTTCATGCATGATATATTAGATTGCTGCCCTTATCTTTTCATTTTTAGAATAGCAAACTCATTTATAATGCATTATTTTCCAAATAGAAATAAACCTATAAAGTTATTCCATTTTGCATTGTTAGTTAAATGTAATAATATACCTTAATTCTCCTGAGATGTATTGGACCTTCTACGTTATATATGACCTCTACAATATCTGGTAATCCAAATAAGTAATCCTATGTGAAGAATTCAGTGTAAAAATAGCTATCAGACTCAATCACTAGAGTGAATACAGGTTTATATAGATTCAGGGATAAATCAAAGCCCGCCAAATTTAGTGAACATAATCGTTTTTCACTCAGAAGTTCTCGTTCGATTCTCCTTGTAGTTCCGCAATGTCTTTTATCCAATTTGATCAAAACGATATCCTTGGTAACGACATATATAAATATGCTTAACACTGCCTTCCATGGGAAGCATACATGTGTTATTCATATGGTGGATTTTATGGGTATGTGACCGTGTTTACTGCAGAGAGCGGTCGTTCCTCCCATATGGCGATCTGCATAAGTAAACATAACATTATATCCACCGTAGTAATCTATGCACGGACATGGGGCATAGCTCACGTCATGCTGACGTCATCATCAGAAACGGGAAGTTATAGCTATATCCAAACAACCAAAACCGATAAAATGTACACAACTATTTTTGTTATGTGAAAACAGATTATGTTTTCATGACATCTGGATGTATCCCAGTGAATTTATCTGGTGAAATAAAATGTGTTATCTTTGGTCCATCCACTTTTCACTGGGTATATAATATGCTCATTTGTTCTTCCACATATAATATGAATGCTTGATAGTGTACCAATGCTATCTATTAGTATAGAGACATACACAATTGGGTCCAGGACCAAGTTACAAGCCTCCTAGATATATACGGATATATATGTATGTAAGGGTAAATTATGCACTTCGTCGCTTGAACACGAATCGATTATTAATGTTCTTATAATAATCAAAAGTTGTAAAACAGTTCATTCCTGTATCAAAGTGAGGATAAACGTTGGTCTGATATCATCATAGAATCAGATAGATTTTAATTAATCGGACCGTGGAATGTACATTTGAGTGGGTTCCATTCGTTTTACATCTATGTCCGTCTCTGCTGTTCCTCATCAAGCGTTGGTTTGTGGATATGCGTCGTTATTTTCAGAAAATGTCCAATTGGCAGCTCTACACATTTAGGAAATTCTGCTAAAATAGACTGGAAAATGATGAATACCGGGTATATCTGAGTATATTTGGTATCGCTTTGATTCAAAGTATCAGTTCAGTATCAGAAGCTGATTTGTGTCCTCAATGTGGGTTATTTTAGAGGATTGGTGATGGCGAACGGTACGTTTTCTGAAGATCGGACCCATAAGCGTCGTTATTGAGTGTAGAACAAGGCAGGGACGTTTCCCTACCTACCCTATATCCGCGAGGCTAGAACCTCTTTCCTCAATCTTTTGAACTGTGGGTTGTTTTTAGTAAGTATGCCACATCTCTTTGATATCTATCAATATGGGACATTAACAAATAAAGCAATTGTTAACAATCTGGTGAGTTATTATCCGAGGGTGGAATAATGATCTATTCTAGTTGATCTTGCTATGCCAAATCAGTATCACATGTATACCACTTGTACTCCCTTGAACGCCGGAATTGCGTCTCCACTCCTCTGGGGTAGCCTGGGCACAGTTGATGAGTCCATATAGTTGATTGTATTAGTTCCTTACATTAGTACAGTGGTTAATTAATTAAGAAACCAATTACTCCAGCGGAAATTGGTAATAAATAACTTACTTGACTATTGTCAAGTAAAGATTTGACCAGTACCTCTTCTTGCACTACTTGTTCTGAGCAAATTTCCAGTTAACCTTTGTGATATGTATGTGTAAGTTATTTAGTATTAAGTAATCCACAACCGGATTCATATCCAGTATCCAGTATCCAGTTTCCAGTATCCGGTATTCCTAAACTATCCTCTTGGTCTCCTCAGGATGTGATACAACTATTTCTATTTCCACCATTTCCAGCAAGCTTCAGCCCTGTTGCTCCGGCCTGGCCCTGCCTGGGTGTTAACTACCTAGGCAATGTCCATTAGTAACTGTTCTAAATTCTGCGAAAATTACAAAGCACTTTGGCAAAATGAAGCAAGATCAGCCGACCCTGTCTTTCTGGCTTGTATTCCTCGTATTTCCATTGGAATTCCAATTAAATCTACCACTCAGGCTACTGTGTCACTGAGTGCTTATGACTTTGGCAATGTTTAGAAGTTGAATTCCGAGCAAGTCATGGTACATTTTCGATCAATTAAGCAATATCAATTATTGCAGTTGTTTTTGTTGGTATTCTAGTTATTGCAGTTGTTTTTGTTGGTATTCTAGTTCTATTCCATGAGTTACTCTAACTATGCCTCTTGCTCCGTGTCCTGCTCTTTCCCCTCCTGCTCCTCCTCCTCTGGTCTCTCTCCCCAGCCAGGGGTCACTGTGGTGGATCACTCCTGGGTTGGGGTCTCTCTACCACCTCCTCCAGTAACCTCCTCCAGCCTCCTCCTCCTCCTACCTCTACTGTATAGGGGGTGCATACAATAGCTCTGGACCACATGGTCGAGACAAAATTCTAAATTTACTTGTCTAGTGCTCAGACTTGAGCAACGAGGCCTATTTTGTAACAGATTCTTAGTTAAGAGTGTTCTTACAGATGTGATGTGTTTCAGGAAAATGAGTCATAAGTCGAAAAATGGTATTTCTCTTTGTGCGATTGTTTTCATTTTGGGGGTATCTAGTCATTGAGGTCACATGTACCAAATTTCAATCCATTTTTTGCGACTTGTGACTCATTTTCTATACCGCATCACATTTGGCATAGATATGTACAACTCGTCGCGATATATCTTGGAGACTTATTTCTTTGATATAATGTTGGCCAATCGCTTTGGAATAATGCCAAATTTTACTATAAGATGTGAGTCTGAATTAACTGGGCAAATTGTACATTGAAGCTGGTCCATCCCCACTCCACCACTTTATGATACGTCCACCCACCATCACCACCACCATAGCCAACATCATCCCTGCTAATTATGGCGTCACCTGTTACTCTTCTTACCCCCGTCAATACACCTAGGCCAAAAGAAAATAGGTGTGTTTCTGATTTATCTGGCTGAAAACTAGGTAGGGGGTAACTTTTTTTTTCTTTTTTTTTATTAGGAAACCACCTCCCAGGCACTGAAAAAATGTCTATTTTATAACAATAGTTGTTTGAAACAAGGGAAATGTGCTTTTTGACAGCTTTTATTAGCATTTTTTGTCAAAGATTCAAAAAAAACTAAAGTAGGGTAAAAAAAAAACCAGGTATGGTCAAAAGATTTTGTATTTAGGGGAAGGGTTTTCTAGGTAGGGGGGTAATCGGAAACACCTGTTTTTTTGGGGGGGCCCTACCCCATGCATAGAAGCAAAGGAGATATACCTTTCTAAATTTATTATGCCATAGTAGAAGTGATCAAATTTATCAAAGTTATTCAAGCTGCATTCTCAGCTATTATGACTACAGAAATGTCACCAAATTCACTCATATTATTACTTATAGGACTGAATTTATCAATATTTGGCTGTACATAAGTCTATACAACAATTTGAAGACTTATCACGGGGAGAAACTACTGCCGGTGAGCGATAATAAGTGAAGTCATCATTGGACAGGATTCCGGAGGGTCCTCCAAATACAAAAGAGAACGTTTTAGAAGCTCTGTAGCAAAAACAACTGAACAAAATCCTCCAACATTTTTATGACTTTTGATGGCTTGGAAAAGAATGGAACAAAAAGTAGAAATTTTTAGTTTTTGACCAACGTTAACTGAGAGTGAGGCTTTAATCATGTGTCATTCATTCACTCTTAGCTTTCAGTTGAGCACTAAGTCTTTTGTCTTGGTCTTTGGCATTGGGTCAGTCTGACCTTGGGTGCCACTCATTAAGTCTCATATCCATTAGTCTCAACTCTTTCCTCACTATCTTCCTATAGGTTGACTTTGGCCTTTATTCAATCCTTTTGTGCTGTTATGTGTCCAGGTGGTTGACCCTAGAATTGTTAACAAAGGCAATACTCGCTCTCTAACGTCTCGGTTTTAGCTCTTGTGTAATACAGGTATGATATTTAAAGTTAGACCCAATGTATATATTATACATGATAATGCGAGTCCAATACATAAAGCTATGAATGACAAGAACTGTGTTTTCGGATCTGATTTGGACTGAATCTATATCTGTATTTATTATTTGACATTGCTTTGATTCAAACAATCTGTTTGGTTATGTTGAACTGAATTTTGAACCTGATTTTGTCTTAAATTTGGGTTATTTGAGAGGATTGGTATAATTACCTACATTACTAGTAAATGTCCACACAGAAATATTGCAAACTTTTCTTTCAAAAATAGAAATATCAAATTTAAAAAATAGAAATACTTATTAGATATCCAACTGTTTACCACCATTGGCATCGGCTTGATCTCATTTTCTCAAATATGATGCTATCTCAAAATCCATATTTTGTGAATTGTGACTCATTTTCCTGTGACACATCGCATATCTGTACAAGTGGTGATAAACTGCCAGGCACTTGCTGATATTCATATACAAACATTGTACCATATGTCAAGCGATGCGAGGTACATGGAGTATGTGAGCTAAATAGACTAATGGTAGAGATGGGGCAGGACTAAGCCACTTGTAGAAGGCTCAATTCTTCAGTAAATGCACAATCGGCAGATCTACGCATTTAGTAAATTCTGCTAAATCAGACTAGAAAATGGTAAATACTAGGTATATCTGAGGATATTTGGTACTGCCTCGATTCAAACAATATGTTTGGTTACGTTGAAGTGAATTTTGAACCTGATTTTTGTCTCAAATTGGGTTATCTGTAAGGATAGGTGAAGATTAATTGTACTTTTTCTGGTGGTTTCACCCAGTAGCCCCTCTTCATGGCCCTAGTACCACATGTGATATGAGCGATACAACACAGCTTAAAATAAAGTACCGCCTTCAGTATAATGGCACTGCAATAGGTTTTTTTATTAAATAAAAGCATACTTGTAGTACAGAAATATCCCTAGTATCTAATACAACCTTGATAGAAGCATTTGAAACGTCCGAAATAGGCTCAATTCAAGATTCATGCCATTTTGGGGAATATTACCCAGAATTCTCCTTGATTTTGACGTCATCAAGGCTGATGCCAGCATCGACGAAAGGCAGTATAAGAGGGCTGTGGGCCTGGTTGGGTTGAAGTTCGAATCATGTTTTCCTCCCTTCAAACCCCATAAAAGCAATTTATCTTGCTAATATTCAGTGAGAGAGGCTATAACTGGACTGGTATGGGTTTGTTTGAACTTAGATGGTTTGAAATGAAGCCTGTGTACTCCCAAAAGTGTTGGTGTATGTGTGAGCAATAATAGGGGCCGACAAGAGTGCTGTCAGTTCCGGTTTTAGCAAGACTTGTTTACCACTTACAGAACACCTTCTCTTTCATTAAATCACACTTCAAAAAGTGAAATCTGGCCATGAATAGCATGTAGAGATTTAGATCTAATGGGGACATGCCTATTTCTGCTATACATCATTGCAAACATGTCAGTAGGAGGAGAAGCATGACCACGGTGCACTCGCCATGCTAGCATGGCAGGCAGCATTCTCTCATGAGTGGCCTTATGAATCCTCCGAAGATGTCTGCCTGCATTAAACATCATAATCCAAGATTGTAAGCCCTCCAGAACTCTTATTATTCACCGTAATTATGTTTTAACTTAGCTGACATTGATTTTACCTCAAGGAATAGGGATAGGACTATAATTGTTCTGAATGTGGTATGTTTTTTTTAAAATTTGATGTGTTTCAGGAAAATGAGTCACAAGTCCCATAAAATGAATTTTGAGATAGCATCATATTTGAAAAGATGAGATCAAGCGGATTCCAAGTGAGGATAAACGTAAAGACAACTGATATATATTTATGTATTTTTTAATGGATGAAACAGTCATATTTCTAGAAAAGCGATATTTCTTGATGGTCAATTAGGATAACCTCAGATATAGTTAAATACCTTCAATTACAATCTTGAGATTTGTTACATGTAATTTATGCTACTACCAGCGATAGACACTTCAGAACTGAAAATATTCTGACAAAGGGTTTCTGTGAAAAACACATTTTGAAAGATATCTTCTTTTGAGACTTGGGACTCGCTTTCCTGTAACGCATTTTCTTTGAATTGAAACTAGATGAAATTGACGACATTTTGCATCCCTTATTATTTAGCATTTCCATTATAGACGGTCATTTGCCATCTGGTATTCTGAGATTCTGACCTATCAGGACCCTTTGCTCCGTTTCTAACTATTTCTCCATACACTTCCAATGGAGAAATAGTTAGCGAGAAAACGGAGCAACGTGCTCCAGACATTTTACACCGCCAGATCCAAAGTTAATCCACCTTACATTAAATGGCGATTGTACCTGAGAACAATGTATATATAGAGTGATTTGCGCATAGTGCGTATTTCACTCGTGAATTATGTGGCGTTGTCATGGCAACCAATCTGTTTTGTTACTAAGATTACCGTTGAAATTCAAATTTGTGACTCTTTTCTGTTTCCGTGATTGAAAGCATGTATAATAAATCTGTTAACTAACTCGTTGGTTCCAGTCTCTTAAGATATTGCACTCATTACTATGCAACTCGTGCACTATTCATGCTCCTTCAACAAACTCGTCAGTTAACCTGTACACTCTAGGTCCAAACCTTCAGATCAGATAAGAATGATATGTCAGCCTACTTCGCTAATCGGTCTCCCTGCCTAGAACTCAGTGTTTTAATGGGCATATAACATCAATTTGACATTTTGCGGTCTTAATGGAATTATAATGGCACCTAGCGGTTTGAGACGAGAGGCTTCGCTGAAAGGGACTTTCTCAACTTTGGGCCTAGACTGTGTATGTATTTTGTACTCTGCTATTCAATGCTTTCCAGTGAGATTAATCCCAGCAGTCCAATGTCTACATTATTATCGGCGTGTTGCCAAATTATATGTTTTCAGTGGCTGAGTGCAATGGTAGAGGAAGGGAGGGAAAGAAGAAGAAGGACGAGTATGCTATGAGAGTCATAGCTGATCTTTGAAAGCGACAAAACTAATGGCAGCCACAGAATGCAGCAGTTTATTATAATACTTTATATCTAACCGGGATATAACAATTTTAGCGGCATTTGCCATCTCTATTTGCGGAGGTAGGGCATAAATTGCCTGGTTTTCACCCATGTCCTTGGCACTACATTAATTTGAGGTTAGTTTGATATAAAAACAAACAGAGTTTGTTAGACATGGTGGAATGAGATGACATGAGTTGACATGAAGTATACACTTACAGAATAAATGTGACAAAAGGGTTGACAAGCTTATGGAATTGGATTCCATGTTTTCCCGCTGTTACTTTCTTGGAGAGGAAACTATAAGAAGATTTTAAGGTGACTAATCGGGAACTACACAATAGTTAGAATACAGGGTACTGCTTAAGATTAATATACAAAAATACATATAAAATATAATACTGAATCTGTTATAGAACATGACACCAATATGTTAGTTCCGCTTGGTGTTGTAGACCATATTATATTAATCAGCAATGCAGCCCATATTAACAGCCATATTTGAAGTGTGATCAATCAATGTGGCAATGGGTGGTGAGCCGATCAGTTGAGGCAAATTGGTATTCATTTATTTCTATGTTTACCCTGACCCGAATGTGATGGCTTTCTATATTTCAAGTTTGATATGTTATTTTATGTCGCCTCAGGGTGTGGCGGAAGACCGGGTCTCACCCGAGCCACATTAATTTGGGCAAGAGCCATCCTAATAAACTGAATAAAATTCGTTTAAAAAAATATATTTATGTATGCAGCTCTACTGGTGTTGGTTTTTAAATATATGGCTCAGATTTCCAGAAAATGTACAATTGACAGCCCTACAGATTGTTTTAAATCTGCTAAATTAGATTGGAAAGTGGTGAATATCTGGTATATCTGAGTACATTTGGTATCGCATTGATTCATAGTATCTGTTCTGCTATGTTAAACTGCATTTTAAACCTAATTTTTGTCTTAAATAAGGGTTATTTGAGACGATTGGTTAAGGCGAATTGTTCATTTTCTGAAAATTATATATTAATACAAGACAGACAAAGAAAGGATAACTAACCTATATTTAGGGCCATTAATTGAACCCAGGGCAGATTTTAAAATTACACACACATGAGGTGTTGGAGCAGATTTATCAATTTATTTCTATTATCTCCCATTTTGATCATTCAGATAAGATATCTAATCATAAAAACAGCGAAAAGACCCCAAGTTAAGACAAGCGATAATATGTTCATTGACCATGCTAAGTAGCCTATCTATTTGGTGAGTTAGGTATTCGCGTAACCAGTCCCTGCACTGACCTTTTCAATGGCAACAATAACCACCGCTGCTATGACCTTTTGTGTATTGGATGTGACGTCACTTCCGTTGACCTTTGTCTTAAGTCATCAGTGACAGGGATCATGGGTAAATAAGAGTAGTCTCAGTGCGGAATTATGGGTAAATAAGGATAGAGTGAGTAGGGGATGTTTCTAAATGGGAAGTTTTGGAATGGAGACCGTTGGGTGTTGGCGTAATTGGTTTTGGGGACAGAACCTTTACAGTATGTGGGTCAGATTTTCAGAAAATGTACAATTCATCTTCACCAATCCTCTCAAATAACTAATATTTCAGACGAAAATAAAGTTCAAAATACAGTTCAAGCTAACCAAACAGATTGCTAGAATCAATGCAATGCCGAATAAATTTGAATTTACCTAGTATTGACGAAATTGCAAGCTAATTTAGCAGAATTTACTAAATGTGTAGAGCTGCCAATTGTACATTTTCTGAAAATCTGACCCATGTATAGTCTGCCAAGGTTGGCAGGGTCTTTTGGTACGGACATCAATAGCCGATTCAGACTGTAATTAACAGTTGTATAAAGAACATCGTAAATAGTAACATGCTTCTTAAAAATGATCTTAAATTTAAGATTTCTTGTAAATGTTTATGGTATCTTAAAACCATATACAACGCTCGTATATCTAAGATTAGGTCGTACTATTTGTTTATGAAACAGCCTCCTGCTCTTATTGAGACCAAACGATTATATGGGTGAAATCGCCAGAAAATGTAGAATTCGCCTTCACCAATCCTCTCAAATAACCCAAAATTAAGACAAAAATTAAGTTCAAAACTCAGTTCAACGTAACCAAACAGATAGTTTGAATCAAAGCAATGTCAAATATCCCTAAATATAACTAGTTCTCAGTCTAATTTAGCAAAATTTACTGAATGTGTAGATCTGCCAATTGTACATTTTTTGAAGATTTCAAGCATATGCCTTCGACTCACCCAATACAAGGAGGAAGGCTATGCCAAGTTTCAAAAGACTTTATTGCTCAAGACAAGTTGCTGTACAATCCTCAATATATCGACTCGTTATGAATATGTTCTTGATACACTCATCAAGTATATGAGTGAGTAAGTGAGATTGGTTGCTTTATGCCCTTATCAACACATTATATAGCAATGTACTATACTATATAAGTGTGTAGCTAGACAGGTACAGATGGAGGGGGGGGGACCAGG
Source organism: Sthenelais limicola (assembly GCA_942159475.1). Lineage (NCBI taxonomy): Eukaryota > Metazoa > Annelida > Polychaeta > Phyllodocida > Sigalionidae > Sthenelais > Sthenelais limicola. The sequence goes on along the minus strand of OW804097.1, from coordinate 30,891,329 downwards.
GAGACATACATGTATGTAAGTGTGTAACTGTGTGGAAGGTTTACATGTTCCTCTTGGGAAACACAGACAGGAAGAGGAGAGAAGAAGCAGCAGCAGGATTAGAGCTATAGTTTGATCAAAGCTGATTTCTTGCCCTCAAGTCAACACTTGAGATATAGTGGGCGGTTAGATCATGAGGTTATGGTTGTGAGTCTTGTCTAAGGTTCCCGATTTTTTTTCCGTTGATGTAAGCGGTCGGCCAGGAACGGAAGTCTAACACTAGTGCCACTGGTCTGTTATAGCAATAAACAACCAACAAACGGGGACTAATTGGGATATAGTTTACCCTGAGATAATTTTGAAGTTTTGGTAATTTTTGGTAATTAACCGTGCCACCCTCGGCCACCCTGATATGGCCTGCCACCTCTGTGGTTAGTAAAGAATTTGGAGGCACAGGCTTGTATGGCCTTGTTAATGATAAGGCAGGATGAGCTGTCCCTGAAATCTAGTCTCCCCACTGGGCACAAATCATAACCTGCGGTTCAACTCATCGCCATCTAAGAAATATCCCCGCTAAATAATTATCCTGATCTAAACTATAGCATATATCATATGTGATGTGTTTCCGGAAAAAAATTAGTCACAAGTCGCCTGAAATGGATTTTGAGATTTCATCATATTTCAAAAGACCAGATCAAGGTGATTCTAATGATATAAACATAAGGACATATAATACTTCTTTCTTTATCTTAAGTTTGATGTTTTTCCTTTTGAAAAAAATGTTTACAGTATTTTTGGGTGGATGATTACTAGTTAAGTAGCTAAATATACTCTATTAGATGAATTTTGAAATGCAAGAATATCTTTAATACACAATCTTGTAATTTATTAAATGCATTCATACAACTTTGAACAGTACATACCTAAAAATGAGAACATTCCAACAAAAAGATATTGTATAAAATCTTTCTAAAATTTATAAAAAAAATAAAGCACATTAACCAATAACAATGATGCGAATTGTGACTCATTTTGTTCTAACCCATCACATATGGATGAAGGTATTGGTAGAGGTAGGAGGATATGGGGGAGGGGGGAGGGGGCAGGAGGCACCATTCCAGCCCTGGTTACCAAGGTGATAGTCGAGGGTTTGTTAGTACGGGGGACCAGTGGATGAGACAACGGTTACCACCTGGTCCCGAGGCCCGGTCTGAGGGAGAGGGAGGTGCCAATAATAATAAATGTGTGAGGGGCAGGGGGCAGGGGGGAGGGGGAGGGGGAGGTGCAAAAGAGGAGATATGGTTATAGTCGGTAGCATGATATTATAGGATATGGTGGAGTTGCACTAGAGATAGTGCAGTTGTTATTTGGATCATTTCTCCATGGAATCATCTGGTTTATTATGTATGTTGTGATGTGATACAGGAAAATGAGTCACAAGTCGCGAAAAATGGATTTTGAGGTATCGTCATATTTGAAAACATTAGGACATCTAATAAGTATTTCTATATTTTAAGTTTGATATTTTTATTTTTGAAAAAAAGTTTGTACTATTTCTGGGTGGACATGTACTAATATATCCATGTATTTCTAAGGTAATATATAGAGTATATTTAGCTGGAGAACACCCTAGATAGCAGTCGTTGACTGAATGAAAGTATTTCAATTCAATTCAATTCAAATATAACAACTAAATCAGTATGTAATAAATAACCAATTGCACTCCATTCGGTTTCATCATTTCTGCGAAAGTTGGGTTTGTCATCGACCTCGATATGGGTGGCGTGCGATTTGCAAAACCTCTGTCGTGCCATCTAGTATAATTACATTGTATCAGGTCAACGCTGATGGACAAAGTTTCAAAAACAGATGGAAAAGTTGATAGAAATAAAGCTCACATTGTTGAATCAATTCAAGTCCTTTTCTTTGCTTTAAGTATTTTAAAAGCCGTCTCTCCGTCTCTTATTTTCCCTTTTGTGTTTGAACTGTTTCTGTCTCTCTGCCTCTGTCTTACCGCCTCTCTCTCTCTCTACTCTGAAATGTGTCTCTGTCCTTCTGTCTCTCTCTTTACTCTAAAATGTTTCTTTGTCCTTCTCTCTCTACTCTGACATGTGTCTCTGTCCTTCTGTCTGTCTCTTTACTCTAAAATGTTTCTTAGTCCTTCTCTCTCTACTCTGACATGCATCTCTGTCCTTCTGTCTCTCTCTTTACTCTAAAATGTTTCTTTGTCCTTCTATCTCTCTCTACTCTGAAGTGTGTCTCACTCTCAACAAGATTGAAGTTGTGACAAGATTGAAGGCGTGATCAGACAATCGAATTAGTAGTAATCAACCAACAATTAACAGAGCGGTAATTAACGGAGTAGTAATAGGATTATACTGTGAGGTCTGATAACTTTTCCTGTACAGGGATTGGGAGACAGAGAGACGGAGCTGTATCCCTTACAGTGTTTTGTTTTTTTCAAAATATTTTATCGGGTGAAACAGTTTAACAATTGTTGTTGATACAAGGAAAGACGCATGACTGACAAGATGCAGTTGTATTTCGTGCGTTGCCATTACAATGTAAATCGATTTCTAGAATCAATGCAATGCCGAATATACTTGAATTATATACTAAATTAGGCTGCTATTTGGTCAATACTAGGTAATAGTATTGACCAAATAGCAGCCTAATTTAGTAGACTTTACTAAATGTATACAGCTGCCAATTATACATTTTCTGAAAATCTGACCCACATACTCATCCATACTCTTCACACCCACACACCCACACACCCAAGTATTCATCTTCCAACTCTTCAAACCACCCTACAAGCCACCCACACTCCCACCCACCCTTCAGACCACCCACCCTCCCACCCACACTCCCACCCTTCAAACCACCCACCCTTTTACAAAGAAATGAACTTGAGACCTAAAACAGTCAAGCTCTCCCAAATTACTTTCCCTGATTAGATTGGATACCTAGAAGAGGAATTCCGCCCGCTCGCTCCTAGCTCTGCAGTGAATGCCAGCCCCGCAGAAAATGCAAATTACCGCTCCTTCAAACAAGCAATTTGTATTCAATACCCCATGCTAGTCGCTTCCTCCGCCAAGAAAAAAATCAAATCCAAGTGGTTTTAAATCTCGAATTTTTATGATTTCCCACTCATTTTAAATGATTAATAAAGCTGATGGATATCATGTTGGGGGACTAACTCTGATTCCATCGTGCTGGGAATCATTAATGCTTATTTTTGTCAAATGAAATATTTGTTTAAGCAAAAATGTGTCTGAATGGGGAGTGTGTTTAGAATGAGGGACGTTGGATTGGTTGTTGTTAAATGTTTCAAGGATAGAAGCTCTGCATGTTAAGTACCTATACAATCATCATTGAAGATTCCTATAGTTGTCTGCTAATTGGGGAGAGTACCTTACACCTATACAATCCCATCTCATCTTTCTGTCTCTTTTTCTCTGTCTCTCTCTCCCTTCTTCTCTTTTTCTCTGTCTCTCTCTCCCTTCTTCTCTATCTCTATATTTCCTGGGTATGATCATAAACGGCCTCCCTCTCAGCACTCCCGCCCTAAATAAAACCTTTATATGTGTTGATAAGGGCGTAAAGCAACCAATCTCATTCACTCACTCACTCATCTGTGGTAGGAAAACTGTCATTAAGTATATTGTAAAGAATTGGCATCTTTGGATCCCAGACCCGACCTATTTAGCCCTGATCATGGTCAGGGCACGCACGCCACACGTGGCCTGGCCAGGAGGGAGGGGGAGATGAGCCACTCAGGGCTCACCCCACCTCCCCCAGCCCGACCTAATTACTTATACACTGCTCTGGGGTATCAAGAGGGGGGAAGGGCTAAGAGGGAGGGGGGGGCTGGCACGAGCCATGGGATCTATGAGTAAGGGGTGGGAGGGGGAAGGCTGAGGAGAGGGATCCGACCTGCATGCACTCCTTTTATGGTCTCTGCCTGGGGAGCAGAGGTCGGCGTGTGGGCAAGGAAGATTCTCTCTCCCTCAACCAATTAGAGGGAAAGGGGAAGAGCTAGTGGAATATTTCCTGGGTTTGATTGTATGAATAATTCATGATTGTGGAGTATAAAATAAAGTGACCATTCGGACCTAGGTACTCTGTTACTCGCTGAGTCACCACCGCCTAGGCCGAATCCAGACGAACTACAACCTCGGACTTCTTGTCTCACTTCTTCATCTTACTGAACCTATGGGCTAAAAACCCTTAGTCTTCTTTACACTGGCGAACCACTTCTGGGACTTGTTGCTAAGTTGAGCAACAACCCAATCTTCTGACTGGAAGTGAGACATAGCCTAGGAGAGGCAGGATGAGCTGGAAGAGTAGGTGAGTGGAACTCTAAAAACTCTGATTGAGCTTATAAATTGTATTTATGGGATGTATGGAGGGTGGATCTGGGCCACTGTATAGGGTTGGGAGAATGATCACACTCAAACACTCATAATACAAGGAGAGTGGGTGAGCAATGTTCGGGGTAAAAACTTTGCTAGGTTCTGGGTTCTGTTGGTTATAACTCTGTACCTTGTGCCATCTAGTTTTCTTTTTTTTCTTTACTCTCACTCTCTCAACAAAGTGTAAAACATGGCGGACATCAATTGGGATCTCAATGCCGCGGACTTGGCCATGCTTGACGAGGGTCAAAGGAGGGCCAGGTTTGCAGCTATTAAGGAGGTCAGAAGGCGCATGGAACGCCATGGCGCCATGCTAGGAGTAAATGATGGGTCCAATAAGGACACTTTGAGAGAGTGGCTAGATGGAATAAGCAGGGCAAAAGCCTACTGTGTAGCGAATGATACGCTCACTCTAGAGCTTTTGGGAACTCTTGCCAGCGGGCCTCTAGCGAGGTGCGTGGCAGGATTCCTACAGGTACCGGCCAATAGGACATGGGATCTGGCGAGGGCTGAGATTTTCCGCCTCTTCATGAATGAAGAGGAGGAACAGCAGCTGCGAGCAAGGCTCACCGATCTCTATCAGCTCCCATATGAGGATGCAAAACAATACGGACGCAAGTTCCAACTAGCGTCTCAGAGGGCTTACAGCGTGGATAACCTGGACCACGAGATAGTCCAAGAGACGTTGGTCAGGAATTTTGTGTTGGGACTCAGGGATGAGCAAATACGTCATGACGTATTTGCTGCTCGCCCTGATACCCTGGCTGAGGCAATAAGACAAGCCTCAGCTGCGGCTCACACATTCGCTCTGGCAGGACAACCTACCAGAGGGGATAGGAAGGATGAACCAATGGAAATTGGGGCTATCCTCCCTAAGAAAATGGCCCCCTCTGGGCCAAATCCCACAGATGCTTCAGATTGGAAGCTGATAGCTGATTTGGAGTCTAAGGTGAATTACCTTACGAAATTAGTAGAGAGGATGGAGACGGGGAAACCATCCAACCCCACAGTGATCGTTCCCCAATCAGGTGCAGCACCCCAGTACCCCTTTCAGACACCCATGTTGCCTATGTATCCCCCATATTTCAACACGTCCTATCCCCCACCCCCGATCGCCAGTTCTCAGGTAGTAAATCACCCAGGGAAAGGGAAGGGGAAGGGAAATGATAATCCAGGACCGGAAAAAAATAAGCAGGGAGGAGGGAAGAGGTTTAGGGGTAAAAATGTCTGTTATGAGTGTGGGGAGGAGGGACACTTCGCAAGAGAATGTTCCCACCGCTATGCACATGTACAGGCTGCAGTGGTGGCAGCCATGCAGATGGCCTCTACCACTCAAAAGCCAGCCAAATATGTTAACCAGGGGGAATAGAAACGCCGGATGAGAGGTTCTGCCTCTCCATCTCAGTGGCGGGGATGGAGATGCGTGCCCTCATTGATACCGGCGCATCAAGGAGTCTAATGCGGGAGGATGTATGGAGAGCCTTTTGCAAAACCCATCATCGGCCTCTCGTATTGACAAAGGGGGAATCTCTTAAATCACTCTCTGGTCATGATCTTAAAACTGAAGGGCAGGCGATAGTTAACTTGGGGGGTAGCTCATTTCCAGTTTATATTGTAAGAAAACTTCACCATGAACTGCTTCTGGGGGATGATGCCTTATTTATATTAGATGCCCAAATTAGCTTCAGAAAAAGAAAGGTAATTTTGGAAGGAAAAAGTTACAGAAGGCAACAAGTGGGTAGTGCAGATCAAGAATTCGCCTCTATCCACACAGAGGCAGAAGCATGGGAAGAAAAATACCCCGCTGTTTTTGGCATAGGAAAGCAGGGAAAATTAGGTACCTTTAAAGATGTGAAAATGCACATAGATACTGGAAATGCGCGCCCAATTAATCAACGCCCCTATCGTTTGCCCCTGGCCAAGAGAAAACTTGTAGATAAAGAATTAGATGAAATGCTGGAGCTGGGAGTAATAGAACCCAGCAGCTCAGCATGGGGAAGCCCGATATTGTTGGTCCCAAAGAAAGATGGGAGCAATAGACCTTGTGTCGATTTCAGAAAACTAAACTCTGTAAGCAAAAAGGATGCTCATCCACTTCCAAATATTCAAGATATTTTTGACAGTTTAGCAGGATCAACTGTCTTTTCCACCATCGACCTAAAAAGCGGCTACTGGCAAGTAGAGATGGACCCGGATAGCATGGAAAAGACAGCGTTTGTGTGTCATAGGGGCCTATTTCAATTCCGTAGGATGCCTTTTGGACTCACTAACGCACCAGCCGTCTTTCAACGGGCCATGAACAAAATGTTTTCGGAATTTATTGGCAAATTTTGCATGACTTTCATAGATGATATTGTAATCTATTCCAAATCTGAAGAGGAGCATGATCACCATTTGGCTCTGGTGTTTGATAAATTAGAAGAATACGGAATTACAGTCAAAAAGAGTAAATGTATTTTCAAACAAGAGAAGGTAGATCTCCTCGGCTACCAAGTTTCAAAAGATGGAATTAATTCCCACCCAGATAAATGTAGTGCTATCAGGGATATGCTACCTCCAGAGGATGTGAGCGGAATTCGCTCCTTCCTAGGAATGACTGGGTATTACCGTCAATGTATCCCAGATTATGCTAAGGTAGCTCATCCCTTGGTCAAACTTACCAAAAAGTATGCCAGGTTCGAATGGTTGGAAGAGCAGCAAAGCTCATTTGAAACTCTGAAGGAATTACTAACTTCAGATAGAGTAATGGCGCACCCCCAGTTGGATAAGCCTTATCGTCTCTATAGCGATGCGTGTGATTACGCAATAGGGGCCATATTGGTCCAGTCTGATAGTGAAGGCATAGAGAGGCCAGTTCAGTATATCTCTAAACAACTCTCTGGGCCACAACTCAATTGGGCTACGATTGAAAAGGAAGCTTATGCAATCGTGTATGCCTTAAACAAGCTCAGACCTTATCTACAGGGTAGCGAATTCAAAATTTACACTGACCACAAGCCTTTAAAGTCTCTGTTTGTGGGAGAAGTTAAAAACACCAAAATTCAAAGATGGGCGGTATTAATAGCAGAGTTTGGGGCTCCCATTGAATATAGGAAAGGGGCAAACAATATCCGGGCAGACATGCTTTCTCGAATAAAAACAAATCCCAAGAAGGAAGGGCCGACTCTCAGTTCTCTTGAAGTCTGTGCCTTGGAGGAGATAGATGAAATTCCTTGGGAATTTGATAAACTCGAGAAAGACAAAATACGTTTAGAACAGAGGGAGTTGGAACAATTTCAACAGGGGATGGAGGATGAGGGGGATTACACCATAATTGATGGCATGCTGTTTACTCTCACCCCTCCCCCAGGCAAGCCAGCCTACCCCCGCCTGGTCCTGCCACCCTCAGCTAGGCATAGAGTAGTGAGGCGCGCCCACACTGAAGTAGGCCACCAAGGCATGAGGAAGACCCTAGATAGGATCCAAGAGGCTTATAAATGGCCCACCATGAGAAGAGATACCTATAATGTCTTAATCCGATGCGCTAGGTGTGCTGTAAACAGAGTGGGTAGGGCGCGTGTACCTCCTACTGCGATGCCAATAGCAAAATATCCTGGTCAGATACTGGGAATGGATCTCTGTGGTCCCTTCCCGGTCTCTGATAAAGGTAATAGATACATCTTGACTGTAATAGATCACGCAACTGGCTGGGTAGAAGTCAAACCCATACCCTCCAAAGCAGCTAAAAACATTGCTGATTATCTGGCTAATGAATATGTCCCTAGGTATGGCCCCCCAGAGGTGCTCATCACCGACCGGGGACTTGAATTTATGAACCAGCAAGTGGAAGGGTACCTTAAATCCATAGGCACTGAAGTAAGGCATTCTACAGCTTTTCACCCCCAGACAAATGGTAAAATTGAAAGATTTAACAAAACTTTTAAAAATATACTAAGAAAATTCATCAATGCAAGACCAGCAGAGTGGGAGAGCCATTTAGGTCCAACCCTCTGGGCACATAGAGTCTCCACTTCTTGTGTAACTGGTTTTACACCATATTTTTTAACTTTTGGCACCAATCCAAGATACCCCTTTTCTAAAATATTCCCCACTCCAGAGGGAACAGAAGATGCCGTACTCAGTGAGCGCCTACAGGCCTTAACAGATGCGTTCAGAGAAGCTGCTGAGCGCACTGAGGCCAGTAGAGTGGCTAATTATGAGAGATTAAGGGCCAGAGCAAATGCAAAGGATCTAAAAATAGGGGATCATGTGGTGGTGCTATCAGGCACCAGCGCTCCATTAGATCCCAAGTGGGATCATGGTTATGTAATAACGGGGATAAGGGGTACCACCCTAACTATGAGGGGACCCCAGGGTGAACGCAGGCGTATAAATAGGGATAGGGTAAAAATGGTATCTGGGGAAATAGAATGGGATATACTGAGAACTAGGCAACCGAGGGCGGGTCAAGGAAAGAGAAATAAGGCCCGGAGACAAGCCCAAAAAGCTCAACAAGTTCATGTTCCACCACCTCCCCCATTCCAGCCTAGGGCAGTGCCCGACACTGTTTATTTACCCATACCAAACATGCCTCCTCCAATTCAGATAGAACAGGAAGACCAAGCGAGAGCAGAGCAACCAGAGGACGAGCACATGCATGTGGAGGACGAGGACCAGGTGCCACGCCCACCTCGACCACAACAAGTGCCACGCCCACCCCAGCAGCGACCGCCGAGGGAGAAGGTGCTAGTACTAGCTTCACCTAAGCCAGTTACATTGCGCCGACCCCTGCCACCAGCCGTTGCTGTGGAGACTGCTCCCCCGCGCACACCACCACCAGGTCCTGTTACAAGGTCAAGGGCAAAAAGAGGGAGGATAGAAACCCCAACCAAGTGCCCTAAACCCAAGGCCTTGACCACCACCTCTGAATGCACTGAAAAGAGGATCAAAGTGTTCCACCCTCTAGGCTCTACTAAGAGGGAAAGGCCTGACTCCTCACCAAACCCAGCCACGCCCACTTCGCCCGTGCAGAGGCCGAGGAAGCTGCCCTGTATACCCCCACCATCGCCACCACCATCACCACCACCTACACCCCCACCCCCACCGTCACCCCCACCACAGCCCCAACCATGGGAGTTCGACCCAGGGGCACCACCAGTGACGGACTTTTCTCAACCTACACCTTCCAGTCCCTCCTCATAATCACCCTGGCTATGATGGCTAATGGCGATTTGTTTGAGGAGGAAGGGGTGTTGGTGTATGAGGAAGGGGAGGTCAGAGCCCTGACCGCGACTTGGACAACAGTGATCGTTCTACACCCCCCCACGCCCCCTCCTGTCAGTGCTTGGGTCTCCGTCCTAAGAAGGCGAATTGGAGAACTCAGACAGGCGGAGGTTGTGGGAGACGGAGATGTCAGTGCCTGGGAGGAGCACATGGGTTTCCTCCAGGCAGAGATTCCAACACCAGTCCAACAAGACACCCGAAGGAAGAGAGGCCTATTCAATTTTGTGGGCTCGCTAAGCCGTGCCTTGTTTGGCACCGCTACTGTAGGACAGGTGAACGAATTAAGGTCTGCAGTACAAGAAGCTCAGGCTAGCGAGAGCGCATTGGCCCATTGTCAGGAAGAAATGGTGTCGGTGTTGAATCAGACAAGGCTCTACATGACAGAGAACCGCTTGGACATCGCGCAGCTCCAAGCTGCAGCAAGTAACATCGCCCGCCAAGTGACAGACATTCTAACACAGTTAAATGGTTTCAGTAAAGATATTCATAGAATTCATATGAAAAGGGAAGTGGATATTCTATTGCAGCGAGTGAGTAGGGCGGTGGAAAATTACCACCGTCAAAACGAATTATTTTATCGCCAGCGCATTCAGCTGGAAAGGGGATTCTTAACAGACCAGATTTTACCACTGGCCTACTTATCAGAAATATTGTCTAAATTACAAGAAGGGAAACATTACACCCCACAAGATAACCGCTGGTATTATAGACACCTGAACGTTCGACTATTATTAGACGGCGAACAGGAGCTAATATACCAGACAGTAATTCCGGCAGTTTCAGGCACTCAATTTTTACACTATAGATTAAAGTATTTTCCGGTCCCATATGGTGCTGACCACCTGAGAAAGTTGGTAGGAGAAGAGGAGGTGGCCCTAGATAGCATATCCAGCGCGTCATTTCTTCCTCAGCATTGTATCGGGTTTGAACCCCAGATTTGCTCAGCTGCAATAGAGCATCTAACCCCGACCTGCGAAACAAATATTATTTTAGGTAAAAAGCCAGACCTTTGTAAGGCGCAGATTGTAAAAAGAAATAACTTAACAAACCAAGTGTTTAGAGAGGGAGAGTCCATTTCTTCTGTAATTCTGGCTATTTATGAACCTCTGGAAACAATCTTGAGGTGCCCTGGGCAAAAACCAGTGATACAAACGTATCATCGGCATGCCAGGGTGATTTTAGAAGGCGGTTGTCTCCTGGTCGGAAAGGATTGGCGTGTGAGTAGCATCCAACGCCATGAGTCCCATATAACCCTCCCCATCCCCAAGATTATGCCCCTCCCCGGGTTTAATCTGACTTATGGCAAATTATCCCTTTACCCCCATTTAGATCAGCAATTGACTTTCCTGCCAAGAGCTGAAATACCCTTACTAGCCCTGACAGATTTTCCTAAACCCATTTCCCCCCTGATTTCCTCCACCCCTTGGTCCGAAAGTTCTATCTGGGGTATAGCCACTCTCATCCCCACTCTCCTAGGAGTCATGACCCTGGGAATAATCTACCTCCGCCGAAAGGGGCTCGCCCCAAGAGGCAAAGTCAACCTTTTGTGTTGTCTGAGAAACCTTAAGCCCCGAGAGAAGATCCCAATAGGACCCCCAACCCACCACCCTGTAGCCCTAGCCCTCCAAGACCTAGATCGAGAGGAGGGAGAGGCCACTCCAGGCGCTAGGACTGGCTCTCGTTCCCTCGAGCATATCCCTGCCCCCTCCCCCGCCTCACCATATTACGCTGCCAATTTCGGACTGACCAGGATGAAATAATTAGTCTACCAATGTTTATTGGGTTTCTCTGGGGTAACAAACACTTTTTGAACTTGTCTGTAACTTACTCTTGTTTAATATTTACTATTAATTTTTGTTCTGTCCTCTTCTCGGGTGCGAGGGAGATCACAGAACACAGAGTAGTATACCTGGGTGAAATCCATTTTCTCTCTCGGGAGGAAATGGTGGAATCCGTGAACAAGGATCCAGCCCAAATAGGTATTTTTATTTCAACTCTCATTGTGAGAAGTTGTTTTTACACAAACAGAATCGGTCGAGACAGAGGAGCCTGAGAGGAAGCACCATGGAATCGAAGCCCTCACCTTGTCTCCGACCATTCTGCTTTGAAGAGGTATCTTTCCAAATAATAAGAGTTTATACGTGATGCTACAGTAAAGTCGACATGTGTTCTGTAGTATTTGAGGTTAAAAATGGAAATATTGTAGTGTTGACTACCCAACCGCTCTTACTCTCCATGGCCAAAGGAGGAGAGAGAAAGAGACGGGCGTCCTGTCGGTCAGCGACGAGGTCCAGCGGGGGCTTCGGCTGACCGGCCGGGCAGAGGAGACGGCGGTGACGACCGTATTGGAGAACTTTGTGAGTACTAGCTCAGTACAAAGGAAGACATTTAACAGTGTTCAGGAGCACACTTAAAAACACAGAGACTTCTCTTACATAATATTCGACTAAAAGACTTTTTAGTGCAGGGTGATGGCCTCTGATATAAATGAACACTCCTTTTAATAGAGCCACTCCCTTTGGAAACTTTCTATCTTGACCCGTTAGGTCTACAGATATAATAATTTATAATACTTTTACTTTACCCTTTTCTATGATTTTGTGTGTGTAAATTATGTAACCTTATTTCTATTTCTCTTGTCTGGTTGGACTGGGTTGATCAGTGGCTAAATATTTTGTTCGAAAGAAAGCTTTCAACAAAAATAAAATATGGGACGAATGTAAAGAATTGGCATCTTTGGATCCCAGACCCGACCTATTTAGCCCTGATCATGGTCAGGGCACGCACGCCACACGTGGCCTGGCCAGGAGGGAGGGGGAGATGAGCCACTCAGGGCTCACCCCACCTCCCCCAGCCCGACCTAATTACTTATACACTGCTCTGGGGTATCAAGAGGGGGGAAGGGCTAAGAGGGAGGGGGGGCTGGCACGAGCCATGGGATCTATGAGTAAGGGGTGGGAGGGGGAAGGCTGAGGAGAGGGATCCGACCTGCATGCACTCCTTTTATGGTCTCTGCCTGGGGAGCAGAGGTCGGCGTGTGGGCAAGGAAGATTCTCTCTCCCTCAACCAATTAGAGGGAAAGGGGAAGAGCTAGTGGAATATTTCCTGGGTTTGATTGTATGAATAATTCATGATTGTGGAGTATAAAATAAAGTGACCATTCGGACCTAGGTACTCTGTTACTCGCTGAGTCACCACCGCCTAGGCCGAATCCAGACGAACTACAACCTCGGACTTCTTGTCTCACTTCTTCATCTTACTGAACCTATGGGCTAAAAACCCTTAGTCTTCTTTACAATATCGTAGCATGTTTTTAAAGAGCTTGTTAAGACAGATGTCCCCGACTTTGATAAACTGAGGCATGGGGATCAGATACTAGGTGAAAGATATATAAACCCTGAAAAAGATATCTAAATACCATCTTTAGTGTCCCATTTACTTTTTGCCAAGTTCCTCTCTTTAGTACAGTCTCATTCATAACACCATATGGGTCAGATCGTAAGAAAAATGTACAATCGGCAGCTCTACCCATTGTGTGAATTCTGTTAAATTAGACTGAAACATGATAAATACTGGGTTACCTTGTCATATTTGTTATTGCCTTGATTCAGAAAAGCTGTTTGGTTAAGATGAATTGTGTTCAGAATCTCATTTTTTTTCTTGAATTTGGGATATTTGAGAGAATTCGCGAACGGAAATTGTACATTTTCTGAAAATCTAACCCATATATTGTATTGATAACCTGAAAAACATAACTATCAAGGATAACCCAGGTTTTTTAGTATAACGTAGGATGCCTATTTACAAAGAGGCCTAGTCCACTAAGCCGATTCTCACGCGATTTTGCGACACATAGGACTCTTATCCACTAACTTCGGTGAGAATCGCATGAGAATCGGCTTAGTGGACTAAGCCCTTAAGCTATTGTGTAAACGTCACACACTTATATTGGGATTCACCGCTTTAATGAGACCATTTGACGGCTAACTGAGGCCAAGACTAAATAACTTGTCGACTGTTGGGAGGAGTTAAACTGTAACCCCAATTATAATTCTTTTGTAAAGTGTAGTTACTGATGGCCGACATTGAGGGCTATAGGTGGTCTACAGACGTTAGGGTCCAACGACGTTAAGGCCCAATAACGATAAAGCCCACTTTCCTTTATTTTCAGAAATTACAGGGATGATTACAGCAGGGGGGCCATAGGGGCCATGGCCCCCCACCAATGAAAGTGGGGGCAGAGTTTACTTTGCCCCCCCCCCCCCCCCACTATTTCCCTCATAAACATTTTTTTAAATGTTGTTCTATGCAATGCAATGAAAGATTACATGGATCGCCCTGATCTCGTGAAGGTGGCATCTTCATTTTTAAATTTAAATGAACAATGACAGAAGTACTTTGGAACCTTTCAATAATTTTCTCATGAAGTCTGAACATTTGAAGACTTTGTTGAGTCATTTCTATAGTACTTCACATTTCAAAGACATAGATGGAATTCCAGGAATTTCTGATTGACCTTGTGTTATATGAAGGTTTGTCTATCTTTTATATGGAATAGTTGTAGAATTATTGTAGGAAAATAAGAAGAATAAAGAGTAAGTCTAAAGGCTCTGATGCTAAGATCTAGAATAATGTTTTTTGTAGAGTAGGTTTACAGGTAAGTTGTTGGTCCATGTGACTATTGCTGATTAGGGCCCATCCCAACCGGACCCTAACGTCTGAAGGTGGGTGGGTCCTAACGTCTGAAGGTGGGTGGGCCCTAACGTCCAAGGTTTCTGGGCCCTATCGTCGTTGGGTCCTAACGTCTGGAGCCCCTATAGGTGCATTGTTTGGTGTGTAATTCCGAGGCGAGGCTGGAGATTTTTTACAAACAGTGCACCAGAAGTCGAGAAATAGAAGTTATTGATTATTTTAAAACTTTTTAAATTTTAAAACTTCCTAATGTCTTCATAGCCGTACCTCACGGCACGGGCCAATGGTTAAAAGCCAATGATTGCAATTGCAAATCTTGACACAGTTTGGAGTACTGTCAATGGTTTTTCGTTTGTATGGCTTAATTAACACCCCAGCAGGACACAATGGTAATAAGTATCAATTACAAAAGCAAGAGCAGATCACGCTATTTAAGTTATAATAAAACAGGAAACTTAAAACAGCACTCTCAGGTAACATTGGTCGAAACTTAAGATATTTGATAAAACGATGTGAGGATAGGGAAAACACAATAAATCCTAGTCAGCTTTTATTTGTAGAATTTTTAAGACAGCAAAGATGGCAAAATGCGTAATTCTGATCTCGGCTATAATAGGCCTTCGTCAATATTTCGTATTTTATAAAACTATATAGCCGAATAACTCATAAAATGAGTAAATAAGGTAAGGTTTTGGTGTGAGGGCCTAGTTCACTAAGTCGATTCTCATGCGATTTTGTTCCGCAAAGGACGCTTTTGCACTAGATTTTGTGAGAATCACATAAGATTCGGCTTAGTGGACTAGGCCCTTAAACCCTCACTTCAGGAGTGGCATTTACACTGACCTATTTACCATTCTTAAGGACGAGAAACACTAAACCAACTGACTTCCGAATTTCAAATTCGGGTGGAAATCGGTCAGAAATTGGTCCCTTTGCTCCCTCAAACGACAAAACTTACATATGTACAATATCGAATTGGTTTGCCAACTGACAGATTTGTTTCACACTTTTGTCTACTAATCCGCTAATAAAAAGAACACACGCAAATCTCAATTCAATTCAATATAAGATTTATATAAGATATATATTTGCACCTAAAAGTGTACAAAAAAGGAAACATACATCTGACCGATGACTTCCAGGTCTTCCAATATATGTTCCGGGACTAGACTACCTTACCACATTTAAAAGCAAAATTAAAATGCAAAATCAAACCATCTACCATATCTCTAAGAGAGAATTTCCGCTCCCATCCCTTCCCCAACTTTCCCGTATGTAACGTTAGCGGGATGTGATAAGTGAAGCACAACAAGTCACGTGGCAACGTGAAACAGCGAGAGTTTGCGTGATCAGACAAGAGGTGGGGAAGAAGTGAAAGAATAAGTGAAGACAACGGTGGAGGGAAGAGAGGGGGAGAGCGGGGAGAGGGGGAGGAGTGAGGGTGGTTGACTGAAGTGACTAAGTATTGTATAAAACAATAACTATACCGTTTCAGCATTCCTGGTCAGCATGACAACATGTCGTCCTGCATGACTTGCAAGAAGATGTTGTGAACAACATAAAGAAGCCGTTCTGAATCGAAATTCCTGTTCCTAATTCTAGGACGTCTTAATTTCCTTCCAGTCTTTTTTGTCTCCCTAATTGGGGATTTGCATAGCCGGCATTTTGGCGGCCATGCAAATCCCCAATTACTAGAGACATTTTACTCCACTCTTGTCATTGTTTTAGTTTATAGTAGACCGTCGTTAAAATTACAATCATATTATTGTTGACATGCATTCTTATCGAGAATAAATACTGATAAACAAATGCAATTAATCAATGAGATAAGAAAGGGCTATGAACAAAATATCTTAGATAATCATAAGGCCAGAAGTATGAACAATTGAACAATTGTTTCCAAGTCAAATGGACTCTTCCCCTATCTCACATTTCACTCTCCGTCCCTCTCTCACCACTCTTCTCTCTCACTTCCTCATTCCTATATCTATTTCTATATGTTATGTTTCAGTCCCCATAGGGTGAGCTTCGAAATCCATGCATATATTTAATTAATACACTGTCTTGAAATCTGGTACTTTCCTACGAAGGTATCTTCTCAGTAAAACAATATGAATAATATCATTTATGTGACTCATTTCCCCATAACACATCACAGTTTCGCTTCAGAATCAATTAAGAATTCATATTTACAAAGGACACAACAATTTCATATGAATGCTATACTATACCCCCAGAGTCAGGTTAAACGCACCCACATCACCCAGCCTCTACTAAATCATATAGCTATGTGTATAGACACACAGGCATACAACCAAGCATTGCTAATTAATGCATGAGATGTTGATTTCCCTTGTGTCTATTTATGGCTATTAAACCCTGATGTATCAATTTTCCCATACATCTACAGACTATAGTGAACCATAGTTTTAGCCCCCAACTTGCACCCAGTCGATTCAGTCATTGTTGTTAAATTCCAGAATTATTTTAAGTTTAGGTCTTGTTTTTCTTGTATAGAAAGGTAATGATGTATTTGATTAGCTCAATTGTTATGTGTTACAGGGAAATGAGTCACAAGTCGGAGAAAATGTATTTTTGAGATATTATCATAATTGAAACTATGAAATCAAGCAGATTCTAATGATAGTAAACATTAGGACATCTATCAAACATTTCAATATTTTAAGTTTGATATTTCTATTTTTGAGAAAAAAAAGTTTGCAATATTTCTGGTTGGACAATTACTAGTACAGTAGCTAAATGGACCATAGAGGATGACCTTAGAAATGCATAGAAATATGTCTTGGAATTTGGTAAAATCTTTGATGTATTCATGCTGCAATAAATCAGTGTTAAGTACCCCAAAAATGAAAACATTTCCACAAAGATCTTGTGAACAAAACACTTTGATGATGTCAATTTTGCGAATTGTGACTCATCATTAGATATATCCATGCATTTCTAAGTTCACCCTATAAAGTTATTTAGCTTCTTTACTATGTAGTAATTCTCCACCCAGAGATATTGCATACCTTCTTTTTTTTTAAATAAAAATATCAACCTTAGAATATAGAAATGGGTCAGATTTTCAGGAAATGTACAATCAGCAGCTCTACAAATTTGGTAATTTCTGCTAAATTAGACTGCACAAATATGAATAATGGGTATATCAAAGTATCTCTGGCGTTGTCTTGATAAAATATGTCTCTTTCATTGCGTTGAACCGTAATTTAAACGTCACTTTTCTCTTAAATTCGGGTCATTTGGAAGAATTGGTGAAGGTGAATTGTATATTCTCTGACATTCTGACCCAAATACTTATTAGATGTGCTGCTGTTTATTCTTATTAGAATCGGCTTGATCTCAATTTCTCAAATATGATGAAATCACAAAATCTATTTTTGCGACATGTGAATCATTTTCCTGTAACACATCACATATGCTCATTACCTTAGAATGAGCTTCTCCTCCACTAACACAAGCCCCACACCGTGAGCTAATCACTTATCGATTGATTAGCTTCACCCTAACAATAACCACCGATATAACCATCACAATGTCCTATTGTCAACTTGCGGGGAAATCCCCACTTTGCCGGTAATGGTTGTATGGATATAACCATAACGACCTCTAATAGGAGTGATTGTCTGAAATTAAGAAACAGTTTGTGTGCGTTGTGAATTAGTGTTGGGAATATTAGCCTATATTGTTCTCTGCTATGGCTATGAATAGGGGATTTGCATGCGCCACTGTGCATGTCTGTTACAGTGCATCCTGGGATGAAGTCTGGTGAAATCTGTCAAACAAATATTTGGCAACATTTTTATTGAACATTGCAAGAATGTTTTCACCAATATCAATGCATAATGGGAAAGATGGGGACTTGTGCCATAGAAATATGTAAAGAAATTGGATATTGATATTAGAGCATTGATAAATAGATAAATCAGGATAAATATTCCATGGTGAACATGGTATGTTTTGTACTGTTAAACTATACTATTAGTCCCATGATTCCTTGCGAATCAAGATTCAAAATGGCGGCGATGCAAATCGCCTATTAGACACCTAATACTGTTCCTATTATGAAAGCTGCATGTGTTTACAAAATTCGTAAATTCTACAAAACCTGAACCTGCATAAACCTGTCGTGACCTGTCCTATGAAAGGATTTATTAAGGCGCCTAAATGTCTAGGTATTCTAACACATGTGCCAATAATTATTTGCTGATAACATGCTATCACTCATTTTAACAAGCAACGCTAAGAAAGATCGACACTGTTCAAAGAATTCTGATTATTACGCTATGTTTAGTCATATGTATCTGAATATATCACTGCTTGAACAGAAACTGACCCTCGGTGTAACACATTCATATATTCTCACTAACAGCCAAGTTTTTAGTACTCTGAGTGAGTCAGACATTTTCCAATATGCGATTTGTTCCAGGAAAATGAGTCACAAGTCGCAAAAAATGGATTTGGCAATATCATCATAATTGAAAAGATGAGATGAAGCGGATTCCAGTGATAGTAATCATGAAGGGCATCGAAGTAGTGTTTCTATAATCTGTGTTTATATGTTTAAAAAAGTTTGCCATATTTCAGGGCAGGCAATAATTACCAGTAAAGTAGCTGCCTATACTCCATAGGACGGCCTTCTAAATGCAAGGATATATCTAATACACAATCTTCATATTTGGTACATAGTTTCATAACACCTAAACTTCTCAAAGATGAAAACATTCCAATAAAGAGATCTTGTGAATAAATCGCTTTGAAAAATAGATATTTTGCGACTTGTGACGCATTTTGTAGGAATACATCACATATTTAGTTAAGGCACTTTGTGTCAACCTGCAACAGGTTCAGGTGGGGATAGCCGGAGTCAACTTCCGGTTAGAGGAAATGGTAGAAGTGAGTTGTAACTGGTAGTGAGAGCTTCACCTGGTCACCATATGTTTTGCGGGGGCGCTCTGGTCTGGCGCCGTAGATGTCAAGCAGATTTATGTGTGTGAGTGAGTGAGTGAGATTGGTTGCTTTACACCCTTATCAACACATTGAAGGTTATATCAAGGGCGGGAGAGCGGAGAGGAAGGCAGTTTATGATCTTACCCAGGACAGGAAGATTTGACCAAGGGGGAAAAACGGTTTTCCCCCAATGCCATTCTGTTTCTGGATTAAGGGGGCGGGTGGGGTGGGGGCACCCCCGGATTAAGGGGGGGGGGTCTCGTGACAAATGAAGAACTTGACTTTTCCCAAGTCTTTCTAACTATCATACTTCTACTTTTCTCCCAAGTGTTTTCTTTTAAGAAAATGAGTCACATGTCGCAGAATTGCTATTTTCTTCAGTGTTTTATTCACAACATCGAGTTGTAGGAATGATGTCCTCCTTAACGCTGTCTATAGTATAAATACGTTTACCAAATTTCAAGACCGTGTATCAAATATATTCATAGAGTATATTTAGCTACTTTACTAGTAAGTATCAACCCAGAAATGTTGCAGGCTTTTGTTTCAAAAATAAAAATATCAAACTTAAGATATAGTAATACATATTGGATCTCTCTCTCCTTCTCTAGGTCTCCCTCGGCCTTTCTCTCTAGCATCCCATTCCCTCTCCCATTCTGACCACCTTATACCCTCTGTCCCTTCCCACTTCTCCTTTCCCTTCTCCCCTGCCGATCATTCTAGCTCTCTCCTCTTCCTCTCATCTTACTCCTTTCCTTCTCACGTCCTCTTCCCTCTTTCCTGTTAACCTCTCTCCTATCCTTTCTTTCTCCCGTCCTCTTTCCTTGTCTTCTCTTCCTTCCCTCTCCTCACCCACCCGATCGAACCTGTCTCTACCATAGGCATCTATTTCGCCGATCAATATTCCTACCCTGGGAACAACCGGAAGCCTGACAATAGGGAATGCCGGGAAGGTGTTTAGGTGTCAGCCAATCAGACGAGCGGAAGGGATTAAGCGCGGGAACCTTGTCAGTACGTCTAACGTGTGAACGTCTGGACGTGCTAGCGACGTCACGACGTGTGAAGGTTACATTGGGGAGATGTCATTAGGTGTGTCTGACGCCAGCAGGAGGCGCAAGTGTACTGATGGTCGGTTTAATTTGTGAAAAAGAAACGATTCCGGCGAATTTACAATATTGGATGATGAATTTACTTTGGGTCACATTGATTAGCTAATCGGGAGCATTTGGTGGGAAAAAGCTTGCATCAATGTTTTACATTCACTGTGCCTACAACTACTTATACATGATAAGGTAAAGCATTTAACACCTTTTTCATTCTCATGAATTGCTTATTTATGTGATACCACTGTGCTCCTTTATCATTTCATTATGTTTCTCCTATCAATTCCAATCTGTTTCTGGATTTTCTCTCCATTTTCCTTTGCCTCTGTCCTTCCTCTATTCTTTCTCCAATAGCTCAACCCATATCTTCAATTATTATTCCTGTCTTGCACACACCAGTTCCACAACCCTAATCCCTCACCCGGCTATCAGACCTATGCAATACCCCTCCCCCCACCCCACCCACCTCCCCCTCCAAGCCACCGCCTGCCCCCCCTCTCTACTCCCAACAATACCTGATAAACCCACACCTCTGTCTCCCCACAGGAGACCCAGAGATAGCGGTGATCGCTGTGCCTCTCTCGTTTCAGATATTCAAAAGATTACAATTTTGTACAAAGTCCTCCTTCCCAATGTGACATCTTGTTTGCCAGTATCACCAAATCGGATTGTCTTGGGAGAGAGGACGAGGGGAATGAGGGAGAGAGATAGGAATGAGAGTAAATCATTGCGTGGTGCTAGTCTTTGTTCCAAGGTCAATTAGGCAGAGACTCGTTACGTTCAAAGGACACAACGTTCAAGATTTAAATATTCAATTATGTCCTCAACTTGACTGAAGCTTAGCTGTGTTGGGTAAGGCTCTGGTGAGGCGGTAAGGTAGTGTATGCTTAAGGGCGGTCTCCACTGGCAGCAGTATGATCTGCTGGAAGCCCTGCGATGTTGTTGTGATGGTTCTATTAGGGTATTGGCTCTCTGTAGGTATGTCTGAGGATTGTTATATATCTGGATGTACTTTGAATCAATAATACAATCTGTTTTGTTAAATTGAACAGTATTTGGAAACGCTGTGAGATCCATGTCGTGTTGGTGGTGTGTTGGAGAAGTGTTGAAGGTGTGTTGGATTTAGATTTAGAAAATATTTTATTCGGGTCTTCAACATTTCCACACGTATGAGTATGAATATTTTCAGGACAGCCTGATTTAAACAAATAGAGAAAAATAGATATTATACATCAACTCTGTTTAGGACAGCACAAGTTACAAAGTACATTCTCATATTAATATAAGATAGTTGTATATAGTTACTCATTTAAGGTACAATCCAATAGGATATAAGATACAGGATAATTTATGGAAATTGAAACAAATATTCCAACTCATATCACCTTGTCGATGGTGGGTTTTTTGAGAGGAAGAGATGAGTTAAAAACATGATTTTATACAATATTATCGACGCCGTGCTCTTTCATATTAACCATTAGTAGTCGAAAAAACCTCATATAGCTATACATTACATAGGTGGAGGTGTGTTGAAGGGTCAAAAACACCTCCGAAACCAATCAAAACACTGGTGCTGAGACCGTTTTCAAAAGGTGCTCAGTTATGCAACGGGGGCCTGGTGTGATTGGATTCATCTTCTCCCCACCTGAGGAAAGGACCAAAGTTAGATGGCCGAAGATTTAAACTTTCAGCAAACCCTGAAATATTACGAATATTACGTATAACTTTAGTATCAATTACAATGGTTCCAGTAATACCAAGAGGAGCCTAATAATAATTAGAAAGGCACACTTACTCAATCAATGTTCTGAACTACTTTTCTATTGGCTGTTATATTAATGGAAATAGGTGGTAGGGTTTACAGGGTCAGTTCTTCAGACAAATGTACAAGGGGCAGCTCTGCATACGTATAGTAAATTCTGCTAAATTAGACTGAAAACGTTAAATACTTGTTATATCTGAGTATATTTGGTAATGCCTTGATAAAAAGAATCTGTTTGGTTATGGTAAACTGAATTTTGAACTTGATTTCTGTGCTAAATGTGGGTTATTTGAGAGGATTGAAGAAGTCGAATTGTACATTTTCTGACGATCTGACGCACTGGAGCTATGCCATACTTGTCCAGAAGTAATATAATACTATTGCATATTTCCCCTGCTATCCAAAATAGGTGAAATTTCCAGAAAATGCACAATTCACATTCAGAATCCCTCCCAAATAACCAGAATTTGATAGAAAAAATAAGACTCAAAACCCAATTCAACACAACTAAACAGATACTTTCAATCAACTCGACACCAAATATACCCAGGTATATCTAGTATTTACCATTTTTTCAGACTAATTTAGCAGAACTTCCTAATTATGTAGAGCTGCCAATTGTACATTTTCTGAAAATCTGGCCCATATACAGTCAGAGCCGTCTAACTCCCATATCACACCATATAAACACCTAGATTAGGTGAGTGAATGGAGAGCGGGAGCAGCTGGGCAATTGCTCACACCTGCTCATCAGGGCTGAGTGTGGCTGGGGGCGAGCAATTACAAGATTGACTCAATGATACACGTGAGCAGATCTCTGCACACACCTGTGCACCCCATCAGCCCTCAGGCATCGCTGTCTCTAACTCTCCATTTAACTTTAATAGTGGGGACAAAAATAACTTCATACATGCTACTACTGGCAATTATGGTATAAATCTGAGCCTATCTGTAAATGTGATAAATAACAGAAATAAACATGATATAAAACATCAGCCCTGAAGCATCGCTGTCTCTAACTTTCCATTTAACTTTGGATTTGGATTTGGAAAACATTTTTATTGATCAAGGATCACTGTTGAAGAAGAGTCTCCAGCGAAAGAGATGTTTTTGGTCTCTTCTTTTGATTTTTACAAATGTGGTATAGGCAAGAAACAGTACCAACTCAGTCATAGACTGCTAGTTGGCTTCCTGCAATAGTTTACAGTTTAATGAAGAATTCTTGTTGACAAATGGCTTATATTTCGGTTTTGTGACTGGCTTAGTGTATAAGTATCTATTCATTAAGGTGAAAATGAAACAGGATATGAACTATAATGGTGTCGACAAAAATATTTTACCCCAAAATAACTTCATATATACTACTACTGGCAATAATAGTATAATTCTGAGCCAAAGTATGTCTAGTATGCACATTATGATCAGAATTATCATAATCGTGAAATGGATATTAGTATATATCCACCAAGATATCGGGTTTTAGTAACTTTGTTTATTTCATTGAGGCGACTACATCTTACTAGTCCTACTTAAGGATCATTTGTAATGATATCGTTCCTTTGTTTGACCAAATTCACTCATTGTTTGACCTCTATGACTCAAGTTATCAATATGTGACATGTTATATGTTTATGCATGAATGTAAAGTGAGTGAAAGGAAAAGAGTGGCAGAGAGCCATACTATACTATATAAGTGAAACCAATGCAGCAAAGTATTTCGGCGGGCCACCGAAATATCTATTTGATAGAATATTGTACGATAGAACCTGAAGCAATAGTTCCCTACATCCTATGGTCCTATTCTGTTATCGTTTTTTACCAACAGTAGTTTGGTCAGATTTTCAGAAAATGTATAATTCACCTAAATAAATTCGAGAAATAATTCACGAAAAGAAGTTCAAAAGACAGTTCAACCTAACCAAACAGATTGCTACAATCAATACAATGCTGAATATACTCGAATTTAACCAGTATTGACCATTTTTCAGCTTAATTTAGCAGAATTTACTGAATGTGTACAGCTGCCAATTGTACATTTTCTGAAAACCTAACCCAGTTTCAAAATGTGAAAAGCTGATGAAGACGTGTAAGGGTAAAACTGACTCGTGGAATATACAGTAGATACTAGTAATAATACTTGTACAAGGTGCTTTGAAACATCTAGACTAATTGATATATGTTAAGATAATACTTAACGATTCTCTGACTATTTAATTAGAGCCAAAGTATGTCTAGTATGCACATTATGATCAGAATTATCATAATCGTGAAATGGATATTAGTATATATCCACCAAGATATCGGGTTTTAGTAACTTTGTTTATTTCATTGAGGCGACTACATCTTACTAGTCCTACTTAAGGATCATTTGTAATGATATCGTTCCTTTGTTTGACCAAATTCACTCATTGTTTGACCTCTATGACTCAAGTTATCAATATGTGACATGTTATATGTTTATGCATGAATGTAAAGTGAGTGAAAGGAAAAGAGTGGCAGAGAGCCATACTATACTATATAAGTGAAACCAATGCAGCAAAGTATTTCGGCGGGCCACCGAAATATCTATTTGATAGAATATTGTACGATAGAACCTGAAGCAATAGTTCCCTACATCCTATGGTCCTATTCTGTTATCGTTTTTTACCAACAGTAGTTTGGTCAGATTTTCAGAAAATGTATAATTCACCTAAATAAATTCGAGAAATAATTCACGAAAAGAAGTTCAAAAGACAGTTCAACCTAACCAAACAGATTGCTACAATCAATACAATGCTGAATATACTCGAATTTAACCAGTATTGACCATTTTTCAGCTTAATTTAGCAGAATTTACTGAATGTGTACAGCTGCCAATTGTACATTTTCTGAAAACCTAACCCAGTTTCAAAATGTGAAAAGCTGATGAAGACGTGTAAGGGTAAAACTGACTCATGGAATATACAGTAGATACTAGTAATAATACTTGTACAAGGTGCTTTGAAACATCTAGACTAATTGATATATGTTAAGATAATACTTAACGATTCTCTGACTATTTAATTAATTTCTGATATTTCTAAAGTTCATGATTCTTTTCTTTGCAATGTTCTCATCTCTAAATAAGCTTGTATAAAACGGCCGTTGAAGGCAGGACGGAGGTCGCTGGCCTGTAATAACAACAGTGTTTATGTAAGCCATCCTGTCAGGTGCCTCCCGTCGGCCGTTGACAGCCGTGTAGGCTCAACCATTACTTGGCAATCTCTGTATTTTCCCGCTAAATTTGGTCTTCTAGGATAATAAAACAAAGGGTTACTGGTTTTTATGCAGGTTGGCCTTTTGCAAATGAGGGGTTCTTCCCAGAATCCTAGGGAAGCCTATAAGAACCCTGAAGGTTGGGAGCCTCCGGAGATTTTATTGTGGCAGCTTCAGTGAGAGTTAGAAACTCTGGACTTACCTTACATACCACTGGACTCTGGACTTTTACTGGACATATTGTACTTGGAGAGAGAGATAGAAGGACTTACTCTGATATTTGTAACTTACTCTGATATTTGTGACTTACTCTCATCTTTGTTACTGGGCAGACCTGTACAAAACCATCCATAGTGACACTTTATTACAAACTGGATTCTATTACTTGTGAGTTTTTCTTTGCCTTCACCTGTGTTTTGTTTCTCTGCATCTCCTAGACAACATTGCCATTTAATATTAATCCGAATAGATCACATATTAGTCTGTTTGTGCAAGAGCTATCCCCGTACTCTCACATGTTGAACTTATTTTAATATAGACAATTTAAAGACCTTATTATTACACTGGTGGAGCCGAGAACCCGCACAGAAATTTTATGTGAATAATTCGGGAGGATTTTAAATTTAATAACTAGAATATGGCAGAAAATCATGGCAAGCTTGTATGCATGATGGAAGGTAATGGAGACCGATTTGAGTTGGAATGAATGCTTCAAGATGGACATGTCTATTCGATTCAGGATCACTTCTGTATGTCGGGAATATGGGTGAGATTATTGAATTATTATTAGGATATTATCAGGTTCCATGATACTGATAATGAAAGACGTCCATTATGACTTTTCATGAGAATGGGCCTGTTCCTTTCGAGGGAAGGGAGGATCAGGACCCAATAATATGGATACAGGTATATGAGACTTTTATGACGTACACTGAGCCAGATAGGAAAGATGCATTGAAAGAAGCATTTCCTATGTACCTAAGTGGTGAGGCCCAAGAATGGTACTATGACCATTATATTTCGAATTTCATTAACTGGAATGATGTGAGAGAAACATTTGTGAAATACTTTACTGCATTGGATGCATACCAACGTGCACAGCTTGTGTTTACGCAGATGAAACAAGGGGAACTTATAGATACCTTCATTAGGCGTGCATCTAAGGCATACAGAGTTCTGGGGTATAATGAAGAAGAAAAAATAAGGTATTTTATTTGCGCTCTGCTCCCAAGTATTCAGGAAGTTGTGATGAGAACTCAATATCAAACCTTTACTGAAGCTGTTCTGGCCGCAAAATTTGCATGTCAAACAACCCTGATTAGAAATGAATCAGCCATTGACTCTATAGAAGAACGATTTGATGAACTTTCTAGCTTGGTAAAGTCAGTAGTTTTTAAAGATCTGAAGATAGATTCCTCACAGGCCACATCTATTCAATCAGTAAGATCTGAAACTATGGGCCGCTTCCAAGGTAAATGCAAGTGGTTTAATGTTATGAAAGGATTTGGTTTCATCATCCCTGAGAATGGAGACCAAGACATCTTCGTGCACCATTCTGCTATCAAGAAGACAGGATTTCGATCACTGGGTGCAGGAGAAAAGGTAGAATTTAACTTCAAGTGGTCCAGTAAGGGATTCCAGGCCACATATGTATCTGGACCTGGGAATTCCGACTGCAAAGGAGCTGAACGGTGCCCATTATCAAGGAGGAAATATAGTAAAGTTAGATGCTATAATTGTGGTGATTATGGGTATCATATTGCTCCTGCATGCCCCCATGGTCCCTTGCCGAAAAGCTGTCACTTCTGCACATCAAAGGATCATCTGCTAGCTGTTTGTCCACTCAGAAACCCAGGCCGAAATCAGAGGATGGAGAGAATTGTGACTCAACCTCTCCATTCTACAGTACCCACCCCATCTGTGAGTATGACTGATAAACTGTTTAACCAGATAGCAAGGATGAAGAGGACTCCTCAAGCACCAGAGAAAGTGGGTTGGTCAGATAAACTATTCCTCCAAACCAGGGAGACGATTCCTCGCCGTATGTAATGCTAATTGATATTCGTGATACATGTGATTTGAGATAATTCTGCAATGCTTTTATGATGTACCTATTTCATGATACATGTATTTTGTAATTTTGCGTGGTGTTTGGTGAATGGAGTGTGTTTTTATGTCTTTTCTAGAGTGTCATGCCTAGTGATTATGATATGATTTTTCTTTGTACTTTTATGCCTTACATGATATATGGAAACCAGATAGGCCTGGAAATGATTGAATATGGATTTATTCGTTGCCTATAGGCTAAACTGAGATAACTGGATATGACTACATTTACTTATTTCCGACCATATATAACTAGCTGTTTGGGGACGCCTGGATATGGCAGTTTATATTGTGTTGAAGAAGAGTTTTACCCGATTTTGAGATATCAGAAGCGTGTCCCTTGCATCAGTCAAGGAGGAGAGGGTTTCTCACAAACTTATACTTATTTATCATTCCATGTTTCCCTTGGTCGTTGCTATTGGGATTAAAATCCTAGGAATTCCATAGCAAGAGGAGGTTTAAGAGATATGTTTTGTTACTCGATTTTACAGCTTGATACAGACTCTCCTATTAGATTTATTCAATCCTTACCACAGTTTTCCATATTCCTATGATCACTAATAGACTGTGGGTCTGGAGGGAGATTGGGGTAGGTGTAAATGCTGTTAGGAGTTTATTCATATGTTTCCTATATATAAAGTCCAGTTTAGTTTTTGGTGAAATCATATTTGTTATAAGATGTGTAGAAAGCTAGTACTAATTTTGTCTTTGTTCTCTGAAGATATAAGAATGGTAGAAGACCCCGGAGTGGCCCAGGCCAGAGAGTGGTGAATTGTTATGATGAGCAATAATTACTGAATTATCATAGAGTCATATTGGCATATCAAATCTGTACCCTATACATGCGTTGTATTTCTATTGATGTTTTAGTTAATTGTCTCGCATATTGGGGTCTGGGAATAAGGAGTTGCTAAGTGAGGAAGCTAGCATCTGTCCTTCTCAGTATATACTAATTGTGTTTTGTATTGACACCCTGAGTGGGTAGCGTTAACCCTGTGCGGGTACAATAAGTTAGTAAGGCTATGAGAAAGCCAAAGAGGTGTGAGAGCTGATATTTAAAGTATTTGGAGCAGAAGGCGTCCAGTTTAGATTTGAGCCAAAATATTATGTGTAGGACGGCGATTTCCTTGATATATTTGGATCAGGACCATTTGAGATTTCATGGTTAAGTTATATACAACTTGATAGTGTCTAACTAGGTATATGTCATGATTTTTGTGTCATGAAATGTATTATTCTTAGAATGTTGATAACAGAGTGAATGTTCATGTCTACTACTTACCTTGAAAATGTTTAAAACTAGAGGGATGTATGTGTAAAACGATAGGACTAAGTTGAGATTAAGGTGGATTATTTTCCAGCTGTTTTCTGGAATAGGTTTTTTTACTGGATGTTTTGTTCAGAATTTGCATTTTTGATAGAGTGTCAACCATTGTATATATGTTCCAGGGTAAATACCCGTGATGAAGTTTAGTGTACGGACACAAACTCTATATATGGAAAAATCTGGTTTGGAATTATTGTGTGCCAATTATAATAGATTTCTCTTTTACTCTTCAATATACAATTGTGTAGTGGTAACACAAAACTAGTATGCCTGGAAGCATGTTAAGATAATACTTAACGATTCTCTGACTATTTAATTAATTTCTGATATTTCTAAAGTTCATGATTCTTTTCTTTGCAATGTTCTCATCTCTAAATAAGCTTGTATAAAACGGCCGTTGAAGGCAGGACGGAGGTCGCTGGCCTGTAATAACAACAGTGTTTATGTAAGCCATCCTGTCAGGTGCCTCCCGTCGGCCGTTGACAGCCGTGTAGGCTCAACCATTACTTGGCAATCTCTGTATTTTCCCGCTAAATTTGGTCTTCTAGGATAATAAAACAAAGGGTTACTGGTTTTTATGCAGGTTGGCCTTTTGCAAATGAGGGGTTCTTCCCAGAATCCTAGGGAAGCCTATAAGAACCCTGAAGGTTGGGAGCCTCCGGAGATTTTATTGTGGCAGCTTCAGTGAGAGTTAGAAACTCTGGACTTACCTTACATTCCACTGGACTCTGGACTTTTACTGGACATATTGTACTTGGAGAGAGAGATAGAAGGACTTACTCTGATATTTGTAACTTACTCTGATATTTGTGACTTACTCTCATCTTTGTGACTGGGCTGACCTGTACAAAACCATCCATAGTGACACTTTATTACAAACTGGATTCTATTACTTGTGAGTTTTTCTTTGCCTTCACCTGTGTTTTGTTTCTCTGCATCTCCTAGACAACATTGCCATTTAATATTAATCCGAATAGATCACATATTAGTCTGTTTGTGCAAGAGCTATCCCCGTACTCTCACATGTTGAACTTATTTTAATATAGACAATTTAAAGACCTTATTATTACATATATCAATCCAGCTATTGATGATCTGAAATCATTCAATCCAGGTGACCTGAAAGACCTGGGCTCTTCACAGAAGGTTTTGTAAGATTTGTATATATCTATCTTGAACTTACTGTGCAGGTACCTCGCCATGATTCTTCAAAAGCACTAAAAGCCAGGAAAACGCTCACCTATGTGATGGATAGAGAACATATTATATCTAAGGCAATTATGATACACAAATCACACACTAAATGAATCATAATATCTGATGTGTAACAGGGAAATGAGTCGCGAGTCTTAAAATTGATATTTTCGGGATTTATTCCCAGGATTTCTTTTTGGGAATGTTCTCATTTTTGGAGGGATTAGCCCATTAAGTCATATTAATTTATGCATCAAATTTCCGGACAGTGTGTTAAATATCTCGTTGCAAACTTGTATTGAACAATACTTTTCATTTCCTATATTTCATTCCGTATCACTTTTTCATTTAATTCTCCAAGAATGCAATACGTGCGATTACGATATCGCAAGCTGTTTTCTGATACCAGCACCACAGCCTTCTCCTTGTGCCAGAATATAATTATTTTCCTATATCGCTTCAACGATCGTCGCTGTACAAACGAGGATTAGGCTGAAGATAACAAGAAAAACAAAAAAACTGTGGCAATGGTATATCTCGTCTGCCAGTATAGACTATCACCAGATAGGATTGTCGGGAGAGACAAAGAGAAGAGAGATACTATTATGTGAAAAAGAAGAGAGAATGTGAGGGGAGAGGGAGAGAACGTGAGAAGAACGAGCGAGGAAAAGCAAGAGTGTTTAGAGAAAGGGAGATATAGGGGGAGATGGGAGAGAGGGGGAGTGAGTGAGATTGGTTACTCTTACACCCTTATCAACACATTTAATATGGTTATATCAAGGGCGGGGGAGCTGAGAGGGAGGCAGTTTAGGATCATACCTAGGAAATAGAGATAGAGAAGAAGGGAGTATAGGAAAATGAACATAGGATTTGCAGGTTGCCAATGATTTAATTCCAAGTTTTGAATTATTATAGTTGTTTGGACTATTTAACCTGCATTACCACATGTACTGCAATATGTCCACTTGTTGTCAGATGGATGTTTCCCTGGATGTTGCGCATGCGCAGAACACGAGTGCCAAGCCAGGGTCTGTTTATGTTCTACATACCAGCCTTATTGCACAACTCTCGAGGGATCTCCCATAGTCTCGTCACTTCTCGCACTGGGAACACGTGGTCTGAGTGAGGCTGTTTGTTTAAACAATGCATTGTGGTATATGTATGTCAGGCGACCCCTCGTTGGCGAAAAGTGCAGTTTGGTAATGTGCCACACGGAGGCAGCACTGACTTCCGGTGTGATAAGCCAATAGGGAAACAGGAAGTAAGGTGGGAAGGTGGATGGGAAGAGCATAAGGCATGGAAAAGAAGAAAGGAAGAGCTGAGAAGAACTGGGAGATAAGAGAAAGAGCTTGGGACCAAGGTGAGTGGGATGGCAAGGAAAGGGGGATAAATGCTTAGAGGCAGAATGTAATGTAAGACCAGCGGAAAGAAAGAAAGAAATGAACCTGGAGTGAACAGATGTAAGAGAAGGAGAGACAGAAAAGGGATGACGAGAAGGGGTGACAGAGAAGGGAGAAAAAGAAAAGAGAGACGGCGAAGGGGAGACCAAGAAGGGGAATCAG
Organism: Sthenelais limicola; assembly: GCA_942159475.1. Classification (NCBI taxonomy): domain Eukaryota; kingdom Metazoa; phylum Annelida; class Polychaeta; order Phyllodocida; family Sigalionidae; genus Sthenelais; species Sthenelais limicola. Next base: position 30,859,722 of record OW804097.1, on the reverse strand, counting down.
AGAAGGGGTGACAGAGGAGAGAGACGGCGAAGGGGAGACCGAGAAGGGGAGTCAGAGAAAGGGAGACAGAAAAGAGGTGACAGAAAAGGGGAGACAGAGAAGGAGAGGCAGAGAAGGGAGACAGAGAAGGGGATACAGAGAAGGTAGAAAGTGGAGGAACAAAGGTAGAAGAAGGACATTGGATGTGGAAATGATGGGCGGACAGAGAACTAGGGGATACTATATTTGAGATTAAGAGAAAAATGAGAAGGAATCGATTAACCACATTATTATCAATTATCGTTATGCAATAGCTCTTACTATTTTGATTCATTCATAACTTATATCCTGCTGACAAAACGGAGACGGAGTCTCTTTTTTCTGTCACTCTTTCTTCCTAATTCTTTATCTCTATTTCCTGGATATGATCATAAACTGTCTCCCTCTCAGCTCTCCCGCCCTTGATATAACCATATTAAATGTGTTGATAAGGGCGTTAAGCAACCAATCTCACTCACTCTGACAGAGAAGTGAAGAGATGGGAGAATTAGAGGGGTGGAGTTACCCGATAGCCCTATTATCAGATGTAGACAGGTTGATCATCGCTTACTGTACAAACACTATATGAGCAGGTGGCTTGTAGGGGGTAGGATTAGGCTAATCCCTAATCAGTGGAGGGTGTAACTGCCCCTAATCCACTGGGTGTCATGGATTAGTGTGTGCTGGTGGGTAAACACAGGAGGAAGACGGCACTGGGTTAATCCTACCCGGGGCAGGGGAGGGGCAGGCTGAGGGACCGTTCATAAGTAACCACTAGGGGCGGCGGGGGGCGGGAATTTGGAAAGATTCTTGTGCAAAGTTGTATGAATGATTCCCCCCCCCCTTAAAATCCTGTGCAGTTGTGCGTGTGTTTTGACCACACTCCTTTGCACCTTTGTGCAAAATGCCCCTACATATCATGGTCCTGGGTATGACCATAAAGTGCCTTTCTGTCTCTTTTCTCTGTCTCTCTCTCTCCCTTCTTCTCTATCTCTATTTCATGGTCATAAAATGCCTCCCTCTCAGCTCTCCCGACCTTGATATAACCATATTAAATGTATTGATAAGGCCGTAAAACAACCAATCTCACTCACTCCCTCATGTGCCCTACATATAATTGTCGTTCTGAGTCTGTGCAAAAAAGATGACGTCCCAAGCTTCATAAAGTTCGCATAATTCCATGCATCTGCCATACCATTGCTTTCTGCTCTTACCCACCCATCTCCCTTGCCCCACCCCCTCTAGCCACCTCCTACCCCCAACCCCTTCGCACCCCCACCACCCACACCCAACACCCTCCCATGGGCACAAGTCTGGAGAGAGTGAGGGGTGCAAACATGATATGTTTATAGAGTCAACCTTCAATATTAGTTTGTGAATAAGTCATGTTTGTACTCAGATATGAGTCAAGGTGCACTGGCAGCGGGTCCTCAGCACTAATCACCCGGAGAAGATACTATGTGGGTCAGAATTTCAGAAAATGTACGATTCAACTTCGCCAATCTTCTCAAATAACCCAAATTTCAGACTTAAATAAAGTTCAAATACAGTTCAACCTAAGCAAACAGATTGCTAGAATCAATGCCATGCCGAATATACTCGAATTTACCAAGTATTGACCAAATTGCAGCCTAATTTAGCAGAATTTGGTAAATGTGTACAGCTGCCAATTGTAAATTTTCTGAAAATCAGACCCATGTGTGATGTGTTTCAGGGAAATGAGTCACAACTCGCAAAAGTAAGATTTTCCAAAGTGATTTATTCACAAGATCTCTTTGTTGGGATGTACTCCCTTTTCGTTTTGTTTAGCGACCGAAGTCATATCAATTTATGTACCAGATTTCAAGTCAATGCATTAAATATATCCTTTGAGTATATTGCAGTTACTTTACTGGTAATTGCTCACCAAGAAAATATTGCAAACGTCTTTTTCAAAAATAAAAATATCAAACCTAAAATAAGAAAAATATTTAATAGCTTCACACCTGAAGAAGGGCGTCCATAGCCCGAAAGCTTGTGTAATCAATAAAATCATAATCAACAACTTTTAATGATATCTACATCGATTCATCATTTCCACCCCGGCCCTAACCGATATACAGCCATATTCTCCCCTTCTACCATATTTAATAGCTGTTCTGATATGTTTACTATCATAAGAATCAGCTTGATCTCATCTTTTCAAATAAGTTCTATCTTAAAATTCATTTTTTGCAACTTGTGACTAATTTTCCTGTAACACCTCATATAAAAGAGCCTACTCCATTGGTTCTAAAGTCCTTTCCTACTGGAATCCTCTCTACCTTAAGGCAGATAGTTACCACATCAAACCCCACATCAAATCTTCCCCGAGGCTTTTACATTCGTACCTTAGCTCAATTTGTCTTTTTTCTATCTAGATAGAAATTATTAGTTTATCTCTGTCTCTTCCTATCTCTCTCTCCCTCTGTCTTTCTTTATATCTCTCCCTGTCTCTCTATACCGCTCTTTGTCTCTCTATGTCTCCCTGTCTATCTTTATATCTCTCCCGTCTGTCTATCTCTCTCTCTGTCTCTCCCTGTCTCTCTTTATATCTCCCTGTATCTCTCTCTTTATCTATCTGTCTCTCCCTGTCTATCCCTGTCTATCCTGTCTCTCTATCTCTCTGTATCTCCCTGTCTCTCTCTGCCTATCTCTCTCTCTGCCTCTCTTTATATATCTCTCTCAGTCTCCCTCTCCCTGTCTCTCCCTGTCTCTCTCCCTCCCTGTCTCCCTCTGTCTATCTCTCTGTTCCTGCCTGTTCTGTCTGTGTCTGTGTCTCTCTCTGAATCGCTCACACTATCCCTGCCTCACCCTTTATCTGACCCATCAACATATCCCCACTAGACACACCAGAATAAGAACCATTTAAAATAATTATGAAGGGTATCATTTTGCAATATCATAGCCTATATGTGATGTCTTACCGAGAAATTAGTCACAAGTCGCAAAAATAATATTTATGAGATACCATCATATTTGAAAAGATAACTTCAAGCCGATTGCAATGATGGTGAACATTAAGGACATCTCAGAAGTGTTTCTATATTTTTGTTTTCAAAAAGTTTACAATATTTTCTGGACGGGCAATTACCAGTAAAGTAGCTGAACATACTCCTTAGGATGACATTCAGAACGCAAGGATCTATTTGATCTACAGTCTCGGAATCTGGTACATTTATTCATGTCACTAAAAGCACCTAAGTAACCAAGAATGGGAATATTTCAACAAAGATATTCCATGAATAAATCTCTGAAAAATATCAATTTTGCGACTTGTGACTCATTTTCCTGAAACACATCACATATGAGTCAGATCACCAGAAAAGGTACAATTCACCTTCTCCAGTCCTATCAAATAATTCACATTTAAGAGCTTCAAAATACATTTTTATATAGCAGAACAGATATTTTAAAACAACATAATACAAAATATACTCAGATATGCCTGGTATTTATCATTTTACAACCTAATTTAGGACATTTTGCTAAATGTGTAGAGCTGCCAATTGTACATTTTCTGAAAATCTGACCCATATCTGCTATGAGGGTACCTAGCACAGGGACCATGGTGTAGCTTTGACAGTTCATTAAGGAAACCGATGAGTGATGTCAATATTAATGACTTACCACCTCTAATTAATAATCCCTCTCTTCTCGCTCTAATACATCATTCCACACGTATGTACCACACATAACTTCACCAGAACATCGCCTCATATAGTACGCCATTAGCAATAGGGGTTGTTGCATGTACCACTGCGCATGTCTTTCACAGTGCATCATGGGATGGATTCTAATGAAATCTGACGTACAAGTATTTTGCAACGTTTTTTTCAAAAAGTGCAATCTTCAGTGTTTTTAACAATATCCTAGCTTGTATAAATGATCGGTTAACCAAAAGCATGATGGGAAAGATTGGGGTTTGTGTTATGGAAACATGTGTAACACATGGATATTAACATAGAATCATGGATAAATATTCCATTCTGAACATGGCATGTTTTCTATAGATTTTATACTGTACCACTAGTCCCATAATTCCATGCGAATCTAAATTCCAAATGGCGGCTATGCAAATCCCCTATTCATCACAGAAGGTAGTCCACTGCGAGCCATTAAGGGAACGTGTCTAATTAATCATGAAGTGCTTGGATCATTACACTCTAGGACCTATTCAGGTTTTTCACCTCAAGAACCAATTAAAATGACTAGATGGAATGATACCTATTTGTCGGATGAAGGATATAATGGCAACATGAAAAGTGTTAAAGAGTTTGGAATTAAAATTAATTAACTAATTAGCAACTAAATTATATTACTTCTTTACCATTTTGCCTACCAAGGTAAACAACTTGTAATCAGTTCCTGCAACTAGTCGCCAACCAATATGTAAAAATTGCTTATCTGTGGCGAGCGAAAAACCCTGATCTTTGGGACTCGGGAACCCAGTATAAATAAAATCTTTAAAAAAAATATCAAATATGAATGGTCTGGTCGTGTATAAATAGACAAGTGCTGAGTTGCACCCTTTAGAATGACTTAAGCGGTCCGGCCACTGTCAACGAACAGGCATTGATGCAACCACGATGCAAAGACAATGTAATTACTGGTGATGCACGTCGTTGAGGAGGTTTATTGGTAGCTGCATCGTCTTTGCATCAACAACTAAAATAAGATCGGCAAATATACAACACATTTTCTTGCATTTATATATAGCTATTACCATTCTAACTTGTATTCCCTCTACCATTTAACTTACACCCATATTAAGTGCTTTCGAGCAGCTTGCTGGTAAAAGCGCTATACAAATTTTATAAATAAAATAATTAATAATAAATAATGAATAAATAATAATAAAATATGCAACCTCATCGAATAGGCATTGCTTATACATCCATACGGCCATTACCACCATTGACAATACACCAATGCAAAATCACATCGACAGGAAATATCAAACAAGATGTTCATAGTTTCCCTGGCCGATGCAATTTTCACTCATCACCAGTCATCGCCTGTTGTGTGAAAGGCATGGCGATGACAAGTTGATGAATGGGTAGTCGATAAGAATTTTACAAAATCTTATCACCTGGATCGTCAGCAATTGTCAATGATTTTGTTGACAGTGGCTGAACCGCTTTACTCAAAATATTTTGATACTTTGATCACTCCGCGACACAAATAAGAGTATTATAATATTACTGCCTAGATTAGTATATGAAGAGGTTTCCAAATCTCATCCCCACCCCCACCCCCGACCCCCAATTTGGTACTGCAAAACAACCAATTTCGATCCTTTCTCAAACAAGGGCTATAGTAGAATTATTAGTATTTTTTTTAAATTTTAGTATTCAAATATATAATCTTACTATATCAAGGACCAAAGATAGAAAGAAAGAAAACCTTCCTGTCGATTTCAGCTTTTAAAATATACAATGCAGAGCCCCATTTTGTATATGTACGTTCCCTCTAACCATACACTTAATAGCCAATTCCCTCGCCAAGTCTTCTAGTTAAGATACTCTTGATATTTATGTGCATTCAATAATAACCGCTCCCCGCCTTCTGACAATGCTTTATTACAAAATGATCCCTTCCTATCTACGAGTCATCACGTGACCACCGGAAGTGACGATTATAGAACGGAAGTGATGATTACAGCGCCCTCACATCCCATCAACGGCCGTCACATAAAACAAGTTTTCTCGAGACTTGTTCGATCTTATATCTTTTGTAAAATATAAAAAAAAAGAATCTATGTAAGGGTTGGTAGGAGCTTCGATATTATTCTATCAAAAAAGATTACTAACCTTTGGTACAAAGCACTTTAGTGCTTTTTATCTTATTTCTAACATCTCAAAAGAAATACAGGCATTATAGTGATATTTTCTTTGAAAGTTCAAATCGATTATTGGTGGGTGAGAGTTTTTTCTCAAACTTATTATATCTCAAAAGAAGTGGTCGATCTTGGTAGATTGTTCTACAACCTCTATAGTAATAATTGTGGGTAAAGTTTGAACAAACCCCTTACTGGGGCCTGTTTTATTTCTTTTGATTGATTTGTTTTTATTTCCTCGAAATTTGTACAGGAAATTAGAAATCGTCATTTGCTATCTTCTTCCTGGCCTACCATTGGAATATAAACATACAAATGACCATTATTTTGCTATAAAAAATACAAACATTATCCTCAAATATTATCAGTCTCAGGTGACTTTCATCTGAACAGTTGTTTTTAAGACTGTACCTTGTCTTATCGACAAGAAACACGGTTACCCATGTTTTTCCCATGGAACCCATTAAAAAAATGGTCAATTTCATTTTACTAGATATAACTGATTAAACGTTTTTAGATTATACATCGAATTTTGTATCTATATAGACGATCCGTCTGATTTGAACAACATTTTATTTTTCCTCCTACAGACAAACAATATAAACCATGCAATACGAATAATAAAACGCACCAGATTTCTTTCTAAAAATGGTCAATTTCATTTTACTAGATATAACTGATTAAACGTTTTTAGTTTATACATCGAATGTGTTTATCTATATAGACGATCCGTCTGATTTGAACAAAATTGTATTTTTCCTCCTACAGACAAACAATATAAACCATGCTATACGAATAATAAAATGCACCAGATTTCTTTCTAATTTTCTGAGTACATTTCACTGAAACTACATTCAAATAAGCATTTTAGTAAGCAGATATAATAGTTTGATGTAAGGTTTAAAGAGTCTAATCACATTTCTAAGGCTTACCTAATTGGCGATGTTCTATTCCATTCCCTGGTAATTACCTTGCTTTGTAACATCTATCAACAATTATAGTTAACGTATAAACAACACCCTTCCTAGCTGCTTTTCTCTCTCATTCGGAGGCTGTAAAACTGTTATTATGTCTGAAATGGCTTGGTTTGTGAATAGATAGAGAGAATGGCAGAAAGTTGCTAATAATAGGGGAGTTGCATGTCTCATTGCGCATGCCTGTCACAGTGCATTCTGGGACGGATTCTAATGAAATCTGACATGCAAATATTTGATAACACTTTTATCGAAAATTGCAAGAATGTTTTCTCCAATATCCCAGCTTGTATACACGATCTATGAAAAACAAATGCATGATGGGAAAGATGATGACTTATGTCATAGACACATGTATAACACATGGATATTGACATTAGAACATTGATAAATAGTCCATGCTGAACATGGCATGTTTTCTATAGATTTTACACTGTACGGTTAGTCCCATAATTCCATGTGAATCAAGATTCAAAATGGCAGCTATGCAAGTCCCCTATTGAATATAGGACGGGATTCTTGAGAATTTGAGACCTATAAATGTTCAATTACTACCTCTGAGTTTCATTCACTATTCATTCCATTTACTACAGCATGGGCCTATAATGAATCTTATTTAATCTCATATATTTTCCTGAAATATAAGAATGTACAGCTGTTTCGCATTTCAATGATACTTTATCAGAGGAGGAGATTACAGTTTGAACAGTCTAATAAGATTTCTAATAAAGTGCATAGAGGACTTGTGGGTATGAAAGATCGAAGTTAAGACCGAGAGAATAGGTGGATTTAGCAGGCACAACACACCAACACAACACTAACGCATCCACTAACTATTTGCGATGTGGTAGTACATTATTGGGTCCGATTTTCAGAAAATGTACAATTTAACTTCGCCTATCTTCTCAAATAATCCAAATTTGAAAATGGCGGCAGGTAACCATCGATTCGGTCCGTTACCTAGTAGGTGTTGCCACAGTGAAAATGCTTGAAAATATATATACAGCTCTCATTAAGTTATATCTTAATACTTGTAGAAACATAACAGCATCAGAATATCGATGAATTCAGTCCTATAAGCCGTAATACAATAACCTTGGCACGATTATGTTAGTAATAATAGCTGAGAATGCAATGTTAATAGGAAGAGTGCTATAAGTGCCAGGCACGCTCCCATTGAGAGAACCATAACATCCTTGCAGGCGGATATATCTCCGTTCTGAGCCACAATGTATCCCACATTACACCTTTATCTATATTTCATCACAAATTAATGATAGGAACGTCCTTCAATAAAAGGTCTGGAAATTATTTATGCCAGGCTTTTCTTTTCAAACGGTGCGTTCTTTACAACCGGGGGCTCCCTGTAATTAAGGCATCACTACCGTAATTTACTCTATAATTAATCCCATACTGTTCTTAAGTTATTAGTTGGAGGTTTTGTGGCCTTATATTAAAACCACTGAAATGCCCTTTCATAGTCTCGCTGTCTGGGACGTGGTTTCATTGAACGACCAAGAGATGAAGTTTTATATGGAATCTGAAGGCTGCGAGGAAATTAAAGAGGTACTTAATTGGCACAAACTTTCTGATTTGGGGAGTTTTGAGAATTAAAAGATTTAAATTATCTCAATATATTTTGTAAGGCGAACTGAAAGACGCTCCCGGTTGGAAGCCAAATGTGTATGGCGCTCCTTGTGCATACCCAAGGTCACCTCCTTCCTTGTTGCCTCCTTCCTCATCACTATTGTAAATACATTGTGAATATTTTTATGACTGGGGAGAAAAATCCTCAAAAACCAAAACATTTGTAAACATGTAAGAATCACCCCACACTATATTGTTTAATCTACTGCAAGCTACGCAGCCCCCACAGAAAGTGAAAACACTGCACAAAATTGTATTATGTGCTCTGTTTTATTGTTATCCTATTTTACATTTTTAAAAACTTATCTGTTATATGATAAACATATGTCATCTTAATAAGTAGAGGGTCCTGTCAGAGGAACTGTCTTTTAAAAACTGACTGAGACAGGAGACCCATTCTCCATGAAGGCCATAAGTATGTAATATGGAAAATAAAAGTTTATATATATAATATTATATATATAATTAGAGCTGGTTGTAACAGACCACCTGCATGGCCCTTGCGTATTGTAAAGTGGGGTCTCCACTCTGCAGTAAGCTCTGCGGTAAGCCTTGCGACGTGCTGTGCTGGTTCTGTAAGGGGAGAGGAATGACGAGGAATACCACTCCTCACCATCACAGCACCATCACAATGCTTACCACAGAGCTTACCGCAGCCAGTGGAGACTTGGTGCAACATATATATATATAAGAATTTTTATTCCGACAAATCAATATACAGTTACAATAATGAAAAGGGCTTGGACCTCTATACGCGCGAGCGAATAGATCTTCCGGCTAGTCCATTAATAATTAATGAAGAAGTTTTATATATATATTTTTTAGACGTATTGCATATCATACAATTAATTCAAATCTTGGACATTATTTTTCAGTTGTCAGTTACCTCCTATTATATATATAATCAATGTTAAAATTGTTAACAGCGTACACAATACAAGTATACCCTACATTAATCATTCCGCATTTTGATTTTTAAATACAGGCAGTAGTATATATATCGTACTAAGATTTACAATGAGCTACTTAACATAATGCTAGTAGGTTGCGCATGTTCTATATTTTAGGTTAGGTACTACATAACATGGTAAAGTGTCAAGATATTCATTTCGGATTTACAGAGATTACAGAAGTTTTACTCAGTTGACCTTGATGATTATTAATTGTTATACAATATAAATAGCTAAAATATATATCGGTCAGAATAATGTGATAATGTAATAATGTAAGACTTTTTAAGAAAAGTCTTACCAACGAAGTAGAGTTATTTACAGGACATACAGTTGTGGTAAAATGGACGGTATTGATATCGATATCTCGATCTTTAATATTGAGGTATTACATACCTGGAGATGGTAACTTTCACATGAATTTCCACATGAATTTTCACATGAAATATTTAGCTTACCCCCTTAATAGTATACTTTCATTGAGTGAGGGTTGTTACACTATATTATTTTTTCGTCTTCTTTCTGTAAAATCTGGTCATACGCCACATAAAAATGTCTTTTTAAATATCGTCTGAATTCTTTCCTGGTTTTGATCAACTGAACACTAGCTGGCAAATCATTCCATATTTTAGGCATTGAAAACAGCAAACAATGTAAATTAGAGTTGTAGATGTAGTTTATTCCTGGTATAACCTAGTTGTAATACGGTAGGTAACTGAAGATGGCCTAGGCAGACTTCAAAATAGCGACTAATTAGCATCCCAAAATGAATAGTATAAGTCGAAAACGCAACTTTAGACACTTTATTTCAGATTAACTAAATAACTCATCGCTATTTATATCTATAAACCTCATCTCATTTCATTTTATTCCAACATCATCCATTAAAACATTAAAACTTCTTATATATCCATTACTCTATTTGTAATCATGGTATATATGGCTATATCATAATGATGAGATCATAAAAGCATTATATTATAATGATCAGATTCTCTCTCCACTCTCACACACTGTGCCCCAGCCTCTCCCCCTCTCCCTAAAAGAGCGCTTAGTGTAAGGCCCTCCCCATGTGCAGTGAGTAGTATATATAAAGGCCTCTGCGTCGGTCACGGTCATTCCAGACCTGCACCTTAGAGAAGAGACAACTCCCTCAAGTCTTAACTTTACATCACAAGATTACCTCCAGACGTTAGTCAACAAATATTCTAATTCTATCACTTGTGCGTAGAATGGCAGATATATGGGTCAGATTTTCAGAAAATGAACAATTGGCACATCTACACATTTAGTAAATTGTGCTAAATTAGGCGGCAATTTCGTCAATACCAGGTAAACCCAAGTGTATTCGGCATTGCATTGCTGTGATTTCTAGCAATCTGTTTGGTTAGGTTGAACTGTATTTTGAACTTTATTTTCGTCTGAAATTTGGGTTGTTTGAGAAGATTGGCGAAGTTAAATTGTACATTTTCTGACAATTTGACCCATATAGGCTGTGTGTAATCTGTTTCAGGAAAATGAGTCACAATTAAGTCACATTGATTTTGAGACATCATCATATTTGAAAAGATGAGATCAACCCGATTCTAATGATAACATTAGGACATCCAATAAATATTTCTATATTAATTTTTAAGTTTCGAATATTTCTGGATATTTCCAATGTACTCTATAGGATGAGCTTATAAATGTATGCACATATTTAATACACCGTCTCGGAATTTGATGCACGGATAGGGGCACGAGATGGGTGCATTCCTACAAAGGGAAAAATACGGTATAACATAGCGGAACAGATATTGTAAAACAACATAATACCAAAATATACTCAGATATAACTGTTATTTATCATTTTCCAGCGTAATCTAGCATATTTTACTAAAAATGTGTAGAAAGCTGCTAATCGTACATTTTCTGACAATCTGACCCATATCCCCATGCATAGACAGGTCTTACGTGACAACATCTATTCTATACACCTCGATTAACCCAGAGACTGGCCACAGACCCTGGCAGGCTTGCCCCTGCTTTCATCCGGCCTAAAACACCCCTCTTTTCCCTGTCTTTATCTCCTCCTAAGTCTTGCCCAAATACAATTGTGCCGGGTCGGCGAGCGCCTGAGCAGCTCCCAGTGAAAGATGGGTTAGTGCGAGTTACTCTGACGTTCTCTTGTCGGGTGCAGGAATAGTTTGTCAGAGCCTGTGCTTCCAGGAGGCAAACAGGTTGTAAATCTGGGTAAGTAATGGGTGGGAGTATAGTAGGGATGGGTCGGGAGAGGGGAGAGAGGATGGGAAGAGGGAGTATAGTAGGGATGGGTAGGAGACAGGGAGAGAGAGGAAGGGTGGGGAAATACAGTTCAACCTGACCAAACAGATTGCTAGAACTAATGCAAGGCCGAAAATAATCGAATTTACAGCGTTTAGGTCTACTATTGACCAAATTTCAGCCTAATTTATCAGAATTTACTAAATTTGTACAGCTGCCAATTTTCTCACGACCTAACCCATATATGGGGGACATAAGGAAATATTCCCCCTTTTTTGAAAAAAGAATAGTTGTGATATTTCTGGGTGGACACTTACTAGCAAAGTAGCTAAATACTTTATAAGATAAGCTTCAAAGTGCATAGATAATTATATTTTTTACACGATCTTGAACTTAGTACACGTATATTGATATACATTGGAGCATTAGATACCCCATAAATGAGAACATTCTTACAAAGAGATCTTGTGGGTGTGGAGAGAGTGGAAAGAGGTGATGAGAGCGAGGAGAAAGGAGAGAGCAGATAGTGTAAAGACAGACAATGGAGAGAGTGGTGATGGGAAGGAGATGAGAGAGACGAAAACGTAATTGAGGGTACAAATATGTACAATTGGCACCTCTACATATTTAGTGAATTCTGTTAAGTTAGGCTAAAAACGTTATTTAAATACGTGATATATCTGAGTATGTTTGGTATTGCCTTAATTAAAAGAATCTGTTTGGTTATATGGTAAACTGAAATTTGAACTTGATTTCTGAGTTGAATAAGGGTTATTTGAAAGGATTGAGGAAGTCGAATTGTACATTTTTTGACAATCTGACCCAGAGGAAGATAGAAGAGAGGGACATGGAAGGGAGGGGGAGGGAAGACATAGAAGAGAAACCACAGGTGATATGTAATACATGTACAGTAATATAAGCTGCAAACCACTTAAACATGGACAGATTATCAACAGAGTTGGAGAGGCATGCAATATTCAGCCTATAAATGCAGCCTTCTTTTCAATATGTGCCTTGGGTTTCCCATTCTGTGCCATGACCAGATCACGCAGGGACATTTGCAGAAGCGGGAGAACCAGGTCTGGAGAAAGGGGGCAGGAGAGGGAGGGTGAGAGAGGGACAGAAGAGAGAGAGTGAGAACTGGGACAGGAGAAAGAGGGTAAGAGAGGGGCAGGAGAAAGAGAGGGTGAGAGAGGGGGCAGATGAGAGAGAGGGGAAAGAGGGGCAATATAATTTTCGTAAAGAAATGTGTCACAACAAATGTGAAATACTCAGGAATACAAACTGTTTTTAAAAAGAGGAGGAGTAGAGAAACGGGAGGGGAGATAGGAAGAACAAGGGAAGGAAAAGAAAGTACAGGGATTGAAAAGGAACCTAGATGGTGGAAAGAGTAAAACACACATGGGTCAGATTTTCAGAAAATGTACAATTGGCAGCTCTACACATTTAAGAAATTCTCTTAAATTAGGCTGAAAAATGAAGAATACCGGGTATATCTGAATATATTTGGTATTGCACTTATTTAAAGTATCAGTTCTGTAATGTTAATCTGCATTTTGAAGCTCATTTTTGTCTTTAATGTGGGCTCTTTGAGAGGATTGGTGAAGGTGAATTGTACATTTTTTGAAAATCTGACCCACACATGGAAGAGAGAACACATCTGATCGCGCTTCATGACATGTAGCATGCCCAATTTATTGTCTATTAATTGTTTTGTCTTTTGTGCTGTTTTACTGCCATATTAATTTGTCATACTAGTGTAGTCGCTACATTTAACTATTTAACTATGATTGATGTAACTGAAAGTCTGGGAATAAAGCATTATACATACAAAGTAGTGTTTGGGAGAGAGAGAGAGAGACAGTGTGTGTGTAGTGGGGGGAAGAGAGAAAAGGGAGTGGAGGCAGATATATGTGGTATAGAGAGTGAAGAGTGGGAGTGAAAAAAGAGGTAGAGGGGAAAGGGCAGTGAAGGAATATAAATAAGTACAATCTACAAACCCTTGCCCGCCCCCATGATAAAAACCTCATTTCACTGCAATCATTACATCTATAGATTTCCAACAATTCCATATCACGCATAGACATTTCTATACACGGGCCATAAGCAATGGAGGGTGGGGATATCCTAGCATGCAATCACTCTGTATTATCGCTCAAATCAATTGTACAGCTGGGTGGCAACCCCCATCATTCAATGGCACACTTGTCCAGGCCCACTCACTCACTCGAACCCTTACTTTCCCATCCCCTGCTGTAGTGCTATACCATGTGGGTCAGATTTTCTGAAAACGTACAATTGGTCTTCACTAATATCCTCAAATAACCCACATTTAAGATGAAAATCAGGTTCAAAATTTGGTTCAACATAACCAGACAGGTTTATTGAATGAATACAATACCGAATACACTCGGATATACCTAGTATTGATCATTTTTCACTCTAATTTAGCGGAATTTGAGAGAATTTGAGTAGAACTGTACGTTGTGCATTTTCTGAAAATCTGACCCATGCAATGCCTACCCATATACCTAAATACATCTCCCTGATGGCACCTCATGTGACAATGTATAGCACATTTCATCCATCTGCCCTGACCATAACTCAATGTAGATTTAAGACCATAATATTTTAGTATTACAGTATGTTAAAGGGTGGTCCCCACTGGCTGCGCTAAGCTCTGTGGTAAGCCTTGCGATGGTTTGTGGTGGTCCTGTAGGTGGGGAGGAATGATGAGGTCCTGCCTACATGGCAGGACCTCGCCACTCCTTACCATCACATCACCATTGCAAGGCTTACCACAGAGCTTATCGCAGACCTTACCGCCGCCAGTGGAGACCACCCTTAATGGTAAGGCAACACAAGCTGCAACACGTTCCGCAGCAGGGATATTTCTTTGATGGCGATGTGTTGAAGTTGGAATGCCATTAATTGCTATTTTTCTCTCACCTCCTGATAAAAAAAAGAGCTGGTTTAAGACTTGTGGCAAGTTGTGCTCAGTGAAGAGAATCAATTTGGGGGACAGCTCTTCCTGTCTTATCATTAACAAGGCCATGTAAGCCTGTCCCTCACAATAGGGGAGTTCCATAGTCGCCATTTTGAATCTTGCGTATGTCTGTCACAATGCATTCTGGGATGGATTCTGTTGAAGTCTGACATACAAATATTTGGCAACATTTTTATTGAAAATTGCAAGAATGTTTTCAACAATATCACATATTGTACAAATGATCTAGGAAAACCATGCATGATGGAAAAGATGAGGTCTTATTGTATGGAAACATGTATAACACATGGATATTGACATTAGTCATTGATAAAGATTCAATGCTGAGTATGACATGTTTTTTATAGATTTTATACCGTACCCTTAGTCCCATAATTCCATGCGAATCAAGGGTCAAAATGGCGGCTATGCAAATCCCCTATTGTTTTTAGAGGACCCGCCTAAATCCTTTCTCGTGAAGACCATACTTATTATCGCTCACCGGTGGCATGGTTTTGCTCCGCTTTTTTGGCTGCAAATTCATGTATGAACATATAACAACTGCAGGGTAGGCCTATTGATAAATGTAGGCGTTTAAGTTCTAGGGTGCATTTAAATATTAGGACTCGTAACACCCTCTTAAAGTTCCAATTACGAGGGCTTTATGAGTTCTCCCAGAGGTCCGCCAGAGTTCTCTCAGCCTAGTCCCAGAAAATAACTAAGATAAGATTGTGTGTTATTAGCCTCTTAACACACTCATAGTCGTTAAAGTTACGACTACGAGGGCTATATGGTATAATGAAACCCATGCATTTGAGCGAGTTAAGAGAATATCTAGTTCATTACCAACGAACCTGGAGCTAATAGAGTGAGTGAGTGAGATTCTTATCGCTATATAACGCATGGATATTAATATTGGAGCACCGATGAATATTCCATGTTGAATTATAGATTTTACAAGATGGCGGGTAAGTTCCCTACTCGAAGCGATTATTACATGTGGCTTTAGACTTCGAAAAGAATTCATGCAGATCTGATGAAATAGGGCATTTGCATGTGTCACTGCGCATGTCTATGACAGTGCGTGATGGGATAGATTCAGTTCAAATCTAACATACAAATATTTAGCAACAACTTTATGAAAATTGCAAGGATTCTTACCACAATTGTGACAATGTCATGTTGTGTAAATGATCTATAGAAACCAAATGCATGATGGGAAAGATAAAGTCTTGTGTTATAGAAACATAAAAAAACACATGGATATTGATATTGGACCACTGATACATATTTCGCAGTGGTAGTCCGTGCATCGAGGTGTGAAGACGTGTGTCCGACCACTCCGTGACTATCTAAGATTTTCCATACTATATCGATTCATACTCATTCATTTTTTCACCGATCGTAAGATCTTCACGTTGTGCACCTGTGAGAGGGTGCTTCCTGATCTTAGAGAACTGCATCTGGCATTTATTCGGATTTATATTTGTGAACTTTCTGTGCCTCATACAATGGACGACGAAGACGGTTTCATTACTAACGACCAGGCCGAAGCATTGTTTGCCGACCCATTACCAGCCGAGGTGCGTCAACAATGGATTACCACTACCCTGGCCAACCGGCCCGATATAGACGAGCTGAGTCAATTCGACTGGCATGGCAAAAACAGGTATGAAATCAGTAAGGAGAAGGAAAATGTTAACGTAGACGACCTAAGAGTCTCACTGGAATATTCCCAAGCTAATATTGAACTATTAAAATCTAAAGTTGATGAGCTGGTCCATGACAATCTCATTTGTCATCGAGTTATTCGCCACTTAGAAAGGGAGAACGACAAAGTTGTCAGAAATTATGATGATCTAGAAAAATGTGTCCTGGAATCCGAGATTGATAGAAGAAAGGTTAATCTGTTATTTGCTGGTATCCCAGAGAAGAAAACTGAGGATTGTATTCAGTTAGCTGTGAACGTGTGCTTCGCAATTGATAAAAGATACACCCGGGCTGACGTCTTCATGGCTAAGCGCGTCAGTAAATATCAGAATGGGATAAGAAAATTGCTTGCGCAATTTACTACTGAAGCTGCAAGAAATAACATCTATCGCCTTAGATCAACTCTGAAAGATATACCTGGTTTCCGCAAAGTCTTTATTAACTCGGATCTACCCAAGACCGTGTTGGAGAGGAAAGAAATGTTAATTGCAGTGCAGCAAAACGCTAAATCCTTAGGTTGCAAGGACGTTGGGCCAATCCTCAAAGATTCAGTTAAAATAGACGGGCTCAATTACAGATTTAATGAATTGGAGCTTTTGAAGGATGGTTATCGCCTTTCCGATGCCAAAACTCGCGAGATAGAAGGCTCAATATACTTTCAGTCACAGTCCCTTGCACGTTGATAATAAATGAATTATCCTTTAGGTCGGTTGAGCAAGCGTATCAGTTTGCCCGAGCCAATGCCCTCAAACGCCCGGACATTGCCAAAGATATCTACAACTGTAGGAATGCCAAAGCTGCGAAGGAGCTTTCTCATCTTACCAAAAGCACCGATGAGTGGGATAAGTCTAAGGTCGCCGTTATGCGTGTTTTGATCGAAGCCAAATTCGATCAAAACCCGGAATTGAAAGATAAGCTAGTGAATACCAACGACAAGCCTTTATTCGAGGCCACTACTTGCCCTTTTTGGGCATGTGGCACATCGATTCGCTCCAAGAAACTAGAAGAAGGTGAGCACACTGGCGGAAACATAATAGGCAAGATTTTGCAAAACTACCGCAAGTATTGTCTTAGTGGACTTCCCACGGCTAGAGAAGAAGTGGAAATTACCAATGAGGCTGGTAACTCAATATCCCCCTCAACTAGCCACTCCCCCAGGCTCAGACCGAAAATACTCGACGATCAAAAGAAACAACCCACTGCCCAAGGCATCAACATCCATTCTACTGATGGTCCTGTTGCTCCTCCTAGAAGGCAATCAAGGGATAATCAAAGGAAACAAACCACTCAACAGGTGACTAATAGTCAACCTGGCCCTAGCCCTAGCTTGGCGAGGTCGGACTAAAAAAAACGGGCTCGCAGTGGTGATTCTGTCTTGGGTGCTAGTAAGCGTTCTAATAGCCCCTTCGGCCCTAGATCATCTGTACCAACTGGCTCTCTATCTCAACCACTTCCCCAATCAATCCCCAAAGAAGCAATAGCAACAGCTGTGAGCGACTACCTGCTTGCCCACCAAGTTCATAACTTGTCTTCATATGCTAGCGAGGCCGACAAGGCGGAAACAGGACAGTTTTTCAGTCGTTTGGGAAGCGAGTGCTAATAGTGGAATATACGGAATCTCGTCTACAACTGGGTCTGTACATAAGTTCTGTGTCGCATTTAAACATTCGTTCTCTGACATGTCAACTCTAGTAGTGTCAGACTCAAGGGGGCGGGGCCTGGAGAACTTTCTGACAACTGCAAGCATTCGTTGCTTTGTTTACAGTGGAGCACGCCTGGACAGATTGGCTCGTCATGCTTTGTCTCTCTATTATATACACCACCCTACCAATATTATTATTATTGGTGGTATCTGTAATTTCTGCGTGAAGGACAGGCATACTAAAATGATATCGCTTGCACACACAAACGAGTCGAATCTGGTCAATATGATTATGGATTGTTTCGAGAATACCCTTGAAATACTATCACCGATTACACATGTGTCTAATGTGACCCTTGGAGGTCTTATTGGCCTTGATATTAATGCTGCCAATAGAATTGCTGGGCGGTCCCCGAACCAAGACTTGGTTAATCGTGCCATTACCGAAATTAATAACAAGTTGTCTCCTATGAATACTGATAGGGGAATCAAGCACCTATACCTCACCAATAAAGTACATATCTGCCACAAGGGAAAATTCAGACACTACTATCGAAAATTGCCGGATGGGCTACATCTAGACACCTCTATTTTGAAGAATTGGGCATCCCAAATTGAAGCTTTTGTGAGAGACCCTGGTTTCCATGGAGACTAGTGTGAACCAGCTGTCATTGAATGACCTGGGTAGCGCTAATTCTCCTGTGGACTGGGTGATCTCTACTATACTAATCCGTGTTAAGCAGTATATCGTGACCCGGTTGCGTAATTGGACAATTAAGAAGAATTTATCTTTCATAGGACTGATTATGATCCCTTGCTTCTTTGATGGAACTGTCGTACCAATTCTCCCCCCTGATTTACCGCTGGATACATACACCTACATCTACTCGACAATTAGTATAATAGTCTTCTATATTTTGACATTTATGTTACATGGCTGCTGTGAATAACTCGAATATCTCTTCCAAGATTAAAACCTGGGATGCTCTAAGTGGTAAAAAAGGCTTGAAAATCATTCACTATAATATTAGATCATTATTACCCAAGATAGATGTAATTCGTAACGATATAATGTCTAAGAATTTTGACCTAATCACATTTACGGAATCCTGGTTAAAAATTAATATACCTAGTCAAATGATTGCATGTAAAGGATACGATTGTATTAGATTAGATCGCTCTAATGGCGCAAGAGGGGGGGGTGATTTGTTGTTTAATCCGACAGGATTATACGGTCACTTTTGACCCTACTCTGTCTATATCTAATGATAATAGTGAGATACTTTTTTTGTCTCTAACTAGAGATAAAATCCCTACCTATCATATCCTTGTGTGTTACCGCCCTCCTAATGGTAATATTAAGTGTTTCTTAGATGATTTAGATGCGATAAAAGGTGTATGCTGCCCCATTCAATCTAACATTATTGTATGTGGGGATATGAATATTGACATCGGTGTTAATGACCCAAAATCAAAAGCATTGTTTGATTACTGCAATTCGAAAAACCTTACCATTATATCCAGGGAAATAACTAGATTTGGCTTATTACGTAATTCAACACTTGACTTATTTATGATAAATTGTAAGACGGATAACTTTAATGGTACTATCAACTACTCTTTGTCGGATCACCAACCTACCTATCTTGTACTTAAGAAAATCACTCTTGTTAAACCCAAGGTTGTTATATTTGGTCGTGATTTTAGTAGATATAATTATAATGACCTCCAAAGGAAATTACTTGCTTATAATTGGGATATTTATTTTGCATCAAATTGTGTAAATGACTGTTGGTCAATCCTATATGACAGGATTCTTGAATGTGCGAACTGTATTGCCCCATTCAAAAGATTTAAAGAGAAAGCGGTAAATCCACCTTGGTTTAGTAATGATCTTCGTGA
The DNA here is from genome assembly GCA_942159475.1 of Sthenelais limicola. Lineage (NCBI taxonomy): Eukaryota > Metazoa > Annelida > Polychaeta > Phyllodocida > Sigalionidae > Sthenelais > Sthenelais limicola. The sequence goes on along the minus strand of OW804097.1, from coordinate 30,839,771 downwards.
ACTGGGTAAAAGAAGAGACAAACTGTACAAAAAGGCTAACCGAACTAAAAATCCCGTTGACTTGACAAGAGCTAAGGCAGTAAAAAATGAATGTAATAGATCGGTAGCAACCGCCAAATCGGATTATTATAAGCAGTTATTGTATAGACATAAAAAAGACTCGAAAAAATTCTGGAATGTAGTTCGTGACATTGAGGGTGATGATGAAGGTGATATATCTAGTCTATGTATTAATAACAAGATTGTAGTTAAAGATCTATTAGTGAATGGTCTAAATGATCACTTCTGTACGGTGGGTAGTAAGGTAAACGCTGCGATTGGACCAACCCCGCCTAGACCTAGATTACTTGAAACCATACAATACCCTTGGTCTGAGATTGTATTAACATTACCGGATTTATTAAAACTGCTCCAAAATACTGATATTAATAAGAATTCTGGTTGTATAAATATCAACTCGCGAATATATAAAGATGCCTTCTGTATTCTAAGCATGCATATGTTATACCTATATAAGCTATCACTACGAACCTGTACCTTTCCTTCTGCATGGAAGGTTGCGGTAGTTAGACCAATACCTAAAATTGCTATCCCAAAAATGCAGCGATGTACGTCCGATTTCATTGACTCATATGGGAGGAAAAATATTTGAAAAACTGATCGTAGATAATCTTATGGGTTACCTTAATGCCAATAATATACTTAGTCCCAAGCAGTTGGGCTTTCAAGCAGGCCACTCGACAACCGAAGCCTTATATGATTTTATCTCTGACCTAAATGTTGCTGCTCATAGTAAAAAAATTTCTGTCGTGGTGTATATTGATTTTAGTAAGGCGTTTGATTCGGTTGTGCATAATATCTTATTAGAAAAATTAAATGACATTGGCCTGTCCCAACATAGTATAAACTGGTTTGCCTCTTATCTAAATGGGAGGTTGCAAAAGGTGAAGTTGGGTGATAATCTTTCCTCTGAAAAATCAATTAATTATGGAGTACCTCAGGGCTCAATTTTGGGCCCGATCATGTTTTTAATATATGCAAATGACCTTAAGCATCTTAATATGAACTGTAAAATTATTCAATACGCGGATGATACCGTTTTGTACTTATCCGGTAACAATCCTGACGAATGTGTTAATAAGATTAATAGTGACTTGTCTGTATTTTATAATTGGAGTATATGTAACAAACTGCTTGTTAACATTAATAAGACTAAGGTTATGCTGTTTGGCCCACCCCTTTATTGAAGGACCTTAGACCTATTATATCACTTAATGCTGAGACTTTGGTTATAGTTGACCGTTACAACTATTTAGGTATTACCATCGATAAAAATTTATCTATGAAAAACCAATATGACAGTCTGACCCGTCAGCTCAACAGCAAAATCTTTATTTTTCGCAAAATCCGTTGTAACTTGACCAAAGATGCGGCTCTAATTATAGCCAAATCTAAATTGTTATCGATTTTTGATTACTCTCTTTTCTGTCTGACTCCTTTGAATCAATCTTTATTATCAAAATTACAAAAGATTCAGAATAGAATCCTGCGTATCGCCCTTAACTGTGACTATTATACCCCCAATGTAGAACTTCTTCGTATTAGTAAAACAATGAGTATTAATAACAGATTATCTTTTAATCTTGCCAAGATTGCACATAGGGAGGTTTACATGAATGGCAAAGGTTCTATCCCACCGAGGCACACTAGGCAAGCTGCTGCACCCACCATGATTAGTTTTATTCCTCGTTCTGGGAAAGACTCTAAGTGTGTATTTAACTCTCTTGTCAGTACCTGGAATAGACTGCCTGCTAATATTAGATTAATTGGTGACCCGTTGAACTTTAAAGTAAACTTGAAATGATACTATTTTGGTCTCCAGGCCCCTAACCATGGGGCAGGGGATCAGCGGCCTATGCCGTAATCCCTACCCATACTTGTGTGAGCTATAAATAATTCTGTGACACCTTTAATTCTGTGTACTATGTGTAGACCCTGTTTGTATACTACTCGAACGGTGGACATGGTCTGTTGGTCCCACCCTCACTGTGTTATATTGTATTGCTGTCTTGTTCTATTTTGGCCCTTATGTTGGTCTTCTCCGTATATGATGTTAGATCAGTACTTGTTTACTTAATTGTAACCTATGTCGCTATCTATTCTTTGTATGTATATATTGTAACTCTTGGTAAATATTATTTGTATAGCGTCGCTCTTTATGTAATGGTACTTATTATATACCTAATTTCAGGAAAAACCTGACACCCTCTCACATCCCTTTGATTGGTAATATTTGTAAATGTTTTAATAGACCGTATTTTTACCTCATTTTCTCCATCTCATTATCATCATCATAATTTGTAATGTAAATGCTTGTGACATAATGTCTAACTCTATATTATCCTAGCCAGTTTGTTAAACATTTCTTCCGTCCACACCTCTATGTACTTTTTTTTAAAGACAATATTCTCAGGGTACAACGAAAATCACCTACGGGTGAGATTGCTGTAAACTTGATAACCTCCTGATAAAATAAATTTGTTCAAAAAAAATATTTCAAGCCATAGGTAACATAGCATGTTTTATACTGTACCATTACTCCCATAGTTCCATGCGAATCATGATTCAAAATGGCGGCCTTTTGAGTAGAAGAGCTCAAGAATCTGGCTCATACCCAAGGCTTGCAGCTCAAATCTCCCATACTCACCTGAAATGTACAAGGAGAAAAGGTGGTTAATAAATCATCAGATTATCAATGACCTAAATAAATTGTGATATGTTTCAGGGAAAAGAGTCACAAGTCGTAAACAACGGATTTTGAGATATTATCATATTTGAAAAGATGAGATCAAGCCGATTCAAATGATGGTAAACAGTAGGACATCTAATAAGTGTTTCTATTTTTCAAGTTTGATATCTTTATTTTTGAAAAAAACAAAACAGTTTGCAATATTTATAGTAGGACAATTACTGGTAAAGTAGCTAAATATAGCATACTGCATTGCCATAGGATGATCTCAAAATGCATGGATACATCTAATACACTTGAAATTTGATACATGTTTATGCGACCTCTAGGTTTGGATCCCTCAAGAAAGAAAACATTCCAATAAAGAGATCTTATAAATAAATGACTTTGTAAATTACAAAATCTGCGATTTGTGACTTATTGTCCTGAAACACATCACATATATGGTTCAGATTTTCAGAAAACGTACAATTTGCCTTCACCAATCCTCATAACATAACAGAACTGATACTTTAAATCAATGTGATACTAAATATACTCAGATATACCCGGTATTCATCATTTTTCATCCTAATTTATCGGAATTTCCAAAATGGGTAGAGCTGCCAATTGTACATTTTGTGAAAATCTGACCCATATGTGTGGCTATGTTTATAGGGCAGGCGGGTATACATGAGCAAGCTTGTATACATGCAATCAGGTTTGATAGAGCCCAAATCAAGTTTGTATGGGTGGAAATTAGGTTGTGCTGGCCCTGCACCATATTACATTACACCTCGGCACCGCCTCTACACGTATTCCTCCATATTGATCCACCTAAATATGGGTGGAATCTTCAGAAAATGTAAGTTACATTCGCGGTGCCTTAGCTGTTTATTCCTTTATACTCCTTTTATGTGTTCCATGTTTATGGGTGGAATCTTCAGAAAATGTACAATTCATCTTCACCAATCCCCTCAAATAACCCTGATTTAAAACAGAAATCAGGTTCAAAATACAGTTCAATCTGACCAATCGGATTGCTAGAATCAATGCAAGGCCGGAAATAATTGAATTTACAGGTCTACTATTGACCACATTTCAGCCTAATTTATGAGAATTTACTAAATGTGTACAGCTACCAAATGTACATTTTCTCACGACCTAACCCATATATGGGGGACTCACAAGAGAATCCATGAGGAAATATTCCCCCTTCTTGAAAACACAAGGAAACATGGGTCAGATCGTCAGAAAATATATAATTCGCTTTCACCAATCCTCTCAAATACTCATCAATCACTTGCTCTATCAATTGCAAGGACAATTACTTGCAAAGTAGCTAGATAAACTCCATTAAACCAGGGAGGTATATACAAGGGAGTGGAAGCCACGGGCTGATCACATAGGACGATCCTTGTCAGGGTTGTGTTATCACTATGGTATACCAGGTGGCGCGGCAGTGCTGTTGTTGACACTAGTACCATTTAATCATACATCAATAAACAACAGCTACGTAATTATAAGTTGTTCCATCAGCATACATAATCTTTGACACATTGGTAGCCCAGGTAAATTTGATTGCCTTTTCCCAGCAACACCATAACAGTCACATAGTTAAAAATAGCTATACAATTGCTAGCTATTGGATGGGGGTGGGGGTGGGTGGAGCTGATTTGCTGTAGCATAGAAATAGACACACATGTCTATTTCTATGTGTATATTTCTATTATTGTAGTTAGCGCCACAAGCTGTAGTGGCGTTACTGTTAACTATGGGGGTACCACGCATTGAACCTCGGTTCTGCTCCCTCTGTATATACCTCCCTGATTAAACTTAACCTTAGAAATGCAAGGATATATTTAATATACAGTCTTACAATTTGGTACATGTATTCATGCTACGACAAGCCTAAAGCACTCCAACAACGGAAACATTTCCACAAATATATCTTGTGAATAAGACACTTTGAAAAATAACAGTGTGGCGACTTGTGACTCATTTTTCTAAAACAATTTAATACAGCAAAATATTAATCAAGATGTTTTTAAAAACAAAAACAAAATATTAATCAAGATTAATAGTAGTCAATGGACATCAAAACCATGAGTCAGCTGATTGTTGTGATTTGTAAGTTTTATTCAAAACTATATACAAAGGTCGTATGATTCCTACGTTTCGGATCTTCGTTGATCCTTCGTCAGGGAATGATTTAACAGTGAAACATGCAGGGGGTATATCAATTTTGTGTAAGTTGGGTTGCTAGGTTACCATGTCAATAAATTGATTTAAGGCCTTTGATTGGCTGATATTAAGATGATGAATAACTCGGTTGATATTAGGCTCAGAGAGATGATATATAGTTCATTTTAAAGGTATTGTAAGGGAGAATCTGATATGGATAAAAAAAATTTATTCCATATATAATATGAAGTAATTGAACATTAGGTACATTAGAACTGTTTGTATAACTCTTTGTGTATAAATTTACGAACAAGATGGCAATAATTCTAGTAATAATTTCAGTCCACTTTCAGGTATTCTTTCCGGATCATCACTTCTTGCATCACCTTCCCGATCAAGATGTCGTTACAAATTAGGCTTCTCCACGTGACCCGAGCTTCAGTGACGGACCACCAGATGGGGCAGGGGTGTCCTGTTCTATCAATGATGGATACTGCTTATCAGATAAAGCCCTAATCCATCTTAATCCAACATTCCGTAACCATGGTAATCCGCCATTTTGTGTTAAGTGAGGTCCTCTCCTGTTGTTCCTTAGTGTCTAGCTTCCATCAAGCTTACAGCTTGGTATATTGTTAGTATGTTAAAGGCAATGTTCCACAGTCTAGGCCCAAAGTTGAGAAATTCCCTTCGAGTGAAGGGAAAGCCTCTCGCCTCAAACCGCAAAGTGCTATTATACTTCCATTAAGACCGCAACATGTCATTATATTCCCATTAAAACGCCAAGTTCTAGGCAGGGATACCGATTAGCGGAGTAGGCTAACATACCATTCTTATCTGATCTGAGGGTTTGAACCTGGAGTGTCCAGTGCATTGTTGCTACAAAATAATGTGTTGTTAAGAGAATGCCTGTTTGTTTTTGTTGTAATATTTGTATTCAGCTAATGTATTATGCAAATACAATATTCGCAGCACAGCTAACTCAAATATAACCTTTAAGAGATAGAAAAAACATCTAGATGTCATTTCATTACCATCAAGGTGTAGGGGTTTTACTTCTGGTGACTAACACCAGCAAGCGCCACGGGGCGAACCATGCTTGGTTTTACATTCTTAACTTACATAAAGGCCTTGTGTCTCTTTATCATCTTTTATTATAACTTTTAGTAGCCATGTTGGGCTTTATTATTTACACTTCTAGACTCTCAATGTTAAAGGTTCTCTCCTTCTTTATTCCTTACAAGGACTTAATATGTGTATGAGTGCAGGGACCACTTTGGACTGCACTCCATAATAGTTAGGTGTCCACGGACACCAAGGTTGTGTTAAGCTTCTGGGAGCTTCATGTCCGGATAAGAGTTGAATAAAGAAGGGAGCTGGAGTAACGTAGTTTACGTCCGTGTTGTGTCTTCTTTGCGTGGAACGTCGAAAGTGAATCTGGTTAGTGGTGTCTCGGGGAAAAACCACTACAATTGGTGCCGTGACCATCTTTTGTCTTCCAGTTTGAATTTTGTCCGGACTTGTTGTCCGTGTGTTTGAGACCTATTCACTGCTGTGAATATGGCGGACTCAGAAACTTCCGGGGACCGGGAATCTGATAATGTGATGCATAGTGCTGCATCTGATTTTGAGCATCAACCTCCAGTGCTGGATTTGGCTGTTGTTCCTCAACCACCTGGTACAGCAGATGCAGGGGAACAGGCGGACTTGTCCGGAACTCCCTCTGTTAGTGGTCCGGAGGCTCCGGTCACAGTAAAGAGGAATTACCTAGCTCTGACTGAAGATCAGCGGAGATTCAATCAGAGGTGGAGAACTCATAGACCTCCAAGGGGTGAGAGTAGTTCCGGAGATGAGTCTGAAGGAAATGAAGTCCTTTTGCTTAGACGTCAAGTTATGTTACTAAAGCAAAGTTATGCTCAGGAACAGACAAGATGTGCGGAATTCGCTACAGAGTTGCGACAACTTGTCTCCCAGAACAGGGAGCTTCAAGACACATTAGAAGATGTGGCTCGAGATTGTAATCTCGAAAATAGGATGCTCATAGTTGAAAATGAGAAACTACGTTCTGAAGTGGCACGGGTTGACGATCTGTCTAGAGAACAGAATCAGTTAGCAAATACCATGTCAAGTGGGCCTTCATTCCTGAACCCTTATTTCTCTCATCAGAAAGGCAGGAGTTACTCGTATGTGGGGGAAGGGGATAATCGTTCGTCGACTAATCCTACCACACCTGCGGCTGCCACCACACCTGTGGCTGCCACCACACCTGTGGCTCCTACGCCTTTGGTAATACCGGTGGAAGAGATTCCTGTAGAAAGAGTTGTGAGACAGAGTTTTTCCACACCTAGCTCTCCTCCTGTTGATGATGACGTTCCTACCAGGGACACTTCAGGGACAGAAAGAGTTGTTTGTGAGAAAACAGCAGTAAAGCGACCTGTCAGCTCTACGTTCGCCAATCCGGAAGGGACTTATATGCAGATGGAGGAAGAACCCTCTGTAGTTTTGCCTCATCCGTTGACAGACGAGCGGAAGGTGACCTTTAGTAGACAGGCTACGTCTTCCCCGAAAGTGGAAGTAAATGATAATGTTGTCCGTGCGGCTGGGTCTGTGTCCGGGAGTGGTTATGTTGGAATAGGAGCCAGGAAGAAAGTTCCTAGTACTCCTATGACTCGAGGGACGGTGCAAGATAGCACTTACCAGCCACATGTGTGGGCCACACCGTCTGCTGAGACTTCGGACGCTAATTCCACTTCCGGAGGGAAGAAAGGAAAAGGCAGTTCTAAAGACTCGCAGAAGAAAGACAAGTCATTAGTGCAGGGTCTGTCTTATGATGGTTCGGACGAGGAAGAAACTGTTTTTGAATATAAGCGTAGCAGCAAGAGAACTCATTTTCCATCGAAACAGGGTGTTATACGTCTGTGGGATGGTAAAGATCCTTGGAGAGTCTATTTTGGGGAGATGAAAGTAGTAGCAGAAGCCCAAAACTGGACTGAGGATGAGTTCCTCATGAACCTAAAATGTGGTGCAAGACGACAGTTGGGGGACATGGGAGAATTGCCTCCTGATATCGACCTACCGGCATTTATGGACCACATGATAGCCAATTTCGGGGAGCACTCCAAAACGAAGTTGCAATCGGAATTCCATAATTGTAGGCAGACTCCAAGGCAAAATCCGCGACATTTTGCCACTGAGATTGCTAAGAAAGCGCGGTATGCTTTTGGTCCGAAGATGGATGGTACAATTTGTTTCATGTGCCTTCGAGTTTTCTTCAAGGGATTGATTGATCAATCCATGGCAAATTGGGTTAGGTTGAAGGAACCTCATGACCTTCTTAGCGCAGTCCACTGGTGTGAGGTCTGGGAGGGTTGTGCCTTAGACAATGATGCTGCTGCAGTTCAACAAGTTATTGCCGAACCAGTTGTCCGTCCAAAATCCGGCAAGAAACACAAGGGTGGGAAGAAGAAGTCTGTGGCCATAGCACAGGTTGCAGAAAATATTTTGCATACTTCAGACTCTTCCACCAGTGATTCCGGCCCGGAGGATGTTCAATCAGTCATAGTCCAAGCCTTGCAGGCATGGCAAGATAGGAAGAAGGGTTATAAGAAGTTTGTCCCGAGGGATAAGAAAGGGCAAAAATCTTCTTTGGGACCTTGTTACTTCTGTGGCGCTGAGGGACACTTAAACTCAGCATGCCCCACGAAGTTGAAGTTGTTGGAGATGGCTGGCCATTCTGTTCCTGATAAGAAACAGAAGCCGGAAAACTCCAACCAACCCTTGTAGGAAGCGAGACAGGGGTTGGCAATGGCACGCCGCTTCAAAATACCGTAATGTCCGCAGGTACTGTTAGTAGTACGGAAGCTGGGGGTGAGGCTCAGGCACCCATTAGTAAGGAAGTAGATCTGGATTCGAGCCAGTCCTTTCTGGAAACGGGAGATGCTAGCTCGTTGCCTTATGAGGGAGCCCTTCCACAGGGACTTTGTCCCTTGGAGAATCCGGAATTGTCCAGTGTTCGTTGGGGACAGTCCGGATTTCAAGCTGCGTCCGGGCAGGTGCTGCTAGTGGGAAAAAACTCTAGTAAGCCAGCTCAGGTGCAGAAAGTTTCTGTTCTACAGCAAAGAACTGTGAGAATCCCTAGCCTTGTGGTTAAGGAGAGGTATTATGCACCGGTAGAATTGGGTGGAAACAGTGGTCACTTCTTAGTAGACCCAGGAGCGACGACAAGTCTCGTGACTAAGAAGTTTTATGACTCCCTTTCCCAGCCACCATCAATGGTACCGGCCTATATGGTGTGTGCTATGGGAGATGGTACACCAATTACTACCTATGGAAGCGTGCTATGTCCATTGCGAGTAGGGAACATGACATACATGATTACATGCCTTGTTGTCAGTGGCCTGAAGGGTCCTGAGGATGGGTTGTTGGGCGCTGATTTTTATTGGGTCCATCGTTGTAATCTGGACTGGTCAGGGTTGTTCAAGTTGGATGGAGGTTCTCATTCGGTGACGTGTAGGCGTTGGAAACGAATGGAGAAGGAGAAGAGTAAACCCTCTGCCAAAGTCATCGAAGCCACTAAGTTTTCGGACGGGATGGAAGTTAGACTTAGGGAAGCAGTTGTACTGAAATCCGAGGCCGTAACTATGGTGAAAATTGATTGTGGTAGCGACTTAGACGCATCAGAAGGTCTGATGTTCGAGCCGGACCAGCGATTGCTGAAGGAATACGCCTTGGGAAGCTTGGATACTTATGTGTCCGGTGACAGGAATCTGTCCGTGGTGGCTTTTAGCAATCCGTCTACGAGTTCCCTGAGATTGGAAGAAGGATTGGTGGTAGGAACAGTGTGTAAAGTGACTATTGTTGCTGAAGACTCATCTGTTCCTGGACATGAGGATCCGAGGATTAGAGAAGCAATTATCAATTCGATTCAGGTATTGGATTCTCCAGTTGCTGATGATGACTTGATATGTCCGGAGATCCCTGTCCCACCAAGTATGGAGTGTCCGCTTAGTAAGTTGGTGAGAGAGTCGCATCTTCGGGAGCCTAAAGATAGCGAACGTGCTCTGAATCTTCTCAAAGAATTCCGATGTTGCTTTTCCCTTCCTGGGGATAAGTTAGGTTGCACACATGTGGTAAAACATGTGGTTGACACAGGTGATGCAATGCCCATCAAACAGGCATATCGGCGTCTACCTGTTGCTCGAAGGGCAAAAGCTGAGGAAGAGATTTGGAAGATGTATAGGGAAGGACGGATAGAACACAGTAACAGTCCGTGGGGTTCTCCCATTGTGATAGTTGCCAAGAAAGATGGTTCCTTGAGATTCTGTGTAGACTATCGCCAACTGAACGCCGTGACAAAGAAAGACAGTTTTCCGCTTCCTCGGATTGACGAATGTATAGAAGCATTGGGTGGCAACCAGTGGTTTTGTACATTGGATTTGGAAAGCGGGTACTGGCAAGTCGCAATGGATGAGGGCAGTCGTGCAAAAACTGCTTTCTTGTCCAGTGTAGGGCTTTTCCAATTCAAGGTTATGGCCTTTGGATTGTGCAATGCTCCTGCAACATTCCAACGTATGATGGATACGATGCTAGATGGGCTACGTTGGAAGGCTTGCCTGGTATATCTAGATGACGTTGTTGTTTTTGGCAAAACCTTTGATCAGTGCCTAGAAAACCTGCGTCTTGTGCTGGGAAGAATTAAGGAGTATGGCCTCAAATTAAAACCAAAAAAGTGTGAACTATTCCGGACAGAGGTTGAGTATTTGGGAAGGATAGTGTCTAGGAAGGGAATTGGTCCGGCCTCTAGCAAGGTGGACAAAGTCCGTGAATGGCCTGTTCCTACAAATGCTAAGGAAGTCAGACAATTTCTGGGATTTGCTTCCTATTATAGGGAGTTCTTACCGGATTTTGGATCTGTGGTAATACCTCTACAGAAAGTTGTCACTGACGCGGGGCAAGCCAAGCGATATACTCGACCAATCGTTTGGACAGTTGAATGTGAAGTGGCTTTCAATGAAGTCAAGGATCTGCTCACATCTGCTCCTGTGCTCGGGTATCCTAGGAGAGAAGGTGTCTTCACCCTGGATACTGACGCAAGCGGATTTGGTATGGCAGGGATCTTGTCACAGGTGCAGGATGGTCGCGAAGTTGTCCTTGGGTATGCAAGTAATAGTCTGACTAACGCTCAGAAGAATTACTGCGCTACAAAAAGGGAACTTTTGGCTATACTGACTTATCTGAAGAAGTTCCGCCATTACTTATTGGGAAACAGAAATTTCCAAGTGAGGACAGATCATGCCTCTTTGCGTTGGCTCCTTAACTTTAAGGATCCAACTGATATGCTTGCCCGTTGGTTGACCACGTTGCAAGAGTATGGGTTGGACCAGTCCATGATTGTTCATCGTCCGGGCAAAAAGCATGACAATGCCGATGCTTTGTCTCGAATCCCCACCAGGAAGTGTGGAAGGTTGGATTGCAGAGACTGTGGAGAGCATGATGCTGTCATTGCTGTAGTGGTCGCTGATGAAACAACTATTGCCTTTGGTTCGATGGATGATGAGATTCGGACAGCACAGAAGGATGATCCGCTAATCCGAAGGGTAGTTGATATTGTGACTGGAAAGGCCGAAGTCCCGGACAAACAGACCTTGTCCGGCGAATCAGATGAATTTCGCCTTTATGTCAATTACCGGGAACGATTGTCTTTGGAAGATGGAGTGCTGTGTCTGAGATGGATCAGACGAGGCACTGGTAAAGAGTATGTGAGGAGAGTGCTACCTGCCTCCCTTAGAGCTGAAGTGTTCAAAAGCATGCACGGACCTAGGACTGCTGGTCATTTTGGTACCTTTAAGACTACTTGGGCTGCAAAAATGCGATATTTTTGGCCTGGTATGAGGTATGATCTTAACCGGTGGCTAAAGGCTTGTCCGGAGTGCAATATGAACAAGACTAGGGGTGGAGGAGGGGTCACTCCTCTCAAAAAGGAGATGCATGGGGAACGTTGGAACCGGGTTTCCTTGGACATCATTGGTCCTTTCAAGACCACACCACGTGGGAATAACTATGTGATGGTTGTCACAGATCACTTTTCCAAGTGGTCCGAGGCTTATCCAATGCCGGACCATACAGCCGAGAGGTGTGCCGAAGTATTGTTTTATGAGTGGATCTTGCGTTTTGGATGCCCTGTCTCTATTCAGACGGACGGAGCTCCAGAATTCCGGTCTCTGCTTGTAAAATCTTTGCTTAAGATGCTGGGGGTGGAGAAGTTAATAACTCTCCCGTACAGGCCGCAATCGAATGGCCAGTCAGAAAGATTCAACAGAGTCCTTGTTGAACAGTTGTCTTGCTTAACTAATTACAGTGAGACCCATTGGGACTTGTTGGCCCCCTGTGTGGCGCATGCCTATAGAGGAACTGTGCAGGCTAGTACTCTATGTACTCCAAACTCTATAGTATTTGGCAAGGAACTTGTGACTCCCATGGATATTGTGTATGGTGTGGAGCCCGGTGGCCTTGATTTTCCATGCAAGATAGCCTTTGTCGAGAATCTCAGACAATGGATGCGGACAGGACATCAGTTTGTCCGGAAGAACCTTGGTGTTTCAGCCGTACATCAGAAAAGGGACTTCGACAAAAAGTCCAATCCTAAGCGTTTTGAGGTTGGGGATGTTGTGTACCGTTATTGTCCCCCTAAGGCTAGTAAGAAATTCGGCCCCAAATGGGATGGTCCGTTTAAGGTACACAGGTACATAGGTGGTACTACCTATGAGCTTGAGTCGTCCGAGGGATTAGTGAGATATCACGTTGACTATCTCAAGGCTGCTTTTGATACAAATGGTCCAATTCAGGCAGTGAATTTGGATAGAGCTCCTGAGTTTCAGAAGTTAGAAAAAGCTGGCCGAGATGTCCTTCGGTTTGACAATGGAAAAGTCCTGCCAGGAAAAGAATGTCCAGTTCTGAGTGAGAAGCGAAAGGTAACCATTGGGGTGAAACCCGTTGGTAGACCTCGGAAGCATCCAAGGGTTGGGTTAAAACAAACCAAAGTTGGTGTTAAAGATCGCATCCCCACTGTGATTGCTTGTCCGAAAAAGAAAAGGGGTAGGCCCCCTAAGAATCAGTTGAATGCTGCTAACTCAACTCCTCTATTGACTAAGAAACCTAAGTCGAAGGGGGGGAGGGGGGTTGCAGATTCTGCAGATTCTGGGGAGGTTTTACCAATGAAAAAGGTAAATTTGGATACTGGGAAGAAAGTTTCTTCAAATGGCACTGCAAGAGCAAAACGTATACGTCGAGCTCCAGACCGGTTGCAGTACGGACAATGAATAGTACCGCTCAGAGATTTTTCCGGACTGATATCTGAGAGAATTAGAAACACAACGAGAAGTTCCTTTTTTAAAATGGGTACCCGGTAGTATCTATTTTACGTCTTGACGACACATTGAATTTAATTCAGAGTGACCAGGTCAGAACAAAACATATCTGTGTGCGTTGTGTGACTCAGTTGAGTGTGGCTTGGGCTAGACTGATTTGTAACTTATGGCAAGTTAGCTGCAGCCGCACGTCCTGAATCCTCTTATGGTAAGGGGAAATTGCTGCTAAATTGATTGGAGAGCATGACAATTATGGGTACAAGCTCCGTTGAGTCTCCACGGAGGACCAAAATAGCCTGCAACCTGCTGGTTGTACGTGCTATGTGAGAAGCAAACCATCCGGTTTGCAAGGCGGGAATGGCTCTGGTGGCGCCGCGAGTAGCGGTGGCGGAACTAACAACCAGTTACCACGCTCAGCGAGTGTAGCTCAGTTGTGTTTCACTCTTTCACCAGCAGCCTTCCGGGAAGCAACTTGAAAAGAAAACATAGCCTTACGACAAATAAAGTGAGTTGAATTTCTCAGGGAAACTTGCATAACATGTTGGTAAAAGGTTATAGCTAGTTGCTTTGACATTGTATTGAACTCGTCAGGCCGTATTTTCTTGGTTGTTCTGCTTCTAAGAGTAGGAACCGAACTTAGACATGACGGCGAGTGGGTGACTCGGCGAAACCACTATCCAATACAACTTAGCTAGCAGCGAGATATAAGGTGTTATTCTCACTCTGCAGCTTGCTAACTGAACTTGTACATAGTTTTGCTGTTTTTGAAGGCTTACTAGCTAAGCCTTGCTGTAAATATGTTGAATATTGAACACTGGAGCTTCCACGTGTAGCTACCGGCGGTTTTTGTCATTACGGACATCTCTAGAAATCCGGACGCGGGTCAAGAGTGTCCGCAACTGTTATATGTATTTGAGAAGTTTGAGGTTGTGCTGAAAAGTTGTTTCTCTTTTTCAGATTTAATTTAGTACGCCAACTCTTGAGTTTCTCGCCATGTCTCAACGTAAGCGACGTGAGGACGATGAAGACAGTCTCGACCTCGACTATTCGGGGGATGAGAGTGTTTCGGACTCGGAAGCTAGGCGAGTGATGGAGACGGCAGATCTCCTGATAGGCCTTGACCCGGCCAACCGCCCTGCTGATTCTCCAAAGCCGTTAGGGAGAGAGATGGAACCCTTGGAGGGTGCAGAGGGGGAATCCCCTATGGAGGAAGGAGGAGAGGAGAAGTCGCCGGACAAGCCAGTCCGGACCCCGGCAAAATCTACCTCTTCTACCCGTCGGAAGTCGACACGGATTGCCAGCCAGTCCCCGGACAAGAAGGCTGCGCCGTCTTCTTCCTCCAGGAGGACAAGGTCCTGTGTGGACCAGACCAGAGAGCAAAAGTCCTCCAAGACGGACAGGGGTCGAAGCCCTGTCCGTAGAACGACTAGCGGACGGCTGACAGTGTCCGCCGATGTCCATGCTAGTGAGTCCGGGAAATTAGAGAGGAAGGGCCGCGCAGGTTCTACCACCTCTCGCAGTCCGTCTGGTAGTAGCAAGCGACGTCCCATCAAACGTCACTACCATCGGACGGAAAAACGCTGGTTACAGTTGAAGGGAAGGGGTGCCATGGAGCAGTTTCGCCAAGAGCTAGAGAATGTGGCCGAAATAGCTCCCCTGAACCCTGCAATGGACCAGCCGGGTTGCGTGATATTCACGGCTCCGGAAAGCGACAGTGAGGACCGTGAATTTCCTGGTGACAATCAGATGGCCAGGTACGAAACTGTGTTGTGGCCAGAACTTGTCAAGCAGGAATCCGTAGGTCTGGGAACTTACAAAAAGTTGATGGGGGCACATGCTTTGTGGGAGCCCGGCTTCCGCTGCCCCTTCCTGGTCTGCAGGTTCCTGCGAGTAAACAGCCAAGGGTGCAAGATCTACAACACTAGGGAAAGGCTCTTTCGGCATTTTTGCGAGGAGCATGCTCCCTTTGTGCAGGTGTGGGTTTGCCCCTATGGTGGCTGTCAACAAGTCCTAGATCGCCGTGTAGAGCTTGTACAGCATCTAATGAACGGTGAAGAAAAGCAGCATAAACAGAAGAGGGTAGACGCGAGTCGTAACGCGACTAGGGTTACCCCCGGCATCCGTCCGAATCAGGCTTTTGAGAGGATGACATACCTGTCCGGTATGCACATGGGCATGATTCGGCGGAGGGAAAAAGCTACTGCGGACAAGAAGCCACCTAACAAGAACTCCACGCAGTCAGCCACTGAGGGTAGGAATGGGAAGGACAATTCCCAGTCAGTGGAAAAGAAAGGAAAGAAGCACCCATCTTCTTCTTCCTCCTCTACCTCTTCTTCCTCTAGAAAGGTAGAGTCTGCTTTGCAAGATGGAAGGACCACCTCCAAGAGATCCCGATCTCCATCGGTGTCCGGCCTGCCAGATACTGGGGGAAGGTCGAGTTCAAGATCGAGGTCTAGTAGCCAACCACCGAAGCCCAAGAGAGTCTCGAGGGCTACTAGACAATGGGCCGATGAAACCACGTCGCAGCTGCCTAGTCTAGAAGAGACTGACCTCCTCATCACCACCAGCGAGGGCGTTATTGCCACAGCTTTGCAATCTGTGACAGAGGTAGCTGCGAAAGCCACTGCTGAGTTAGGGACAACCGTCCGTAGTCTGCTTTTACCCCTCAAAAATATCCAGACTGTCCGGCGGGAGGTCTCTGCAGCAGCTGAGATGAAAGAAAGACTGAGAAACCAGGAAAAGCTGATTGTTGAGCTGGAGAAGCGGGTTAAAGCAAAATCCGCAAGAGTAGATGAACTGGAGGACGAGAATTGCAGACTACGCTCTCTTCTAGATGATGCTGATCCGAACGTCCCCTGTCCGAGCTCGTCCGGAAGTGTGTCCGTCTCTACCACCAGTACCACTGTGACTACACCTGCAGCCGCATCCGTAGCCGCCTCTACTCCTCAGGGTTCAGCACCTCTTCCTCCTGGTGGCAATATAATGACCGTTGGGACCGCTGATATGCCCCAGCTTTTAATGCTCTCACAGCTACTGGCCCGGGTTACTGCCAATCCAGCAGTACCAACCACGTTTGCCATGCCCCCGGACCTTACCAGAGTTCATCAGGGAATGAGTCCCACAGGCCAATATGATATTCCGGATTGGCTCTTCAGCACTCCACCTAGGCCTAATCCTCAAGGACTTCCGCCTACACAAGGAGCAGCCCAGCCAAATGCAGCCACTCAGCCTACGGATAAGAAGTCTGAGCAGAGTTCCTCAATGGAAACGGACTAGATATATTCTTTATGGACATTTGAACTGTTTTGCAGCAAATTGATTCTCTCCCCATTGTTGTTTGTCATATCTATGTTTAGGTATGACCATGTTTTGTTGGAGTGTGTGATATAATCACAAGAGATTGGTCGAACGTTTCGTCAATCTTATTCTTTTTTACTGTATGATGTCTTATGTCCGCGGATGTCCGTATTTCTGCATTTTGCCTTTTCGGTGTGCCCGGAATTTTTCCTACATTTTCTTTCACCTTTTTAACCTTGACGTTTGTGTGAATTGTTAAATATGTAGTTGGGACTCAGTAAGCTCCTGCTTGTTCTTGCCTTTTTAAAGTTTACAGATTGTTCTCTTATGTAGCTAGGACACATATGCTCCTATATGTATGAACCTGTGTTGCTACTTCTTATATGTTATCTTATGTCGTGAGGACACTAATGCTCCTTTATGTAACCAGAAAATTTATTTTTCTACTGTATTTTTGATACTTACCTGTACTTTACCTCCTGTAGTGATTTTCTTCTTTGGAAAAAATCCTAAAAAAGGGAAGGGGGTATTGTAGGGGTTTTACTTCTGGTGACTAACACCAGCAAGCGCCACGGGGCGAACCATGCTTGGTTTTACATTCTTAACTTACATAAAGGCCTTGTGTCTCTTTATCATCTTTTATTATAACTTTTAGTAGCCATGTTGGGCTTTATTATTTACACTTCTAGACTCTCAATGTTAAAGGTTCTCTCCTTCTTTATTCCTTACAAGGACTTAATATGTGTATGAGTGCAGGGACCACTTTGGACTGCACTCCATAATAGTTAGGTGTCCACGGACACCAAGGTTGTGTTAAGCTTCTGGGAGCTTCATGTCCGGATAAGAGTTGAATAAAGAAGGGAGCTGGAGTAACGTAGTTTACGTCCGTGTTGTGTCTTCTTTGCGTGGAACGTCGAAAGTGAATCTGGTTAGTGGTGTCTCGGGGAAAAACCACTACAAAGGGATATTTATTAGATTTTTCCAAAAAATGAAAAAATAATTCTAAGCACATGTATACAGTTATACTCCGTCATTTAAGGACGAATCAAGGGGAAAACAGTTACACTGAAAAAGTACATAGCAATCAAATACGATCAGAGAGATAAAACCTCACACCGAGGACTGTGTCCACAAAAGCGTGAAAGACAGTAAAACATTCAATTAATCTAACAAAAGGAATAGTCCGTGTTTTAAGGCTACAATAAATAATTAAAGTACTCAATGAAATAAAAAAACACATCTTAAAGGTGCCATGGGTGAACTAGTGACACAATTCAGAACACAAATTCCTATGCAATTAGGTAGGGATGCCTTGTTAATACATTTAATTCAGGGGAATAAAAGACAAAATGAATTGTTTCATCTTATTGTGTTGAATTAAAGTCAGTAATTAGCAGCAAAAGGCTAAAATGTATGAGTCTTCCTCACCATTATTAATAAGGCACTTGTTCATTCAAGGTCCCGGTTAAATACATGCCTCCATAACTGATGTATGATGAGTTGTTGGTGTATAAAAACAGGATTATTATGTACTGGAGGCAGTTAATCTTCATTATAATCCCCTCTCAGACTTCTCCCTACTCCTGGTAATTAATAGTACAAGGAAGAGGTCGATGATAGGGGAGTTTCACTACTACCCAATCTATTAAAGATGGTAATACTTGATTGTGTTATATATGTCCTCAGCATAGAACCTGACCCACCGCTGGCCTGAGTTTACTCATAGTTATTGTTGATGGGTCAGAAAATGTATAATAATTTGTCTTCACAAATTCCCTCAAACAACCCAAATTAAACACAAAAATGAGCTTGAAAATACAGTTTGATATAGCAGAACAGATATTTTAAAACAACATAATACAAAATATACACAGATATATCTGGTATTTATTATTTTACAGCATAATTTAGCACATTTTACTAAATGTGTAGAGCTGCCAATTGTACATTTTCTGACAATCTGACCCTGATCATAATTATTGGAATATAGGATTAATAATGAATAATTAACAATAACGTTATGGCCCTGCATGGTATATTATTTGAGTCACACACATTTTACAAGCTGACATGGCCCTGTGTACCGCCTCTGCTGAGCTCTCCTATTGGTTACATAAAGTATAGCCCATACCCCTTCCCTGAGAGAGAGGCTCAGGGGAGTAACTCATCAAGCTTGTGATTGTGATAAACCTGCTCCCGGATGTCAACAAGTGTGCGCATGGGTAGTGACCCGCTGGTTCATTTGTTGGAGGAGGAATAACAACAAGACAAACGTCTATTAATTATTATTATACATGCATTGCTCTGAAAATAACGTATCTAGAGTGATTTACACATAGTGCGTATTTCACTAGTGATTTATGTTGAGTTGTCATGGAAATTAATCTGTTTTTTTACTAAGATTACCGGTAAAATTCAAATTTATGACTCAATTTTGTTCTATTTTCATGATTGAAAGCATGTATAATAAATCTGTTAACTAACTCGTTGGTTGAGCTGTAATTATTCTAGTCTGATATGAATGGCCAATGTCAGAACATGGTCAAATAATAACAGGACAAACGTCTATTATTATTACTGTTTTAATATGAATGACTTGTTAGAACATGGTCCAATCACTGTGACACATAGAAGAGTGTTTACATGAGTTGGTGTATCAATAACATTGTCGTAAGGGAAGGCAAACATAGAAATAGTGGCCTATCGGATAGTGGTCCCACCTCGTGGACATTAAACAGAACTATACGTTCCCACCAGGGTAAAGCAGCATTTTAGTTTATGAAAGTAGTATATGGAAACTGCGGTTTCCCTATATGGCACTACATCTATATTGCATACAATAGATTTCGTTGCATTTGAATCCGACATACAAGTGTTTAGGCACTTATTATTATTCAATAATAGACAGAACATTTTCAATAATAGACAGAATACTTTCGACAATATATGATATTCTTGCTTGTATATTGCCGTTTCCTAATTATATATTACTCAGCGGGATGACTTAAAAGCCTCCGAAAGAAGAGTAATATATCTACAGCCCAGTCTAGGCTGAGAGGTATGTAGTGATTGGACGCCTACTGCGCTAATGGCTTCTCTGTCCCAGAAGTAGGCGTCCTAATGGGATGCTACTGGTGTCTAATATCTGTTAAGAACTGAACATTTTCTAGTTTTTGTTCCATTTTTTTCTAACGCATCTAAAAGTCATTTGACTAAAATTGTGGAGGATGTTTTAGCGACAGGGCTTTTGAAACGTCCCCATTAGTATTTGGAGGCGTCCCAATTCTTTCCATCGCAGACTTTACTTATTGTCGCTCACTGGTGGTGGCCGTTTTTAGCTCAGCTGTCTCGGCTTCAAATTGATATATAACATATAACAGCAGAAATATATTGATAAATTCAGTCTTTTAAGTTATAATTTTAGTAAACCTGAAGTTTTTTTTGCTTAGAATGCAGCTTTGAGAGATGTTATGCAGCTGCCATTTGTGATGAGTTACAAGAAAACGTATCACAAGTCACAAAAGCTAGAGTTTGAGATATACTATCATATTTGAAAAGAGGAGATCAAGCTGATTCTAATAAGGGTAAACATGAGTACAGGTAAAAGGTTTTTCTATGTTTTCAGTTTGGTATTTTTATTTTTGAAAAAAAAGTTTCCAATATTTCTGGGTGGACAATTACTAGTAAAGTAGCCAAATATGCTCCATAGGTTGACCTTAGAAACGCAGGAATATATTTAATGAACTGTCTTGAGATTTGGTACATGTATTCATTCGACCTCAAGGACCAGATACGTTAACCATGAAAACATTCCAACAACGAGACCTTGTTAATAAATCACTTGGGAAAATGTCATCTTTTGCAACTTCTGATTCATTTTCCTGAAACACATCACATTAATGTGTAGCACTTACCTGTAACCTGTAACTGACATCATGGCAAATCCCCTATAAGCTGAGAATTAAGATACCGAATGTTTCTTTATCAGATATAATTGATGTGCCCCAAGCCTTTGTTGTTGATGGTACCAGAGAGGTGTACAAAAACTTCACTTCATATAGATGTCTTCATAGCGTTAGGGTATATGTCTTAATTAACTTCCCCTCAATTAGTCGACATTAAACAAGATCAATGGTTAGATGTTTTGTTCTTCTATTCTTTATCACAAGATCTGAATTGGCTTTTAATTAATGAGTTGTTATCTTCCTATGTCTTTTAAAGTCTGCTGTATATGTCATTTGAAAAACTGGGATTTAATGCAATTTATATATGTCAATATAGGGGAGTCGCATGTCTCATTGCAGTGTCTACTGCAGTGCATGCTGGGATGGATTCTGTTGAAATCTGACATACCAATATTTAGCAACATTTTTATTCAAAATTGCAAGAATGTTTTCACCAATATCGATAGCTTTTATGAATGATATATGAAAACCAAATGCATGATTGGAAAGATGGGGACTTGAGTCATGAAACATACATGTGTAACACATGGATATTGACATTACCGCACTGATAAATATACCATGCTTAAAGATGGCATGTTTTCTATAGATTTATACTGTACCATTAGTCCCATAATTCCATGCGAATCAAGATTCAGAAATGCGGCTATTGTTATATCATAGTACGTAACAATGACGTAATGGTGATTAACCACATTATAATTAATGATCTAATTAATTATGATCTATAATAATGCTAATTACCCCTATTAAAATAATTAATTGCAGTACTATGCAAGTCTACTAAAGAGGATCAGGTAACAGCAGAGTACATACAAGAATAAAGGGGAACCAATGAGTGAGGGACATATGTATAATATCACTCATGTGGATCGGTTTTCATAATAAACTCTTCAGTCGGATCTCGTGATTCAAAGCCTCCGGTCTCTATTTATTGCTTCTCCTACAATAGCTTCCCAAATACATATAGCACTCTAAATACATCTACAAGTTATAATTGAGATATAACACTGGTGGGAACCCGTTCGTTCTGGACGTTTTTCTATGCAACTCCCCTATTGCTCCCCCTCCCCGATCCCTGGGGTATGGGGAAATGGTAGGGGGATATCATAAAAAGACATATGCCCCCATCCAGACGGGGATTTTCCTTAGTATATAAATGGGTTTTGTTTACAAAGATAGTAAACAGTGGGCATCTAATACCTATTTCTATATTTTAAGTTTGATAAATCCATTTTTGGAAAAAGCTGTTTGCCATATTTTTAGGTATATAATTACTGGTAAAGTAGCCAAATAAACTCGATGATATGACCTTGGAAATGCAAGACTATATTTGATACACTGTCTTGAAATTTGGTACATGTATTCATACACCCTCTATCACTGGATACCCCAGGAATGAAATATTTCCACCAAAGAGATCTTGTGAATAAATCACTTTGAAATATCTCAATTTTCGCCACTCGTGACTCATTTTCTTGTGACACATCACAATTGTTTACCAAATCTGCACCGAGCCACAGTGCAGTGCACAGATACTTGACCCTCAACCGGAGGTGTAGAAGCTATACATCACATGACTACCATTGATCATGTGACACATCATCGGTCATACGCAGTGCTAATGTTGTGAGTGAGTGGTGGAGTGATTGACCGCTAGGTGGTGTAGTGGTCAGCAGTAAATAGCCCCAGGGGGAGCCACATGTCATAGATGGAGTGACCACTGATGTCCATTCACAGACACAACACACACAGACTGACATGTGTTTATATTATATTTTACTAAATATATCTTTTAAATCATTTACACACTGATGTACCAACTTCTCCATTAATACATTTATTTCACCGTTGATATAGTTTAGAAAAGGATAAGTTAAAAGGGAGGGGGAGGGAAAGGCCAGTTGTTTTGGTAATTAACCACACCACCCTCGGCCACCCTGATATGGCTTGGTCCTGGGTATGACCATAAAGTGCCTTTCTGTCACTTTTCTCTGTCTCTCTCTCCCTACTTCTTTATCTCTATTTCCTGGGTATGATCATAAACTGCCTCCCTCTCAGCTCTCCCACCCTTGATATAACCATATTAAATGTGTTGATAAGGGCGTCAAGCAACCAATCTCACTCACTCACTCACTCACTCACTCACTCACCCTGATATTGGACGCTTCAGTGGTTAGTAAATAATTTGGAGGGGGTTTATATGGCCTTGTTACTGATAAGACAGGGGGAACAAATGAGTTTCTCCACCGAGCACAACTTGCTAAAAGTCATATAAACCAGCTGTTATTTTTATCAGGAGGTGAGAGATTAATAGCAATGAATGGCATTCCATCTTCAACACATCAACATCAAAGAAATATCGCCGTCTAAAAAGTATCCTGTTGTAAACTATATGCACATCGCATTCAGTATACATACAAGCTCTGGATGCTGTGAGTAAGGTGCATTTTGCTGCTGGTTATATTCACCTAGACAAAGGACTATTGAGGGTTTTCATTGGTTCACAAAGCAGTAATAGGCAGTAGATAAACCCAAGTAAACATCGGTTGCTCCAGAGCCATGTGTTGGTAAAAGTTGGGCAAACGTATCTCAATTACGTAACCGTATCCGCATATTTTTTTGGAATTAAGTCGCAATTTATGTATGTAAATCAAAATTGTGAGATGAAACATTTTACGTTACGTTTTTCCCGCGATGTTTTGCTGAACGTCTTTCTTCCTTTTAACATATGTTTGTATATATCAGAGATACAGAGTCCCGATGTGAGTTCAGACGCTAGTACCCACCCACCTTCAGACGTTAGGGCCCATCCCACATCAGCCACTAGGGCCCACGGCTGATTGTGGGTGGGCCCTAACGTCTGAAGATGAGATTCAGTA
The DNA here is from genome assembly GCA_942159475.1 of Sthenelais limicola. Taxonomy (NCBI): domain Eukaryota; kingdom Metazoa; phylum Annelida; class Polychaeta; order Phyllodocida; family Sigalionidae; genus Sthenelais; species Sthenelais limicola. The sequence continues at coordinate 30,816,352 of OW804097.1, read as the reverse complement.
GAAGAAAACGTCTGAAAACGTTGAATACTTGTTATATCTGAGTAGGCCTATATTTGATATTGCATTGATTAAAATAATCTGTTTGGTTATAAACTTAATGTTGAACTTTATTTCTGTGTTAAATTTGGGATATTTGAGAGGACTGCGGAGGTCTAATTGTGACGATCAGACCCACATATCTCTAGGGCTGCATGTATAAGGCACTCGCTAGCAATATCACTCCTGTCTCCGACCCCAGGTATTCCTGTCCTCAGACTGACCACTGCATTGACCCCCTAACCCCCTGCCACACACTCCGGCCACGAGGTGTCCCTTCCCATTCATCCTTCACCATCAGCGGAATGTTGGCACACTACAATAGTGACTAGCTCAGCTTCTTGCTATACGCCTATATATGGGTCAGATTGTCGCAAAATGACCAATCGGCAGCTCTAAGGCTGACGCACACATGGCCGATTTGGCCCCCGATTGCCCCACGATTTGGGTCTCCTAATGAATCTTAGGATTTCATTTCAAATCCTGGTTTATGTTTTTTAAATAACATAAACAATGGTTTGAAGTGAAATCTTAGGATTCATGAGAAGACCCAAATCGTAGGGCAATCGGGAGCCAAATCGGCCATGTGCGCGTCAGCCTTTTAGCAATTTCTGCTAAATAAAATTGAAAAATGGTCACAACTAGGTATGATTTATTAGTATATGCTTGCACTGGCAACTCATTATTTCTTTAGGGATGTTGAAATATAATACTTTTTAATTTCATTGGAGAACGGATTTTGAGGGTTTTCTTTCCAAAACTGCACAATCAGCTGCCAGTTCTGCCCTGTTTCGTGCAGTAGGAGACAAAAAGGTTATGAACCTATAATAAACTTCAACTGAGTTTAGATTAAACTGACATGTTACTGATATTTAGGTTTCTTCAGTATCCAAAGACTATAGCTCATCTACAAAATGTCTATGATATAGGTTTTGCAGGTCTGTGTATGTCAAAATGGTCAGTACTAGGTATATCAGGGTGTACTTGTTGATGCATTATTTGTATGTTGAACCTCCATCTTTGTCTTAGATTTGAGTTATTTGAGAGCGTAAAGGGTTGTTGCATTGAAACTCATGCATTTGAGCGAGGTAAGAGTTTTCCCAGAGGTCTCTCAGAGAATGATCATATATATAGTGCAGTGTAACTTATATGCTAAGAGGGAGTTACGAGGCCTCTAAGAGTGGTTCAATACTTAGTTAGATACTTTGAAAGTGAGTACATTCCTACCAAGAGACCTTTTGAATAAATCCTTTTGAGAAGCATCATTGTTGCGACTTGTGACTCATTTTCCTGTAATACATCACATTTTGTTATCAGATAATTCTTTGTTTATCTCTATAAAAGCCAATAATATATTTAAGAGAGTTTAATAGAGGATTTGCATATCCGCCATTTTAAATCTTGATTGACATGAACTAGTGTCACTGATGAACTATTCATCAATGATCTAATGTCAATATATAAAAGAGTCCCTTCAAACAGAGGGAAAGCCTCTCGCCTTAAACCGCCAAGTGCCATTATAATTCCATTAAGGCCACAACATGTCATTATATTCCCATTAAAACGCCGAGTCCTAGGCCAGGAAACCGATTAGCGAAGTAGGGGTCCACTCACTGACATACCCTTCTTATCTGGTCTGATGGTTTGGACCTAGAGTGTGTTGCCATTACGAGAGGTGCACTAGCATAGTGTTAACAGAGCTGTAGGCTAGCGTGAGGGACCTGCCATTAGGCTTGGGTTGCATCTGCCCCTGGCACTGTGTCACTGACCCCTGTAGCTGACCCTTCTACAGCGCCATGTAGCAAGTCGGGGCTGTACTTACATAACCTATGAAAGCTAAGTTCTCTTCTGTGAGAGTGAATCTGTGTGAGGCGTTAATAGTTTGGCAAAATGGGATTGGAACCGAGTACCACTTTAGCATTTTTTTAAATCACAATTAGGGCTGAACATTTAAACAATTACATTAATGAAGCATACGCTTTAACGGGTTGTTTTCAAGCGTTGCCTATAGACATCAATATTAAAAAGTTGGTACATGTATTAATATGACTAGCGGCACTTGGTACCCCGAAAAAATGGGTATATTCCTAGAAAGTGAACTTGTAAAAATATCCCTTTGAAAAATACCCTTTTTTTACTTGTGACTCAAATTTTGCAGTAACACATCAGATTTGTGTTAGATTGAAGACACTGACACTGATTACATCTTCACCAGCGTGTTATACCCCTGTTAACTTCCGTCCCAGCCGTAGAACCAGAACTCATTCATTCATTAGTTCATCCAAGCGAAATAGTTATGTCCATCTTATAGGAAATTGCTTTTGTCTTACTGCATTATATATAGGGGACCTGCTTAGTTCATCCAAGCGAAATAGTTATGTCCCATCAAATCGGGAAATGCATTTGTCTTACTGTGCTGCATAATAAAGGAATTGTTTGTGCCCTTCTACTTATCTTTCACAGTGCATGCTGGGATCGACTTATTTCTAATATGACATAAACATTGGCCTATTACGCAACATTGTATCAAAATCAGACAAAATAATTGTTTCAATAATGCAGCTTTTTCAAATGATCTCAGAAATACAAATGATGAAGAAGATAATTCATCATGTCTCAATATATATATATTTGATTCTTGATTTGGAAAACATATTTATTCAGAAACAATAATATTTCATCACGATGATATTTTCAGTATTGCCTGATATTACAATTTTTTTTTTAAAGTTTGTAGGGCATACTTCGCTGAGTGACATTACGGAAATAGTCAGTTAAACAATATGTAGTAGAGGTAACAATATAAATCAATGATGACTTTTAACATTTAACAATCAAGTCGATATCAAGACAGATGATTATATAATTTATTACACACATGAGCAGTTAGAAAGGTGCAGTTTAGGGGTGCAGTTCGGTTGATACAAACTGCATACGTGATCAGTTCGGGTAAAGACGCAATTTCATTGGTGCAGCGTAGGCCAGATGAAGTCATCCCGACCACGTAACTTAGGCCTACAAATTGCGGTGAATCAAGCCTCCTCGAGCTAAACTATAAGCTAGGCCTATACAAGTTAAATTTACTTTTTAACATCCGAATAGAGCGTGTAATAAATAGCAAATGGCACTCTGTTCCGGTTCAAACTGATCTTGACCCATCAGAAAACGGGAACCCACCCCTTTGGGGTTCGTCCCGTTTTCTGACGGGTCTCGATCAGTTTGAACCCTCCATCGTGCCATTTGTTATAAAAGTAAACAGTACTGCAGGTGAAACCTAAGCAGTGGAAACAAGTCAAAGTTATAAACTTTTCTAAAAACATATATAACGCGTCGTGCTCATACAACATACCATTGGGTATTACATAATAAAGTAAGACAAGGGACAGTAAACATTAGTAGCAGTCGGGAATATATGGGTGAAATCGTCAGAACATGAACAATTCACCTTCACCAATTCCCTCAAATAACCAAAATTTCAGACGACAACAAAGTTCAAAATACAGTTTAATCTAACCAAAGAGATTGCTAGAATCAATGCAATGCCGAATATACTCGAATTTTCATAGTATTGACCAAATGGCAGTCCAAATTAACAAAATTTACTAAATGTGTTCAGCTGCCAATTGTACATTTTCCCAAAATTTGACCCATATATTCAACCAAAATTCAACATTAGGACAACATATATCACATGAATATCATGCCAATTCGGAGACAAGATGGCGGGCATACAAGTCCTTTGTGGATAAAAAGTTAAATTCATTTTGAAATAAAGCCACACTATGATGCAGGGACCTGTAGCTGTGGGACGACCATAGATGGCATGACTACCGGCCATAGCAACAACCGGGATTCAGGTATCACTATCCTCTACTTCCCTCACAGCAATCCCATACACCCATCCTGTCCGTCTAAATGCTCTGTTGGGAGTTAGTGTAGTGAGACCTGAGGGAGGGACAAGGGGCTTCATCTCCCCACCAATCATCATGTATTCCTATTGAATCTTGCCCAAGGAAGAAAACCAATGTTAATCAAATTTATAGTAATATGTGATGTGTTTCAGGATAATGAGTCACAAGTCGCAAAAAATGGATTGTGAGATCTCATCATAATTGGAAAGATGAGATCATACCGATTCCAATGGTGCTAGAAATAAGGGGCAAGTTATAAGTATTTCTATATTTTAATTTTGCTATTTTCATTTCTGAATAAAACAAAAAAAAACGTTTTCAATACTTCTTTGAGGACATTTACTATAGTAAAGTAGCCAACTATAGTCTATCAGATGACATCATAAATCCATGGATATGTTTAAGACACTGTCTTGAGATTTGGTTAATGAATTCATGCTAGAAACAGCGTCAAGCACCCCAAATATGAAAACATTCCCACAAAGACATCTAGTGAATAAAACAATTTTGCGACTTGTGACTTAGTTTGCTGAACCACATCACAAATGTCATATGGGTCAGATTTTCAGAAAATGTACAATTCGCCTTCACCAATTTTCTCAAATAACCCAAATTGAAGGCAAAAATCCGGTTCAAAACTTAGTTCAACATAACCAAACAGATTGTTTGAATCAAGGTAATGTCAAATATCCCCAGATATACATAGTATTGACCATTTTACAGTCTCATTTGGCAGAATTTTCTAAATATATAGATCTGCCAATTGTACATTTTCTGAAAATCTGACCCATATATGTAAGAGGTTGCAACCTCTCCCCATGGTCTATAGACACAATACCATAGCCCACACTTTCCATAACATTCTAAAGTCCCACATGTTTTATTCAAGCCTTCACAAAAGGCAGAATGGACCACTAACAGCTGGCGAGTCATGTTTCAATGCCTGCAATGTAGTTAAGGGCCAGATCGGCAGAAAATGTACAATTTACCTTCACCAATCCTCTCAAATAACCCAAATTTAGGCCAGAAATGAGGTTCAAAACACAGTTCAACATAAGTAAACAGATTGTTTGAATCAACCCCAAACCAAATATACCCAGATACACCTAGAATTGACCATTTTTCAGCCTAGTGTAGCAGAATTTCCGCAATGTGTAGAGCTGCCAATTGTACACTTTCTGACGATCTGACCCGTTAGGTTCTTCACTGTTGGGACCTCCATGGGACTAATGCATAGTGTCCCGGGAGAGGATGCACCTTTTACTGGATCTGGTTTGGTCTTTCATAAGAAAGCCCTACTTACGTTTCTTTGCTAAGCTATGTTTCCATGCTTTACAGGAATATTCTACTGTAGGAATACAACATATTGTACATTGTGTGCATTGCACAATCCTTCACAAGGCCAAAGGCACGCTTGAACGACATTCACCAAAAGCCAGAAGCATTTTGTGAATGTTTTGTCACATATGCAGTTCAAGTTTAGTTCTTTTTTTATGCCATGATATATATTTAAGCATTGTCTGATCATTTTACCTTTACTTAATGTCTTGCAACGTCGTTACTCAGCAGGCGACTACAACTTTGAGTAATGAAATGAGCCTCATTGATTGGCGCAAATTGATTTACGGGACCAATCAAAGTAAATTAGGTGCATTAGAAAAGAGGATTCCACTAGTGTAATCTACATATGCATATGCAATGGTCTAATCTAATGTTTTTGTGGACACGCCTATCTATTGTGGCATAAGTAAATGTTGTTATTATTGACAGGTTTCATTGCCTGAATACATTTAAATTTAGTTTATATGAAATTATTAAAAAGACGCATTTCTGCTGATGAGATATTCTCATGCGCTGCCACCCATATGCAGAAAACCCATTTACTGAATTTAAATCCAATACTCTTTACAGTACAATCATGTAAAGATAAAAAAAACTTTTTTTGCACCGCATAATAGGCCACACCGTACTAATGGAAAGTATCTCATACATGATAACCAACTATAAGTAAAAAGTATGACTCCTCGAAGTCATTCAACAAATATAAAATATGTAATATGTTTCAGTAAAGTGTGTCAAAAGTCGCAAAAGATTTTGAGATATTATCACATTTGATACAAGCCGATTCAAATGATAGTAATGATGACCTAATAAAGACTTCTATATTTTCTAAGTTTTATATTTTTATTTTTGAAAAATAAGTTTGCACTATTTCTGGGTGGACACTAGTGAAGTAGCTCAATATACTCTAGAGGATGAGCTACATAACGCTTACAAATATTTATTACAGTATCTTGAAATTTAGTACATGTATTCATACTATATCCAGCGTTAGATGCACTAAACGTGAGAACATTCCTACAATGAAATCTTGTGAATAAATCACTTTCAGAAATATCTATTTTGCGACTTATGTTCCTCTTAAAAATCACCTATATGGGTCAAATCGTCAAAGAATCTAAATTTGGCAGCATTGCTATTGGGTTGATTCAAAGAAACTGTTTGGTTATGCTGAACTGTATTTTGAACCTCATTGTTGGCTTTAATTTGGGTTATTTGAGAGTGTTGGTGAAGGTGAATTGTACATTTTTTGACGATTTCACCCGTATAGCTGTAGCCACATATATTAACTAAAAATGTTATTAGTGCAATTGTAGAATACCAACCCTGGAACATCGCATCACCCAGTCAAAATAGAATCAATAATGAAATAAAATATTCATAAGATGCCACAAATGTTATGGTAAATGTTCCTATATGATATTTTTCGTGTATGCTTTTTATGCCAATGTCTTAGCTATCATGGGTCAGATTTTCAGAAAATGTACAATTCACTTTCACCGATCCTCTGAAATAACCCACATTTAGGACAAAAACTAGCTTCAAAATGCAGTTTAACATAACAGAACAGATACTTTAAATCAATTCGATCCAAAATATACTCAGATATACCCGGTATTCATCATTTCCCAGCCAAATTTAGCAGAATGTCCTAAATGTGTGGAGCTGCCGATTGTACATTTTCTGAAAATCTGACCCATGGGCATACAATAAGAAATATCGACTTTGTAGGAGCCTAAAGATATACAGCAGAACGGCAGACTAGACGAGAGTAAAAGTGAACTTAAAATAGACAAATAATTGAAAATTCCAGACACCCGGTCGTAACATAAAGATACATTACGCGCCGTTACTGTATTTAGTTAGCCTTTACTGGCCAGTCTAACCAGCTATATAGAGTGGGCACATATATTGTAGGTGGGTTTTTGTATCTACTTGTTCTGGGTCAGATCGTCAGATAATGTACAGTTCGACTTCCTCAATCCTCTCAAATAACCCAAATTTAACACAGAAATCAAGTTCAAAATTAAGTTAACCATAACCAAACAGATTCTTTTAATTCATTTTCAGTCTAATTTAACAGAATTTACTAAATGTGCAGTGCTGCGGATTGTAGGCTACATTTTTTGAAGATCTGACCCATTCAGACAAATTTTATGTGCCTCTTCCACCGAGTGTTCGAATGTATCAGAATTCACCAGTTTTCTCACAGACTTTAGGCATCATTTAGGGTCATGAAAGTTCTTGGAAGTAAAATTCCAATGTCTCCGAAGAGTATACGGGTGAAATCGCCAGAAAATGTACATTCGGCGTCACCAATCCTCTAAAATAACCCACTTTTAAGACAGAAATTAAGTTCAAAATACACTTTAATACTTTAATATTGCCGAGCATATATTTTAAAACAACATAATACAAAATATACTCAGATAAACCTGGTATTCATCATTTTTCAGTCTAATATAGCAAAATTTACAAAATGTGTTGATCTGCCGATCGTCAATTTTCTGAAAATCTGACCCATACCAACTAACACTGATATTCAAGCGGTCAGAATCCTTTCGTTTTGTTATGAATCATTCAGGTGTGAAGAAGCCTGCTTAAGTCTAGCCACAATGAGAGCAAGTAGCAACATGCACCGAAAAAAGACTATCCAGACTGTTGTTCCCAATACTAAGGTTACATTTTGGGAGACCAGAGTAGTTAGATGAAATATCAAACTGGTTGGATTCCGGTTCCTAATGGTTAGGCCAGCTTGAAATAAGACCAAAATCGATCTGTGTGACTTTGCACAATAACTGGTCCAAACAAATCATTGCTCTTCTGTTGGTTTTCTGAAAACGCGATGGGACTGACAAATTGATTATATATATAATAGCTATTCCCCCTCAGCCCATATATAATGGAACCCCAGTCCCACTGTTTTCCCACCCCCTGCATTCAACATATGCCTATTCCTGGGTGAAATTGCCAGAAAATGTACAATTCGACTTCCTCAATCCTCTCAAATAAGCCAAATTTAAGACAAAAATCAGGTTCAAAATACAGTTCAACATAACCAAACAGATTGTTTGAATCAAGGCAATTAAGACAAGATATTCCTATTCCAGGAACAAATAGTTTCATGGCACCGACTATTTTTTCATTACTGAGATCTTTTCTCACATTACAAGGAGTCTTTTTACTATTTCTACTCCCCTATTACCCATGACCATATTGAAAATATCAATATACAGAGAAATGCAATTTATCCACACACAACCACTATTTCTTGGACATAATTATATCTTGGAAAAAGAAATAGATATTTCATGAGAAATATGTGGATATTTCCTAACACATATGGATACCCTGACCTATTTGGGACAAAACATCCTTTCTGATTGGGGAAAAAACATACCCCAACACTACCCCCACCATCATATCACCCTCCCACCGCCCTCCCCCCCCCCCTCCTCCTGCACCCTGCTGTATACAGATACTACATGTACTGGCCGTGTATGAGGCGGTGGTGTATAAGGCGAGGGGGAATACATAGAGACACTCCCAGGAGAGGCGTATGACCAGTAGCCATATGTCACACTCTCTCACAGTCACCAACCATCCTCCACATTATAGCAGGCAGGCAAGGGGGTGCACTAGCCAACTAGTACAATTGTGTATAGGGATAAGGGTCAGATCGTCAGAAAACGTACAATTGGCAGCTCTACACATTTGGGTCAGATCGTCTGAAAATGAACAATCGGTAGGACTACATATTAAGGAAACTCTGCTAGATTAGGCTGAAAAATGATCAATGCTAGGTATATCTGAGTATGTTTGGTATTGGGTTGATTCAAACAATCTGTTTGGTTATGTTGAAGTATATTTTGAACCTCATTTTTGGCTTAAATTGGGGTTATTTGAGAGGATTGGGGAAGGCTGGGTACATTTTCTGGCGAAATCCATTAGGAAATCCTGCTAAATGAGGGCGAGAAAACCATGAATACCATGTATGTCTGAATATATTCAGTATTGTGTTGTTTTAAAACATCTTTTCTGCTAGGTAAAACTGTATTTTGAAGCTCATTTTTGTCTAAAATTTGGGTTTTTTGAGAGAATTGGTGAAGGTGAATTGTACATTTTACATTGACAAAAATGAGCCTAAAGCAGTTTAACATAACAGAACTGATACTTTAAAACAAGAGCATACCAAATATACTCAGATATATCTGGTATTTCGCATTTTTCAGACTAATTTAGCAAGATTTACGACATGTCTAGAGCTGCCAATAGAGGATTCGCATCTGACATACAAGTATTTGGCAACTTTTCTATTGAAAATTGCAAGAATGCTTTCAACAGTATCATAGCTTCTATAAATGATCTATAAAAACCAAATGCATGATGGGAAACCTGGAGACTTCTGTTATAGAAATATGTATAACACATGGATACATTGACATTAGAGCATTGATAAAAAGTACATACTGAGCATTTTTTCTATGGGTTTTAGACTACCATTAGTCCCATGATTCCATGCGAATGAAGATTCAAAATGGTGGCTATGCAAATCCCCTATTGTACATTTTCTGACGATCTGACCCATATGTGGTGAAGTAGGCAATATAAAAAGAGTCTGAGAGTAGCCCCCCTACCCCCTTCCCTTAGAGAGAGGGAGGAGTTGGTGGTAGCACAATATAGGTAAGATAGTAGACACTACAAGGTGTACGGAGGGCAGTTCATCACATACACACTGTAGCCTTCCCTGGGCGTTCCACTCTATTCACTGGGAGGAGCAGGAGGACGCTGCATGTGTGGTAAACATACATGTGGGTCAGATTGTCAGAAAATGAACAATTGGTAGCTCTACACATTTAGTAAAATCTGCTAAATTAGACTGTAAAATGGTCAATACTAGGTATATCTGAGGATATTTGACATTGCCTTGATTCGAACTATCTGTTTGGTTATGTTGAACTGAATTTTGAACCTAATTTTTGTCTTACATTTGGGTTATTTGAGACGATTGGTGAAGATGAATTGTACATTTTCTGGCGATTTCACCCATGTGGGTCAGATTGTCAGAAAATGAATAATTGGTAGCTCTTCGCAATTAGGAAAATCTGCTAAATTTATGAAAAATGAAATATAAATACCAGGTGTATCTGAGTACCGGTATATTTTGTATTATGTTGTTTTAAAACATGTGTTCTGCTATATAAAACTGTATTTTGAAGTTCATGTTTGTCTTAAATTATTTGAGAGGTTTGGTGAACACGAATTGTCCATATTCTGACGATCTGACCCATGTATCCTTGTGTCTGCTAGAAGGGTGGATATTTCCTTGTGGTTTCTCATGTGAGTCCCCCATATATGGTCGGGGCCCAGGACACTGATACAGGGTATTTATCTGTGTTATTGGTCAAGAATACAGACTTTAATTTCTTCCCTCTCCATTTTGGGGGCAGGGGCAGTACCTGATGGTGGCTGAAGCCTTTACTCTGTGATCTGAAATCGGTAGATACTTCTGATCAATTCATTACAATTATTCAAGAATTATTAGGATTAGTATCTCCATACCTTTGAACCAAGAGTGTATTCATATAAGATTTTATGTACCTATGAATTAAAACTGTTTTTACAAACTTATTGTGACTACATTGTTTATTATTCACTGACATTTAATCTCAACAGCGACCAAAGACAAAAACTGAAAACTGTTATTACCTTATGTCTCGCCATTTCTCATACTCGACTATCTGTTGAATTTCTCATATTACCATCTCATAAAACATTATTATTATCTCCTATTATGAAATTATAATTTATTTCTCGTTCACCTTATGGAAACACTGTAACCTAATTAACGACCAAAATAAGAAATAAGGCATTCAACCGAAGAACTGTTTGATCAGATATACTGTTTATTCAGAATGTTGAACCACCTTATTGTAACCAACAACGACAATAAAGAATTCTTGAATTGAATTGAATGAAAACACAAAGTTAGTCCTTCCTGGCTACTCATTTTTAACTATCTTAGCCACTTTGATACATCAATATAATAATTATACCGTAATGTGGGTCCCATATTTATGACTGATTCAGCTATTCCGATTCCAGAGTCCAAAGTGGTTTCTCCCAAGCCCTGTGGGAAGTAGCCTTGTAAATTATTCCCCTTTTGAAACCCTGGACTCCTTGCCTTTCCACGCTTTGGAGTAAAATTGCAATTTGAGTTTCAAAGAACGGCAGCTTTTGACTTTGAACTTAGATCTGACAGCGGCAAAGAGGACTGAGGCGGAGGGATACCTATAATTGGCAGCTGACAGATCCGGGACTATTTCCTCCAAAAGTAGGTCCGACATGCTGGTAATTCACCTGGTGATCAATGCAGGAATTATTAATTGTAAATCCCATTCCATTTAATTTCATTTGAAATAAATCAAAAACGTTATTTGTTGCTGTTAAACCCCCCACACACCTGAGCAAATTTGCGCCGATTTAACTTGTCCCGATCCGATTTAACTGCTCCCGATCCATTTTAGGATTTAACTTTCCATCCCGATCAATTGGGAGTTCAATCGGGACGAATTTTATACTCCCGATTGCAAAATCACCGCCGATTGAAGTAATTTTCATCAATCGGGACTAGTTAATTCCTATTTTTGCCCGATTATAGATTTGTCCCGATTTTGGCTTTGAGTTTTTATAATCCCTTCCTAGTGTGGGTCTCTGCCCGATGCATCTGGAACTGTCCCAATGCATCGGGGGGCCTTCCAGAGCCGTCGGGAGGGCTCTCCCGATTATCCAAAAAATGGAAAATCGGGAGGGTGAATTTTGGTTTGTCGTCCAAACGACGTTTTTTTGAGTCATTCTATATCTCCTGAATCTCCTGATTTCAGATCTGCCGGCCGCAACGATGTAACCTTTGGGCAAAAAAAGTTATGACCATTTGGAAAAAAAAAGTTAAAAAATATTTTTTAATTCCTAAATAAATTCTTGATCAGGAGCAGTTAAATCGGATCGGGACACAAATCGGGGAGAATTTGGGTAGGTGTGGGTCAACGTCCCTGGTGTGGGTCTCCACAAATGGACAGTTTTAAAAGTTTATTCCTTAGAATTCTTGATCGGGAGCAGTTAAATCGGATCGGGAGCAGTTAAATCGGATCGGGAGAAGTTAAATCGGCGGGCGCTCAGGTGTGGGCGGCCCTTAAATAGTTAATAGATTGCTAGGATCAATTCAATGCCGAATATACTCGAATTTACCTAGTATTGAATAAATTGCTGCCTGATTTAGCAGCATTTACTAAATGTGTACAACTGCCAATTGTACATTTTTCAGTATATATAGTATGCATATATATGCGCGTGCACTAAGAGTTGTTTTAAAATACCAAAAGTATAAACAATACATATATAATTATAAGGCAAGTGATGTGAATGTGAAGTGACATTATATATTTTTGCATAACATTTCAGGCCAATATAGTATTTAAACAGTTAAAAAAAGGACGCATTAATTGCAACAATTAACATCAATACATAGTTTTGCATTTAGTAGTTGCATAGTGGTTAAAAAAGATAGGGTTGAACATCCTACTTTCTACACAGATGTTGCTCCTGTCGTAATTCTAGCTTATTAGATCCCACAACTAAATTATTTCATAACTACAATTGAATTACCTCGTTCAACAACATCCCTGTTAATCTCAGCATTACCACTTGGGTCAAATTTAAGACTACAAAGTGGTTCCTCTTGATTTCATCCTTCTAAATGACAGAACATGTAAACCGAATTTACTTTGCGATAGCATTAGTAAGCGATATGACTTCGCCGCCTCTCAATCTCTCTTCCACAGAGAGAGGTATTAAATCTCACTATAAATCAAATTACTACTGCATTAATTGGTGGTTGATTACTCATAATTAGATTGGCTGCTTACAGCCAAGTCATTAAATGACTCCTGCAATCTTTTCACTGTCACTCGGGGAGTGTGAAATGTGTAGGAGAGGATAGAGGGTCGGATCGTCGGAAATTGTATAATCTGCAGCTCTACACAATTCGCTGATTCTGCTAAATTAGGCTGAAAAATATAAAGGATTGGTATATCTGAATACATTTGGCATTGCATTAATTCCGAAAATCTGTTAGGTAATGTTGAATTGGATTTTGAAGCTAATTCTTGCATTGAAATTGAGTTATTTGAAAGAATTGGTGAAGACGAATTGTGAACATTCTGATGATCTGACCCGTAGAGAGAGAGAGCAGGGGGTTATTAGGATGCAAATAGAATGAACCATCCTCACACTATATCGAACCATATCGAGTGTCAGAACGAATTGTAATTGAATAACAAGAAATGATCTGTTGCCTCCTTATTAGAACCATGGCAAAGCCTGGTTCAATGAACTGGCTAAAATTGTGAGAGAAGGGGAAACATTCACTATGGGCACAGTAAAGTTCTGCCCACATAAGCACATGAAGTTGACACTAGGAAACAACTTAGTAGGTATTTAGAAAATATTGGTGTTTAAAATTATTAGAAGACATTGGAGTTAATGGAGTTAATTGTGAATGCTCAAATATAATGAGTGTCTACAAATTAACTGATGGTGCTATGTATCGTGAGAAATGATACTAGTCAGTTTTGATATTATATGTTTTATAACATACTTTATAACCTAAGGATTTGTTATCAACTTTAACTTGTATTATGCCCTATTTGCCTTTTAACGTAAGGATATGTTTAATTAACTTTAACTTGTATTGTATCCTGTTATTATGTGTCTTTAGCCAGTCTCTCTGTTAGTATAGATGTCTTTCTATTATGAGGTGGCGGCTGGGAGACCTGGATTTTATCCAGAAGCCTGGCCACCTAGTTGTCTAGACTCTGTATAACCTTGGACAAATAAAGTATTTTTCAATTCAAGTAAGTATTTTTCAATTCATTTATACTTTATGGTTAACAGTTACCTTTTGTAATAAATTTCCAACTTTTCAGTAACAAGAACCATAATATTCATGTCCTATTGATTAATAAAGAACAGGTGTGCATATCACAGCTGCATTCCCGGCCATTAACGCTGCATTCTCAGCTATTACAGCAAAGCAAATGTACTCATATTATAACTTATATGACTGAATTTATCCATATTATGCTGCTGTATGGTGAAATCTTAAAAACCCAAATGTAAGCCAAAAATAGTGATATATTTTATACGGTAAAAATACATCATAGTATGAGTACATCTGAGAAGACACTGTACAGGCGACACCTGACGCTACCTCCTTGATTACAGTTGTTAGGTGTTGCCTATGGAAACTTTTTTCTAGTCTATCTGTTCTGTTCTGGCCCCATATAAGCCAATATCTTTGTTCAACTGTTACTATCTGTCTTCTCCATTGCAGTAGAATATGGTATATATATATATGCCAACTCCCTCACGTAATTTGATGTAGGCATAGAATGTATTAGTGGCATCATATGGGTGAAGTCGCCAGAAAATGTACAATTGACCTTCACCAATTCTCTCAAATAACCCAAACTTTAGACGAAAATAAAGTTAAAAAATACAGTTCAATCTAACCAAACAGATTGCTTGAATCAATGCATTGCCGCAAATACTCGAACTTACCTAGTATTGACCAAATTGCAGCCAAATTGGAAAAAGAATAGTTTGCAATATTTCTGGGCGGACATTTACTAGTAAAGTATTTAAACATACTCTATACGATGACCTTAGATATATATACAACGAATACACCGTCTTGAAATTTGAGGAATGTATTCATGCTACCCAAAAATGGTAGCACCCAAAAATTAGAACACCCCGACAAAGAGATCTTGTGAATAAATCAATTCGAAAAAAAAACAGTTTTGCAAATTGTGACTCATTTCCCGAAACACATCACATATTTGTACGATCAAATGTCAAGTGCTTGCACTCTGACGGGAGTGGGAACCCTAGCATTAACAAGTACATACAGGCTCCCAAATGTCATGTATACACTGGGATGCGATGTTGATCCAACCCACATTTGGGTGACGTGCAGGACATTGTCATGCACCTCACTGTATACTGTATCACAAAGGCTTAATAAGGGTTTTCCGGAATAGGTCGTAAAACCCCAGCAATCCATTGTAAGTGCAACCAGGCTATAGGGGATTTGTATGTTGATTACAGTGCATGCTGGGATGGATTCAGTTCAAATCTGACATACAAAATATTTAGCAACATTTTCATCCAAAGATGCAAGGATCTTTTTACCAAAATCATAGCTTGTGTAAATGGTCAATCTATGAAAACTTTTGAAATATTTAACGATGAATATGATAGATATGAAGTTTACACTGACATACAACACCCATAATTCCATGCGAATTGTGATTCAAGATGGCGGAAATGCAAATCCCCTATTGGAGTGATCAAATCACCGCATGCAAAGAGATTTCCGGGTTCCTCCACAAGGGTGCAAGTTTGTGCGATTTGACAGAAAGAATATAAGATATAGTTAATGGGTGAAGTCGTCAGAAAATGCACAATTTGTTTTCACTGATCCTCTCAGATAACACAAATTTAAGACACAAATAAGGCTAAAAATATAGTTTAGCATAACTGAACAGCATTCCTGAAAGAACACAGTACCAAATATACCCAGATATAGCCAGTATTTATCAGTTTTTGCCTTAATTTAGCAGAATTTACTGAACGTGTAGAGCTGTGGATTGCACATTTTCTGACGACCTGACTCAGATATTCCTGCGATTGCAAGGAATCGTTTGTTCCTTGAGGGGGCCCTATTACTTTAAAATATCCTGTTTCATTTATAAGCACATAATCCACCCCGCTCTATTGTGATTGTTTGAAACTTGATCCAAGCATCTTAGTAAAATGGTAATTGGTTTCCATGGTAACTTGAAATGAGAAGTGGCTATGTAATAATTGTCTGTGTGATCGAGGATATAGAATAGGTGTCATATATATAATCCAGTAAGATGTATACATGATTTCATTCCCCGATTAGACCGTGAGCGGCATGAAAAAGACAATAGGGAGATTTAGCAACCACAACGCACCAGCACAACACTAACGCATCTACTAAATATTTGTACATTATTACCATTGTGGGGTTATCTCAAGAGATGCTAGGTCTCCCGAGGAAGGCACTAGGCCTCTCGAGATATCCCCACAATGGAATAGGAAATGGGATAATAAATTGGGATTGAAATAAATAAATCAAATTTCAAAATATATCTGGTCCTGGGTATGACCATAAAGTGCCTTTCTGTCTCTTTCCTCTGTCTCTCTCTCCCTTCTTCTCTATCTCTATTTCCTGGGTATGATCCTAAACTGCCTCCCTCTCAGCTCTCCCGCCCTTAATATAACCATATTAAATGTGTCGATAAGGGCGTAAAACAACCAATCTCACTCACTCACTCACTCAAAATATGTAATATCCCCCACCATTCCCACAGTAGCGAGTGATCTAAATGCTATGAGTTCAAAATTGCACCACAGAAGGACATCAAAAGTTGTAATGGCTGTCTTAAGTATATGTAGAAGACATTAGGGAGGTTCAGCAATTCTAACCTATATATTTATACCCAAGTATATCTGTATCTTAGATATACAAACATATGTTAATAGGAAGAATGAGCTTCAGAAAAACTTTACATAACATATCAAGCAACATTTTACATCTCACAGCTTATTTTTGTACTAAAAAGTGCGAAAGAATTCCCCCCCTAAAATACGGATACATAATTGAGATTTGCTTGCAGAACCTCACTGATACAAATCCTCCTCCCACTGTCTCCCTTCCCTCCTCCCCTGCCCTTCTTCCCCTCCTTCATCCCCCGCCCCTTCACCCTTCCTCGGCCCCTCTGTCACTACAAAAACGTTTGATTGACAGTTTTACCCGGTTCCTCCTTCAAACGCTTCCCCACCACCAATTACAGGGTTCTGGTGACGTCACCAACCGGAAACTCCTTTGCCTCCG
The DNA here is from genome assembly GCA_942159475.1 of Sthenelais limicola. Classification (NCBI taxonomy): domain Eukaryota; kingdom Metazoa; phylum Annelida; class Polychaeta; order Phyllodocida; family Sigalionidae; genus Sthenelais; species Sthenelais limicola. The sequence goes on along the minus strand of OW804097.1, from coordinate 30,799,081 downwards.
CTTCCTGTGCAGTGTGCAAGGACTTGGAAAGACAGGCGGGCAGGGCACCACAAGTGAACGCGGTTGAATTTATTCTACTTAGTTTTAAAAACATATTTTATATATTAACTGGCCTTGTAATTAGACTACTTGCGCACTTCAATCGTGATGTTATTTTAGTGACAGAGCTTTCTTAGAATGAGCAGAAGTTACTGGACTTTTGCAATTTTTCAATAACTTTGTTCCTATCATATTCGGATACTGAATGTTCTTTTTGCACTCTGATAACTATTGTTTTTATTTGAAAACATATTTCATATTACCTGGCCTTGAGCTTTCTTAGAATGAGCAGAAGTTTTTGGACTTTCATCATTATTATTATTACTATCATTTTTCACTATCAATTGTTTTCCTATCATATTTAAATGCTGGATGGATTTTTTGCACTCTGATAACTATTCAATCCTCATTCAATACTTCTACTCACTTTTTATAGGTTTCATCAACCCGTCTTTATCAACAACCCAGTCTAGGCCCAAAGTTGAGAGACTCCCTTCAAACGAAGGGAAAGCCTCTCGCCTCAAACTGACAGTCACTGACATACTATTCATATCTGATCTGAAGGTTTGGACCTAAAGTGAACCTTGCAGGTTTTTTCGTTCTCTCATTGCCCTCCTTTGTAAGTCTTATTTATCATCATAACTAACATCAACTTAATAATCATGTAGAAATTAATTTATCCCAGAAACTAATTTATTATTAATCAATTGGCAATTAGGCAGTGTCCAAAGGGAATTGACATTTTTCTAAACACAAAAATCTTTGTTATCAATTCATCCGCTTCTTGGCGTTTCCAAAGTCCCCTACACCGGAAACGGAAATGCCACTTTACTGGCTCAACAAAGTCCCAGTGACAACACCCTGGACTGTTTTAATGGAAACAACTTTTCCTTTATTATTTCCGCAACTTTTAAATGTTCATGCTTTGAATTTGATTGTTTTTTTCCGTTCCGAATTTGGCCAGATTGATATTGAATTAGTTCCAAACTGGTGGACAGAGGGGGTTGTTTGTCGTCTGCTTCGGGTCTGCTTTTCCCGCCAATTATATCTTGGTTCATTTGTAGCTGTTTCACCCAGCTTTTATTGAGCGGTTAATCAGGAATGGTGTTTTATGGAAAACTGCTGGCGACAAATTGTGTTTTTATGAAGCTACAAGGCCGTAATAAGGAGGAAATGTGGTGGGGTGGAATTGCCTAATGCTTGGCAAATCGATGGTGATATTTTTATTGGAGTCCCAAAGTTTTCCTACTAATACAGCGGCACAGTGTACACTTTTATCAATTTGGGATGCTCATACAGCGTATAAAGAAGTGACAGGAGTATCACAAAACAGCACATGTGGATCAGATCGTTAGAAAATGTACAATTCGCCTTCCCACTCTAGGTCCAAACCGTCAGATCAGATAAGAATGGTATGTCAGCCTACTTGCTAATCGGTTTCCTGGCCTTCCTGGCCTAAGACTCGGCGTTTTAATGGGAATATAATGACATTTTGCGGTCTTAATGGAATTATTATGGCACTTTGCGGTGTCAGGCGAGTGGCTTTCCCTTCATTTGAAGGGACTCTCTCTACTTTGGGCCTAGCTAGTTCCCAATCATCCTCTCAAATAAACCCGGTATTCATCGTTTTTCGACCTAGTTTGGCAGTATTTTCTAAATGTGTACAACTGCCAAATGTAGATCTTCTGACGATATGACCCATGCACAGCATATCTGTACTGTAAAATTGAATACAGTTTAACCAACGAGATCTGCTCCGATACAATGTGTAAAGATTGTACAGATTTACCACACAATAAGGTACTTGCATTTGCCGTTGCATATGACTAGTACTGTTACTCTGCATGCTGGGAGGGATTTGGATTACATCCGACATTTCCATAAAAAATGGATTTGATTTCTTTCCCAGTATTGACACATGTAGTTAATTCCAAAAGCTTGAGTGATCTCCGAAACATAAAATTTAATGTGTCTTTTGTGAGGCCCTGTAAATCTTCACTAGCCTGATCTAACTTTTTTCTTCTTTTTTTTTAAGTGTTTCTATATTTTAAGTTTGATATTTTTATTTTTGAAAAAAAGAAGTTTGCAATGTTTCTGGGTGGGTAATTACCAGTAAATTAACTAAATATACTCCATACAAAGGCCTTCAAAACGCAAGGATATAATTATTTAATACAATGTCCTGAAATTTTGTACATGGATTTATATGACTATAAGTGCTAAACCATCTAAAATCAGAGAATTCCAATAAAGAAATCTTGTGGAAAGAACACTTTGAAAAATATCAATTTTGCGACCCATGACTCATTTTCCAGGAACATATCAAATAGCCTGATCTAACTTACTTGTGTGGTGCTAGATATGTATCCGGGCATCCACTCACCTATACAAGATACAAGGTTACACAATGTTAATACAATAATAAAATACGAATAATAAAATGTGAAATAAGTCACATGTCCCAAAATATCTTTGTGTGAATGTTTTCATTTTGGGGTACTCAATTCTGTTTGTAGCATGAATAGATTTACCAACTTTCAAGACAGTGTATCAAATATATTCATGGATTCCTACGGTCAGCTACTGTTTAATTACTTTATTAGTAAATGTCCACCATTGTAGGATGAATTGCTCATTACGGAAAACATGAGAATATTTATTCACACCTCTGTGTATGCTGTGGTGGAACTTATCTTCACTGACTCCAGATACCTTTTATTATGCTAAATCAACTCCAAATTCATAGAAAGACATATGGGTCAGATTTTCAGAAAATGTACAATTGGCAGGTGCACACTTTTAGTAAATTCTGCTAAATTAACCGGCAATTTCGTCACTACTAGGTAAATTCGATCATATTTGGCATTGCTTTGATTCTAGCAATCTGTTTGGTTAGGTTGAACTGTATTTTGAACTTTATTTTCGTCTGCAATTTGGGTTGTTTTAGAAGATTGGCGAATTTGAATTGTACATTTTCTGAAAACCTCTCTATACGTATAGTATACTAACCACTAACCCCGCTATGCCCCTCACAGGCCCCCTTGGGTGATAGACAAAGACTTTTCGCCTATATAGCTTCCTCTATTATCACCCAACACAAACATGTGATTCTACTTGACCGGAGTCCAGACCAGAAGCACCTGGTCCCGACTCCTCTCCACTAACCTGCTACCCTCTTCTGCATGTCTCAAGATGGGATCGTGAATGTTTTACTGTCAATGGGAAGCATATAATGGGTCAGATTTTCAGAAAATGCACAATTGACCTTCACCGATCCTCTCAAATAACCCACAATTAGGACAAAAATCATCTTCAGAATGCAGTTTAACATAACAGAACTGATACTTTAAATCAATGCGATACCAAATATATTCAGATATACCCGGTATTCATCATTTTTCAGTCTAATTTAGCAGAATTTCCTAAATAAGTAGAGCTGCCAATTGTACATTTTCTGACAATCTGACCCATAAAGGATTCTCAATTGTTCTTGAACTTTATCACATTTTGTTGGAATTGCCACAATCATACCAGCCAGTTGCATTAGAATATGCATTAGAATCAAGTTTTAAATTACAATTGGTCGATCAGCTCTGACTGTTGCGTCAGCTCTTCCGAAAATTGCCTTTGAAAAGTCTGTTAAAATGCAATACGAAAAAGATACATGACCAGGGCCAGCGAACGGACTACATTTCATTCACTCAGGGCCATCAAACAAAAATTGTCAGAATCAATCCGCCTTTTACAGGCCTAAAGTAGACAGTTTGGGCCTATTGATTCTCATTTTGGCAAGGGTTTGAATAAAATACCACTGAGTTACAGCTTTCCAAACTTTATTCTCAAAATCAATGTCTCTACGACGCTCACCCTACCTTGGAGCTTAATTACCCCTAATTAACCCAAATGATTTTCATTAACCAATGACTCTGATATATTTCCCAAAAGTAGACATATGTACCTGTATGATCCCCAAAAATAAAGAATGTAGGGTGTCTCTGTTTTGTACCAGAAGCAGTTGAACTTTGTATTTAATTTTCGTTTTTCACTGAATGTAATTAGACCTTGATTTGTTTTTAATAACAAGATCGAAATATTGCTGATGACCATGTTTCTGCATTTGAACTGAAGGTATTACCATGGTCCTTCAATACCCCAAAGATTGTGGTGATGAGATAACTGACACAGGAGTTATTAAAGAAATACAAATTGTGCGTTGTAGAGACACAGCATGCGTTGTAGAGACATTCTGCGTTGTAGAGACACTGCGTTGTAGAGACATTTTCAAGCAAAGATACAATGTCCAGTAAAGTAGTTATAACAAACTTGCTAATGGTTGGAAATAGTCAAAAATGGTTGTTGTTACTCTTGGAAATGTGGGCAGTGTTTCTATGAAGAAAGTTATCCTGAACCAGATTTACTTTTTATGACAATGTTTGCAATATTAGATCAATAAAAGTATCAAGGTACAACATTAATCAGAGGGTCGCAAATTCCCATTGAAATGAGCTAATTTCAAACATGCACACTACCCCTAATGCATCCAATCTTTTCACAAAGTATTGGGACTAAAAATCAATTTTAACTCTATAAATCAATCAATAACTCAAAATGCGTTGTAGAGACACTTGCCATCGTAGAGACATTGTCTGGGAATGGGTTTTTAATATGTATCTGAAATGATTGATAATGATTGGAAATGGTCAGAATTGGTTGTGCTCATTCGCAGACATGTGCTAAGTAATTCCATGACAAAAAAAAACCATTAATCCTATTCATTTGTTATGGGAGGGTCAACCATAATAGGTTAATCAATTCATCAATTTGCATATTTCCTTATTTGGAGAAAAAATAGCATTGAAATAAGCTAATTTCAAACATGCACACTACCCCCTATGCAACCAATCATTTCACAAAATCGTGGGACTGAAAATAAATTTTAACTCTATAAATAAATCAATAACCCAAAATGCGTTGTAGAGACACTTGCCATCGTAGAGACATTGTCTGGGAATGGGTTTTTATTATGTCTCTGAAATGGTTGAAAATGATTGGAAATGGTCAGAATTGGTTGTGCTCATTCGCAGACATGTGATAAGTAATTCCATGACAAAAAAACATTAATCCTATTTATTTGTTATGACAGGGTCAACCATAATAGGTTAATCAATTCATCAATTTGCATATTTCCTTATTTGGAGAAAAATTAGCATTGAAATGAGCTAATTCCTGATCTGCACACTATCCCATATGCAACCAATCTTTTCACAAAATATTGGGAGTGAAAAACAATTTTAATTCAATGAATCAATCAATAACCCAAAATGCGTTGTAGAGACACTTGCCATCGTAGAGACATTGCCTGAAAATGAGTTATTGACATGTCTCTGAAATGGTTGAAAATGATTGGAAATGGTCAGAAATGGTTATGCTCACTCACAGACATGTACACAGTGTTACTATGACAAAATATGGCATGAACCATATTTATTCATTGTGACAGGGTCAGCAATAATAGGTCAATTGATATTTTGATATGCAAATTTCTTTATTGGGAGAAAAATAAGCATTGAAATGAGCTAATTCCTGACCTGCACACTACCCCACATGCAATAAACCATTTCATGAAATTTTGGGATTGAAAATCAATTTTAACTCTATGAATTAATCAATAACAAAAAATGCGTTGTAGAGTCACTTGCCATCGTAGAGACATTGCCTGAGAATCAGTTTTGAAAATGTCTCTGAAATGGTTGAAAATGATTGGAAATGGTCAGGAATGATTGTGCTCACTCTCAGACATGTACAAAGTGTTACTATGACAAAAAATGTCATGAACCATATTTATTCATTGAGACAGGGTCAGCAACAATAGGTCAATTGATATTTTGATATGCAAATTTCTCTATTGGGAGACAAATAAGCATTGAAATGAGCTAATTCCTGACCTGCACACTACCCCACATGCAATAAACCATCTCATAAAATTTTGGGATTGAAAATCAATTTTAACTCTATGAATTAATGAATAACCAAAAATGCGTTGTAGAGACACTTGCCATCGTAGAGACATTGTCTGGGAATGAGTTATTGACATGTCTCTGAAACGGTTGAAAATTATTGGAAATGAACAGAAATTGTTGTGCTCACTCTCACACGTACAAAAAGTCATTCCATGACTAAAATAGTCATGAAGCATATTTATTTGTTATAACAGGATCAGCTATAATAGATCAATTAATATTTAAATATGCAAATTGAATTTTTGGGAGACAAATTAACATTGAAATGAGCTAATCCTTGATCTGCACACTACCCTATATGCAGTCAATCATTTCCGAAGATTTTGTGAGGGAAAATTAATTTGAACTCTTGGAATCAATCAATAACTTAAAATGCGTTGTAGAGACATTTGCCATCGTAGAGACATTGCCTGAGAATGAGTTATTGACATGTCTCTGGAATGGTTGAAAATGATTGGAAATGGTCGGAAATGGTTGTGCTCACTATCAGACATGTAAAAAGTCATTCCATGACTAAAAGAGTCATCAATCATATTTATTTGTTATGACAGGGCCAGCTATAATAGGTCAATTAATATTTAAATATGCAAATTTCATTTTTGGTTAGGCAATTAGCATTAAAATGAGTTAATTCAAAACCTGCAAACTAACCCACATGCAGTCTACCATTTCACAAATTCTTTTCAGTGAAAATCAATTTTAACTCTTGGAATCAATCAATAATTCAAAATGCGTTGTAGAGACACATGCCATCGTAGAGACATTGCCTGGGAATGAGTTATTGACATGTCTTTGAAATGGTTGAATATGATTGGAAATGGTCTGAAATGGTTGTGGTCACTCTCAGACTTGTAAAAAGCGATTCCATTATAAAAAGATTCTTAAAGAATATTTATTTCTTATAACATGGTCACCTATAAAAGGTCAATTATTATTTCAATATTCAAATTTCCATTTTGGGAGATGAATTACCATTAAGATGAGCTAATTCCTGATCTGCACACTACCCCACAGGCAGTCAACTGTTTCACAAAATTTCGGGAGTGAAAAGCAATTTTAACTCATGGAATCAATCAATAATTCAAAATGCGTTGTAGAGACAGTTGCCATCGTAGAGACATTGTCTGGAAAACAGTTTTTAACATGTCTATGAAATGGTTGAATATGATTGGAAATGGTTAGATATGATTGTGCTCACTCTCAGACATGTCAGGAGGGATTCCATGACCTAATATATCATAAACCATATTTATTTGTTATGACAGGGTCAGCCTAAAAAGGCCAATTAATATGTCAATATGCAAATTCTATTATTTGGAGACAAATTAGCTTTAAAATTAGCTAATTCTCTACCTGCACAGTGCCCCACATACAGTCAACCATTTCAGTAAATATTGCTAGTGACAATCAATTTTAACTCTTAGAATCAATCAATAACTCAAAATGCGTTGTAGAGACACATGCCATCGTAGAGACATTAGCATGGAAACATTTTTTATAATGTCTCTGATATGGTGGGAAATGATTGGAAATGGTCAGGAATGATTTTGCTCAACCTCAGACATGTCAGATGTGAACATATGACAAAAACAATCATAAACAATATTTACTCTTGGAGCCAATCAATAACTCTAAGTGCGTTGTAGAGACATCCCATCGTAGAGACATTGGCTGGGAAACAGTTTTTGCAATGTCTTTGAAATAGTCAGATATGATTGGAAATGGCCAGGAATTGTTTTGCTCAACCTCAGACATGGCAGAAGTGATAACATGACAAAAACAATCATAAACAATATTTACTCATGGAGCCAATCAATACCTCAAAATGCGTTGTAGAGACACTTCCCATCGTAGAGACATTGGCTAGAAATCAGTTTATACAATGTCTCTTAAATGGTAGGAATTGATTGAAAATGGTCAGGAATGATTGTGCTTACCCTCATACATGTAAAAAGTGAGAACCTGACAAAAACAATCATGAACCATCTGTATTCTTTATGACAGGGTCAGCATAATAGGTCAATTAATATGTCACTATACAAATTAAATTATTAAGAGACACATTAGTATTGACATTTAAGCTAATCCTCAACCTGCACATTGCACCACATAAAGGGAATAATTGGGAATGACAACAAATTTGAACTCTTGGAACTCATGTGTTGTAGAGACACTTCTCATCGTAGAGATATTGATTGGAAAACTGTTCTTGACATGTCTTAGTAATGGTTGGAAATGAGTGAACAATTATTGGAAATGGGTTTTGTCAACCTCAGATAAGTAGGCAGTGATTCTACAATTCGAAATACAACAAAATATATTTACTTTTTCTTACAAGTTGTGTCATGCCAATTAACAAGAAGTATACATGAAGTGTGCGTCAGGCTTAAGAACCTTATTGCTAGTTCTTAGGAATAAATGCCTTGAAACAGTTCATCTGTACAAATACCTAGGCATTCACCTTGATGACAAGGTAAGCTTCCAACTTCATAATAGAAATATAATCAAGATCATCTCTCACAAAATCTTCCTCTTTCTGTGAATTAGACATCTACTCACCATGAAATCAGCCCTTTTAGTCTATAAAAGCAAGATTCTCCCCTTCTTTGATTATGGTGATATCCTGTACCACAATACCCACCAATGTAACCTTAACAAATTACAAAAAATCCACAATAAAGCACTCAGGTCAATACTTAGAGTTGAACCTCTCTACCCTACATCTGAATTACATAAAGACCTCAAAATCCCCCAACTTTCCAATAAAAGAGAATTTCGATCAAGAATCCAAAGTTTCTACAGACCATCATCAGATTACCACAGAGCTCGAAATACTGACAATCCCACTAGAGCAAATGAAACCCCTCTCCTAAAAACCTTCTTCTCCAAAACCAAATGTGGTGACAATGCTGTTATGAACAAAGTTGCTAAGTCATGGAATCAACTATCCCCTAAAACTAGAAATATTAGCAACATAGAAACCTTTAAATCTCTACAGAAAGAATGGCTTGAACAGACTTTTATCTGATCCTTTATATACCCTCCTTATTATACCTAGTGTCCAGTCCAAACAGTAATTGTAGATGGCGCTAGTGAATCTTATGTTTGGACTGAACACCTCATGACCCCACCACCAACTATAAAAGTAAATTTGCCTCTGTTGGATTATCAGTAGTTCCATAGCTCCTGAGCAATGAACATCGGAGTGTTAATGAACAGGCCACTCTCATAAGTCAGAGGTTTACCTGCTTCAAACATGATTCCATTTATTGCTTTTTTTTCTACTGTTATATGTTTATCTATGGGAAGTGGTCACTCTCATTGTTAGAGGTTAACCCTTCCTTCCTTTCCTTTTTCCCATTCTGCTCACCGATTTCTCCATTCTTCTGTAGATGTGTTATTATGTATCTACAAGATATACTTCCTAATTACTTATATTATGATGATGTGGCCACACTTCTAAAGTAAAGTGATTTCCGTATCTTACAGGATGCTTTAAGCTAATGTTCTTCCTAATACTATGTTTAATCTCTGTCATAACCAATTTACATATACATTGCTATTTCATGATTCCTGCTATTATTATTGTTGTCTGAGCTGGGTTACACCAGAAGATCCTACTCCCCTTGGAGGTGATGAACCCAGTGCAAATAAAATCTTTAAAAAAAACAAAAACACCAGCATGTGTAACACTACCATGTGTAACACCAGCATGTGTAACACTACCATGTGTAACACTACCATGTGTAACACTGCCAAGTGTAACACTGCCATGTGTAACAATACCATGTCTAACACTAACATGTGTAACAATACCATGTGTAACACCACCATGTGTAACACCACTATGTGTAACACCACCATGTGTAACACCACCATGTGTAACACCACTATGTGTAACACCACCATGTGCAACACCACAATGTGTAACACCACCATGTGTAACACCACCATGTGTATCACTACCATGTGTAACACCACCATGTGTAACACCACAATGTGTAACACCACCATGTGTAACACTGCCAAGTGTAACACTGCCATGTGTAACAATACCATGTGTAACACTGCCATGTGTAACACCACCATGTGTAACACCACCATGTGTAACACCACAATTTGTAAAACTGCCATGTGAAAACCACCATGTGTAACACCGCCATGTGTAACATCACCAGGTGTAACACCACCATGTGTAACACCACCATGTGTAACACCACCATGTGTAACATCACCAGGTGTAACACCACCATGTGTAACACCACCATGTGTAACACCACAATTTGTAAAACTACCATGTGAACACCACCATGTGTAACACCACCATGTGTATCACTACCATGTGTAACACTGCCATCTGTAACAATACCATATGTAACACCGCCATATGTAACACCACAATTTGTAAAACTGCCATGTGCAAACCACCATGTGTAACGCCACCATGTGTAACGCCACCATGTGTAACACCACCATGTGTAACACAACCATGTGTAACACTACCATCTGTAACAATACCATCTGTAACACTGCCATGTGAAACACCACCATGTGCAACACCACCATATGTAACACCGCCATGTGTAACATTACCATGTGTAACACCACCATGTGTAACACCACAATTTGTAAAACTGCCATGTGAAAACCACCATGTGTAACACCACCATGTGTAACACCAGCATATGTAACAGAAGTTGGAGGAGAGGAAGGATGAGGAGAGGGGGGAGGAGGAAGAGAGGGAGGCAGAGGAGAGGGAGGAGAGGGAGGAGAAGGAGGAGGAGGAGAGGGAGGAGAGGGTGAAGGACGAGAGGGAGGAGTAGAAGAGAGAGGGGGAGGAGAGGGATGAGGCGGAGAGGGAGGACGAGCAGAGGGAGGACAAGCAGAGGAAGAAGGATGAGAGGGAAGACTCTCTGTTCGAAAGAGTAAATAATGATAAAAGATAATAGAACCAATATTGATTTTATTTCAGTTTTGGTTTTATTGCAAAACTACACAGTCAGCTGGCAGTTCTGCATTGTTTTGTGCAGTAGGAGACAAAAGAGGCTATGAACTTTTTAAACTTCAACTGAGTTTAGATGAAAATAACATATATATTACTGATATTTCGGATTCCTCTGTATCCAAAAACTGGCTTATCTCTAAAATGTCTATGATATATAGGTTTTGCTGTGTGTAGAGGGGGTGTGGGTGAGTGTGGGGGTGGGGGGGGGGGGGGGTGAGGGGGATGGGACAGGAAGAGGGAGGTAGTCTACGAATGAGAGACATAATATAATAAGTTAGAAGGACGAGAGGGGACTGAAGTGGGAGAAACGAACAGTAAAAGGAATGAAAAACAAATATTGGTTGTTCTTTTGAAAAAGACCCAATCACCCCCCTCCCCTCCTGTTCTTCACCCCCAAATACCCATAAAACCTATCTAAGACCTTCAATACATCAAAATCAACAATATTCGATCACACAATTGTCTCATTTGTCTCATTTGTGTCTCTACGACGCCCCCATCGTAGAGACAAATGTCTATACGACGCCCCCATCGTAGAGACACATACCAAACAAATTGAATATCAATGTTGCCTATTTTTAAATGTTTATATTCGATTTTTTATCAAGAAAAGGCTTGAATCTATTTATATTGGATAGCATGACTTGACTCAAGCAGAAAAAATGCTATTACATGCCAATGGAAAACCACAGTAAGGTTGCGTTGTAGAGACAATTTTAATTCAAAGAAAAATAGAAACAAAAAATGTATACAAAATTCTAATTTTTTTTTGTAAAAACATCATTTGTTTATAGATTATAAAAATGTTATTTTCTAAAATGTTGGCTCATTTGCCTCAAAATGCGGACGTTTTTAAAAGCGTTGTAGGGACATGACAGGATTAGCCAAAGTCATGTTTTTGCTTACTTGATGAAATGAAAGGACAGCCATTCGGTTTTGGTGTGGGAATATACGTTTTTTATTGTAGTGATGTGGTAGGATAGATATTGAGCATATGTCCCATTATTTGAAATGTCTATATTTAATATTTTTTAATATGATTGCATCTCAGAGAAAAAAAGCGTCGTAGAGACACAAAAAATGACTAAAATGAATATCATTCAATTTTCAAAATAAGGAATTGCACCAAATGTTTGAAAACTTGTCTATACATAGCAAAATATGTCTGGGAGAGGTGGGTATAAGAGCAAAATCGGTAGGGTTTGTCATTCTGGAGTTATAGCATGACTAATGGAAGTCACTTTTATGTAGTCCGTTCGCTGACCTTGGCCACTGTATACAGGTCAACTAACGAGTTGGTTGAATATATGTATATTCTAAGTGACTGAAACCAACATGTTAGTTAAGAGATGTATTATATATGTTTTCAATCATGCTCCTTTTTCCATCTCTTAATATTAAACCTCCAGTCCACACTTATATTTACGTTTGTAGATGTCTTATCGAAATAAAAATCCATTTTTATTATTATCGATCATAAAAATTGAAAACAAAAATCGAGTCATACATTCAATTTCAGCGGTAATCTTAGTGAAAAAACAGATTGGTTGCCGTGACAACACCACATAACTCACTAGTGAAATACGCACTATGTGTAACTCACTCTAGATACGTTGTTTTGAGAGCAATGTGTGTATAATAGATAAGGATCTATCCAAAGCAAAATGGCTTCCGTTCTTTCACTCCTGTTCCTCCATCTTTGTCTCCCCCATATAAACCACGGACGGGTCCATTATTGATGTTGGTATGGGAATTTATGTTGACCAGGGGGAGGAAGGAGGTAGGAGACGGACTACTGAGAAGGTCAGATGTTCTGTAGATGACCATCTATAATGGAACTTGTAACAATTATATACTGGGTATTGGGGAATTCCCCCACCCTGAGGTGTCATATATAGGCCTAGTCTCTATCTGTTATGGGGTGAGAGCAAGCGGGGAAAGGCAGTAAATGAGCGATAATATGGTGCTATATCTATGAGCCTCTATATTGATCGATTGATTAACACTTGTATTCCGGCAAGTGTTACATCAGCTACACTCTATACTCGTCCTGTAGGCAGCGGCGTGCCATAGAGTTAACACTTGAGGGCTTTGATGTTTACTGCCTACAGGTCGCATATTTATATAGAGTGTATAGATCTACAGGTGTTGTTTCTAAAATGGGTAGCAATTGTAAACCCAACTACTAACACATTGTGATTAGGCATATAATGTTTTACATGATTCCATAAAATAAGACCTCATTTTTCCCATGATGCATTTGGTTGTTATAGATCATTTTTTACAAACTGTAACATTGGTAAAACGATCCTTGCAAATTTAGATAAAAATGTTTGTGAAAATATTTTTATGTCAGAATTAAATGCATCCCAGGATTCACCGTAATATATACATGCGCAGTGGCACATGCAAATCCCCTATTGGACATAATATACTTGGATGATATCACTCAATTATATTCTCAAAAGAATCAAAACACTTTTTCACACATTTATGAAATTCGTTAGCGTACCAAACAGTATGTATTTGATTTGACTTGATTTGATTTGATTTGAAAAATGTTTATTAGACTGAATAGATATAACATTAATAATTAAATAAATATTATCTGAATGACACATTTCTGACCAAACAGAAACTTTCATGCGTTGCCTCGTGTTACAAAATACATTAATCGCTTAACAGAGTAAATAGAAACAAAATATGTTGACAATAAGAATACATCATATACTGATACCACAATCACAAAATATTTGTTATCATTTTCATACCCGTCATATGCATGGCTGTTTTCTTTCCCAGTTATCTATATTATCACATATTTGGGTTATTGAAGGATTGGGGCAGAAACTAACGATCCTAAACCTAGATTATAATCATAATGTGCAACTATTTAGCTATACATGTCAGCCTTTATATCGCATGTGGGCTCTCTGTATAGTGTCTAGATTTTACAATCTTGTATTTGTCCATAGTCCAGGTTTGTATGCGTCAGATTTACAGAAAACGTACAATTGGCAGCTGTACATATATTTAGTAAATTCTGATAATTTAGGCTGAAATTTGGTCAATACTAGGTAAATTCGAGTATTTTCGGCAATGCATTGATTCTAGCAATCTGTTAGGTTAGGTTCAACGCTATTTTTAACATTATTTTCGTCTAAAATTCGGGTTATTTGAGAGGATTGGTGAAGATGAATTGTACATTTTCTGGTCATTTCACCCTTATTGAACAAAAAACTCTGCTGACTTGCAATAGGATAAGATGAAGTGAAATTTAATCATAATCCAATTTGTCTCATCGACTGATACACGATATTAGTATCAAATACATGTTCGTGTGGTGACATATTGTATGGAAATATGTGATGTGCCACAGGAAAATGAGTTACAAGTCGCGGAGAATGGATTTTCCGCGAAAGATCGGACCAAGCCGATTCGAAATATGACATTAATGACATCTAAGAAGTGTTTCTATATTTCATATTTGATATATTTATGTTTCAAAAAACGTTTCTGGGTGTGCAATTACCAATAAAGTAACTAAATGTACTCCATGGGATTACCTTCAAAACGCAAGGATATATTTGGTACACTGACTTCAAATTTAGTACATGAACTAAGCCCTCCAAAATAATGAGAACATTTCAACAAACACATTTTGTGAATGAATCACTTGTAGTTTTGAATATAAATTGTGCGACTTGTGATCAAATACCCTGGAACACATGACATAATGTTTCACTACTTTCTCTTCCTTGGTAATATCCTCAGGAATAGGGGATTTGCATAGCCGCCATTTTGAATCTTGATTCGTATGGAATCATTGGTACAGTCTAAAATCTAAGGAAAACATGCCATGTTCAGCATGGGCTATTTAACAATGCTCTAATATCAATATCCATGTGTCATACATATTTCCATAAGACAAGTCCCCATCTTTCCCATCATGCAATTGGTTTTCATAGATCATTTATACAAGCTCTGATATTGGTGAAAACATTCTTGTATTTTTCGATAAAACTCTTGCCAAATATTTATATGTTAGATTTCAAAAGAATCCTTCCCATGATGTAATGTAACAGACATGCGCAGTGACGCATGCAAATCCCCTATTGTGTACTTATGGGGGAAGTATACTATTATCTCCGCGAACCCTTCTGCCGGCCCCGCGTGCCCTTGGACACTATCAATTGCACTGTTAATCCCAATAAATGAACAAGTTCCTCTGCATGTCCATTCTCCGCACCAATCATATTTATATTGCCAAGGTGCCGCAACCAGGCTCGCTAAGTCCTTTATAGTGTCGTAAAAGCTAGCTCTATGTCGTAAAATGTGTCCAGAGATGCTTTATCCCCCTGGGGACTCGGCGCCGTACAACACGTGAATTGGTTGTCATGGCAACGTGTATACACAAGGTACAGAGACCTCTAGGGAGTAGAACAGTAACCAAGAGCTGCATTCCTACGGGATGGATTGAAGAGTTCCACTTAAGGACATCCCCAGAGGAAATTAAGGCTTTTTCCTTTTCTCCTTCCACCCTGGCTTGGTTCGTTTTGTGGGATACTTGCATAAACACTCTCTCTACCTTCAAGTCACTCTCCGAGGTAGATGTGGTCTAATGTAATCGTAAATACAGCAGTATTGCCTAATAGAAGCTCATCCAGCAACTCTGCCAAGCTTTCTCCATACAAGTACAGTAAATATTCATGGTTACTTGTGTCGGCATAGGTGGGTCAGTTTTTTCAAGTGTGCTGTTTTGCTATTTGGGGATCTGGGAAAGGGGGAAAATTTAGAATACCTTGAATATAATTTTTTGGCCTTGGATCATAGAATATTGGTCTTGACATTCTAGGAAAATTTTATTCCAACAAATTCAGACCTCTGGTTGTCTTATTATGTCAGTTTTTAATTTCCTCTTTTATACAGTCACACGTGAAATCCCAATTTTGTTGGAAAATATTGAAACCATTTAATTTAACTGAAAGGAATGGCTTGTTAAACCTATAATCTGTATGTTTAATGCTCATATGGGCACAGATAGGCATTTATTATAACTTTCAATCCAAAATTACAGCCGAAAATATATATTTTGGCTCCTTATATTGTGTCTAGCGAATGGATTTCATGTGTGAAACACAATAATACATCAGTTGAACAATCTTTATGGAATAAAAATAGCTTCATATGGCTTTAAATCAATTACAAATGGAATCACAATTAATTTATAATTACTTTCAACCTAAAGAGAGAGCAAAAAAATAATATTTTGGGCCACCCTCTTTTATGATATTGAAGGGATTTCATGCGTTACTATGTTGGAAAACACAATCCTAATTTAGTTGAACAGGCTTCATGAAGTAGAAATAGCATCAACTTGCTTTAAATCATATCAAATGGAATAACAACTAGTTTATAATGACTTTTAATCCAAAGAAATGGCTAAAAATATATTTTGGGCCACCCTATGTTCAGACCATTGATGGGATTTCATGCGTTATTGTATGAACCCACACAATATTAATCTAGTTGAACAAGCTTTATAAAATAAAAAATAGCATCACATTGCTTTAGATAACTACAAATGGCATCAAAGGTAATTCATAATTACTTTCAACCCAAAGAGAGGGCCCAAGATGTATATTTTGGGCCACACTCTGTCATGATTATTTAAGGGATTTCATGCGTTACTATGTTGGAAAACACAATAGTAATTTAGTTGAACAAGCTTCATGAAGTAACAATAGCATCAACTTGCTTTAAATCTTATCAAATATGTTAACAACTAATTCATAATGACTTTTAATCCAAAGAAACAGCTAAAAATATATTTTGGGCCACCCTATGTCAAGACCATCGATGGGATTTCATGCGTTATTCTGTAAACCCACACAATATTAATTTAGTTGATCAGCTTATATGGAATAAAACAAAAATCACCTCTCTTTAAACAATTCGAAATGGGTTCAGAACTAATTAATTATTACTCCAACCCAAGAAGAGAGCTCAAGATCTATTTTGGGGCCACCTTATGCCATGATTATTAAAGGGATTTCATGCGTTAGCATGTAAAATAACTCAATAATAAATTAGTTGAACATGCTTTATAAAATGAAAATAGCATCAACTCACTTTAAATCATTTTAAATGGAATCAAAACTAATTGATGAAGACTTTCAAATCAAATATAGAGCAAAAGATATATATATATTGAGTCCCCCTATGTCATTATAATTGAAGGGCCTTCATGCGTTATGCTTAAACACACACAATAATACATCAGATGAACAGGTTATATGCTTTGAATCATATCAAATAACATCTCAACCAATTTATAATCATTTTCAAACCAGAAATATACCCAAATAAATATATTGGACAACCCTTTCTAGTATATCTGCAGATGTGTTACTGCCAGGTTATATAGGGCTTTCATGCGTTACTAAGGGATATTTTAAGGATTATTGGCCTGTTATTTGTGCTGAATCAAGATTATCACCAAATTGTGTAGTTATGCCATAAGGGAGATTGAAATAGGACTAGAACAGGGTTATATGAATTATTTTCTTTTATTTGTTTATCCTGTATGCATTATTTTTCAGCCATAACGCATGAAATCCCTTTTAGTTGGAAAATAAGGGTTGTATACAATAACCTCTTCCTCACCCAAGAGTTTTGAAAATATCAGGTGGAAATTTTTATACATTAAAGAATACATGTATACCTTCTCCAATATACTGTTTTGTATGCATACTTGAAAAATATATATTTCTAACCATTCATGTAAAAAAAGGGATTTCCTGCGTTACTGTGATGGTTGGAAATTATTGAAGGTCACTCTGGAGGTTGTTACCATGTTCATATGCTCAAAAAGTAAATTATAACTAATTCAGTCCTAGATGTATTGGAGAAAAGAAAAGAAACATGCAGAAAAGTGATCTAGGCATTGTGCAGATCGTTTTTATTTCACTTCATTGTTTTTTTTGTTGAAAAATGATGCAAAAAACATGTTTTCAGAATTTTAAGAGACTAAATATTGGAACAGCCTAGGAAAAGTATACATGGAATGAAAGCCCTTGTTCATAGGAATAATATGAGACTAATATCTTTAAGATCCAACGCATATTGACGATGATAGTGCAGCAAATATGATATTTAGGCAAAACAGCACACTTGAAAAAACTGACCCAGGTAACAATACGTGACAGGAAGGCAAGTAATGTCAGATGTGTTTAATGGGTTTGGTGATAAGCTAAGGGATTGAATATGTTATCAACTGTTGCTTCTTCCTAAAAGGTATAGCATTGTATATTCATTTTTTTTTTCAAATCAACATGGTGCACCTCGATATATATGGGCCAGATTTTCAGAAAATGTACAATTCGCCTTGACCAGTCCTCTCAAATAAGCCACATTTAATACAAAAATGGGCTTCAAATTGCAGTTTAACTTAACAGAACTGATACTTTAGATCAATACTGTTTCAAACATACTCAGATATACCCGATATTTATCATTTTTCAGCCACATTTAGGAGAATTTCCTAAATGTGTAGAGTTACCAATTGTACATTTTCTGAAAATATGAACCACATAACAATTGAAATGTATGAAATCCTTCTGCTGCAACAGGTCTTCTAGGAAGGCCTTAAATGATTTCATGCAAACAGTTTTCTATTACATTTTGGTTGGTACCATTACTACATGCAGGCAGGGCAACATTTGATGCTGTATCAATACTTTGACGTCTATACTGAGATTTCTACTATTCAATTTTTAAAAACTACTAAAGGCTAAGTCTGTCTGCAGGGGGTAAGGGTATGTTACGAGTATGGCTTGTCTGTCTAATGTTTGTCTGAAGATAGAAGCCTAGAAGGCAAATATGTTTGACTTTCATGAGGTTTTGAAGACGCAGTTTGGGATAGAGGCTGGCTGAAGTCATTCAATACCTTCGCCTTTATCATTTATACCTTCCAGGTCTATAAAGTCCAAATGGTGATGTGTTCCAGGAAAATGAGTAGCAAAATTGATATTTTTCAAAGGGATTTGTTTCACAAGATCTCTTTGTAGGAATATTCTGTTCTGAATGGGTTAGCACTTTCACAAGTATGAATATTTAGTTATTTTTCTAGTAATTGCCCGCCCAGAAATATTACAAAGTCTTTTTTAAAACATAAATATATCAAACATAATATAGAGAAATAGTATTTAGATGTGCTTAATGTTTACCACCTTTGGACTCGGCTTGATCTTATCCCTTCAAACATAATGATGTCTCAAAATCTTTTGCGAATTTTGACTCATTTCCCTGAAACACATTAGGCCTACAAATATCTGTGTCTATTCACACCTTTTGATGGCATAGGTAAAGAGATGTCGCCAGAATGGTAGGTAGTGTTTGGGAGCTCTTGAAAGTTTCAGAAAGTAAGCGCTGAGTGCAAATACGTTTCTCTTTTATAAATATGGTTAGTGCAGGGATAGATCAAGATATGTGATACCTTTTATATATGTTTAAGTAATCCAAATCAAATGGGTGCTTGGAAGAGCTGTGAACTTCGCAGATTATTTCCATAATTCTTTCTAAGTTAATTTAACATTACACTGTATAACACTTACTGTAAATCTGACTCGGAAATAAGAATCTGTTATTATTAGTATTATTAAACTCCATTTCTAAGGTCACCCTTTATTCTGTTTTTAGCTACTTTACTAGTAAGTGTCCAAACACAAATATTCCAAACCTTTATTTTTCAAAAATAGAAGTATCAAACTGAAAATATAGAATTGTTTAATAGCTTTTTTAATGTTTATAATCATCAGAATCTGCATGATCTCATCGTTTTGAATTCGTTTCAAAATCCATTTTCATTTTAAATTGTGACTCATTTTCCTGTAACACATCACAGATCGGATGGGTGACGTCTGTTAAAGCTTTAGCCTTGACAAATTAACTCATATTATGATTATCAAAAGGATCTCAATATAGGGGTGCTATTGAAACAGTGCTTGTAGCATTGAAATGATACATAATTTAAAATCAAGGATGAACTTATTTTGCTTATTTCGGGGCCTTCAAGTATGTATTCAAGTTGTTGTGCTGACTGCAATTATACCGCATGTATATGAAGAAATAGATAAATGGATAGATGGATAGAAAGATAAAAAGATGGAAAGATGGAAAGATGGAAAGATGGAAAGATAGAAGGATGGAAGGATGGAAAGATGGAAGGGTGGAAAGATGGAAGGATGGAAGGATGGAAGGATGGAAGGATGGAAGGATGGAAGGATAGAAAGATAATGTTATCTCAAAATCCATTTTTTGCGAATTTTGATTCATTTCCCTGAAACACATCACATATATGTACACCCAGAAGCCATGTAGAAATGCTAAGCCTAGTAAAAGGCAAACCCCAGCAGTGTGTATGCCAATATGGAGCCTCCTCCAGGCTTCTCCCCATCCCCCTGCTCCTGTTGTTTGCTATATATAGACCAAGTCTTTATTGCTTTGTTCTAATTAAACTTTAACGTAGCAGGCAGCTTCTCATAAATACAACTATGGCTGGCCGCTCCCTGCCTATAGATGGAATAACCACAATAGGGTGCAGTGGTAAAAAGTCATGGGACCGTTTATTCAGCAATAGCCTGCAGCTAAAAAATATATATATGGCATTTTTTTATTCAGAACAGACAATAACATTCCGAAATTGGATACATACTCTTTGCCTAGGCAGGTCTTCCTGATTTGATTTGATTTTGAAAATATTTTATTCAGGACATAGACATTTCCACACATCAGTACGAATGTTTCCAGAATAGCCTGAATTACTGTTTTGAATTACATTACATCGAAGTTCAATTAAAGAAAAAAAGGGAATAATTAATACAAATTTATGAGTAGAGTATAATAGTAATTCCATTTTACTTGATATTATCACAAAAAAAATGATCTGATTCAATAGTATCAACTAAATCGCGTTACTAATCTGTACAAGAGAATTCATATCAGATATATGTTTGCACGTATTATGTACATTTAAATATCCCACTCATTCCTTGCAAGGTATCGGAGACATTTTCTAAAAACATGACATATTTTAAAAACAAAACAATTTATCAACAATCGCGCCGTGCTCTCGCATGTAGACCATTGGGTATTCCACTTTCAAAGTAATAAAAGTTTACCATTATTAATCAGTTATCAACTCTTACATTGTTCACATAGGCCAGTTCGTAGAGAGTCCATTCCCTACAAGTATTTAGATCTTACATCTATATCAAAATATAGGATTGTAGTTCCTGTAATTGACTTATTGTCATTGTTCATTTCTAGATAGTGTTGTGAGATTATATAACTTCTTCTCTGCGATCCAGATTGCTGTCTTAATTATTTAAGTCTGATATAATTGTTCCCTTGTCTGCTCTTCAAATGTCCTTCTTGGTTTTCTATGTGTAACTAACACTACTATAGCAAGAACAGCATAGTATCGCGTATGAGGGGGGCTATATTCTCCGAGTATGGCCGAAAACTATGTGTGTTTCGGTTTTTTGGTTATGTATTTAAATTTAAGACAGTTCAGAATATAGGCCCCCAAAGACGCGATACTTTGCTATTTTTGCTTTTATTCCATAATTCTTAACTTAAAACAACTTTATTTGCATTAGTTTCATCAAACTGTGTTGTTCGCATAGCTCACCAATAGTCTCAAACGGTTGTGACGTCACTGTACAATACACAGAGTTTATATTGTCCACCTTGTGAGCGGCAAGTATATCGATTATATTGTACGCTCACGGCCAAATCATGGAATAAAGTAAATGGTTACATAGTTACATGGTTTCACCACCATGAAATATCAAAGTAGAATGAAACTTTTGCTGGCTAATCTTTCACGGTACAACATTTCAAAACAGTTTCGGGGGGAAAAGATTCGCAGTTGAGTGCCTCTATGCCATAGAATTGATATGTGAACCTCCAGTTTTGAGAACAAACAAATTTTAAGGTGCCAGAAATTATTTCGCGGAATTCGCGGTATTTTAACCCGCAAACTTTGTTAGCTGCGCGGTAATCCTAATAAGTTCAGAATGTCAGAAAATGTACAATTAACTTTCACCAATCCTCCCAAATAACCCAAATTTAAGACAAAACTGAGCTACAAAATACAGTTTAATATAGCAGAACAGATATTTTAAAACAACATAATACAAAATATACCCAGATATACCTGGTATTTATAACATTGCAGCCTAATTTAGCATATTTTACTCAATTGTACATTTTCTGACAATCTGACCCTTATACAATGTTCTCAGTTGAATAAAGATACATTTACCGTTTCTATATCAAAAGGATTCATATTATGCAGGTCCATTTAATGTTTTAAACAGTTCAAAATAGAATCATCATACACTCGCTAGTGCCATAGGAGCCACCACAATATATACGGGTGAAATCGCCAGTAACTGTACAATTCATCTTCACAAATCCTCTCAAATAATCCAATTATAAGACAAAAGTCAGGTTCAAAATTCAGTTCATCATAACCAAACAGATTGTTTGAATCAAGGCGATTTCAAATATCCTCATATACCTAGTATTGACCATTTTACAGTCTAATATATAGCAGAATTACTAAATGTGTAGATCTGCCGATTGTGCATTTCCTGAAAAATCTTATGAGCAAGGATGAAATAAAGCCTCCTGTCTTTTTAAGAATTGAGAGTGCGGCACATGCGCAGTAAGACGAGACATGAGAGATGCATCACGTGTCGGGAATGGGATAAATCAGCACGTGACACACATGTGATGTGTTACATGTGATGAGTCACAAGCAGCAAAAATGATATTTACCACATTGATTTATTCACACGATCTTTTCGTTGGAATATTTTCATTTTTGAGGGGCTTAGCACTTTAAGTCATATTAATCCATGTACCAAACGTCAAGACAGTGTAGTGAATATATCCTTGCGTTTCAAAGGTCATCCTATGGAGTATATTTAGTTCCTTTACTGGTAATTGTCCATCCAGAAGTATTGCAAACTGTTTTTTATCATAACTAGAGATATAAAACTAAAATATAAAAAACCCTACTGTATACCATCATTTGAATCCGCTTGATTTCATCTTTTCAAACATGATGATATCTCTTTTCTCTAAAATAGAGAGACTAGGGTGACACCTACGGGAATTGATTGGTTCCTGCGTTCGCTTATTATAGAAATAGAATGCAGTTGCAAGATATATTTATATGATTAGTTATTAAGTCAGACAGAGGGACTTTAAAAGATAGTGTATTGCCCCCATTGTCCTCAATCCTCACAAGGACAATGGGGGGGGGGGGGGGGTAAGTAAACCTAATTGTGATGAATCAATGTGATTGTTTATATGCATACATGTGCCCTAATGTATTTCCCAATAGCTAAGTGGCTAAAGCTTTGGACTTCCAAACTGAACATTGTGTGGTCAAGTGCCAGAGCAACCAGCCTTTTTAAGTTTGTCTCATTTTCGGGTCATTTTATTTTTCTAATTTCACTAATATCTTCATATCTGGGACTTCGTTTTGTATTAAACTCACAGATTTAGCTTTTGATGTCATGCCCTTTCGATTGGTGAAAGAATTAGACAGTCTAAGATCGAATTAAGCGTGAAAAGTCCGTAGGATGGGGTTTGGGGATATATAGGTTCTCTGTTATAGAGGTATGGGTGGTGGTCATAGGCTTGTGTTTATTTTCGGCGAAAATTGTTTTCGCACGGCCACGATTTGTCTAGGTTTAAATGTGGAAATGGGTGTCTGTCCTCTGTCCTTGACAGTTGTTCTGGACCAACCCTCTGACTACATTCTAAGTTTACATGTTACACAAGTATCTACATTGCTTATGATGTGAGATCGGGGCCAGATAGCCTTGCAGATTCTCTATAAGATAAGTGTGGTGCAAATATATATATTTTAACGATTTAAGCAGTGTACTTTTGATTAATGTATTCATGTAATATAACAAATTGTACCAAATGTGTGGGTTTTATTTGGTTGCCGCACTACTCGTGCAATGGTCAACTTCAAGCACAAAATTATTGTTGTTTGCATCATGATGTATCTGTAATAGCATTGACGTAATACAGTCCACTCAACTCAACTTTTTACTGGGCATTTGGGGAGATATTATAAGATATCCAAACTCCACGACAAGACATTTGTATAAATCCCCGACCCCCTGGGGCACATTTTTTGTAAAATAAAATATTTAAAGACTGATGGACATTCCCTCACCCTGGGCCACCTCTTGATACTTTGGTAAACAAGGGGAAATCCCCACCTGGGAAGGGGCATATGGACCAGATTTTCAGAAAATGTACAATTGGCAGCTCTGCATATTTAGGAAATTCTGCTAAATTAGACTGAAAAATGATGAATGCCGGGTACATGTGAGTATATTTGATATCGCATTAATTTAAAGTATCAGTTCTGTTATGTTAAACTGCATTGTAAAGCTCATTTTTGTCTTAATTGTGGGTTATTTATGAGGATGGGTGAAGGTCAATTGTACTTTTTCTGAAAATCTTACCCATATCTTCTGTGGTGGGTGGGTGGGCGGGTGGGGGATGCAGTTGACAAGTGCATTATCATATCAGGGAATAAATGTTGCCAAGTCTTAAAGGTCTTCTAGCGCGGGTTTTTAGTCCGGTATGCAATGTTGATCTATAGTAGCAATATTCTCATCTGTACGCAGTTTACTGGCTTCTGCCATAAAAAAGCTTGATTTTTTAGTATGTCAGCTGGGCTTGGTTTTACAAGCACAGATAGTGCTGCTGACAGTCACAGGCTTTTAGACCAGTTCCTGAGCACTTACAACGGGCTATTTTTTGTTTTTAAATGTTTTATTAAGCATTGAGCATTATACAATTGGCAGCTGTACACATTTAGTTAATTCAGCTAAATTAGGCTGCAATTTGGTCAATACTAGGTAAATTCGAGTATATTTAGCATTGCAATGATTCTAGAAAAATGTTTGATTAGGTTGGACAGTATTTTGAACTTTATTTTCCTCTGGAATTTGAGTCATTTGAGAAGATTGGCGAAGATGAATTGTACAATTTCTGGCGATTTCACCCGTATACAAAAGACAAAATCTAAATAATGATAGAGATAGTGATACCCCAATACGTGGGGTTTACTGTGATAAAGAATTTGTAAAAAAAACATAGCCTGGGGCTGTGTCAATGAGTTCGACATACACAAATAGAACTGCCCAAGGGGACACATTTCATACACAAAAGGTTAATATTGATTGATCAAAAACTAACTAATGTACCCTTAGAGCTCTTTTTTTGTTTTTAAAAGGTTTTATTCAACATATCCTGCCATCTAGGCTCTTACAATTCTAATGACGTTATTGTCGTGTCCCTTGCAATTTTTTATATTTTTTTTTGGTTTTCTGATTTTCATTTACTCTCTAACGACGCATCGGTACATTTTCTTTTAATTTGTTTATTCTTGTTAAAAAATTTACGAAAAATACACCATCGGGTAGTTGATATATCTGTTTACTCTAGATATAAACCTCATGCCTCCAATTATGTAATGAATTGTAACCATAGTTTTAATTTGTTCTTTCCTCTACCTTGTATGACATTATTGCATTCCAATACTCTTATTTCTATCTTTGCTTCGTTCAGAAAAGCCTTCAGTACCATTTTGTTCTCGGGGTAAATTCTGTGACGATGAATGTAGCATTTGATAGCAGATGTCAACCAGTTAATAAAGTTTTTGTGTGGGCTCTTACAACTATAGCCAAGCATAATATTAGTTTCGTTTAGATCATCTGCTCTGAAACCTGTCAACAATTTGCTTCTTTGCACCCGGCTTTGTCCACGATCGGAAAAAGTTCTGTTACTTCACCTGTATACTGTATGTTTTATTATGTCATATTTGCCTTAAATTCTCTTTGCATTTATGCTTTAAAAGCACAGTTTTTGTGTTGACACATTTATTTTAAAGATGGGATCTATTGAAAAGATATATATCTGGTGAATGGGCTCAGAGTTCTTATCGTATTCCAGGCTATAACACATTTCAGCCACTGGTGAATGGGCTTAGAGTTTTTATCCTATTCCAGGCTATAACACATTTCAGCCACTGACTCGAGATTGCTTGGGTGGCCCGATCATATCTAGGATGTCATATTCCTCTGGGTAATACAAACCCAAGTTAAATCTTGATTAACATCTATTTACAAGGGTGACTATCTTAGAGTGCCTTTCTATCTTTTTTCTCTGTCTCTATTTCCTGGGTATGACCATAAAGTGCCTTTCTGTCTCTTTTCTTTGTCTCTTTCTCCCTTCTTCTCTATCTCTATTTCCTTGGAACGATCAGAAACTGCCTCCCTCCCAGCTCTCCCGCCCTTGATATAACCATATTAAATGTGTTGATAAGGGCGTAAAGCAACTTATCTCACTCACTCACTTAGATGTGCAATAGATGGGTCAGATTTTCAGAAAATGTACATTTGGCAGCTGTACACATGTAGTTATATCTGCTAAATGAGGCTGCAATTTGGTCAATACTAGATAAGTTCAAGTATATTCGGCATTGTAGTGATTCTAGCAATCTGTATGGCTAGGTTGAACTGTATTTTGAACTTTATTTTCGTCTGAAATATGGGTTATGTGAGAAGATTGGCGAATTGAATTGTACATTTTCTGAAAATCTGACCCAGATACATGTGTATGGGTTTATCGTTTCGCATGCCATTGTGTGAGTGAGGAGGTGAATTGGGGTGGTGTCTGTAGGGAATACTGACCACAGATATTATGCTGATTTATACATCCACTGTAAGTCCAGTAGGGTACAGATATACCCCGGCCTATATATATAATAGTGTTCCGTATGGATAGATATAAGGTTAAAGTGGTTGTCCAACTTTAAACAGAAGTACAAGTGGCATACCTGCTTTAAGACCTATAAGGCACAGAAAGCCTAATATGGGCCAGTACGGCCATACCATGCTTATTAGCACAGGTGACAATCAAGCTTTTAGATAGATATAAGTGTTGCACTAACTTTAAACCAAATATCTTTTTATTTAGAACTTCTATGCAGCAAACATTTTTGCAAATGACAATTGGAATGTTGGTAGACTGGTACCTAGTACACTGGCTATTACAATCAAAAATATTGATTAGCATGAAAAGAGTATGGGGTCACAGGCAACAATTCTATGCAAAATGTGTGATCATGGTCTTCTGCCCACTGCTGTGTCTAACTACACTAAATCCTAGAGCATGGGCTTTAAGATAAAGTGTTACACCAGCTTTAAGTCCAATATGGCCCAGAAAGGTCATATCCTCCTATCTTACCCTATCTGTGTACTCACACTGTACATGGGTGAAATCGCCAGAAAATGTACAACTCATTTTCACCAATCCTCTCAAATAACCCAAATTTAAGACTAGACAAAAATTCAAAATTCAGTTCGACATAACCAAACAGTTTGTTTGAATCAAGGCAATGTCAAATATATAGACTATAAAGACATTGATTAAGACACTTTAACGGACACTGATGTGCATGATAAAACAATTTAAGTTTATTTAGGATCGTCTGGAAAACCTAAATGTAGAGGACGTTTTACCCTGTTCTGGTGCATTGGAATATATGTATACAATTTATGTAAATCGTCATATGTATGAAACGTGTTGGAATAAAAATGTTCTATATATAAATATCCTCAGATCTATATACCTAGTATTGACCATTTTACAGTCTAATTTAGCAAAATTTACTAAATGTGTAGATCTGCAGATTGTACATTTTCTGAAGATCTGACCCATATGGCTCTTTATATATTAGCACAGGTGGTTGTCCATCTTTAAGATAATAGATAAGTGTTATACTAGCTTTAAGCCCAATATGTTCCAGTAAGACCACACCCGCCTGTGTCACCCTATCTATGTACTCACACTCTATATGGCCCTTTAATTATTAGCACAGGTGACAGGTCCAGCTTTAAGATAATAGATAAGTGTTATGCCAGCTTTAAGCCCAATATGGCCCAGTAAGGTCATATCCTCCTATCTCACCCTTTGTATATACACACACTATGTAAGGCCCTTTAATTATTAGCACAGGTGACAGGTCATGTTTTAAGATAATATATAAGTGTTATGCCAGCGTTAAGCCCAATATGGCCCAGTAAGGTTATATCCTCCTATCTCACCCTTTGTATATACACACACTATGTAAGGCCCTTTAATTATTAGCACAGGTGACAGGTCCAGTTTTAAGATAATATATAAGTGTTATGCCAGCTTTAAGCCCAATATGGCCCAGTAAGGTCATATCCTCCTATCTCGCCCTTTGTATACAAACACACTACTTTATGTATTATCACAGGTCCAGCTTTAAGATAATAGATATAAGTGTTATACTGACTTTAAGCCCAATATGGCCCAGTAAGGTCATATCCTCATATCGCACACTATCTATGTACTCCCACTATATATGGCCCTGCTAACATCATAGCTGTCTACCCAGCAGCTTGTTCCCTCCAGGCCTCCTCCAGATACCACCTTCTTACCCTACATCTCATTGTGGAGTCAATATCTGCCTCCATGGAGTATTCTCTCCAGGGTGTCATTAGTTATAGCTCAGTGGTAGAGGCTGGAGGTGCAGGGGGTAGGCTGGTGGCAGCAAGGGTAAGAGGGCTATTGTATGGACTATAGCTGGTATTGCTGCATCACAGTCACTCATAAGAGGGCTATTGTATGGACTATAGCTGGTATTGCTACATTACAGTCACTCATAAGAGGGCTATTGTATGGACTATAGCTGGTATTGCTGCATCACAGTCACTCATAAGAGGGCTATTGTATGGACTATAGCTGGTATTGCTGCATCACAGTCACTCATAAGAGGGCTTTTGTATGGACTATAGCTGGTATTGCTGCATCACAGTCACTCATAAGAGGGCTAATGTATGGACTATAGCTGGTATTGCTGCATCACAGTCACTCATAAGAGGGCTAATGTATGGACTATAGCTGGTATATAATATAAACCTGGCCAAGATAGGAAGCCTTTTTCCTTATACTTATCAGCCACAATAGGCCAAGGAAACAAGAATGATGTTATGATGAAAATTGTATTTTCAAAATTAAAAAAGAATTTCAATTTCAATGAATTTTTAAAATGAATGAGGGCAAATACCTCTAAAGTTTGACAAAGCAGGGAGAAAGCTTGCTGAAACAATTGTTTTTATTTGTAAAGTCCTTGTAACTGTAAGGACTAGGCGATTAAAATGTGAGACAGCCTATAACATAATTAAATTGAATTGAGGTTGATGTAAGAGTGAAAGTATTTAAGATATGGTGAGGGCAGAAAGTGCTGATCTTTGTAATCATTGTCAGTATAATTAATGAAAAAAACATGCGATGTTAGTCGGTATGAAATGGCAGATGCCAATGTGATATTTATTATCAAACAAAAGTAATATTTTCATGTATTTATTTGTTTAGTTTGTAGAGCTTCATGATATTATAAGCTAGAGAGGTCATATGAAATAGAATCATGTCTAGAATTTATGGCAACGCGACAAAACATTCACCATGTGAACATGCGTATTTTTCTATAATCAGTTTAAACCATGTACGGCCTTCAGTAATAAAAAAAAAATGTTTAGACAACTAATCCGACACAGCCGCCAACCTTCAAGGCAACCTCTGCTAATATAGTACTAATGCTTTATTGGACTGGGAAAAACTTGATGTAATGATAAGACCATATATATGTGTGTGCCGACTAGACCAGGACTTATCTCACCCCACAGACAATACAGTTTAGCGCTTTACGTCATATAAATATATATATGTCCCAAATCTCAAGACAGTATATCAAATATATTCTTGTGTTTTGAAGAACATTATTTTTTATGGAGGATATTTAGCTACTTTACTAGTAATTATCCATCCGGAGATATTGCAAACTTATTTTTCAAAAATAAAGATATCAAATTTGAAATGTAGAAATACTTTTTAGATATCGAAATGATTCCTATCCTTGGAATCGACTTTGGTCTTCATCAATTCTCTCAACAAACCCATATTTAAGACAGAAATGCGGTTCAAAATACAGCTCAAAATAGCCGCACATATTTTCTGAATCAACGTCATACCAAATATAGTTAGATATAATCTAGTATTGATCAGTTTTCAGCCTAATTGATCAGAGTTTACTAAAAGTATAGAGCTGAAAATTGTTCATTTTCTGGCGATCTGACGCATAAGCTATAGTTTTAAAAGGTTCAATTGACCTTTATCCTTGAACTAGAAGGCTAGATCCATAGAAAAGATCCAGGTCATAAAGCAAGCAGTATCATTGAATCTACCCCTAGTTTCGCTCAGCCCACTTGTAGCCCACTTCACCCCGAATGTAGCGCCATCTACCGTCCCTAGCGAAGGTTAACAGGGCAGAGGGACATCTTGCCCGCCAGGGGGAGGTAATATTGTACATCCGGGGCACTAAGGTGGTTAGCTAGCGCCACCTATAGCACAGTTTCTGAGTGATAAGCATATAGAGCCCTGCGCCCTCCTAGTCTTAGTGCTAGCCTACATATATATACATGTGAAAATATATTCCTCCATCCGAAAAAAAACCCCAATAAGTAGTATCTATTATTTTGATTTGAAAATCGTTTTAATCAGGTTTTAGACAATTCAATTAAATGGCAATTATCATACTCAAAATAGAAAATATGCGGATGGACAAAAACATCAATTGTATCAATACTCTCATCATTGAGAATAGAAGGATTTATAATGGATGCTTGGAACAGCAACCAGTCACCTTAGGGCAGCAATTAAATATTTCCATATTTCAGGTTTGATTGTTTTGTTTTTAAAAAGATGTTTGCAATATTTTCTGTGAGGGCAATTACCAGTAGTATGTAACTACATTATGCCCTGTTCTATCCCAAATAAGTCAGGATATCTATATGTAATAGGAAATAGCCACACATTTTTTTTAAATATCAATTTTTTCCCAAGATATTTCAACATATTTTTAATGGAACTAATGGATATTTTATTATCAAGAGACAAACTATCTTGGATTTTGGAAATGCTTTCTTATGCCAGAGTCAGTTGCTCATTTTCATATACTACCATGTTGTGTCTGAGTAGTAGCCAGTAGATTAGCACTGAGTCCCTTGAGCTATTCTGATAGACAAAAAATCCGACAAAAGTAAAGTTGGTTATTATATGATACATTTCATTTCTGTTAAAGAATAAGGAAGCAGTCCTAACTGTCATATTTAAGTAGAAGCGTCATAACAGCAGATGACACAGGTCATAGGTAATAGGGGAGTGGTAATGGTAAAAAGACTACTTGTAATGGGAGAAAAGATCTCAGTAATAAAGAAATAGTCAGTGCCATGAATCTATTAATCTAGTAATAGGAAAAGGTATCTTAGTAATGTATTTTGGCTATGCATAATTATGTGAAAAAAAGGGGAAGAATCTGTAATATTACATATATCGTACAGATGACGACTCTGGGACACAACATACCCCATAGGAAGACCTTGGAAACACAAGGATATATTTAATGCACTGACTTGAAATCTGGTACATAAATTGATAGGACTTTGGTCGCTAAACAAACCTAAAGGAGAGAACATTCCAACAAAGAGATCTTGTAAATAAATTGCTTTGGAAAATCTCAATTTTGCGAATTGTGACTCATTTCCCTGGAACCCATCACATTATGACCATTTACTCCACGTTTATGTATGTACCACATGCTATTTGTATGGGCGGGAGTAGTGTCGTAATTTGCACCAGTTCCACGTGTGTGGTATGACTTCCTGTCCCCAGTAAGCATAGCCATATAAGGCAAGCATAGCAACGTGGGAGTAAATATAGAACCTAAATTCGCATGTGGTACTCGGGACACTATTACACTGTCCTCGAAAAAATCAAACATCTCAGACAGTGCAATAGTGTACCTTGTACCACATTCTCATCAGGTTCTATCTATATAATACATAGACAAGAGTGACCGAGGGGGATCACGGAGATGCATATTGCCCGAGGGCGTTGTGATCTCTGAGATCACGTAGCCCAAGGGCAATATGCATCGGAGGGATCGCCCAAGGTCACTCTTGTGTTTATTATACCTTTTACGGGACCTTGCACCAAAAAAACGGTGAAAATCGATGAAAAATAACCTAAATGTTGACCCCCTCGGCAAGTCAGTGGCCCCTCAGACCTCCCTCTACTACATATCAATGCGCCCATGACTTCTGGGTTGTGAGAAGTCCTGCATAATGTAGTTCTATTTTGATATGTTCATTTTGGTTAATTTTCGGTTTATTACTATTATTAAGACATGAATACGATTTAAAATACTCAATAAGATAAATGTTGTTTAGTTTGATATTCGAATTTCTGTACTTTTCTTATTTGAATTCGCTGTTTTTCGCCGGTTAGAGTCTGTCACTATCAGCACAGAACTAGTGCAAGATCTGGCGAGACAAGATGCAAAATAAATTGTAAGTTTCACAGCTTTCCACAGTTTTAAATCTCTTTAAAACAAAGTTATGCATTGGTAATGGTTAGGCTTAGATAAACATGAAAGGATTTTAGTTTATTTCCTTTATTTGATTGATATTTTACTGCTCTTCCTGCGTTGACACACGCACGCCGTAGCCTAGCTATAGATCAAGGCCTAGGCCTAGGCCTACTTGTCACTGTCAGTCAACCTTCGCGGTGATTTTACGCAACCTTCGCGGTGATTTTACGCTCCCGCAAATTGATAAAAAATCGCTATTTCCAATCGAAATACATTACCAAGATGTTGAAATTCAGAAAGAGCATGCTTTTCTACCCCTAAATATGATTTTATATAAAGTTCAGCGTTTTAAATGAGGCAGATATGAGAGAAAATTTTCAGTTGTACATAAGTAAACAATAAAAAAGCTTGCCGACGACCATTTGTTGTCAGTAGGAAAATAGCCACACAGCCACAGTCACATTCGGCTTCGGAATGTGGTTAAACCACCGATGGAATTAGTTTCTTTTAAATACCTTTATCTATGATTGATGTATATTAGGCCTATGAGTATCTTCGGCCAACAGAATTATCTAAATAGAAGTAATTACGATAGGCACTATTTTTAAAAAAATGCGGGCAATATGGCAAAAATGCGGGCAATATGCGCTCTTTATTGCCCGCATTTTTCAATACGAGGCTCAGTGCTTAAGCCTATGGGAGTATCATACCAACTCCACCAAAGGTATAATAAATGCTAGGACCTTCTACTATATACTAGTCTGACCCTCACAAATACAGACTATTGACATATGAAGCCACGGGGGAAATCTGGCTAATGTCATATTTGACAAAAGGACACGGGACCGGGAGCCCAAGCATCACAGTGTGACATACTACAGTTCTGCACTCAGTAACACATTCTCTCGCACTGCTTGTATTATACATACATGGATTTAGGGAGAAAGATATCAACTATAGCAACTATAGCTATTTTTCATTTTTGAGTTTCTTTTTGATTATTCATTCAGTGCAGGACAATAAATGTTTTTCTCATTCATCTTCATATTATTGCAGGTAATAATAAATACTTATTACTTGAATATAACTGAAATATCAAATAATCTAACCTCATATGTGATGTGCTACAGGGAAATGAGTCACAAGTCGCAAAATTGGTATTTTTCAAATCATTTATTTACCAGATCTCTTTGTGGGTATGTTCTCATTCGACATACAAAATAGCACTGTCCATGGAAACCAATTTCATACACAAAGGGATCAATTTATAATTACATTGTATTGGCAATCGACTCAGGTGAAGAAAATATGGTCCGGGTATTTTCCTCAAACCATATTGCATGCCATAGCAGCTCTTTTCCCCTAAATAACACTTTAGAGTTGCACTTTCTAGGCATGACAATACCAAGCAGTAAGGCGATTGTCAGCATGTGGGTCAGATCGTCAGAAAATTTACAATTGGCAGCTCTACACATTTAGGAAAGCCTGCTAAACTAGGCTGAGAAAAGATGAATACCATGTATATCTGAATATATCTAGTATCGTGTTGTTTGAAAATATCTGTTCTGTTAGGTAAAACCGTATTTTGAAGCTCATTTTGTCTGAAATTTGGATTATTTTGAGAGAATTAGTGAAAGACAATTGTAAATATTCTGACAATCTAGCCCATGTCTTCTGCTGTCATGCAAACTTGTACTGCCTTTATAAACTGTTTCTAGCAGGATGCATGCTAGTTCTATGGTAAAGAAGTCTCTCAGCTATAGTCTGTTCCAAAAGTAGTTGACCCATGATTCCTTAATCCCTTTAAGAAGAGGGAAAAGCGGGGGATGTTTTACTTCTATTTATGACAAGGACCTGTCAACCCTTCGCCCAGCGAGTCGCTCATTGCAATCAACCATGGGGAAACAGGGCCAGTAAAACCAGCTCTTCCTTCCATCTAAGCAAAACAACAGCTGCTGCACATGGAACAGAGACAGTGCAATACAATACAGCTGTATATTTGGCCATGGTCAATCGCAAACGGTGACTCTGGGGACAAAGGTTTGAAGTCATAAGTCCCCCACTTTTCTCTCTCTTAAAAGGACCAAGGAATCACCTGTCAATATATAGCAAGCAGTAAACTCTATGAACGCTCAATACTCTATGGTCAATACCCATGTGTTATACATGTTTCCATAAAAGAAGTTCCCATCTTTCCCATCATGCATTTGGTTTTCATAGATCATTTATAAAGGCTTTGATAATGATGACAGCATTCTTGCAATTTTCGATAAAATATTGTCAAATATTTGTACGTCAGATTTCAATAGAATCCATCCCAGGTTGCACTGTAACAGACATGCGCAGTAGCACATACAAATCCCCTATTGTCAAACAATAGAATCTATACCACTGGAGTTGTCATGAACCGAACTGCAATCAAACCGCACAATATAGTCTATATATATATAGGATGCCATGACAGGCGTTTGAACCAAAAATACAATGCATCTGGTTCCAAAATATAAATAGAAGTTATATACACGCAATTTTGAGCAGGCATTGTATTGGCCTGGAGATCAACCTACAGCCTTAAACCACCTAATCAAACCTCCCATCCCTAAGATAACATTATATGTGATCTTATAGAAAAATGAGTCACAAATGTAAGTAGGTTTACTTATTAAACCTATTTAATTAAGTGATAAAGGAAATAATTAATATTTTACTGAGCCTCTCATTTTGGATCCTTATTGAACTTTCATTTCCTGGTAAGCTGAGTATCTTACCCCAAAATTGAGTCAGGGATAGAACTGGAGTTGGACATCAAGGTTGTAAGAGGTGTCTCTTGTCAGAATACGTTACTGGCAGAGCACTGACCAAATCTCTGGACTTCTTTACTTCAACTTGCTTGTAAACTACATCTTCTGTTTGGACAATACAATATACTACTCTACTGTTGCCTCACATTATTACTCCAAATAACATCCAACTCCAAGCCACTAATCTAACAGGTGACCCACCACATTAGCCTACATAATTTGGCTTCTCCGTAACGTTTCGCCAAAATTGAATGAATGTATAAATTTGATGACTATTGTGTAAAAATCCCAGTATCGAATGAGGTAGATTGTAAATAGAAATAATTCTTTCCTGTATCACAGGATCCTTGATATATCAAGATCACTCGCTTTACTAGACAATACATATGATAATAGTCTGTAACCATCACCCCATCTCTCATTATTTTTCTAACTTTTTATTAAATTTTCAATAAAATTGGTTAAGGTTAAAATTAACTAAAAAACGAAAGGATTATAAATAAACTTCCATGCTTATTTAAGAGCCAGTGTAGGTCAGGTCATGATGAAAATCACAATTATTTAATTATTTTTGTGAAGATTGTAACTGCCTGTTTACCTGAATAAAATATGTCCAAAAAAAAATCTACACAAGTAACAGGAGGGCCCTCTCAACTACAACCAATTAACACAACGAGAAGTACAGCTATATGATCTAAGAGAAAGAGTGAGAGGCCCCCTTTGTTACACAAGTCGCATTATTTTACCAGACCACAAAAAATTCAAATAATGATGTATTGTCTTGTATTGTATTGTAGTACACGTATCGTATTTTTTTTAATTGAAACGATATTGTGCATTATGTAATGAATTATCGCTGTTGCATGAACCATCGATGCATTAAAGCTTAAAATATTATATGATGATAGTGGTATAACAACGGAAACCAATCTGACTATGTTAAATGAAAGTATATTAAATTAGGTAATTACAACAACAATTGATGGTGTTCGTTATAGTGTAGAGTGTCAGTATGTAATTAAAAGTAAAGGTTGAAATGTCATGATGTCGTAAAACCAATTGATTATGTTTTGTACTTGGCGAATGAGAATTATCACGTATGTGAAACTTTGACCAATGAAATTCATAAAATAAAAATTGATATCTGCCAAAGTGTTTTATTCGCATTGTTCTCAATTCTGGGGTAGTTAAAGCTGTCCGCACCATGAATATCCATTTATCAAATCTCAAGACACTGTATTAAAGGTATCTATGCATATCTTAGTGGATCTTATAGAGTATATCAAGCTACTTTACTTATAATTGTTCACCCAGAAATATCTTGAAAGTGTGCTAACTTTATTAAAAGATTGATGAAAAACCTACGCTCTCTAAAACCTTAAACTGGGAGGTATGAACAATTGTTATTATAATTGTTTACACTTTTATTACATGCTGGTGATACAACAAATCTTCACTAGCCTGACCTTACTTGTGTGCTGCTAGATATTTTATATAGATCTGGGCATCCACTCACCTATACAAGATACAAGGTTACACAATGTTAATACAACAAGATGAAGAAGAAGAAGAAGAAGAAGGAAGAAGGAAGAAGAAATAAGAAGAACAAAATGTGAAATGAATCACATGTCGCAAAATGTCTTTGTGTGAATGTTTTCATTTTTGTGGTAATTATCTCTGTTTGTAGCATAAATAGATTTACCAAATTTCAAGGCAGTGTATTAAATATATTCATGCATTCCTAAGGTCACCCCATAGAGTATATTTAGCTACTTTATTAGTAAGTTTCAAGCCAGAAATATTGCCAACTTTTCTTTCAACAATAAAAATATCAAACTTAAAATATATAATACTTATTAGATGTCCTAACTTTTATTATCATTAGAATCCGCTTAATCTCCTAATTTGTTAATATGATATCTCAAAATCCATGTTTTCGACTTGCGACTCATTCTCCTGTAACACATCACATACGCATGCCATTTCTAGCTGTTTCAACCCTTGAACCTGAGAAAGGGCTTCCTGGAAGCGGCCCTTATTGCTTGGCAAGCCCTGAGGGTAAGGAGGGTGCGCGCATATGATACTGATAGCAGCTTTATAGGGCTATTATCCAGTGCTTCTAATATCATGTCACATTGGCTAGGGACATATGAGGAGTCACAAGGTGTAACGTTAGGCTATCAGTGCATGTATAGGGAGAGTTCCGGGCTTCTGACCTCCTTGGTATATCATTAATTATTATAAGTACTGCAAGGAAGTCTCATACATTGTTGATGCAATAAGTATACCTTTTGCACAGGATTTATTTTCGCGCGCAAAGGTGGGTGCGCGAAAATAGCGAAAATAAATACTGTGCGAACATTAACACGTTTACAGTATATTTAGATACGTTGCTAGTGAATGTCCACCCAGAAATATTGCAAACATTTATTTTTTCAATATCACACTTAAAATAAAGAAATACTTATTAGATGTCCTTACTGTCTACTATCATTGGAATTTGCTTGCTTTTTTTCAAATATGATGATATCTCAAAATTTTGTGCGACTTGCGACTCATTTTTCTGAAAACATTTCATCATTGATTGCAAGAGCAGAAACACAATATTTAGACCTGTACTTTTAGGATCCCTGGTGAATAGGGGATTTGCATGTGGCATTGCGCATGTCTGTCACACTGCATCATGGGATCGATTCAGTTCAAATTTGACATGAAAATATTTGGCAACATTTTTATCGAAAATTGCATGAATGTTTTCACTAATATCAAAGCTTGTATGAATGATGTATGAAAACCAATTGCATCATGGGAAAGATGGGGACTTGTGTTATGGAAACATGTATACCACATGGATATTGACATTAGAGCATTGATAAATAATCCATGCTGAACATAACATGTTTTCTATAGATTTTATATTGTACCATGAGTCCCATAATTCCATGCGAATCAAAATTCAAAATGGCGGCTATGCAAATCCCCTATTCCATTCTCCCTTGCACAAGGCATGACACATGGTCAATGCAAGTCACCCTAGTCTGTGTAGTACTGCTGAATAATACAACTCCCCTATCCCTCCCTGTAGTATGGCTGAATAATACAACTCCCCTATCCCTCCCTGTAGTATGGCTGAATAGTAATACAACTCCCCTATCCCTCCCTGTAGTATGGCTGAATAATACAACTCCCCTATCCCTCCCTGTAGTATGGCTGAATAGTAATACAACTCCCCTATCCCTCCTGTAGTATGGCTGAATAGTAATACAACTCCCCTATCCCGGTAGTAAGGTTGTTTTTCACAAGATTCATGGACTCAGCACAAAGTATATGGTGGACTGGTCTGCCCCTTACTCGTCAATAGTATCAATTTTTGCCGCCAGGCGTAGCTAGCGAGTAATGGCGGCAGGGTCAGAGGTCAATAGGAGTGGCCAGAAGAGGGAGCAATGATAGGGAGAGTGAGGGAATCAATAGGTTATTATTGGAGTATGGGGCAAATGCGGGTAGGTGTGAGGATAGGGCAGCAGGGGGGGAGTTGGAGTGCTTGAATGGGTTGGGGTGGAGGAGGAGGGGGAGGTGGAGGAGGAGGTGGAGTTGGAGGAAGAGGTGGAGGAGGTGGAGGAGCAGGAGGATGTGGTGTAGGAGGTGTAGAAGGTGTAGGAGGAGGTGGAGGATGTGGAGGTGGTGGAGGAGGTGTAGGAGGTGGAGGAGGGGGAGATGGAGGTGGTGGAGGTGGAGGAGGAGGAGGTGGAGGTGGTGGAGGAGGTGGAGGAGGAGGAGGAGGTGGTGGAGGAGGAAGAGGTGGAGGAGGTGGAGAGGGAGGTGAAGGTGGTAGACGTGGAGGAGGTGGAGGAGGTGGAGGTGGAGGAGGAGGTGG
Source organism: Sthenelais limicola (assembly GCA_942159475.1). Lineage (NCBI taxonomy): Eukaryota > Metazoa > Annelida > Polychaeta > Phyllodocida > Sigalionidae > Sthenelais > Sthenelais limicola. Next base: position 30,759,780 of record OW804097.1, on the reverse strand, counting down.
AGGAGGAGGTAGAGGAGGAGGAGGAGAAGAGGGAGGCGGAGCAGGAGGAGGTTGAGGAGGAGGAGGTTGAGGAGGAGGAGGTGGAGGAGGAGGAGGAGGTAGAGGAGGTGGAGGGTGAGGTAGAGGAGGCGGAGGGGGAGGTGGGGGAGGGGGAGGAGGAGGCGGAGGAGGAAGAGGGGTAGATGGCGGCGGAAGAGGAACAGAAGAAGTTGGGGTGAAGGAAGAGGGAATAGAGGCCAAAATATAGACCAATCTAATATCTTTAGTCACACACTAGGCAATTTCACTTTAACAACAAACTAAAAGTGATTTCGAAGCAAAATAAACCAGTGGAAAGCCTAAAACGTGCTGTTTTGACCTGTACTCGTTCTAACATGTTGTATTGTATTATCATGTATAAGCAATCTGTCCAAAAGCAAATATCCAAGGAAGTAGGACTGGACTCCTACAATCAGGCCAACAATTTGCCCTGACCACGACTGAGAAGGAGGAGGTGAGGGAAGAGGAATAGGGGATTTGCATAGCCGCCTTTTCGAATCTTGATTCGCATTAAATTATGGGACTAATGGTACAATATACAATCTATAGAAAACCTGCCATGTTCAGCATGGGATATTTGTCAATGCTTTAATGTCAATATCCATATGTTATGCATGTTTCCATGACACAAATCCCCTTCTTTCCCATCATGCATTTTGTTTTTATAGATCATTTATACAAGCTATGATTTTGGTAAATACATTCTTACAATTTTCGATAAAAATGTTGCTAAATATTTATGTCAGATTTCAACAAAATCTATCCCAGCATACACTGCAGTAGACATGCGCAGTGGCACATGCAAATCCCCTATTGGAGGAGATGGAGAAAAGGATGCTGAGGAGGCACTGGAGGAGGTGGAGAAGTTCGAGGAGGCGCAAGTGGGGGGGGGAGGGAGTACATGGGTCAGATTTTTAGAAAATGTACAATTGGCAGCTGTACATATTTCGTAAATTATGCTAAATTATGCTGCAATTTGATCAATACTAGAAAAATTCGGGAATATTTGGCATTGTATTGATTCTAGCAATCTGTTTGGTAAGGTTGAACGGTGTTTTGATCTTTATTTTCGTCTGAAATTTGGGTTATTTGAGAGGATTGGTGAACGTAAATTGTACATTCTCTGAAAATCTGACCCACATGTAGTTGTTTGGAGGAGGACGAGGCAGAGGAGGTGTCAATTATACATCTTCTAAAGATCTGACCCATATGCAAATTCCTTCCCTGCAATTGCTTTGTTCTGGAACTGATTAGAAATGCTTTTCGTGTTTAAGTATAGTAGAGTCAAAATACAAGTGTGGATTCTACCCCAGAGTGAATTATTGATATGCACAAGTGAGGTCAAAGGCTACCGACACTTAGAGTGCATTACAAAGCTTTCAGGAGATCGGGTGTCATTTACTTCCCAAACTTCGGAGTGTTCCTTCGTGTTGTAGCAGTGAGGGAGTTATTGGGTCAGATTTTCAGAAAATGTACAATTCGTCTTCAAAAATTCTCTCAAATAATCAACATTAAAGACAGAAATAAGGTTTAAAATACAGTTTAACATAGCAGAACAGATATATCAAACCCACACAAAACCAAATAATCAGATATACTCGGTATTCATCATTTCTCAGCAGAATTTAGCAGAATTTCCTAAATGTATAGAGCTGCCAATTGGGATAATGTAGTAGCAATATGTCTCTGATGCAGTAAAGTAGTAGTACAGTAATGAGGATGTTTAAAGTGTATGTGTGACAGAGAGGGAGGCGCATGGGGTGGATCTTGCTACAGAGCGTATTGTCATACTTGATAGGGACTGTTCATTTTTAACCACGGGGGAGAGGAGAATTTTCAGGGAGGGAGGCACCTTTTTTGTGCAGACTCTGAAAGGGGGGCTGTCATTTTTTGACGGACTAAGAACTACAATGATGTAGGGGGTTATGAAATTGTGCACAAACTTTCAGGGGTGGAGGGGGTTTAAGAAATTTTGCAAATGGCTTCAAAGGGGGATCATACTATTTTGCACAAGGATTTTTGGAAAATTCTCCACTAACAGAACATGGCATGTTTTCTTTAGATTTTATACTATAACATCACACCCATAATTCAATGCGAACTAAAATCGAAAATGACGGCTATGCAAATCCCCTATAAGAGGTAGAAGGGTGGTCATATACGTGCATACCTTGTGTTACTACATTAGGGTGATTTAGCAACCACAACGCACCAAGAGAGAGATCCCCACATCGGTAATAATGTACCTTTTCAGAATTAAGTCTATGCTTGAGAGGCTATCAGATAGAATTCAAATGTGCAATCGTAAAGTAAGATTATGCTGCAAGACGTTGGATCCAAATATCTGCAAAATAATAGATTCCTTGTGTTGTAAACTTCAGTGACATCTTCCAGTTGCATGCTCAGTTAATATCGATCATTATTGTCCTTGGTGCATTTATGTTGGTTTACATAACAATAGGAGATTTGTGTGTGGCACTGCGCATGGCTGTTACAGTGCATCCTGGGATGGATTCTGATGAAATCTGAAATACAAATATCTGGCAACATTTTTACCGGAAATTGAAAGAATGTTTTCACCTAGACACGCTAAAATAACTAAGTATTATCGATGATTGTTTCTTGTGATTCCTCTGGTAATAATTCATACAAATGAACAATAAAAATGTTGAAAGGAAGAAGAGGGCACATATGCTAATAAACTCATGGTACTCGTTCTATGTGGGCAAGCGAAATGTAGATCTCGTTTTCCGGCGGAGTGATACAACACCCAGCCTTCGGCTTTGTGTTGTATCACTCCGCCTCCAAACTGGTTCTACATTTCCCGCCCGCTCCGAACTGGGTTCCATAAGTGGTTACTGCTATATATGTCTATATATAGTAGGGTAATAGCCTTGCTTAATATGGTAGCCGTGTTTGGGTACACAAGGCATTAGGGACCTGCAGTATGAGGACATTATCCCTACCACCCAGAATAAGCATTCTAGGGTGTCCACTGAGGGAGAGAGGGGGATGGGAGATGGACCAGGGGTACGGTGGGTGGGTGCATTGGGTACTAGGGTGGGTGGGTGCATATGGTACTATGTAAATTTGGCGGTACTGAGGGAACAACCCAAGGGACCGTTAAAACCACATAATACCTGAAACCCAAGGAGTTTTCTAATGCTTTAAGGGTCAGATCGTCAGAAAGCGTACATTAACCTACAGAACCAGCACAAACCATTGCAAGGCTTACCACAGATAAGTCCCTGTTTGTTGGGCTGGCCGGGACAGTTGTACACATACAGACCAGTTGTATTAGTGCTTGACTTCCGTTTCCGGCCAACCACTTACATCAACGAAAATACAAAACAATATTTATTGCTGAAAACGGCAGGGTCATGGCTTTCCACTGGTTCATTTTGCTTCGAAATCATTTATAAATTGTTGTTAATGAGAGTAACAGCCCAACAAAAGGGGACTTAGGCCATTAGATCCTGAGGTTATGGTCCTTCATTTTGTCTAAGGCTCCCGGAAACAAGCCTCGGCTTTGTCTCAGCTTGGTTCTGAGGAGCCGTAGACAAAACTCACGACCATAACTTCAGGATCTAACCGCCTAGCTTACTGCAGCCAGTGGAGACGACCCTTATAACTGTATTTGAAGCTCATTTCTGTCTTAACCTTGGGTAATTACAAGGATTGATGAAGATGAATTGTACATTTTCTGGCGATTTCGTCCTTCTTTATCCTGAATAGAGAGCATGGTATCTACACATGGAGGACTGATGTGGTACACATGGAGCTATGGGTGAGGTGGGGGTCAGATCGTCAGCGAAAGTACAATTGGCAGCTCTACACATTGAGTAAAATCTACTAAATTAGACTGAAAAGTGATCAATACCAGGTATATCTGAGTATTTTAATATTTTCCTGTTATTGTTATCCTGTGGCTGATTGGATCTCTAATCTAACCTGTTAATTAATTGGTCCAGAGAGACCTAAGCCAATCAGCGTAGGCCCAGTGTATTCGTTCTAATCTGTCTAGTATAAAAATAAAGACCAGCGATTAGTTCGATCTCTTTTAAGCGATCCTACTGACCTGAAGCATACATCTCTGTGTGTTGCGTTGATTAATTTCTCGCTCAACAACTGACCCTGAAATATTACGAAGAATGCCTCGCACTTCTTCACGGTATTGTATTGTTTTGAATTATATGTGTTACTATGTTCAGCTGTATTTTGAAGCTCATTTCTGTCTTAAATTCGGGATCTGTGAGTAGATTGTTGAAGGCGAATTGGACATTTTCTGATGATATGACCCTTATCCTGAATAGAGACCATGGTATCTGGGTGAGATTGTCAGAAAATGTACAATTCACCTTCACCAATCCTCTCAAATGACCTTAATTAAAGTTGACGTTCAAAATACAGTTTAAAACAATGAAAGAGACATTTTTTATCAAAACAATGTCAAAGATACTCTGATATACCCATTATTCATATTCTTTCAATCTAAGTGGTCCTGGGTATGACAATAAAGTGCCTTTCTGTCTCTTTTCTCTGTCCCTCTCTCTCTTCTTCTCTATCTCTATTTCCTGAGTATGATCATAAACTGCCTCCCTCTCAGCTCTCCCGCCCTTGATATAACCATATTAAATGTGTTGATAAGGGCGTAAAGCAACCAATCTCACTCACTCACTCTCAGCTCTCCTGCCCTTGATATAGCCACATTAAATGTGTTCATAAGGACGTAAAGCAACCAATCTCACTCACTCTTTCTATATAGCAGAAGATACCAAATCTGAGGAGCTGCCGAATGTGTATTTTCTGAAGATCTGACCCATCTGAGGGAGCTGATGATATGTGGTACACATGGATGAGGTATGGACTGTCACCGCGGCAGGGAGCCGGAGGGAAGGGAGGAAATCTTATTTCCTGAGACATGCGATGGGGACTGCATGTAGCACACACACTGCTCCACCCATTGATTTATACACGGGTCGGCAGCACAACAATAATAAGGTTAGACATTATAGAAAAACTGATATTTGTTATGAATTGGATTGAAATGAATTGAATCATCGATAATTACCAGAATGCAGTTTAAAGCTCAGTCTTGTATAATCCCCAAACACAGCTGAATATGGGCCAGGGGACCATGGAATACGCATGAAACGTATCACGAATGTGAAATTTGTCAATAAAAGTATTAAAAAAAAATTAAAAAAAATGTACATTTGTAGTGTCATGACGAAGCACTTTCCATATACTACTCATCAGATTTATTGTAGGCTCAGTGAACAGGTCTATTGACCAACCGTTATATACCAACTGAATTAATTTCCTATCAGAGACAGATAATAAGTTCAGTAAACAGGTTTTATCAACCAATTATTATTATAACAAGGTCTATTGGGTTAATGTCTTACATTATAATTATTACTCATTATATCACATATCATATGAATAGAGTCTGTAGTGAGTTTTCATTGTAAATCGGTGCTGTGTTAGCTTTAACTTGATGACTAATGTATCCAGAAGTGGTGCTTTGTATTTTATTTTGTTATTCTGGAGATTGGAGTAGGTATATCTGATGGGCGGACCAGGAAGATCTGTTCGCAGAGGCTCCTGTCCATTTCATGTAACTGTACTGATCAACTGGAATAAAAATCTTTATACATATAGACAACTGTAATAACTACCATTTAACACCAGATGGACCTGTATGCTACAGCTGTGTAATTACCATGTTTCCTTGCTATACCTGTACCACTGTACTACAAACACTACTTTATGTGACTAAATGTATTTACCAACACCTTGTCCTATGTTTCACTAAACCAGGGTAATAATATTGAGGCTTTGTATTTTGTATCATATATCTCTCCTCCTCGAACGATACCGGGTCACTACACATTAAACTTTGGCCTTTTACTATCAGCCTTCCAAATTTCAGAGAAATACGAAATATATTCGGAAATTTTAATAAAGTTTCATGTATTTTTTTTGTTAAAAACTGATATATGATCAACAGCAGTGGCTTAATCGTATTAAACATGGCCAAGGCCAGTGGAAGACAAGAATGGAGGTTTGGGCAGGGGGAGGAGGTAAAAGAGGATACCCATTGATAAGTTAAGAAGTAAAGTATGGCTTACCATTGGATGCGGTAAGCTCTGTGGTAAGCTCTGTGGTAAGCTCTGTGGTAAGCTCTGCTGTGAGTCTTGCGATGTGCTGTGATGGTGAGGAGTGGCGAGGTCCTGCCTACATGGCCAGTGAACCATGTTGGCAGGACCTCACCATGCCTCCCAACCTACAGAACCAGCACAACACCATCGCAAGGCTTACTCAGTCTAGGCCCAAAGTTGAGAGAGTCCCTTCAAACGAAGAGAAAGCCTCTCACCTCAAACCGCAAAGTACCATTATAATTCCATTAATACCGCAAAATGTCATTAAATTCCCATTAAAACAGCAAGTTTCAGGCTAGGAAATCGATTAGCGAAGTAGGGGTCCAATCACTGACATACCATTCTTATCTGGTTTGAAGGTTTGGACCTTGGAAGAGTGTACCGCAAACCTTACCACAGCCAGTGGAGACCCCACTTTAAGTATAGGTTACCATCGGTTGCGGGTTCGCTAGACGGGTTACCGTGAGATGGAGATTCACTAGACTCTGCACACAAATTAGAGGAGACACTACCTAAGTAGTACACTGCTCCTAACTCCAACCCTTCCTTCCAGTCCTTTGATCATGCGCACTCATGTTTCCGGTTGGCAGTGATCAACTCTTTCCACAATTAACATGACATGCAAGTCCAATAAGGGATTCCCGAATGCCACCACTAAACATGTAATGCCACCAATTAAAGGCAAACGCTACTATCTAGTGGAAAATGAAAATAAATGTCATTTTTCTGAAACTTTAGTATTTGATTCTTGAAGTGTTTCTGGTCATAAGGATGGAAAAAAATCATTGGGTCGCCGTGCTCATTTTTGAATTACAGTGCTTCAAAATTTGGCATATCAAAAGTACCAATGACGACCAAAAGGGGGGCCCATTTTGCAGTACCTCAACTTCATAGTTCATATTTACTATTTATATTCACTCAATTTAAGTAAAATTAACAGTTTTAGAGAGAGTATTATTTGGCCAATAATTCTATGCCTCTTTTCTATAGGGTGCATTGTTATTTTTATTTTGAAAACAACAAATAGATAATGTGAATTTTAAATTAAAAACTCGAAAAAACTCAATATTTTTCAACATTTTTATAAAAACAATTTTTTTTCCTCCCCAGTGAAAATAAAAGTCATTTTTCTGATTCTTTAGTATATGATTTTTGAAGTATTTGTGTTCTCAAAACTGAAAAAAAATTAATGGGTCACCGTGCTAGTTTCTGAATTATGGGGCTTTGAAACATGGCTGACAACCCAAAAATCTGCTGCTTTCAAAGTGTTCTATGTTTCCTAAACATGTCTATTTCAGACAGCTACAATTATTTTTTTAACGTGATGACATACATCTTTTCCATATATATGTGTAGAATATTACCTGCACTATATGTGTAGAAAATTCTGGGACATTTGGAGTATCCGTTTTTGTTTTATTCCCAAAACCATGAAAGGAAAATGCAGCATTTCCCAATAGACTTGCATGCTAATTGGGTACAACTGAGAGTACCCATAGCTAGCTCTGTTTCCCAAACATGTCTATTTCAGACAGCTATAAAAAAAAATCAAACGTGATGACATATATTTTTTTTCCTTTTTATCTGTAGTATATAACCTGAACTGTATGTCTAGAAAATTTTGGGACAGTAGGAGTAGCCATTAATTGTTTGTTTTATTCGATAAAATGGGACAAAATGGGCCGTTTCCTCATAGACTGCAATGCTAAAGGAATAGTGCGTAAAATGCCCGTACATTTGGTATATGGTAAAGGGGGGCGGGGCAGTGAATAGTAGCGTTTGCCTTTAAGTAATCTTGTTTTTTCCAGGGCGTATCTAGGTGAAACAGTTTTGTTACTAATTGTTCATAGTGAAGGAACATAAGAAGCCTGACTTGGAGATTAGAATGTTGTCTTATTTGGAAGTGATGTGCTGTGGGCCTCTCGGCGTGCTGATTGGGTTGTTGGGGGCAGAGCTCCTGGAGAGAAATCATAGTGTAAGCTGGTATGTGCTGCTTTCTCTCTCTCTCTCTCTCTCTCTCTCTCTCTCTCTTTCTCTCTGGAGGGAATATGTGATGTGTTTCAGGAAAATGAGTCACAAGTGGCACAGATGATATTTTTCAAAGTGAATTATTCATGGGATCTCCTTGTTGGAATCTTCTGATTCGTGGGTTGTTAGGTGCTTTAAGTGATATGAACACATGTGCTAGATTTGGAGACTATAGATTAGATACATCCTAGCGTTTTGGAGGTCATCCTCAGGAGTATGCTTAGCTACTTTACTGGTAATTGTCCACCAAAAAAGCTTGTAAACCACTTTCAAATATAAAAATATCAAACATAAAATATAGAAACACTTCTTAGATGGCCTTAGTGTTTACCATCATTGGAATCTACCTGATCTCATCTTTTCAGATACGGTGATATCTCAGAATCCATTTTTTGTGACTTGTGAATTTTCCTGTAACACATCACATATATTAGAGGTTGGGGGAGAACCCCAATACTGTCACTCTGCGCTTGTGCCTCTGCCTTATGCTTTGCCTTTTTCTTCCTTAGACTTTGTGTTAACTCAAACTCTGTGAGAGGTGGTGTCTAGTAGTGTGTAAGATGTATAGTCTGTATGCATTGGAATATGCATGAGCATACGAGGAACATACCTAGCTATCATTCTCCGTGGTACATTCTCAATTCCAGCAATTGTATTACAGATATATAACAAAAGGGATACAAATAGTATATGGGTCAAATTTTCAGAAAATGTACAATTGGTAGCTCTACACATTTAGGAATTTCTCCTAAATTAGGCTGAAAAATTAAGAATATCGGGTATATCTGGATATATTTGGTATCGCATTGATTTAAAGCATCAGTTCTTTTATGTTAAACTGCATTTTGAAGCTCATTTTTGTCTTAAATGTAGGTTATTTGAGAGGATTGGTAAAGGCAAATTGTACATTTTCTGAAAATCCGACCCATATACACATGGTAGTAGTTTGAATAATGTTAAGTCATGTCACATAAAAGGCTGAGATCAAGCCGATTCTCATGATATTAAACAGTATCTAAAGCAGTAAAGTAGCTAAATATCCTCTACAAGATGACCTTAGAAATGCATGGACATATTTCATACACTGTACTTGAGATTTGGTACACGTATTCATGCTACGAAAGGTGTTAAGCACCACACAAATGAAAACTTTCTCACAAATTTATCTTGTAAATGAAACACCTTGGAAAATACCGGTTTTGCAACTTGTGACTCATTCTCCTGTAACTCATAAGGGCCCCGCTTCATACCTAACACAGCGATTGTTCGTTATTGTAGCACAACGATGGGTCACATAACGATAAATTTAACACTCGCTTGTTATTCCTGTTTCATAAGGCATGTCTAAACTTGAATGTCTAATCTGTGAACAAAAATGTAAATACTTCCAAGAAGTCGCTGTTGTTTTTATCGTTTGAGTAGCAAATGTTTATTGATGTTTGAGGAAGAAAACCTGAATAAATCGAAGCATTTATATTGTATATTTGATGAAACTAAGATATACTATCAGAATCTCAATAATTTAATACTTCCTGTATCGATGTTAAACTGACTTAAATTCTTCTTGTATATTGAATCTGTACCACTCAATTTTTGTACTTGGGTTTTCCATGAGATTATCATTATATATGAATATGGACTCAATAAAATTTATTTTAAAAAAAACAAAAAAACTATGCGTAAACCAAGGGGTCACTGGTTATTGTAACAACAGATTATAGCATGTGCAACGGCCGTTAACGCAAGCTGTGTTAAAACATGTCGCTCTGGTTATGAAAAAGAAATCTGTTGTTAGGTCCAATAACGATCGCTCTGTTACACATATGAAACACAGGCCAGAAATGGTGGTATAGAATTGCCATCTGTAAGCTGGTGTATAATGTGAAGAGGCCAAACCCCTCGCCTGCCCTGCCCCCTGGCGGCCATATATGGACGTGCTACCTCACTAGTGCTCCCTGGTGGACCATGGAGGAAGTCATTGAGCTGCAGGCCGCTAGAGGTAGACACGGGGGATGGTGCCCAGGGGGCTGGGGGCAGTATGGTGGGGTGGGGTGTGTGTGAGTGAGCAGCATGCATCAATGGACTGGGGTGTATTAATATGTGATGTGTTACAGGAAAATGAGTCACAAGTCGCAAAATTGATATTTTCCAAAGTGATATATATTCACAAGACCTTGTTATCTGTAATTAAATCGAAAATGTGAAGGGAGTACATTACTAATGAAAGAACATCACTAACACTCCACAATAGTCTGAGTGGCACAGTGAACTTAAAAACTTTAAGCTCTAAATACTAAAGACTAACCAAGCAAATTGACTGTTTGAAATAAATAAAATAGGTTTCTTTTTGTTAATGTATCTAAATCGAAAACCTCTCTGTACATATGTGTACATACAGCAAACAGGAAAAGTATTGTATTGGATCTCCAAATAGCTTGGCCCGACAGAACTAAACCCGAAAAGGGGAGTCGGTATACCAAGTATAGATAAAATCTTTAAAAAAAATGCATTATTAAGGTCATTCTATATAGAGTATATTTAGCTGTAGAGCCATAGAGTCTATTAGGTGTACTAGTAATTGTCCACACAGAAATATTTAAAACTTATTTTTCAAAAATTGAAATATAGATTAGATCTATGTCCTACTCTTTAGTATCGTTGGAATCGGCTTGATGTCATTTTTTTAAATTATACCAATATCTCAAAATCCAATTCAAAATCCAATTTTTGTTACTTGTGACTCATTTTTCTGAAAGGCATCACATATATATAGCAGATCTAATGGTACGGTAATAAAGTCCCCTGTGAGAATATTATTGAGGGTGTGGCTATAGGTTAATATGTGATGTGTCACAAGTCACAAAAATGGCATTTTTCATATGTCTTTATCACATCAACTCTTTATAGGAATGTTTTCATTCTTTGACAATGTAGTGGTCTTAGTAGTGGTAATATATATATATCAAGTCCCACGACTGTGTGCTAAATGTATCTATGCGTTTCCGGGGTCAGCTTAAGGAGTATATTTAGCTAATTTACTAGTGATTGACCTTTAAGAAATGTCGCTAAACTTATTTCATGCATAAAATATATATAGAAGTAATTATTAGATATCGTAATGTTTACCATCATTAGAATCTCCTTGATATCATCCTTTCAACGACAACGATATCTCAAATCATGGTATATTCTCCTTTTGGGGGGATTTGGGACTCATTTTCCAGGAACACAACACATATATGACCCCATAATAGCGGCCGCTGGCGTATATATGGGTCAGATCACCAGAAAATGCATAATTTGCCTTCTCCAATCCTCTCAAAAAACCCACATTTAACACAAAAATTAGTTTCAAAATACAGTTTAACATAGTAGAACAGATATATTAAACAAACACAATACCAAATAGTACTCCCAGTATTCATCATTTTCCAGCCTAATTTAGCAGGATTTCCTAAATGAGTAGAGCTGCCAATCGTACTTTTTCTGACAATCTGACCCATACATAGAAGTAATTATTAGATATTGTAATGTTTAGCATCATTAGGATCTCCTTGATCTCATCCTCTCAAATACAACGATATCTCAAATCATGGTATATATTCTCAATTGTTTTGTGATTTTTGTGACTCTTTTTCCTGTAACACATCACATATGACCCCATAATAGCGGCCGCTGGTGTATATGGGTCAGATCACCATAAAATGCACAATTCGCCTTCTCCCATCCTTTCAAATAACCAAAATTTAACACAAGAATTAGTTTCAACATAGAGTTTAACATAGTAGAACAGATGTATTAAACAAACACAATACCAAACGATACTCAGATATACCCAGTATTCATCATTTGTCAGCCTAATTTAGCTTTTCTAGGATTTCCTAAATGTGTAGAGCTGCCAATTGTACTTTTTCTGACAATCTGGCCCATATAGATATATATGGTCCATTCCTACGAAATGGGCCCAGTGCCCTTTTCCCTACCTTTAGCCCCTCTATGCCTCATATCTCAGTGTAATATTCATTGATATTAAAACAAATGATACTGACAGATTCCCCTTGGCATGAGGATTCCTCTGATATATACATTATTATAGGACAGGTGGATATTTTATGTGTTAAAACCCTTTAAAATCGATATTTTCATAGAAAAATGTAAATTATTAAACACTTGGGACTTGTGGATTCAGAAATTTACACCAATTTGTGTTTTTTATATCTGATTAATTTTGCTCCATCACCAGGTTCGATTTTTAATGCATTTTAGTAACCCAACTTTCTTTTTAAAAAAATTATGGCACAAACAAAATTAAAAAGTTTTTTTCCCTGTTATTACATCGTACATGTTGCTCACTTTCATACAATGAACTTGTTGTATGACACAAAAATAAAAATCATTTGATGTATATTCAAACCAATCTCTAACATTTGATACCTCAAGCGTCACAATTGGACCATAAATAATGATGTTATGCCTGTTCAAATAAATTCAATGGGAAAATGGCTAATTTGGTTGGTTCTTACGTCGCCACATTCATTAGTTGTGCTTTTCCATGCTATTGTAGAAAATCATTTAAATGTGATATGAATACATGGCGCTACTGATACTCTTACTGTCCATGCAACACAAATGGTCTGGACCGATATGCCTTGTGAATAGAGCGGGAAAACCCCTGTTCTTACGTCGTGCGTTTTTACGTCGACAGGCGGCGCCACCAGTAACTCCTTTTGCAACCACCCAGCGGCTCTCTTATAAACTACAACTAGATGGGACCTCTGCCGAAACGTTCACCGTAAGTTCTCTCTCTTCTTTTTTCATAATTTTCCTATAATTTGGAGTGTTATGGCGGTGATATTGATGTATTTTGGGTTACTCAGCCATCTGGGATCATATTGACATCGCCCATTTCCATGAGTAAGCTCCAAAACCATACACACAATTTACTTCGGCGACATCTAGGTTTCCTTCTGATGTTCCAACTTGCCTGTGTCCCCTACTTACGGTTTGCCCTTGAATTAACGGTGGTCGTCGTAAAAACATTGGGGGTTGGGTCGTTGACAGCTTCATTGTTCCTGCTCTGTAATAGTTATGTACAAATAGTGTCCGAAACATTTGACAACCTTATGACGCATAGTTAGGCTATATGTAAAAAACAAAAATCCAAATTTGTATTTGTATAGTAGTACTAAATGGTGTGCGACGTAAGAACATACTAGGTAATATAACCTAATCCAGCTAGGTTATAGTTATGTAAGTAGTGTCAGAAACGTGTACAGTTTATTAACAACCTTATGACGCATAGCTAGGCTATTTCTTTCAGATGTTGCTATATGCAAATATTGTATGTAAATTCCTATTATAAGTGTTTAGATGTTATACTTATATATCAATCAAAAGTGCTATATCAGTACTCCATTTTTCCCAGCTCAGATATCAGAAAAAGACAATGCCTCCCAAAAGGGTCAAGACTGTGAAACAGAAGGAGCAAGACAGGGAAATGGCAAGACTACGAAGGGCCCGCAAGCGGACTGATCCCGAGTGGAGAGAAAAGGAAAGCGAGAGGGTGAAGGTGGGCATTCTTTAATTATGTTAAGAAATCAATTGATTATATGATATATTTTTATATCATAGTTTATTAAGAGTTCTGTTAATCAATTAAATCAAGATGTTTTCATGTAGCTTTTTTTTTTTACTTTTCTTTTCGAAACCTTCTCATGTTATTTGATGGATGAATAATTGAAAATTAATTGATTGGTTTTTATAGTAGTCATAGCTATGCATCTAGTTATTTCTTATATATTAAGATATATTTCCTATATGTAGACGTACTACTTGCCCTCCAACGAGCTCCCTCAGAAGGAGAGGGAACAGAGAAATCAATACGTGAGGTACAGGAGAGAGGAGAGAAAAAAAGCTGAACAACAAGCTGCACAGCGGAAATCCGGATCAAGGGGTCGGACTAGGGACATCTCAGGTGCATCTTTAATTAGAAAACTTGAATAGTCTAATTAATAATTAATTTTACATGTAATTAAGTATTTCTTAGCATCAACACTCAAACATAAAAACACAATGTTGATGTTATTTTGAATCATTTGAAATCTGTAGGTATCTTTATGCCATTTGATTTTGCAAATATCTTTAATAGTTCTTGAGCAATGAGCAATAACGTTGAGACATTAAATTACCATGTATATGTCAGTAATTCCATAATAATAGTGGTACAACAGTACTATGCATTTATTAACTATATTTATTCTTTTCACAGGAAGTCGGCGTTCAGCCAGGCTGAGGGGCAGCCCATCGCCACAGCGTCAGGCTGCAGCTAGAGTCAAAGTCCAAGTGCCAGCCCATGTGCCAGAGCCAGCTGTAGAGCCAACACGGTAAGTAACTTATTTCTGGTGAAAATTCATTACATATTCCTTGTTCACCTTTCACTTTATGAAGCTACAAATCTTTAATGAAACCATAAGTTAATTCTGTTAGTTAGTAATTAAGTAACTTAATTTCAAGTTTATTTCAACATGTTAACTTGTACTCAAACCTAGCGGACTACTAATGGTACATTATACTACATACAATTACATTTTCATATGGTTGTTATGTGCATTGTTATTCATTTTTTCCAGTGTTCTCAGGCCCCGACCCAGTCCAAAGGTTGACCCCCGGACAATTTCCCTCTTTTGGGGAAAGCAGTATTAGCTGTTTTATGTTAGTTTATATTGCGGTGATATGTATAATATATAAGAATTGACGATTCCTTTACATTTTGACTTCAGGATGACTTACATTTTAATATTCTGACTTACATTGTACCTTATCTGTGGTATATTTGTGTCTGTACTTTATATGAGAACGACTGGTATTCATTGTGTAACATTAAATTGCAATATAAGATTAGTTTTCTCAGTTCAGTTTGCTTGTTTGCCACTGCAGCTTGTAATATTATGGAGCTATGTATTATATACAAGTATTGACGTTTGATTTAATATTCCGGACAAATCCTATTTAACTTATTCTCAGTTTAATATTTTTGGGTGTTCTTCATATGATAGGAACAGGTATTCGTTGTGTAACATTGAAATTGCATTGTTTCTTTTTCAAAATACTTTCATCCACTTGATATGTTTAATCTAACTTTCTGACTAGTTTAGGCACCTTTTATAAAGAAACAACTATTTACATCTTTACTGATAGCTGAAGCTTATATTCTAGCACTAGTTAACTATTTATCTATTCACTGTACTGCTGACGATTTCTTTAACCTTTGGTTTACAGTTTCTACATATTTGAAGTGTTGAAGGCCAAGATGATCGTTTATTAAGATGATTTTATTTTTGTACGATATATTATCTATTTTTGTATGGAAGACAGGTGTGCCTATGCATCTTATGCAGCAATTTTTATGACCGTTACAATAAATATACAAGATATAGCTGGGAGATTATAATCATGATTTCTTGTTATTTCTGTAATTTCACTGATTACAGTTGGTTGACCCTGGTTGACTCATACATAATGGTAGTAAAATTTATCTGTCTATTTGATATTGACCGTAATAAGGTGCGGTGAAACAAAATAATGAAGGAACCTCTGAGATTTTCAGGCTATTGTTTAGCATTACCGCACATATTCTAATATTGACATAATAAGGCATGATGATATAAAATAATGAGATATAAACTTCTGTGATCTTTAGCTTAAAGGTAGAAATCTATCATTCCTTTGCAGTGACCAGGTTACACGTCCATTTTATAATCAGGTGCGTAACCTTAACAGAAAACTATCTGCTACAGAGGAGGAGCTCTCCGAAAAAAAGAAAGAAATTGCAAAATTGAAGCGATCAGTAGAAAAGAATAAAAAAGAATGTAAGGCACCCAAGACTGCAACTTTAGTGGGAAACGAAGCTGAATTTCCCACTCCAGTAAAGGAGGCACATGTAACTATGCAGGAGGCTGGGGCATCACCATCAAAACACCCTTCCCTGACCAAGAACCTGGCTGCCTTTAACATCCTTTCTGCCCAGGTAAAAGCAAGTGGGAAAAAAATAAAGCAGCAAGTGCTATCACAGGCAACAGCCACCCCAAGGGATGTCAAATGCTCGACTCTTCTCGCCCAGAAGCTTGGGGTAAGCCGAAAATCAATCTTTAAGGCCAAAGTGCCTCACCTTCGTAGAAAGACATCATATGTCCGGCTATGTCAATTGGTGCGCTCTTTTATTGATAAGCCAGAAAACACGGTCATCCTACCTTCAAAGAAGGACAGAGGTCGGAGAGCACTAAATGACACCAAGAAGCGATTATGGCAGCAGTTTAAAGTGGAGCATCAAAACGTTGCTATATCGTTTTCTTCTTTTGCATCCAAGATCCCACCATGTTATAAATCAATCAAGGATGCAGAGAGGAGGCAGTGCTTGTGCCTCAAGTGCTGCAACTGTACTCTGAAGATCGATGCCATCAAGAAACACCAGCCTGCAGGCACAATCCTGTTAGAAACGAGGTCATCTGAGGAATTCCTCAATTTTGGCGCCCTGGAGATCAAATCACTGATAGATGACATCGAAGAAGAAAATGTGATATTCCATGAATGGCAATTAGTTGAGAAGAAAACCCAAAAGGGTTCTACTTTCAAGCAACCCAACAAATTGCTCCTCTACACAGACAAAGAGGACTTTACCCTTGTGTGCCAATGGGAGTTCCAGCTGATGAGGGAACACATCTCGCTGTTGAAAAACCAGTACAGCCAGCTACGCCAACTGAAGGACATCCTGCCCATTGGGCATTGTCTAGTACAGATGGATTACAGCGAAAATTTTACTTGTGTACATCAGGATGAGCCTTCTGTTTCATTTTATGGGGCAACACAGCTGACCATCCATCCCATGATTGCTTATGTCAGAACAGAGGGGCAATTGGTCCATCGCAGTTTCGTGGGAGTTTCGAGCGAGACAGGACACACAGCTCCAACGACTTTGGCTTTTTTGAAAAATCTCATCCCAAGAATTAAGACATGGATGGATGTGGAGTATGAGATGGCATTAACAGCACTTCGAATATTCACGGACTCCCCATGCTCACAGTACAGAAATAAGAGCATTGTACATTTGGTGTGCAGGAGTGAAGAACTCCTGGAGACATCTCTCCTGTCATGGGAGTTCTTTGAGGCAGGACACGGGAAGGGCCCTTGCGACGGGATTGGCGGTTCCGTGAAGCAATCGGCAACAATCGCCATCAAGAAAGGCCATTATATGCAGGGGGTAAAAGACTTCATGGAGTGGGCAGAACAAGTCATCAGTTCTTGTTCATTCCTTGAAGCAACACCTTCGGATATAGCTACAGCAAAATCCCAATTGAGAAATCCAGAGCCTGTCAAAGGATTGGCTAAGTGCCATGTTATCCGCCAATACGGTAATCAGATCTTCCTTAGGGAAAGGTCTTGTAACCAACTGTGTTGTTTGGAAGAACCAAGGTGCAAGGGATGGCAGCCAACTGAAATCTACTTGGATTCTGATGATGAGGTTGATGTCACTGACAGACCAGATGATTTCTATCTTGTACTAGAAGGGGAAAACTGTGAATCTGACAGTGATTCAGACAGCAATACATCCACAGGTGGCACAGAGTCGGAATATGAAATAGTAATGAGTGAAGAGGAAGACCTTACAGATACTCCCGCTACCTCTGCAGCAACAACTCCCGCTACTTCTCTGGCTACAACTCACGCTACCTCTGCGGCTACAGCTCCCACTACTTCTCTGATTACAACTCTCACTACAGCTCACGCTACCTCTGCGGCTACAGCTCCCACTACTTCTCTGATTACAACTCTCACTACAGCTGATGCTACCTGTGCGGCTACATCTCCTGCTACTTCTCTGATTACAACTCTCACTACAGCTGATGCTACCTCTGCGGCTACAGCTCCTGCTACTTCTCAGATTACAACTCTCACTACAGCTGATGCTACCTCTGCGGCTACAGCTCCTGCTACTTCTCTGATTACAACTCTCACTACAGCTCACGCTACCTCTGCGGCTACAGCTCCTGCTACTTCTCTGGCTACAACTCTCACTACAGCTGATGCTACCTCTGCGGCTACATCTCCTGCTACTTCTCTGATTACAACTCTCACTACAGCTGATGCTACCTCTGCGGCTACAGCTCCTGCTACTTCTCTGATTACAACTCTCACTACAGCTGATGCTACCTCTGCGGCTACAGCTCCTGCTACTTCTCTGATTACAACTCTCACTACAGCTGATGCTACCTCTGCGGCTACATCTCCTGCTACTTCTCTGATTACAACTCTCACTACAGCTGATGCTACCTCTGCGGCTACATCTCCTGCTACTTCTCTGATTACAACTCTCACTACAGCTGATGCTACCTCTGCGGCTACATCTCCTGCTACTTCTCTGATTACAACTCCCACTACAGCTGATGCTACCTCTGCGGCTACAACTCCTGCTACTTCTCTGATTACAACTCCCACTACAGCTGATGCTACCTCTGCGGCTACAGCTCCTGCTACTTCTCTGATTACAACTCTCACTACAGCTGATGCTACCTCTGCGGCTACAGCTCCTGCTACTTCTCTGATTACAACTCTCACTACAGCTGATGCTACCTCTGCGGCTACATCTCCTGCTACTTCTCTGATTACAACTCTCACTACAGCTGATGCTACCTCTGCGGCTACAACTCCCACTACAACTTCCACTTTTACTGCAGCTACAACTTCTGATACAACTCCAGCTACAACTCCTGCTACGACTTCCTGTGCGATTCCTAAGAAGGGGAATTTTGTGGCATGTTGCTATGGAACCAAATGGTTCATTGGGAAAGTTATCAAAGTGGAGCTTGCTCAGATGGAACCACTGTATTTATCCTTTATGAAGTGGAGCAGGGGCAAGGTAAAATGGGGGTATAGGGATGAACTTTGGGTCAGCTTACGCGACATCATTTCTGTAATTGAAGCCCCAAGACCTACTTCAGCCAAGAAAGGTTTGTTTACTCTCGATGCATCAGTCATGCAAAATATAAGTGAAAAATTTGCCAAAATGTAAACTATTGATATATCAAGGAGGTTATTAATATTAGTCCATTATATATGGTCTAACGCTGAAATTATATCAATAATCCAGTTTAATCTGTTTGGCATGTGGTATTGAATAATAAGAAATGAAGAGAAACTAATGCATAGTTAAATGTTGGAACTAATGAGCACGTTTAAGTGGTTAAATGTTGAATAGCATAAATTACTGTGAAAAACTTTGATAATACTTTCATTGTGATCGTTATTACTCAGGAGAGGAATAATAAAGGAACACAGTAATTCTGTTGATAAAGAAATTGTATCTTCTTAATTCCTAATTAAATATAGCCATACACTATTGTGTCCTCGTCCAATTGAATGAGAAACAACTGATTGAGCATTGAATATGTAATTTACTATATTAGAAAAGAAATAGTTAGACATATCGATAGGGCGACGTAAAAACATACAGGGGTAGATATGAGTAGTTTCTGCATTATTACGTCGCACATAACATTTGCTTAATTCGATAGATTCAAATTTGATTTGAAAACATAAATCCCCTATAAATCGACTAATGTACTCATTCATAAATCATTAGAATTAGAAAAGTTTATGAACAAATAACATTTGATTGCTTTTGATGAAAAAGAAATTGTAGCTTTCTGATTGTGGTTTCAATACAGTAAGGTCCAGCCGTTTCTTTGTCCAATTGTTCTTCAAAATGAATGAGAAACAACTGATTCAGCATTGGATGGAAAGCAAGGAAGCAGTAATCCCCAATAAACGCAAGAAGACCAAAGAAATGCATAATTTACTATATAAGAAAACAACTATTTAGACATATCAATAGGGCGACGTAAAAACATACAGGGGTATATATGAGTAGTTTCTGCATTATTACGTCGCACACAACATTTGCTTAATTCAATAGATCCAAAGTGAATGTCAAAATGTAAATACACAATAAATTAACAAATGAACTCATTCACAAGTCATAGTGAGTAGAAAGATTTATGAACAAATATAATTTGATTGTTTTTGATGATGACGAAATTGTAGCTTTCTAATTCAGATTCCAGTACTGTAATGCCCGGTCGTTTCCTTGTCCAATAATTCTTTAAAATGAATGAGAGACAACTGATTCTACATTGGATGGGAAGCCAGGAAACAGCTGTCTCTGATAAGTTTAAGTCTGGATATCACAACAAAAATTGGACAACTAAAAATGGGAACTAGTGGAGATAGTCACAGTGCGACGTAAAAACACATGGGATGG
The DNA here is from genome assembly GCA_942159475.1 of Sthenelais limicola. Taxonomy (NCBI): domain Eukaryota; kingdom Metazoa; phylum Annelida; class Polychaeta; order Phyllodocida; family Sigalionidae; genus Sthenelais; species Sthenelais limicola. The sequence continues at coordinate 30,739,236 of OW804097.1, read as the reverse complement.
TTTCAGCTCCCTCCAGCGTTTTTACGTCGCACATATGTTCAACCTTGCTTATGAATTAGCAATTCCCTTTCTGGCAGAAGTGATACTTGGTTCATGGACATGAGGTGGTAATAGTGTTATCTGAGTAGATTTTTCTTTTCTTTCATGCTCATAAGCAGAACAGTGATAAATAAAAAAAGGTCAGGTCTGGCAAAGCCTGTAACTAAAAATTGAAGCTATTTTAATTTTGAGATTCCTATATCAAAATAAAAGAATTATTCCATTGTAAATTGGCAATAATATGTGAAAATCGCATATTTCCCCAATAAAATGTCAAATTAAACCCAAAATTATTTCCTCATTGTTAAAGTGCCCAAATTGTGTGGCAATTTGATGTGCGACGTAAAAACATAGGAAATCCTAACCAGGTCTTTAATTGTATGTAGAATAAAAAGTATTTGATCAATTTAGTAGCAAATTTAGATTTAAAAGGTTCCATTACTCTACTTTAAGTTCCCTAACTATGGAAAACATTAAAGCTATTTTTTTTTGTACAATGATTTCAGGCCACTGGGCCCATTTCGTAGGAATGGACCATATATATGTAGTGATGTGGTGCTTATGGACTGGGGTGAAATATAGGTTTCAGCTATTGTGATTGATATGCAAAGGCACTGCAAGAAAGAGGTCCATGAAAGCCATGCTTATCGTGGAATCATAATGTCAAAACGTGAGTGGAAGAGTATGAACTGAATGATTGATTACATAGGACTGCTCTATTTGGGCTTGAATGGGGAAACCACTGCAAGAAACTGGTACATGACGGGAATAGGTATTGTGGAAAGCCACATTTAGGGGTCTTCTCTTTTAGAATAGCTCCTGCCATAAGGGTCAAATCGTCGGAAAATATACAATTGGCAACTCTACACATTAAGGAAATCCTGCTAAATTAGGCTAGGAGAAGATTAATACCTTATCTATATGAATATAATCAGTACTGTGTGGTTTTGAAACATCTGTTCTGCTAGGTAAAACTGTATTTTGAAGCCCATTTACGGCTGAAATTTGGGTTATTTGAGAGAAGTGGTGAATATCTGAAGATCTGACTCATAAGAGAGAACATTATGGGTATGTTCTTAATGACTCAATCATGTTTAAGCGTGTGACCGAGTCAGCAGCTTTAGGGTATAATTACAGGGTTTGGGAGAGCAGGCATATGGGCTGGGATATATGGCTGGCCTAGTGCAGGAGAGGAAGGGTGACTGCAGCCATAGCATGCCAGGAAAGAGTGTCATGATATTGATGTTCCATTGTAGAAGCACAATGTGGCACAATAATAGAGGATGTTGATGTATAGGGTAGGAGTGGGGCTGCATATGGACTACAGTCTATGTATGGGTCAAGTTTTCAGAAAATGTACAATTGGCCTTCACCAATCCTCTCAAATAATCCAAATTCAAGACGAAAATCAAGTTCAAAATACAGTTCAACATAACCAGACAGATTTATTGAATGAATACAATACAGCATACACTCAGATATACTCAGTATTTATCATTTTCCACTCTAGAAAAATTTGAGAGATGTGTAGAACTAAAGATCATACATTTTCTGAAAAACTGACCCATACGCATGAATGTGTAGGCACTGCAAGAAAGCGGTACATTCTTTGAGATGGTCTCTGCTCATCCGGTCATGTAACAGTGCATTCACAAGTCTACGAACAAACTGATTTTGTCCAATTTTGAACCATTAATCATATATCAAATGTTAATTCCATATCATAAAATATATTCCTCATGGGCATCAGCAACATTTCTGCAACATTCATTGCCTAAAAACTACAGTAATCCTGAGATTTGACCCATTGTTTACTTTCGGCCTTGCAGTGGGGCGAAAGTAAACAATGGGTGACAACATTTAATTTTGGCCTTGGGTGACAACAACATTTTAACGACCATAGCAACCAGGTTTAACATCTCCAAGTTGCTCCCTCAATTTTTTAAATCATACACAATTGTCAACATAACGAAACAATTGACTGCAATCTACGAACAATACTTGATATATATACATCCATGTAAGATCATAGCATCTTGACCCGTTTATGTATGGTTTCAAAAGGGTTGAAAACCAGGTTTTAACATAGGGTTCAATGGGGCTCAGCTGTTGTATTCACCAATACAGCTGAGGTGGGCTCACCGCTGATCATACCGCCACCTGGAAATGCCCAGATTCCTGTCTCAAAGAATGCATGAATCATGGGTAGGCATATGCATATTTATAAATTGTTTTAATAAAGGTTATGCCATGTTACGTAACCATACAAGGCTGGATATGACATTATGAGGTTAGCTGTATGAAATGAAACGCTTGAAAACGTTTGCGATGAACAATTGCACCTATTGTATCATTACTAAAAATGTTATAGGACTTTAACTCAAATATTTTGTTAAAAAAACAAAAAATGGATTAATTTCCATCTCGTAGCTACATAGTGAGCAGAGCCCATGGAAATAATTGAAAGCTCAGTAACAAATGGTAACCAAGAACTGGCTTCAGCTGCCATGGTTACTCTTTCCTTTCAGTCTCTGGCTTCCTTACAGGCAATGCCCCTGTGCCCTGGTTGCCAGAATAGTGCAGCTATTTTGCGGGGTTAGGTAGACACAGGGGAGATGGGGGCAGCCTCTCCACCTCTGGGTATTTGCTACAACCTTTCTGTCTGCATCAACCATTATGTACAAGTTAGATGGATCAGATGCAAGCAATAGGGGACTTTGGATTATAATAGAGGATTTGCATGTGTCACTACTGCACATATTACTTGCAGAATTAAGGGTGGTCTCCACTGGCTGCGGTAAGCCCTGTAGTAAGCCTTACAATGGTTTGTGCTGGTTCTGTAGGTGGAGAGGAATGATGAGGTCTTTGCCTACATGGTCAGTCAACCATGCAGGACCTTGCCACTTCTCACCAACATAGCACTATTGCACGGCTTACCACAGAGCTTACCACAGAGCTTACCACAGAGCTTACCGCAGCCAGTGGAGACCACCCTTTAGATTCCCTTTAAATCTAGATGACTATTACTTAACCTTACTGTGTACCTTATATTTGTCTATTACATAAATGTCAAGGGAACGGCGGGAAGATCTAGGTATAAATCCTGAACATACCTAGAGGCCTGTCGACCTGTTCGTCAATATAATGTAAAACCCTTGATGAAAAAAAGATTTCTCTATTCTATTCTATTCTACAAATATTTCCTTTCCTTAGCTTGTACACCAGGGCCTGGGTTCTTCACCCAGGAGCTCTACTCATGTATTAATTACAGCTTTAAAGAATGCATAAACCAAAGATGGATGCTACCTTCTACATCTGGACATCCACCATTGTGTACAGCCTTTTCTTGTGTATACATGGGTGAAATCAGGTTCAAAATACAGATCAACATTGTTTGTTTGAATCAACCCAATACCAAATATACTCAGATACACCTATAATTGACCATTTTCTCAGCCTAATTTAGCAAAATTTCCTAAATGTGTAGTGTTGCTTATTGTAGGTTTCTGGCGATCTGAGCCTTATACTTACCTGACATGTAACTATGGGTCAGATTTTCAGAAAATGTACAATTGGCAGCTATATATTTTAGGAAATTCTGCTAAATTAGGCTATAAAATGATGAATACCATGTATATTTGAGTATATTTGGTATCACATTGATTCAGAATATCATTTTGAAGCTCATTTTTGTCTTAAATGTGGGTTATTTGAGAGGATTAGTGAAGGCAAATTGTACATTTATTTAAATTCTGACCCATATATAGTACTGTAGCAGGCAAGAAAATTGTGATGCAAAAGGAGACATTCTGGTGAACCAACCCATAAGATATAACATTACTTGCCGTTCGGATAGAGCGCAATAAAAGTTGTTGCTGCAGGCAACCCCTATTAACCCTTGTAGAACCCATACACACTGTAACAACATACCATATAGATAGGCTGTCAGTAGGGGAGAGGGCACAGATCCCTGATAGGCCTCATGCCTTACCACACAATCAATATAGCCACCATCTTCTTCTTAAGCTGGCCATCCACAACTGTTTAAGGTCTCTTGTAAACATCTTATGTTTGTGCTGCTAATAGTTAGTGTGCATCTGAATTATAGCAAGTGTTTATCAAGCAGCGTGAGGGGTGGGAAATGCAGTATGTTGGTGTTGTGGGACAAAGTGGGACAGACTGGGACAGACTGGGAGAAACTGTGATAGACTGGTACAAATAATACAGTTTGATGTAGACTGGGGCAGGTTGAGATAGATTGGAACAGACTGGCACATATTAGGACACGCTGAGACTGATATACACTGAGCCAGCCTGATGCAGACTAAGACCGATTGAGACAGATTGGAACAGACTTGGACAGACTAAGACAGAATGGGACAGAATGGGACAGAATGGGAGAGACTTGGACAAACTGTGACAGATTGGAACAGACTGAGATCAACTGGGACACACTGGGACAGAATGGGACCGACTGGGAAAGACTACAGACTGTGACAGACTGGGACAGATTGGATCAGACTGAGACAGACTGGGACAGATTGGATCAGACTGAGACAGACTGGGACAGATTGAGACAGACTGGGACAGACTGAGACAGACTAGGACAGATTGAAACAAACTGGAACAGATTGGATCAGACTGGAACTGACTGGGACATACTGTGACAGACTGAAACATACCAGGAGGGATTGATGCTGTTACGGTGTAAGGAAGGAACACTGAGGCATGTGTGGTCTTCGTGAGAAGAGCGAAGCAACTGATTTAATATCCTATGTAAAATACATAACAATGCGGGCTGAGGCAGACTGAAATACATCAAAGCAGACTGTAATATCAGACCAAAACAGACTGAGACTAATTAAGTCCAGTGTAGGCTGAGCTCGACTTGGCTGATAACAGACTAGTAGGTTAGACTGGGATAAACTGTAATAACCACCTAGCAACCAACACTATCAACAAACCATGCTATAATAGGGAGGTTCAGCAAGCCTAACCTATCCATAAACTTTAACGTGCCTGTATCTCTGATATACAAACATACCTGAAAAGGAAGAAAGAGGTTTGGCAAAACATAACATGGTGTAGCGAGTGAGTGAGATTGATTGCTTTACGCCCTTATCAACACATTTAATATGGTTATATCAAGGGCGGAGGAGCTGAGAGGGAGGCAGTTTATATAAATGTATGCCACTGCGCATGTCTGTCACAGTGCATCATGGGATTGATACTGTTGAAATTTGACATACAAATATTTGGCAAGATTTTCATCGAAATGTTTTCACCAAGATCTTGAGTGAGTGAGATTGGTTGCTTTACACCCTTATCAACACATTGAAGGTTATATCAAGGGCGGGAGAGCTGAGAGGGAGGCAGTTCATTATCATACCAAGGATATAGAGAAAGAGAAGGAGGGAGAGGGAGACAGAGAAAAAACAGACAGAAATGCACTTTATGGTCATACCCAGGACCACATGACGTGGTGGAGAAAAACCTAACGTTCAATATCTAGCAAAATGTTTCATCTCACAATGCATTTTTTATTCTTGAAAATGAGACGTAATTAACAAGAAATTGAGATAGGTGTGCTTGCTCCCTAATGTGTTGTAAGAAGTTGAAAGTCTTAAAACACCAAGTAATGTCCTTAGCCCTTACAACTCCCCATGCCCACATACAGTAAAGCAAGTCCCAATGGTCCAAGCTGTACTTATGGTATCAACCAGATACTATTCATACCCATCCACTATTTGCATATATGGTAAACCAGTTACCATTGCCATGGAAACTGGCAACTTTAGTAAGGGTAATCCCCCTAACCTCTAACCCTAGCCTGGGAGCCAATAGTAGGACCAGGTGACCTGTAGGGTGTGGGGTTAGGCGAGGCATGAGTGGGCATGTTGTCAGTTGTGGTGTAAAGAGGGGAGGAGCAAATAGACGTAGACAGGCTTAGAAATGGACACTGCTGTATGGGGTGTGGCTAGCGGTGGCTCATGGTGCTTGCTGAGAGAATATGGAAACATGTGTGAACAATAGGGGATTTATATAGCCGCTATTTAGAATCTAGATTCGCATGGAATTATGGGACTAATGGTACAGTTTAAAGTCTATAGAAATCATGACATGTGCAGCATGGAATATTTATCAATGCTCTAATGTCAATATCCATCTGTTATACATGTTTCCATATCACATGATTTCATCTTTCCCATTATGCATTTGGTTAACATAGATCATTTACACAAACTATAATATTGGTGAAAGTATTTTTGCAAATTTTCGATAAAATTGTTGCCAAATTTCTGGATGTCAGTTTCTTTTAGAATCCATCCCAGGATGCACTCTGACAGACATGCGCAGTGTCACATGCAATCCCCTATCAAGGCTACATTGAATGGACAGTATATGGGTCAGACTTTCTAAAAATGTACTATTCGCCTTCACCAATTCTCTCAAATAACCCACATTTAAGACAAAAATGAGCTTCAAAATGCAGTTTAACAGAACTGATACTTTAAATCAATGCGATACCAGATATACTTAGATATACCGAGTATTCTTCATTTTTTCAGCCTAATTTAGGAGAATTCACTAAATGTGTAGATCTGCGATTGTACATGCTCTGAAAATCTGACCCATATATGTGTGTATGCTTAAATATATGTATGTATGTATGTATGTATGTATGTATATGTGTACTGTATGTATGTATGGACGGAAGTGAAAGTGAGCATGAGTATGGTTGTATAGGTGTATGTAAAGGTAATGACGAGTTGTAAATTTATAGTATCAGTTACCGGCACCCGTTTTATTTTAGCTGATTCAACTTCTAGTACTGGTATAAATATATATATCAGCAGCAAAATATTAATCTCTTAAGCTCTAGGTCAGACAATGGGTAACTTTATGAAGGTTTTGTCACAATAGCTGAGAGTGCAACTTTAAGAATATTAGTGCAGAAGCTGTAGACTTGTGCTCTCTAAAAGGAGGGAAAATATGTCCAAGGGCATGGGAGGGAATGCTGGAGTTTGTGTTGACTTAGAGTGAGATACATGAGCATATACATCCCGAGCCAGTGCTCAACACTTGACCAAGAACAGGCGCCAATCTGCCAGATTTGCATATTTCTCTGTTCCTCAGAACCTCACGCTCTCTAAATACCTCCACAGACAGAATATAGATCGTGACTCGCGTCGTTTAGAAGAAAGTCTTTCCAAACCAAAGTAAGAAACGATGTAGGAATATTTTATAAGCGGAAAGAAGTCATGAGAAGGAGTGGGAGTGGAACGGAGCGAGTGTGATCCAGATATCAACAGAATAAAATATGGGTCATACTGTCAGAAAACGTACAATTCACTTTTACCAGGGATGTATAGAGGGAGTAGAAACTACTCCTACAAGCAGCAGATGCCTGACAGGTATATGGTCTTGCCACTGTACGCCAGGTGATGCTGCAGTGCTGTTTTAGACACTAGAATTACTAGTTTTGATTGCCCTTTTCCAGCAACATCGCACTAAGGACACACTTATAAATAGTTGGCGCTAGTAGTAGTGGCATTACTTCCAACTATTTGATGGACGCGCATAATCCTTGTTTCTACCCCTTCTGTATTATCTCCCTCCCTTCACCAATTCTCTCAAATAACCCAAATTTCAGGAGAAATGAGCTTCAAAAGCCAGTTTTACCCAGCAGAAGAGATATTGCATAACAATACAATACTAAATATATTCAGATATACATGGTACTTATCTTTTCTCATTGGCAGGATTTCCTAAATGTATAGAGCTGCTAATTGTAAGTTTTCTGACGATCTGACCCATATATTGTTTTTAAATATGTTTATTCAGCAGAGTGAAATTATGCAGTTACACACTATTCTCATTCGAGGCTGATATGTGCACGTTTCTAACCCAAACAAGGCATAATGTCTGCTTACCCTTAGGTCTGTGACTGAATCCTGTCTCTACTACGTTTGGAAAGAATAACAATGTCAATAGCAGACAAAAGAAACAATTAATATCTTAAACATTAATTTCATTAACAAATATTTGAATGTTCCTTTTTCAATATCTTGGAAGGTGGCCCGATATGATATCAAAGGATTTTGTCCAATTTCAGTTACAGCAGCACCCAAATAAGTTTTTTTTATTGAGGTCAGTTGTATGCTACTGAAATTGTCCCAAATGAAACCTCCAATCGTACAATTAGATTAGTTATTTCGAAGAAGGGATGCTTGAATTAAGATTCAGGCGCACACTGGGATTAATCAACATTGAGATATATATATGTAGTGAACTTCTACAGGTGATTCAAAAGTAAGTTGTGACACTAGCTACCCAGTCTGTGATAACCTTTGTGCTATTACTATACAACCCAGGTTTGGTATTCTTCTTGACTAGGGGAAAGTAAAACTGGAAAACGCTCTTAGTTTCCATAGCTTTATTTCCCCCCTCAGCACTTCTGACGGAAGGTGCAAAGTCAGACAATGACAGAGAATTATTCCGGGATAGTCACAAATACCATCACTACATAAACAAGGTGTGTAGATACACGTGATCAACATACCCAAGTACTCAAAGAAGTGATACAGGAGATATTCAATATATCAACACTTGGTAACATCATACACATTCTGGTGTAGAATAACACTTGAGTAACAACCTGTAAATAGGGTAAAGCTTGATATTTTATGCAGATTAACAATGGAGCAGGTCCGAAAGGCTTGAAAGGCTGAGCAAGCGTTGCTGCAACCTTAACCTGGAAGGCTGACCCAGTTATATAATAACAAAAACACAACAAGTCAGACTACACTTGTATTGAACCTCATATCCAGTACATATATAGCTAACATGTGTAGTCAAATCCCAACAAAACAAGGTTTCTCGATATCCATTTCTCCTTGCCTTTACAGATTTAAAAATATTATAGATATATAGATAGGTAAAATAGTAAGATCAAAGGACACAGACGTAATGACCTTTATCAATTGCCTTTTTTCCCAGACGAAATTAGAACTCTATGTGCTATGTCACTTTTTGATATTTCATAATGTGCCCGTTTGATGTAGGGAATGGAATATGAGCCAGAATGTATTTGACAGGTGTTGAGCGTATGGTTGAAGGACGTCTTATGATTCCGATGAGAAAGAGATGGTGGTGAGGGTATGGGGGTGGGGGAGGATGAAGGAGAAAGAATGGTTGAGGAGAGAGAGAAGGTGATGGTGGGAGAGGGAGAAGGTGTTGGTGGAGGAGAGAGAGAAGGTGTTGGTGGAGGAGAGAGAGAAGGTGTTGGTGGAGGAGAGGGAGAAGTTGTTGGTAGAGGAGAGGGAGAAGGTGGCGACGGAGGAGAGGGAGAAGGTGGAGGTGGAGGAGAGGGAGAAGGTATTGGTGCAGGAGAGGGAGAAGGTGTTGGTGGGCGATTAGAACCTGACGTTGTAGGGGGGCGGGTGTATGCGTTCTTAGGGACAAACTGAGGCGGAGCCGAAGTTTGTCCCTAAGAACGCATACACCTGCCCCCCCCCTACAACGGAAGGGTCTAATTGCTTTAGTCTCCATTGTTGAGATCCTCACATGTATACGGCCACCCCCCGGTCAGCACCAACATGGACGGGGCTAAACGCTCAGTGTTCACCAGTGCGTGACGACCATGGGTAGACGTACATATGTGCCTCCACAACCTACGACCAAATCTCAACAATTCGAGACTAATGGAGGAGAGAGAGAAGGTGTTGGTGCAGGAGAGGGAGAAGGTGTTGATGGAGGAGAGGGATAAGGTGTTGGTGGAGGAGAGAAGCTCTAGGTGAATGAGAAGGTGTTGGTGGAGGTGGAGGAACGTAGGATGAAGGGAATATCTCCAGTCAATATGTCAAGTGGACAACAGCTTGGTGGAACTGGGGCCTTATACTTCTCACTCATTATCTAAAGTGGTAATATCTGGTGACCAGATGTCTAGAAATTCACCAAATAATTCAAAAACTTCCCAGACAATGTGGAACTCTCTAAACTGCATAAATTCTATACACCTTAAAATAGCCTATAAAACCTCCCCTTAGAGCTCCATGCTTGAGACATCGACTCCAAGACTTATCGCCTAAATCTCCCCGGAGTTCAGGTCCAGAGTTTATTTTATAAAGCACCACTGCAGGCAATCTATGGACTTAGAAATGGCGAGCTATACCCCTCTAGGGTGTCTGGCGGGAGGGTAAGAGGGTGATTAAATGCTCCCTCTGGTAGTCGTTCCATAGACGAGGGGTTTACCCTGTCTGACAAACTATTAGATATACAGCTCACCCTAATCTATTAGGGCTTTATAGTCACATGGATTTATCCTTAATTTTTTGTTTGGTGATGGGAATTTATTCATTCATTTATTCAGCTCGAATGGTCCTGGGTAAGACCTTAAAGTGCCTTTCTGTCTCTTTTCTCTGTCTCTCTCTCCCTTCTTCTCTATCTCTATTTCCTGGGTATGATCATAAACTGCCTTCCTCTCAGCTCTCCCGCCCTTGATATAACCATATTATATGTGTTCATATGGGCGTAAAGCAACCAATCTCAATCACTCACCTATTCAGCTCGACTGTATCCTCAACTATAGTCCTAGTTTTCAATAATAATACTAGTACTAGGGTCAGATCGTTGTAAAATGTACAATTCGCCTTCACAAATCCTCTCCAATAACCAAATTTTAAGACATAATGAGCTTCAAAATACAGTTTGATATAGCAGAAGAGATATTTTACTAAATGTGTAGAGCTACCAATTGTACATTTTCCGACAATCTGACCCATTACTGTCCTACTATATCTCATGCTTATGTCCATTTATCTAGTCACTATAGTGAGACATAGTAAACTTTCTATTCATCTACTCAAATGTTCATTGTACTTTGCATATATGGTCAATTCTCACGAAATGTGCCCAATGGGCCTGAAAAGGCGTCCTTTTTTCCCAAATGGCTTTATACTTATGTGACACAGGGTGGACGTACTGGAAGTTAATATATTGTCATATATTATGGTATTGTATCTACATCCCTAAGCAGAGATATTACATTAATATTCATGTGATAATTAATTAATTAATACTCATGGTCATACCAGAAAATTGTACACTCTCAATAGAAGTCCTAACCAACCCACAACCCTAAAAATAGTCTAGAGACTCTGGAAGACTAGGTTATAATCTGAAGTGTACTACCTACTTTGTTATGTTTCGTACTCGAACTGTCTTAGCAAAATGAAGAACCAATTATAACACATACTATGAAAGTATCATAAGTCCAAGTAGAGGTACACACCCTCACCAATACACCAACCTGATCCTTAATATGGTCGCCTTTAGTGTAATAGATTTCTCACCTGCAATAGTGAAATAAGAATAATTAAATTAAACATGATTTAATCAACATAAATAATGATGATCAAGACCTTTCAATCTTTCAATCAAACAAACATGTGCCATTCAGCTTGAGTAATTGTAAAACTAACACAGAAGAATTGGCTGCAAAGAGCGCGAAATGGTAATTCACGAGAGTTAATGACTTCGACGATAATGCCTGCCACTAAAATAAAACAGAAAAATGATTATCAATCCTGCTTTATACCGCAAAATTACACATTTTGCCATAATTCACAAAAAAGGAAATCCGCAGCTTATACGGTAGAAAAATACATACCTCTCGTCCACCAAAATGAGTCACAAGTCGCAAGATTTGGATTTTGAGATATCATCATTTTTATTAGAAAAGATGAGAGGGATCAAGCGGATTGCATTGATAGTAAACAGTAGTACATCCAAAAAGTACTCAGATATGCATACCTATGTTCAATACAAAGTCTCTAAATTTGGTACATGTGGGTCAGATTTTCAGAAAATGTACAATTGGCAGCTATACACATTTAGGAAATTCTGATAAATTAAGGTAAAAAATGATGAATACCGGGTATATCTGAGTATATTTGGTATCACATTGATTTAAAGTATCAGTTCTTTTATGTTAAACTGCATTTTGAAGCTCATTTTTGTCTTAAATGTGGTTATTTGAGAGGATTGGTGAAGTTGAATTGTACATTTTCTGAATATTTGACCCATAAATTCATACTACTAGCGGTCCTTAGCACCCCCAAATTAAAAACATTGTGAACAAGGGTTCTTGTGAATAAATCATTTTGAAAAATATTGTTTATTTTTGCGACCTGTGACTCATTTTCTTGCAACATATCACACATACCATTTGACGTCCATATGTTCATAATTGTGTTTCTACAACTAAGTTATTACGGCACATGTAGGTCAAGCTAAACATGACCTAGTTATGCACCTGTTTCCCATCCAGTATTGCATTCTGGGTAAGGAAGGAGCACACGTGTATAGACTACATTGTTTGTTTACCTTGGTTACCATGATCACGTGCTTAGCAACCCATCACCCTTGGAGACAGCGACTGAGAGGATGAAATCTTATGAAATCTTACGATTATATTAACTCGCCATGTTTAATAATGTTTTTTATTTGTTTTTCTTTTCACATTTAATAGTGTAAGTTACACAAGTATGTGATTGATATTTAAGGTCTCAACAGATGAATATATCCCTCAAGATCTAGTATTCTTGCAAAATGTATATTATTTAAGATATCTTATTCAGCGACAAAATCATTTTGTAACAGTTACAATATTCTCAGATTGTGCTGTTAAATATATGTAATCCGTTTCAGGAAAATACGCCATAAGTCGCAAAATATGGATTTTGAGATATCATCATATTTGAAAAGAGGAGATCAATCTGAGTCCAATGATAGTAAACACTAGGACACCTAATAAGTATTTCTATATTTTAAGTTTGATATTTTTATTTTTGAAAAAAAAAGTTTGCAATGTTTTGGGTATGGGTAGTTACTAGTAAAGTAACTAAATATACTCCATACGAAGGCCTTCAAAATTCAAGGATATATTAAATACAATGTCCCAAAATTTGTTGCATGGATTTATATGACTATAACTTAGTATAAGTGCTAAACCCTATAAAAATCAGAACATTTCAATAAGGAGATTATGTGGAAAAAACACTTTGAAAAATATCAATTTTGCAACTTGTGACTCATTTTCCAGCTAGGGTTCTCCTCTGGCCAAACTTGTTACAAGCAGACATGCCCCCTCTGGATGGGGAATGTTTCAGCTCTTCTGTTAACCTCCCCCAGGTGTATTTATAAAGACATCTGCTGTCAGTTTAGACGACAGATGTCATACAGATAGCAGCTAAACAGCACTTTGTCGTCCTGTCCTAGCAAGTTGTGACAAGAAACACCATTCAATATATTAATCCTTAGTGTGAATATGACTCTGGAAATTAATCCATGTCTTATTCTAAAGACGGTCTCAACTACCGAGAAGCGTGTATTGGTAATTGATATAATAGCTTTTATCCAGATATATTAGTTTTTGACAGGGAGGTATACTTTCCTCACCATGAGATCCCTCAGCCTTTTTATAAGCCCCCCCCCCCCCCCACAAACGTCCCCATGACCCCCACCGCCTATCGAATCCCACTAATCTCTTCCTACCCCATCCCCCTGCAAGCACACCATTGCTGGTCATTCAAGCCAGTGTTTTAGTGTGTGTGGCAGGGAAATGAGTCACAAGACAAATAAGATGGATTTAGGGATAGCATCATATAACTTTGAAAGGATAGGATCAAGCCGATTCCAATGGTGGTAAACATTAGGGACATCTGGGAAGTATTTCTATATTTTATGTCTGATATATTGATGTTAGAAGAAAATTTCTGGGTAAGCAATTACAGGTAAAGTTATTAAATATACTCCCTAAGATAACCTTCAAACGCAAGGATATGTTTAATCACTGTCTTGAGATGTGGTGCATGGGTTCATACGACTGGAAGCACTACACCCTCCAATGATTAGATCATTCTAATAAAGAGATCTTGTTAATAAACCACCCTGGAAAATATAATAATTATTTGCAACGTGTCACTCAGTTCCCTGGAACACATCTCATATACTCATATATAAGGGTGGTCTCCACTGGCTGCGGTAAGCTCTGCGGTAAGCTCTGCAGTAAGCTCTGTGGTAAGCCTTGAAGTGGCGAGGTCCAGCCTACATGGCCAGTGAACCATATAGGCAGGATCTCGTCATTCCTCTTCACCTACAGAACCAACACAAACCATCGCAAGGCTTACCGCAGAGCTTACCGCAGAGCTTACCGCAGCTAGTGGAGACCACCCTTTATCTCACTGTAATGAATGCGTTCTAGGTAGAGTTTGTCTCTGTATTGTGTTGAATGACCTTCTTGCGACCTAGCATATGTTGATTCAAGAGTACTATTTGCATTAATGATGCAATTATTATTATGTAAACTACAGTGTAATATCCAACGGTCTGTATACATGTAAGAGCACAACGCGAATACTCCCGTTTATTGTTTTAGACATGTTTTTTAAACTTATTATAATTTCTCATATTATGCTTAGGCCTAACCTAAAGGAGATACGTTTTCGATCGCTATGACAAAAAGATCTAGATGTACTTAGAAAAGTTGTGTTATTATTTCAATTTATTATTTCATACAAAACTTCCATGCTATGACATCTGCATGAAACTGCCCGTTTGTCTGAAGCAGTCAGGCAATACTGAGAATATCAACGCTCGTCGCTGAAATGTATTGTGTTGTTCTTGAATAAACATATTTATGAATCAAAATCTAGTCAAATCAAAGCACTATAATCTTGGCACAACATCCATCAAACAACGGCCTTAAACAAAGTGTTTCTCCCGTTTCCCGGGCCACGTTGTCTTCAGGACAATTCGCATGCCACAATCAATTGAAACCGACTACACAAAGTTTTTCGCATTTTCTTTGAACAAAGTTTTTCCAATTTTCTAAGATAATGATTTTTATGGCTGACTAGTCACGGGAATGAAAGCAATATGGCGGTCTCAAGCAGAAATGGCGGCAATTCATCATCACGTGGTGTGACAGGTGACCAATCAGGTATGAGCATGTATAATGGGTTCTTGTGATGCCTTTCTTTCCCTCCCGCTCCCTTACGGGTCTCTCTTTTGATACGCTCTTCAGAAGTATATTTTTTATATTGTTTTCATTCATTGAAGGCAAATATGATATTCAATTTACATCAAAAGAAAAAAACGTACTATCCAGCATCGATATCTTCAGACGTCACCGTTGAGTTAAAAATAATTTGTAGTAATAATATCTACAAAAAAGATTTCCTGAGCTACAATAACATCAAATCAAATAACTTCTAGCAAAAAACACCACTAGGTCCAAGCATCAAAGATCCAAACTGCCCAAGGTCGAGATATAATATATAGTTAAATATAAATAAAATTAAATATAAAGTATATAGTTATATATATGTGATTAGTGTTTGTTATTTATACCCATAATTGTATTCACAGTTATTATTCCACGATCTGGCCGTGAGAGTGAAGTATATCCGATAAACTTTACTCTCACGACCAGTGAAGTATTTTTTATTTATACGCCCCTAGTATCAAAATCAATATGGGAGTCCCGTTGTTTCAATCGCCTGGTGCGGTGGGAAAGTTCATTTATTGATTTTAGATTAATTCAAGCAAAATAATTAGTCAAATGCTTAATTATGTCCATCCCTAAATAGCTGGCAGTAAAGATGTCGGGTAAAATAAAGTTTTATTTAAGTTTCAAGCAAAAATAGACGTGTTTTCTTTACCAGAAGTGATTCTGTCGTGATAGCTGAAAATGCAGTTTATATCTCAAAATTCATTTTCCAGACTTGTGACTCATTTGTCTGTAACACATCACATATATTATGTTTCCTGTATAAGCTGTACTACCAATATGGTACTATTCAAGTAATAATACCATGAATTTCGTTCAAAGAATTCGTTATATCTAGTGGTCTTTTCATTCTAAAACTCACCAATATAACAGATTAGACGATTTTGACCTCTCCTTTGACCTGCTAATTGCTATAGACCTTGACTTTGCGCAACCGACCCACCCCCTACAGGGCGGATTTAGACCACCTTTAAACTTCCTTACGTTGCTCAAATACCCCTGGTCTTCTCACTTATACAGAACTCGCAGCCATGGCCCTGTTTTTTATGTATTCCCATGTAAATGGGTACCATTACATCGTCTGTAAGGCAAGTTGTGTTCCTCCTGATGCCTTTTTAGGGGACGACTTATGTATAATGTGTTACAGGAAAGTTGCAATTTTAAATATAAAAATTGGTTTAGACTCCCACCCCTGTCGCACCTCTCACTCACTCACTCACTCACTCACATAGCTTCACACAACCCAGTACCACACACTGCCCCTCCCACTGCCTGCCACTAGTGTGTGTGTAGCCTTGCCTCAAGGCTACACACACACTAGGCAGGTAGGCAGTCAGGTATCAAACACTAACACATGGATTCTAATGTGACGGGAGGAGTGAAGGATGGGTGGTTGGTGGGCATGCAGTGTCATTCAAGGTGAGAAAAACGACAACTATAAGAACAAAAACAAATAAGTACAGCAAGCAAAAGTACTAACGGGTAAAATTTCTGGACCTTTGACTCTCAACTGTTGAGTTCTCTCTCTATTGACTTGCCTTCTTAAAAACCTGACGATATTATAAGATATAAATTGTTTCTTCATTTTTAGTACTCAAACAGTACAGTTATATATAGATCAAACAAAAAAAGAATTGGGAAAAATAGTATGTGTTGGAGTTAGCGGTGAACGCAACTTTAACGCTTTATTTCTCACTGAACTAATAGAGGGATGTGAGTAGTACACTATGAGAGGAATATCTAGCAGGCAACATGGGCAATAGATACTCACAGTATGTTGATACACTATAGGCTTGTGTAGGGAAATAAGTCAAAAGTCGCTAAAGTGATATTTTTCAAGGTGTTTTTATTCACGAGATATTTATGTTCGAATGTTCTGATCTTTGGTGTGTATTATAGCAAGAATTATTTGAAAGAGTATCCTCTCTCATATAGGTGTTACCTCGGAAATTATTGTTAAAAAAGGCTTAAAAATTGTATTTCTTCGTTTTGCCTATTCATTATCGAAAGTATTTTTTCCTTGAGTATCATGAGATTATCATGTATCATGAAAATGTACTCAATAAAATTTAATTTTAAAAAAATGGCATAGTTTTGCGTATACATGAGTATGGCCGAAGGTGAATACAGGCCACCGAAGACGCGATAGTTTGTTATTCTTGCTTTTATTCCATGATTCTTAACTTATTACAACTTTATTTGCATTTATTTCATCAAACTGTGTTGTCCACATAACTCACCAATAGCCACGAACGGTCGTGACGTCACTGTACAATATAGCCAGTTTATATTGTACACCTTGTGAGTGGCAAGTATATCAATTATATTGTACGCTCATGGCCAAATCATGGAATAAAGCCCAATAAATCATATATATAAATACATGCATTAAATTTCAAGACCGTGTATTAAGTATGTCCTTGGTATGTCATGATATTGAGTACATTTAATTACTTTACTGGTAATTGCCCACCCAGAAATATTGCAGACTTCAAACATAAATATATCAGGCTTAAAATATAGAAAAACTTCTTAAATGTCCTCATATTCACCTTAACTGTTCACTACCTCTGTCACTTCAACTCACTGGGCGACTACACTTGTCGACAATATCGATGTAAAACACAAACCAGAATATAAAAAGTGTACAAAGCTTGATGTAAAGACCTATATACTCACCCCCCATATATGCTAGCCCATGCCCTGGAGTGATGGGCCCTATGGGGTAGATGGAGGTCACAGGAGGAAGGGGTGTATACTATATATATGGGGTAGTATCGACTATAATGAATGAGCAATACATCAGGGAACAGTGCATGTATACCATATTGCATACCAATGTAAAGTACTTCTTCTCCCTTTGTTTTCTCCCTCTTGCTTCTATCTCATTTCTCTACCCCCTCGTCCTTAAGTTAAACAGCCGAATTACTAACAACTTTCTCACCCACCTCTACCCCCTCTAGCCAGCACCCTCCCCCCTCAACCACAGTCCCCCCCCCCTTCGTTGAGTACTATGTGTGTCAATCACTCCCATGTGGGCAGTCATCAACACACCAACACGTTGCCATAGCAACATATGTAATATATGTAAACTGTCGTAGCCCATACTTGTGTCCTATAAGTTGTACACCTGTACACCCAGTTCCAGGACATCTCCCTAGACTAATGTTTTGACTGCCATAATTATGGACACTCAAATGTGATGTGTTTCAGCAAAGTCAGTCACGAGTAGCAAAGTTTATATTTTCCAAAGTGATTTATTTAAAAGACTTTTTGGAATGTTTTCATGTTTGGGATGTTTAACGCTGCTTGCAGCATGAATAGATTTACCAAATTTTAAGGCTGTGTAATAGATATATCTATGTATTTCTAAGGTCATCTTATAGAACATATAGCTACTTTATTAGTAAATGTCCACTAGAAATGAAAACATCGTTTTCAAAAATGAAAATGTCAAACTAAAAATATAGAAATACTTATTAGATGTCCTTCATGTTTACTTTCATTGGAATCTGATTGATCTCATCTTTTCAAATATGATGGTATCTCAAATTCCATTTTCTGCGACTTGTGACTCATTTTCCTGGAACACATCATCAATGGTGTAGGTGACTAGAGGCTGGAGGGAGTATCAATGACCCTTGACCCGACACTGACCACCTCATATCTTATCAAATCTGAATACCAAGCTGACCAATGGGTCAGATCCTCAGAAAATGTACAATTGACAGCTCTTCACATTTAGTAAAGTCTGCTTAACTAGGCTGTAAAATGAAGAATACCAAGTATATCTGAGTATATTTGGTATCGCATTGATTTAAAGTATCAGTTCACTTATGTTAAACTGCATTTTGAAGCTCATTTTTGGTTTAAATATGGATTATTTGAAAGGATTGGTGAAGGCGAATTGTACTCCAATACCTGTTTTATCAATTGGACTGCATTTATTGATATCTTGCTGCGGTTATATGATTGAAAATGATTTTTGTATTATGTTTTAATTGCGTTCGTAATTTTTGATTGATTGATGGATATAATTGGTATTGCTATAGGACACTGAGAAATACACTTCCTTTCCCAGGTAAGATAAGATAAGATAAGATACTACTTTATTCATCCAACTCACACAGTACATAGTACATACAGGTATACAGACTTCTAGATCAGATCCAGTTCTCCCAGACGTTACCATTAACCGTGTTGTCATGCACGCTTATTAAACAATTTCATAAAGTCTGATCATATATCTTTATTTTAGAACAGTATGTATTTATACTGTACAATTAGAATTTTTTTTATACATTTTGAATTTTTTCTATGGGTCAGATTTTCAGAAAATTTACAATTCGCCTTCATCAATCCTCTCAAATGACCCACATTTAAGACAGAAATGAGCTTTAAAATGCTGTTTAACATATATTGAACTGATACTTTTAATCAATGCGATACCAAATATACTCAGATATACCTCAAATTTATCATTTTTTTAGCCGAAATTACTAAATATGTAGAGCTGCCGATTGTACATTTTCTGAAAATCGGACCCTTATACTTGGTTCTCAAGACAGTGTTTCACTTGTACCAGTTTTACGTACAAACATACATTCATTTCCATTCCCTCATATCAGAAGATTAATGCCTGAAGTGATCCAGAACAAATATGTGGATCATTTGCTCCCACATAGTTCTCGGCTGAGGGGTGAGTTTTCATAAATTCAAAAACACAAAACCTCAATATTTTCGTCAATTTCGTGGTCGTGTATATGTGCAGAATAAACCATTTAAAACAAAATATTAAGCAGTTTGGAAGTCATATAAAATAGTGGACATTCGCAGAAACTATTTTTAATCGGGGAGGGCAATGATCCAATGCTCTTGGACCAGGCCAACAACAGGGGATGTAGCTCAGCGGTAGAGCGCTCGCTTTGCATGTGAGAGGCCCCGGGTTCAATCCCCGGCATCTCCAGAATGTATATTTTTCAATGTTTACTTTCGGTTCAACATCTTTTGTCTATGTCTCTATATGGATCAGATTGTCAGAAAATGTACAATTGGCAGCTCTACACATTAAGTAATTTCTTTTAAATTAGGCTGAGAAATAATAAATACCGGGTATAGCTGAGTATATTTGGTATTGTGTTGTTTTAAGATGTCGGTTCTATTATGTTAAACTGATTTATGATATCTCTTATGTTAAACTCGATTTTGTAGCTCATTTTTGTCTTAAATGTGTGTTATTTGGGAGGATTGGTGAAGGCGAATTGTACATTTTCTGACAATCTGACCCATAACTTCGAACTTATTGTTATAATAAAACACCTTTCATTACATTTGACAACTTGTTATTCTGTGGGCCTATATTATTCGATATATTGTAACTTGTTCTGTATCGAAATTAGTGGAGAAAAACAGATGAAAGTAAGGCATTTCACACTATGTACATCGCTATAGGTGACGACTCCATTGTAAATCCTCTTATGGGTGAAATCGCCAGAAAATGTACAATTCACCGTCACCAATCTTCTCAAATATCCCAAAATTAAGACAAAACTGAGGTTGAAAACTCAGCTCAACATAACCAAACAGAATTGACCATTTTACAGTGTAATTTAGCAGAATTTACTAAATGTGTAGATCTGCCGATTGTACATTTTTCTGAAGATGTGACCCATATACACCATTAACGGGTAACAGTAGCATTAATCCCGGTATTAACATGTTTTATGTTACTTCATATTCGGTAATAGGGATAAAGCCTAACCATGTCAGATATGGCTGTTCTACTGGTAGCATGATAACAGGCTGTTTATATCTATCTACCAGTGGCAGTAGAACACTTTCACCTAGTCGGTAGGGAAGAAAGGGCAGAAACCATTTAGTATAATAGCTTTATTTGCACCATATACAATGAACTTAGACAGTGATTGGGAAAAAGATGTGATCTGCTTATAACAGCTCTTCCAAATGAATCATCCTATATTCATTCCAAGTTTCCAAGTGTACATTGTTATGTATGTGTGATGGGGGGGGGCGATTGGTTACTTTTGGCCCTGTTAACAGTTTTGACACCATACTGTTGGTATATTTGGTCCTAATAGGGCGAGAGAGGAAACACGCTAACAGTATACAATACCCTGCTCTTTTAGAATATTAATTAGCATTGGTTCTTTTACATGCGTATATATATATATATATATATATATATATATATATATATATATATATATAATTTATATATATATCCATAGGCAGCTATACACATGGCCGGCCTGTGATAAAAACCGACACAGATCTAACAGACACTTTAATGAGGGTTCCAGTATGTGGCCGAGACCTATAGGGCGTTCATGATAAAGTCTGAGAGCATGGCTGAATGGCGGTAATGTATGGTACAAGGGTAGGAGCAGGAGCAAGAGCAGAAGCAAGAGCAGCAAGAGCACATAAAGCAGGAGCAAGGAGAGCAGCAGGAGCAGCAGGAACAAGAAGAGCAAGAGCAGCAGGAACAAGAAGAGGAGGAAGACCAAGAGCAGAAGGAGCAAGAAAACCAGAAGGAACAAGAAGAGCAGGACGGGCAGCAGGAGCAAGAGCAGAAGGAACAAGAGGAGCAGAAAGAGGAGCAGGAGCAGGAAGAACATGAAGAGCAAGAGCAGAAGGAACAAGAGGAGTTGGAGGAACAAGAAGGGCAGCAGGAGCAGCAAGAGCAGCAGGAGCAGCAGGAACAGCAGGAACAGCAGAAACGGGAAGATGAACAGGCAGAAACAGGGATATAAGCATGAAGAGGAACAGAAGCGGGAAGCAAGAAGAGGCAACGAGGAGAAAGAGGAAGGGCAGCAGCAAGAGGTGTGGCATACAGAAATAAATAAAAAAAGGAGCAGAAGCTGCTGCAGAAGGACCAAGTGACCTACGCAGACTGACTCAGACTGACGCAGAGTGACGCAAGCTGACGCAGACTTTGGTAAGGGCCAACACAGGTTCTAAAAACCGGGACGTAAAGTGCCACAGCAAGGTAAATACACCTATAGAGCTCTTACTGCATGGCCGGATGAATCCATTGTAGAGGAGGAGGGGGAGCAGGAGGAGGGGGAGGAAGAGGGGGATCTGGTACGGAGGGCATGACCACTGTCAGGATGGATATTCCGACTCTCAAGCCCAGTGGACAAAGGATCTCCTGATAAAAGTGAGATTTAGGAGGTGTCAGCTGGAGAAATGTAATAACTCGGGTTGACCTCTCTGCACCGGGCACCGATTTAATTCCATGGCTTCATGGATTATTTCTCATCAAATAATGCTTCTGTTGAACCTGCTGCACTTATTCTTATCTGTTGTTCCGCCCACTATTCTGCCTTTCTTTGCTGATCCCGGCCTTTCTCTGCCAATATTCTGGCAATTCTTTGCCCATATTAATAACTTTCTCAGTCCTGTCACCAATTTTTTGTATTCAAGTGATTTTATTCAGCCAAAACATTATGTGAATCCCATTATTCTCAGCTAAAGCTAAGCAAGACAGTATATATAATTAAGGTTACAAAGTTGACATAAGGGCTACCGCTTTCTACATCAAGTTTAAATAGATATAATATAATCAAAAAATAAGTTAAACGATGAAGATTAAGTTCAAATGCACAAGGCATTAACAAGCTACCTTTTTTATCTCCACTCCCATATTACCGATGTTCTGTGTGATCTGCTGTTAAGACAGATCTCAGCATTGTTCCTTTTTAGCCTTTTTCCTAATCGTAATGGATAGACTTGCACACCTTGTTCATTTTCATAATTTTAAGATATCAATGTATTTACAAAGAAATGCAATTTATCCACACATAACCACTATGTCTTGGGCATTACCTACAAAAAAATTGTTAAACTAATTCTTCTTTAACAGAAATGAAATGTATCTTATAATAACCAACTTAACTTTGGTCCGATTTCTGGTCTAGGAGAACAGCCTAAGGGACTAGTCTGCTAGTCTACTAGCTAATAGTCAAACACCACATAGTAGTATACAAATGGGGGAGTCCCTCAGGCAAATTTGAGATATCTTTGTGTCAAAAAGAATATCCCAAAACCAAGATAGTACCTCTTTTGATATTAAGATATCAATAAGTCATGTTGATTATGTGTTGGAATATCTTAGAAAAGGAAAGTGATATTCGAAAAAGAAGAGCGTTGGATATGTTGGATATTTACTATTACACATTGATATCCTTAACGATTGGGGACAAAACACTTGGCGACTGGACCCATATATATAAGGGAGGTGATATAAGGGAACTTGCTACTCAGGATGATTGACAGAATGGTACCCAATTCACTAACATTCACGATTTTTTATTTTTTTTAAATACCGTAGAATGTAAAAACGCGCTATTTCATGAAGGTAAGTAGTTTGTTATACCTGAATCCTACAGAAAACACCTCCCGCTCATTTGGACATGAAAATGAAATCACAATTGACTATTATTTTAGCATAAAATAGACATACGTTGGGAACGTATTGACCCGCCTCTCAGCATAATTGACGTCCATATCTCAGGTACGCACGCTAAGAATAGCACACCTAGTAATGACATAGTCCTCATAAAACATATGTTAGCGTTAGTGTTGAGGAGAGAAGGAGATAGAGAAAATACAGTTAACAATACATTATCAGCTTTGGAAGATCCTGAAATATAAAGACTCTCCTTAAGATAAACGCTATCATATATCTTGGAAAACGATTCAAACGAAGAAAACCTGATTAGAAGTAACAAATTCAGCATCAAATTTTGCTCTGCATACCACTGCACCAGTGCCCTGTAATGGCCCATTCAAGACAGGCAGCAGTGGGGTTAACCCTGGTCACATATGCATGTGTGCTTCTATTCTTATATAGCTTTGGATGAATGAATGACCTTAAGATAAACACTATTGCACCACTGGGATGTCAACACATGGACCGGGCATGTGGATTAATCCTAATTGACATAGCTAGTGTACTGCTGTCAAACCATGTCTCCACATGTATAGAACCAGGACAATAACAAACATCTGCTTGACAAGGGGAACAAAATTCCACAAAAAGTCACACAGCATATATGGTGCACCCTCATTTCCAATATTTGATGTAGTGACAAAGTACCTCTGGACAGTCACCCTCTTCCTTTCACTCTCTCTCCCCTACTCATCTCTCGCTGCCTCTCCTCCTTTTCTTTCCCTGCCCTTACCCCCGTCTCCTCTCCCCTGCCCTCTCCTCTCGCCTGCTCTTCTATTTGTATCCCCTTCTTCCTCTCCATATCCGATTTCCCCTCCCTCTCCCTCTGCTTCCTTCATTTTCTCCCTCCCCTCCCCCTTCCTCTCCCTCCTCATTCACTCTTCCCTCCTCCTCTCTCCTTCCGTTCTTCTTCCCCCACTTCTTTCCCTGTTTCTCTTCCTTCCCTCCCCAGCCCTCCCCCCCCTGTCCCGCTTCTCTTTCACTCTCTCCCCCTCCCCATGCACTTTGCTTCTGCCACCCAATCCCTCTCCCCTTCTTCTCTCCCCTTATTCTCTCTCTCCCTCTCACCTTCTCTTCTTCTCCCTTCCCTCTGTCTCTCTGACTCCCGCACCCTCTCTCTGCCCTTTCCCCCTCCCCCAGGGATGCCTGTGTTAAAGAGTTGTTACATTTCTGGGTCAAATGATCAATTGGCTCAAGCGCTCATTTATCATTGCCTCTATGTCACATGCTCATTGGTTTGACCATACTAGCTTCCCAGGCTATAAATAGAGTGTGGATATCCCGATTTAAAAAAGGCTTCAAAATCACATTTTTTCACCCGAAATACCTTCACAACCACATATATTGTATATAACTAGCAAAGTACCCGTCCTCTAGACGGTCCCCCTCTCTCCCCACACTTCCCCCTCTCCCTCATTTCCCTCTGCCCCTTCTCTGTCTCTCATACCTGTTTTTTCTCCCAACCCCATCTCTGATTCCCCCCTCTCCCTCCCCTCTTCCTCATGCTCCCCCTCCTTGCTTTCTCTCCCTCCCCTCTCTCCCTTCCCCTTCATCTTCTCCTTCCCCTACTTCATCTTTTCCTTCCCCCTTTTCTTTCCCTCCCCTCCCCTCTCCTATTTCCCCACCCTCTCCCTTTTCTTAACCCTCCCCTCCTACACCTTCTCCCTCCCCCACTCCAATATCCCCACCCTCTCCCACTGCTCTGCGTGTAGTCAGGTCCCCCTGGAAGGGAGGTAGTAGCTTATGGGAAATGACTTAGTATCTCACAGGGGCTTTCCCAGGCTATAAATAGAGTGTGTATATCCCGACCTATTTGGACCCATATACAATGCCCCTATTGCCCTTCCCAGTAACCCTAGTAGTCAATGGCCTGGATCCCTTCCCTCCTCCCATCAATCCCTGCCCAGTAGGAAGGGATTTCCCGTCCACTGACTATAGGGTAAAGGGGTATGTGGGTCACATCGTCAGAAAATGTATAATTTGATGTCCTCTATCCACTCAAATAACCCAAATTTAACGCAGAAATCAAGTTCAAAATTCAGTTTACCATAACCAAACAGATTCTTTTAATCAAGGTTATACCAAATATACTCAGATATAACAAGTATTTAACGTTTTCAGCCCAATTTAAGAGAATTTACTAAATGTGTAGAGTTGCCGATTGTACATTTTTTTAAGATCTGACCCATATATAGTGGATGGATCTGTAGGTGCAGGAGGAGTAGTTTTGGTAGCAGCTATTGATCGGATCAATGAATCACAGACCTTCCATCTTGGGTATCTTCATGCAATGCTATTTATACTCCATGTTCCATTCTTTTCCTACCCATCATTAAAGGGTGGTCTCCACTGGCTGCGGTAAGCTCTGCGGTAAGCCCTGCGACGGTGCTGAGTTGGTGAGGAGTGGCAAGGTCCTGCCTACATGGCCAGTGTATCCTGTGGATAGGATCTCATCATTCCTTTCCACCTAGAGAACCAGCACAAACCATCGCAAGGCTTACCGCAGAGGTTACCGCAGCCAGTGGAGACCCCATTTAACTTAGCCTTTCATGGTATTCGTATGTGATGTGTTATAGAAAAATAAGTCACACGTTGCACAGAATGGATTTTGAAATGAGTCCAAGCGGATTCTAATGGTTATAAACTGTAAGAACTATAATATGCATTTCTATATTTCAAGTTTGATATGGTTAGTTTTGAAAAAAAGAATTGCAATATTTCTAGGTGGAATTTTACTAGTAAATACTAGCTTAACATACTCTATACGATGCATAACTTAGAAATACATGGACATACTTAATAAACTGTCTTGGAATTTAGTATATGTATATGTACAAGAAGCGTTAAGCAACCCAAAAATGAAAACATTCCCACAAATACATCTTGTGAATAAAACACTGTCCATTGGTAATAACTTGATGGTTGTTATTTCATCGTTGTATGGCGAAACGTAGGGAGATCGTTCCAGTAATTTGGGATCTTGTAAAGAAAGGATTTCTTTCAGTTCTGGTGACTTCTGAATTAACGCAGAGACATTGTCAGACCTGATTGTGTCATAACAGTAAAGAGTCACTAAACCCAAAAATATTATGAAAAAATCAACTTCTTCTATTATGCAAATCTAACAGCCCCAGAGGTACTTAAACCTAACATTTAGTGAGTTTCACCAAATTTAAAGGTGGGGGAGGGGAGAACTGCCCTCCAGAATGTTCTAGATTTATTCAAAACAAGTAAATGGGGTGGTGACTCTAAGCCTTGGACTTGTATCCCTATTGGACATGGGGACAAGGAGCTCCTCATGCAATGATTATGATTGGCTAATGGAGCAGCTCTTTGTCCCCCTGGTGGATAGATTGTGTAAGCTGTATGTATATATGGCCAAGTTGGCCACTTTTGTCTCTGCTCTCTCTCCAACTGTTTCTCTGACAACTCTCTCCTCAGCGAGGCTGCATTGGTGGTATTCTACATGTAATCAGAAGAATAAAAGAAACACAACGAGAAGTATACATCATGGACTTGACTTAAATCATTGGGGGCTGTGTTACAAAGAGATAGGTCTGCAGTTTAACACTCGATTAGAGAAACCTTGAAATGAACATGCAATGTACATAACACACAAGTTGGGAGAGGTGTTGTGTACATTTCAGGCGATACTTTGTAATATCACGTAGCACACTCACTGCTCTCTTGTGCTAAACAGACCTTTACAACTAAACGTTCTTAATAGTTGCCTGTGAGCGTTTGTAACTTAGACATAAATGGAGGTAAGAAATATGGGACTTATGGGACTTATGGGATGTATTCATAGATCCATGAAGTTTGTTGTCCAAAAGTGACATTGAACCAATTTAGTGACCCTTTGAAGTTGATTTCTTCATAGCCATATATATATTTATTATATACGCGTTGCTGTTGAAACAACGTATTGTAGAGTTGTATACGTTGTGCACGTATACAACTCCACGCTCTGAATTCTGTCGTATACAACTCCACGCTCTGAGTAGGATCCCGAAGGGGCCTCTGACAGCGTAGGCCCAACTGAGGGGAATCACGCCATTAGGCTGATCAGCTGTGAACGTAGGCAGAACGGGAGGCAGAACGGTGAAATAAAGATCGAAATTAAGGAAATAAACTAAAATACTTCATCTTTATTTATGTGTATCCTTTGTTAAAGCATTTCTGTGTTTTTAAAACTATCTAAAGCTTTGAAAACGTTGGAAATTGATTCGAAAATGTGAGCGATTTTCCCGCAGTGGCCAAATGACAACAAAATGATCTGCAGATCGTCGTAACTTTCAGCCCAGGTCGAGGTGTAATATCTCATTCAAATGAATTAATAAACTAAAATCCTTTCATTTATATCAAGGTCTACCCTTTATTAAAGTATTACTCTTTTTTTAAGAATCTAAAGCTGTCAAAGAGTCTAAAATTGACTCGTAAAAGCTACGGTAATTTTCTCAACTGGGTCTCCCTCGCCACAATGCCCGATAGAACAGCGTGATGCATAATAATAGGCCTATACACAAAAATACATGATCAAGTACCATATAAAGATGCAATTTGATAATAGTTCTACAAAATACACATTGTTTAATCTTATGTAAAACATATATAATAAATCAGATAACTAACTCGTTGGTTGAAGGATTGTGAATATTGCACTCGTTGCTGCGCAACTCGTGCAATATTCACAATCCTTCAACCAACTCGTTAGTTATCCTGTATATATGTGATGTGTTTTAGGAAAATGAGTCACAAGTTGCAAAATTGATCTTTTTCAAAGTGATTTATTTACAAGTTATCTAAGTAGGAAAGTTCTGATTTTTAGGGTGCTCAGTCATATAAATTCATGTACCAAATTTCAGGATAGTGTATCAAATATATCATTACGTTTTAAAGGTTATTATATGGAGTACATTTAATTACTTTACTGGTAATTGCCCACCCAGAAATATTGTAAACTTGTTTCCAAACATAAAAATGTCAAACTTAAAATACAGGAATACATGTTATCTGTGTCCTACTGCTCACTATTATTAGAATCGGCTTGATCTCATCTTTTCAAATATGATGATATACCCGGTACATAAATCTTTTAGACAACAAATTTTAAATCAGAGTAGTTTGTCTTGACTGGCTACCAAAGTGTCATACTCCGTACACAAACCTTGAACGTTACCAAATAGTCATTCTCTGTACATGTCATATTTTATTAACAAAAAAGACCATTTCTATGCGCATGAAGCTAATATTTTCTCTTTTATTTCTCAATCTTCACGTTTAAATAAATACCAATTCCAGGAAAAGAGAGGGTACGATGTAAAACAGTGTGATCGACCCCGTATGAAGAAAGAATCTGTTGATAGACTGAATAAAAACTTTTAAAAACAAAAAAATATGATGATATCTCAAAATCCTTTTTTTTCGACTTGTGACTCATTTTCCTAAAACGGATCACATTTAGTGACCCTTTAAAGTTGATTTCTTCATAGCCATAATATGCTTACTTTTACCTTTGCTTCTACCTGTGTGCTCCTATTTCATATTTCACCTAGGCTACACCCACTAATTAACCAGTTACCTACTTAAGAACATCAAGATGTTTACCATCAACATTGCTCTGCAATAAACACAATATTTCAAGACCACATCTTCTTTCTCCTTTATGTTACCCATTTTATAACGACATTTGATTTGATTTGATTTGATTTGTCAAAATTACGGTTTCATATAGAAAGACAAGCAGGTCGACAGACTTGTGGGAGATTCCCAGTTCTTCTGCCGTTCCCCTTAGAGTAGAGCTTAACTAGGGGAGACGTTAATAACTGTACCTGGCGTCAACAAATTAATAAGTTTGCCAGTTAATTAGTTAAGTAATTCATTATTTCATTAATTAATTAACTATTTTCGTTTGCCATCAGCGATTGTGGACCTTGTTCAACCGCCCCAAGCTGTGGTTACCTTCTTTAATACAAATATAGGAATGTACGTCCTAGACAATGCATAAACCTTGTATCTGTCAGCATTAGAACTGGTTATCTTTTATGTCCATCCCACAATTTCATTATTTCATGTTCCAGTCTAGGCTCAAAGTCGGGAGAGTCCCTCTAAACTGATGAAAAGCCTCTCGTGCCAAACCGGAAAATGCCATTAAAATGCCATTAGAATCCCATTATGACTCCAGGGCCAGGAAAGCCATTAGCACTAGGCGTCGAACCACTGACATATCATTCATATCTGATCGTAGAGTGGTCCTGGGTAAGACCTTAAAGTGCCTGTCTGTCTCTTTTTCTCTGTCTCTCTCTCCCTTCTTCTCTATCTCTATTTCCTGGGTATGATCATGAACTGCCTCACTCTCAGCTCTCCCGCCCTTGATATAACCATATCAAATGTGTTGATAAGGGCGTAAAGCAACCAATCTCACTCACTCACTCCCTCTCAGCTCCCCCCCCCCCCCCTTGATATAACCATATCAAATGTGTTGATAAGGGCGTAAAGCAAGCAATCTCACTCACTCAATCCCTCTCAGCTCTCGCGCCCTTGATATAACCATATCAAATGTGTTGATAAGGGCGTAAAGCAAGCAATCTCACTCACTCAATCCCATAATTCTAGAGTAGGTGGACATAGACTGATCATACTACCAACTTTGTGATCGGCTGGAACGAATCTGTCTATGGACGAATGATTAGAAAATCTGCTTTTTCTTACCCAATGGATCTTCAGAAAATGTAAAACTCCCTTTCACCAATTCTTTCAAATAACCAGAGCTTAAGACAAAAATGACCTTTAAACAGTTTAACATAGCAGAATAGGTATTATAAAACCTCAGATATATCTGGTATTTATCGTTTTTCAGCCTAATTTAGCAGAATTTACTGAATGTGTAGAGCTGCCAATTGTATATTTTCTGACCATCTGCCCTTTTAATAAACCGTACATTTACCGACCTTCACATTGCACTCTACTGCATCAGAGACGTAGATTAAGCACGGAGCGATAATAGATGAGCTAAATATACCACGCATAGCCGAGTGATGGATTGATGAGGGCTTTTATTATTTAAAACCTCCTCTCTCCCCAGTTTAGCACTGCGCTAAAAGGAGGGTATGTGTAAACGGTTAAAATGCATTAGAGCATGCTTAGAAAAAATGTAAATAAAAGCGGTATGGTAGTAGTTCTCGCCATGAAATGTATAAAAAGTGAACATACAAAATTCAGCTTCATCTTTTAAAAGCTTGAATGAAAATGGTGTTCATTCAAATGTAAGGTCAGTAAAAAGAATACAGGTCCATTATGTAACCCTTCTAGCATCTGCTAAAAGGTCTCTTCGTATTGAGTAAGGATAAGTGAATCAGTTATCCTTTTATGTGGAACCAATAGGGAACTTTTGAAATACTCTGTTTAGCTTTAGATAGCAACAGTTTGCATTCATTTCATACAGGGACCGAGGCCAGTCTCAGGGTGGGTGGGGCTCTGAACACACTCTGAGAACACACTCTGAGCTCTGTAGGTATGTGCCTCCACATACCCCACGTACCCACTCACACACAGTGCAGGTGAATACATAGATAAGAGAACCTAGCGAGGGGGAAGTGTGACACTTTTTATTGACCAAGGGGAGCGCGGGAGGATAGAGGGGCGTTAGCCCCGAGATCCTTCCGCACTATAGGATATAGGATCTGTAGCTATAGGCTATAGGATCTGTAGCTATAGGATCGTTGGTTAGAGCCTGTCGGGCCGTCATGGCTGGTTAATGAAATACATGATTATCGACAATATACTTTAGCAAAATCGCATCTTTATATATGATTCTTCGATTGAACTTTTCATTTAAAGTCCCTAGCTTTATTATTTCGAGAGAAAATCGGGAAAACGATCTGCAATTTACCGAGTGGGCGATAATTGAGCTCCGCAAAATCAAAACAACAGCTGGGTACACGCGCACCCTGGCACTGCCTAGGTTAACTTTAGAATCTGTGTTCATGGTGGGTCTACAGGCATATACCTTAGCAAAATCATTTCTTTAAATATCATTATTCGATAGAACTTTTTAATTTGAATCTTTATATTTAGTTTTTCCACAGATATTAGCTGAACGATCGCCGATTCCATCGTCGGAAGTGATGGCTCATGAATACACAATTTTTTACTTCCGGTGATCAGGCTTTGCTGCCGGACCTATTTTTTGTATGCGCCAAGGGTGCTCAAGTGCGACATAATTTTCATATTATGCACCACTTTGACCAAGTGTGACATACAATGCTGAAGGTATAGGAAGCAACAGCACAGGGGTGTAATAAATCATGCACTCAACCTGTGCCTACATACAGTGCTTCCAATGTTGAGAATTTGTTCTGATATTTGTTTTCTACAATTATTAAAGGGAAATAAAGTTAGATGAAGGTAGGCCTAAGGGCCTGGTGTTGTCTCATATATCCTCAAGTTTGGTGGCAATATTAGACGTTTTTCTGTCTCTTAAATTACTTTTAATGAAAGGCCCTCTCTGTGTCCATTGGAACATGTAACCACATAATGCAAACACTGGTGGCCCTGGCCCCTCTTCTGGTCAAAATTACCCGTCACCCTCTATTCTGGCCCCAGTCTACCAGTCAGCATATCCCATTCCGAATCTTGCCTATTGAGTAAGGATACATAAATCAATCTTTTGATAAACCAATTACTTATCAGTCTTACAACAGCCTTATCAATGTCAGCTTTATGTCATGTAAGATAAAACAGCACCATTGCTTATGCAGGAATCAATATTTTTAACCCAGAAACATTTATATATAATATGTGGTTGCCAAGTGCATGAACCCTTATGCATAAAAGTAATGTGTTACAGGAAAATGAGATTATTTGAAAAGATAACATCCAGAGAAGCGTGCAGAGCTAAAGATTCCTGCACATTATATAAATAGATTGCAGATGCAAGATATACTTTTATGATAATTTGAATCTTTAAATTGCCTGGGGCTAACACATGTTTTTTTTTAAAAATCTGTCATGTCTGAGAAAAGCATCAAACTTGATGTAATTAATGTCATTTCCTGCAATAAATGGTGTACTAGTAATTGAATATTTATTGGACGAGATTGCATAGCAATCAAGATATTATATGCCCTTAGCATAAACAAATATTGATATGTAAACCTTTCTTTTTGGTTTAGAATCGTCAAAAAATCTAAATTTATATCGAATTTTTATTGTACACATACAATACAAATATTTGTATAGCCCCCCACTTATCGCACCTCTCAAATGGAATATGCATATAATAAAAACTTTTTCAATTCAATAAAATTAATCTTCGAATTGTGTGAACTTGTTTACGATATCTGATTGTATGGCAGGCATAGGTAATAAGCGCTGGCAGAACTATGGCCCTGAACCAGCTTACCCTCAAAGGTGATGCATTATTAATTTACACTGAGTACCCATTTGGCATCCAATCTGTATTAGTTATGTATGGAACGTACACATCTGCATTCTGAAACCGTTGTGATAAAGAGGCATTGATCTAGTGCGGTCCTGCTGGTTGTATAGCTTGATGTGAATTGGTATAATTGGTTAGAAAACACGCTCATTAAAGCAGTATTCTCGGCTCTCGCGACAAAAACAATTTACCAAAGACCAAGATGAATCAACCAAAGAAAACAAGAGATAGTGAGCAATAGTAAGGGGTGACTTCAAAATAGGGTCGTGGAGTGAGAGAGTGAGAGTGAGATTGGTTGCTTTACGCCCTTATCAACACATTGAAGGTTATATCAAGGGCGGGAGAGCTGAGAGGGAGGCAGTTTATGATCATACACAGGAAATAGAGATAGAGAAGAAGGGAGAGAAAGAGACAGAGAAAAGAGACAGAAAGGCACTTTAAGGTCATACCCAGGACCCTAGTGTTGTGGAGGCTGAAACAGCCGTGTCCATGGTCACGTCCACGTCCAGCTGAGTTACAAGTACATGGGTCAGATTTTCAGAAAATGTACACTTCGCCTTCACCAATCCTCTCAAATAACCCACATTTAAGATAGAAATGAGCTTCAAAATGTTGTTTAACAAAACAAAACTTTAAATCAATGCGATACCAAATATACTCAGATATACCCAAAATGTATCATTTCTAAGCAGAATTAAGCAGAAATTACAAAATATGTAGAGCTGCCAATTGTACATTTTCTGAAAATCTGACCCACATACGTGAGTCACATCCAGGTTGTGTGTCAGGTCACAGCCAGAGTAGCTGAGTGTTATGAAGATATGTGACAGTCCCAAAACTGAAATCAGTCTGATTTCAGTCAAGTTTGGCCACCCTGGTTGTGACCCCGTCACTGAAAATGTGCCAAAAGGGTTGCGACCATTGCGACCCTATTTTGACGTCACCCCTATGTGAAAGCAGTGCAGTAAAGAATTTAGGCGGGATGCCGAGGTATAAATAAGAACTTTATGAATTCTTACATCAATAATAGCAGGGTGAAATCATTTACAACTTTGGTAAAAAAAACTTTCCAATAGGTAGAAAAAGAAAAGAACAAAAAGTAGATCATTATTTTTTTTGCCCAGGGATGTCCTATAGATGAAGGTGCATCTACAGTATGATTAATGGCTGCATTATCTTTGGCATACACAACAGTATTTATACCATATAGTACAGATATGGCACCATGTATATTATAAACCATACAGAGTGCCATTTGGGATTTATTACATACTGATTTGTAGATTTGTTTGTTATGTTTAACTTATTAGTACTGTATTTCTTGTCAAATTATTGGAACAATGTTTGAAAACTTTCGAAAAATGCAAGCCAGTGCTACACAGCAGCCGCTAATGATGCAACGTCATGAACCAATCAAATTGCGTCATTTGGGTCACGTGTTAGGCACAGTAGTAACTGAACAAGTATGTAATAAATATCGAATAACATAATTACAAACTATAACATTATTTATTATATTGCCACTTGAACCTCATTCAGAGAAATAGTTTTATGGGCCAAAAAAATGATTCTTAAACAAAATTTAGAAAGGATTGGATTTTAGGCTGTCAACAGTACCATTCCACCATATTTAACACGGAATTAAAAAAGCCAGGAATGCAACTTTAAGGTCTAAAAACAGACCTGATACACATAGTGGTGAATTATAGATGTGCTGTTCCGTTAATTGATTACACCCCAGCTGATCCCACACATTCAGGCCTCCATACACTGTTTAATATTTACTGAACACCGACTCACAAACAAACCTTGTGGCATCAATGCTTGTCTGGGTCTGGGGGATACACTTTTCTATTTGGGTCAGATTTTCAGAAAACGTACAATTTAACTTCGCCAATCTTCTCAAATAACCCAAATTTTAGACGAAAATAAAGTTCAAAATACAGTTCAACCTAACCAAACAGATTGCTGGAATCAATGCAATACAGAATATACTCGAATTTACCTAGTATTGACCAAATTGCAGCCTAATTTAGCAGAATTTACTAAATGTGTAGAGCTGCCAATTGTACATTTTCTGAAAATCCGACCTATTTAAAGCGGCACTTCCCGTTGTTCTGGCCTTGACTCACGAGAAACGGAATTTCTTCTCAATCTTCTAGAGTCTGGTACATCTTAACCTTCCTTCCTAATTAAAAGAGAATGAGTACCTATTGAGATTGACCCTTGCATTGATTGTGTTATGAACTACCTGTTGTAAACACCATTGTATTGTATTGTAGAATGTAGTATAATTGACTGCTGTTAAACACCCTCTTCATTAATAATTAGGTTGTACACATGTTTGTTTGTTTAGTTATATATAAAAAAGAAGTTGTGTGATGGTAGTAAAGGTGAGATACATGTTACTTAATGATATTTGGCAACGCATGAAAGATATATCACATAAGTGGTTAAATGCGTATTATTTTGTAAATATATTGAATGATGTGGCCAATAAAAACATTCAAAAAACCTAATCGCTGGTGGTATCAAAGCTATATAATCCATAGTATATGAGACATGTGGGGTGTGCATCTATTCTGGGGCATGGTCACTGATACAGGGTGGTCATTGGTCAAATAGAGATTAAATCAGTTACGTTTCTGTCCCCCTGGGGCATGGGGGCAGCACCTGATCGAGGCTGAACCCTTCCCTCTGGGATTTGAAATGAGTAAAGGCCTCTGACCCATTCATTCCACATACTATTGACATAATAATTTCTCATTGATATAATGATTATTGAATGAAAACACAATGTTAGTAGTCGGTACTTCAGATACTGCTATACCTATTCTATATAATTACACTGAAAAGGTTTCAGAGATTTCATGACTGATCATTTTAATGAGAATAGCCACTTTAAAGCGGCATCCTCAGTCAACTGTTATGTCTTTATCATATATCTCTTTCTGTCCTCTATCTTCTCTCTCCTCTCCCTTCTCTTCATCTCTCTCCTCTCCCTCTCTCTCCTCTCCCTCTCTCTCCTCTCTCCTCTCTCTTCTCTTCATGTCTCTCCTCTCCCTCTCTCTCCTCTCCCTCTCTCTCCCTCTCTCTCCCTCTCTCTCCTCTCTCTCTCCTCTCTCTCTCCTCTCTCTCCTCTCTCTCCTCTCTCTCTCCTCTCTCTCCTCTCTCTCCTCTCTCTCCTCTCTCTCCTCTCTCTCCTCTCTCTCCTCTCTCTCCTCTCTCTCCTCTCTCTCCTCTCTCTCCTCTCTCTCCTCTCTCTCCTCTCTCTCCTCTCTCTCCTCTCTCTCCTCTCTCTCCTCTCTCTCCTCTCTCTCCTCTCTCTCCTCTCCCTCTCTCTCCCTCTCTCTCCCTCTCTCTCCCTCTCTCTCCTCTCCCTCTCTCTCCCTCTCTCTCCTCTCTCCTCTCTCTTCTCTTCTTCTCTCTCCTCTCCCTCTCTCTCCCTCTCTCTCCTCTCCCTCTCTCTCCCTCTCTCTCCCTCTCTCTCCTCTCTCTCTCCTCTCTCTCCTCTCTCTCCTCTCTCTCCTCTCTCTCCTCTCTCTCCTCTCTCTCCTCTCTCTCCTCTCTCTCCTCTCTCTCCTCTCTCTCCTCTCTCTCCTCTCCCTCTCTCTCCCTCTCTCTCCCTCTCCCTCTCTCTCCTCTCCCTCTCTCTCCCTCTCTCTCCTCTCTCCTCTCTCTTCTCTTCTTCTCTCTCCTCTCCCTCTCTCTCCCTCTCTCTCCTCTCTCTCCCTCTCCCTCTCTCTCCCTCTCTCTCTCCTCTCTCTCCTCTCTCTCCTCTTTCTCCTCTCTCTCCTCTCTCTCTCTCCTCTCTCTCCTCTCCCTCTCTCTCCCTCTCCCTCTCCCTCTCCCTCCCTCTCTCTCTCTCCTCTCCCCCTCTCCCCTTTTCTCCTTTCTCTCCCTCCACTCTCCCCTCTCTTCCCTATCTCCCCTGCTTCTGCATTTTCTCAAAACACCAAGAATGTTCCCCTACCCTTGCTCCAATCCAAACACGTCCTCTGCTATACGTGCCTGAATAAATCCGTTCTGTCCACACATAACAGTGCAACAAATGAAATAATTAGATATTATTCACTCCCTCCCCCATGATTCCCACAGCCGCCCTCTCTCTCCCTCTTCTCTCTATCTGTATGCTAGATGCATTTATAATTCATTTACACTGTAATTTCCCTTGAGGCTTTGCAGCTGAATTTGAATAACAACATTTTAGCAAGTCATGGCGTTTAATTGTGGGCTTAAAGGAATGCGCAAATACCAGCTCACAGTTGTGTGATACTATGATAGAATAACGAGATACATCTTGTCTACATGTATCTCAACCCACACATTCCTTTTTACAATATAGGTATCACATAATAGGCCAAAAGCTTTGCATGTGATACTTATGTGGGGTGAAACAAGTGCACATTGATATACCTCTTCATTCATTCATTCATCAATGTTTTATTATTCTAAGTTTATCAAGTGATATTGGTAATTATACTGATTAATACTGAATAATTAAAATCAATCCATATGTTTTATAGAAAAATGAGTCACAAGTCGCTAAATTGATACTTTTCCTTCCCCGGTCATTCTCCTCCTTCTCCTCCTTCTCCTCCTTGCACTTCTCTTCCTTTTTCCTCTCCTCCCTCCCACCTTCTCACCCTTCTTGTCCTCCTCTCTCTCCTTCCTCTCCTCCATCACCTTCTCCACATGCCACTACTACCACACTCCACCTCCACGCATCCCACATACACCTCCTCTTCCACACCCACCTCTGGTGACCTCCTCCACGTGCCTTCACAACACCCCTCAAACCCCCCTCATCCATGTACAATCAGCGAGCCTGCACTACTCATAATTGAAGCATCATTGCAGTGTGCTTAAACAATGGTAAGAACACTTGATAATAATGAATCCGTCATTACCTTCAGTCACTCTGTTCTCTTCATGCCAGACATGCTTAACTTCCACCCCTTCTGATATCTGCCTTAAAGCTGAATAGTAGTAGGGGAACCTTTCTTATAGCACTATACTCATACTTCTACCCCTCCTGAAATCTGCCTTAAAGCTGAATAGTAGTAGCAAAGCCTTTCTTATAACTCTATACTCATACTTCTACCCCTCCTGAAATCTGCCTTAACGCTGAATAGTAGTAGCAAAGCCTTTCTTATAGCTCTATTATAATACTTCTACCCCTTGTGATATCTGCCCTTAAGGCTGAATAGTAGTAGTAGAACCTTTCTTATAGCTCTATACTAATACTTCTACCCCTCCTGATATCTGTCCTTAAGGCTGAATTGTAGTAGCAGAACCTTTCTTATAGCTCTATACTAATACTTCTACCCCTCCTGATATCTGTCCTTAAGGCTGAATTGTAGTAGCAGAACCTTTCTTATAGCTCTATACTAATACTTCTACCCCTCCTGATATCTGCCTTAACGCTGAATAGTAGTAGCAAAGCCTTTCTTATAACTCTATATTAATACTTCTACCCTCCTGATATCTGCCTTAAAGCTGAATAGTAGTAGTAGAACCTTTCCTATAGCTCTATACTAATACTTCTACCCCATCTGATATCTGTCCTTAAGGCTGAGTTGTAGTAGCAGAACCTTTCTTATAGCTCTATACTAATACTTCTACCCCTCCTGATATCTGCCCTTAAGGCTGAATTGTAGTAGCAGAGCTTTTCCTATAGCTCTATTATAATATTTCTACCCTCCGGATATCTGCCCTTAAGGCTGAATAATAGTAGCAGAACCTTTCTTATAGCTCTATACTAATACTTCTACCCCTCGTGATATCTGCCGCCTTATGGCTGAATCGTAGTAGTAGAACCTTTCTTATAGCTCTATACTAATACTTCTACCCTGAATTAGCTCTATGCTAATAGAAAGTTCTGTTTTTAAACTAAGGAATTATAGAGAAGTCCAGCTGAACAGGACATAATACATCAGTGTTCTTAATGCTCAATGATACATGAGTTTCTCATATTCATTTCTGTTAAGACTGGAAGACCTACACGGTAAAAGTGTTATGATTATTTCCAGAAT
Source organism: Sthenelais limicola (assembly GCA_942159475.1). Lineage (NCBI taxonomy): Eukaryota > Metazoa > Annelida > Polychaeta > Phyllodocida > Sigalionidae > Sthenelais > Sthenelais limicola. The sequence continues at coordinate 30,700,180 of OW804097.1, read as the reverse complement.
TATGTAAACTGGAATAAAAGTTATATATATATATAAGTTTGTGAGCTGGCAATTGATAGGGTAGACTTTCTACAGGTGAATAGCAAAATAAAAGTTAAAAATAAAATTTAAAATAATTATTTAATCATTATTCATAGACTAAACCCATCCTTCTAACGATCCCGCATGATCCTCAATAACAATAGGAAATTCTTTCTATAGACTAAAGCTAAATTTATAGTCATTTATGTGATAATGGAGAATTCGGAGTGGTTTTAGTTTTAGATCTTATTAGAATAGAACAACGCTAAAACCTCCCATTTTCTGTTCATCACTTTTTTTTTATATCGTTTATTTCCAGAACATGAACAGTTACATAAATATAAAGTATACGAAATTTGTCTGGAGATAGGTGCTCGCATCTATGCTAGCCATAGCTCTTCCAGAGAGTCCTGCTACACTATGATATACATTTGTGAACACATTATATTATAATACAAGATTAGCCTTAGGGGTTACATTTGCAGAGGTTTTTTGGCAGTGGTTATATTCTACGCCAGGTTATTGATCTGGTGTAGGGTGAGAAATAAGACTTTTTAAAATGTGTAGTCTTCTTGCGGGTTGATATACCGCAACTATTTACATTTTCTAGTTTCACATAGGTGTACTTTTATACAGTATACATTTATCCAATTTGGACTTGACTATGTTTATAGCCTATTCATCCATGGTCCTCGGGTGAGTCGGTTGCATTCTCACGAACACTAATGGAGTCTCACGAGGATTTGGATGGGTTACTATTCTGGCTTGATAATAATGCCTAGATTCTTGCTTACACGTGTATCCAGTGTTGACACACGTCCAGGCGGCAAAATGATCATTGCATTCTAACGAACACTCCGACTGCTGCGTGGGTGGGTGTCTCCTTGCAGGCTGGGTCGGTAGCATTCTGGCGAACACTGGTCGAGCCAGCCTGCAATTTTACTGGGTGAAGGAGAGAGAGAGAGGGATTGGTTTTCTCAGTTTTGGTTTTGGTTTGGTACTGGGCCCCTTTGTCCTGGGGAATAGGAAAAATATTCCTGGTCCATATAACTCTTAAATTCAGTGATTGTAGGGCAATTTCTCCCTTTTGGTGGTAGCTTATTGTATATGGTGGGGGCCTGTATGTAGAAGGATCTTCTTATCCTCTCTGTTTTGACCTTTGGGATCTTTAAGAGTCTACCACTGGTCAGGTTTCTTAAGTTAAGTTTCCTATCATCGAGGTATTTTGTATCGCAGCTCATTTCGTGCGCCAGCTGTAGGAGGCGAGATTTTCTTAGCTCCTCGACGTTAGGGAGTTTCAGTCGGATATGGTGTTGTTTCACGCTATCTCTTTTACCTAGATTATAGGCTAATTTAATGAAAGAGTTTTGGATAGTCTGAAACTTCTCCAGCAGTCTCTTCTGTGCTGGTGCATAAAATATATCGCAAAAGTCTAGGACAGGTCGGACCATTGTGGTATACACCAGGATGGTGTTTTTTGCTGTTAATGCCTTTCGAATTTTGGATGTGGCTTTCAGCCTTTTGGTTACTTGCTCGATCTTCCCCTGAACATGGCCGTTAAATGTTAGGGCTTGGTCTATCTTCAGGCCAAGATAACAATACTCGGATACTTGTTCCAAGCTGGCCGAGTTTAGGGTTAGGATATGTGGTGTGGCTTTGTTTTTGGTGGTTTTCAGACAAATGTCCATAACCTTGCTTTTTGACACGTTAATCGAAATTCGATTTTTCCTACACCACAGACCTATCAGGTTTAGATCTTGCTGAAGTTCGTTTCTTAGGGAGGTTTCGTCTTTCTTCGAGTGGTATAAGACGGTGTCGTCCGCGAATAGCTGCACCTGCGATTCGCGGACGACCACATGCAGATCATCCACATACAGGAGGAAGAGTAAGGGGCCCAGCACCGTACCTTGGGGGACTCCACATGTTATCTTTTCCCTTCCTGAGGTTTTTCCATTTACCCTTACCTGTTGGAATCTTCCCGAGAGATAGTGTCCAACCCAGTCGATTATTGGCTTCGATAGATGGAATTTTGATAATTTTTCAAGAAGGATGTTATGATCAACCGTGTCGAACGCCTTCTTGAAGTCCAAATATATGAGTGAAACTTGGTTATTTTTGTTTTTGTTCCCGTAGATATATTCAAACAATCTCTTATGGGCCTGCTCCAAGGAGTGGATCTCTCTAAATCCATATTGATACTGGTATAGGAGGTTATTTTCCTCCAAGTGTGGGTATATCACGCCATGTATTACCCTTTCAAGGATTTTCGCCGGTAGTTTCACTAAGCTAATAGGCCTGTAGTTCGAGGGATCAGAACGCGCGCCAGATTTATAGATTGGCGTAATTATTGCTTCTTTGAATTTCTCAGGGACTCTCGAGGTCCATGTCGACATGTTACAAAGGTGGGTAAATTGGTGTGAAACGGCTAGAAGTACCGGTTTGAGCACTTTTGTAGGAAGTAGCGGTATACCAGAAGATTTTGAGATTTGCGTCTTTCTTATTATGTTAAAGACTGTTTAATGGGATATCATCGGGAACCTGAGTTTTGGGGTCTCTCGGGTGATTCTTTCGGTCTCAGGATCTACAATCTCTGTACAGGAGAACATATCCTTTTCTTCGTCTGCCAGTGGTTTTATCCGGTCAGCCAAGCTGGGTCCAATACTAGTAAAAAAGTGGTTGAACTCTGTTGGGATTTCCTCTTTTTCTGCGAATTTTCCGTTACTATTTTTCAATTTAATTTTCTCCTCTATTTTCGCTTTATTCGGAGTTATCAAGGGTTTGAGGATATCCCAGAATTTTCCAGGGTTTTTGGAATGTTCTGCTAGCTGAGCGGATATATATTCATTTTTGGCTTTCAGAAGCTTTGAATTCATTCTGTTCCGGATTATCTTGGCTAAAGACCAGTGTGTGACTTTGTTTGTTTTTTTGGCTTTCTTAAAAGCTCTGTCTCTCTCCTTCGCCAAACGTCTCAGTTCATCTACATACCAGGGTGGCTTCACCCTTGCGTTAGCTATATGCTTGACAGGGCACATTTCATTTAGGGAATGATCAATTTTCTTGGATATCTCTTCCCAGCATTGATCTACATTTTCACTGTGGTAGAGTGTTGTCCAATCATTGTTTACAATGTTCGCACATAAACCGTTTGTGTCTAGGTTTTTCCAAGACCGTGTGGTTAATGGTGTGCGCTCATATTTATTTCTTCCCTTTTTCTTTGTAACGAATATAGGCAGATGAAGTACACAAAATAAATTTGACCCCACCTCTATAGATATACAAGGAGATAAGTAAGAATAAAATTTATATTAATAACACTATATCAGTGCAGCATTGTACATTACCCTCTTCATTTACTTCTTCATTTGGTTACAGCTGGGAAATCTCACCTGGAAAATAAAAACAGATATAAGCTTATTCTCAAGGTTATATACAATAAATAGGGAGAAAGGTATTGGGTGTTGGAAAATAAAAACAGATATAAGCTCATTCTCAAGTTTATATATATATACAATAAATAGGGAGAAAGGTATTGGGTGCTGGAAAATAAAAACAGATATAAGCGTATTCTCAAGGTTATGTACAATAAAAAGGGAGAAAGGTATGGAGGTCTTGGCCATATAGATAAGCTTTGATCATATAGCTGAGCCTTGGCCATCTCTCTTCTGACAGTTTGTGGTTTTATTGTTAATAGAAGTAGGAATTATGAAATTTTCACCAGTGACACCTTGGCGCTATGGCGAAATCTTGGTGATATGAACATGCCTTGGCCATATGACTAGGCCTTGACCATATGAATATATATATGGTCTTGCAATATGAATAAGCTTTGACCATGTGCATAAGCCCTGGTGATATGGATAAGCCTTGACCATATGTGTAAGCCTTGACCATATGGGTAAGCCTTGACCATATTGATAGGCCTTGACCATATTGATAAGCCTTGACCATATTGATAAGCCTTGGCCAAATGGATTATCCTTGGCCATATGGATAAGCCTTGGCCATATGGATAAACCTTGGCCATATGGATAAGCCTTGGCCATATGGCAAAATACTGTTTAGCCATATGGATAAACCTTGGCCATATGGATAAGCCTTGACCATATGGATAAGCCTTGGCCATATGGGTAACCCTTGGCCATATGGCAAAATACTGTTTAGCCATATAGATAAACCTTGACCATATGGGTAAGCCTTGACCATATGGATAAGCCTTGACCATATGGATAAGCCTTGACCATATGGATAGACCTTGACCATATGGATAAGCCTTGACCATATGGATTATCCTTGACCATATTGTTAAACCTTGGCCATATGGGTAAGCCTTGACCATATGGATAAGCCTTGACAATATGGGTAAGCCTTGACCATATGGATAAACCTTGACCATATGGATTATCCTTGACCATATTGTTAAACCTTGGCCATATGGGTAAGCCTTGACCATATGGATAAACCTTGACCATATGGATAATCCTTGAATATATGGATAATCCTTGGCCATATTATTCCAGGCTCAAACCCTTAGATCAAGAATTCTATGTCAGTGATTGGATGCATACGGTACTAATTGGTGTCCTGGCCTAGGACTATACTAGGCATTCTAATGGGATTATAATGACATGTTGCGGTCTTAATGGAATTATAATGGCAGTTTGCGGTTTGACGCGGGAGGCTTTCCCTCCATTTGAAGGGACTCTCTCATCTTTGGGCCTTGACTGATATGGATAACTATTAACTGCACCCTTGCCCATTTCACTAGGAGTGTTTGATTCATTAACAGTGTGCCTACGATTGATAAAAACTGACTGCACCTCTCCCCCCTGACAGTGCATCACAGATGTAATTATCTGCACCTCTTTTACAGAGGATATTGACTCCTATTAGGCTCAGATTGTCAGAAAATGCAAAAGTGGCAGCTGGACAAATTTAGTAAAATATGCTAAATTAGGCTCAAAAAAGATAAATACCAGGTATATCTGAGAATATTGTGTATTATGTTGTTTAAAATATCTGTTCTGCTATATCAAACTGCATTTTAAAGCTCATTTCTGTCTTAGATTTTGGTTATTTTAGAGGATTGGTGAAAACGAATTGTACATTTTCTGATGATCTGACCCATTGGACTTGTTCCTGAATAGTTTCTATAGAATTGATTCGAAAGAGAAAAACTAGTGTCATTGACCTTCTGAGACTTGAAATGTCAATGTTGAATCATGTAGTACAAATGAGATGAGATCACATGTGGATAGTGGAGATACATCTGCCTTACGTTAATTTTAATAGGGGATTTGCATGTGCCACTGCGCATGTCAGTACAATGCATCCTGGGATGCATTCTAATAAAGTATGACATACAAATATTTGGCGACATTTTTATTGAAATTTGCAAGAATGTTTTCACCAATATCTTAGCTTGTATAAATGATCTATGCTAACCAAATGCATGATGGGAAAGATGGGGACCTATGTTATGGACACATGCATAACACATGGATATTGACATTAGAGCATTGATACATAGTACATGCTGAACATGGCATGTTTTCAGATAGATTTCAGACTTTGACCATCAGTCCCATAATTCCATGCGAATCAAGATTCAAAATGGCGGCTATGCAAATCCCCTATTGAGCTGTGATTGTTAATAGGCGTAGGATATGACATTTTAGCCGGTGAAATGTCATACCAGGAACATCAGAACAAAGTGATTGCTTGATTTGCCTTGATTTGCTCTCAAACGATGTGAATTTAGAAGGGTGATTTGACAACGGTTTAAATTGACTGATTCTAGGAACATTTTGGATCCGCATGCAATCCTGATAGATATTAGACTCTGTATGTCATGCTAGAAACGTCGGTTAATATAGATAGAAATAAATATGATCCGTTTCAGGAAAATGAGTCATAAGTCGCAAAATATGGGTTTTGAGATATCATCATATTTAAAATAAGGAGATCAAGCCGATTCCAATGATAGTAAACACTAGGACACCTAAAGTATTTCCATATTTTAAGTTTGATATAGTTTGAAAAATAGTGAGGAAATTATCTTCAGCATTGTTCACTATGTTGTAATGAGTAAATTAATTGTAATTGTAATTGTAATTGTAAATTTGACCACAAACTTTGCAAATTTCACAAAACTTTGGTTCCAGCCAAGACCTATGAATAGCCATAGTTGGGGCCTTACGAGCTGGATCATAAATTGTCCAATGTTTGTGAAACTCTGTTAATGTGACTTTTAATGTGAGGTTTGTTAAGCATTGCTTATATTCCATCCCTTGACCTTGTCCGTACCTCCTAACTATTAAAGCCACTCAACTTCCAGTTTAGAAAGCTTTTTTTTAGATGAATTCAATTGGAGATAATGAAGTATGATGAGGTCTTTTTGTTATAGAAGATGAGTTGGTCTTCAATGTTAAAGTTTGAATATATGTTCTTATGGTTGCGATCGTCTGCTGAGAGAAATGAAAATATAGAAAATAACAAAAGAACTACAAAAATAAGGGACACAATATTAACTATGTCTTAGAGTTGTATGAGCCACGATGGCAGGTTATGTTTGAATAAAACCTTTTAAAAACAAAAAAAAGTATGATGTGACACATACATGGATGTGACACATACATCCCCCACACGCACACACCCTCATGTGCTAAATGATATAGATTATGATGCAGGTTAAGGAGGAATCGAAGACTCTATTTCCCTAGTGTAAACCAAAGGATATGTGATACTTTCAGGTATTAGCTGAATGTAAAAGAAGGAGACATTCACCAATATAGCTTTCATATGTTCCATTTTAGTTATTAAATATATATAACAAAAAAAGTTAACATGTTTGTATATGTCACATAGAATATTGCACTTGTTGCCACACAAGTCATGTAATAGCCATGCTTATCCAACCAATAGGGCATTCGCATAGCCGCCATTTTGAATCTTAATTTCCATTGAATTATGGGACTAATCGTACAGTGTAAAATCTATAGAAAACATGCCATGTTCAGCATGGACTATTTATCAATGTTCTAATGTCAATATCCATGTGTTATACATGTTTCCATTACACAAGCCTCAATCCTTCCCATCATGCATTTGCCTTTCATAGATCATTTATAAAAGCTCTGAAAAATTATTGCAATTTTCGATAAAAAATGTTACCAAATATTTGCATGTCAGATTTCATCAGAATCCATCCCAGGATGCACTGTCGCTGACATGCGCAGTGGCATATGCAAATCCCCTATTCATTAGTGAATGAATGTAAGCTGGAATGTTGGTCGATTTGGCTGAAGTACTGACAACTTTTATGAGGGTCAAGTCTTCAGAAAATGTACAATTGGCCTTCACCAATCCCCGCAAATGACCCAAATTCAAGACAGAAATCAGGTTCAAAATACAGTTCAACATAACTAGACAGATTTATTGAATGAATACAACACAGAATACACTCAGATATACTCAGTATTTATCATTTTTCACACGAATTTAGCAGAATTTGAGAGATGTGTAGAAGTTTAGATTGTGCATTTTCTCAAAATCTGACCCATGACTAGCCACTCGTCGAGCTGCTGCTCTCCCAACATTACCCCCTGGGACTCCCACTAATTAATGATTATGGATTATAATTAATTACCCTCCTAATTAGAGACCATTACCAGCCAGACCCATCCCTATCCTACCTAAACCCTGGAGATGCTCCAGCCGTCACCTTAGCAACCAGGTCATGGAGGGGCTCCCTCGCTCTGTTGTCATGTGACCTGATCCCACGTGACAGGGGCTGTCATGGACGACCAATCAAAGCGCAGCATGGTGATCACGTGGTGTTAGGGGAGGCTTTGGTGATGGTCACAGAGGATATATGCATCATGAGTTATGTATGCATTGACTTAGGAGGCTATACCCTTAGGGAAAGCATCAAAATAACCTTTACCTTAATATGTTTCTGTTGAGAACTAAGTACTAAGAGTTCAGTATTTGATATGATACGATATGACCTTGACTCTCGTAAAACCAACCAAGATACAAAATGGCGCCCATACGCCCTTGTATCTGCTATTTCAGTGTAGGCTGTCTGGGTATATGGGTCAAGTTTTCAGAAAATGTACAATTGGCCTTCACCAATCCTCTCAAATAACCCACATTTAAGACAAAACGGAGCTTCAAAATGCAGTTTAACATAACAGAACTGATATTTAAATCAATGCGATACCAAATATACTCAGATATACCCGGTATTCTTCATTTTCAGCCTAATTTAGGAGAATTTCCTTAATGTGTAGATCTGTTAATTGCACATTTTCTGAAAATCTGACCCATATACTGTTGCATACAAGCAACGTTCATACAACGTTTAGAATGTTCCAGTAGAATTTGGGCCTATCATCAGGTCCAATTGATATACCTTTAAGTAAAACCTGTATACGGGTCAGATTTTCAGAAAATGTACAATTGGCAGTTATACACATTTAGTAAATTCAGCTAAATTAGGCTGTAATTTGGTCAATGCTAGGTAAATTCGTATATATTCGGCATTGCATTGATTCTAACAATCTGCTGTTTGGTTAGGTTAAACTGCATTTTGTAGGGGGAAGGTAGATCGCTTTATATCGGGGGAACCGAGGATGTAATGGATGATGAAATAGAGAAGCTCTTTAAATAAAGTTGATGTTGTTTATTATTTAACTCAAGGCTTTCGGGCTTACTTGCCCTTCATCAGGAGTAGTGTGGAGGGACATACAAATTTCAAGTGCTGAGGTACATAAAAGTGTAGTGGTGGGATACTTCAGTTCTGTCCGCAGTGAATACATTCGTGTGGTGGTGAGGTGCTGATCGCACCAAAAAAATATTTTTACATATACAATATGGCTAGATATTTATAATTATCATTTTTGTTAAGGAATTATGAGATTTTTTTGTATTGTTAATCAATTAATAATTGTAAACGGCATTTTGAAAGCCATTTCTGTCTTAAATTTGCGTTATTTGATAGGATTAGTAAAGAAAAACTGTATACTCAGAACAGAAAGTATATCTTGGTGGACTAGGCCCATATATGCCCCCTCCCACCTCCCTAAGATGTACAGGCTGGCAGGAACTCTCAGCATTCTGCACATGCTCATACATCACATGACTAGGATTTCCCACCTTCCCATTGGTGGAGCTTTGACCAATCCTTGTATGAGCCTGCCCCATGATAAAGCATGCTGGGATACATGAAAGGATCTCCGTGGCACCTCTGTGGCGGTATATATGGTTGAGGTATGGAATTGTGTGTGTGTATGCTCGGACTGAATATGGGTGAGGTTTTGAGAAAATGCACAATTTGCCTTCATCAATCCTTTCAAATAACCCAAATTTTAGTGAAAAGTGACGTTCAAAATGCAGTTTAACACAATGAAAGAGATATTTCTAATCATCACAATGCAAAAGATACTCTGATATACCCAATATTCATAATTTTTCTGTCTGATTTAACAGAAGTTACCAAATTTGTAGAGCTGCCGATTGTGCATTTTCTGAAAATCTGACCCCTATATCAGTACATAAGTGTTGAGAACAAGTATGATTAGACGTACGGTAGGGAGGGAGGGGTAGTGCAGTGGTATATCAAGCTTTATTATACACACATTGCTCTGAAAACAATGTACTTAGAGTGACTTACGCATAGTGCATATTCCACTAGTGATTTACCCAATCTTTTTTTTACTACGATTACTGGCAAAATTCAAATTAATAACTCATTTTTTTCTATTTTCATGAGAAACATGTATTTTGTACAACTACTCATCATGATAACTTTATACAATGGTAGGATTCCACTCTACAGTGTTGTGTACAACCACTCATCATGATAACTTTATATAATGGTAGGATTCCACCCTACAGTGTTGTGTACAACGACTCATCATGATAACTTTATACAATGGTAGGATTCCACTCTACAGTGTTGTGTACAACCACTCATCATGATAACTTTATACAATGGTAGGATTCCACTCTACAGTGTTGTGTACAACCACTCATCATGATAACTTTATACAATAGTAGGACTCCACTCTACAGTGTTGTGTACAACCACTCATCATAATAACTTTATACCATGGTAGGATTCCACTCTACAGTGTTGTGTACAACCACTCATCATGATAACTTTATACAATAGTAGGATTCCACTCTACAGTGTTGTGTACAACCACTCATCATGATAACTTTATACAATGGTAGGATTCCACTCTACAGTGTTGTGTACAACCACCGCTCATCATGATAACTTAATACAATGGTAGGATTCCTCCACTCTACAGTGTTCTGTACAACCAATCATCATGATAACTTTATACAATGGTAGGATTCCACTCTATAGTGTTGTGTGCAACCACTCATCATGATAACTTTATACAATAGTAGGACTCCACTCTACAGTGTTGTGTACAACCACACCATCATGATAAATTTATACCATGGTAAGATTCCACCCTACAGTGTGGTGTACAACCACTCATCATGATAACTTTATACAATGGTAGGATTCCACCCTACAATGTTGTGTACAACCACTCATCATGATAACTTTATACCATGGTAGGATTCCACCCTACAGTGTTGTGTACAACCACTCATCATGATAACTTTATACAATGGTAGGATTCCACCCTACAATGTTGTGTACAACCACTCATCATGATAACTTTATACCATGGGAGGATTCCACCCTACAGTGTTGTGTACAACCACTCATCATGATAACTTTATACAATAGTAGGACTCCACTCTACAGTGTTGTGTACAACCACTCATCATGATAACTTTATACCATGGTAGGATTCCACTCTACAGTGTGGTGTACAACCACTCATCATGATAACTTTATATCATGGTAGGAGTGAGTGAGTGAGATTGGTTGCTTTACGCCCTTATCAACACATTTAATATGGTTATATCAAGGGCGGGAGAGCTGAGAGGGAGGCAGTTTATGATCAATACCCAGGTAATAGAGATAGAGAAGAAGGGAGAGAGAGATGGAGAAAAGAGACCATGGTAGTATTCCACTACAACCACTCATTGTGATATAATATTCTATTCTCTTCCACTAGACTGGTCTTAGTGCTGGGTCAGATTGTCAGAAAATGTACAATTTGACTTCCTCAATCCTCTCAAATAACCCATATTTAACACAGAAATCAAGTTCAAAACTCAATTCAACATAACCATGCAGATTGTTTTAATCAAGGCAATACCAAATATACTCAGATATAAACAAGTATAACGTTTTCAGCCTAATTTAACACAATTGACTAAATGTGTAGATCTGCCGATTATAGATCTTACCCAGCTATGGGCTCCCAGTTCCTCACACCACTAGAAGGCTATCAGTGCGATAGATCGCCCAGGGCATTATGAAGTTCATGGCTGATAAATCCCTCCATATTCCAATTCCATTTCCATTTGTTGCTTAGAAAAAGTTAATGAAGCTGCTATTGAATTATCACTTCTCCCTCTCTCTGTAATTACACACAAACTCTGCCTCAGCTGTTTCTATTTATAGCAACAACTTGTGCTGACTCCTCGACAGTGCCAAATATTTGTTAGAGGTGGTGGAGGTGGTGGTGAAGGAGGTGGTGGAGGTGGAGGTGGTGGTGGTGGTGGAGGTGGTGGAGGTGGTGGTGGTGGTGGAGGTGGTGGTGGTGGTGGTGGAGGGTTTATCATGTGGTGGAAACAGGGGCTATCTGTCCTGAGTAAGATTTTAAATACAGATTAACTAATGAGTGGGTTGAAGGAGCATGAATATTGCATGAGTTGCGTAGCAATGAGTGCAATATTCTAAGCAACTGAAACCAACGAGTTAGTTAACAGATTTATTATATATGCTTTCAATCATGAAAATAGAAAAAGTCATAAATTTGAATTTCAGCAGTTTCAAATTGGTTGCCATGACAATCCCACATAATTCACTAGTGAAATACGCACTATGTGTAACTCACTCTAGATAGTTGTTTTTAGAGCAATGCGTGTATAATCAGATTTCATATTTTTATTCAGGAAATCTCATTTCATTGTTGGATGCATGTATCCCAGTTATTCCTATATAATCAAAAGGAAGAATGAACTTTAACCAAGCCTTAGCTGGACCAGCTTCTATCCATCATCATTGAAAAATTCCTTGTGGGATAAGTATACTCAACAATTTAATTTTGAAATTAATAATATTGATTTTAAATGTCAATCCAAATTCAATCAATAATCTGGTCGATAATTCTCAGGGAGGATTTCAATCTCTCCAGATTTTCCTGCAATGCTATTATGTGTATAAAAGGAAGTAGGGGTTCAGCAAAACATGGCAGGAAAAACGTAACATAACATATAAAAAAAAATGCTTATCCCTCAATGTATTTGCGACGTAATTCACAATAAAGATACCAATATGTTTACGTAATTGAGATACGTTTGCTTGCAGAACCTCCCTATTAAAGCCCCCAAGCCTCCCCAAATCCCCAATCGCCTCTTCACATGTTAGAATCTAACAATGGCCATTGAATGTATGTGAATAATTGATTAGAGTACACAGTTGTATTCGTACAGCTCTGAATACATGATTTAAAACCACTTGTGGCTTGAGTCCATTTATTATTCATGTATTGAAATAACAAAACTGAAATAAAGCGGGATAAGAGGAAAGGGGTTCAATAGATGAAACTGAAACTGAAAGTGGGATGTAGATATATTTCACCCCTAGAGTGCAGGGTGTTTTTTTATAGAATTAACATGGAATCCCATACTCATGTAAAATAAGAAATGCTATATATGTGTGATGTGATATTTTTCAAAGGGTTTTTTTTCACATGATCTCTTTGTAGCAATGTTCTCATTTCTACCTTTTAGTCGTATGAATATGTGAGTCAGATCGTCAGAAAATTTACAATCGGCTGCACTACACATCTGGGAAACTCTGCTAAATTAGGCTGAAAAATGGTCAATTCTAGATATTTCTAAGTATATTTGGTATTGGGTTGATTCAAACAATCTATTTAGTTGTGTTGAACTGTATTTCGAACCTCATATGTTGCTTAAATTTGTGTTATTTGAGAGGATTGGTGAAGGCGAATTATATCCCGACGGGCACTGAGTGCAATTGAGTGTGATAGCACTGTGATCATTTTGTGATTGACCGCAAATTAGTGAAGTGTGATACTTATGGCTTTGAATCACAGTGAAATGAATATGTCATTAGCCATCATTATGTGAAATCCATTGCGTCTATTTCCTCCCATATTGTTGGTGGTCACACACTTGTGGTGGATCAAGTTGTCATTCATGTTCATTTATGTTTGTATGAAACATATGTTACTCAACAAATGGTATCTGTGAATACATGTTTTCTTCAAAAGTCAATCATATGGGTGTGATCCCAATTGCGCATATAATGCGCATTCAAAATCGCGTCTGAATACTCATTATAATGCAGCCACAACAGGACGCAATACCTGGCACTGCATGCTCACTCACCTGGCATTCACACTTACTGTTGTGCATCTGATACTCCTTTCACTGACACGCATACTCACTCTCTGACACTAGGAATAGGAATACACACCATTTGTAGGTTCATACGATCGGAATGGACAAAAATATGACATAACAAAAAACGTGAAATACATCAAAATTGTAATTATATTTCTGGAATCGACCCCATACACTATGTATAGGTTTGATTTTGGGGGCATGTGCAATTGACTAGAATAATAATGCATCATTCCGTCTCTGCTGTGTGAGCACATATCATGCCATTGCTTTAATGTTTGTATCATTATGAAGAAAACAAATGCCTCTTTCAGAAAATGTATACTTTTTTATACATATTTCCATTATTTTGGCACCAGTGTGCGTTAAAAAACGCACAAATGTACGCAGCGTGATGCGGAATGATGCAGGATGACAGCCTCAGTGTAAATAAGGCTACAATATATTTTTTTCAACAACAGAATAGCTAATATATAAATATATTATATTATATTCAAAATTCAATAACCCATCTCTGTTCACCCATACAAAAGAATTGAGTTGGAAATTATTTCTTTTTTCCATATATTTCCACAAAGTCCAAGCGTCATATCTCTTTTAATTGATAGAATAGTTTTTTTAAACAGATTTTTATTTCCTTACCATTTCACAATTTACGTGATACTTTCATGTAAAGATAACAATACTGTGATAAAGGTTACATCTACGACAATACCAAGTATATTTTTAATCATTGTATGGATGAAATCGCCAGAAAATGTACAATTCATTTTCATCAATCCGCTCAAATACCCCAAATTTAAGATGAAAATGAGGTTCAAATTTCAGTTCAGCATAACCAAACAGATTGTTTGAATCAAGGCAATACGAAATATACCCAGATATACATCGTATTGATGATTTGTCAGCCTAACTTAACAGTACTTACTCAATGTGTATATTTGACGATTGCACGTTTTCTGAAGATTTGGCCCGTATACAGATTTAGTAGAAAATTATATTCTAGATCCCAATAAAGTCAACATACACAATATAATATAACTGACGTCATATCACAAGTAGAGTAGTTGTAGAACCATATAACTTGATGCGGAATGATTACATTATTATGATTACATTATTATTATGGGTGTGATCTCAATTGCGCATAAAATGCGCATTCAAAATCGCGTCTAAATACTAACTATATAAATTTCATAGTCAGCAGGTGGCGCAACTGGTAACTGGGTTGCATTTACAATTTCTTTTACCATGAAAGTGCAGCAAATACACTTGTGTGGCATATACCACCATAGATATTCCACATCATGTACACAAAGATGCTATAAGTGACATACCTTTATAGTTTATTTGTTTAATTTCGTTGTTTGATGTGAAAAAAAGTTTTAAACAAAGTACCCCCCATCATTGCATACTTCCTTAGCTGAAGTAGACTGGGGCACCCTGATTTCAATTAGAACTGGAATAACCCTTCCCAGCAATGTGGCTGTCTGACAGGATGGACATAATGATTAAATAATTGATGTATAACCATGAAGAATTAATTATGAGTAATTCCAAATAATATTAATCTGCAAATAAAAGCAATACAATGAGGTAAAAATTGTGCATGAAATATCCCGCTCAAATGCCATTAGAATTTGCTGAGTTTTGCACCCATATTGCGTTATGCCCTTAGCGTGATCATTGCGCAATCATAGCGCAATAATTATTGCGCAAAAAGCGTCCACGCTCATCACAGAACTATGACGAGATGATTGCGCATTAAAAATCGCGTAGAATCGCGTTCATTTGCCCGTCGGGTACATTTTCTGTAGATTTTACCCACATACCAGATTTCAGGAGAGTGTATGAAATATACCTTTGCATTACTAAGGTCATCCTATAGAGTACATGTAGGTACCTTACTAGTAATTATACACCAAGAAATATTGCACACTTTTTTTTTCAAAAATAAAGATATCAAACTGAAAATATAGAAACACTTATTATTATGTCGTAATGTTTACCATCATTACAATGGGCTTGATCTCATTGATATCTCAAAATCTTGTGACTTATTTTCCTGTGACACATCACAAAATTAATGTGTTCTGTTCATTCACAGTGCCACAGACGGTGACCTAATTGTGCCACGACCTAGTTATGCTTTCCAGTATTGTGATTGGTTGAGCTCTACACATTTAGGAAATCCTGCTAAATTAGGCTACGAAATTATGAATACCATGTACATCTGAATATATCTAGTGTTGTGTTGTTATAAAATATCTGTTCTGCTAGGTTAAACTATTTTGAAGCTCATTTTGTCTGAAATTTGGCTTATTTGAGAGGATTGGTGAAGGTGAATTGTACATTTTCTAACGATCTTACCCATAACCTCCATACGGGTGAAATCGCCAGAAAATGTACAATTCATCTTCATCAACCCTCTCAAAAAATCCAAATTTAGGACAAAAATCATATTCAACATTCAGTTAAACATCAAGGCAATGTCAAATATCCGCAGATATACCTAGTATTGACAATTTTACAGGCTAATTTGGCAGAATTTACTAAATGTGTAGATCTGCCAACTGTGCATTTTCTGAAAATCTGACCCATACAGCTTGTCTCGTATACAAGAGCCGCTCACTGAGAGTTAGTGGGGATGTGCTCCGTAACAACCCTTATTACGGATAAGACGCTCTTAAGGACAAGTCTAGCGCTAGTTTAGTGCTTTTAGTGCTGCTTAAATCAGCACAATAATGACAAATTCAGGTCCGCTGTGCTGCCTAGGCTGGCCAGACAGCTTTGTGATTTACGCTGCTACCCTTAAATAGTCAGGTTGCCAGAATAATTGGGAAGTGTTTATTTGTGATGTGTTGCAGGGAAATGAGTCACAAGTAGAATAAACATAAATGAAATAGATAGAAATAGATTGTGGACATCAAGCCGATGGAATGATAGTAAACATTAATATATCCAATAAGTATTTCTATATTGAAAATGAAAATGAAGTTAGTGATATTTCTTAATAGTCACTCTCTATAGACAAGTAGGCAAATTTAGTTAAATATATACTCCTTAGGTGTACCTCAGATAAGCATGATATGAATATCTTCAAAGAAGTCTTCAGATTTGGTGCATGAATTCACACTACTATCAGCACTAAGCATCCCAAGAATGAGAACATACTGAGCAAGGGTTCTAAGGAATAAATCTCTTTGAAAAAATATCAATTTTGCAACTTGTGACTCAATTGTAACACATCACATGTGTAGCAAAGGAAACACTTAAAGGCTTCTCGATAAAATGAATGGATAGCTTTTTCAAGATGCTAACAGATTGCCTTATTGATCCCTTTTATCCTAAATTACCAACAAAATGGTGTTCGAATTTGTTTCAGGAAATGTCCGCAGCTACTGCCTTGGACACTTCCTATTCACTAAGAGTACAACGTCTTGTCGTCTATCCTACACATAATGTCCTCCAGACAGGGTTGACAGACCTGTATAGACCAGAAAAACAGATGGGGCAATCACAGATTCCCAAAACATACCTGACAAAAACCCAGCTTTATATATTAGATATTTACCTTATTAGTACTGTTTGTCTTGAAAAAGTTTGAAACATGCAAGGCATCAGCCGATAAGAAGCGCAAAGTCATGAACCAACCAAATTACGTTATTTGGGTCACGTGGTTCCATGACAAGCCATAGCTATGTGTAATCGCATTGGTGTGTGATTTGAGTTACCGTACCAGATGGCACCCCTGTATCACTTCTTCACTCACATATATATGGAATACAAATGGAAGTCGCCATTTACTGTGATACACAATAAACAATACCTGGTTAGGATTTTCAGAAAATATACAATTGGCAGCTCTACACATTTAGTAAATTCTGCTAAATTAGGCTGCAATTTAGCCAATACTAGGTAAATTCGAGTATATTCGGCATTGCATTGATTCTAGCAATCTGTTTAGTTAGGTTGAACTGTATTTCGAACTGTATTTTCGTCTGAAATGTGGGTCATTTAAGAGGATTGGTGAAAGTGAATTGTTCATTTTCTGACGATCTGACCCACCTCTTCTCCATGTGCAAGGTGATACAGTTCATGCGATAGTATCGCACCTAGTTCTCATGTCGCGCATGTAACGGTACCTAGCTAAGGACAGCAGGACAGGATCTGGTGGCAAGGATGGAGGAGGAGGAGGTATATTTGGACATGGTCTAGGCAGCCTTGCCAGTCTATATAAGCGAGTATGATGTAGTAAAACGCATTCAGCTCAATTATTTAAATGTAGCACCAGTTACCTTTAACACATGACTCTTCCTCCCACCCCCCTTCCTCCTCCTCCTCCTCCTCCTCTTCCTACTACTACTACTGCTACTATTTATTGTATGGACATTTTTCAAAGTGCTTTCTTTACAAGATTACAAGAGTCTCATTTTTGAATATTGTAATGCATCCTCTTTATTGCACTAAATTCTTTCTCTACCGAAGTGATGAAGTGGTTAAGCTTCTTATCACTCATCTGCGATAGTCTCTTCCTCACCAAAAACATCAAACTGTCTAAACAAAACCCATAAAATAAACAAACTATATAGCAGTTAGGTGGATTAGGTGGATTTAGTGGATTTAGAAAGAACAACAGTTTAGTCACTACATCAGGGATGCAGCTTTGAAAAAGAAAGTTTGGATAGTTGTGTATTGTGGCTGATTCTGAACACAGTGAGCCCATGGCTGGTCCATGTAACAAAGTGCTCAGGAAGGCAGGAAGAGTTGCTCATGCATCACATTCCACCCAACCCTGGAGGAGGGAGAAGTGGCTAGGTACCATAAATCAACACCTTCTCCAGGGTGACGACCTGAATGCAAATCCATGTTTCATTCATGGGAACATGTTCTGTGAGCGGTGAGCGGATTTGGAACGCTCCTGTCACTGGACCAAGGGTTTTTTTTTTAGATCAAGGTCTTTCACTTCATTTATTAATACGGATATTTAACCAGGCTGTTATAGCTGGCTTTTCTCTTACTCCTGGGGTAGTATACTACCACCATTTATTGGGCGGTTAGATCATGAGGTTATGGTTGTGAGTCTTGTCTAAGGCTCCTGTGAACCAGGCTGAGGCGAAGCTGAGGTTTGGTTCTGGGCGCCTTAGACAAGACTAAGGACCATAACCGAATGATCTACTGTCTTTAGTCCCCTTTTGTTAGGATGTTACTCTCATTAACAACAATTTATAAATAATCTTGAAGCAAAATGAACCAGTGAAAAGCCATGATCCGTTTTGAGCAGTAAATATTATTTTTTATTTTCGCTGATGTAAGCGGTTGGCCAGAAACGGAAGTCTAACACTAGTACCATGGGTCTGTATGTGTACAACTGTCCTGGCCAGCCCAACAAACGGGGACTAACTTGCACTAGCAACTGGGGTAGCATACTAGCATCTATTGTTGTATGATGATTTACCAGGCTGTTTAGTTCAGCTCCTATAGATGGTGTTCCACTAACTCCTGGAGTAGCATACTACCATCTATTGTTGTATGATGTTGTACCAGGCCATTTAGTTCAGCTCCTATAGCTGGTGTTCCACTAACTTCTGGAGTAGCATACTACCATCTATTGTTGTATGATGTTTTACCAGGCCGTTTAGTTCAGCTCCTATAGCTGGTGTTCCAATAACTCTTGGAGTAGCATACTAAGTACTATTGTTGTATGATGAGTTATCAGGCTGTTTAGTTCAGCTCTTATTGCTGGTCTACTAGTAAATTCTGGAGTAGTATACTACCATCTATTGGTAAAAGGGAATGTACCAAGCTTTTTGTTAATTAATATTAACCATCAATCTTTAACATACATTATGCAAAAGACAGTAAACAATATGACCAACCTTTCCTGACCCAGTCAGCAAGTGGGGGGATGGAGGAGAAATAGTAATCACAACAGGATTCGAACCCAGAACCCTCACATACCTCTGCATTCAAAGTCAGGAACTAAAGGCTGACGCACACATGGCCGATTTGGCTCCCTATTGCCCCACGATTAGGGTCTCCTGTTGAATCCCAAGATTTTATATCAAACCATAGTTGATGTCATTTCAAAAACGTAAACCAGGATTTGAAATGAAATCCTAAGATTCATCAGGAGACCCAAATCGGGGGGGGGGGCAATAGGGAGCCAAATCGGCCATGTGTGCGTCAGCCTTTAGACTACTGCACTACCCCAAGCCAAGCGTTTGGTTTCTTACAACCTCTCCTATCACACTCTATTCCTCCCTCCCACCTTGCCTACCCACCCACCCCAGGCCTGCAACATGCAAAGCCCAATCCTCCTGTGGCTACTGCCAATCATATGTGATGTGTTACAGGAAAATGAGTCACAAAAAATGGATTTTAAGATATCATCATATTTGAAAAGATGGGATCAAGCCGATTCCAATGATGGTAAACACTAGAACATCCAATAGGTATTTCTATATTTTATGTTTGATATTTCTTTTTTAAAACAAAGTTTGCAATTTCTCTGGGTGGACAATTACTAATAGAGTAGCTAAATATACTTTATAGGATGAGCTTTAAAGTACATAGATATATTTAATACACAATCTTGAAATTTGGTACATGTATTGATACCACTTGGAGAATTAAATAACCCAAAACGAAAACATTCCTACCCAAAGAGGTCTTGTGGACAAAATACTTTGAAAGATATTAATTTTGCGACTTGTGACTCACTACCCTGAAACACATCACAAGTGACCATCAATGGTACTTAATGTCCCAATAATGATTGGTATGGATAATATTGTAAATAACAACCGGTGACTACTGGTAATATGTTTGAATAAAGTGTACTACGAAGTGATGTTTTTATTACTCGTGTAGCCCATGGCCGAGGCAAAAAAGACAAAAAGAAAAAAAAATGTTGAACGCAAAGGTACATGAAAATACGGATCTCTCTATAATTATATACCTGGTTAAAAACCCGGCAAATATTGTCATCATGATCTATATTGATAAATGTTAAAAGATTTAAAATTGTGCCAATATGATATTCACTGAATTTTGAAATGGGTACCATATGAGATTACCCTTGTGTATGCAAAGGAATTGGACTCAATAAAATTTCTTTAAAAAAAAAATTGTTGTTCTATTAAAAGTGATCAAGAACCAGTGTAATGACCCTTTAATTAATTTAACTAATTAGCTATGCTAATCCACCTCATTAAGCCCAGGATGATTGACAGGTTCAAACGGACCAATGATCACAAATATACACCTTAGGATTGTAGGGAAGCATGTGGGTGAAATCGCCAGAATATGCACAAAGACCTGATGAAGGGCAATCTTAGCAAAAAAAAAATGCACAAAGACCTGATGAAGGGCAATCTTAGCCCGAAAGCTAGTGTAATAAAGAATTGAAACCATAAATTAGGGATTTTTTCCTACCCAAAATAACACCACCACTAAGACAACCGGGATACTCGATATAAAAGCGACTATCTACCTACCTCGATACAAATGCACAATTCGCCTTCACCAATCCTCTCAAATGACCCACATTTAAGACAAAAATCAGGTTCAAAATTCAGTTCAACATAACCAAACAGATTCTCTGAATCAAGGCAATGTCAAATATACTCAGATATACCTAGTATTGACCATTCTACAGTCTAATTTAGCAGAATTTACTAAAAATGTAGAGCTGCCAATTGTGCGTTTTCTGACCAACTGGCCCTTATCCTGTATTATATAAAATTATGAAAGTTGCAACTCAAGATAACAGGTACAGATACCAAGAAACCCTTATTATATGGGGATGAGCATTGGAATCGTCTCGATATCATCTTTTCAAATAATTATGATGATATCTCAAAATCCATTTTTGCGACTTCTGACTTATTTTCTTGTGACATATCACAAATGTCTGTGTATAGCTGTAAGGTCCCTTCCCAAAGCCCCCTCCTGCGACTCTAGTGTTTATAAAGCCCGCAAGGGGGATGATCTGTTGCCATGGTGACGAGGTAAAGCCTGCCCATGTCATAGTGCCAGAACTGGGGCTTTATCCCATTTTCTCCTGCCAGGCTTTTTTATATGTCATCTACCACTACAAGACAAGACTTATGTGTAAGACAAGGGATGCATAAGCCAAGGCTTATATGAAACCACCTTATCCTGCTTGTGACTTTCTCAACATTTTGGTGCAAAGTATTTCTTACACTGGATACTTTTTTACTTAATGTTATAATTACCCAAATCTCATATTTGCAGAGTACAGTAAGGCAAGGTATATTCATGGCATCCTCCCATAAAAGACTATCTCTCCTTTTGCTTTTCTCAGGGACTGTTCATTTTTAACAACTGGGGGAGGAGAATGTTCTGGGGTCACCTTTCTTTGTGCAGACTCTGAAAGGGGGGGCCATCTTTTTTGTACAGACTCTGAAGTCTGTACCCCTATTTAGCGCAGACTCTAAAAGTGTGTGGGGAGGCATCTTTTTTTGCACACTCAGTACTACAATGATGTGGGGGAGATCATGAAAATTTGCAAAAAATTTCAAGGGGATGATACAATTCTGCACAAGAACTTTTAGCAAATTCTCCCTTTGTGGTTAATTATGAAGATACCCTAAGTCACGATTCGGCTAATCATGCCCTGCCTTAGGAGGGTGTGAATATATATGTGAAACTAGGTGTATATGTGATGTGTTTCATCAAAATAAGTCACAAGTCACAAAAAATGGATTTTGAGATATATCATCATTTTTTAATAGATGAGACCAAGCCGATTCTAATGTTAGCAAACATCAAGGACATCTAAGTAGTGTTTCTATGTTATAAGTTTAATATCTATATTTTTGAAGAAAAAAGATTATTGATATTTTTGGGTGGATAATTACTAATAAGGTACCAAAATATACTCCATAAGATGACCTAAGAAATGCATAGATATATTCAATACATTGCCTTGAAATTGTGTACATGTATTAATACTACTAGCAGCATACATCACCCCAAAAATAAGAATATTCCGATAAATATGTCTTATAAATAAATCCCTTTTAAAAATAACCATTTTGCGACTTATGACTCATTTTCCTGAAGCACATCATATATGTGAGACAGGGACTGTAAAAAGAACAAGTATCGGTTACTCTTATCTTATTACTTTGTCTTTATCAGTTATTGTTAAGAGTTTACGCTGTTTTCTAGTTACTGTTATCCTAAGTTTTTATCAGTTATACAAATACTTTTACTGTCATCAGTTTTTAGTTTTTAGATTGCAGATGTAAGATATATACTTCTATGATAATTTGAATCATTAAATCGCCTGCGGCTAACACAGGACATTTCATAGATAATGTATTTTCCCCATTCTCCTAATTCACCATGAGGAGAATGGGGAATTAAAGTAAAGCTAAAATGTGATGCATCAATGGGTATGCCTAGTGTTTATATATATGCATGTTCCCTATAGCCACTCTCATTGGTCCAGTGGTCCTGTGAACAAGTCCTCTTTCGTCGTGGACAGGCTGTCAGAAAATGTAGATACCAAATATATTGAGAAAAACTAAGGTATGGTAAGAAAAGATCAGGTATGACCAAAATGTTTCAGGTAGGTGAAGGTTTTTCTAGGGAGGCGGGGGGGGGAGGTAAATCGGAAATACACTTATTTCTTTTTTTACTCAGTATGTGTGAAACAAGTCAACATTCTCCGACTGTAACAGTGGATTAAATCGAGAGTCCATGACCGTAGTTGAAGTGTTAAAAACCTGTAACAGAGATTGATGCTTGGTTGACCTTGAGGGTGACCTTTCGAGTGTCCTCTTACCATAGTGATGAGATAGTTGCATTACATCACGAGTTAACATGCAATATGGTTTGCACTCTGTCTCTAGGCGCTCAGTTTACACTGAACAAGTTTGGGTTTCCTTTTAGAATATCCATGCATAGTGTCATATGATTTATAATCATTATCATTTGAAAATCATATGACACTATGCATGGAAATTCTAAAAGGGAACACAAACTTGTTCAGTGTAAATCATTATCATTTGCTGGCCCTGGGTATGACCATAAAGTGCCTTTCTGTCTCTTGTCTCTGTCTCTCTCTCCCTTCTTCTCTATCTCTATATCCTGGGTATGATCATAAACTGCCTCCCTCTCAGCTCTCCCGCCCTTGATATAACCATATTTAATATGTTGATAAGGGTGTAAAGCAACCAATCTCACTCACTCACTCATTATCATTTGCAATAAGCTACTTTTGACTGGTTTCTTCATCACAATGACTTCCAATTTCCATAGCCAGTATTATATCAATATTTGCAATTCACATATATGTGATGTGTTTCCGAAAAATAAGTCGCAAGTCGCAACAAAATGATTTTGAGATACCATCATATTTGAAAAGATGAGATCAAGCGGATTCCAATTGTGGTAAACTTTAGGATAGCTAATAAGTATTTCTATATTTTAAGTTTGATATTTAGTTTTAAGTTTGCAATATTTCTGGGTGAACAATTACTAGTACAGTTGCTGATATACTCTACAGGATGATCTTAGATATGCAAGGATATGTTTAATACACAGTCTTAAAATTTAGTAATTTCATTCAAAGGACTATCCATGGTACATACTCGAAAGCAGAAAACATTCCCATGAAAATGTCTTGTGAATAAATAACTTTGAAAAATATCAATTGTGCGACTTGTGACTTATTTTCCTGTGAAGGCCCTTTAAGAAGGGACATACAACCTATGATAAAAGGTTCACCGACTGGACCATCAGATGCCAAGATAAGGTGGGGCATTTATCAGAACCTTTCACCGACTCATGAGTTGATACTCTCTTCATTTAAAATTCGTTGCTGAGACAAAGCCTCATATAGTGTTTACTCTGTATATTTCTACGATGGTCAAAGTAAGGAATAAACAGGGTATGAATTGTGAAAATTACAAGGCTAATTAAAATCATCAGGACCGAACGCACAAATGCACTTGGTGTAAAACCATATATATATGTGATATGTTTCAGAAAAGTCACAAAAACTGAATTTTGAGATACTATTATATCTGAAAAGATGAGATCAAGCCGATTCCAATGATAGTAAACAGTCTAATAATCTTATAAGCATTTCTAGATTTTAAGTTTGATTTTTTCGTTTTTGAAAAAAAAAGTTTCCAATATTTCTGGGGGTCAATAAACAGTAAAGTAACTAAATGTAGTCCATATGAGGACCTTTAAAACGAAAGGATATATTAAATAGATTGTCCTGAAATCTGATACATCGATTGATATAACTATGAGTGATAAACTCTCCAAAAATCAGAATATTCCAATGATGGGACCTTTTGAAAAAACACTTTGAAAAATATCAATTTTGCGACTTATGACTCATTTTCCTGAAACACATCACATATATATGCGCTATTAGTGTAAGAAACACAAGTCACCTTGGTGCGCATGCAGTGAGTGAGTGGGGGTAACTGAGTCCCACAACCTCGCGCAAACACAGCTGTAAGTAGTATATAGAAAGTGAACGTATATATATGGGTGAAACCGTCAGAAAATGTACAATTCAGCTTCACCAATTCTCTTAAATAACCCAAATTTCAGACAAAAATAAAGTTCAAAAGACAGTTCAACCTAACCAAACATATTGCTAGAATCAATGCAATGCCAAATATACTTAAATTTACCTAGTGTTGACCAAATTGCAGCCTCATTTAGCAAAATTTACTACAGAAATGCTTTTCTCGGTTTTTTCTTTCCTTTATTCTAAGTATTGTAGAATGGAAGATTCAAATTTATAAAGAAAATGGAGAAAAATGTATACTTCCTCGAAATTCCTGCGTTTTCATGAATTCATTGCTTTTTCTAGAATAATTTTCATCATTTTGTTTCTTGCTGATCTACAGTGGCAATCTGGATCAAATGGGATTAATAGTGCAATTAGTTGGCTATTTCCTATAACAAACATCCAAGATTGTTGTTTAGGAAACAACTATTATTTTGATATTGGATATATGTAACAGTATTCATCACGCAACGTCTCATTTTCTAATTATGATAGTTACAATATATCAAACAGAGCCAGACACGGTTTTGCATTTCGATTTAAACGATTCGCATATGATATAGAATATCCACATATATACAAGGTATACACCCATATATGTATGCTATGCCCGTATAACAAACCCCCATATGCCAGACGCACAAACACATGTATTATTAATTCATATACCATGTATACCTGCAGCACATGGGGGATTAATCCATCACCTGAACCATCCCAGGCTCACTGACGGCGATATATAACAGAGCTTCCTCCCTAACAGTTGCACCATATAGGTCCTGTATAGACCAAGGCAATATAACAGAGCTTCCTCCCTAACAGTTGCACCATATAGGTCCTGTACAGACCAAGGCAATATAACAGAGCTTCCCCCCTAACAGTTGCACCATATAGGTCCTGTACAGACCAAGGCAATATAACAGAGCTTCCCCCCTAACAGTTGCACCATATAGGTCCTGTACAGACCAAGGCAATATAACAGAGCTTCCTCCCTAACAGTTGCACCATATAGGTCCTGTACAGACCAAGGCAATATAACACAGCTTCCTCCCTAACAGTTGCACCATATAGGTCCTGTACAGACCAAGGCAATATAACAGAGCTTCCTCCCTAACAGTTGCACCATATAGGTCCTGTATAGACCAAGGCAATATAACAGAGCTTCCTCCCTAACAGTTGCACCATATAGGTCCTGTACAGACCAAGGCAATATAACAGAGCTGCCTCCCTAACAGTTGCACCATATAGGTCCTGTATAGACCAAGGCAATATAACAGAGCTTCCTCCCTAACAGTTGCACCATATAGGTCCTGTATAGACCAAGGCAATATAACAGAGCTTCCTCCCTAACAGTTGCACCATATAGGTCCTGTATAGACCAAGGCAATATAACAGAGCTTCCTCCCTAACAGTTGCACCATATAGGTCCTGTACAGACCAAGGCAATATAACAGAGCTTCCTCCCTAACAGTTGCACCATATAGGTCCTGTATAGACCAAGGCAATATAACAGCGCTTCCTCCCTAACAGTTGCACCATATAGGTCCTGTACAGACCAAGGCAATATAACAGCGCTTCCTCCCTAACAGTTGCACCATATAGGTCCTGTACAGACCAAGGCAATATAACAGAGCTTCCTCCCTAACAGTTGCACCATATAGGTCCTGTATAGACCAAGGCAATATAACAGCGCTTCCTCCCTAACAGTTGCACCATATAGGTCCTGTACAGACCAAGGCAATATAACAGCGCTTCCTCCCTAACAGTTGCACCATATAGGTCCTGTACAGACCAAGGCAATATAACACAGCTTCCTCCCTAACAGTTGCACCATATAGGTCCTATGTCAATGTAATCAAACATATTGTTTGAATCAAGGCAATGTCAAATATCCTCAGATATACCTAGTATAGGACCCACACTTTGGAACAGCATACCAACCAATTCAAAACTCTATAACTTAAAGGAATTCAAAACTTATGTTAAGGACTATATGTTGAAGGAATAATAGTAGGGGAAGAGGGAAGGTACTCCCTGGGTTGCCTCCCACTCCTGGCTGCAGGAGTTTGTTGTTTTAATCT
Source organism: Sthenelais limicola (assembly GCA_942159475.1). Lineage (NCBI taxonomy): Eukaryota > Metazoa > Annelida > Polychaeta > Phyllodocida > Sigalionidae > Sthenelais > Sthenelais limicola. The sequence continues at coordinate 30,672,982 of OW804097.1, read as the reverse complement.
GTTAATTGTATAATCACGATTTGTTTATTACAATCATGAGGTGGCATGTAAATTGCCCACACAACATTGTGTAACCTTGTAAGACTTGAGATGTTAATTTATTCTATATGTATTTGTCTTGTATGTATTATAGAATTACTTAAGTTATTGTTGTAGTGAAGTTAAAGGTTCTGTCGGAAGAACTGTCAAGGCAGAGATATGTGACCCGTTTTTCCGTTTCAATATATAGTATTGACCATTTTACAGTCTAAATTAGCAGAATTTACTAAATGCGTAGATCTGCTAATTGTACATTTTCTGAAAATCCGACCCATTAACCAAAGCAAGGTGTAGGAGCCAGGTTTTTCCAAAAAGGTGATCATAATGGCCACCATCTAATATTCAATGTAAGAAAGGGTTGGGGGCTTGGAAACCTCCTGACAGACAAGGAGAAATGTCCCCTAACTTACTTAAATAAACGTTTCTAAATCTCAATCTATCTCAATCTCAATGGCAAATAATGCACAAGAAAAACTACGTTAAGTGAAGGTAAAGCTAAATGTAAGCAGAAAATATCCTAAAGTTGTCTAAAAGGATTAGACTCCTCTTGTATCATAAGGGTCAGATTGTCACAAAATGCACAATTGGCAGCTCTACACATTTAGTACAATATGCTAAATTAGGCTAAAAGAAATTATAAATACCAGGTACATCTGAGTATATTTTGTATTATGTTGTTTTAAGATATCTGTTCTGCTATATTAAACTGTATTTTGAACGTCATTTCTGTCTTAAATTTGGGTTATTCGAGACAATTATGGGACGGCGAATTGTACATTTTCTGATAATCTCACACATAACGACTTGGTGGCATCAAGACTGAGATTGACTACATTACAAGACGTAGTATACATGAGCTATTCTTACTATGGCCATCCATTATAGATACACACTGGCCACTTTAATGTAAACATCTGCTCTTTGATTTCCTCCCAGGCAACATGAGTTGCTCAATTTAGCTCTTATAGAGCTGTGCAACATAGTTGTTACTCGCTCTAGGAAAACTGGTTTAATGATCCCTCATTATTTTCCACAAATTCCAGTAACATTGATGTAAAAAATACACAAAGGTTACAGCCAAATACAACATATTTCACCAATAGATATTTGCGGCTCATAGCTATTGCTAAATTGATTCCATTTGCACATAGTAAATGCCCGATGAAATTATACTACCTTGAATGAGATCTTTATAATATGTCCTTAGCACAGAGCGTTAATCTATAGATTGCCTCATATATTAACATTTAACTGTCATTCCACCTGCCTGGACATACTGTTTGTTTTGTAATTGTGACCGGAATGTGTCAGTTATAGTCTTACTACTAGGGTGCTGGATCCATGTGATGGTAATTATGATGTATTAACATTGTGTTAGTATCAGTCCTCTATCATAGCACTAGAAATAAAGCACTATTAAATAAACTAGAGTCAGTAATTAGACACTGCAGTGGACAGGAAACCATGGAATTCAGCAATGAATATATACCCGTGAGCCCATGTCTAGGTTAAAACTGATTTGCGAAATGACTATTTATCTTCATTGTACTTGACTACTCGTGAAATGATTTGATTTATTAACTTGCTGTATAAATATTCTTAATAAAAGAAGAAGAAAAATGTCTCACAGGGAAATAAGCCAAAAGTCGCAAAATATGTATTTTGAGATATTATCATATTTGAAAAGATGATATCAAGCCGATTCCAATGAAAGTAAACAGAAGAATATCTAATAAGTATTCCTATATTTTAAGTTTGTTACTTTTATTTTTGACCAATTAACTATATGAACTAGTAACTGAAACAATGCCTTATTTCCAAGCATGCAGATCTGTTGGAAGCCATACTTGGGTCAGATTTTCAGAAAATGTACAATTGGCAGCTCTACACATTTACGAAATTCTGATAAATTAGGCTAAAAAATGATGAGTACCAGGTATTTATGAGTATATTTGGTATCACATTGATTTAAAGTATCAGTTCTGTCATGTTAAACTGCATTTTGAAGCTTAAATTTTCTGTCTTAAATGTGGGTTATTTGAGAGGATTGGTGAAGGCGAATGTACATTTTCTGAAAATTTGACCCACTTATGTAAGCCCCCCACAAGGGCTACAGTCACCATTGGAAACCTATCACTTCTGAGTGGCAGGTATTACTTATTAATAATGCATCAGAGGAAAATAAGCAAGTGGGTCAGATTTTCAGAGAATGTACAATTAGCAGCATTACACATGTAGTAAATTCTGCTAAAGTAAGCTGCAATTTGGTCATTACTAGGTACATTCGGGTATATTCGGCATTGCATTGACTCTAGCAATCTGTTTGGTTAGGTTGAATTGTATTTTGAACTTTATTGCCGTCTGAAATTCGGGTTATTTGAGAGAAATGGTGGAGATGAATTGTACATTTTCTGAAAATTTCACCCAAGTCCTCCTGCCCAGGGATAGCTGTTCACAAACGACTCACGCGAGTCACTCACTCACTCACTTTCTCCACAGAAGTTGCAAGATGCTTCTGTCATAAATTTCTGTCATTAATTTCTATTTTGTCGTCTATTTATTACTGACTCATTCAAAAGTCACCATGTTAGAATATTACAGGGTTTGTCCTGTTGGTCTTTGCATTTAACGAAGTCATCTCTCAAATTATATTACTCATTTTGGTGCACACTAAAGTCCTTTATTCGTTTTTCTAATGTTAGGATTCATCACAATCAAGTTGTAAATGATAGCAAGTCATAGAATATCAAGATGTTATCAAATAGGGGATTTGCATAGCCGCCATTTTGAATCTTGATTCGCATGGAATTATGGGACTACTGGTACAGTGTAAAACCTATAGAAAACATGCCATGTCTAGCATGGAATATTTATCAATGACCTTAAGTCAATATCCATGTGTTATACATGTCTCCATAACACATGTCCCCATCTTTCCCATCGTGCATTTGGCTTACATAGATCATTTATATAAGCTCTGATATCGGTGAAAACATTCTAGCAATTTTCGATAAAAATGTTGCCAAATATGTGTATGTCTGATTTCAACAGAATCCATCCCAGCATGCATTGCAGTAGACATGCGCAGTGAAACATACAACTCCCCTATTGTACTAATAATGCTTTTAACCCACTTTGCCATTGTAGGACAGCAACTTATACAAAAGTAATGAAAATTACGAGTCATGAATTAAAATTCATGGATTCCTTAAAAACTTAGGAAATAAACACAGCAGCTTTTCTTCCTTTCCATATTCCTCTTCCATTCTACAGCGGTAAAGAACAAAGAAAATAAGAAAGAAAGAAGAGAGAAAAATATGTTTTATTCGATTTAGCTTGTAATTCATCTTTGAACAGCCTCCTCGAGGGCTTAGCAGCTCAAAGATTTCCTTTCTTGGATGGAATTACAAGCAGAAGTCACCAATACAGGAAACAATAGTCCATTACGTAAACTGCATCAATAGCGGGGTTCAGCAATGTTAACCTAAACGTAAACGTAAACGTATCCGTATCTCTGATATACAAAAATATGTTAAAAGAAAGAAAGAGGTTCAGCAAAACATGGCTGGAAAAACGTAACGTAACATATCAAGCAAAATGTTACATCTCACAATTTATTTTTTATACATAAAAATGCAATGTAATTGACAAACAAGGTATGGATATGGTATACGTAATTGAGATTGCTTGCTTGCGGAATCTCCCTACTAGGGACTACTTTACCACGATCCTGACACATTCTTTTACCCCTCATAATATCGCGATCATCTGACAAATGTGATTAGACAGTATTAGATACTAACTACATTTCACCTAAATATGGGAACTTCGCCTGGCGTAAACACAATCATACTTAAATCTTAAGAGAACACAAAACGTCAGTAACCATGCATGAATAACATGACAACCGCGACCTTGGGGTAAGGAAGGTGAGATAGAAATTATCTCATAATTATATGGGTCGGATTTTCAGAAAATGTACAATTCGCCTTCACCAATCCTCCCAAATAACCCACATTGAGGACAAAAATGAGCTTCAAAATGCAGTTTAACATAACAGAACTGATACTTTAAATCAATTCGATACCAAATATACTCAGATATACCCAGTATTCTTCATTTTTCAGCCTAATTTAGAAGAATTTCCTAAATGTGTAGAGCTGCCAATTGCACATTTTCTGAAAATCTGACCCATTTACTTATACAGGATTTACAGTCATTCAAACATCCTTCGGCTTGGCTTGCGGATTAGATGTTTTGAGGGACTAAATCACTCGCATCCACCCAGCCTTGGTCATTATTCCTTTAATAGTACACTGACATTAGCTCCCGACCTGCTAATCTGTGCCTATACAATAATGACATATGTATCTATTATATGTATGTAGTAGTCATTGCAGTGTACATGTGTAGGGGCAGGTGAATGCGGGCTTATAAATGCACTAATTATCACCCACCCACCCACATCAGCTGCTGCCCGCCCAGTACACCCATCTAGGGCCCAGGAGCAATCAGCACTTGGGTCAATAATGTACAATTCGCCTTCACCAATCTTCTCAAATAACCCACATTTCAGACGAAAATAAAGTTCAAAATACAGTTCAACCTAACCAAACAGATTGATATAATCAATACAAAGCCAAATATACTGGAATTTACACCTAGTATGGACCAAATTGCAGCCTAATTTAGCAAAATTTACTCAATGTGTACAGCTGCCAATTGTACATTTTCGGAAAATCTGACCCACTTCACTCCAATACACAGCTGTGGTGAAATTCTCACAGTACATCAAACAACTTACTTAAGTTGTTTGATGTAAATTCAGTTAAAGCTCGGCAGTGGTTTTTGCTGACCCGTCCGTGGTCTTTGTAAAACTAAGCTATGAGTCATCCGGTGCTTTTTTAGTGAGAAAATAAGCATTGCACTTAGAAACGATTTATATCTTATCTCATGTAACGACGTTTGTATAGTCGTAATTCACTCATTTAACAAAGTTTTAAGAATGTCTCATAGACTTTACTCATTTTGTTGTAACACATCCTATTTCGTCGGAGGATAGGTTAGCGATACCTTTCAATTCAGACTGTATGTAACTTGAGGGCATGGGTGGAAATAAGATTTGTTTTCAGTCTACTTAAATGTTTAAAAATGTCCTTTCAATTGTGACTAGATAGTTCGGGATATCAGAAACCCAAGACAGTTGTAATATATAGGGAAGACTGAGACGCTATAAGTAGAGAGAAAGTGGGCGAGAACAAAGTAGCGGAACTCGATCAGCGATGGTGGAGGAGGAAAAATGAGAGAGAGAAAGGGGAGATAGAAACAGAAGGAAGTGCGGTGGGAGAAAAATAGCCTTAGCGGAGTCTAAAGGGCCTTGTCCACTAAGCCTATTCCCATGCGATTCTCACGGAATTTAGTGGAAAATGGTCCTCCGCGGCCCAAAATCGCATGAGAATCGGCTTAGTGGACTGGGGAGAATAAAGGTGGGAAAGGAGAAAGGCATATTGATGAAAAGAATAAAATTTGTAATAAAAATGAAATTCAAAAACTGTTATTGGTTTAGAGCGCAAAATATTGCATGAGAAAAGGTAGCAGAGGAAAGATAGAAAAATGTGAGAGAAAGTGGAGGACGGAAGGGAAACTGGCTGGAGAAAGATCCAGTATTGATGGAAAGGGTAATAGTAGAGGCAATCTAAGCTCAAAAATAGCCCTACCCCAAAAAAATTGCAACAAAACGTTTTATGATTGTTTCCTGTACTTTCATATGTCCTGAACAACATATCAAAAGTTGGACAAAATCGGACCACGGGAAAGTGCAAAAAAACGCAAAAACAAAATGGCCACCACTACGAATTTTAGTTACCATATTTCAGGGTAAAATCAACAGAGAAGGTCATATCTCAGCTCCTGATCATAGTATATTCATGTATGATACCACTTTTTCTATGTTTTAAGGTGTATAGAATCTATTTTTGCAATAGTTATTTTGTTACAAGGTCATTTTCAAGGTCAAAATCCAATATGACGGCCATATGGAAACAACACATTTTATCTCAGAAGCTATTAGCAAATATTAAATTAGGGAATCCATTTCTAAAAAATTGCAACAAAACGTTTTATGGTTGTTTCCTGTACTTTTATATGTCCTGAACACCATACCAAAAGTTGGACAAAATTGGACCATGGGAAAGTACAAAAAAAACACAAAAGAAAAATGGCCGCCACTACGAATCTTGGTTACCATATTTCAGGGTAAAACCAACATAGGTCATATCTCAGCTCCTGATCATTGTACATTCATGTATGATACCACTTTTTCTATGTTTTAAGGTGTGTAGAATCTAATTATGCAATAGTTATTTTGATAAAAGGTCATTTTCAAGGTCAAAATCCAATATGGCGGCCGTATGGAAACAAAACATTTTATCTCAAAAGCTATTTGTGTATATCAAATAAGGGAATCTATTTCTAAAAAAAATTACAACAAGATGTTCCATGTTCCATATTCTGTACATTGATATGTCCTGAACAACATATCAAAAGTTGGACAAAATCGGACCATGGGAAAGTACAAAAAAACGCAAAAACAAAATGGCTGCCACTACCAATTTTAGATACCAGAATTCAGAGTAAAATCAAAAAAGTATGTCATATCTCAGCTCCTAATAATACTATACCAATGTATGATACCAGTTTTGTTATGTTTTAATATGTCTGGAATTTATTTCTGCAATAATAAATTTGTAAGAAGGTCATTTTCAAGGTCAAAATCCAATATGGCGGCCACATAGAAACATGAATAATGCATCCCAACAACTATTTGCAAATATTATATCACAGCAGCTATAGCACCATGCATGTATGATACCACTATTTCTAGTTTTTAATGTATGATGATACTATTTCAGAGATCATTTTTGTTTCCAGGTCATTTCCAGTCAAAATACAATATGGCTGCCACCTGGAAATAAAATGTCATATCTCAGTTCCTATTAGCACTAGATAGAAGTGTAATACTATTTTTTTAGGTTTTACGGTAGAAGGAATCCATTTCTGAAGTTATCCTGAAGCCATTTTCAAGATCCATACATATTTTATGAATTTAACTCTTTAATTTAAATAAAGGTACTCACATCTTAAATGTGTAAGATCATATAACATGATATTGTGAACAAAATATTCATATTTCCTTTTTCTTTTGAATACAACAACATATATACCAAATTAAAGCCAGAAAGTTTTAACAGATATGTTGCATGATAATATATATTGAAGTTATTAGCATCTGTGCATTATGAAGGGTAAATGGGACTCTGGGGCAAGTGACATATCCTGAGTGTTCATTGAAATCAAATTGTATCCCCAGCATTGACAAAACTGTTACCCTCAAAGTAGGCTGCAACCTCCAAATACAGCAAGCTCTGGGTGAAATAAATGGACATAGCTACATAGTATGTGAACAAGATAAGGAGTTATTCTCCTCTAGAGTGAGTAGAGATGGGGTTGACCTGAAGAAACTTGGAGAATAAACATGTTATTTTCACACCATTTGGGGATGGTAAATCATTTCACAACTTTATCTCAGGGGTTCTGATACATCATTGCCTATCAATAAATACTAGTATGTTCCAAATGACAACTGAATGTTTCCTGGTCAGGCACCATGCTAAAAGAATGTCGTTATCCAGTATATCTAGGGGTAACTGTGGACCACTGCCTCTCCTTCAAGACCCATGTTGAGAAGACAAAGGCAAAAGTCTGTGCAAGGAATAACATCATCAGTTAACTGACTGCATGGGACAAGCTGGGAAAATGCAGTGTCACTTAGTTGAAATTGTCAATGCACCTTAAGACTATTGGATTCTTCCAATATGTATGCCACTGGCTGTCTAAGACCAACACCCATAGACAGCTTATATATTCTATCAGGTATAGCACCACCAGTAATCTGACACAGTGTGCAAGCTGTAACGAATGCCAGTGCCAGACTACAGATGAATAGCGACCCCTGTTTGATTGAACACCAGTAAAGACAAGACTCAAATCAAGAAAAAGCTTCCTCAACAAAGTCTAGCCCAATGAAGTCAACAGAGTAGAATTATGGGAAAGGGGGGTTGCTAACTTCATAATATCAACTAATATCAATATCCTTGACTATACAGAAGACCTGCCACCATGTGCCAACAAAAGTGAGCTGAATAGAAATGCTTCAACAGATTAAGAACAGGAGTTGGCTGTTCCAAAGTAACCTTGAATAAATGGGGATACCAGGATGACATGGAGGATGTGACCTACAAGACAAAGAAGAAATACAAGAAGAAGAAGAAGAAGAAGAAGAAGAAGAAATACTAGTGTATATAAAAGATATACATATATACAAAATACATATATATAAAAGATATACATATTGCTCAGAGTAAAGGACATATCCACACATATTGGTAGTTAACTGTATAACTGAGGAATCTATTATATGAGTCAGGCTACTGCTAAACCCCATTGGTTGAGAGAGCTTGGGGCTATGCCCTTCCTCTATTGAGTGATATGCAGACAACAGTTTCTACAAATGAGGAGGTCAAGATGATCTACTTGAAAATGGAAGTGAGATAATTGGTAAAATAAAAGTTGTTTGTCAAATGTGGACAACAACAAGATAATGATCCAAATCACCTTAGACCAGGTTTGGTCAGATTCTGGGGTGTATTTTTTCACAATAGACCATGGCAATCACTTCCGGCAACTTCCAGGGGTTATAGACCTCGAAAGAACTGGTAAATAAAAGGTCTAGAGGTCAATGAATCTTTTTTTCTTAATAGCCCTCAGTCGAATCTGACCAAATTGGGTCTAAAAGCACTAATACCCGAGGTTTTGGATGGTCTGGGTGGTCTATTGCCTGGTGGAAATTCTCGGGGCTAACACCCCTCGAATTGTCCACCAGGCTATAGACCACCCAGACCATCCAAAACCTCGGGTATTATTGCTATAATAGAATGTTTTGAACAGAAAAACTCTAAAAGACTGCCATCAACCACCTCAGCCTGTATATTGTGCTCCCTGCAGACATACTACCAGGTTATGGACTGGATGGGGAGAAGTGATGAATGGAGCCATCTGAGTGGGGATGGAGGGTAGAGAAGGGAAAACTCATTGAGTTAGTTAAAGTATTGTCTTTGTATTCATCATATTGAAGGGACTATAGATTTAATTTAATCAACTCTAATAATGATAAAGCTAGTTCTTTTGACAGAAACATGACTTCGGAAATGGAATCCTTATACCCTATAACCTAGTAAAAGTGGTATCATACATGGAACTAGTGCAGATAGGAGCTGAGATATAATATTCTCATATCTTTGTGGCAGCCATGTTGGATTTTGACCTTGAAAATGACCTTGAAACAAAAAAATGACTTCTAAATTGGAATGATGTTACCTATAACCTAGTAAAAGTGGTATCATACATGGAACTAGTGCAGATAGGAGCTGAGATATAATATTCTCATATCTTTGTGGCAGCCATGTTGGATTTTGACCTTGGAAATTACCTTGAAACAAAAGAATGACATCTGAATTGGAATGATTATACCTTAAAACCTAGTAAAAGTGGTATCATACATGGATCTAGTGCAAATAGGAGTTGCGATATAAGATTTTTGTCTTTCTGTGGTGGCCATATTGGATTTTGACCTTGGAAATGACCTTGAAACAAAAAAATGACTTCTGAATTGGAATGATTATACCTTAAAACATAGTAAAAGTGGTATCATACATGGATCTAGTGCAAATGGGAGTTATGACATAAGATTTTGTTCTTTCTGTGGCGGCCATATTGGATTTTGACCTTGAAAATGACCTTGAAACAGCAAAAATACATCAGAAATGGAATCCTCACACATTAAAACCTAATGAAAGTGGTATTAGACATAGATCTAGTGCTACTAGGAGCTGAGATATGTTTTAATGTTTCCTAGTGGCAGCCATCTTGGATTTTGACCTTGAAAATGACCTGGAAATAAAAAAATTATTTCAGAAATGGATTCCTTGTGTCTTAAAACCAAGGAAAACTCACATCATATATGGATATGGCCCTAATCGGAGCTGAGATATGACATTCTAAGTAGATTTAACCCATAATTATGGTATCTAAAATTGTTAGTGGCCACCATTTTTATTTTTGCATTTTTTTTAACTTTCCCGTGATCCGATTTTGTCCAACTTTTGATATGGTGTTCAGCTCACCTTAAAGTACAAGAATCAATCATAAAACGTTTTGTTGCAATTTTTTTGGGGTTAAATCGTATATTGCCTCTACTATAAGAGACAAGGGAAAAGGAGAGGTGGGTCAGATATCCCGAAAATGTACAATTGGCAGCTCTACACATTCAGTAAATTCTGCTAAATTAGACTGACATGTTGCCAATACTAGGTATGTCTAAGTATATTTTTTTTTTTGATTCAAATAATCTGCTTAGTTATGTCCCACTTCATTTTGAACCTCATTTTAGTCTTAAATATTGATTATTTGAGCGAATTAGTGAAGGTGAATTGTGCATTTTCTGGCGACTTCACCCAGAGAGAGTCGCGAGGGATAGAGTAGTGAATCGAACAAACCCTCTAACAACCCACTATTTGTTATAGCGTTAAATAGTTCACTCTTGTATATACAGTTTGCATATCTAGTGTAAATAGGATCATAAATAGTGGGAGTCAGTGAGTGGTGACCTGCTTAGATGGAACCGCTGATATTACTACCAGATGGTGGCACCAATGATGTGTTGTTTTAATGCACGGAAATGCGCCCAGGTTCATTGCGCATTGTGCACTTGCTTGGTACACTTAGGGAGGGGGAGAGGAGAGGAGGGAGAGGGGGAGGGGGAGGGACAGGGGGGACAGAGAGGGGGAGGAGAAAGAGAGGGAGGGACAGGGGGGACAGAGAGGGGGAGGAGAAAGAGGGGGAAGGGGAGAGTGGGGAGGAGAGAGAGGGGGAGGAGAAAGAGAGGGAAGGAGAGAGTGGGGAGGAGAGAGAGTGGGGAGGAGAGAGAGGGGGAGGAGAAAGAGAGGGAAGGATAGAGGGGGAGGAGAGAGGGGAGGAAAGAGAGGAGTAGACAGAGGGGAGGGAGAAAGAGGAGCAGAAAGAGGAGAGAGAAGGGGGAAGAGGGGGAGGAGAGAGAGGGAAGGACGGAGGGGGTGGGAGAAAGAGAGGGATGGAGAGAGAAAAAGAGAGCGAGGGGATGGGAAAGAGGGGAGGAAAGAGCGAGGGAAGGACAGAGAGGGGAGGAGAGAGAGAGGGAAGGATATAGAGGAGAGAGAGAGGGTGGAGAGAGGGGAAGGAGAGACGGAGAGGGAAGAGTAAAGAGAGTGAGAGAGTGTGCGTGGTGGGGGGGGGGGGGATTGAGATAGGAGAGAATCAGGAAAAATAGAACCTAGAGAGATGGGAAAGTTTGAGCAAAGAGGGATCGGAGAAGGATAGGAAAGTAGGGGCCTTATTGAATCTAAATCTAGGGGAAATGGAATTCTCTGCCCAGGTATACCATATATAAATTGATAATTATAACAATTATAGTTATTATTAATATATTCTATTTCCTCCATAAGCATGATCTAAACAGCTGTAACAAAGTTTAATGTTATGTCTGACATTCTTGTCAGCCCTGAGAGTATCTGTAATAAATAGGTTTCTGACATGTACCAGGTGTATTGTTGCAATTCAAAAATCTTCGCTTTCTTCGCCAACTATTATTTCTTGTTATAGTGACAAACCTATGACCTTATTACTATGCAGAGTAAAGGCACCCAATGACAGCAATGAGGAGATATAAGCCATACAATTCGATGTATGGGTGAAATCGCCAGAAAATGTACAGTTTGTCTTCACGAATCCTATCAAATAACACAAATTTAAGACAGAAATTGCTTTCAAAATACAGTTTAACCTAATCAAACAGATTGCTAGAATCAATGCAATGCCGAATATACTCCAAGTTACCTAGCATTAACCAAATTGCAGCCTAAGTAACAGAATTTACTAAATGTATACAGCTGCCAATTGTACATTTTCTGAAAATCTGATCGTATGTCAGAAAAGACAGACAGACAACACTAGGATAGTTTGTTGCACAGGTTCAAGATAAACATCAGGATAGAGGTGATACACCAATCCTCTCCAATAACCCAAAATTTTATGTAAGACAGAAATCAGGTTCAAAATTCAATTCAACATAACCAAACATATTGTTTGAATCAAGGCAATGTCAAGTATCCTCAGATACACCTAGTATTGATCATTTTACAGTCTAATTTAGCAGAATGCACTGAATGTGTAGATCTGCCAATTGTACATTTTTTGAACATCTGACCCTATAACTCTCTGTATCGACAAGCCTTTAATCCGTATACCTAGCTACTATGGACAGTCTAGGCCAACCCCTATAATCTCCACGTCTAATCTAGTGACTCTTTAACACCAAGCTATTGCAGATACTGATCCTAATTCTACTGAACTCCATACAAAATAGCTTTTACTGTATGTATACACACAGAGACAAGGGGGGGGGGAAATGTCAGAGATTGTCAGAAAATGTAGAATTGGCAGCTCTACACATTTAGGAAAATATGCTAAATTTGGCTGAAAAATTATAAATACCTGGTATATCTGACTGGATTTTGTATTATGTTGTTTTAAAATATCTGCTCTGCGATTTTAAACTGTATTTTGAAGCTCATTTTTGTCTTAAATGTGGGTTATTTGAGAGTATTGGTGAAGGTGAATTGTATATTTTCTGATGATCTGACCCCTACATAATATGAACAGTTCCAAGCCACTATTAAACTATTGTCATAGAACAATATCGTCATAGAACAGCATGTAGGGTCCTTTGTATCAGTTAGTTGCTGGGGACAGCATTGTCGATAAAACGTTATATGGGCCAGATCCTCAGAAAATGTACAATCGGCAGCACTACACATTTAGGAAATACTGCTAGATTAGGCTGAGAAATGGTCAATTCTAGGTATATCTGAGTATATTTGGTATTGGGTTGATTCAAACAATCTGTTTAGTTATGTGTTTAACTGTATTTTAAACCACATTTTTTTGGCTTATAAATTCGGGTTATTGGAGAGTTTTGGTGAAGGCGAATTGTACATTTTCTGAAGATTTCACCCATATGACAGAGTAAACGATTAATTAACAACTCTACTTGGGTGAAGTTGCCAGAAAATGTACAATTCAGCTTCACCAATCCCCTCAAATAAACCAAATTTCAGACGAAATTAAAGTTTAAAATATAGTTCAACCTAACCAACCAGATTGCTAGCATTAATGCAATGCCGAATGTACTCGAATTCACCCAGTGCAGCCTAATTTAGCAGGAATTACTAGATGTGTACAGCTGCCAATTGTACATTTACTGAAAATATGACCCCCTTACAAAACATACCCTCAATTGCAACATGGTGGAAGGATGAATGGGCCAGAATAACACAACACCCCCCACCCCCCTCACCCCACACCCCCACACCCCGCCCCACACCCCCACTGCACAATGCATGCATGCATACCCTGTGATACTACTCACATGGTCTAGGCAGGGCCTAGTGGTATAATAGTACTACAATAGTTGTATCACATGCCCTTGCATACCACACGTGTGGTGCCCATGGATTACTACTACTGCACTGGTGGTAGTATTAACAGCATGTTTATATCATACACTCAGGAGGACATACTACTACTACACCTACCTTAAGTCCATGCTGACAACCGGAGGCATTGACAGAGAAAGTTAATCCAGAAAATGAAAGCAATGAATGGGCTTCTCCCCCTTAGAGTGCCCTGGAGTTGTTCACACAGCTAGGTATCCTTTGCAACTACTATGTGCCAATGGAGATGGGCTGGAGGAGCAGCAGGAGGAGCAGCAGGAGGAGGAGGTGGAGACCGAGGCAAGCTCTGGCGAGCACGCTCCTTCTGCCACCTATTGGGGCCCGAGAGCAGGTGATGAAGGGAGAGGAGACCGGGTGGAGGAGGGGGAGACTGGCCGGGTGGAGGAGGGGGAGCTCCGGGGAGCTTGTCTATGTTAGGACGGCCTCCTCCCCCTCGGTAAGTGTGGTACTGTTGTTTCTCACTAGGTAGCTGCACCTATCCAGGGCCAAGGGGGAGAGCTGGGTGAAATCGTCAGAAGTTGTACATTTGGCAGCTTTATGCATTTAGGAAATCCTGCTAACTTAGAAAAAATATATATAACGAAAACCGGTATATTTTGTATTATGTTGATTTAAAATATCTGCAATGCCATGTTAAACTGTATTTTGAACGTCAATGTTGTCTTAAATTTGGGTTATTTGAGAGGATTGGTGAAGGCGAATTGTACATTTTCTGACGATTTGACCCAGATAGTATTATAGGCATGTAATAGTTTCTAAAGGATTTGAAGTATGGCACGTAAAACGTTGCAATATATTAGAATAATCAACATCGATGTAAAGTTTAAAGGTGCTTAAATTTTCAGTAAATTCTACTAAATTAGACTTAAAATGATCAATACTAGGTATATCTGTGGATATTTAACATTGCATTGGCGATTTCACCCATAAATAGTTGTAGATCTTAATGTAAAGCCAAAGCCTATTCCAGATTATCTCCAGTGTTTTAATACCTCTTAAGTGAGTTACATTTAGTCTTTACATTGAATATGTTTGTTGATAACTCTACTGTCGTTATAACAGAACATGTGCTGTATAAAAATACTAAATAAAAAAACAAATAACAAATAGGACACCCTATGATTAGTGTCCAGCTTCGGCAAAGCAGGGGTTGAAATAAGATAATGTGACAGGAAAGAATAGTCATCCATTCCCACCCTCATTCCTCTCCACATTATGTCCCTTAACAAAAGAGTAATATATTCCATATAGTCCATGTACCAAAATTCCCTTACAACTTCAGATCAGACGGGTGAATGTCCTAGGATGGTAGATGTTCAGGATGGTAGATGTCCTAGCGGGGTAATGTCCAGGATGGTAATTGTCCAGCGGGTGAAAGTCGGCGGGGAGATGTCCGGCGGGTAGATGTCCTGACACCATTATTTTAGGTCGCATAAATAGGAAGCTAAACTTCTGAAAACAGGTCTTCCAGAATAATCCTATACTAATAAATCAATGTTTTACAAATCATGAAATTGTCTGAAATAGTATTGAATGTCCGTTATGGGTCAAATTTTCAGAAAATGTACAATTCACCTTTACCAATCCTCTCAAATAACCCACATTTAAGACTAAAATGAGCTTCAAAAATAGTTTAACATAGCAAAACAGATATGTTAAATCAACACGATACCAAATATACCCTGATATGCCTGGTATTCATCATTTTTCAGTCTAATTTAGCAGTATTTCCTAAAATGTGTAGTGCTGCCAATTGTACATTTTCTGAAAATCTGACTTATATAATGTGTTCATTAGTACGGAATAGGGTATCCATGCTTCGTCGCTTACTTTCATAGCAATAATATCATATAAAGTCCGTTCGATATTTTATGAGGTCTGTGTAGTAATTCCAATGTTCTGTTTGACAATTCCATTCAATTCAAAAATTCTTTATTGCAGGTGGTGGTACAATTGGTCGGTCGATTCTGCCTGAGACAAACAGGTCTTCCTTTGACTGCCGACTTCGGAAACTTTGAGTGTTGTTACAAGTATGCCTATAAACTTAATGTTAACATGTATAGCAAATTGAGATGAAATGAGTAATTACATTTGTAATGCCATAAGAAATGGAACATTTCTATATGCTACTATGAGAACTCTACTTGGGAATTGCCGTCGATCGCCGCCACCTACCGGAAGGCAATTTGGACGCGCTCACACCGCCCGAGGGAGCTTCGGTTCACTCATAGTCTACAGTATACTTCCATCAATTCCAGTTGTAAACATTACTTATCTCTTTTACCCTACATACTTCCTTATGGTAGTAAAAGAGATTATTAACATAAGACTTTGTCTGCGGTTTTTTTTCTCCTCCTCGAGCGAATCCAAGGGTCATTACAATACCGAGTAAAATACGGATTATGCCGTCATTTTAAAGAAGTGACACTATTTCAGCTTGTACTGGGTGAACCCACAGACATTGATAAACATTATGATGTTTTGAACAGGACAGAGACCAACTGACACATATGACATACAATAGGTATTCATAGATCACAGTTTAACTTTTGTGATCAAGTACACATCCAGCAGCATTTTAATCTCGGATATAAGCTGCTGAGAAGGTTGAGGTACACATAGTTAAGGGCTTGGTCCACTAAGCCGATTCCCATGCGATTCTCGCAGAATTTAGTGCAAAAGAGTCCTCTGCAGCGCAAAACCGCATGAGAATCGGGTTGGTGGACTGGGCCCTTTATAATCATTATAGAAGAACAAATTAGGCTAAGAAATGATGAATACTGGGTTTATCTGCTTAGCCTACATTTGGTATTGCGATGTTTTAAAATATCTGTTCTGTTATGTTAAACTGTATTTTGAAGCTCATCTTTGTCTTAAATAAGGGTTATTTAAGAGGATTGGTGAAGGTGAATTGTACTTTTTCTGACGATTTGAGCGTCACAAATGGTCAAAAACGGGTATCGTTGCCGATAGACTAGGCTCCTGTAATACTCGAAACAAAAAAGGAAATATCTAAAAAGATATCAGGATAAAAAAAAACTCTTGCATTCTGTTGCATAGAAAGAGGAAATAGATCCTTGAATGAAATAGAGCGAGGTATGTTTAAGACCATTACATTTGATATCCTTCAAAAAGAGAAGATATTATAATGCATTTCTTGAATCAGGATGGGTTTTGGGGCTTTTTTTATTGAGATCACATACAAAGACATAGGGGATTCCTATATTTTCTGGTCTTTGTTTAAATAATATAACTCACTCCTCGCGTAGAGGTTACTTTGATTAAATGAGTCGTGCCGACATAGAAACTACCATTTAAGGTGGAATATAAACGTACGCCTTACACTACTTAAATGCATTGATTGTATTCTATATAATTATATCGTATTGTGATCAACGATACTTTTTAAAATGTAAGAGAGGATGTTGAAATTCGCATGGTCAAATGCCAAGTTTAATATAGAAAGAATAGACGCTAAAGGTTAATAAAAAGTCAATGTTTTTTTTAAAAAAGTACATTGAAGTACACTGATTCTGTTGAATACTTTCAGGACGAAAACTAAGAGGAGAAAGATATGAAACATGACAGTTGCGTTTATAGGAGTAAATGCTAACAGCCAAATCATGCCAAAATGACAACAGAGTTTGAGAGGGGTCAATAGTCACTTCCACTCCAACTATTCTTCCCCTTTGTGGGTCAGATCGTCAGAAAACGTATAATAGGGGATTTGTATGTGCCACTCCGCATGTTTGTCAGTGCATCCTGGGATGGATTCTGATGAAATCTGACATACAAATATTTGGCAACATTTTTATCGAAAATTGAAATTATTTTCACCGTTATCATAGCTTTTACAAATGATCTATGAAAACCAAATGCATGAAGCGAAAGATGGAGGTTATGGAAACATGTATAACACATATATTGACATTAGAGCATTGATAGATAGTCCATGCTGAACATGGCATGTTTTCAATAGATTTTAGACTGTACCATTACACCCATAATTTCATGCGAATCAATATTCAAAATGGCGACTATGCAAATCGCCTATTCTAAAGCCATGTTTAGCTAAGTTTTCTTGCTCTCTTCTACCACTTCACACACCTCTGTAATGTTCTGATAGATGCAAGCCAACTCCAACAACAGTTTAAAGAAGCAACAGTTGTGATGTTTTTCAGGAAAATGAGTCACAAGTCGCATGGAACGAATTTTGAGATTTTATCATATTTGAAAAGATGGGATGAAGCCGATTTATAATACATAAATATTGACATTAGAGTATTGATAAATAGTCCATGCTGAACATGGCATGTTTTCTATGGATTTTAAACTGTACCATTAGTTCCATAATTCCTTGCCAATCACGATTCAAAATGGCGGCTATGCAAGTCCCCTATTGGCAGCTGTACACATTTAGGACATCCTCCTAAATTAGGCTGAGAAAAGATGAATACCGGGTATATCTGAGTATATTTGGTATCGCAATGATTTAAAGTATCAGTTATACCTGAAAATATTTAGTATTGTCTTGTTTTAAAATATCTGGTCTGCTAGGTAAAACTGTATTTTGAAGCTCATTTTCGTCTGAAATTTGGGTTATTTGAGAGAAAAGGTGAAGGTGAATTGTACATTTTCTGATGATCTGACCCTTGTGGCAACTAGGCTGATAACAGGTGTACATTTTATGGGACAGATTGTTAGAAAATGTACAATTGGAAGATCTACACATTTAGTAAAATTAGTGAACTTGGCTGAGTGAGAAATAATAAATACCAGATATATCTGAGTATATCGTGTGTTGTGTTGTTTTAAAATATCTGTCCCGCTTTTTAAAACTCTATTTTGAAGTTCATTTCTGTCTGAAAGTTGGTTTTTTTGAGAGGATTGGGCAAAGTGAATTGTACATTATCTAACGATCTGACCCTTATACGGGTCAGATTTTCAGATAATGTACAATAGGCAGATCTATACGTTTAGTAAGTTCTACTAAATTAGACTGTAAAAAGGTCAATACTGTATATCTGAGTATATTTGACATTGCCTTGATTGAAACAATCTGTTTAGTTATGTTGTACTGAATTTTTAACCTCATTTTTTAGCTATTTGAGAGGATTGGTGAAGGCGAATTTTCTGGAGATTTCACCCATATGATGGTTAAGCTGAAGTGGGAACGAAGTGTGAGGTGTGAGTGCGAACAGCATGTGTGGTTATGTTGAACTGAATTTTGAACCTGATTTTTGTCTTAAATTTGGGTTATTTGAGAGGATTATTGAAGATGAATTGTACATTTTCTGGCGATTTCACCCATATCTAACCGCCGGCAATGGCTTCCGAATAGACTATACAGCAATGATGTAACTGTTATTATGGACCTGGAATCACTTCATTCCTTCCCTTGCATATTCTATTCCGACTGTTATGACACACATCATTCATAGCCATCAAAGCCTCGTGTTCATCCATAATGAGTTTTCCGTTCCCATGGTTACGTTTCAGGAAGCAGCAATGGGATCTCGGGATAGGTAATGTCGTAATAATAGTGTCGTAAAATGGCAGTCTGTCCGGAAGGCAGAATGGCTGAGGTAAGGGTAAGAGGCTTGGGGAAGGGCAGTACGTAATGGAGGGAAGGAAGGGATGGGATGAAAATGACAATTTATCAGAGAATTTATCAGAGAATTTATCAGGGAATTTCCTGTTCACTGACCACGACTTTACATCAACATGCTACAAAAACATCTGCCTTCTTTCTAAACTTGAGTCTTCTTAATTGTAAACTAACTTCTGAAGAGAAAGCATTACTTAGGTCGATTAATGATTTACAGGTCACATCAGAAAGTCCTAGATCTCTCCACAACTTCTAGAAGTTGGTTTGTAGAATTTGATATTCATATATATGCATTTTTATTTCTCTTTTCATGCAGTTTCATACCAATAATATTTAGAGAAAATGGTCCTTTTGTCAACTGATATTGTTCTAGAAGGCCTCCGCATATTGGTACATTTACATTATGATCATAAAGGATTCATATTAGATTTTCCTAAAAGCCTTGCGATGGTGCTGTGTTGTTGAGGAGTGGCGAGGTCCTACCCACATCGTTCACTGACCATGTAGGAAGAGGAATTTAAAGAAAGAAAGGCGTTTTAGACTGTATAAAAGAGAACACTAATAACTCAAAAAGTTAAGTATGTATAAATTTCAGAAAAAGCAATAATGTAATAGCAAACGGGGTTTCAATAACCATGATATAAAAGTGACGAAGTTATTCGGCAAAGCTCAAAATAATCATAATATTGTAAGGATGATGTCACTTATCTTATAGAAACTACCTGTAATGTCTTAATTTAGTCTCCAATGAAAGGAAGCATTTGTAATGCAATATTTTATTATGCAAAACTTTGTACTTTATTGTAACTGTATTCATTTATTGAAGGAGTAACAGTTCTGTGGTCAGCCAGGAAAACCTGCGAGTGAGCAGAGGGTTTAACCTGTTCGAATTAAGCTCCTAGAAACCATGTAACTGTATTATATTGATTTGAATAAAAAATATTATAATAATAATAATGTAGGCAAGGACCTCGTCATTCCTCCCCACCTACAGAACCAGCAACAAAACATATTCAAACGACATATTCTCACATACTAATTCAGGAACGACTTAAGCTTAAGGAGTTTTGTTTGTCTAATTGTTATACACATTTTTAGCTCTCATTGTTTTTCCGCCTCATCATTCTTTTTAACTAAACAAATCGTTTCGCATCTGCAATGTATTTTTTAGCCCAGTGTGAACAGAACTGAAGCGAATCATATCATATTTTGGCAGCAATTTATGTTGAAATCAACATGGTGTTGTTTCAGCACAACTGAACTCATTAATTTGAGTGTAACGATGCACATTGCAGTGTAGTAGTGTGAATGATCTGGTTTATCAAATATGAGTAGCAACAATTCAATTCAGTTGGATTCGGTGTGAAATCCTCTGCCTTTACTAGATTCTCAAGCCTGTAAAGAGAAAAGCGTCCGCTCACTGTACCGGAAGTCACGTGCCAGAGGAGTAAAACCTTTTATTGACCAATCAGCAGACAGCTAAGCAATAATTACTGAACTGGTAGAGGGAGGCACACGTCCTTTCCCGCCATTTTGCATCTCCCAGGGATCGCCGTGGGTGAAATTACCTTCGGGTAGGGCACTTTTGGTAAAACAGTTTAGATCTGAGAAAATGGAGAAAATGGAGCCTGGATCCGATTAGATCATTTGGTTGTGTTGCTTTGGCTGGTCTATTGGCCCAGGAATACTGCCCGAGCTCTTGTTCCATGGCCAATAGACCAGCCAAAGCAACACAACCAAATGATCTAATGGCTTTACTTTGTTACTATCATTAACAACAAATTATAAATGATTACGAAGCAAACTGAACCAGTGGAAAACCATCATCTTACCGTTTTGAGCAGTAAATATTGTTTCTTATTTTTGTTGATGTAAGCGGTCGGGCGGAAACGGAAGTCCGACACTAGTACCACTGGTCTGTATGCCTACAACTGTCCCAGCCAGCCCAACAAACGGGGACTAAAGCCCTACAACTGCTATCCCGACAAACGATATAATACGTCATAGGGGACTTGTATTTGCACTGACTAGTAACAAATTGAGGACGGATTGCTGACATGGATAGTGGACATTTTTCTGATTATGTGATGTGTCACAGGAAAATGAGTCACAATGCGCAAAATTGATATTTTTCAATATGTTTTATTCACAAGATCTCTTTACAATCAATCAACCCACTGTGCACTTCCCATCCCAACATAGGCCTACCTTAATAGTATCAGTAACAGAGATTTAAACCAATCTATTAAAATATGTCTTGTCAAACATATATACATATATATGCACTTGTCAATTGTAACCACCACCACCACCACCACCACCACCACCACCACCCCCAACACCCCCAACACCCACACCACCACCCCCTACACCCCCAACACCCACACCAGCCCCGCCAGCCCCACCCCTGGGTGTAAGGAGGAATGGTAGGGGGACGTCAGATACAATATGCCCCCACCCAGGCGGGGGTTTCCCTTATAGTTTACTGTAGTATCAAGGGCAGGATTTTAAAAATGTGCATCATGGGGTCAGGGATTTGCACGAATCTCTTGCCCTGGGGGTTCGGGGATTTCATCATAATTATTTCCTAACATGACCAGTAGTTTCCCCCATACCCCCGGGGGTGGGGGGGGGGGGAGGTTGCAATTGACAAGTGCATTACATTGGAGTCAGTCTGCCCAAAGTACCCTATCCAGAGTGAAATCCCATCTCCAAACACTGCCACCCTTACAAGTTCTTATCTCTTAGATTAAATAGGTTTCCATGGCAACACAATCCAGCATATATGCGACAGTGAGGGTCTGGGGAAGAAGCAAATAGAAGACAATGGAGGTTGATTTAACACTGGTGAGAATCAGTCCCCCATTATCGTCCAGTCGCCGAGCCCTTCTATTCGCAACTGAGCTGTAGGGAGGGAAAAGGAAGAGCACTTTGTGGGGGAGAAGGGAGGCTGGAAGCAATGGCTGGGTGTGCTTTGTTTACAAATGACCTACTTTTTATCCCAGACCATCTCTGTAAATGGTCATAAAACGACACATCCTCCTTGTCCCTTTTTTATTCACTAAAAAACTTTCTCCGTGTGGAAAGTCGTCTCAATCCTTAAGGGGGGTCTCCACTGGCTGTGGGAAGCTCTGCGGTAAGCCTTGTGATGTGATGGGTCTATAGGTGGTGAGGAGTGGCGAGGTGGCCACTGAACCATAGAAGGAGAACCTCGCCACTCCTCTCCACCTTTAGTCCCCGTTGGTTGGTCTGAGCTGACCCGTTATAGACGCATAGAGGGCCAGTGGTCACTACCGGTCCCGCTGGCCCTCTATGCCTAGAGAACTTCCGGTAAACAGCCCAACCAACGGGGACTAAAGCCATTAGAGCCTTCGTTTATTGTCCTCGCTGGCCCTCTATGCCTTCGGGAACCTGTCTCGGCCTCCGGCCTCGACAGGATTCCCGTCAGGCATAGAGGGCCAGCGAGGACAATAAACGAAGGCTCTAATTGCCCATTAGACGCGATTTGATCAGATTCTGGTATGGGTTTTTTCCCTATAGAACCCGCTGAATTTGGGGGCGCGGCACTGTCCCCCTTCCCTGATTGGTCGACTGTGAGAACATACTGGTCCGCTGGGATCTATTTATTTTGGAGCCCTGATGTAGCTTCGCCCAATGCTAGAGTGCCGTAAGGTTGTGGCGACACCTATCGTGAGCGGGGGATACTACAGAACCACTTCTGAGATGTAAAACACTTCTGGGTCAGGTTACAATGAAAGTATGGCGACTCCAAAGGCGCCCTCAAAGGGGTCTCTTAAGGCATAAAAACGAGCAATAAAAAAGGTTGGTGTATCAAATTTGTTAGCTAAGAAAGTGAATCTGATCAAATCGCATCTAAAATCATTAAATCCCTCGGTTTTGTCTGTTCAAATAAATACTTATATATTTAAGTTTGATATTTTAATATTTGCGAATAGAGTTTCTGGTTGGACAGTTAAGTAGCTAAACATACTCTATAGGATGAGCTTAAAAATGCATGGCTATATCTAATCCATTTTCTGACGATAAATAGAAACTACACAGTCTTTACCTTCCAACTTTACTTCATGACATGGGTCAGATTTTCAGAACATGTACAATTAGCAGATGTACACAATTAGTATTAGGCTGCAATTTGGTCAATACTAGGAAAAATTCGAGTATATTCGGCATTGCAGAGATTCTAGCTATCTGTTTGGTTAGGTTGAACTGTATTTTGAACTTTATTTTCGTCTGAAATTTGGGTTATTTGAGAAGATTGGTGAAGTTGAATTGTACATTTTCTGAAAATCTGACCCACATGCTGATTACTACTCTGACATACAATGGACATATATGGCAACTTCATTTCCTGAGATAATGATGATCATATGGGTCAGATTTTCAGAAAATGCACAATTGGCAGCTCTACACATTTAGGAATTTCTGCTAAATTACGCTGAAAAATGATGAATACCGGGTATATCTGAGTATATTTGGTATCGCAATGATTTAAAGTATCAGTTCTGTTATGTTAAACTGCATTTTGCAGCTCATTTTTGTCTTAAATGTGGGTTATTTGAGAGGATTGTTGAAGGCGAATTGTACATTTTCTGAAAATCTGACCCATATAGTAGTTATTGGCTATATAAAGACAGAATGAGTAAGAAATAGCCTGAATCTAACTCATATATCATGGACATAAAATACACATTGTCTACAAAAGGATCTCTTTGTTGGAATGTTCTGATTTTTGGAGGGTTTAGCGCTTTCAGACATGTCCCAAATTTCAAATCTCAAATTCCGAATTCCATCATATAGATCGAGCACATTTAATCCCCCAGAGTTTGATTCACATGATTTCTTTGTTGGAATGTTCCCATCTTTGAAGTACCTACCGCTATGGGCAGTATCAATACATGTACTAATTGTAAAACCAGTGTATTTAATATATTCATGCATTACTAAGATCAACTTATAGAGTATATTTAGCTTCTTTACAAGTAATTGTCCCCACAGAAATACTGCAAACTTTTATTTCAAACATAAATATAGTATAAAAAGATAGGTCTAAGGGGTAGGGGTAAGGGGGACTACATTGTTTACCATCATTGGAATCGGCTTGATCTCATCTTATCAAATATGATGTCATCTCAAAATCTATTTTTGCGACTTGTGACTCATTTTCCTGTAACACATCACACTTTGATTTGATTTGAAAAAAAGTTTCATTAAAGGCCAATACAAATATTGAATCCATTCAAATGAAAAAACGCAATATCACTCAGTGACGTTTTCATGCGGCGCCCCATTAAAGTTTCAATCATGCTTACAAGTATATTATATTAATCTACAAACACTCAATCACAAACAATACAAGAATTATATTATATACTCAGTAAATTATCTTTGCACAGACAAAATTAGAATAAATTCGTATTGAGTGTTATGACACATTACGTAACATTGCATAACCTCATCATATTTATATCATATTTATATCAATTATTAATTACCACCTCTTTATTAGGGTTATACAATCGATAAGTACCAGTACTGTGCAAGTCTATTTATACAAGCCAGTCCAGGATATGAGGTAACAAGCATTGACTCTCATACTGGTGAGAGTTTGTACGGATTTATCATAATAAAGTTAGTTGGATAGTGGCTCTTTAATAGATCAGTCGTGCCTCCGAGTTCCTTATTTATTTCATCACTAAAACATTCAAAGATCATAACATGATCTCTTCTACACATAAACAATTCGACATCTTCCACATAAATAATTCTACTTATTTATAAGGACAGAAAATAAAACAAACAAAAAAACAAAAGACAAAAACTAGTTTGAGCAGGACGAAAACCGGATCAAAATAATAAAAAGAAAGCTCAACTGTATGAGAGCAATATCAGCGAATCAGGCGCGGATCGCCCGAAGCCGAGTCAGAAGCTACACCGGTAGCCTGCGGAAAGCCTAAAACTAAATCCACATCCCCAGCTCCATGATTCGTTTCATTAAAACTGGAGGTCTGGAACTAAGCCTACATTCTGCCTCTAATCCCTAGAGAGATTGATTCTAATTTGTCATACAAAGTCGTCGAGACCATGGATGTAGTCTATGGTTCAAACTTGCAAAATGGGGACATATAGAAGATAATACAGTAGCAAATCAGCAAATCATTGATCTTAGTTCTCTCTAATTATTTCGCCAATCGAAAGGGAATGGCATCAATAACTAATTACTTGGCTGATTAATTGAATAAATGTGTGAGTTTGAAAGAAAAACGAGCCTCAGATGTGGAGATATTAGCGAAATAGAATTAAAAAATGAGTCTATTACTGTCAGAATCTAAAACACTTCAGTGCTTACTTCAATGGGGACATATAGAAGATAATACAATAGAATAGGATTTCGGATTAGAGTAGAATAGGATAAGCTTTTTTAGAACAGAATAGGATAAGGCTTTTCTTATCGAACTCAAGCGAGCAAAACTTGTAAAGTTGTAAAAAGTTGAGAATAAATAAGAAATACTATGTATTAGTTACTCCAAGTACAGTAATAAGGGCTTAGGGAAATTCCTATTGATGTGGAATGTAACTACAGGCCCTAGTCCACTAAGCCGATTCTCATGCGATTTTGCGCCGCAGAGAACCCCTTTCCACTAAATTCCATGGGAATCGCATGAGAATCGGCTTAGTGGACAAGGGCCTTATGATGTCAAAACACATTTATTATCCTAATGATATAATATTTCATCTATATATTGGGTTATTTGAATAGATAAAATAGAATAAGTTAAAAGGTGAACTAATGACAATTCGTGATAGATTGATGTCATGTATTGTGATTTCATAACAAAATTATTGTATCGGATTTATTAATCATTTTCAACCAAGGCGATCTTGGAAGAAATGTGAGAAAGTTTCCTGTTATTGTAATTGTATCTTGAAAGGAAATAAAAACAGCGAAAAATTGATTTTGAGATACTTTCATATTTGAAAAGAATAGGCCAAGCCGATTCATAAACACTGGGACATCTCATAAATATTTCTATATTTGAAATTTGATCTTTTTACTTGTGAAAAACAAGTTTGCAATATTACTGGGCGGACTTGATAGCAAAGTACGAGAAAGTATACTCAATTCAATTCAATTCAATATATTCTTTATTTGTACCTACATATATACAAATAGGAGCCTTGTTTCAGAAAAGAAATCCTGGTCTTCCAGCATGGTCCTTGACAACTGGGGTGGATAATTTTTAGATAATGTATGTAAAGGCCAGAAAGTTATTTGTTGCTACACAAAATGTCTACACTAAATATCTTTGTTGTAACACAAAATGTCTACACAGAATATCTAAACTACCTGGACATAGTGAATCAGCATTGTTGAGTAAACATGAAATAAAAAGAAACGGTCATGACAATGTAACTAAACAGGAATATAGGTTATATAATGCATAGAGATATAATAAAGGTATATTGTAGATTTGTCGCTCCCTGGCAGGGCAAACTTGGAATATATCACCACTAATGACGTCACCTCTATCAGATGACGTTAGAAATCCATGGATATATTTAGTATACTGTCTTGAGATTCGGTATATGTATTCATACGACAGCGGGCGCTATACCCTCCAAAGACTAGAACATTCCCAAAATGAGATCTTGTGAATAAATGACTTTGAAAAATATCAATTTTCCGACTTGTGACTTGTGGAAGACATCACATATTAGATATTAAAAGGAGGATATGCATAGGATTGCACATGGAAACATTTTTAAGTGGCATAAAATTCGTCAAAAGAAATGTCTTCATGAACAAAAATAGAAGGACATAGACACAAACTATACAAGATGCCAAGTATATATGATTTAAAATGGGATCCTGCATATGACCATCAAGTGCCTTTCTGTCTCTTTTCTCTGTCTCTCTCTCCCTTCTTCTCTATCTCTATTTCCTGGGTACGATCATAAACTGCCTCCCTCTCAGCTCTCCCACCCTTGATATAACCATATTAAATGTGTTGATAGGGGCGTAAACCAACCAATCTCACTCACTCACCTATGATTTAAAATTTAAATATTGATTCATTGATTAATTGAAGGAATAGCGGCTCTACACATTTAGGAAATTCTCCTAAATTAGACTGAAAAATGAATACCGGGTATACCTGAGTATATTTGGTATCACATTGATTTAAAGTATCAGCTCTGTTATGTTAAACTGCATTTTGTAGCTCATTTCTGTCTTAAATGTGGGTTATTTGAGAGGATTGGTGAAGGCAAATTGTACTTTTTCTGAAAATCTGACCTAAATACAAATGCTCCAGTGTGACATGTTAGAGGAAAATGAGTCGCAAGTCGCAAAACGGATATTTTTCTAAGTGTTTTATTTACAAGATGTATTTGTAGGAATGTTTTAGTTGCTTAATGCTTCCTGTAGCAAGAATTCATGTACCAAATTCCAAGACAGTATAGTTAATATATCCATGCATTCCTTAGGACATCGTTTAGAGTATGTTTAGCTACTTTACTATTAAATATCCACCTAATACCAAATATTGCAAACTTTTTTTTCAAAACAAAAAAAATATCAAACTTAAAATAGAGAAATACTTTTTAAATATTTTAAATGTTTACTATCATTAGAATCCATCTACCATCTGCAAGAAAGAGAATTAAAGTTCATCAACTAACTAAACTAAATCAGCACAAATCAGTGAGAATCAGCAAGTACAACGGTGAATAGGTCTATAATGGGTCAGATTTTCAGAAAATGTACAATTCGCCTTCACCAATCCTCTCAAATAGCCCACATTAAAGGCAAAAATGAGCTTCAAAATTCAGTTCAACATAACAAAACAGATACTTTAAATCAATGCGATACCAAATATACTCAGATATATTCTGTATTCATCATTTTTCAGCCTAACTTAAGAGAATTTCCTAAATATGTAGAGTTGCCAATTGTACATTTTCTGAAAATCTGACCCTTATAACTCCTTGCTATATGACATCAAGAAGTGCATCTGGTACATCGTTTGCCGTTTTATTAATGCATTGACAACAAGAGAACCTATATATCCCAAAACCCCATTTAATTCACTTTTCTCACTTAATTTGATATTAGCCTCTCTAATTCTTTCCCAATCGAAAGGGAATGACATCAATAACTAAATGTGTGAGTTTAAAAGAAAACCTAGCCCCAGATGTAAAGATATTAGTGAAATTAAGAAATAAAATGACTCGAAAAATGAGACAAATGTAAAAGACTATCTGCTCTGGGACTCGATCGCATAATGTCCCATTTGGAAGTCTAACACTTTACCACTGGACCAGCAAAACTGGCTGAGATGACAAGCATGTAAATAGTATGCTGATTGTGTTTCACTAGCCACTGTGTGGTGGCTTGTTAGGATTCTAAAGGCTAATGGGTGTACCGCAAAGCTTAAATTATGTACCATTACTGCCTGTTCCGCCCAGTAATGCTAATGAATTATTTCTGTCATCTAGTGTGTTTTATTATTAAAAGATCTAATATCAACACAATTTCTTGAATATTGTGGGAATCTAGTGCCGCACACTATCTAGACTCCAACTGTCCAATAATCAGCCCACATGTATAAGGGTCAGATTTTCAGAAAATGTACAATTGACCTTCACCAATCCTCTCAAATAACCCACAATTAAGACAAAAATCATCTTCAGAATGCAGTTTAATATAACAGAACTGATACTTTAAATCAATGCGATACCAAATATACTCAGATATACCCGGTATTCATCATTTTTCAGTCTAATTTAGCAGAATTTACTAAATGTGTACAGCTGCCAATTGTACATTTTCTGAAAATCTGACCCATGAGGATTCCAAATGATACATGCTCCCTCAAGGGCAATCACTTCTGGCTAAGATCGAAAGTAGATCCGTACCAGTTCTTCTCCTGATATCCTTACACCCCCGCTTCTTTAATCCTTCCTGTACATACAGCTGAACACAACAGGAAAATACTCCTCCCGGCACAAAATAATCCTCCCACCATTTGTGATGTGTTTCAGGGAAATACTTTATTCCCTAGATATATTTGTGGGAATGTTTTCATGTTTTGGGTTGCCTCACACTTGTTGTAGTATAAACACATGCACAAATTTCAAGATATGCATCTCTAAGGTTATCTTATAGAGGGTGCATTGCACTATATACTATTCTGTGTTAAACCACTCTTAGAGGCCTCGTAACTCCCTCTTAGCAAAAGTTGCATTGCACCATATACGATTATTTTCTTAGACTCATCTGAGAGAACTCTGGGAGACCTAAAATTAAGAGAGTGTTACGAGGTGTTTAAGACAAGATCTTATCGTGTATAGTACAATGCACTCAGAGTGTATTTAGCTACTTTACAAGTAAATCTCTATCCAGAAATATTGGAAACCTTTTTTTTCAAAACTAGAAATATCAAAATTAAAATAAAGAAATAACTATTAAATACTATGTCCAAATGTTTACTATCATTGGAATCCGCTTGATCTCATCTTTTCAAATATGATGGTATCTCAAAATCCATTATTTGCGACTTGTGACTCATTTTCCTGAAACACATCACATTTGTCTTTCTGGCTCACACTGAGGGAAGTGTTATCAATAGGGGATTTGCATGTGCCACCGCGCATGTTTATTACAGTGCATGCTGGGATGGATTCAGTTCAAATCTGACATACAGTTATTTAGCAACATTTTCATCGAAAATTGCAAGAATGTTTGCACAAATAGGATAACTTCTTTAAACGATCTACAAAAACCAAATACATGATGGGAAAGATGAAGTAGTGTATTATGGAACCATGCAAAACACATGGCATTTTCCTTTTATTTTCGAAACAATAATATCATATAAACCTCCCCTCCGGAGCCCCATTGCATGGATAGGACCCATAGAACTGTATTTTATTAATTACTCTTTGGTAGGATAGGTGGCGCAGGTGGTGTGCGCACATTAAGTGTAATCCCTTGGCTAGCCAAGGGTGGGCGATAAATAAAGGAAACTCCCGTTATTATAGTATAGGATGCAAACCCCATAGTGTACTATAGGCGCAAGTAGGGGAGTGTGC
Source organism: Sthenelais limicola (assembly GCA_942159475.1). NCBI lineage: Eukaryota > Metazoa > Annelida > Polychaeta > Phyllodocida > Sigalionidae > Sthenelais > Sthenelais limicola. The sequence goes on along the minus strand of OW804097.1, from coordinate 30,642,559 downwards.
CGTCATCACCAAGGAATATTGAAAACTTTATTAAGCGCGAGAGTTTGAAACAAGGAAAGCGCTTAGAAAGTATTTAGAAAATATTGATGTTTAGAACATATATAATATAAGAAGATGGAGTTAATATTATGAATACTCAAATGTAATGAGCGTTTAAAACTAACTGACAGTGCTATGTATCGTGAGAGATGATTATTAGTCAGTTTTGGTATCGTCTGTTTTATAACTTTTTTTATAACGTAATAATTTGTTTTATAAATTTAATTTGTTTTATGTCCTGCTATTATTTGTGCCTATTAGCCAGTCTCTCTGTTAGTATAGGCATCCTCTCTATTTGAGGTGATGACTGGATTATCCAGCAGCCTAGTCACCTATTTGTTGAATCCCATACTTGTATAACTTTAGACAACTAAAGTAGTTTTCAATTCAATTCAATACAATGTACCGATTTCGTATGCTGCTGTTCATTGATTGCGCATGTTTAGGTGTTACTAATTCAATTAGTTCTAGTTTAAGTTATATTTATTCAGCCATAGCATTACAACTCTCGTTGCTTTTCTCAGCGACCACTGATCAAGTACAAGGTTAATACAATATAACAAGAAAGCGATGGATTTGAGTTACATCACCTTGGTATATAATACAGTGATGTAGGAAGCAATTTGAACATGTGGAGACCAACTTTGTCCCACAATGTGAAATTGTATAGTCTATATGGAAAACAGCAAGAAAGTTTGGGGATAGTTTTCCTATTAAACAAGGAGTGAGTTTGTGTATGATCGTTAGTGACACAATTTCACTGAAAATCTGCCGATTGTACATTTTCTGAAAATCTGACCCACAACAAGAACCCTAATTGACGGTGAGTTATACAAAAGGATACAATCAAGACATACCGACATGACACACACACAAGTAGTGGAAGATGGCAGTAGATATCAACACGATAAAACAGGTAAAATCGAGCTAAACAATAAATAATAATAATAATAATAGTGTACGTATATGTTCATACAATTCAGATTGGTATCACTATAAATCAAGTTTTTAGCATATCGAAACATCCCAAAAGATTACAAAGTCCCCACTTGTTACCTTTAAATTAATGGATGGAAGCCAACTAGTCCTCAGGAGGCAATGTTTTGAACAGCCAAAAACGGAAGGCTTCAAAGTGGCCATTTATTTCCGCCCAGGGTAGCTGACTTAAAAATTCTGTGGCCATGTTAATGCCCTACCCTTCTCAACGCAGACAGAAGTTTGTTTGACACATTTTATCATTGTTTTATTGTGTTTTACACTGCAAATGAAAACGTCTTCATACTAAACATGTTTGGAGACGTTTTTTGTTGTCTCCATCTTCAAAAGTGTTTAGCAACTTCATTACCGTCTAGGCATTAAAAACTATCTTCATTAGCGTATCAGAAAACGTTGAAAAACCGTTCACAAAATCAACTGAGGGAGAATAATAATCGGTTGGAAATTGGTTTAAAAGGATATAGGTAAGATCTGAATTACAAGACCATTTATATGATCGTTTTGGTCTAGAGAATTATTTCGGAGATATATAGGGGAGGGGGAATTTAATATTGAACATAACAATCTGCGAGCGCAATATTTCCCTCTTATGAAAATTGGCCCAGATTTACGCATACACCAGACTAGGCAGCTACCAAAACGAGGGTCCATCTCGCACAGTTGAGATCTCTCACTGTACTTTATTTTTATTCTTCTTATGAAAGTTATTGATACTGTAATGTGTACGCACAAGAATGTACAGGATGTATTAATATCTCCTTTTTTTTCTTTTATCTTTGTTCTTTCCTTTACTTTACCGAATCCCGCCGTAAATTTCCGAAGCCCGTCCCCATGTTGTTTGTTTACAGCAAGCTACATCATAGGTTTATCCCTCATGCACTGGGGAAAACCCAGTCTGACCCATTACGTCACGTCATGCTTTGCTGGTCTTTGGTCATCTCCCCTGCCCCTCCCCTCACCCTTCAGCACCCTCCTCCTTCCCTCCCTCCCTCCCTCTGCTCTCTCTCCTTCTCTCTCTTTCTCTCTCCCCATAGCGTTAATTACCGCTGTGCGTTCGGGCTTTGTTCTGTGGTTCAGGTTAGTTTGTACTGTTGATTTTAAAGTTCTCCTTATGTAATGTATTAATACTCTAATGCTTATCTGTGTGTGTTGGGGGGGTGCAAGTTGTTTTCCATGAAACCTCTTATATCTGTCATTCTCATCTCTCCTCTCCCTCTCTTCTCCTCTCCTCCCCCCCCCACCCTTTCTCCCTCTGTCTGTCTGTCCATCCCTCTCTCTCTGTCCCTCCCTCCCCCTCTCTGTCCCTCCCTCCCCCTCTCTGTCCCTCCCTCCCCCTCTCTGTCCCTCCCTCCCCCTCCCTGTCTCTCTCTCCCTCCCTCCCCCTACCTCTCTCCGTCCCTCCCTCCCCCCTCTCTGTCCCCATCCCCTCTCTCTGTCCCTCCCCCTCTCTTTCTCTGTCCCTCCTTCCCCTCCCCTCTCTGTCCCTCTCTCTCTCTCTCTGTCTGTCTCTCTCTCTCTGAATTTATGCATTCTTTTGACCTACTTATATAAAAACAGTGCTTTTGGACGCATGGACTTACTGTCCATCCCTCTCTCTCTGTCCCTCCCTCCCCTCCCTGTCCCTCCCTCCCCCTCCCTGTCTCTCTGTCTCTCTGTTCCTCCCTGCCCCTCTCTTTCTCTGTCCCTCCTTCCCCCTCCCCTCTCTGTCACTCCCTCTCTCTCTGTCCCTCCCTCCCTCTGGGATTCAAACAACTTGTCACTACCGCAAAGTGGGTCGCCAACTTTTTTTTCGACCAACTATTTTTACGACCATCTTTTTTTTCAAACAACTTTTTTTACGACCAACTTTTGTTTACGATTTTTTTGCGAAAGAACATACCTGTCCACACATTACTCATTATTATTAAGGAGGGGGAATAAAAGGGGAGGGAGAGCAAGGGTGGTAGTCGGGGAGGGGGAGGAGAAAATTGATAGATGTATAGGTGTGTGTGTGGGGGGGGTGCAAATTTTTTTCCATGAAACCCTCTTATATCAGTCATTCTCATCTCTCCTCTCTTCTCCTCCCCCTCTCTCTCTCTCTCCCTCCCTCTCTCTCTCTCCCTCCTACACCTTAAGCCTACTACCCTGACGTAGGCCCCCTGTGATTTTAGCCATTTTTTAATATCTCCAAATTAAAATAAACGTCCAGTAAATTGTTGGATTCCTATAAGGAGTAGAAACACAACTGCCTCTACAATCCAAGTGCCGAAGGCACTTGTAACATTGAAAAAGCTTCTCACAGATTGTTATGCAACGGGCCAATAACATATATTTCACCAATAACAAATGCATGTGGTCAGCTGAGGCAGAATAATAACAGATAAGAAGGAATCCAAATTATGTAATTCTTAACTAATTCTTTATGCCACTAGGCTGTTATATGAAGCAAGAAACACATAGAAACTATGTGAAAATGTAGAGATGAAGATAATTATCACTCAACAGGTGATTTCAATCAAAGATGAAGATTATATAGTTATGTGTCAATAAAAAGACTGACAGTTCCCTATGTATTCTGCAAGTGCTCTCTTTATGCAACATACCACACACATTAGTAATATTTAAAATATCTTCTTTATAATAATTTTAGTCACGGCTAAGATGTAATTGTTGATAGAATTGGTAGATTGTAACTACTTTCATTAGTTTCCGAATGCTCATTTTCTCTCTCACTCGCCATCTCTCTTCTCTCTTTTTCTCTGTTTTTCCTCTCACCTCTCCTTTCCCTGCTTTTCCTTTTTATTTTTCATTTTCATTCTCTCATCCCTCATTCCCTTTTCCCTACCTCTCTCGTAATCTCTCTGTCTGTCTCTCTCGGTCTACCTTTTGCTTCCTCAGCCTCAATTTCTCTCTCATCATTAACATTGAAGCAAAAGTCATGATTTTGCATGTTATAGTGCAATATATATGCTAGCGTACATGTCGAATGCAATGTAAAGTAAATATAATATAATGATATAATAATAAATGTAATGAATAGGTCTAAATATTGTTAAGGGGTCATAAATTTGGAAAAGGGATATATCGGTCTCTAAAGGGCATTCCTTCCAGTATCTTGCTGCATACATACATACATTTACACTAAAGGTTGGATCCCACTGGCTCGCTTGTATCTGCACTCATTGCTCGCTCATTGCTCGCTCTTGCTGCGCTTGTTTATGGGGTGCTTGTCAGTCGCTCTTCATCCGCTAATATTTTTAGCGCAATACAAGCGCAGAGCGATTCTACTGAGATTCTACTGTTGCCCTTGTTTCCTATATTAAATCAATGGTAAATGCGTTTGTGCCCTCTTACTGCGCTCTTGGTCCGCTAGTTTAACAGGTAGAAAGAGCGCTGTGTAGTTGCGCTCAAATCAAACACTTCAAATATGAGCGCAACGTCCTGCACTCTTCTAAAGAAGCGCACATAGCCACTTTTTAGAGCGTACAGAGAGCGCAGTAACCAATTCCATTAGACCGCTCTGGTTTCGCTCAACCTTCGCTTGTTATGCGCTCAAGACAATAAAAAAGAGCAGGCCATGAGCGCGCCAAAAGAGCGAGCCAGTATCCATTAGACCGCTCTGGTTTCACTCAACCTTTGCTTGTTATGCGCTCAAGACAATAAAAAAGAGCGCGCCATGAGCGCATCAAAAGAGCGAGCCAGTGGAAACGCAGCCAGTCCTTTCCCAATACCAAAAATATAATTATTATTGCTAGAACTCAATGTTGATGAAGGTACACTTTGTTTGAGACCTGCTTAGAGTAAACATCAAAGCGACCCAATGATAACCCTACGGCGAACCGCCCCAAGTAGATCTCAAATAGAGTGTAGGGTACTCCTTTTGTGTTCTACTGATTGTGGGCTCAAGAGCCAAGCAGCGCTTCGTTCTGTGTTACTGCTGCCACCTACTGTGTCTTTAAGATAACATACTGGGTTGTGGGGGAACCATAGTTAGTGTCGATTCGCATAAGTAGATGGCGCCATTATATGTGATGTGTTTCAGGAAAATGGATCACAAGTAAAAAAAATGGATTTTGACATATTATCATATCTGAAAAGATGAGATCAAGCCGATTCCAATAATAGTAAACATTTGAACATTTAATCAGTATTTCTATATTTTCAATTTGATATGGTTATTTTTGACAAAAAGGGTTTACAATGTTTCTGCGTGTACCATTACTAATAAAGTAGTTATAAATGCTCTATAAGATGACCTTAGAAACGCATGTATATATTATTTGAAATTTGCTATATGAATTTATATGACTGAAAGTGCTAAACTCTCCAAAGATCAGTATTTGTACAAAGAGATCTTGGGAAAAATATGAATTGTGCGACTTGTGATTCATTTTCCTGTAACACATCACATATGCCAGCTCATAGTAACTGAATAACAGACAGTGTCTGTACTAATAAATACCTCTAAACAACCATGAAAGGCATTGGATTATACATTTTAATGTACAGAACAGAACATTGTAGTTTTTCTTTACGTCTGGAATAAGGATATACTCAGGCTGGTGCTTTCATTTGAGGAATGGAATAGTGAAGCGATATTGATTCTTTCATAATAACCACCTTTTGTAAGATCATCAAATCTATGGAGTTGTTTGAGAGCTTTCTCAGATCTGTGATGCACTCTAGGTCCAAACCCACAGATCAGATAAGAATGGTATGCTAGTCTACTTCACTAATCGGTTTCTGGCCAAGAACTCGCTTTAATGGGAATATATACAACGACATTTTGCGGTCTTAATGGAATTATAATGGCACTTTGCGGTTAGAGGCGAGAGGCTTTTCCCTTTGTTTGAAGGGACTCTCTCAACTTTGGGCCTAGACTGGGTGAGTGTGAGGCAATATTTATAATTAGTAGACGATTGGGTGGATAGTGCCACAACTAACTGTTCCACCAAAAGTGATATAAGACCACTTTTTGTGAGAAGTGGTCACTATCACTTTCCCCCAAAAGTAATAGAGGAACACTTATGTTGAAGTGTTCAATATCACCTATAGGTGGAACAGCCAGGAGTGGCCTGTCCCCCAACAAGTTCTCATCTTTGAGATGAGGACTGTCTGAGACTCCACCACACAGCCTGCTGTGCCTTCCAGAACCAAGTACTGATGTACTAACTAGTATGCTGGAAGTATAGCCAATTTGGAGAGGGGACAGAGACGAACAACTTCATGGTATAAGGGCAAACTGGTGGTATAAGCCATGACCTCTAAATAACAGATCACACTCATTTTGTAGACTTAAAGAATAATACTATCAGCTATGCCAAAGATACATGCAAATAATGACACCTCTATGGGATGCACAGTATTATGTTAAGACTACAAAAAAATGACTTTTAGTTTATAATTTTCTATTACTGGTCCTTCTTGAATTAGTCCCTAGTGGGTAAAAGAGGTATAACCAATCAGAGGGCTTGTTACAACGGGAACATGGCTTCTGCCATGAGAATTAGGCCTGGGGAATTAGGTCACCACTTCAACTTTTCAGCACTAAAATAAAGCAATTTCTGGTGGCTAAAAAAATGCTAAAAGGCTATAAAGTGATTATTTTCATAATTGGAAACTAACAGGTCAGAAAGTTTCTTCATTTTGCTTGAATTGTTTGGAATCAGCTTAGATTTGACTGCCCCAGTTGATGCAACAGGCAGGATGTGTTACTAGGTCAAGTCACCTCAGGCCTGGGGAATTAGGTCACCACTTCAACTTTTCAGCACTAAAATAAAGCAATTTCTGGTGGCTAAACAAAATGCTAAAAGGCTATAAAGCGATTATTTTCATAATTGGAAACTAACAGGTCAGAAAGTTTCTTCATTTTGCTTGAATTGTTTGGAATCAGCTTAGATTCGACTGCCCCAGTTGATGCAACAGGCAGGATGTGTTACTAGGTCAAACCGAAAGGGAAGATGAGGCCAATTCCTTGGTGGACCTCCTGTTAGAATTGGTCGTTTCTACTGAATATTTAGCATTTGAGTTGTTTTAAAGTCATTTGAAAGCTATCCACCCAAATTCGTCTACTAAAGAGCCTGGTGAACGCCTAATTCCTGGCTGTGTTTATATCCAGTCTGGTACCACTCGACCCTTACGAGTCTCGTGGTACCAAACACAGCCTGGAATCAGGCTTGTTCACCAAGCTCTAAGCAGTATACCTTAGACCATACAATGTTTTATGAATATTGGTTATTAGATCAATGAAAATTAACATGTTAATATTAGTGTTGTGATTATGACCTATGTTCTTTCCAATGAGTTGTCGAGTTCTCTGTAGAATCGCCTCCGGATCTCTTCCGGGCTTAAACACTACCGATATTCATATAAAGTGATCGTATAGGTTACTTCTGCGAGATTATATTATCAATATATTATGAATATAATAAGGATAGTGGGGGAAAGAAATAATCTCCGGATGTTTTAACACCGCTCCAAGTTAAAGAAGAACATCAAGAAAGTACATCTGCAATTCCAGTTTTATTCCTGCTGTCCTTGCTGAGGCAGAGAGGTTTGTCTCCAACCTGACCATACAAAAGCTCTGTTGGAACCTTATTAAATCATGAACATATACATCAAGGTATTTGTACCAAAGTGAGGAATATACATATACATAATGTGAAATGACAAATATAGAATACATGATAAATTAGAGCAATGTTTAGCATAATATATAGTGAAAGTGTTTCGCGCGAATGTTTAATCAATATTAAGCAATAATTAGATCTTTATAATAATTCTGGAAAATCAGCTGCTCTGCACATGAAGACGCCCAACGGCTGCCAGGTGAACTACACGTTTACCTCGGAGTTTCCCGGAGAATCCCGGAGCATTCCGGAGTATCCTGGAGAATCCCGGATATCCTTAGCAAGTCCATAGAAATATTATATATGATCGTAACATTAGCATATATGGGTCAGATTTTCAGAAAATGTACAATTGGCAGCTGTACACATTTAGTTATATCTGCTAAATGAGGCTGCAATTTGGTCAATACTAGGTAACTACAGTTGGGTTGACAACGCCCATATCGCAGCGCGTGGCTGTGTTTACTTCTCATCTATGACGTCACCGCGGGTTCGGCCAATCAGCATCGCCGAGCCCCGCCCACCTTGCCACGCCCATTCGATCTAGCCACTTTGAACTCAGCCGCGGAAACGTTCACATCGTTTCGCCTATCTTGAAAATTTTTTCTTTTATTCTATGTATTGTATTGGGTACTGAATAAATGTGCTTTGCTGCCCAAACGGCACTCCTGCCTCTGGTTATATATTCATATTAGATATATATGTCATCGTACTACCTTATACACCATCCGACACGACCACGCCCCCCTGCGCATATATTAGAGTATATTCGGCATTGTAGTGATTCTAGCAATATGTTTGCCTAGGTTGAACTGTATTTTGAACTTTATGTTTGTCTGAAATTTGGGTTATGTGAGAAGATTGGCGAAGTTGAATTGTACATTTTCTGAAAATCTGACCCATATATTAATATGGTACAGAGATTGTCCATGTAGTAGGCAACATAGTGTTTATCTTGGTTTTATGCTCATATATGATGTGTTCCAGGAAAATGAGTCACAAGCCACAAAATTGTTATCTTTCAAAGTGGTTTTTTTCACTCAATCTCTTTATTGGAATGTTCTGATTCTTAGAGGGTTCACATTGATAGTCATATCAATCCATGTGACAAATATCAGAACATTGTACTAAATATATCCTTGCATTTTGAAGGCCTTCGTATGGCCTATATTTATAGTTACTTTACTGGTAACTACCCATCCAGAAATATTGCAAACTTTCTTTTTTTCAAAAGAAAATATATCAAACTTAAAATATAGAAATACATATTAGGTGTCCTAGTGTTTACTATCATTGGAATCGGTTTGGTCTCCTCTTTTCAAATATGGTGATATCTCATAATCCATATTTTGCGACTTGTGACTCATTTTCCAAAAACGAATCACATATGGCTATAGGTGACTATAATAAATACCACAATCACGTTAGTCCAAACACCGATTCCAATGGGTTCATTACAGACTAGCCTCTGATGCAACTGTGCAGTACATATTGCCAGTCGATTGGCATTATTATACATGGGCCATGTTTTCAGAAAATGTACCATTCGCCTTCACCATTCCTTTCAAATAACCCAAATTTAAGACAAAAATTAGGTTCAAAATAAAGTTCAACATAACCAGACAGATTTATGGAATGAATACAATACAGGATACACAATGATATACTCAGTATTTATAATTTTTCAATCTAGTTCAGCAGAGTTTGAGAGATGTGTAGATTGTGCATTTTCTGAAACTCTGACCCAGATGGGCTGAGCCAAGGCTCCAGATGTAAGGAATCTTGTACAGGTTGTTGAAATATTTTTTATTGAGGCAGAAATTTTTAAATAACATCATAAAGAAATATGCATAGCCACAACAAGTGATTATTTTCATTCATATTTTCATAGTCTGCGTCATAAACCAATTCTGTCATGATTATTTCATGTTTCTATAGTAGGGGACAGTTTGGAGATTACAATCATGTGCCACCAGTGCTGGTTCCATAGTCAGCTGCTCCATGGTGCTGTACAGGCTGGCTGAATGAAACCTGTTCCTCGTTGGTGCTATGATGAATGCTGTATGTAAAGTATATTAATAGTCCTGAAAGAAGAAGTGCAAATAATATTAAAGTTTATACAATATAGCTGTCTCAGCATGGGGCATGACAAACAGATGTAGGTCTTTATCACATGTCCATGGTTGAGAATAGGGGATTTGCATAGCCACCATTTTGAATCTTGATTCGCATAGAATCATGGGAGAAATGGTTTGGCAGTCAGGCCACTGTTGACAAAATTGTTGGTGATGTGTTGGCGATGAGCTAGTCAATAAGAATTTTGTCAAACTCATTGCATCGTCTTTGCACCGACTTGTCATCGCTATGGCTTAGGCACAACAAGCGATGACTGGCGATGAGTGGGCAATGTAAAAATTGCATCGGCAAGGTTAGCGATGAACATCAAACTTGTTTAATACTTCCTGTCGATGTGATTTTGCATTGATGCATTGTCAATAGAGGTAATGACCATAAATGAGAAATTGAGTTCTATATTTGCCAAACTTATTTTAGTTGTCGATGCAAAGAAGATGCAGCTAATGATAGCCCTCATTATTGATGTGCATCGCCTGCAATTACATCATCTTTGCATCGGCAACATTTTGTCAACGGTGGTTGGGCCACTTAAAGCGGTCCGGCCACTGTCCACAAAACCAAGTCAATGCAAAGATGATGCAAAGTTGATGTAATTGCCAGTGATGCACATTGATAAAGAGGCTTATTGGTAGTTGCATCATCTTTGCATCGACAGCCAGAATAAGATTGGCAACTATAGAACTAATTCGCTTACTTTTACATATGTAATCACATCGATTAATGTAAACAGGTACGGTCTGCTCAATGGAAGATCGGAGAAATTCGTAGGAGACGTAGGTACATGACTTCTGAAATCTGCCTGGGGCTGGTCAAGACCTATGTCCTCCCTCTCCTGGAATTCTCCAATTTCTTACTCCTAAATATGGGAGTGGGAATGAGGAGGAAGGTTCAGAGGACGTGGAATAGGGCACTTCGCCTAGCCTTAGGCAGAGAGCTAAGTAACATCGAGTTGACTGAAAGCTCAGGACTGCTTCCTATTTTGGAGAGAGCGGAAATAGCATGTTTAAAGTTAATACATAAAAGACGAAGAAATTTTGACCATGTAGAGCAAGCTTTAAATCTCAGGAATAGAGTAGGTCCTGTTCTACACGTCATTAGACCAAGAACAGAAAGAATGAGAAGAAGTGTTTTTTATACAGGGAAGGTTAAATGGAATGAATTGCCGTTAGACCTAAGACTGGAAGATGATCTGGATATGTTTATGCTAAAACTTAAGACTTGGCGAAACGATATTTACAGAGCAGAAATTGTTTGAACTGTATAATGGATGTATGACCTTATTGTAGTTGTATAGTTGAGATATCAACTGGTTCTAGAAGAGCCTTATAGTTTAGTATTTGTTTATATGATATAAGTGGATTTCATGTGATTGGTAATGGGTAATTTTAGTTTTGTTTGTACGGTATTAATTGGACGAAGCCAGTTAAATAAAGAAAGTTATGAAATAAGGCGGTCCATATTATGCCATTTTCAGTAGTAAATGATAGTGGTAGAGAGGACTATATTCCTAATGTAAATGAAGTAGAGAGTGGGATTTACTCGAATTTAATCTTAATAACAAGGCAACGCCTCAATTAGTCCATGGTGGACAGTGCCTTTTTCATGTGAACTATTAAATATTATATTGGCCTTAAATGAATAAAAAAAAAAAAAAAAAAGATTAGACATCGCCAGCGTATCGCTACGGACATTACCTCCATTGGCAATGCATCGACAGGAAATATCAAACATGTTTGATGTTCATTGCTACCCTTACCGATGCAATTTTCACATTGCCCACTCATCACCGGTCATTGCTGGCTATTGCCGAAGGCATAGCAATGGCAAGTCGATGCAAAGACGATGCAATAAATTTCACAAAAATCTTATCGACTACCTCATCGCCAATTCATCGCCAACCATTTTGTCAACAGTGGCCAGATGGCTTAAAGCTGCATTTTCAGCTACTGTAAATGTATTAATGTTCACGCAGCATTTATTTTCACACACCCACCTTAGTGCATAAAAATAAATCCTGCGCAAAAGGTGTAATTATTGCATAAACAAGGTTGAGACTTCCTTGTTGCGTGAATGTAAATCTGTGCAAAAAGGTGTCAAAGTCCTTAGTGCGTGAAAATGTATCTGCGCAAAAATAAATACGTTTACAGTATTATACACATTTCTAAATTAACTCATATTATGACTTAGGACTGAATTTATAAATATTCTTCTGGTGGTATATATGTTTATACATGAATTTGAACTCTAAGCAACGGGAGAAAACTGCCACTGGTGAGCGATGATAAGTGAAGTGATGATTCTTTAAAGACAAATAAAATTGAGTTATGTGGAGAGAATGGACTTTTACACACCTACTGCTACCCACACCACCAATCTGATCCAAGTGAAATATGAAAGCATCATCATAAAGATCAAATTCATCAAAACACTAAGTGCGGGGATCAAAGGCATGGCTGGTATCTGAAATATATGATGTCACATTGATGTCACATTTACAATTCACGGCAAGATTCAACTTCGTTAATTGTATGATTTCATGAATGATTTCATTATCTTTTTGCATATCTTACAACTGTGTTGTTATACCTCATTAATTGTCATAATATATTAATGTGCCTAAATTTTAATTTCTTCATAGAGCATTTCTTCTGCCTACACCTTTAACCTAGCCTCCCTGTTTGGAGTCTAGCTTTATGTTACCTCCATTAATAACAGTGTTCTTATAACCATTAGCACTTTTTGTAAATTATTTGATCTTTTAAACCCTCTGCCAAGTATTTTATGTTGATGATACTCACCCTGAAGGTCCCTTGTTTAGGAATGTCTTGCTCGTAAAATGAGAGGTGGACGATGCAGATTATTATGATCATTAATAAGCTGAGAGAGATGCATATACACCAGGCAGATAGAATAGTGGAGGTTCTCAAGGCGACAGCGATTAGGATAGAAAATATAATCATGAACACAGTCATTGCAGCTAATGCAAGCCCTGGCCTGACATCTGGCCAATATGAGAGACTGTATTTGTATTCTTTAAGCCAGAGTTTCCTTGTTCCGGGTCGATGACTTTCAATGTGGCCACTCTTTGTACTGACATTACCTTGTATGGGGCTTTCTTCATTGTCAGCTTGCAAATCTGACAACTGTGCATAGGTGGTTTGTGGTTCATTAGACATGAATCTAAGGTAGATGGCTCCTAGACTGACTAAAACGTAACTAAAGAGGGTTCCCAGTGATACGGCTGACATGAGCACCGGAAGCTCAAAAAAGAATGTGACAACTGCAACAAAAAGGCCTGCAAAAACCATTCCAATCAGAGGTGTTTGGGTAGAAGGGTGGATACGTTGAAAGCATGGCCACAAAAGACCATCTGATGCCATAGCGTATGTTATGCGAGGGATGGAATTAAGACAAACCACTATATTAGTAATAACACCCATAATGCCTGCTACCCCAATCAACACAGATGCTACATTTGCTCCCCTTTCTAGCATAATTTGTGCTATTGGAAGATTAGGTACAAATGCCAAATATGGAGCATAATAGGTGAAAGCAAGGGAACACAAAATAAACAAAAAGCTCATTATAACAAAGACTATGCCTATTGCCAAGGGAATCGTTTTGCTTGGATCCTTTGTTTCCTCACTCACTACTGTAATTGCTTCAAAACCAATATAGGAAAAGTAGCATACAGAACCTCCGGCCAGAATTCCTCCAAATCCATAGGGCAAAAAACTGTGATCTCCCGTCCAGTTACGGATGTCTCCATCCAGAAAAGAAAAAACACATATTCCTAGAGTTATGCCAACAGAGGTAAAATTCAAGACAGCATTCAGGATCGAAGTCAATTTAACGCCCAGGGCTGAGACGACTGCGAACACTAAGACAATGCAAGCAGCGATGACATCAGTCTGTTGTCCACCTATGCGAAAGTTGATATCTTCAATGGTGCTGGTCACGTTTGGGCTGTCAATAATTACAAACAATGTGGAGGTGATCGATCTACTCATGGCCGCACACATCAGTGCATACTCAAACAGCATGTTCCAACCAGTAAGAAAGCCCCAGAGTTCTCCTAAAGACACTGACACGAACACATAACCAGAGCCAGCCCTTGGAACTCTTGAACCCATTTCAGCATATGAGAATGCTGACAGTACGGCTGCAATACCAGCGAGTAGAAAGCTATACACAATGCCTGGTCCTGCATAATCACGGACTACAGTTGGTATTGTCACAAATATGCCATTTAACAAGAGACTCATTCCCATGAAGACGATCTCAGGCAAACTCAGACAACGGTTGAGTGGGGTGTCTGTCAGATCGGACTTCTTGATGATTAGCCTTCGCTGTATCTTCCTCCCAATGGAGGAGAGGAGCTTTTTGACCACCATTTTCACAAATATGCCTGGTTCATCAGAACCAGCTTACTCACCAATGCCTGGACACTCGTCGCTTATCTGGAAGGGAAAATCGGGATCAGGGTCAGATTTCCAGAAAATGCACAATCTACAGTTCTACACATCTCTTAAGTTCTGTAAATTAGAATGAAAAATGATAAATACTAGCTATATCTTGTTGTATTCTGTATTGTATTTATTGAATAAATCTGTCTGGTTATGTTGAACTGAATTTAGAACCTGATTTTTGTCTTAAACTTGGGTTATTTAAGAGGATTGGTGAAGGTCAATTGTGCATTTTCTGGAAATTTCACCCATCAATCTCAATAAGATTGCATGTGATCGATGTATGTATCGTTTCAGTGTTTGAAATTCAAAAGATAATAAAAGTTTATAATTCAGTGAATAATTCTGCTGACACAAAGATTGATCTTATTTTCAAGTATAGCAATTGTAAGGAATTGTAAACTTATTACTACTTAACCTTAAAGGTATATGATTGAATAATGAGAATGAGTGATGACCGTGACAGGACTATTTGGTAGCCTTTGAAATATCACTTTCTCAATGTTTTCACTTGTTTGCCACTTTCATTGTTTTCACTCATAACATAACTATTTCATGAGTTATATTATATGCTTTTAATTTCAGGGAACATTTGCAACATTTCAGGGAATTCCAGTCGGTAATGTCCTCTCTTTTCCTTTACACAATACCTTGTGTGCCTGGATAGACATGGCTGATCTGAAAAAGAGAAATTGAAGAAATAGTCCTAAACGGAATAAAAACAGACTGATCGCTAGTAGAATAACTGATATCAGGTTATGAATTTGTTTTTACTCGTTTTGGGTAGATTCAGACATTAAATCAAGCATTTACTCATCAAGGGCATGTAGACCTAGTCCTACCTAGATTGGGACATAGAAGTAAAGTTAATTTATTAGAAAGGGGGTTCAAACTAACACAAATTGAATCGAATCTTGATAAAAGAGATGTAAACTTAAGGGGGGGGGGAACTCAAAATAGTGACACCAAAGTCAGAGAAGATCACAACAGCTGTCCAATATAGAAATGGACAGTGATCTAAAAGGTGTGTTTTGTCCTCAATCGGAAAGGATATATATGTGAAATAGGACAAATCCCAAATATCCAAGACTTTTCTTTTGCGAATATCCTTTTCCTTTTTAGCATATCCTTTTGGTTTTTGGAATATATCCTTTTCCTTTTTGGAATGACCTAGAATGTGTAGTATGTGAAATAGCTTGTACCACAGAGGTAAAGTCTGAACCGATTTCGTCATTGGATGTATACGGGTGAAATCGTCAGAAAATGTACAATTCACCTTCATAAATCCTCTCAAATAACCCAAATTTAAGCCAAAAATAAGGTTCAAAATACAGTTCAACACAGCTGAAAATACAGTTCAACACATCTAAACATATTGTTTAAATCAACCCCAAACCAAATATACCCAGATATACCTAAAATTGACCATTTTTCAGCTTAATTTAGCATTTCCTAAATGTGTAGATCTGCCAATTGTACAATTTCTGGCGATTTGACCCATATGTCTATTTGGGACGCAACAAGGTGAGCTACTTACTCAACTTATTGCTGCAGCAAGTGACGTCTACGGGCAGTGGTGACTAGGGATGACAGTAGTGGGTGGTTTTCTCAGTGTCTGTAAATTTGATAAATGTTGGAAAGTTGCTGAAATTGGTTGATGCAGTAGATGAAATATAGGCAAAATAATGCCAATTATCTGCTTATCTGTAATAGGTTTCCTCTATTGGTCTATGTAATGTCGGTTAATTGTTTAACCACCCTAATGATTATATATAGCAGTACTTTCCGTTCTGTTTGACTGAGGAACAACTCAAGATGGATGAACTGTTTATTTTAGTGAATGTATTGTAGAATCGGTTATTCCTGAATATATATGGGTGAAATCGACAGAAAATGTACAATTCATCTTCTCCTATCCTCTCAAATAATTCAAATTTCAGACGAAAATAAAGTTTAAAATACAGTTCAACCTAACCGAACAGATTGTTAGAATCAATGCAATGCTGAATATACTCGAACTTACCTAGTATTGACCAAATTGCAGCCTAATTTAGCAGAATTTACTAAATATGTACAGCTGCTAATTGTACATTTCCAGAAAATCTGACCCATATATGGTAGAATCAGGTACAGGTGAATATATAGAAGAACCAATTACAGGTAAGGTTAAACAGTGTAGTTGTCAGAAGGAACTAACTATAACAGTCAGTAGGAACTGACTATAACTTCTCCAGTTAGCCCACCTCCACAGAGTTGAATCCCAACTCTCCTGTTAACCAGACTTGAGTTCTCTCCAATATCCTGAATTCTGGATGCTGTCTGAAATCTGGCCTGCACAGGGTATTTACAGGGGGCAGCCCCCTTTCTGCGCATGTCTGAATTGACACTGGGCATGCACAGAACACAAGGGAGGAGGGAGGGGGGTTGAAGGGGGAGGGGTAGAAGGGGGAGGGGTAGAAGGGGGAGGAGGTACCTAAGACTCTGATACTCGTTTACCTTACACGTATAACATTATGTACAATGATATTTACATAGGCTATTGATTTTGTACAATTATACTTGAAATATAATGTTAAAGGGAATTAGTGGCTTGTAAAACTACCTTCCTGTGCAAGACCATGATTTCACTGTGGGGATTGAATTGAATTGAATTGAAAAAATCTTTTATTTGTCATAAATATCATAGCAGTTACATTATAAATAGAAAATTGACAAATTGGTCGACAGACTTCTGGGATAGTCCCAGTTCTTCCAGTCGTTACCATTATGTGTGTAATGTTTGTAATGTGTGTAATGTTTAATTAAAGTGAATTATTGCTCCATTACTCATAAACCAATGCTTTACCATTATATTTATTGTTAAACAAATGTAATTGATTCATGAAGTAATTTGATTAGTTTGGGAGCTTCTTGATATGTATAAACTAGAGATGTTATATGAAATAGAATCACTTCTAGAATTTAAATGATGTACGACCTTCAGTAATAAAAAAACAAAAATATACGATCAAGTATTATATGAAAATCAGTTGCCTGAAACTTGAAGATAAATCTCAAACCATTATTCATACTTCTCTTTCCTGAGTGATCAAGTGTTTATGTTTATAAAATTATCAGTACAGTATGAATATCATATGCATGTAACCCGAACATATATGAGCATTTTATTTCAAACCAGATGTGCCAAACACAGGTGCCAGATGCAAAAATTGTTTTAGTTCACCTTTTAGGATGTGGGTTACTGGAGATTACATGGTATTTATGCCTGGTCTAGGGTAAGAAACAACTTTTGAATAAGTGCACTATTTATGTAATATTTAGGTTGTTTTAATTTGGGCAAGGGGCCTCTCGATGTAGTTGCATTATAAGAGTGGGAGAAAGGGTTTTTTTTGTTGGGTTTGGGTTTTTTTTCTTTTTTCTTTAGAGTGGTCGAAAGCTGGTAGAAAGTTTTGATAAAATGATCCATCAATGATTATTCAGAACCTGTCTTCTATATTGGTATCGGGGAAGGTGGTGGCGGGGATTACCATTTAAAGGTTTTGACAGGCAGAAAGTAGCCGAACCATCAACCCTATACAAGGATGTATTATCGATGAAAAACTAACTCTAAATCAACATCTGTCCAATATGATTAAAACGGTTTATTGGAAGTTAGGACAAAATACAACGGCGAAGAAAATATATGAACCCAAGCATATGTGTATTAATATTTAAGACCTATATATTACCCATATGCGAATACGCCTGTAGGGTTGGTCAGTAAACTCAATCGGTGTTGTAGATATGCATGCTATAAGAATTGCATTCGGCCATAATGTAGACACAAAGACAAAATTTAACGAATGTAATATTTTACCTCTTGAACTTCGGAGGAAAGCAGCTATGATATTCTTAGTACACAAACACCGAAATGAAGCAATGGCCAAAGACTGAGAAATGGGATTACGCAACGACAATAACCCAAACCTAGTTCTCGTAAAGCCCAGTACAGAACGATATAAACGATCGATAGAGTATGAAGGCAAACGTAATTGGAATGAATTGGACAGAGAGCTAAAAACAATTGTCGAATATAGGCTGTTAAAGGTTACACTAATGGAGCGATATATATAGAGAAGCGTGTGTGGTAATCAACACTTGAATTGTTTTCATATTTGCCCTGCTTTTATCTTCCGCGGTGAGTTAGACAATCTTTACGACTTCCGACTATATTTTGTATTCCAGAATCAATATGTTGAACTGGGAAATCGCGACTAATGGATTGGTAATCGGATATGATAGTGTTTTGTATTGGTTGTTTCCTCCAGACTTGTCACATGAAATTAACACCAACTCTGTACGACAATAGTAGACGATTTGTTTTCACTTAGAGTAATTCTCTATGCATCCACATACCATCGAATTTTGTAATCGTTATTATATGTAAATGTCTAAGGCAACGCATGAAAGATAGCTGCGTGGTCAGTTATGCGTGTTTTCTTCTCCTCGATTAAAATGAATTTATAAAATGTTTTGGCCAATAAAAATATTTTTTAAAAAATACCTTGCTTTTGTGTATGCATGAATACAACATGTTAAACTGCATTTTGAAGCTCATTTTTTGTCTTAAATGTGGGTTATTTGAGAGGATTGGTGAAGGTGAATTGTACATTTTCTGAAAATCTGACCCATATAAGACATGATACTCAAAGAGCATGTATATTTAGCGCTGAAGAAGGCCACACTATAGGTTGAAACGTTGGGACGTTTATATGGAATAATAAAAAAAGAAAAAACTGACCATGAACATGGCCTTTGAATTGATATTTCATCTCTAACATGATATTATATTCGTCTCTTTAATTGCCCTGAACGCTGAGAATCAAGGTCAGTCAAGCAGGCTGGAAGAGCTAGTAGAGGAAGGGTGGGGGACTAAATATTCCGCATGTTGAGCACTCCAAGAGAACTGTCTCCAGGATAGCCACAGACGGCCAAAGCATTAATAAAGGATTAATTAATATCTTATATTGAGGGGCTGCTGGTTAGACTTGCACAAGTCTTAGAGTTTTCTTTGTTTAAAAAACGAAAACGATCATGTTATGGTCACTACCATGTTATGGTCACTCCCCCGTTGACTGAGGAATTCTAAGACAGTCCACGAATGGGGAGTCCCAAACCTGCAGTACAGGACCCTACAAACAACACCAGTCTTAGGGACGAGGGCTAGTCTAGCTGCTGGTGTACTGTTGATGAATAGTCTCAAGGCGATGCCGAGTGATTATACACCAACAGGCTCAAAATGGAGGCTATTAATCATTGTAGTTTCTGCCTAAGGTGCTTATAGCGGTGAAATCGTCTGAAAATGTACAATTTTCCTACACAAATCATCAGATTCTTTGAAACAAGGGTAGCTATATTAAATAGATTCAGATACACCGAGTATTGACCATTGTTCCGTCGAATTGAGCAGAATTTAGCAGAATTGACTCAGTGTGTAGATCTGCCGATTGTACATTTATTTTTTGTGAAGATTTGACCCCTGGACAAAATACAAGGTCTGTGCATAGCAGAGGCTGAACACATTCCGACAACAGCACAAGTATAGAGACGCACAAGCTGCACCAACCACGGCGGACATCATACTTTTAGGAACGTCTGATTTTGTAACATTTACGTTGGCGCCCTCGTCCCCAAAACATACCCCAGAACATTATGGCCAAACATAACAGAACTTATGGCCGAGCATAACAACACCATTAGACCAGTCTAGGCTCAGAGTTCAAAGAGTCTCTCCAAACTGAGGGAAATCTTCTCGCCCGAACTGCAAAATGCCTCTTGAATACTTGTAACTATATATTATAAGACAGAAATTTTCAATGGGCTCTACGAGAATAGCATGAATTTGTAATTTGACCCAATAAAATTTATTTCAAAAATAATTATTCGGATCCTTCAGATCAATTTCTACGAGATCAATACAGGATAGGCAATAAAGCATGTTGAAATCACTGTGATATTCAACATTATTCATGTTTCATGTGAAGTGTGGTTTGGACGGAAGGGGACGGAATGGGAGGAAGGAGAGAGGGGTGAAGGGAGATAGAGAATGGGAGGAAGGGGAGAGGGGTGAAGGCGGATAGGGGAGGGGTGATGAGGCAGGAGACAGAGAGGAGAATGGGAAAGAAGGGTGATGGAGGGGAAAGGGCTGAAAGGGGAGCTGAGGGAGGAGAGGTGGAGGGGAGGAGGGTTGAAGGATTAAGGAAGGGTTGAAGGGTTAGGGGAATGGAGAGAAGAGGGGTGAAAGGGGAGACCGGCGGGTAATGGAGAGAAGAGGGAGGGGCAGGGATTTGTAGTAATTTGTCTACCACAATACACAATATTTTCTTACGTAATTTCTTACAAATGCATCCTATTGATATGCATGGAAGGAAGGAAGGAATGGGGAGGGAAACATGGAATGGGGAAGGAAACGTGGAATAATAGCAACTCTTTAGAGAATTTGCGGCCCTGAGAAGGACCATTCAACATGATGACGTCACAGCGTTCTACTGCACTAATCACTGGAGATTACCCCGGATTCAGCTGCGTCATAGTCTAGCCTCTGACGCATTTCCGCCTCGACAGCGATCATGTTCTGACAGATCCTGATGCGATGCAATTCCTCCATGCACAGCTTGGCGTACTCGATAAACGTGTTCAGCAAACCCTCGTAGTGCGTCAACCGGATGTGCAGGTTGTACCAGATGGCCTTCCGGTCGTCTCTGCGCGCGCGGCGGTAGCGCATGCGCAGTGAGTGCAGCTTGTCTGAGATGCTGTCGATGTAGAGGGTGGAGCGGAGGTAGCGAGAGTGCCAGCCGAGGAGTTCGTCCTTCAGGAAGCTCTCCTCCTCTTCACGGTTGATTTGGTAGTTGTACACGATGCCAGTGTCCATGACTGCTTGTTGCAGAGTGGTTGCAGAAGAATCGCAAGGTGGTTCAGTAGGCTAAGCTGGCTGTGTCAAGGTAGTATTCTGAAGCGGCTGAAGAGTTCCCAGAGGCAGGTAGAGCAGGTTATGCCTCATGTCCAGCCCTGACCGCATATTTAAGGTGAAACGCTGATCGACTCATGTGTAGGCGTTGAGTCGATCGCTAGGCGGGGCCGGGCGGTGCGGTGATGAGTTGCGGCTGTCGCCTGTGTTGAGTCGGTCACGTCGCGGCTCAGTGGTGCAGGTACGTGGGGAGGGGAGAGGGAGGAGGTGGGGGGAGGTGTGAGCGCGACTATTGGCCTCTTATTATACCGACAACATGAAGCTACCAACAGAAGCTCACAATTTAGAATTTAAGAAAGAATTTAGAAAATACAATTACAGAAACTTCAATTATTGTTTAGCTAGGCCTACTCAAATCAAGAACATGAATCAGTGGTATGGATTAATTTAATTCAGATTTGGAATAAGTTCAAATATCCCTTGAATGATATGATATAATTACTGTCATATCGTCCATTCCGTATTACTGTTATTACAAAAGATCGCACAGATCAGTGTCCAGCGATTTTTACCGAGATGTTCTTACTCCATAATTCTCTGCGTTTATATTCTGTAAATTTATATTTTCCTAAGTGATTTACCTACAAGAATAAATGTGATGTGTTTCAGGAAAATGAGTCATAAGTCGCAAAAAATAGATTTTGAGATACCATTATATTTGAAAAGATGAGATCAAGCTGATTCCAATGATAGTAAACAGTCTAATAATCTAATAAGTATTTCTAGATTTTAAGTTTGATATTTTCGTTTTTGAAATATTTTCCAATATTTCTGGGGGTCAATAAAGAGTAAAGTAATTAAATGTAGTCCATATGAGGACCTTTAAAACGAAAGGATATAATATTACATCAATTGTAATGAGATGTAATACACCGATTGATATAGCTATAAGTGATAAACTCTAAAAAAAGTAGAACATTCCAATAATGGGATCTTGTGTAAAAAAAACACTTTGTAAAATATCAATTTTGCGACTTATGACTCATTTTCCTGAAACACATAACAGATGTCTTTATGTGGTTGTTTTCATTTTGGGAATGCTTAGCGCTTTGTGTAGCATAAATTACATGTACCAAATTTCAAGACAGTGCATGGAACATATCCATGCATTTCCAAGGGCATCTTATAGAGTATAATTAGCTTAAGTTACTAGTAAATGTCCAACCAGAAATATTGCAAACATTTTTTTCAAAATTAGAATATCAAACTTAAAACAGGTTCACTTTGTAGATAGAAGTCCTAATGTTTACTATCATTAAAATCCGCTTGATCCTATCTTTTCAAATATGGTGGTATCTCAAAATCCATTTTTTGCGACTTGTGACTCATTGTCCTGAGACATCACATATGGGTCAGATCGGCAGAAAATGTACAATTGGCAGCTGTATGTATACATTTAGGAAGTGCTGCTAAATTAGGCTGAGAAATGGTCAATTCTAGGTATATCTGAGTATATTTCGTATTGGGTTGATTCAAACAATCTATTTAGTTATGTTGAACTGTATTTTGAACCTCATTTTAGGCTTAAATATTGGGTTATTTGAGATGATTGGTGATTTTCTGGAGATTTCACCCGTATGATGGTTTAGCTGTAGTGCGAACGAGGTGTGAGTGCAAACAGCATGTGTGGGTGTTAGTGCACAAGTGTTACTATAGCAGTAACATTCGCACGGGGGAGAGGTCAGTGTTGTAAATGAAGAGTATAACTTGGAAATGTTGAATGTATTATTGGTGTATCAAATCGTTTTTAAGCATTTCGACTATAATTTCTGACACGCATTTGAAGACCTGGCTTAGTCAGACATGCGCCACTAGTTGAGCATTATTACTATTAGTACAATAAAAAATTCAATAATGCATGTGTGAATAGTTATTCAGTCTAGCTCCAAAGTTCAGAGAGTCCCTTCAAACAAAGGGAAAGCATCTCGCCTCAAACCGCAAAGTTCCATTATAATCCCATTAACGATTAAGACCGCAAAATGTCATTATATTCGCATTAAAACGCCGAGTCCTAGGCTAGGAAACCGATTGCAAAGTAGGCTGACATACCATTCCTATCTGATCTGAGGGTTTGGTGTTTGGTTTATTTATCATTTCAAACATGTTTTCTGCTGTAGAATACAGTGGTGTGATCGGGGTGTGGGTGTGGGGGAAGTGTAAATCTATATAGCTGGTCGTTTTTTTCAACTCCCAGTCGCATTAGGCTTTGTCACTCGTTTCTTGCTAGTGTTATTCAGATAAGGAATCCGTGCACCAAATTGCACGATATTTCCTTGCGTTTTAAATGTCACTGGTAAATGGTAAATGGTCATGAATTGGTAAATGCTCACCCAGAAATGTTGCAAATTTTGTTTTCAAACATGAATGTATCAAACATAAAATATAGAAATACTTATTAGATGTCCTACTGTTTAGGCCTACTATCATTGGATTAAAAACAACATGAGATCGCCAGAAAATGTAATCTTCACCAATCCTTTCAAATAACCCAAATTTAAGACACAAATCAGGTTTGGTTGTGGCAAACGGTTGCGACAGATCCGGGAACTGCACGTGGCGCCACCTGGTAGTAATGGAGAGAAACGTCCCTCTCGGACACAAGTGTTACCTACACGTTCACACATTATCATGATTATAGTCACGGCACGTTGACTGCACGCTTTCACAGCATACTCGTACCACGATAACCAAATATCATTCTAGCACCGAGTGAAATCATGCTCCTAAAACTATCAAGCTGCATATGTACAGTAATGTGTGGAAAATGAATCACAAGTCACATAAAATAAATTGTGGGATAAATGCGCATATCCCAGAACGTGCATTTTAAGAGGTGAGTAATGTAATTATTTCAATAATAAAAGAACAATTTTATGGTCGAATAGTGGGGAAAACCAATGTTAGCAGTTCCGAGCCCTCATACAGTGAAAATAAAGAGATCATTCATCCATGTCGCACCAATGCTATGGAATGATACTCATAATATATTTTTGATGGAAATGCTACAAACGATCTGAATAGTTTTTTATCACACCTGAAGAATTATTATATGACGAGAAAAACACTTATTGATTGACTATAACGTAACCATAAATGTACCATAAATATATATGTACCAATACAAGAAAATCAAAAGGTTATTCAAATCCATGCGATTAACGGTTAGGCCAAAAAAAGGTGTGTTTCCTATTTATCTAGCTGAAAATTAGGTAGGGTGGTTTCTTTTAATTTCTTTGTTAGCATACCACTTTCCAGGGACTGAAAAAATGTCTTCTCTATAACATTGGTTGTTACAGAAGAAATATTAGAGGATGATGTAGCTCATGAGTTTGTTAAACGTGACCATACTCCACAACTTGGTGATGAGGAAAATGAATATTTGTGTAGAGCGTTTACAGAATCTGAGATCGAAAATGTCATAAAATTAATGAAGAAAAACAAATCGCCCGGGTGTGACGGCTTTACAGCCGAGTTTTATCAACACTTTTGGTATGCATTAAGAGGCCTTTTCATGGCAATGTTTGAGTGGTGTCTAATAGAAGGTCAGATGACGGAGAACCAAAAAAG
Organism: Sthenelais limicola; assembly: GCA_942159475.1. Lineage (NCBI taxonomy): Eukaryota > Metazoa > Annelida > Polychaeta > Phyllodocida > Sigalionidae > Sthenelais > Sthenelais limicola. The sequence goes on along the minus strand of OW804097.1, from coordinate 30,617,741 downwards.
AGGTATCATAAGTATTATTCCAAAAAAAGATGCCGATTTAACCTTTATTAAAAACTGGAGGCCCATCACGCTTCTCAATGTAGACTACAAAATCATCTCCAAGACCCTGTCTAATAGACTTTCTTCCTTTTTACCCAATATTATCAAAGAAGACCAATTTGGGTTTGTTAAGGGCAGGAATATAAGTACTGCTGTTCGTCAAATCGACGACATCATCTCTTATTTAGAAACATCCAAAAATCAAGGGTTGGTAACATCCCTTGATTTCGTGAAAGCTTATGATTCTATTGGATGGAGCTTTCTGAGGAAAGCATTAGAATCTCACAACATCCATCCTGATTTTATTTCTTGGATTGAAACCCTCCTTTTCGATTCGAAAGCCACTTTCTGTAATAATGGCACTTCTTCTAACTGGTTCCAAGTAAGAAGAGGTATGAAACAAGGCGACCCAATGTCGTCTTTAATGTTCACCATTGTAGTCGAAAAGTTAGCCGAGCAAATAAGAAGAAATGAATTTTCTAAAGGTATCCCCTTACAAGACCATGATGCCCGCCTTGTACAATTTGCAGATGATATTACTATTTTCTCCCGTGATGAATTTTCCTTGGTGTCTACTCTTAAAATCATTGATCGGTTTGCAACCGCATCGGGCTTAACACTAAACCCATCCAAATCGAAAGGTTTTAACATTGGTGATATTAAACTGACAAACAGAAATGTACTCATGATAGACTGGACCCATCGCATGAAGGTCTTAGGTATTAATTTATTGTACCCTCGGAACACGAAAGAAATGTATAAAGTAAACAGTGAAGAGTTAATTTGCAAGGTGAATTCAACCATAAATGAATGGAACAACAGATTTCTCACTATTAAAGGGAGAATCTTGATATGTAATGTCTTCCTCCTACCGATATTCCAACACACAATGTCGTGTATATCGTTTGAACTCCCTCTCTTAAAGGAAATCAACACGATTATGATGAATTTTGTTTGGAAGAACAAAGGCCCAAAAATTAGCCAAGAGTTTCTCGCACAAAAGCATGAGAATGGCGGCCTTAATCTTAGAGTTATCCATGACATATATGAAACAAATAGAATTATGTGGGTTCAGAAACTCCTAGCAGGTTCTCGTTCTAACTGGTTTAAAGCGCTGGAAACTTTCCACAACAGAAACGTTGAAGATATTTTATTGTGCCGATATAAGCCATCAATCCACTTGAATGATTTCTATAAGGACATATTTAAAATATGGAACAGGTATTACTACAGATGCAAACCTGAAAACATTAATGAAATCTTAAAAGAAAGAATCTGGTTGAATAGACTTGTCAAAGACAAGAGCCGTATGTTAAACTGGGAGTTATGGAGGAACAGCGGTATTACGGCAGTAGGTGACCTTTTCAACGAAAGAGGCCACCTTATGTCATATCGTGAGATATTAACAAATTACAAATTTTATCCCCCATACGAACAAAGAAAAAAACTAAAAAAAGCTCTACCGATCGAATGGGTAACAAAAATTAGGAATGAGGACACGTCAGATGCCCGCAATTCTATTAATTTTACGATTGGCAACAAAACTATCAATCTAATAGGGTGTTCCTCCAAAACAATACACCAACAGCTAGCCCTAAAAAGAGTACCCAAGAAAGAAAAACTCAACAAATGGCAAAATAGATTGAACCTCAATGACGAAGAGTTCGACCAGGTAAACTGGAATGATGTATTCTCTCTATCATATAAGGTTTCGCACGAAACTAGACTTCATGTTCTACAATATAGAATCTTGCACAATACAATAACTTGTAACAAGTACCTGAAAGATATAGATCAAAGAAAGGATAACATATGCAATTATTGTAAAAAAAATATACGATCAAGTATTATATGAAAATCAGTTGCCTGAAACTTGAAGATAAATCTCAAACCATTATTCATACTTCTCTTTCCTGAGTGATCAAGTGTTTATGTTTATAAAATTATCAGTACAGTATGAATATCATATGCATGTAACCCGAACATATATGAGCATTTTATTTCAAACCAGATGTGCCAAACACAGGTGCCAGATGCAAAAATTGTTTTAGTTCACCTTTTAGGATGTGGGTTACTGGAGATTACATGGTATTTATGCCTGGTCTAGGGTAAGAAACAACTTTTGAATAAGTGCACTATTTATGTAATATTTAGGTTGTTTTAATTTGGGCAAGGGGCCTCTCGATGTAGTTGCATTATAAGAGTGGGAGAAAGGGTTTTTTTTGTTGGGTTTGGGTTTTTTTTCTTTTTTCTTTAGAGTGGTCGAAAGCTGGTAGAAAGTTTTGATAAAATGATCCATCAATGATTATTCAGAACCTGTCTTCTATATTGGTATCGGGGAAGGTGGTGGCGGGGATTACCATTTAAAGGTTTTGACAGGCAGAAAGTAGCCGAACCATCAACCCTATACAAGGATGTATTATCGATGAAAAACTAACTCTAAATCAACATCTGTCCAATATGATTAAAACGGTTTATTGGAAGTTAGGACAAAATACAACGGCGAAGAAAATATATGAACCCAAGCATATGTGTATTAATATTTAAGACCTATATATTACCCATATGCGAATACGCCTGTAGGGTTGGTCAGTAAACTCAATCGGTGTTGTAGATATGCATGCTATAAGAATTGCATTCGGCCATAATGTAGACACAAAGACAAAATTTAACGAATGTAATATTTTACCTCTTGAACTTCGGAGGAAAGCAGCTATGATATTCTTAGTACACAAACACCGAAATGAAGCAATGGCCAAAGACTGAGAAATGGGATTACGCAACGACAATAACCCAAACCTAGTTCTCGTAAAGCCCAGTACAGAACGATATAAACGATCGATAGAGTATGAAGGCAAACGTAATTGGAATGAATTGGACAGAGAGCTAAAAACAATTGTCGAATATAGGCTGTTAAAGGTTACACTAATGGAGCGATATATATAGAGAAGCGTGTGTGGTAATCAACACTTGAATTGTTTTCATATTTGCCCTGCTTTTATCTTCCGCGGTGAGTTAGACAATCTTTACGACTTCCGACTATATTTTGTATTCCAGAATCAATATGTTGAACTGGGAAATCGCGACTAATGGATTGGTAATCGGATATGATAGTGTTTTGTATTGGTTGTTTCCTCCAGACTTGTCACATGAAATTAACACCAACTCTGTACGACAATAGTAGACGATTTGTTTTCACTTAGAGTAATTCTCTATGCATCCACATACCATCGAATTTTGTAATCGTTATTATATGTAAATGTCTAAGGCAACGCATGAAAGATAGCTGCGTGGTCAGTTATGCGTGTTTTCTTCTCCTCGATTAAAATGAATTTATAAAATGTTTTGGCCAATAAAAATATTTTTTAAAAAATACCTTGCTTTTGTGTATGCATGAATACAACATGTTAAACTGCATTTTGAAGCTCATTTTTTGTCTTAAATGTGGGTTATTTGAGAGGATTGGTGAAGGTGAATTGTACATTTTCTGAAAATCTGACCCATATAAGACATGATACTCAAAGAGCATGTATATTTAGCGCTGAAGAAGGCCACACTATAGGTTGAAACGTTGGGACGTTTATATGGAATAATAAAAAAAGAAAAAACTGACCATGAACATGGCCTTTGAATTGATATTTCATCTCTAACATGATATTATATTCGTCTCTTTAATTGCCCTGAACGCTGAGAATCAAGGTCAGTCAAGCAGGCTGGAAGAGCTAGTAGAGGAAGGGTGGGGGACTAAATATTCCGCATGTTGAGCACTCCAAGAGAACTGTCTCCAGGATAGCCACAGACGGCCAAAGCATTAATAAAGGATTAATTAATATCTTATATTGAGGGGCTGCTGGTTAGACTTGCACAAGTCTTAGAGTTTTCTTTGTTTAAAAAACGAAAACGATCATGTTATGGTCACTACCATGTTATGGTCACTCCCCCGTTGACTGAGGAATTCTAAGACAGTCCACGAATGGGGAGTCCCAAACCTGCAGTACAGGACCCTACAAACAACACCAGTCTTAGGGACGAGGGCTAGTCTAGCTGCTGGTGTACTGTTGATGAATAGTCTCAAGGCGATGCCGAGTGATTATACACCAACAGGCTCAAAATGGAGGCTATTAATCATTGTAGTTTCTGCCTAAGGTGCTTATAGCGGTGAAATCGTCTGAAAATGTACAATTTTCCTACACAAATCATCAGATTCTTTGAAACAAGGGTAGCTATATTAAATAGATTCAGATACACCGAGTATTGACCATTGTTCCGTCGAATTGAGCAGAATTTAGCAGAATTGACTCAGTGTGTAGATCTGCCGATTGTACATTTATTTTTTGTGAAGATTTGACCCCTGGACAAAATACAAGGTCTGTGCATAGCAGAGGCTGAACACATTCCGACAACAGCACAAGTATAGAGACGCACAAGCTGCACCAACCACGGCGGACATCATACTTTTAGGAACGTCTGATTTTGTAACATTTACGTTGGCGCCCTCGTCCCCAAAACATACCCCAGAACATTATGGCCAAACATAACAGAACTTATGGCCGAGCATAACAACACCATTAGACCAGTCTAGGCTCAGAGTTCAAAGAGTCTCTCCAAACTGAGGGAAATCTTCTCGCCCGAACTGCAAAATGCCTCTTGAATACTTGTAACTATATATTATAAGACAGAAATTTTCAATGGGCTCTACGAGAATAGCATGAATTTGTAATTTGACCCAATAAAATTTATTTCAAAAATAATTATTCGGATCCTTCAGATCAATTTCTACGAGATCAATACAGGATAGGCAATAAAGCATGTTGAAATCACTGTGATATTCAACATTATTCATGTTTCATGTGAAGTGTGGTTTGGACGGAAGGGGACGGAATGGGAGGAAGGAGAGAGGGGTGAAGGGAGATAGAGAATGGGAGGAAGGGGAGAGGGGTGAAGGCGGATAGGGGAGGGGTGATGAGGCAGGAGACAGAGAGGAGAATGGGAAAGAAGGGTGATGGAGGGGAAAGGGCTGAAAGGGGAGCTGAGGGAGGAGAGGTGGAGGGGAGGAGGGTTGAAGGATTAAGGAAGGGTTGAAGGGTTAGGGGAATGGAGAGAAGAGGGGTGAAAGGGGAGACCGGCGGGTAATGGAGAGAAGAGGGAGGGGCAGGGATTTGTAGTAATTTGTCTACCACAATACACAATATTTTCTTACGTAATTTCTTACAAATGCATCCTATTGATATGCATGGAAGGAAGGAAGGAATGGGGAGGGAAACATGGAATGGGGAAGGAAACGTGGAATAATAGCAACTCTTTAGAGAATTTGCGGCCCTGAGAAGGACCATTCAACATGATGACGTCACAGCGTTCTACTGCACTAATCACTGGAGATTACCCCGGATTCAGCTGCGTCATAGTCTAGCCTCTGACGCATTTCCGCCTCGACAGCGATCATGTTCTGACAGATCCTGATGCGATGCAATTCCTCCATGCACAGCTTGGCGTACTCGATAAACGTGTTCAGCAAACCCTCGTAGTGCGTCAACCGGATGTGCAGGTTGTACCAGATGGCCTTCCGGTCGTCTCTGCGCGCGCGGCGGTAGCGCATGCGCAGTGAGTGCAGCTTGTCTGAGATGCTGTCGATGTAGAGGGTGGAGCGGAGGTAGCGAGAGTGCCAGCCGAGGAGTTCGTCCTTCAGGAAGCTCTCCTCCTCTTCACGGTTGATTTGGTAGTTGTACACGATGCCAGTGTCCATGACTGCTTGTTGCAGAGTGGTTGCAGAAGAATCGCAAGGTGGTTCAGTAGGCTAAGCTGGCTGTGTCAAGGTAGTATTCTGAAGCGGCTGAAGAGTTCCCAGAGGCAGGTAGAGCAGGTTATGCCTCATGTCCAGCCCTGACCGCATATTTAAGGTGAAACGCTGATCGACTCATGTGTAGGCGTTGAGTCGATCGCTAGGCGGGGCCGGGCGGTGCGGTGATGAGTTGCGGCTGTCGCCTGTGTTGAGTCGGTCACGTCGCGGCTCAGTGGTGCAGGTACGTGGGGAGGGGAGAGGGAGGAGGTGGGGGGAGGTGTGAGCGCGACTATTGGCCTCTTATTATACCGACAACATGAAGCTACCAACAGAAGCTCACAATTTAGAATTTAAGAAAGAATTTAGAAAATACAATTACAGAAACTTCAATTATTGTTTAGCTAGGCCTACTCAAATCAAGAACATGAATCAGTGGTATGGATTAATTTAATTCAGATTTGGAATAAGTTCAAATATCCCTTGAATGATATGATATAATTACTGTCATATCGTCCATTCCGTATTACTGTTATTACAAAAGATCGCACAGATCAGTGTCCAGCGATTTTTACCGAGATGTTCTTACTCCATAATTCTCTGCGTTTATATTCTGTAAATTTATATTTTCCTAAGTGATTTACCTACAAGAATAAATGTGATGTGTTTCAGGAAAATGAGTCATAAGTCGCAAAAAATAGATTTTGAGATACCATTATATTTGAAAAGATGAGATCAAGCTGATTCCAATGATAGTAAACAGTCTAATAATCTAATAAGTATTTCTAGATTTTAAGTTTGATATTTTCGTTTTTGAAATATTTTCCAATATTTCTGGGGGTCAATAAAGAGTAAAGTAATTAAATGTAGTCCATATGAGGACCTTTAAAACGAAAGGATATAATATTACATCAATTGTAATGAGATGTAATACACCGATTGATATAGCTATAAGTGATAAACTCTAAAAAAAGTAGAACATTCCAATAATGGGATCTTGTGTAAAAAAAACACTTTGTAAAATATCAATTTTGCGACTTATGACTCATTTTCCTGAAACACATAACAGATGTCTTTATGTGGTTGTTTTCATTTTGGGAATGCTTAGCGCTTTGTGTAGCATAAATTACATGTACCAAATTTCAAGACAGTGCATGGAACATATCCATGCATTTCCAAGGGCATCTTATAGAGTATAATTAGCTTAAGTTACTAGTAAATGTCCAACCAGAAATATTGCAAACATTTTTTTCAAAATTAGAATATCAAACTTAAAACAGGTTCACTTTGTAGATAGAAGTCCTAATGTTTACTATCATTAAAATCCGCTTGATCCTATCTTTTCAAATATGGTGGTATCTCAAAATCCATTTTTTGCGACTTGTGACTCATTGTCCTGAGACATCACATATGGGTCAGATCGGCAGAAAATGTACAATTGGCAGCTGTATGTATACATTTAGGAAGTGCTGCTAAATTAGGCTGAGAAATGGTCAATTCTAGGTATATCTGAGTATATTTCGTATTGGGTTGATTCAAACAATCTATTTAGTTATGTTGAACTGTATTTTGAACCTCATTTTAGGCTTAAATATTGGGTTATTTGAGATGATTGGTGATTTTCTGGAGATTTCACCCGTATGATGGTTTAGCTGTAGTGCGAACGAGGTGTGAGTGCAAACAGCATGTGTGGGTGTTAGTGCACAAGTGTTACTATAGCAGTAACATTCGCACGGGGGAGAGGTCAGTGTTGTAAATGAAGAGTATAACTTGGAAATGTTGAATGTATTATTGGTGTATCAAATCGTTTTTAAGCATTTCGACTATAATTTCTGACACGCATTTGAAGACCTGGCTTAGTCAGACATGCGCCACTAGTTGAGCATTATTACTATTAGTACAATAAAAAATTCAATAATGCATGTGTGAATAGTTATTCAGTCTAGCTCCAAAGTTCAGAGAGTCCCTTCAAACAAAGGGAAAGCATCTCGCCTCAAACCGCAAAGTTCCATTATAATCCCATTAACGATTAAGACCGCAAAATGTCATTATATTCGCATTAAAACGCCGAGTCCTAGGCTAGGAAACCGATTGCAAAGTAGGCTGACATACCATTCCTATCTGATCTGAGGGTTTGGTGTTTGGTTTATTTATCATTTCAAACATGTTTTCTGCTGTAGAATACAGTGGTGTGATCGGGGTGTGGGTGTGGGGGAAGTGTAAATCTATATAGCTGGTCGTTTTTTTCAACTCCCAGTCGCATTAGGCTTTGTCACTCGTTTCTTGCTAGTGTTATTCAGATAAGGAATCCGTGCACCAAATTGCACGATATTTCCTTGCGTTTTAAATGTCACTGGTAAATGGTAAATGGTCATGAATTGGTAAATGCTCACCCAGAAATGTTGCAAATTTTGTTTTCAAACATGAATGTATCAAACATAAAATATAGAAATACTTATTAGATGTCCTACTGTTTAGGCCTACTATCATTGGATTAAAAACAACATGAGATCGCCAGAAAATGTAATCTTCACCAATCCTTTCAAATAACCCAAATTTAAGACACAAATCAGGTTTGGTTGTGGCAAACGGTTGCGACAGATCCGGGAACTGCACGTGGCGCCACCTGGTAGTAATGGAGAGAAACGTCCCTCTCGGACACAAGTGTTACCTACACGTTCACACATTATCATGATTATAGTCACGGCACGTTGACTGCACGCTTTCACAGCATACTCGTACCACGATAACCAAATATCATTCTAGCACCGAGTGAAATCATGCTCCTAAAACTATCAAGCTGCATATGTACAGTAATGTGTGGAAAATGAATCACAAGTCACATAAAATAAATTGTGGGATAAATGCGCATATCCCAGAACGTGCATTTTAAGAGGTGAGTAATGTAATTATTTCAATAATAAAAGAACAATTTTATGGTCGAATAGTGGGGAAAACCAATGTTAGCAGTTCCGAGCCCTCATACAGTGAAAATAAAGAGATCATTCATCCATGTCGCACCAATGCTATGGAATGATACTCATAATATATTTTTGATGGAAATGCTACAAACGATCTGAATAGTTTTTTATCACACCTGAAGAATTATTATATGACGAGAAAAACACTTATTGATTGACTATAACGTAACCATAAATGTACCATAAATATATATGTACCAATACAAGAAAATCAAAAGGTTATTCAAATCCATGCGATTAACGGTTAGGCCAAAAAAAGGTGTGTTTCCTATTTATCTAGCTGAAAATTAGGTAGGGTGGTTTCTTTTAATTTCTTTGTTAGCATACCACTTTCCAGGGACTGAAAAAATGTCTTCTCTATAACATTGGTTGTTACAGAAGAAATATTAGAGGATGATGTAGCTCATGAGTTTGTTAAACGTGACCATACTCCACAACTTGGTGATGAGGAAAATGAATATTTGTGTAGAGCGTTTACAGAATCTGAGATCGAAAATGTCATAAAATTAATGAAGAAAAACAAATCGCCCGGGTGTGACGGCTTTACAGCCGAGTTTTATCAACACTTTTGGTATGCATTAAGAGGCCTTTTCATGGCAATGTTTGAGTGGTGTCTAATAGAAGGTCAGATGACGGAGAACCAAAAAAGAGGTATCATAAGTATTATTCCAAAAAAAGATGCCGATTTAACCTTTATTAAAAACTGGAGGCCCATCACGCTTCTCAATGTAGACTACAAAATCATCTCCAAGACCCTGTCTAATAGACTTTCTTCCTTTTTACCCAATATTATCAAAGAAGACCAATTTGGGTTTGTTAAGGGCAGGAATATAAGTACTGCTGTTCGTCAAATCGACGACATCATCTCTTATTTAGAAACATCCAAAAATCAAGGGTTGGTAACATCCCTTGATTTCGTGAAAGCTTATGATTCTATTGGATGGAGCTTTCTGAGGAAAGCATTAGAATCTCACAACATCCATCCTGATTTTATTTCTTGGATTGAAACCCTCCTTTTCGATTCGAAAGCCACTTTCTGTAATAATGGCACTTCTTCTAACTGGTTCCAAGTAAGAAGAGGTATGAAACAAGGCGACCCAATGTCGTCTTTAATGTTCACCATTGTAGTCGAAAAGTTAGCCGAGCAAATAAGAAGAAATGAATTTTCTAAAGGTATCCCCTTACAAGACCATGATGCCCGCCTTGTACAATTTGCAGATGATATTACTATTTTCTCCCGTGATGAATTTTCCTTGGTGTCTACTCTTAAAATCATTGATCGGTTTGCAACCGCATCGGGCTTAACACTAAACCCATCCAAATCGAAAGGTTTTAACATTGGTGATATTAAACTGACAAACAGAAATGTACTCATGATAGACTGGACCCATCGCATGAAGGTCTTAGGTATTAATTTATTGTACCCTCGGAACACGAAAGAAATGTATAAAGTAAACAGTGAAGAGTTAATTTGCAAGGTGAATTCAACCATAAATGAATGGAACAACAGATTTCTCACTATTAAAGGGAGAATCTTGATATGTAATGTCTTCCTCCTACCGATATTCCAACACACAATGTCGTGTATATCGTTTGAACTCCCTCTCTTAAAGGAAATCAACACGATTATGATGAATTTTGTTTGGAAGAACAAAGGCCCAAAAATTAGCCAAGAGTTTCTCGCACAAAAGCATGAGAATGGCGGCCTTAATCTTAGAGTTATCCATGACATATATGAAACAAATAGAATTATGTGGGTTCAGAAACTCCTAGCAGGTTCTCGTTCTAACTGGTTTAAAGCGCTGGAAACTTTCCACAACAGAAACGTTGAAGATATTTTATTGTGCCGATATAAGCCATCAATCCACTTGAATGATTTCTATAAGGACATATTTAAAATATGGAACAGGTATTACTACAGATGCAAACCTGAAAACATTAATGAAATCTTAAAAGAAAGAATCTGGTTGAATAGACTTGTCAAAGACAAGAGCCGTATGTTAAACTGGGAGTTATGGAGGAACAGCGGTATTACGGCAGTAGGTGACCTTTTCAACGAAAGAGGCCACCTTATGTCATATCGTGAGATATTAACAAATTACAAATTTTATCCCCCATACGAACAAAGAAAAAAACTAAAAAAAGCTCTACCGATCGAATGGGTAACAAAAATTAGGAATGAGGACACGTCAGATGCCCGCAATTCTATTAATTTTACGATTGGCAACAAAACTATCAATCTAATAGGGTGTTCCTCCAAAACAATACACCAACAGCTAGCCCTAAAAAGAGTACCCAAGAAAGAAAAACTCAACAAATGGCAAAATAGATTGAACCTCAATGACGAAGAGTTCGACCAGGTAAACTGGAATGATGTATTCTCTCTATCATATAAGGTTTCGCACGAAACTAGACTTCATGTTCTACAATATAGAATCTTGCACAATACAATAACTTGTAACAAGTACCTGAAAGATATAGATCAAAGAAAGGATAACATATGCAATTATTGTAAAAAGGTGGACAGTATAGACCACTTTTTCGTAGAATGCAACAACGCAGACACCCTTTGGAAGTTTATCTTCCAATGGATCTATGATAGCGGATACTTGAATAACGGTGCGAGCAATCAAAAAATCCTCCACAGAGTTGGAAATCATGTCGTCATTAAAAAGAAAGATATATTGTTCGGTGTTGAAGATAACAACCTCAACTCAAAAATCGTAAATTGGGTCATACTAGCCACTAAAGCTTTTATTCAAAGACAAAAACTGTTTGCCAACGACAGAATCGATCCATTATCAGCCCTGTATGAGCTGAAAATGAGAATAAAAGTTATGATATGTTCCCACTCCATAAAGAAAACTCCCAGCGAGGAGAAGAAATTATGGAAAAGAGTATTGGAGGATATCCTCGAATTAATCGAGTTAAGAAAGAACAATTAGTAATTAAAGAAACACTTGAATTCTTGTTTAGTAATCAGTGTACACAACCTACTCTTCTACTTTAGAAAAAAATTTGTGACTAGGTGATAACATTTCGCACTAACACATTTCCTTCGTTTCAGACTCTTAGTATTGTATCGCCAAGATGGCAGGCTAGTCTCTGAATAAAAAGTTGTCGCAAAAACAAAAAAAACATTGGTTGTTTTAAACATGGGGAATGTGCTTTTTGACAGTTCCGGGTTAGGGAAACCTGTTTTCCTGCTTTTATTAGCTTTCTTTAAAAAAATCCAAAAAAAGTAAGGTATGGTAAAAACAAAATCAGGTATGGTAAAAAAATCTTTTAGGTAGGGGAAGGTGTTTCTAGGTAGGGGGGGTGGTGGACGGGGGGGGGTTAAATCGGAAACACCTATTTTTGTTTGGCCTTAAGAAAATCAAGTTATACCCGCTCATTTAACATGGTAAAATGATTTCAAACGAATAACATTTTGTATGAAGGATTTTGTGAGATGTAAAACCAGAGAGTTACTGATGGTAGAGATTAATTACAATATGAAAGAGAAAGAATTGGTAAAAGGGAAGTAAAATGTTTTTTAAAATTGTACAATTGGCCTTCACTAATCCTCTGAAATAACCCAAATCTAAGACGAAAATCAGGTTCAAAATACATTTCAACATAACCAGACGGATTATTTGAATGAATATAATACAGAATACACTCAGATATACTCAGTATTTATCATTTTCCACTCAATTTAGCACAACTTGAGAGATGTGTAGAAATGTAGATTGTGCATTTTCTGAAAATCTAACCCATGTTACTTATCAGTTACTTATCTACCTTCCTTCAGTACAGACTGAGATATATTTCACTCAGGTAGGATTCATTTCATGATTGAACGACTAACATTGTTTGACCAAATTCATTTACTTCCATTAACTCTTACGTAGCCTATCTCTATTTATTTATTTGCCTCACACAGCAGCCAGGGCCGGTTAGCTCAGTTGGTTAGAGCGTCGTGCTAATAACGCGAATGTCGTGGGTTCGACCCCCACATTGGCCAGGCTTCTTTTTTCCACCCTGCGCTCTGCTATCTAATTAGTCACCTGTTGCATAAGTATTTGATAATAACAAAATTTCAGATCAGGGTAAATAGTAACTTGAGTCATTGCTGTTGAATCAGCCTCACCATATCTAGAGATATCTGAAGATGGCTGAGCGGCGGTAGGCTAAGTAAAAATCCCTTTAGATCATTTATTATAGCTTCCTGCAATTGCGTTTTTTTTTGTTTTTTTTTTTAAATTTTATTTTCTAAAACCTGCCATCTGGGCTTTTACAATCTAATAATTATAATTCATATAGTCCCTGTTGGCAGAAATCAGCGGATCTGATCATCATGCAACCTGTTTGTTGAGCATATGACAGTAAAGAAACAAAAGGTACCATTTGTGGTCCATAAAATATAATTAATAAATATAATTAATATCCCCAGTAGCACACTTTTATTCCTAGAATGTTCTCACTATGTTTGGTTGTTTCATAGCTTAATGTTTGAAAGTGAAAATTTATTGGATGTTCCCGGAACATGTGTTAGGGGAACGTTCCTACCTAACATTGATAAAATGTTTGACATTTATGTTCCCCTTATGTTGTTTACCCAATGTTCTTGCACTGTTTTTTCATAACGCTACAGAAACATACTTCTGTAACATTACCCTAACATGTGAAAAGGATGTTAGGAGAACATTTCCATCTAACATATGATAAACGTTCTCAACTTCAATTCCCCCAATGTTTGTTTTCTACCATTAGCCTACTGTTGATTTTTAACATTTGAAAAAATACCCTTACACACAATCCCAGTCTTTTATTTACTCTCATAAAATCATCGTTTCATCATTTTTCTTGTTGCTGTACTTCTTCATAACAGTTTCTGCAAAGAACAAAATACAGCTATATTCAGTGCAATGTATCCAAAGTTAATACATTTTTTAAATATACTAATTGGTGAGTCGTCATTTAATCAAATAGTTAAATGTTTCTTGAAGTTAGGCTCAGGAATCCATCTTGCTTTTGCAGACAATTATTTAGAAAAGAATATCCAATTGGAGAGAGGTATTAAAATGTCTGACATATAATGGTGATCTTTAACAACAATCAGAAACCTCACACAAATAAATTCCTATTTGTATCAGGTATCAAGGTCTGGCGCATGTGAACATGTTACAGCCTAACTCTCCCCTGGTTTTGTGTATAGTAATACTGGTAGCATATATTGGTATTTTACTAACTAACTGTCTGGCCCATCCTCTGAAAATCAAGGACTCCATGATTTTGGTATGTCCAACCTGTGCCCCTGACAGCCAAATCCTTTGTCTTATTTCCTTAGTACAGAAAACGGTTATGGATTAAGTTGCTACTGGAAGTTACCATGGTTACATACTCTAAGCCTGTAAGGCGACCATAAGTACTTAAATAAACATTCAGATAATTGGTCTGGCTGGGCCCAGCAAGAAGCCAAACAGTCATTCTATAAAATGTTGCATACACACAGAAACATGTAGAGAAAGGAAATGGTCCTCCACCTTTTCAGAACTTGTTTGTAGTTCTTCTGTATCTAGAAGGGTCTCTTCTTGCCACTGAAACAGAAATCATTATGTACAAACCATGTAGATTATTAGTTAGAGAAATGGTTGTAAATCTCAGCTAATAATAGAAGTTTTCTTTTACTCTGAGCTTTTAACAATGTAACCATGCCCAACTAATGATTATGCCCAAATGAAATCGAAATGACAGCATCAATTTAGTGAAATATAAAGCAGTACAATACTCACATTAATCTCGAACTAGATTGAATAAAGGAGTGTTAGGTCCTCATCTTTCTAGCATGGTTATTAGCAACAGGATGCTGGAGTAACTGACAGGGAGATGTTCACGCTTTGCTGGAGACTGTTAGATTTGATTTGATTTTAAATATTTTATTCAGGACGTTTGAACATTTTCACACATAAAGTACGAATATTCTCAGGACAGCCTGATTTAAATGATACAAAAGAATTTTTTACATTGTTCTAGGTGTTAATATAATCAGAAATTCCATAATTTATATATATCTAAACATCAGCAAACTATAATACGTCAAACTATCTCAGTTATCTTTAAGTATAAGGATTTACAAGTACACAAACTACTAATAAAAACAAGTCCAACTCACTAACAATGTGCAAGCATTGTTTTTAGGAGTTGAATTAAAAACATAGGTACATGATACAGTTTTATCGACGCCGTGCTCATACATATTAACCATTAATAATCATATATCTTACTTATAGTTGTACATTTAAATTTCAATCAAGTTTCGAAGCAATACAATTCACAGTGTATTCATACTGAACATGAGACAAGCCTGTACATTAAGTAGCAACCTATACAAAAACTTAGCATGGCAAAACAACATAACCATTCATAATGTTTTCACTTCGTATTTTCTATTTTTTTGTATTTTCATTTCGTAATTATTATAGATCGACTCGTCCAGATCGAATGAAAGCATTTAGGTAATGACTTTTCAGTCTAGCCTTAAGCCGTCTGGGATCTTTTTCCGTCCTAAAACTTTCTGGCAAGGCGTTCCAAATATTTACACCACGTGCTAATATGCATCTACTAAATCTAGCTTTTTTCCACCGATAAACCTTGATGTGTCTCTTGTTCCCAGTTCTTAAATTATGCTCGTGAACTGTATCAGTGAATTGACACGTTCTTGGCAGGAGACTTAATAACCTGAGTTCTCTTCTCATAGAAATAGGTAACAGTTTGCTTATGATATGAGTTCCAAAAACACCCCTCCGTTTGTATAGACCGCCATATATTATTCTTAACGCCTTATTTTGTGTCTTTTGTAGGCGAATGTAGGAGGTTTTGTTTGCTATATCTATGAATATACACGATCTCTCAATTATCGGCAAAATAAAAGTTTTGTAGATCATCAGACACCTATCCTGCGACAATACATGTTTGGCCTTAAACAATCTGCCTAGATAGCAGCTGGCCAGACTACAATTATTATTTATTTGTTTCGTCATAGCTAGGTTGGAACAGAGCCAGAGTCCTAAATACTGAAACTCTTGAACGTAATCAATGGGGTTTCCGTTCATATACACAGTCGGTAAGTTCCTGGCATAATTATCTACAGTACTACGGAAGAAAAGAATCTTGCTTTTTTTCTCATTGACTTTCAGAAAGTTTGCGTCTGCCCAAGTTTTGAATTTATTAAGGTCGTGTTGTAGTAAAACTATTGAATCTTTCCCTAAGATTGGCATACAGATCGCACAATCGTCAGCATATAGGGTCAGTTTACCATGAAATTTTACTTTACATAAATCGTTCATGTAGATGATAAACATCAGGGGTCCTATAATGCTGCCTTGGGCCACGCCGGCTTTCATGACAATTGACTCAGATACATACCCGTTAAAGATGGTTCGTTGGGTTCGACCCACACAATAAGATGTTAGTAAATTCATTGTAAGTTCATTGAGGCCGAGACATTTCAATTTCTTCAATAGTAACCTGATGTTTACACTATTAAAAGCTTTCGCCACGTCTAGAAAAATAACTGCACAATTTACAGAATGGTCCTTGTAATATAAAATATCATCAATGACATTCTTTAGGGCAGTATCAGTTCCTAGGTTTTGCCTAAATCCATGTTGTATATTCGATAACAAATTATTCCCTTCAAGATAGTCATTCAGCTTTCTGACAAGAATTTTTTCGAAAAGTTTACTGACAATCGAGGTACAAATAATCGGTCGTAGGTCGTTTACTCTTCGACTATGTTTTGTCTTGGGTATTAGGGTGCATAGACCATCTTTCCATTGCTGTGGGAATACTCCAGAATTCTTTATCTTATTGAAAAGCCTTATAATGTTAGTATTATCGGCATCTATAAATTTTTTGATAATATTTGAGCGTATTCCCTCAACACAGGAGGATTTAGAAAAATCTGTATTTGACATGGCGTCACGCAGGTCATTTCTATTTATGGGGTCTATCCATTCGAACGTAGTATCACATACCTGTTTGTCGTAAACGAATTGTGAATCCCAGTTATCAACACCTATACCTCCAAAGAAATTGTTGCCTAAGTTAGCAGCATCATTACCTACTATCTCATTACCGACATCATCACTAATGTATGTTAATTTAGGAGTTTGGGGCTTATTGGAATACACACTTTGCAAGATAGCCCAGAACCTTTTAGGATTACCTAAATTTTGATCTAATTGTGCGGCAATAAGTTCCTTTTTATCTTTTAAAGAACGCGATTTAGTGGCCTTTTTTAATTGTCTTGCCACTTCCCAGAACTCTCTATTATTTCGATGTCTTCTAGCTTTTCTAAAGGCCTTGTTCTTCCTTTTTATCAGGGATCTAAGCTCGTCTGTGCAGGTTGGTTTATTGACTTTCTTACCCTTAGATTTTTTTAAGGGGGCTAGGTCATCAAGGATTCCGACATAATCATTATACAAGTGCCTCCACATATCATCACTACTTAGATTGTCGTTTATTTCGACAGCTCTATCAATTCTGTTTCCAAGTGCGTCAACCAACATGGGTGTTGTGAGCCTTGTTGTATTACGATAACTATACTGGTTTCGTTCTTCCAGAATTTTACCTTTTTTCAATATACAGTAAACTGGATTGTGATCGCTAAGCTGCACATCGAGGACACCATGTTTATTTAAAAACCTACAGTTAGTAAATATGACATCGATCAAGGTAGAGGATTGACCATTTACTCGCGTCGGAACTGATATCACCTGTTTTAGCCCATGCATGTTGCCTAGGTTAATGAGTCTTTTCACCGTGACATCATTTTTCCTTAACATATCAATATTTATATCGCCAGACATTATGATCTCTAATTTAAGTTTCATGGCCTGATCCAACAAATCATTCAACAAATTCATGATTCAACAAATCAGGAATTTCCTCACACACGTTCTTTCTATGATATACCATTATACCTCCGCCCCTTAGATTGTCATACCTGTCTTGGCGGGTAAAGGAATAATTATTGAGGTTTAGTAGCATAGGTGGTGTGTTCTTATTTACCCACGTCTCTGTAATACCTACAATGTCATACATACCATTCAACAACTCCATTTGTAGGTTACTGACCTTGTACAATAAACTGCAAATATTTACATGTACGTATTTTAAGCCTTTGCAGACACTCACATCAACATTTTTGTCAACCATTGATATGTTTGAGTGATCAAGTCATTACACGTCTCACAAAATAAAAACAAATATAAATAAAAGCGCGGATAGACATTCAAATTTGCAATCCCTTTATATACTGCCCTACGGGACAAGTTCCCAGTAGGTGACGGCTCTTTCACAATACCAACATGCCGGGTACGCCGGTGAATTCGCTGTTCGGCTACAGTTATGCGCATTTAATAGCAGATCTTTGGATTCTGCTGGGGTTCTGGATACTTATAAATTACTGTTTGGACAGGAAGTGGTCAAACCGGAAAACGGATGAAGTAAATTATTGTTCGGATTCAGGGGTTTATTTTGCGGATGTAGATTTATTTTGCGGATGTAGTTAAAATAAACCCCAGTCGGCGTTTCCGCTCAATCAGTCACTTACCTCATCAACTAGTTGTTTGTCGTCGATTCCGCGTGCATTTTTGAACGTGTATAAAGTCCTGGTCACATTAAAGTCATTCCTCCACTGTTTCCGATGGAAATATTAGCCATTTTTAAGTTTTTAGGGCATAGGGTTCGCCATAAGGTGACGACAGTAGACATCGTGCAAGCAATGGCTGACTCCCAGTGTCACTGTCAGTGACAATCAGACGAAACAAGCACAGGCTATGTAAAACTCTACACAATATCTCCAAAATCACCGATAATGTTCCAAATATCCATGTACATAGCATGATCTGCTTGCTGAATGGTGGTAAGCAACGAAATAGGGAATAATCCAAGTAATCACAGCCTAGGCCTCGACACGTGACGACAGTAGACATCGTGCAAGCTCCGGTTTGTTGACGTGGGGGCACTTTCGAAGGAAATCCTCCGTGCGCTATATAGACTACGGTACACAATGCAACGCCAAGTGCATGGTGCACATGAGTGGGTATGCCGAAGGGTCTCCACATCTCTTCCGGTTGCACGTATGGGTTCTGAAATCGCCATTCATTGAATACTACATTCCCGTAGACTAAATCTTCGCTATCGGGCTAAAACAACATTTAAAACATTTCCACCGATTCAAATCTTTTATTTATTTCTTTTTTAAGTCCCTAGACACACGCATTCGAGAACCGGAAGTCTCCTCTGCTTTGGATAGCAAGCAGCGGATCCTTATAAAAAGAGGCCGGCTCGCTGAACATAAACATAAGTAAATACGCATCTCTGATTGGCTGTTGTAGCTGGAGCTTCATTCGGCCAGCCGTCGCGTTTTCATTTAGATTCCGACTAAGGCGGTGCAAACTTGCAGAGAGTAAACACAGGGTTTCTGAAATCGCCATTCATTTATTACTTGATTTCCATAGAGGAAAACTTCGCTATCGGGCTAAAACAACATTTAAAACATTTCTCCCGATTCAAATCTTTTATTTATTTCTTTTTTAAGTCCCTAGACACACGCAACACGGCATTGGAAAACCGGAAGTCTCCTCTGCTTTGGATAGCAAGCAGCGAATCCTTATAAAAACAGGCCGGCTCGCTGAAAGTAAACATAAGTGAATACGCACCTCTGATTGGCTGTTGTAGCTGGATGTTCATTCTCCCAGCCGTCGCGTTATCATTTAGATTCCGACTAAAGCGGTGCAAACTTGCGGCGATGGTTTCTGAACTCGCCATTCATTTATTACTTGATTCCCGTAGACTAAATCTTGGCTATCGGGCTCAAACACTATTTAAAACATTTCTACCGATTCAAATGTTTTATTTATTTCTTTTTTAAGTCCGTAGACACACGCAACACGGCATACGGAAACCGGAAGTCTTATGCTTGGTTGCCTGCAAAAAGTGGAAGCTTTGATTGTTTCTGGAACGGAGAATGCAGCTGACGTAACCGACATTCTGAAGTTATCATTAGGTTTACATATGTGATATTGGTTAGAAATAGGTAAAATAATCTAAATATTAGAATGTGATGGGTTAAAATGTGTAAAACATCCTGATTTGGATGTTATAAAGGCTGCATTTGACTCGGCCCTTTCCATGTCAGATGTAAAATAGTAACCTATGTATTGGAGTTAAGGAGTTAAATTATTGGAGTTCTTCATGCTGTAAGTACATCTAAAACCTTTGTTTGAGCCTAATATTTGTTAATATGTGTTTAAACAGTGTTATTGAATCCAAAAATCGGCTATTAAAGTGATTAATTCCCTCGATTTTGTGTCTGAGGCTTTTGCTTGAAAATAAACCCCTCGGCCCTTCGGGCCTTGGGGTTTATTTTCAAGCAAATGCCTCAGACACAAAATCTCGAGAAATTAATCACATAGTAATACATAATGGACGGGTTCAAGGAACTCGATATCGGTAGGGAAAGGGAAACACATCATGTGTTGCGATTCTTGCCTATGTTCTTTCCAATGTCTATGTGGCCATCGATGTACGTCTGTCTTTCAGCTCCGGCTTAACATTAATCGATATTAAATAATGATATTTCGTGATCGTATAGGTTTACTTCTGCGAGAATAAATATATTACCAATATCGTTAGCAGGAGATGGGAGGAAAGGAACTATAGTGGCCGGATTATATTAAAGTTCCAAAGGACCAAGGGTTGAAATATTCTATGTTCCAAGCGCGGATCCGAGATAAAACATCAAGAGTGAAATGCTTCTTTCATATGTTCCCTTTATTCCTCCTTGTGTGTTGGGTTGAAGACCTTGCTCCTCAACCCGATAAATAAACAGGTACATCGAGATATGAATAATTTTCAAACCAAGGAAACATTATGTTTGCAACATAATTCAGGAATAATGGAATAAATATAATAATCACATAAATGCAAAGTTGAACATAAATATAGAAATATGTAATGAACATCGTGGTCAAAGTCCGGATGAAATCTAATGAATAGTTAATTAATGATAAATTAAACAAATAATATAAACTGCAAATATCATCAATGGTTGCAATGAATATCCTAGTGGGATCCGGAGGAACTACCCGGAGGCGGAGGTCCGGGTCCGGGTCAATCCGGAGCTATCCGGAGCTCAATGGAAATCTTCATAATAGAATCGTTACACTCCTCCCCAACCAAGGGAAATAAAATTGCAAAAGGAGATGAACATATTCAATGACTGGAGAAATTTTATGAACATGTAAACTCAACAAATAACGATTCAAATATACAAATATACAGTAGTTCTTCATAAAAAAAAAAAAATCCTTGGGGTAAGCACCAACGTTTAACATTTCTTGAACATAAAAAAGTTACGAACCAGATATGAATAAAGATTCATAATATGTACATCACAGACGAGGCAATAATATCACTCAAAAGTTAATAATGTCTATGCATTAATGATTGCTCGAATGGCCATCGACTGTTCAAGCGAAAGGCCTGGAATCAGAGCCGGGGGATCCTCTTTTATCTTTTCAGCAGAATCCACTATTTCAGGAGAGGCATTGGTCTTTACCTCCGATAATCTCTCTTCATAATGAGCACAGAGAGTCTTGTAACCTTCTATCTCCTCTTTCATCTTTGCCTCCGATTCAATACTAGAAACCAATTGCTTATCCAGCTGCTTCAACGAGTCACGAGTGGATCGCAACTCATCTTTGAGAATATCTTGCGAATGGCTCGAAATCTCCGACTTGATCTTAAGATCACAAATCTCGTTCAGCAATTTTTCACGATCTTCTCCCCACTTGGCTTTTTCGCTGGCAAAGTGTCCCATAGCATCGTAGTCTTTATGCAAACTTTTTAATGCCATCGCGAAGGAGCTGTGAGCCTCCACTAAAGATTTTTGGGCAGCGGATAACAAATTTACTGCCTCAGAGCCTTGCTCATCCACTTTGGCTAGATCTTTGTCAATCTGATGAAAATTAACAAGCGCCACAACAGAGTCCATAGCATTCACAGATACCTTTTGGTCACTACCACTTGCTACACACGCGCTGGCCTGCTCCTGCTTCTTCAAGTCAGACGATGCAAGCAAACAAGGAGCTGTCCGTTTCCTCGGCCCCACGTGTAGAGGGTCGGTAGAGGAATACATACGATTGTCGACAAGGTTGCACTGTCGGTCGGCATTATTGATGCACCTCATTGCTCCCTGATTTTGGCTTGCATTGTGCATCCACATGTAGTGCCTGATGAGACTGACACTACGTAACTGCTTGTTTTTGCAAATCTGTCCAGTTTGCGGATTCTTAATCCCACATGTGTACTGCCACCTCTTTGGCAAATGGTTCTCTTCTAGATGGCGAAGCCAAGTCAACTTGGAACACAACCGCCGACCACCACATCTGTCGTAAGGACATACAACACCTTCCTTTACATCAGTTTTAAAAGCAATTGATTCCAGCTCTCTGCTTTTTGTCTTATCCGTCATTCTCTCCAATATGCCCCGGATCCATTGCTCATATTTGTCAGTCAAGTCTCGGCGGGACACATCAAAGAAAATCACATCTTCAGTTTCCGAATCCTCGTCTGTACTCACTACAGGTACACACCGATTAGTAGCAAAATCGGCTGGTTTCTTAATCCTCAGGAGAGCCGGCCTGACTCTATCAGCAAATTCGCCCGGAGCCGTCTGCCGTTCCTCCCTCCGAGTCTGCTCCGATTTTGTATGTTCCGGAGATTTCTTTCGTCGATCAGATGTCTTTTTCTCCTTTTCTCCATGATTCTTCAATATTTTAGAATTTTCTGTCCGAAACTTATCTTCGCGAGAGTAAACTTGCTCGTCTTCGCTTGAAGATGGCATATTTCAAGCTTCAGTTTCTTCTCCTACAAGCAACAGAGATCCGGACCGTCTCAAATGGATTCTTCCAACAGCTCCGGGTCAGCTCCGAGGTAGTGGTAAGGCAGCGTGTCAGCACAGATCAGATCACACATCCAAAAGCCAGCTTAGCCAAGACGCTATCTCCTTATATACTGGCGGGTGCCAAGCACGTGCCACGCCCTGATTCCATGCCCAAATATGGACATACACGAGGTGAGCAGCGAGAGGATCCAGCCCGCACGCTTACATAACCATATTAGGTAATAGATACGGAGACAAGTTCCTTATTACCTCGAAAACAAAACATTATGTTAAATAAATACATATCCAAGGTCAAATTCCTGAGAAAAATCCTAGATTCCATATACTACTCTCTCGGTATAAATAGAACGCCAGATTGCAGCGATCCAAGGGCACCAGCGTCTTGCCGGCAATGGTAGACGCTCTGTATGACGAGGTGTCCGCCATGGCGCTCGCCAACGCAACGTTCCGCGTTGTTTACTTCTTAGCGCGGTGTTTATTTCCATCGGTGATAGGTTGGAATATGTAGAAAATATCATCGAGAATCGACTTTGGCAAGGAATTTGAACAGAAAATGTTAAATAATAGCAATATAGTTCATATCCTATCGTTATATATGAAATAAACACAACTCAGGCTCTTTTCCCCGGGCCCCGATGAAAGAGACCGTCTCCTGATTGGTAGCCCTACCGGCTACGCTCGAGGAAGAGCCGTAGAAACTGTTTTGTACAGAAATGCTTCAAAGAAGCCTATCTAACACCTCAGGTTAGCTTGAAATTGTCATTAAAAATAAGAGGAATATTTCCATGTAGAAATAGACCCAATCATGGTTTCAAAATGGCCGTAAATCCACCATGTAATCGTATCGTCTCTCTCCTGTGTTCACCAGAGGCTTCTTTACGTGTATAGGGCTCTCCTGAAGGCAGGGAATAAAATCTAATGTTAAGTCAACATTCCTCCTCCAGATATTGAATAAAATTATCATTTAAAATCAGGGAAAGCCATATCTTGTGGGAGCCTTAATCACCCTCGTTCTGGTTCTCCTTGCACTTTCTGGCGATAAATCATTATCTCTGCTTTCATTATCAGGTTTTAGGCAGGGCTTCAGATAATCCACATGTATTTTCGCCATTTTCTTCGTGCCTTTATCAATGACATAGGTCCATTCATTTAGTTTTTCAACTATTTGAAAGGGACCCTCCCATCTTCCACACAGTGGCCGTCCAGTTTTCACTGTGATAAATTTGTAGACCCAATCTCCAGGAGCATATTCTCTGACCAATGTATTCTTGTCATAGACCTTTTTCTGTGCTTTCACCGATCGTTTTAAATTCTTCATTACAAATTCATGTGACTTCAGGAGTTGTTCTCTGATGTATAACACCTGGTTATTTGGACACCTTGCTTCAAAATTTTCGTCATAATTCCGATAAATGACTGCAGGCACCATTGAAATTTCCTCACCAAAGGTAAGTAGATTTGGAGAACAGCCGGTTGATTCATGCAAACTACACCTATAAGCATAGGTGATATAAGGAATCAGCTGGTCCCAGTCATTTCTATGGAGATTTGCCAAGCCCGACAAAGCTGTCTTCAGAGTCCTAATCGATCTTTCAGCTAATCCATCGGATTGAGGCCTATAAGAATTGGTAAATGTTTTCTTTATAGACATCAATATGCACAACTCTCTCCATAAAGAAGAAGTAAAGTTGGCACCCCTATCCGAATGAATATTCAATGGAGCTCCAAATTTCAAGATCCAGCCTTCCATAAGGTGGGTAGCACAAGTGTCAGCTTGGTAATTTGGCATAGGAAATGCCTCCATGTATTTTGAATAATAGTCCTGGACCACCATAAAGCATATGTTACCTCTGAGAGTCAAAGGTAAATTTACAGCAATATCCAGAGCTATCCTATCAAATCTTGCGCCAGAAATTTCATTATGAAGCGGTCTCTTCCCTTTTCTAGGGAAATCTTTCACACGTTGGCAAATATCACAAGAAGCACACCATCGCTCTATATCTTCAGACATAAGTGGCCAGAAAAATGTTTGCTTCACCTTTCCTAGGGTCTTCTTTCTTCCAAAATGGCCACCTTGAGGAGAACCATGTAACATGCGGAAAATAGCCATCCGTATCTTCAACGGGCCAACGATAGTCATGTCAGAAACTGAGGCTTCTTCATGATATATCACATATAGAATCCCATTGCGTATTATCATCTTGCTGAGGAAACCATACAATACTCTAAACTCTCGTGTTTCTGCACGAATCTCCTGAGTGGAAAGTTCCTCTTTACTTCGAACCAGTGACTTGATCTTGGCAATATCTCTGTCTTCATCCTGATATTTCGCCATCTCACCCTCTGAGCAAGGGAAAACTTCCTGCAAAAATCCTTTCTTCTCCTCCCATTTGCTTGTCATATCGTCGACAGAAGATACCATACCAATAGGTTTGCAAGGGTCCTTCCTGCACGTGACACAGCCAGGATTTTTACATCTCCTGATCTTCCTCATTCTTGAAAGAGCATCGGCATTGCTATGAAATTTTCCTGGACGGTGGAAAATCTTAGATTGATCCACATCAAAATAAGCTAGAATAGACAGCCACCGAACTAAAATTCCATCAGCATCCTTGAAATTCAGGACCCATCTCAATGAAGAATGATCCGTACGAATGATAAATCTTGTGCCCCAGATGAAATGCTTGAACTTTTTCAAGGATTTAATCACCGCAAGCAGCTCCCTGTGCGTTGTACAATAATTCCTCTGAGTAGAATCCAATGATTTGGAGAAATAACAAAGAACTTTTTCTTCTCCGTCCTGTACTTGAGACAAAATTGAGCCAATTGAAAAATTACTGGCATCAGAATCGAGAATAAATAAATCATTCTCGGTTGGATATCCTAGGATAGGCTCAGAAATCAATGCACTTTTCAGTAGACAAAACGATTTCTCCCGATCTTCATTCCATACAAATTTCGTATGATCCCTGAGCAGTTGGAACATAGGCTCAGCCTTCTCCGCAAATTCTGGAATAAAATCCCTGTAATATCCTACAAGTCCCAAGAAGGAACGAATATCTTTGATATTTTGTGGCTGTGGCCAGTGTGTAATAGCCTCGATCTTCTCCGGATCTGGTCTGCTCCCTTCGCTGTTAACTATTCTGCCTAGAAATCTAACAGAGCGTTTGAAAAGTACACATTTCTTCGGTTTCAAAATCAAACCAAATTTCTGTATTCTTTCAAAGACACATTTCAGATTCTTCCTGGCTTCTTCCAATGATTTTCCATAGGAAATTATATCATCTAAGTAAACCATACATTTTGTCCAGCGCAATCCTTGTAACATACTTTCTACCATGCGTTCAAATGTGGCTGGGGCATTGCATAGCCCAAATGCCATCACATTGAAACGAAACAAGCCTATATGGGTGACGAATGCAGATTTTTCCTTCGATTCTTCATCCAATTCCACTTGCCAATAGCCTGATTCGAGATCCAGGGTAGAATAATACATGTTTTTCCCAAGAGCATCTAGACTTTCGTCGATTCTAGGTAGGGGGAACGCATCTTTCTTAGTGATGTCATTTACTTTGCGATAATCCACACAGAAACGAATGGAATTATCCTTCTTTTTGACCAGAACAATCGGTGATGACCATGGCGAGTCACTAGGCGAAATAACTCCTTTATTTAACATCTTTACTAGCTCTTCTTCCACTGTTTTTCTCCTGCCTATGGGTAAGCGGCGATAGCTCTGCTTGATAGGTTCCGAATCTCCAGTGTTTATGTGATGTTTCACGTTATCCGTTCTGCCTAGGTCTCCTCCAGGTTTTTGGAATATATTGAAAAATTCCAATAAATCAGATCTAACCAAATCTTTCTCCCTCTCAGTGGTAATGTCACTCTGAGAAACCAGCTGTTCCAGGTATTGAGGCAAATTATATTCGGTCATTGCCGGATCACGAGCAATTGTTCCCAACAATACAGTAATTCGCTCATCCTCCAAGGTAGAATTTTCAGGTCCAGCGATGTCTATCGACTCATCATTCCTAGTGTTCTCTATTTGAGAAACCACTTCAGCAACGCCTAATATTTCACCCTCTTCAACGAATTGTGCCTGGTTGGTGATATTCATCACAGGCAACCCATACAAATCCTCCTCTTCTCTATATCCTATCATGGTAGGAAAATTCACTAATCCTCTGTCATCGTCTATGTACATAGGAGGTTCCACAAGGAAATCACATTTGCTCATGCCATTCCTAGGGCCAGTCCAGATTGCTTCTACCATCGTCACTGAATTCTTCTTAATTTTAGTTCTTTCCTTAACTCTCAGGGCTCCATTATTCGATACAAATTCACAAAAAGTTTTCTTTCCATTTATATCAATCTCCCCAGTTTTGCTTCTAAACGCCATGTCCACTGCCATTTGGAAATCTAAGCCTAATATTCCGGATTCTCTATGGATACGTCCAACGAAAAATCTCCAGACATGCAACTTTCCTCCAAGATCAAAGTGGAAATTAGCAACACCCAGCAAGGTTATATCACTGCCATTAGCAGCAATGACCTTATCCGAAGTGGGTAACAATGAAGGTGGGTTGATCATAGAGGAATATATCCCCTCATCGATCAAGCTGATGGAGGCTCCAGTGTCCACTAATAGGTGATACAAATCTCTTCCAAAAGTAGCAGGTACATACCATCTCGCTCCTTTTAAGTTAGGCAGACAATAAATATTCTCTTCAGACCTGGTCACCAGTAATAAATCAGGAGCTTCAGGGGCCGTACCCTCCCCTAAGAAAGAAGGTCCTGAAGAATTATTCATTGCTGTAATTGTCTGGTCGGAAAAGCCACTTTGAGATAGGGTGGTTGAGTTGATGGCCTTGTCCAACACAACCACTAGTCGTTTCCCTCAAGACCAGCCATGCTTTTACCAGATTTCTGATCCAAGATTCCGGATTTGTTCTTAGCATCAAGGAAACCTTTACATGAAAAGGTAGAGTGTCCGGCTGTATCACACCACTTGCAATAAGGAGTCTGAGATGATTTATTCCTCCAGGGTCCACCTTTCCTGTAGCCCGACCACTTTGTTCTCTCTCCCAAAGCATTTATTCCATATTCTTCCTCATCTGATTCGTCAAACTCGGTCACAGTTGTATGAGAAACAGCAGCAACTGTAGTCAACACATCAGAGCTGGCATTAACCCCAAAAAGTGTTTTTATTCCACTTTTATACCGATTTGCTAAGTCCAGGGCATCGAATAATGACTTAGGCTGACGAGCATGAACCTCCAATGCGATCTTCTTGTCCAACATGCCTTTAATGAACTGCTGAATCAGCAGCCGAGTATGAAAATTATGTCTTTCACCCGGAAAGGCCCAGATCATCAAAGATCTAAGATGAACTGCAAAGGCATTTAGATCCTCACCAGGAATTTGCTTTCTTGAATAGAAGGTATTTTCTCGGTCTTCAGGAGTACCTCCTCCATATATCCTACATAATACGGTGACTAAGTCCTGATATGATCCTTCTGAGATGTCAAAATCATTAACAACGCTTGCAGCCTCTCCTTTACATTTGGAGAAAAGCACTTTCATCCTTGTTTCTTGCGACCAATTATTAGCAAAGCTAATATTTTCGAATTGAACAAGGTATTGGTACCAATCCTTTCCTTCGAAGGCTGGAGGCATTGAGCATTTGGGCTTCTCTGACCAATGACTCACAGATATATCTGTGGAAGAATCCTTGATCTTGATCGGACAAATATTTTCATCCTCCTCAACTTCCACAGCATCAAACAACGACAGAGATCCTCGTGATTTCTTCATAAAAGAAACCTTTTTCCCGCCGCGTGTTCCAATATGGCCATACAAAGGATTGGAATCCAATGATTTCCAAAATTCAGTATCTCTCACATCAGACCCATCTTTCATTTTAAACAAACTTTTGGTTTCGTTTAACTCAGCTTTATTAACTCGAGCTTCACTCTTCCAATAGTCCACGTTTTTCACTGCATCATCGACATTAGCTTTAGCTAATAGCAGTTCCGTATTCATACTCTTCAAGGCCTTTTCCTTCGAAGTAACCTCCTTATGCAGCAAATCCGTATCAGAAGCAGCCTGATCCAAAGCATTCCTATTACGAATAAGATCCTCCTGGAGCTGATCCATCGTAGTTATGGCAGCATCACGTTCACCAGCAACATCTTTAAATTCGCTTCTTGTCAAAGCCAACCTCTTGTCAACATCTTCCTTGTCTTTAGCTGCTTGTAAGATGTAATCCCTGATCTTAGGATCCACGTCCTTGAGTTCTATGCCAGATATTATCTCCTTCGTCAAATCAGTAGCCATGTTTAATCCTTCCTGTGACTCCAAGTCAGTTTATTTGGGAAGAAATACAAAAATATACTAAGTAAAAAAAAAAAAAAAAGCAGCCCAATCGTGTTTGAACCCTTCAGGAGAAGAAAATCAAAAATCTCTCCACAGCAACAGCAAGGCGAAGCAGTGTCCACACCATCCAGGAGTCTAACCAGTGAACATAAGTTGTCTTATATCACTCTGCCCAAAAATAAAAATAAACCCAAGTTTAAATATTCCGTGTTAATTTGAGATGTATCCAGACGATATCCAATGACTATCTCCAGCTCCGGACACTTCCAAAGACAAATGGAGACCAAGATCCAATGAGATCCGGAGGATCCTGGAGGTCCGGATGGGTCCGGATAGTGAGAAAAATAAGCAGACTGTGTATATTCCCTTGAAACTTCAATGTCCAGCAGACAATCCAGTGTTCTAGGAAGAAATACAAAAGTATTTTTCCCTCACACTCACGGCACCAGTGTTGCGATTCTTGCCTATGTTCTTTCCAATGTCTATGTGGCCATCGATGTACGTCTGTCTTTCAGCTCCGGCTTAACATTAATCGATATTAAATAATGATATTTCGTGATCGTATAGGTTTACTTCTGCGAGAATAAATATATTACCAATATCGTTAGCAGGAGATGGGAGGAAAGGAACTATAGTGGCCGGATTATATTAAAGTTCCAAAGGACCAAGGGTTGAAATATTCTATGTTCCAAGCGCGGATCCGAGATAAAACATCAAGAGTGAAATGCTTCTTTCATATGTTCCCTTTATTCCTCCTTGTGTGTTGGGTTGAAGACCTTGCTCCTCAACCCGATAAATAAACAGGTACATCGAGATATGAATAATTTTCAAACCAAGGAAACATTATGTTTGCAACATAATTCAGGAATAATGGAATAAATATAATAATCACATAAATGCAAAGTTGAACATAAATATAGAAATATGTAATGAACATCGTGGTCAAAGTCCGGATGAAATCTAATGAATAGTTAATTAATGATAAATTAAACAAATAATATAAACTGCAAATATCATCAATGGTTGCAATGAATATCCTAGTGGGATCCGGAGGAACTACCCGGAGGCGGAGGTCCGGGTCCGGGTCAATCCGGAGCTATCCGGAGCTCAATGGAAATCTTTATAATAGAATCGTTACACATACACAGAAAATCCAGTTGGACAAAACAACATTATAACAAAGTAAATAGCGGAAAACCTACTTCAATTTGAGCCTGCTCCGCTCCCTCGTTACCTAGGCCGCCATGACACCTATCGCCAATCGGTACTATGTAGTGTCGTAAACGATCGTAACTAGCAGGTAATACACGGGACGATTAAGAATTTGGAAAATGGTCTAAAGTATTAAATTGGAAGATCGTGTACTTGCTTAAATCAACAATTTTCATTGAGAAAGGAAGCATTACCAAAGGCACAATTACGACATATCAACTAGGTCACGTAGGGCATGTGTACCAGAACCAGTATGGAGGGGCCCTGTATTTTGGAGAACAGCTGATCCGATATAATAGTACAGAAAGCATCGTCCACAAGTAAAATACACGGATAATGGCTCAAATATGCATCAAAAAGGTGGGTAGAGATATTCGCTAAACACTTTCATGTTGGGGTTGCATGACCAATGGTCACTCCCTGGGGTAGATAATTCCCACTGGTGGCGCCCTCTGTCTAATATAGCCCTCTATCTGTTATACCCTATACTCTTCTTGAAGAAGTATCAATATTATCAATGGATCACCATCATATTTAAGATGGGATCAAGCCGATTCCAGCGATTTTGTGTCTCATTTTCATGTAACACATCACATACATTTGTATGATGCATAATCATCATGCTGAAGCTTGAAGCACACTATATTAACTACGTTGATTATTCATATAAATATATAGCTAATGTATAAAATACCCTGGAAACCCTTTCCAAGAGTCTCTATTATATGGTCTTCAATAGAATTTAATTTGATGATCTTATGGTATTTAGATATAAAGTTGGTTTATTGTTCTTGTTTTTCATACAAGTATAGTATGTATAGAGTTGCGAGATTCATGTTTCTTTCTTTGGCACCATCTCATTCCATAATTGCATCGTTATCAAACTCTATTTATATCATATATATATGGGTCAGATTTCCAGAAAATGTACAACTCACCTTCACCAATCCTCTCAAATAATCCAAATTTCAGGCAAAAATAAAGTTCAAAACACAGTTCAACCTAACCAAACAGATCGCTAGAATCAATGCAATGTCAAATAGACTCAAATTTACCAAGTATTGACCAGATTGCAGCCTAATCTTGCTGAATTTGCCAAAATTTAATATGTACAATTGCCAATTGTACATTTTCTGAAAATCTGACCCATAGACGTCTTTTATATATATTTTATGCATGAATTATTATATTATAATGTATAATATTTTTCTCTCTTTTCTATAATAAAGTATAACAAATATTTTTGTATGAAAAATCAGGCATTACAGAGAACATCATCGTTTTAAACAAAATGCATAATGCATCCCAAATAAAAGAATTATAATCTAAATCTAAATGTCAATTATTTTTAATTTGAGAGATAATGTAACTATAATTTTGTCAGTTTTCATTGGAGATAACAATTTGAGAACATGAATTTAATAATGTTTCTTGAATGTTTGGGTATGATTGTTTGCAGAACATACAAATGACAACGTTAGCAGAAAGTTAGCAAATATGTGCTCCAGGAACATGAATACCAAATGTTTTGTTAATGTTAACAGATAAATGTTTGGGGAACATTATTTTTTAAAACGTTCATTTAATGTATTGAAATTATTGTTCCTTAAACATGTCTTTCACAACATTAGCCTAATAACATTCCAGGAACATAAAATCCTAACATTCCCCGGACGTTTGGCAAAAAACATTTGCTCTATGTTATCTATGTGTTTCCTACAAACAAACACAGGAGGAACACGATCCAAATGTTCCCCAAATGTTGTGTGCTACTGGGGATAGCTTAATATAGGATCGTTGGTTATACTCGATTGCCACAGAACCCGAGTTTGCACAGGGTAGGCTATCCGAACATAGCCGAAACCGGAAGTGAATAAAGTTCGTGCGAAGGGCACGAGAGTAATATTCACACCGGTCAGCGCCCGCAGGTCGACACCGCATCACGCCTCACGCATGTAAACAGTATCCCATCGCCGCAGTATAGTTCCTCAATGCTTTGTGAGTTTGACAAGTAATTATCGGGTCGTCGGCACATAATTACTTTTGCAAACTCATTTTATTAGTTCTAAAAGTACCTTGAGGTATTTAAATAATCCCAACTACCTCGAAATTTGTGTCCGATCCCGCTATTGACTAGTCCACTAAGCCGTAGTAAGCATTGTAACTAAAAGGCGCATGTCTCCACATGCTCCCGCATGCTCCCACATGCCTCCACATGCCCCCACATGTCCCATAATGACTGGTGTATAGTATCTTGATGGTAACCTTGGGAATAAAGACAAACTGTTTGCTTGTAAAATAATAAGATAAAACAAAATAAGTACACTCTGTCCAGCCTCTGAAGAGCTGGGACTTCAAAGAGACTTCAAGGAGGGACACACATACCCCAGTACGCGGGTGCCGCGCTCTACAGAGGCTGGACAGAGTGTAGGTAACTATTCTCCTTGGTTGGTATATGAATTTTCTACATTTACCCGACATATAGTAGGACAATGTTGGAACTCTGTCTAATACCTATTTGTATTTTGTATTTTATATTTTATTTTCTTATGCTTCAAATGTAACCCTATGATATGGTATTTTATCCATTCCATATCACACTGCAGTATAGCGATGGAATATATATATGTATTTCACTCTCTTTTTCCATAATCATTAATGTGCAAATAATATGGAGATCGTCATTCAGACACTCTTTAGGCTTTAATATTTCTACCAAGAAATATTTTAACAATATCCATATTATGAAATCTTTCTCGAATATTAAGGAATCTAGAGCCCAAGACGTGTAAGGAAAGGTTATTTTTGCATAGGAATAGTGGGCCATAAATATATCGAGTTATGTTGTCTGTGACATAGCATAGACCAATATTATAGCATTTAATGTCTAAAACTCGATAAATGACAGTAAATTATGCATATTTCCACAGTTACTAGTAACCCAAATTTAGATAAAGAACAGACAAATCCGCTATATTACTTTAACATCATACACAAAGAACATGTATGGAAATATATTAAAACCTATATATTCAGTACGGTATATTTAATTAAAGAAATATTGAATATTGAATTAACGTGGTGTACATACTGTACAATTGGGAGACTTTTGTAGTCGAAATAACCACCAAAAAACGCCAATGAATAATTATAAATCAATAGAAACGACAACAAATGAATGTACAAATTAACTCCAAACTATTCACCAAAATCAGGGATCCGCAAACCAAGCACAAATTGAAATATTCAGTAAAAATGGCAATAACTCTACATGAATCAATTTAACTGATAAAAATTTAATTGGAATGGATGTACAAATGTACTCTAAACTATATAAACCCACAGAAGTGAACAGGAGGTTCATCTCGATCATAAGCACTTTCGGTAAGGAAATAAAAACAGAACAGCCTCTGGGCATCATTGAAAATTTGTATGCCCTGAGGGAATCATCATATTTTGTATGCCCTCTGGGCATCATTGAAATATTGTATGCCCTGAGGGAATCATCATACTTTGTCTAATCTCAGGAGTTTTTAAGTTTTTATGCCCTCTGGGCATCATTGAAAACTTGTATGCCCTGAGGGAATCATCATATTTTGTATGCCCTCTGGGCATCATTGAAAACTTGTATGCCCTGAGGGAATCATCATACTTTGTCTTATCTAAGGAGTTTTTAAGTTTTGTGTGCCCTCAGGGCATCATTGAAGTTTTGTATGCCCTGAGGGAATCATCATATTTTGTATGCCCTCTGGGCATCATTGAAATATTGTATGCCCTGAGGGAATCATCATACTTTGTCTTATCTCAGGAGTTTTTAAGTTGTGTATGCCCTGAGGGCATCATTGAAGTTTTGTATGCCCTGAAGGAATCATTTTGGCTTTGTATTATCTCAGGGAATCATTATAACTGTGTATGCCCTCAGGGAATCTCTATGACTTAGTATGCCCTCAGGGAATTATGATGACTTTGTGATAATAATCAAGACCTATATTTGTTATATTTAATTAAAGAAATATTCAGTTAAATAACTATGCTACAACATGCTGTAACAGGATATCATTATGAATCATCACAACTTTGTATTCTCTTATAACATTGACTTTGTATTTTCTCTGAGAATCACCATGAGCATGTATGACCTCAAGGAATCATTGTAATTTTGTAAGCCCTCAGGGAATCTTTATCACTTTGTATACCCTCTGGGAATCATCATGACTTTGTATTCTCTCAATGAATAATTGTGATTTTGTAATCATTGTAATTTTGTATGCCCTCAGGGAATCTTCATCACTTTGTATTCCCTCAGGGAACCACCATGACTTTGGTTACCCTCAGGTCTTTACAAATGTATATGCCCTCAGATCTGCATAAATGGCATTCGCCGGAAGAACTGGCTAAATATTCTGTATTTAACCAGACGACGAACAACCTGTAACTGAAATAACATCATCAATAAAAGAATCTATGAATTGAATTGAATTGAAATGAGTTAAATTAGACAAACTCTTATATTACCATCCCTTATTAGGAAAAAGTCAAAAAATATTTCTCTATTTACTCAGCTTGCGACAATGTCTGCCCTATTGACTTTGATCCTGAAGCATATGACATCACAAAAGGGCTTGACATCATGTACCAGGGTAACATCAGCAGTCACATTTCACATTGTGCAAAGGAGGTGTTTACAGATGAGATATGTACAATGAATAAGTATAAATCATGAAAGTATTATTGCCACATGTATAGATTGTTTACAGAATTTACTATATCAGCCAATCAAACTTCACCTGATGCTCCCCTAGCTATTACAATCCATTGGGCATTGAAGCATCTTAAAAATGTCTATGCAAATTCTATGCAACGAGATACAATGGTCGGATTTCACTCTGTTCCATGGTGTACAACCCCAATTGTGATATAAAAAACATCTATGATTCCCTGAGGGCTTACAAAATCACAATGGTTCCCTGAGGGCATACAGAATCACAATGATTCCCTCAGGGCATACAGAATCACAATGATTCCCTCAGGACATGCATAGCTGATTATGTGACAGTTACAAAGTCAAAATGATTCCCAGACGAATACAAAGATGAAATGATTTCACTCACGGAATTCAAAGTTGTAATGATTTACTGAGGGAATACAAAATTGTAAAGATTCCTTGAGGAATAACAAAGTGGTAATGATTCACTGAGGGAATGCAAAATTGTAATGATTCCCTGAGGGCATACACAGTTGTAATGATTCCCTGAGGGCATACACACTTGTAATGATTCCCTCAGGGCATACACAGTTGTAATGATTCCCTCAGGGCATACACAGTTGTAATGATTCCCTCAGGGCATACACACTTGTAATGATTCCCTCAGGGCATACAAAGTTGTAATGATCCCTCAGGGCACACAACGTTGTAATGATTCCCTCAGGGCATACACAATTGTAATGATTCCCTCAGGGCATACACAGTTGTATTAATTTTCTGAGAGAATACAAAGTTTTAATGATTCCCTCTGGGCATACAAAGTTGTAATGATTCCCTGAGTGCATACAAAGTTGTAATGATTCCTTGAGGGCATACAAAGTTGTAATGATTCCATTCCCTCAGGGCATACACAGTTGTAATGATTCCATTCCCTCAGGGCATACACAGTTGTAATGATTCCCTCAGGGCATACACAGTTGTAATGATTTCCTGAGGGCATACACTGTTTAATGATTCCCTGAGGGCATACACAGTTGTAATGATTCCCTGAGGGCATACACAGATGTAATGATTCCCTCAGGGCATACAAAGTTATAATGATTCCCTCAGGGCATACAACGTTGTAATGATTCCCTCAGGGCATACACAATTGTAATGATTCCCTCAGGGCATACACAGTTGTATTAATTTTCTGAGAGAATATAAAGTTGTAATGATTCCCTCAGGGCATACAAAGTTGTAATGATTCCCTCAGGGCATACAACGTTGTAATGATTCCCTCAGGGCATACACAATTGTAATGATTCCCTCAGGGCATACACAGTTGTATTAATTTTCTGAGAGAATATAAAGTTGTAATGATTCCCTCAGGGCATACACAGTTGTAATGATTCCCTCAGGGCATACACAATTGTAATGATTCCCTCAGGGCATACAAAGTTAAACTGATTCCCTACGGGCATACACAGTTGTATTAATTTTCTGAGAGAATATAAAGTTATAATGATTCCCTGAGGGCATACACAGTTGTAATGATTCCCTCTGGGCATACAAAGTTGTAATGATTCCCTGAGGGCATACACAGATGTAATGATTCCCTCTGGGCATACAAAGTTGTAATGATTCCCTCAGGGCATATTTTTTATAATACACAGTTGTAAAGATTCCCTCAGGGCATACACAGTTGTATTAATTTTCTGAGAGGATACAAAGTTGTGATGATTCCCTCAGGGCATACACAGTTGTAATGATTCCCTCAGGGCATACACAGTTGTAATGATTCCCTCAGGGCATACACAGTTGTAATGATTCCCTCAGGGCATACACAGTTGTATTAATTTTCTGAGAGGATACAAAGTTGTGATGATTCCCTCAGGGCATACAAAGTTGTAATGATTCCCTCAGGGCATACAACGTTGTAATGATTCCCTCAGGGCATACACAATTGTAATGATTCCCTCAGGGCATACACAGTTGTATTAATTTTCTGAGAGAATATAAAGTTGTAATGATTCCCTCAGGGCATACACAGTTGTAATGATTCCCTCAGGGCATACACAATTGTAATGATTCCCTCAGGGCATACAAAGTTAAACTGATTCCCTACGGGCATACACAGTTGTATTAATTTTCTGAGAGAATATAAAGTTATAATGATTCCCTGAGGGCATACACAGTTGTAATGATTCCCTCTGGGCATACAAAGTTGTAATGTTTCCCTGAGGGCATACACAGATGTAATGATTCCCTCTGGGCATACAAAGTTGTAATGATTCCCTCAGGGCATATATATATAATACACAGTTGTAAAGATTCCCTCAGGGCATACACAGTTGTATTAATTTTCTGAGAGGATACAAAGTTGTGATGATTCCCTCAGGGCATACACAGTTGTAATGATTCCCTCAGGGCATACACAGTTGTAATGATTCCCTCAGGGCATACACAGTTGTAATGATTCCCTCAGGGCATACACAGTTGTATTAATTTTCTGAGAGGATACAAAGTTGTGATGATTCCCTCAGGGCATACACAGTTGTAATGATTCTCTGCGGGCATACAAAGTTTTAATGATTCCCTCAGGGCATACACAGTTGTAATGATTCCCTCAGGGCATACACAGTAGTTGTAACGATTCTCTCATGCCCGTTTGAGAAAATTACTCATATGTGCTTTTAATAATAGAAATAGATAACATTTAATGTCAGAAAATTGAATTTCGGCTGAAAACTCAGTAAAAAAAACCTCATTGGTACCAATTAATACCACCCATAATTCACTAGTGACTTAATTCTTTATATATATTGCATTTTCATTCTGAACAGACAATAACATTCCGAAATTGGATACTACTCTCTGCCTAAGCAGGTCTTCCTGAGAGATCCATTTCCTACACATATTTTGATCTTACATAAAGTTTTTAAAAAAATAGGATTATGGTTCTTGTAATTGATGCCTTGTCATTATTCGTTTCTAAAAAGTTCTCTGTGATTCAGTTCACTGTCTTAATTTATTAATTCCGATACAATTATTCCACTGTTTGCTCTTCAAATCTCTTTCTTGTTTTCTATCTTCTACTTCTAACTAACACTACAGTAAATGTTTACTACACATTAAAATAAGATAATAAGATAGATGATAATAGGACTAATTAAAATAAGATCAAATAAAATAAGATATATAATCTTCATTATCTGAACTTGATGATTAACCCTGTAATTACTACAATATACCCCTTCCCCCCCCCCCCCCCATCCCCCAAAGCTTTATCCCACTACCCCACACTGCAACCCCAACGCCCAACCCAGCAGTTTTGTAGTTCATGTATCTAATAGGCCTATTTATTACACCCCTGCGATGTAGTTGCCTATACCTTCAGCATTGTATATCGCACTTGGTCAAAGTGGTGCATAACATGAAAATTATGTCGCACTTGAGCGCCCTTGGCGCATACAACCTAGGCAGTGCCAGGGTGCACATGTACCCAGCTGTTGTTTTGATTTCGCGGAACTCATATTATCGCCCACTCGAACGTTTTTACCGATTTACTCTGGAAATAATAAAGCTAAGGACTTTAAATGAAAAGTTCAATCGATGAATCATATGTAAAGATGCGATTTTGGGATGTAATAAATATGGAATACACCTCGGCCGCCATCTGGCGAACTATTATGCATCTCGGTTGCGGCGGGATACCTCGGGACTACGCTGCGCTCCGTCCCTCTGTATCCCGCCGCAACCTTGATGCATAATAGTTCGCCAGATGGCGCCCTCGGCGCATTCCATCTATATATTACCCCCAACCCCCAATAGCTTTAGCCCCCGCCCCCCCCCTCCGCCCCCCCCCCCCTCTCCGCCCCCGCCCCTCTCCGTCCCCCCCCCCCTCTCCGCCCCCCCCCCCCCCATGCGACAGCACGCCACAAGTGAAGGCCTGGAACTGTGTGATGCCCCGAGGGCATACACTGACTGAAGCCCGAAAGTAGTCCACTATTCCTGCGCCCAGCTTGGAGTTCACTGCGCCCTGCGGGCGCTGACCGGTGCGATTATTACTCTCGTGCTTTCGGCACCACGCACCGGTCACGTTTCCGGAATCAGGACGCGCGGGATGTCTGAGAGGCTTGAGGCGTGTTACACTGGTAAGATAGATGTTCATTAAGAATACTTGAGAATGGGGTAATGTCATATCTAACTTTTACATCTACTCATCCTATAACTTGTTAGTTATGATTACACATTCTTTATGTCTTCCGTTTGTTGTGTATTGCCATGTTTCTGTGTGTCTATCGCGCATCGTGTGACCCACGAGAGGTCCACCTCAAGTGTCAAGGGACCCATGCAAGGATAGGGGGGATAGGGCCCGTGGGGTAGGGTCGGGCGGGGGTCGTGATCCGGGTCGTGATAGCGTCCGTGTAGCGCATCCGTGGCTCCAGACCCCG